>CM042688.1:242269857-244669857 GCA_023614405.1 Avena insularis
ACATGGATCCACTAGATTCATTGCATGTGTGCTATTTTCCTAAACCCCATTGATCCACTGGTGGCATTTGCATGTGTGTTCTTTTCCTAAACCACATTGATCCACTAGAATCATTGCATGTGTGTTCTTTTCCTAAACCACATGGATCCACTAGATTCATTGCATGTGTGTTCTTCTGCTAAACCACATGGATCCACTAGTGACATTTGCATGTGTGTTCTTCTCCTAAACCACGTGGATCCACTGGTGACATTTCTATGTGTGTTCTTTTCCTAAACCATGTTGATCCACTAGATCCATTGCATGTATGTTCTTTTCCTAAACCACATTGATCCACTCGTGACACTTGCATATTGATCCACTAGACCATGTTCTTTTCCTAGACCATATTGATCCACTAGAGTCATTGCATGTGTGTTCTTTTCCTAAAACACATGGATCCAGTAGAGTCATTGCATGTGAGTTATTTTCCTAAACCACATGGATCCCCTAGATACATTTTATGTGTGTTCTTTTCCTGAACCACATTGATCCACTAGAGAGTGCATGTGTGTTCTTTTCCCAAACCATATTGATCCCTAGTGACATTTGCATGTGTGTTCTATTCCTAAACCACATTTATCCACTCATGACATTGCATGTGTGTTCTTTTCCTAAACCACATGGATCGACTTGAGTCATTGCATGTATGTTCTTTTCCTAGACCACATGGATCCACTAGAGACATTTCATGTTTGTTATTTTCCTAATCCACATTGATCCGCTTGTGTCATTGCATCTATGTTCTTTTCCTAAACCGCATGGATACACTTGATTCATTGCATGTGTGTTGTTTTCCTAAACCTCCTTGATCCACTAGAGTCATTGCATGTGTGTTCTTTTCCTAAACCATAGTGATCCACTAGTGACATTTTGCATGTGTGTTCTATTCCTAAACCACATTGACCCACTAGTGACATTGCATGTGTGTTCTTTTCCTAAACCACATGGATCCACTAGAGTCATTGCATGTGTGTTCTTTTCCTAAACCCCATTGATCCACTGGTGACATTTGCATGTGTGTTCTTTTCGTAAACCACATTGATCCACTAGAGTCATTGCATCTGTATTCTTTTCCTAAACCACATGGATCCACTAGAGACATTGCATATGTCTTCTTTTCCTAAACCACATGGATCCACTAGTGATATTTGCATGTGTGTTCTTTTCCTAAACCACATGGATCCACTAGAGTCATTGCATTCGCGTACTTTTCCTAAACCGCATGGATCCAGTAGATTCATTGCATGTGTGTTATTTTCCTAATACACTGATCCACTAGAGTCATTGCATGTGTGTTATTTTCCTAAACCACATGGATCCAGTAGAGTCATTACATGTGTGTTATTTTCCTAATACACATTGATCCACCAGAGTCATTGCATGTGTGTTCTTTTCCTAAACCACATGGATCCACTAGATTTATTGCATGTGTGTTCTTTTCCTAAACTACATGGATCCACAAGAGACATTGCATTGCGTTCTTTTCCTAAACCACATGAATCCACTAGTGATATTTGCATGTGTGTTCTATTCCTAAACCACATGGATCCACTAGAGTCATTGCATGTGTGTTCTTTTCCTAAACCACATGGATCCAGTAGAGTCATTGCATGTGTGTTATTTTCCTAAACCACATGGATCCCCTAGATACATTGTATGTGTGTTCTTTTCCTTAACCACATTGTTCCACCAGAGACATTGCACGTGTGTTATTTTCATAAACCATATGGATCCACTAGAGACATTGCATGTGTGTTCTTTTCCTAAACCACATTGATCCACTGGTGACATTTGCATGTGTGTTATTTTCCTAAACCACATGGATCCACTAGTGACATTTGCATGTGTGTTCTTTTCCTAAACCACATGGATCCACTAGAGACATTGCATGTTTGTTATTTTCCTAAACCACATTGATCCGCTAGTATCATTGCATGAATGTTCTTTTCCTAAACCACATGGATACACTGGAGTCATTGCATGTGTGTTCTTTTCCTAAACCACATTGATCCACTGGAGCCACTGCATGTGTGTTATTTTCCTAAACCATATTGATCCACTGGTGAAATTTGCATCTGTGTTCTATTCCTAAACCACATTGATCCACTGGTGACATTGCATGTGTGTTCTTTTTCTAAACCACATGGATCCACTTGAGTCATTGCATGTATGTTCTTTTCCTAAACCACATGGATCCACTAGAGACATTGCATGTTTGTTATTTTCCTAATCCACATTGATTCGCTTGTGTCATTGCATGTATGTTCTTTTATTAAACCACATGGATACAATAGATTCATTGCATGTGTGTTCTTTTGCTAAACCACATTGATCCACTAGACTCATTGCATGTGTGTTCTTTTCCTAAACCATAGTGATCCACTTGTGACATTTGCATGTGTGTTCTATTCCTAAACCACATTGATACACTAGTGACATTGCATGTGTGTTCTTTTCCTAAACCACAAGGATCCACTAGAGTCATTGCATGTGTGTTCTTTTCCTAAACCCCATTGATCCACTGGTGATATTTGCATGTGTGTTCTTTTCCTAAACCACATATATCCACAAGAGTCATTGCATGTGTGTTCTTTTCCTAAACCAAATGGATCCACAATAGTCATTTCATGTGTGTTCTTTTCCTAAACCACATGGATCCCTAGAGACATTGCATATGTGTTCTTTTCCTAAACCACATGGATCCACTAGTGACATTTGCATGTGTGTTCTTTTCCTAAACCACATGGATCCACTAGAGACATTGCATGTGTGTTCTTTTCCTAAACCACATCGATCCACTAGATTTGTTGCATGTGTGTTGTTCTCCTAAACCACATGGATCCACTAGAGACATTTGGATGTGTGTTCTTCTCCTAAACCACGTGGATCCACTGGTGACATTTCTGCATGTGTTCTTTTCCTAAACCATGTTGATCCAATAGATCCATTGCATGTATGTTCTTTTCCTAAACCACATTGATCCACTCGTGACACTTGCATGTGTGTTCTTTTACTAGACCATATTGATCCACTAGATTCATTTCATGTGTGTTCTTTTCCTAAACAACATGGATCCAAAAGAGTCATTGCATGTGTGTTCTTCTCCTAAACCACATGGATCCACGAGACACATTGCATGTGTGTTCTTTTACTAAACCACAAGGATCCACTAGAGTCATTGCATGTGTGTTCTTTTCGTAAACCCCATTGATCCACTGGTGATATTTGCATGTGTGTTCTTTTCCTAAACCACATATATCCACAAGAGTCATTGCATGTGTGTTCTTTTCCTAAACCAAATGGATCCACAATAGTCATTTCATGTGTGTTCTTTTCCTAAACCACATGGATCCCTAGAGACATTGCATATGTGTTCTTTTCCTAAACCACATGGATCCACTAGTGACATTTGCATGTGTGTTCTTTTCCTAAACCACATGGATCCACTAGAGACATTGCATGTGTGTTCTTTTCCTAAACCACATGGATCCACTAGATTCGTTGCATGTGTGTTGTTCTCCTAAACCACATGGATCCACTAGTGACATTTGGATGTGTGTTCTTCTCCTAAACCACGTGGATCCACTGGTGACATTTCTGCATGTGTTCTTTTCCTAAACCATGTTGATCCAATAGATCCATTGCATGTATGTTCTTTTCCTAAACCACATTGATCCACTCGTGACACTTGCATGTGTGTTCTTTTACTAGACCATATTGATCCACTAGAGTCATTTCATGTGTGTTCTTTTCCTAAACAACATGGATCCAAAAGAGTCATTGCATGTGTGTTCTTTTCCTAAACCACATGGATCCACGAGACACATTGCATGTGTGTTCTTTTACTAAACCACATGTATCTATGGAGTCATTGCATGTGTGTTCTTTTCCTAAACCACATTGATCCACTGGTGACATTTGCATGTGTGTTATTTTCCTAAACCACATGGATCCACTAGCGACATTTGCATGTGTGTTCTTTTCCTAAACCACATGGATCCACTAGAGACATTGCATGTTTGTTATTTTCCTAAACCACATTGATCCGCTAGTATCATTGCATGTATGTTCTTTTCCTAAACCACATGGATACACTGGAGTCATTGCATGTGTGTTCTTTTCCTAAACCACATTGATACACTGGAGCCATTGCATGTGTGTTATTTTCCTAAACCATATTGATCCACTGGTGAAATTTGCATGTGTGTTCTATTCCTAAACCACATTGATCCACTGGTGACATTGCATGTATGTTCTTTTCCTAAACCACATGGATCCACTGGTGGCATTTGCATGTGTGTTCTTTTCCTAAACCACATGGATCCACTAGATTCATTGCATGTGTGCTATTTTCCTAAACCCCATTGATCCACTGGTGGCATTTGCATGTGTGTTCTTTTCCTAAACCACATTGATCCACTAGAATCATTGCATGTGTGTTCTTTTCCTAAACCACATGGATCCACTAGATTCATTGCATGTGTGTTCTTCTGCTAAACCACATGGATCCACTAGTGACATTTGCATGTGTGTTCTTCTCCTAAACCACGTGGATCCACTGGTGACATTTCTATGTGTGTTCTTTTCCTAAACCATGTTGATCCACTAGATCCATTGCATGTATGTTCTTTTCCTAAACCACATTGATCCACTCGTGACACTTGCATGTGTGTTCTTTTCCTAGACCATATTGATCCACTAGAGTCATTGCATGTGTGTTCTTTTCCTAAAACACATGGATCCAGTAGAGTCATTGCATGTGAGTTATTTTCCTAAACCACATGGATCCCCTAGATACATTGTATGTGTGTTCTTTTCCTGAACCACATTGATCCACTAGAGAGTGCATGTGTGTTCTTTTCCCAAACCATATTGATCCCTAGTGACATTTGCATGTGTGTTCTATTCCTAAACCACATTTATACACTCATGACATTGCATGTGTGTTCTTTTCCTAAACCACATGGATCGACTTGAGTCATTGCATGTATGTTCTTTTCCTAGACCACATGGATCCACTAGACACATTTCATGTTTGTTATTTTCCTAATCCACATTGATCCGCTTGTGTCATTGCATCTATGTTCTTTTCCTAAACCGCATGGATACACTTGATTCATTGCATGTGTGTTGTTTTCCTAAACCTCCTTGATCCACTAGAGTCATTGCATGTGTGTTCTTTTCCTAAACCATAGTGATCCACTAGTGACATTTTGCATGTGTGTTCTATTCCTAAACCACATTGACCCACTAGTGACATTGCATGTGTGTTCTTTTCCTAAACCACATGGATCCACTAGAGTCATTGCATGTGTGTTCTTTTCCTAAACCCCATTGATCCACTGGTGACATTTGCATGTGTGTTCTTTTAGTAAACCACATTGATCCACTAGAGTCATTGCATCTGTATTCTTTTCCTAAACCACATGGATCCACTAGAGACATTGCATATGTCTTCTTTTCCTAAACCACATGTATCCACTAGTGATATTTGCATGTGTGTTCTTTTCCTAAACCACATGGATCCACTAGAGTCATTGCATTCGCGTACTTTTCCTAAACCGCATGGATCCAGTAGATTCATTGCATGTGTGTTATTTTCCTAATACACACTGATCCACTAGAGTCATTGCATGTGTGTTATTTTCCTAAACCACATGGATCCAGTAGAGTCATTACATGTGTGTTATTTTCCTAATACACATTGATCCACCAGAGTCATTGCATGTGTGTTCTTTTCCTAAACCACATGGATCCACTAGATTTATTGCATGTGTGTTCTTTTCCTAAACTACATGGATCCACAAGAGACATTGCATTGCGTTCTTTTCCTAAACCACATGAATCCACTAGTGATATTTGCATGTGTGTTCTATTCCTAAACCACATGGATCCACTAGAGTCATTGCATGTGTGTTCTTTTCCTAAACCACATGGATCCAGTAGAGTCATTGCATGTGTGTTATTTTCCTAAACCACATGGATCCCCTAGATACATTGTATGTGTGTTCTTTTCCTTAACCACATTGTTCCACCAGAGACATTGCACGTGTGTTATTTTCATAAACCATATGGATCCACTAGAGACATTGCATGTGTGTTCTTTTCCTAAACCACATTGATCCACTGGTGACATTTGCATGTGTGTTATTTTCCTAAACCACATGGATCCACTAGTGACATTTGCATGTGTGTTCTTTTCCTAAACCACATGGATCCACTAGAGACATTGCATGTTTGTTATTTTCCTAAACCACATTGATCCGCTAGTATCATTGCATGAATGTTCTTTTCCTAAACCACATGGATACACTGGAGTCATTGCATGTGTGTTCTTTTCCTAAACCACATTGATCCACTGGAGCCACTGCATGTGTGTTATTTTCCTAAACCATATTGATCCACTGGTGAAATTTGCATCTGTGTTCTATTCCTAAACCACATTGATCCACTGGTGACATTGCATGTGTGTTCTTTTTCTAAACCACATGGATCCACTTGAGTCATTGCATGTATGTTCTTTTCCTAAACCACATGGATCCACTAGAGACATTGCATGTTTGTTATTTTCCTAATCCACATTGATTCGCTTGTGTCATTGCATGTATGTTCTTTTATTAAACCACATGGATACAATAGATTCATTGCATGTGTGTTCTTTTGCTAAACCACATTGATCCACTAGACTCATTGCATGTGTGTTCTTTTCCTAAACCATAGTGATCCACTTGTGACATTTGCATGTGTGTTCTATTCCTAAACCACATTGATACACTAGTGACATTGCATGTGTGTTCTTTTCCTAAACCACAAGGATCCACTAGAGTCATTGCATGTGTGTTCTTTTCCTAAACCCCATTGATCCACTGGTGATATTTGCATGTGTGTTCTTTTCCTAAACCACATATATCCACAAGAGTCATTGCATGTGTGTTCTTTTCCTAAACCAAATGGATCCACAATAGTCATTTCATGTGTGTTCTTTTCCTAAACCACATGGATCCCTAGAGACATTGCATATGTGTTCTTTTCCTAAACCACATGGATCCACTAGTGACATTTGCATGTGTGTTCTTTTCCTAAACCACATGGATCCACTAGAGACATTGCATGTGTGTTCTTTTCCTAAACCACATCGATCCACTAGATTTGTTGCATGTGTGTTGTTCTCCTAAACCACATGGATCCACTAGAGACATTTGGATGTGTGTTCTTCTCCTAAACCACGTGGATCCACTGGTGACATTTCTGCATGTGTTCTTTTCCTAAACCATGTTGATCCAATAGATCCATTGCATGTATGTTCTTTTCCTAAACCACATTGATCCACTCGTGACACTTGCATGTGTGTTCTTTTACTAGACCATATTGATCCACTAGATTCATTTCATGTGTGTTCTTTTCCTAAACAACATGGATCCAAAAGAGTCATTGCATGTGTGTTCTTCTCCTAAACCACATGGATCCACGAGACACATTGCATGTGTGTTCTTTTACTAAACCACAAGGATCCACTAGAGTCATTGCATGTGTGTTCTTTTCCTAAACCCCATTGATCCACTGGTGATATTTGCATGTGTGTTCTTTTCCTAAACCACATATATCCACAAGAGTCATTGCATGTGTGTTCTTTTCCTAAACCAAATGGATCCACAATAGTCATTTCATGTGTGTTCTTTTCCTAAACCACATGGATCCCTAGAGACATTGCATATGTGTTCTTTTCCTAAACCACATGGATCCACTAGTGACATTTGCATGTGTGTTCTTTTCCTAAACCACATGGATCCACTAGAGACATTGCATGTGTGTTCTTTTCCTAAACCACATGGATCCACTAGATTCGTTGCATGTGTGTTGTTCTCCTAAACCACATGGATCCACTAGTGACATTTGGATGTGTGTTCTTCTCCTAAACCACGTGGATCCACTGGTGACATTTCTGCATGTGTTCTTTTCCTAAACCATGTTGATCCAATAGATCCATTGCATGTATGTTCTTTTCCTAAACCACATTGATCCACTCGTGACACTTGCATGTGTGTTCTTTTACTAGACCATATTGATCCACTAGAGTCATTTCATGTGTGTTCTTTTCCTAAACAACATGGATCCAAAAGAGTCATTGCATGTGTGTTCTTTTCCTAAACCACATGGATCCACGAGACACATTGCATGTGTGTTCTTTTACTAAACCACATGTATCTATGGAGTCATTGCATGTGTGTTCTTTTCCTAAACCACATTGATCCACTGGTGACATTTGCATGTGTGTTATTTTCCTAAACCACATGGATCCACTAGCGACATTTGCATGTGTGTTCTTTTTCTAAACCACATGGATCCACTAGAGACATTGCATGTTTGTTATTTTCCTAAACCACATTGATCCGCTAGTATCATTGCATGTATGTTCTTTTCCTAAACCACATGGATACACTGGAGTCATTGCATGTGTGTTCTTTTCCTAAACCACATTGATACACTGGAGCCATTGCATGTGTGTTATTTTCCTAAACCATATTGATCCACTGGTGAAATTTGCATGTGTGTTCTATTCCTAAACCACATTGATCCACTGGTGACATTGCATGTATGTTCTTTTCCTAAACCACATGGATCCACTGGTGGCATTTGCATGTGTGTTCTTTTCCTAAACCACATGGATCCACTAGATTCATTGCATGTGTGCTATTTTCCTAAACCCCATTGATCCACTGGTGGCATTTGCATGTGTGTTCTTTTCCTAAACCACATTGATCCACTAGAATCATTGCATGTGTGTTCTTTTCCTAAACCACATGGATCCACTAGATTCATTGCATGTGTGTTCTTCTGCTAAACCACATGGATCCACTAGTGACATTTGCATGTGTGTTCTTCTCCTAAACCACGTGGATCCACTGGTGACATTTCTATGTGTGTTCTTTTCCTAAACCATGTTGATCCACTAGATCCATTGCATGTATGTTCTTTTCCTAAACCACATTGATCCACTCGTGACACTTGCATGTGTGTTCTTTTCCTAGACCATATTGATCCACTAGAGTCATTGCATGTGTGTTCTTTTCCTAAAACACATGGATCCAGTAGAGTCATTGCATGTGAGTTATTTTCCTAAACCACATGGATCCCCTAGATACATTGTATGTGTGTTCTTTTCCTGAACCACATTGATCCACTAGAGAGTGCATGTGTGTTCTTTTCCCAAACCATATTGATCCCTAGTGACATTTGCATGTGTGTTCTATTCCTAAACCACATTTATACACTCATGACATTGCATGTGTGTTCTTTTCCTAAACCACATGGATCGACTTGAGTCATTGCATGTATGTTCTTTTCCTAGACCACATGGATCCACTAGACACATTTCATGTTTGTTATTTTCCTAATCCACATTGATCCGCTTGTGTCATTGCATCTATGTTCTTTTCCTAAACCGCATGGATACACTTGATTCATTGCATGTGTGTTGTTTTCCTAAACCTCCTTGATCCACTAGAGTCATTGCATGTGTGTTCTTTTCCTAAACCATAGTGATCCACTAGTGACATTTTGCATGTGTGTTCTATTCCTAAACCACATTGACCCACTAGTGACATTGCATGTGTGTTCTTTTCCTAAACCACATGGATCCACTAGAGTCATTGCATGTGTGTTCTTTTCCTAAACCCCATTGATCCACTGGTGACATTTGCATGTGTGTTCTTTTAGTAAACCACATTGATCCACTAGAGTCATTGCATCTGTATTCTTTTCCTAAACCACATGGATCCACTAGAGACATTGCATATGTCTTCTTTTCCTAAACCACATGGATCCACTAGTGATATTTGCATGTGTGTTCTTTTCCTAAACCACATGGATCCACTAGAGTCATTGCATTCGCGTACTTTTCCTAAACCGCATGGATCCAGTAGATTCATTGCATGTGTGTTATTTTCCTAATACACACTGATCCACTAGAGTCATTGCATGTGTGTTATTTTCCTAAACCACATGGATCCAGTAGAGTCATTACATGTGTGTTATTTTCCTAATACACATTGATCCACCAGAGTCATTGCATGTGTGTTCTTTTCCTAAACCACATGGATCCACTAGATTTATTGCATGTGTGTTCTTTTCCTAAACTACATGGATCCACAAGAGACATTGCATTGCGTTCTTTTCCTAAACCACATGAATCCACTAGTGATATTTGCATGTGTGTTCTATTCCTAAACCACATGGATCCACTAGAGTCATTGCATGTGTGTTCTTTTCCTAAACCACATGGATCCAGTAGAGTCATTGCATGTGTGTTATTTTCCTAAACCACATGGATCCCCTAGATACATTGTGTGTTCTTTTCCTTAACCTCATTGTTCCACGGAGACATTGCACGTGTGTTATTTTCATAAACCATATGGATCCACTAGAGACATTGCATGTGTGTTCTTTTCCTAAACCACATTGATCCACTGGTGACATTTGCATGTGTGTTATTTTCCTAAACCACATGGATCCACTAGTGACATTTGCATGTGTGTTCTTTTCCTAAACCACATGGATCCACTAGAGACATTGCATGTTTGTTATTTTCCTAAACCACATTGATCCGCTAGTATCATTGCATGAATGTTCTTTTCCTAAACCACATGGATACACTGGAGTCATTGCATGTGTGTTCTTTTCCTAAACCACATTGATCCACTGGAGCCACTGCATGTGTGTTATTTTCCTAAACCATATTGATCCACTGGTGAAATTTGCATCTGTGTTCTATTCCTAAACCACATTGATCCACTGGTGACATTGCATGTGTGTTCTTTTCCTAAACCACATGGATCCACTTGAGTCATTGCATGTATGTTCTTTTCCTAAACCACATGGATCCACTAGAGACATTGCATGTTTGTTATTTTCCTAATCCACATTGATTCGCTTGTGTCATTGCATGTATGTTCTTTTATTAAACCACATGGATACAATAGATTCATTGCATGTGTGTTCTTTTGCTAAACCACATTGATTCACTAGACTCATTGCATGTGTGTTCTTTTCCTAAACCATAGTGATCCACTTGTGACATTTGCATGTGTGTTCTATTCCTAAACCACATTGATACACTAGTGACATTGCATGTGTGTTCTTTTCCTAAACCACAAGGATCCACTAGAGTCATTGCATGTGTGTTCTTTTCCTAAACCCCATTGATCCACTGGTGATATTTGCATGTGTGTTCTTTTCCTAAAGCACATATATCCACAAGAGTCATTGCATGTGGTTTCTTTTCCTAAACCAAATGGATCCACAATAGTCATTTCATGTGTGTTCTTTTCCTAAACCACATGGATCCCTAGAGACATTGCATATGTGTTCTTTTCCTAAACCACATGGATCCACTAGTGACATTTGCATGTGTGTTCTTTTCCTAAACCACATGGATCCACTAGAGACATTGCATGTGTGTTCTTTTCCTAAACCACATGGATCCACTAGATTTGTTGCATGTGTGTTGTTCTCCTAAACCACATGGATCCACTAGTGACATTTGGATGTGTGTTCTTCTCCTAAACCACGTGGATCCACTGGTGACATTTCTGCATGTGTTCTTTTCCTAAACCATGTTGATCCAATAGATCCATTGCATGTATGTTCTTTTCCTAAACCACATTGATCCACTCGTGACACTTGCATGTGTGTTCTTTTACTAGACCATATTGATCCACTAGAGTCATTTCATGTGTGTTCTTTTCCTAAACAACATGGATCCAAAAGAGTCATTGCATGTGTGTTCTTCTCCTAAACCACATGGATCCACGAGACACATTGCATGTGTGTTCTTTTACTAAACCACAAGGATCCACTAGAGTCATTGCATGTGTGTTCTTTTCCTAAACCCATTGATCCACTGGTGATATTTGCATGTGTGTTCTTTTCCTAAACCACATATATCCACAAGAGTCATTGCATGTGTGTTCTTTTCCTAAACCAAATGGATCCACAATAGTCATTTCATGTGTGTTCTTTTCCTAAACCACATGGATCCCTAGAGACATTGCATATGTGTTCTTTTCCTAAACCACATGGATCCACTAGTGACATTTTCATGTGTGTTCTTTTCCTAAACCACATGGATCCACTAGAGACATTGCATGTGTGTTCTTTTCCTAAACCACATGGATCCACTAGATTCGTTGCATGTGTTGTTCTCCTAAACCACATGGATCCACTAGTGACATTTGGATGTGTGTTCTTCTCCTAAACCACGTGGATCCACTGGTGACATTTCTGCATGTGTTCTTTTCCTAAACCATGTTGATCCAATAGATCCATTGCATGTATGTTCTTTTCCTAAACCACATTGATCCACTCGTGACACTTGCATGTGTGTTCTTTTACTAGACCATATTGATCCACTAGAGTCATTTCATGTGTGTTCTTTTCCTAAACAACATGGATCCAAAAGAGTCATTGCATGTGTGTTCTTTTCCTAAACCACATGGATCCACGAGACACATTGCATGTGTGTTCTTTTACTAAACCACATGTATCTATGGAGTCATTGCATGTGTGTTCTTTTCCTAAACCACATTGATCCACTGGTGACATTTGCATGTGTGTTATTTTCCTAAACCACATGGATCCACTAGTGACATTTGCATGTGTGTTCTTTTCCTAAACCACATGGATCCACTAGAGACATTGCATGTTTGTTATTTTCCTAAACCACATTGATCCGCTAGTATCATTGCATGTATGTTCTTTTCCTAAACCACATGGATACACTGGAGTCATTGCATGTGTGTTCTTTTCCTAAACCACATTGATACACTGGAGCCATTGCATGTGTGTTATTTTCCTAAACCATATTGATCCACTGGTGAAATTTGCATGTGTGTTCTATTCCTAAACCACATTGATCCACTGGTGACATTGCATGTATGTTCTTTTCCTAAACCACATGGATCCTCTTGAGTCATTGCATGTATGTTCTTTTCCTAAACCACATGGATCCACTACAGACATTGCATGTTTGTTATTCTCCTAATCCACATTGATTCGCTTGTGTCATTGCATGTATGTTCTTTTGCTATACCACATGGATACAATAGATTCATTGCATGTGTGTTCTTTTGCTAAACCACATTGATCCACTAGACTCATTGCATGTTTGTTCTCTTCCTAAACCATAGTGATCCACTTGTGACATTTGCATGTGTGTTCTATTCCTAAACCACATTGATACACTAGTGACATTGCATGTGTGTTCTTTTCCTAAACCACATGGATCCACTAGAGTCATTGCATGTGTGTTCTTTTCCTAATTGCATGTGTGTTCTTTTCCTAAACCACATTGATCCACAAGAGTCATTGCATGTGTGTTCTTTTCCTAAACCAAATGGATCCACTATAGTCATTGCATGTGTGTTCTTTTCCTAAACCACATGCATCCACTAGAGACATTGCATATTTGTTCTTTTCCTAAACCACATGGATCCACTAGTGACATTTGCATGTGTGTTCTTTTCCTAAACCACATGGATCCACTAGAGACATTGCATGTGTGTTATTTTCCTAAACCACATGGATCCACTAGATTCATTGCATGCGTGTTCTTCTCCTAAACCACATGGATCCACTAGTGACATTTGCAGGTGTGTCCTTCTCCTAAACCACGTGGATCCACTGGTGACATTTCTATGTGTGTTTTTTCCTAAACCATGTTGATCCACTAGATCCATTGCATGTATGTTCTTTTCCTAAACCACATTGATCCACTCGTGACACTTGCATGTGTGTTCTTTTCCTAGACCATATTGATCCACTAGAGTCATTGCATGTGTGTTATTTTCCTAAACCACATGGATCCAGTAGAGTCATTGCATGTGTGTTATTTTCCTAAACCACATGGATCCCCTAGATACATTGTATGTGTGTTCTTTTCCTTAACCACATTGTTCCACCAGACACATTGCATGTGTGTTATTTTCATAAACCATATGGATCCACTAGAGACATTGCATGTGTGTTCTTTTCCTAAACCACATTGATCCACTGGTGACATTTGCATGTGTGTTATTTTCCTAAACCACATGGATCCACTAGTGACATTTGCATGTGTGTTCTTTTCCTAAACCACATGGATCCACTAGAGACATTGCATGTTTGTTATTTTCCTAAACCACATTGATCCGCTAGTATCATTGCATGTATGTTCTTTTCCTAAACCACATGGATACACTGGAGTCATTGCATGTGTGTTTTTTCCTAAACCACATTGATCCACTGGAGCCATTGCATGTGTGTTATTTTCCTAAACCATATTGATCCACTGGTGAAATTTGCATCTGTGTTCTATTCCTAAACCACATTGATCCACTGGTGACATTGCATGTGTGTTCTTTTCCTAAACCACATGGATCCACTTGAGTCATTGCATGTATGTTCTTTTCCTAAACCACATGGATCCACTAGAGACATTGCATGTTTGTTATTTTCCTAATCCACATTGATTCGCTTGTGTCATTGCATGTATGTTCTTTTATTAAACCACATGGATACAATAGATTCATTGCATGTGTGTTCTTTTGCTAAACCACATTGATCCACTAGACTCATTGCATGTGTGTTCTTTTCCTAAACCATAGTGATCCACTTGTGACATTTGCATGTGTGTTCTATTCCTAAACCACATTGATACACTAGTGACATTGCATGTGTGTTCTTTTCCTAAACCACATGGATCCACTAGAGTCATTGCATGTGTGTTCTTTTCCTAAACCCCATTGATCCACTGGTGATATTTGCATGTGTGTTCTTTTCCTAAACCACATAGATCCACAAGAGTCATTGCATGTGTGTTCTTTTCCTAAACCAAATGGATCCACTATAGTCATTTCATGTGTGTTCTTTTCCTAAACCACATGGATCCCTAGAGACATTGCATATGTGTTCTTTTCCTAAACCACATGGATCCACTAGTGACATTTGCATGTGTGTTCTTTTCTTAAACCACATGGATCCACTAGAGACATTGCATGTGTGTTCTTTTCCTAAACCACATGGATCCACTAGATTCATTGCATGTGTGTTCTTCTCCTAAACCACATGGATCCACTAGTGACATTTGGATGTGTGTTCTTCTCCTAAACCACGTGGATCCACTGGTGACATTTCTGCATGTGTTCTTTTCCTAAACCATGTTGATCCAATAGATCCATTGCATGTATGTTCTTTTCCTAAACCACATTGATCCACTCGTGACACTTGCATGTGTGTTCTTTTCCTAGACCATATTGATCCACTAGAGTCATTTCATGTGTGTTCTTTTCCTAAACAACATGGATCCAAAAGAGTCATTGCATGTGTGTTCTTTTCCTAAACCACATGGATCCACGAGACACATTGCATGTGTGTTCTTTTACTAAACCACATGTATCTATGGAGTCATTGCATGTGTGTTCTTTTCCTAAACCACATTGATTCACTGGTGACATTTGCATGCGTGTTATTTTCCTAAACCACATGGATCCACTAGTGACATTTGCATGTGTGTTCTTTTCCTAAACCACATGGATCCACTAGAGACATTGCATGTTTGTTATTTTCCTAAACCACATTGATCCGCTAGTATCATTGCATGTATGTTCTTTTCCTAAACCACATGGATACACTGGAGTCATTGCATGTGTGTTCTTTTCCTAAACCACATTGATACACTAGAGCCATTGCATGTGTGTTATTTTCCTAAACCATATTGATCCACTGGTGAAATTTGCATGTGTGTTCTATTCCTAAACCACATTGATCCACTGGTGACATTGCATGTGTGTTCTTTTCCAAAACCACATGGATCCACTTGAGTCATTGCATGTATGTTCTTTTCCTAAACCACATGGATCCACTAGAGACATTGCATGTTTGTTATTTTCTTAATCCACATTGATTCGCTTGTGTCATTGCATGTATGTTCTTTTGCTAAACCACATGGATACAATAGATTCATTGCATGTGTGTTCTTTTGCTAAACCACATTGATCCACTAGACTCATTGCATGTGTGTTCTCTTCCTAAACCATAGTGATCCACTTGTGACATTTGCATGTGTGTTCTATTCCTAAACCACATTGATACACTAGTGACATTGCATGTGTGTTCTTTTCCTATACCACATGGATCCACTAGAGTCATTGCATGTGTGTTCTTTTCCTAAACCCCATTGATCCACTGGTGATATTTGCATGTGTGTTCTCTTCCTAAACCACATTGATCCACAAGAGTCATTGCATGTGTGTTCTTTTCCTAAACCAAATGGATCCACTATAGTCATTGCATGTGTGTTCTTTTCCTAAACCACATGGATCCACTAGAGACATTGCATATTTGTTCTTTTCCTAAACCACATGGATCCACTAGTGACATTTGCATGTGTGTTCTTTTCCTAAACCACATGGATCCACTAGAGACATTGCATGTGTGTTCTTTTCCTAAACCACATGGATCCACTAGATTCATTGCATGTGTGTTCTTCTCCTAAACCACATGGATCCACTAGTGACATTTGCAGGTGTGTCCTTCTCCTAAACCACGTGGATCCACTGGTGACATTTCTATGTGTGTTCTTTTCCTAAACCATGTTGATCCACTAGATCCATTGCATGTATGTTCTTTTCCTAAACCACATTGATCCACTCGTGACACTTGTATGTGTGTTCTTTTCCTAGACCATATTGATCCACTAGAGTCATTGCATGTGTGTTATTTTCCTAAACCACATGGATCCAGTAGAGTCATTGCATGTGTGTTATTTTCCTAAACTACATGGATCCCCTAGATACATTGTATGTGTGTTCTTTTCCTGAACCACATTGATCCACTAGAGAGTGCATGTGTGATTTTCATAAACCACATGGATCCACTGGAGACATTGCATGTGTGTTCTTTTCCAAACCACATTGATCCACAAGTGACATTTGCATGTGTGTTCTTTTCCTAAACCACATGGATCGACTTGAGTCATTGCATGTATGTTCTTTTCCTAGACCACATGGATCCACTAGAGACATTTCATGTTTGTTATTTTCCTAATCCACATTGATCCGCTTGTGTCATTGCATGTATGTTCTTTTCCTAAACCACATGGATACATTGGATTCATTGCGTGTGTGTTGTTTTCCTAAACCTCCTTGATCCACTAGAGTCATTTCATGTGTGTTCTTTTCCTAAACCATAGTGATCCACTAGTGACATTTTGCATGTGTGTTCTATTCCTAAACCACATTGATCCACTAGTGACATTGCATGTGTGTTCTTTTCCTAAACCACATGGATCCACTAGAGTCATTGCATGTGTGTTCCTTTCCTAAACCCCATTGATCCACTGGTGACATTTGCATGTGTGTTCTTTTCGTAAACCACATTGATCCACTAGAGTCATTGCATGTGTATTCTTTTCCTAAACCACATGGATCCACTACAGACATTGCATATGTCTTCTTTTCCTAAACCACATGGATCCACTAGTGATATTTGCATGTGTGTTCTTTTCCTAAAACACATGGATCCACTAGAGACATTGCATGTGTGTTCTTTTCCTAAACCACATGGATCCACTAGATTCATTGCATTTGTGTTCTTTTCCTAAACCACATGGATCCACTAGAGACATTGCATATATGTTCTTTTCCTAAACCACATGGATCCACTAGTGATATTTGCATGTGTGTTCTTTTCCTAAAACACATGGATCCACTAGAGTCATTGCATTCGCGTACTTTTCCTAAACCGCATGGATCCAGTAGATTCATTGCATGTGTGTTATTTTCCTAATACACACTGATCCACTAGAGTCATTGCATGTGTGTTATTTTCCTAAACCACATGGATCCAGTAGAGTCATTACATGTGTTATTTTCCTAATACACATTGATCCACCAGAGTCATTGCATGTGTGTTCTTTTCCTAAACCACATGGATCCACTAGATTTATTGCATGTGTGTTCTTTTCCTAAACTATATGGATCCACAAGAGACATTGCATTGCGTTCTTTTCCTAAACCACATGAATCCACTAGTGACATTTGCATGTGTGTTCTATTCCTAAACCACATGGATCCACTAGAGTCATTGCATGTGTGTTCTTTTCCTAAACCACATGGATCCAGTAGAGTCATTGCATGTGTGTTATTTTCCTAAACCACATGGATCCCCTAGATACATTGTATGTGTGTTCTTTTCCTTAACCACATTGTTCCACCAGAGACATTGCAATGTGTGTTATTTTCATAAACCATATGGATCCACTGGAGACATTGCATGTGTGTTCTTTTCCTAAACCACATTGATCCACTGGTGACATTTGCATGTGTGTTATTTTCCTAAACCACATGGATCCACTAGTGACATTTGCATGTGTGTTCTTTTCCTAAACCACATGGATCCAATAGAGACATTGCATGTTTGTTATTTTCCTAAACCACATTGATCCGCTAGTATCATTGCATGTATGTTATTTTCCTAAACCACATGGATACACTGGAGTCATTGCATGTGTGTTCTTTTCCTATACCACATTGATCCACTGGAGCCATTGCATGTGTGTTATTTTCCTAAACCATATTGATCCACTGGTGAAATTTGCATGTGTGTTCTATTCCTAAACCACATTTATCCACTGGTGACATTGCATGTGTGTTCTTTTCCTAAACCACATGGATCCACTTGAGTCATTGCATGTATGTTCTTTTCCTAAACCACATGGATCCACTAGAGACAGTGCATGTTTGTTATTTTCCTAATCCACATTGATTCGCTTGTGTCATTGCATGTATGTTCTTTTATTAAACCACATGGATACAATAGATTCATTGCATGTGTGTTCTTTTGCTAAACCACATTGATCCACTAGACTCATTGCATGTGTGTTCTTTTCCTAAACCATAGTGATCCACTTGTGACATTTGCATGTGTGTTCTATTCCTAAACCACATTGATACACTAGTGACATTGCATGTGTGTTCTTTTCCTAAACCACATGGATCCACTAGAGTCATTGCATGTGTGTTCTTTTCCTAAACCCCATTGATCCACTGGTGATATTTGCATGTGTGTTCTTTTCCTAAACCACATAGATCCACAAGAGTCATTGCATGTGTGTTCTTTTCCTAAACCAAATGGATCCACTATAGTCATTTCATGTGTGTTATTTTCCTAAACCACATGGATCCCTAGAGACATTGCATATGTGTTCTTTTCCTAAACCACATGGATCCACTAGTGACATTTGCATGTGTGTTCTTTTCCTAAACCACATGGATCCACTAGAGACATTGCATGTGTGTTCTTTTCCTAAACCACATGGATCCACTAGATTCATTGCATGTGTGTTCTTCTCCTAAACCACATGGATCCACTAGTGACATTTGGATGTGTGTTCTTCTCCTAAACCACGTGGATCCACTGGTGACATTTCTGCATGTGTTCTTTTCCTAAACCATGTTCATCCAATAGATCCATTGCATGTATGTTCTTTTCCTAAACCACATTGATCCACTCGTGACACTTGCATGTGTGTTCTTTTCCTAGACCATATTGATCCACTAGAGTCATTTCATGTGTGTTCTTTTCCTAAACAACATGGATCCAAAAGAGTCATTGCATGTGTGTTCTTTTCCTAAACCACATGGATCCACGAGACACATTGCATGTGTGTTCTTTTACTAAACCACATATATCAATGGAGTCATTGCATGTGTGTTCTTTTCGTAAACCACATTGATCCACTGGTGACATTTACATTTGTGTTCTTTTCCTAAACCACATGGATCCAGTAGAGTCATTGCATGTGTGTTCTTTTCCTAAACCACATGGATCCACTAGAGACATTGCATGTTTGTTATTTTCCTAAACCACATTGATCCGCTAGTGTAATTGCATGTATGTTCTTTTCCTAAACCACATGGATACACTGGAGTCATTGCATGTGTGTTCTTTTCCTAAACCACATTGATCCACCAGAGTCATTGCATGTGTGTTCTTTTCCTAAACTATATTGATCCACTGGTGATATTTGCATCTGTGTTCTATTCCTAAACCACATTGATCCACTCGTGACATTGCATGTGTGTTCTTTTCCTAAACCACATGGATCCACTTGAGTCATTACATGTATGTTCTTTTCCTAAACCACATGGATCCACTAGTGACATTGCATGTGTGTTCTTTTCCTAAACCACATGGATCCACTAGAGTCATTGCATGTGTGTTCCTTTCCTAAACCCCATTGATCCACTGGTGACATTTGCATGTGTGTTCTTTTCGTAAACCACATTGATCCACTAGAGTCATTGCATGTGTATTCTTTTCGTAAACCACATGGATCCACTACAGACATTGCATATGTCTTCTTTTCCTAAACCACATGGATCCACTAGTGATATTTGCATGTGTGTTCTTTTCCTAAAACACATGGATCCACTAGAGACATTGCATGTGTGTTCTTTTCCTAAACCACATGGATCCACTAGATTCATTGCATTTGTGTTCTTTTCCTAAACCACATGGATCCACTAGAGACATTGCATATATGTTCTTTTCCTAAACCACATGGATCCACTAGTGATATTTGCATGTGTGTTCTTTTCCTAAAACACATGGATCCACTAGAGTCATTGCATTCGCGTACTTTTCCTAAACCGCATGGATCCAGTAGATTCATTGCATGTGTGTTATTTTCCTAATACACACTGATCCACTAGAGTCATTGCATGTGTGTTATTTTCCTAAACCACATGGATCCAGTAGAGTCATTACATGTGTGTTATTTTCCTAATACACATTGATCCACCAGAGTCATTGCATGTGTGTTCTTTTCCTAAACCACATGGATCCACTAGATTTATTGCATGTGTGTTCTTTTCCTAAACTACATGGATCCACAAGAGACATTGCATTGCGTTCTTTTCCTAAACCACATGAATCCACTAGTGACATTTGCATGTGTGTTCTATTCCTAAACCACATGGATCCACTAGAGTCATTGCATGTGTGTTCTTTTCCTAAACCACATGGATCCAGTAGAGTCATTGCATGTGTGTTATTTTCCTAAACCACATGGATCCCCTAGATACATTGTATGTGTGTTCTTTTCCTTAACCACATTGTTCCACCAGAGACATTGCAATGCGTGTTATTTTCATAAACCATATGGATCCACTGGAGACATTGCATGTGTGTTCTTTTCCTAAACCACATTGATCCACTGGTGACATTTGCATGTGTGTTATTTTCCTAAACCACATGGATCCACTAGTGACATTTGCATGTGTGTTCTTTTCCTAAACCACATGGATCCAATAGAGACATTGCATGTTTGTTATTTTCCTAAACCACATTGATCCGCTAGTATCATTGCATGTATGTTATTTTCCTAAACCACATGGATACACTAGAGTCATTGCATGTGTGTTCTTTTCCTATACCACATTGATCCACTGGAGCCATTGCATGTGTGTTATTTTCCTAAACCATATTGATCCACTGGTGAAATTTGCATGTGTGTTCTATTCCTAAACCACATTTATCCACTGGTGACGTTGCATGTGTGTTCTTTTCCTAAACCACATGGATCCACTTGAGTCATTGCATGTATGTTCTTTTCCTAAACCACATGGATCCACTAGAGACAGTGCATGTTTGTTATTTTCCTAATCCACATTGATTCGCTTGTGTCATTGCATGTATGTTCTTTTATTAAACCACATGGATACAATAGATTCATTGCATGTGTGTTCTTTTGCTAAACCACATTGATCCACTAGACTCATTGCATGTGTGTTCTTTTCCTAAACCATAGTGATCCACTTGTGACATTTGCATGTGTGTTCTATTCCTAAACCACATTGATACACTAGTGACATTGCATGTGTGTTCTTTTCCTAAACCACATGGATCCACTAGAGTCATTGCATGTGTGTTCTTTTCCTAAACCCCATTGATCCACTGGTGATATTTGCATGTGTGTTCTTTTCCTAAACCACATAGATCCACAAGAGTCTTGCATGTGTGTTCTTTTCCTAAACCAAATGGATCCACTATAGTCATTTCATGTGTGTTCTTTTCCTAAACCACATGGATCCCTAGAGACATTGCATATGTGTTCTTTTCCTAAACCACATGGATCCACTAGTGACATTTGCATGTGTGTTCTTTTCCTAAACCACATGGATCCACTAGAGACATTGCATGTGTGTTCTTTTCCTAAACCACATGGATCCACTAGATTCATTGCATGTGTGTTCTTCTCCTAAACCACATGGATCCACTAGTGACATTTGGATGTGTGTTCTTCTCCTAAACCACGTGGATCCACTGGTGACATTTCTGCATGTGTTCTTTTCCTAAACCATGTTCATCCAATAGATCCATTGCATGTATGTTCTTTTCCTAAACCACATTGATCCACTCGTGACACTTGCATGTGTGTTC
Source organism: Avena insularis (assembly GCA_023614405.1). Taxonomy (NCBI): domain Eukaryota; kingdom Viridiplantae; phylum Streptophyta; class Magnoliopsida; order Poales; family Poaceae; genus Avena; species Avena insularis. The sequence goes on from CM042688.1 coordinate 242,292,376, forward strand.
TTTTCCTAGACCATATTGATCCACTAGAGTCATTTCATGTGTGTTCTTTTCCTAAACAACATGGATCCAAAAGAGTCATTGCATGTGTGTTCTTTTCCTAAACCACATGGATCCACGAGACACATTGCATGTGTGTTCTTTTACTAAACCACATGTATCAATGGAGTCATTGCATGTGTGTTCTTTTCGTAAACCACATTGATCCACTGGTGACATTTACATTTGTGTTCTTTTCCTAAACCACATGGATCCAGTAGAGTCATTGCATGTGTGTTCTTTTCCTAAACCACATGGATCCACTAGAGACATTGCATGTTTGTTATTTTCCTAAACCACATTGATCCGCTAGTGTAATTGCATGTATGTTCTTTTCCTAAACCACATGGATACACTGGAGTCATTGCATGTGTGTTCTTTTCCTAAACCACATTGATCCACCAGAGTCATTGCATGTGTGTTCTTTTCCTAAACCATATTGATCCACTGGTGATATTTGCATCTGTGTTCTATTCCTAAACCACATTGATCCACTCGTGACATTGCATGTGTGTTCTTTTCCTAAACCACATGGATCCACTTGAGTCATTACATGTATGTTCTTTTCCTAAACCACATGGATCCACTAGTGACCTTTGCATGTGTGTTCTTTTCCTAAACCACATTGATCCACTAGAGCCATTGCATGTGTGTTATTTTCCTAAACCACATGGATCCACTAGAGACATTTGCATGTGTGTTATTTTCCTAATCCACATGGAACCACTAGTGACATTGCATGTGTGTTCTTTTCCTAAACCACATGGATCCACTTGAGTCATTGCATGTATGTTCTTTTCCTAAACCACATGGATCCACTAGAGACATTGCATGTTTGTTCTTTTCCTAAACCACATTGATCCACTGGTGACACATTGGTGATCCACTAGAGTTATTGCATGTGTGTTCTTTTCCTAAACCACATGGATCAACTAGAATGTGTATTTTTTCCTAAACAACATGGATCCACTAGTGACATTGCATACTTGTTCTTTTCCTGAACCACATTGATCCATTGGTGGCATCTGCATGTGTGTTCTTTTCCGAAACCACATGGATCCACTAGAGTCATTGCATGTGTGTTCTTTTCCTAAACCACATTGATCCAATGGAGAAATTGCATGCGTGTTCTTTTCCTAAACCAGATGGATCCACTAGACACATTGCATGTGTGTTCTTTTCCTAAACCACATGGATCCACTGGTGACATTTGCATCTGTGTTCTTTTCCTAAACCACATGGATCCAGTAGAGTCATTGCATTTGTGTTCTTTTCCTAAACCACATGGATCCACTAGTGACATTTGCATGTGTGTTATTTTCCTAAACCACATGGATCCAGTAGATACATTGCATGTTTGTTGTTTTCCTAAACCACATGGATCCACTGCAGTCATTGCATGTGTGTTGTTTTCCTAAATCACATGGATCCACTAGAGTCATTGCATGTGTGTTCTTTTCCTAAACCACATGGATCAACTAGATACATTGCGTGTGTGGTCTTTTCCTAAACCACATTGATCCAGTGGTGACATTTGCATGTGTGTTGTTTTCCTAAACCACATTGATTCACTGGATTCATTGCATGTGTGTTCTTTTTCTAAACCACACAGATCCACTAGATACATTGCATGTGTGTTCTTTTACTAAACCACATGGATCCACTGGTGACATTTGCATGTGTGTTCTTTTACTAAACCACATGGATCCACTAGAGACATTATATGTGTGTTCTTTAAGTAAACTACATTTATCAAGTGGTGACATTGCATATGTTCTCTTTTCCTAAACCACATTAATCCACTAGTGATGCTGCATGTGTGTTATTTTCGTAAACCACGTGGATCCACTAGAGTCATTGCATGTGTGTTCTTTTCGTAAACCACATGGATCCACTAGTGGCATTTCATGTGTGCTCTTTTCCTAAACCACATGATGATCTACTAGAGTTATTGCATGTGTGTTCTTTTCCTAAACCACTTGGATCAACTAGCATGTGTGTTCTTTTTCTAAACAACATGGATCAACCGGTGACATTGCATACTTGTTCTTTTCCTAAACCACATTGATCCACTGGTGGCATTTGCATGTGTGTTCTTTTCCGAAACCACATTGATCCACTTGAGACATTGCATGTGTTATTTCCTAAACCACATTGATCCACTAGTGACATTTGCATGTGTGTTCTTTTCCCAAACCATGTTGATCCAATAGATCCATTGCATGTATGTTCTTTTCCTAAACCACATTGATCCACTCGTGACACTTGCATGTGTGTTCTTTTCCTAGACCATATTGATCCACTAGAGTCATTGCATGTGTGTTCTTTTCCTAAACAACATGGATCCAAAAGAGTCATTGCATGTGTGTTCTTTTCCTAAACCACATCGATCCACTAGACACATTGCATGTGTGTTCTTTTACTAAACCACATGTATCTATGGAGTCATTGCATGTGTGTTCTTTTCGTAAACCACATTGATCCACTGGTGACATTTACATTTGTGTTATTTTCCTAAACCACATGGATCCAGTAGAGTCATTGCTTGTGTGTTCTTTTCCTAAACCACATTGATCCACTAGAGTCATTGCATGTGTGTTCTTTTCCTAAACCATATTGATCCACTGGTGACATTTGCATGTGTGTTCTATTCCTAAAACACATTGATCCACTCGTGACATTGCATGTGTGTTCTTTTCCTAAACCACATGGATCCACTTGAGTCATTGCATGTATGTTCTTTTCCTAAACCACATGGATCCACTAGAGACATTGCATGTTTGTTATTTTCCTAATCCACATTGATCCGCTTGTGTCATTACATGTATGTTCTTTTCCTAAACCACACGGATACACTGGATTCATTGCATGTGTGATCTTTTCCTAAACCACATTGATCCACTAGAGTCATTGCATTTATGTTCTTTTCCTAAACCATAGTGATCCACTAGTGACATTTGCATGTGTGTTCTATTCGTAAACTACATTGATACACTACTGACATTGCATGTGTGTTCTTTTCCTAAACCACATGGATCCACTAGAGTAATTGCATGTGTGTTCTTTTCCTAAACCCCATTGATCCACTGGTGACATTTGCATGTGTGTTCTTTTCCTAAACCACATTGATCCACAAGAGTCGTTGCATGTGTGTTTTTTTCCTAAACCAAATGGACCCACTAGAGTCATTGCATGTGTGTTATTTTCCTAAACCACATGGATCCACTAGATACATTGCATATGTGTTGTTTTCCTAAACCACATGGATCCACTAGTGACATTTGCATGTGTGTTCTTTTCCTAAACCACATGGATCCACTAGAGACATTGCATGTGTGTTCTTTTCCTAAACCACATGATTTCCACTAGATTCATTGCATGTGCGTTCTTCTCCTAAACCACATGGATCCACTAGTGACATTTGCATGTGTGTTCATCTCCTAAACCACGTGGATCCACTAGTGACATTTGCATATTCTTTTCCTAAACCACATGGATCCACTAGAGTCATTGCATGTGTGTTCTTTTCCTAAACCACATGGATCCACTAGAGACATTGCATTGCGTTCTTTCCTAAACCACATGAATCCACTAGTGACATTTGCATGTGTGTTCTATTCCTAAACCACATGGATCCAATAGAGTCATTGCATTCGTGTTCTTTTTCTAAACCACATGGATCCAGTAGGGTCATTGCATGTGTGTTATTTTCCTAAACCACATGGATCCCCTAGATACATTGTGTGTGTGTTCTTTTCCTGAACCACATTGATCCACTAGACACATTGCATGTGTGTTATTTTCATAAACCACATGGATCCACTTGAGACATTGCATGTGTGTTCTTTTCCTAAACCACATTGATCCACTGGTGACATTTGCATGTGTCTTATTTTCCTAAACCACATGGATCCACTAGTGACATTTGCATGTGTGTTCTTTTCCTAAACCACATGGATCCACTAGAGACATTGCATGTTTGTTATTTTCCTAAACCACATTGATCCGCTAGTGACATTGCATGTATGTTCTTTTCCTAAACCACATGGATACACTGGAGTCATTGCATGTGTGTTCTTTTCCTAAACCACATTGATCCACTTGATTCATTGCATGTGTGTTCTTTTCCTAAACCATATTGATCCATTGGTGACATTTGCATGTGTGTTCTATTCCTAAACAACATTGATCCACTCGTGACATTGCATGTGTTTTATTTTCCTAAACCACATGGATCCACTTGAGTCATTGCATGTATGTTCTTTTCCTAAACCACATGGATCCACTAGAGACATTGCATGTTTGTTATTTTCCTAATCCACATTCATCCGCTTGTGTCATTGCATGTATGTTCTTTTCCTAAACCACATGGATACACTAGATTCATTTCATGTGTGTTCTTTTCCTAAACCACATTGATCCACTAGAGTCATTGCATGTGTGTTCTTTTCCTAAATCATAGTGATCCACTAGTGACATTTGCATGTGTGTTCTATTCCTAAACCACATTGATCCACTAGTGACATTGCATTTGTGTTCTTTTCCTAAACCACATGGATCCACTAGAGTCATTGCATGTGTGTTCTTTTCCTAAACCCCATTGATCCACTGGTGACATTTGCATGTGTTTTTTTCCTAAACCACATTGATCCACAAGAGTCATTGCATGTGTGTTCTTTTCCTAAACGAACTGGATCCACTAGAGTCATTGCATGTGTGTTCTTTTCCTAAACCACATGGATCCACTAGAGACATTGCATATGTGTTCTTTTCCAAAATGACATGGATCCACTAGTGACATTTGCATGTGTGTTCTTTTTCTAAACCACATGGATCCACTAGAGACATTGCATGTGTGTTCTTTTCCTAAACCACATGGATCCACTAGATTCATTGCATGTGTTTTATTCTCCTAAACCACATGGATCCACTAGTGACATTTGCATGTGTGTTCTTCTCCTAAACCACGTAGATCCACTTGTGACATTTGCATGTGTGTTATTTTCCTAAACCATGTTGATCCACTAGATCCATTGCATGCATGTTCTTTTCCTAAACCACATTGATCCACTCGTGACACTTGCATGTGTGTTCTTTTCCTAGACCATATTGATCCACTAGAGTCATTGCATGTGTGTTCTTTTCCTAAACAACATGGATCCACTAGAGTCATTGCATGTGTGTTCTTTTCCTAAACCACATGGATCCACTAGACACATTGCATGTGTGTTCTTTTCCTAAACCGCATGAATCCACTAGAGGCATTGCAAGTGTGTTCTTTTCCTAAACCACATGTATCTATGGAGTCATTGCATGTGTGTTCTTTTCCTAAACCAGATTGATCCACTGGTGATATTTGCATATGTGTTCTTTTCCTAAACCACATGGATCTAGTAGAGTAATTGCATGTGTGTTCCATTCCTAAACCACATTGATCCACTTGTGACATTGCATGTGTGTTCTTTTCCTAAACCACATGGATCCACTTGAGTCATTGCATGTATGTTCTTTTCCTAAAACACATGGATCCACCAGAGACGTTGCATGTTTGTTATTTTCCTAATCCACATTGATCCGCTTGTGTCATTGCATGTATGTTCTTTTCCTAAACCACAAGGATACACTGGATTCATTGCATGTGTGTTCTTTTCCTAAACCATAGTGATCCACTTGTGACATTTGCATGTGTGTTCTATTCCTAAACCACATTGATCCACTAGTGACATTGCATTTGTGTTCTTTCCCTAAACCACATGGATCCAGTAGAGTCATTGCATGTGTGTTCTTTTCCTAAACCCCATTGATCCACTGCTGACATTTGCATGTGTTTTTTTCCTAAACCACATTGATCCACAAGAGTCATTGCATGTGTGTTCTTTTCCTAAACGAACTGGATCCACTAGAGTCATTGCATGTGTGTTCTTTTCCTAAACCACATGGATCCACTAGAGACATTGCATATGTGTTCTTTTCCAAAATTACATGGATCCACTAGTGACATTTACATGTGTGTTCTTTTCCTAAACCACATGGATCCACTAGAGACATTGCATGTGTGTTCTTTTCCTAAACCACATGGATCCAGTAGATTCATTGCATGTGTTTTATTCTCCTAAACCACATGGATCCACTAGTGACATTTGCATGTGTGTTCTTCTCCTAAACCACGTAGATCCACTTGTGACATTTGCATGTGTGTTCTTTTCCTAAACCATGTTGATCCACTAGATCCATTGCATGCATGTTCTTTTCCTAAACCACATTGATCCACTCGTGACACTTGCATGTGTGTTCTTTTCCTAGACCATATTGATCCACTAGAGTCATTGCATGTGTGTTCTTTTCCTAAACCACATGGATCCACAAGACACATTGCATGTGTGTTCTTTTCCTAAACCGCATGGATCCACTAGAGACATTCCAAGTGTGTTCTTTTCCTAAACCACATGTATCTATGGAGTCATTGCATGTGTGTTCTTTTCCTAAACCAGATTGATCCACTGATGATATTTACATATGTGTTCTTTTCCTAAACCACATGGATCTAGTAGAGTCATTGCATGTGTGTTCTTTTCCTAAACCACATTGATCCACTAGAGGCATTGCATGTGTGTTCTTTTCCTAAACCATATTGATCCACTAGTGACATTTGCATGTGTGTTCTATTCCTAAACCACATTGATCCACTCGTGACATTGCATGTGTGTTCTTTTCCTAAACCACATGGATCCACTTTAGTCATTGCATGTATGTTCTTTTCCTAAAACACATGGATCCACTAGAGACATTGCATGTTTGTTATTTTCCTAATCCACATTGATCCGCTTGTGTCATTGCATGTATGTTCTTTTCCTAAACCACAAGGATACACTGGATTCATTGCATGTGTGTTCTTTTCCTAAACCATAGTGATCCACTTGTGACATTTTGCATGTGTGTTCTATTCCTAAACCACATTGATCCACTAGTGACATTGCATGTGTGTTCTTTTCCTAAACCACATGGATCCACTAGAGTCATTGCATGTGTGTTCTTTTCCTAAACCCCATTGATCCACTGGTGACATTTGCATGTGTGTTCTTTTCCTAAACCACATTGATCCACTAGAGTCATTGCATGTGTGTTCTTTACCTAAACCACATGCATCCACTAGAGACATTGCATATGTGTTCTTTTCCTAAACCACATGGATCCATTAGTGATATTTGCATGTGTGTTCTTTTCCTAAAACACAAGGATCCTCTAGAGTCATTGCATTCGCGTTCTTTTCCTAAACCACATGGATCTGGTAGATTCACTGAATGTGTGTTATTTTCCTAATACACACTGATCCACTAGAGTCATTGCATGTGTGTTCTTTTCCTAAACCACATGGATCTAGTAGAGTCATTACATGTGTGTTATTTTCCTAATACACATTGATCCACCAGAGTCATTGCATGTGTGTTCTTTTCCTAAACCACATGCATCCACTAGATTTATGGCATGTGTGTTATTTTCATAAACCACATGGATCCACAAGAGACATTGCATTGCGTTCTTTTCCTAAACCACATGAATCCACTAGTGATATTTGCATGTGTGTTCTATTCCTAAACCACATGGATCCACTAGAGTCTTTGCATGTGTGTTCTTTTCCTAAACCACATGGATCCAGTAGAGTCATTGCATGTGTGTTATTTTCCTAAACCACATGGATCCCCTAGATACATTGTATGTCTGTTCTTTTCCTGAACCACATTGATCCACAAGAGACATTGCATGTGTGTTATTTTCATAAACCACATGGATCCACTGGAGACATTTCATGTGTGTTCTTTTCCTACACCACATTGATCCACTAGTGACATTTGCATGTGTGTTATTTTCCTAAACCACATGGATCCACTATTGACATTTTCATGTGTGTTTTTTTTCCTAAACCACATGGATCCACTAGAGACATTACATGTTTGTTATTTTCCTAAACCACATTGATCCACTAGTGTCATTGCATGTATGTTCTTTTCCGAAACCACATGTATACACTGGAGTCATTGCATGTGTGTTCTTTTCCTAAACCATATTGATCCACTAGAGTCATTGCATATGTGTTCTTTTCCTAAACCATATTGATCCACTGGTGACATTTGCATGTGTGTTCTATTCCTAAACCACATTGATCCACTGGTGACATTGCATGTGTGTTCTTTTCCTAAACCACATGGATCCAGTTGAGTCATTGCATGTATGTTCTTTTCCTAAACCACATGGATCCACTAGAGATATTGCATGTTTGTTATTTTGCTAATCCACATTGATCCGCGTGTGTGATTGCATGTATGTTCTTTTCTTAAACCACATGGATACACTAGATTCATTGCATGTTTGTTCTTTTGCTAAACCATGTTGATCCACTACAGTCATTGCATGTGTGTTCTTTTCCTAAACCATAGTGATCCACGTGTGACATTTGCATGTGTGTTCTATTCCTAAACCACATTGATACAGTAGTGACATTGCATGTGTGTTCTTTTCCTAAACCACATGGATCCACTAGAGTCATTGCATGTGTGTTCTTTTCCTAAACCCCATTGATCCACTGGTGACATTTGCATGTGTGTTCTTTTCCTAAACCACATTGATCCACAAGAGTCATTGCATGTGTGTTCTTTTCCTAAACCAAATGGATCCACTAGAGTCATTGCATGTGTGTTCTTTTCCTAAACCACATGGATCCACTAGAGACATTGCATCTGTGTTCTTTTCCTAAACCACATGGATCCACTAGTGACATTTGCATGTGTGTTCTTTTCCTAAACCACATGGATCCACTAGAGACATTGCATGTGTGTTCTTTTCCTAAACCACATGGATCCACTAGATTCATTGCATGTGTGTTCTTCTCCTAAACCACATGGATCCACTAGTGACGAGGGTTTAGCTCATCAATGCCCATTGTTATGGACTTAGGTTCGAGGAATTGAGGAGCGCTGGAGATCTCGGTACGGCTAGCAAACAAGCACACAGGTGACATGAGGTTTACCCAGGTTCAGGACTCGTAGAGGACCCTACATCCTGCTTGTCTGCTCCTGATTGATGATGATCCGAAGGATTACAAGGTCGCCGATGGTGGTGTCGCGCAGATTGGATCTGGCGTATGTGCGAGAGATCGATGTCTAGATCTTTTGTGGGAGTCGCGATTGCCTGTCGGGGGAGAGGATGCCTTCTCGTTGGACCCTCCTAGCCTTTATATATGAGGAGGCTAGGTCTCAGGTACCAATACGAGTTGGTTACAAGTTCTATTCAAACTGTAGTCTTGAGGTTTCCTTGTCTTTGTGCGTTTGGGAGTCCGTGTCCATATGGGCTTCATACCATTCGAACCGTCATAGGTGTCATGGACCTTGGCAATTCATCGAGCGGGCCCTCCGTCGAGACGCACCAGGTAGGCTGTAGTCGAGTGCCTATTGGGCATACCCATGTCAGTAGCCCCCGAGTGTCCATGTGAATCGTAGATTCGGATGGAGACTTAGAAGTCTTGATCTTTGCATTAGGATGTCGGAGTCGACAATTGTGTCGAGTGCGAAGCACTTCACTCGGAAGTACATCCAGTCAGTCAAATTTGTAGTAGTTCATAGGGATGATGGTAAACGTGCCTGGTGTGCTTGATGGATCGAGGCCAGTTAATTGCTCTAGGGCAAAAACAAAGCTACCTACTCAAACTCGAGTCCCCGGACTCGAATCCGGAAATTGCTGGCGTAATTCGACTCATGCCGCGGAGGCCTTACAGGAGTCGAATTCTAGTGTATGGGTGTGAGCACTCGACGCGTCCGTCAAGGCATATTCATCGTACCTGCAGGCACGGATATATCTTCCGGTGCGCAATGTATGCGTTGCTGTGCCTTGTTCAGGTCTTATCTTCACGCTGTAAGCGCGGCATCCGAATTTTTTGTCATCGCGGAGATGATTCGGGTGACCCAGGAGACATAATCTCTTTGTAGGGAAAATATGTGGCGGAGTAGCCATAGCATTCGAGTGTGGATGTTATCGACACACAGTAGGATGTACAAGAAAAATAATCATAGGGTGCGTGACCAGCGCTCCCTATGGGAGTAGCCCCCGAGTGCCTGGTTGAGTCGAAGACTCGAGCACGTCGCCTTGTCTTTGCTGGTTTTCATTTGCTTTTTGCTTTCCCCTATGGGAGTAACCCGAAGTCCACAATCGCATCATAGATTCGAGTGAAGGGTTTTCATAATGCTTGGATATCTTCACAAATTTCTTCGGGTGCGCGGCCAGCGCTCCCTATGGGAGTAGCCCCCGAGTCCTTAGTCGAATCCTGGATTCGAGTGAGGATTCAGAGCATGTCACTCGAGGATATTGTATATGCGCGTCCAACGCTCCAGTTTGGAGTAGACCCCGAGTGTCTGGCGGAGTCGTAGACTCGGGCAGAGACTCGAGACTTGTATCTTGTAGTGGTATTCGAAAATCATGCGAGGAGAAACCAGTAGTGGAATCATGCGGAGTTTTAGCCAGAGGAGTCGACGATGCAGATGGAGTCAACGCAGTCGCTTCCGTCAGGTGAGCGGTGATGGTCACGTCTTTTGTAGCATCCAGCGATGCAACCATCCGAGGAGGGACTCGACTCGGGTCTTGAGTTTATGTCGTAGCCAGTTGTTTTGTCGACTCCTGTTGGAGGACCCAATAGAATAGCTCGACGCAGTTGACATCCTTATAAGATGCATAAAACATTACGAATTGTGAAGTACTTGTATCTTGTAAAGATATTTTCCCGTCGGCTTATGAAAGTAAAATTCAGGTGCCAATCGAATCGACACTTTTGCACTACATGCTAGGCCTTTTCGTTAGCCTGATTACCCTTAGTCTCAGTACCTTGCCGAGGCACTCGGAGTTCAAGGATTCGACGGTCAGGCAGAATCATCTACTCGGGCTATTGCGTATGATGTGCTCGAGTGCATGTAATCGATGGCACATTAGGTTACTCGAAGAGGGCGCAGCCCCCGAGTGTTTTGAGTGCGAGTTAAAAAGAAATCATCTCTAAGTAGAGAAAAACTTAGCTTTACTGATAGTTGTCATGATGAACGAGTCGCAAGATCCGATGCAATCGGTGGGCCGCGGGAGTCGAAGATTGTAGCGGCTCGTGGTCCCGGGAGTCGAGGGAGCCCCCGAGTCATCTGATATGAATACTACAGCCGGTCGTTGAAGCTGAAGACCGCGGCAGGTCGCCAAAGCGGAGGGAGCCCCCGAGCCCTCGAGTCGAATATCATAGTGAATCACTAGAGTCGAAGACTATAGTTGACGTGGTAGCAAGTCATGCGGCGGACGTAGTCGACGCGGCGGATCAGAGTCGCGTGGTGATGACGAGTTGCCGTATATGAAGACTGTAACGGGCCATAGAAGTCAAAGACCGCATCGGGTCACCTCACCCGAAGACCGCAACTGAAGACCGCGGTGAGTCGCGTGATGGAGTCGAAGACTCAGTAGGTCGGTGGAGTCGAAGGTTGTAATGGGTTGCCATTGCCGAAGGAGGCAACATCTCGCCAGAGTCAAAGGTCGCAGCTCGTCGTTGGGCCGCCAATGATGAGGGAGCCCCCGAGTCGAGGACCGAAGCAGGTCGTACGGCGGTGTCGAAGGATCACCCGAGTCACTAGATCCGAAGACCGCAACGGGTCGCTGGAGTCGAAGGACGCGGTAGGTCGCCGAAGCGGAGGGAGCCCCCGAGCGCCTGAATCACTGGGGCCGAAGATCGCGCGCGGAGTTTGGCGCGATCGACGGGTCACGGGAGTCAAAAACCGCAGCGAGTCGATGGAGTCGAAAGAGCCCTCAAGTGTAGCATCAAGGTGGTTGATGGAGTCGAGACGGCGTTCGACAGCCGATGCGGCGGACCGGAGTCGACGCGGCAGTGGGTCGCCGATGTTGATGGCGGTAGCGAGTTGCCCCAACCGAAGATTGTAGTGGGTCGCTGGAGCAACGAGCCCCCTAGTCGCCGAAGCAGAAAGCTGTAGCAGCGGGTCATCGGAGTCGAAAACCGCGGTGGGTCTCCAGAGCCCCCGAATCGCCTTATTCAAGACCGTAGCGAGTCAAGCGATGGAGTTGGTCAATCTTTTTTTCTTTTCGGAAACTTTGTTGTGCGTACAATCGACAGCTCCACAGCCAGATCAATCCATCCTAGACTAGTACACGCGTACGGAGCTGAATTTGCCATAACTTATTGCTTCACGAGGTCATGCAAATCGAGTGTATCTCAACTTTGTGACATAGATTAGTAGCAATCATCCATAGATCTTCACGTGTCGGGTGAGTCGCTGAATCTGCCGACTCGTTCATAATTTTTCCATATGCAAACTTGTCACCAGGATTTGATTCCTCCTGCAATGTTTGTCTTGGTCGTACAATTCTTGAAGTTGATCACGCATCTTTTTCTAAGACAAGTTCTTTTCTTCACGTGAAGGCCACGATGGCGCGGTCCACGAGATTGACTATTTTTCAGATCGGAGTTTTTTTGAGCCTGCTTGTGGTGCCCAGCTCCACAAATTTATTTTGATGTCAATTGACAGAGCATGGACTACGTACACCTCAATCAAATCGCTATGCCCCCAGCTGATTATGTGCTTGGCTGCCTGATCAATCTGGATTGCAGCCCGCAAGAGAATATACTCCTCGGGTGTTTGGAACTTGCATGTGATAACCAGTCTGGAGCACTGTTGCTCCGAGATGTATCCCGAGCGTGGTTATAGATTTTTGTCCATGTGTTGCAGGAGACGGCCGCTAGAATTTCCTTGATCCAATCTGACATCAAACGGATCTGCACACAGGGCGACAACGATGTTGAGCCTGTGATCGCACAACACCGAATCCTTCGCATCTTGAGCGAGATTGCTCCCCTGAGATCGACGCATGATCGGAGATTGCTGGGATGATGGAGCCGTCAAGATCGCAACATCAGCGCGCCCAATTCCTGCATTTGGCCAATTGGATTTAATTTAACAGATCAATGCCCATTGTTATGGACTTAGGTTCGAGGAATTGAGGAGCGCTGGAGATCTCGGTACGGCTAGCAAACAAGCACACAGGTGACATGAGGTTTACCCAGGTTCAGGCCTCGTAGAGGACCCTACATCCTGCTTGTCTGCTCTTGATTGATGATGATCCGAAGAATTACAAGGCCGCCGATGGCGGTGTCGATCAGATTGGATCTGGCGTATGTGCGAGAGATCGATGTCTAGATCTTTTGTGAGAGTCGTAATTGCCTGTCGGGGGAGAGGATGCCTGCTCGTTGGACCCTCCTAGCCTTTATATATGAGGAGGCTAGGTCTCAGGTACCAATACGAGTTGGTTACAAGTTGTATTCAAACTCTAGTCTTGAGGTTTCCTTGTCTTTGTGCGTTTGGGAGTCCGTGTCCATATGGGCTTCATACACTCGAACCGTCATAGGCGTCATGGACCTTGGCAATTCATCGAGTGGGCCCTCCGTCGAGCCGCACCAAGTAGGTTGTAGTCGAGTGCCTATTGGGCATACCCATATCAACTAGTGACATTTGCATGTGTGTTCTTCTCCTAAACGACGTGGATCTAGTGGTGACAATTCCATGTGTGTTCTTTTCCTAAACCATGTTGATCCACTAGATCCATTGCATGTATGTTATTTTCCTAAACCACATTGATCCACTCATGACACTTGCATGTGTGTTCTTTTCCTAGACCATATTGATCCACTAGAGTCATTGCATGTGTGTTCTTTTCCTAAACCACATGGATCCAGTAGAGTCATTGCATGTGTGTTATTTTCCTAAACCACATGGATCCCCTAGATACATTGTATGTGTGTTCTTTTCCTGAACCACATTGATCCACTAGAGAGATTGCATGTGTGTTATTTTCATAAACCACATGGATCCACTTGAGACATTGCATGTGTGTTCTTTTCCTAAATCACATTGATCCACAGGTGACATTTGCATGTGTATTATTTTCCTAAGCCACATGTATCCACTAGTGACATTTGCATGTTTGTTCTTTTCCTAAACCACATGGATCCACTAGAGACATTGCATGTTTGTTATTTTCCTAAAACACATTGATCCGCTAGTGTCATTGCATGTATGTTCCTTTCCTAAACACATGGATACACTAGAGTCATTGCATGTGTGTTCTTTTCCTAAACCACATTGATCCACTGGAGTCATTGCATGTGTGTTCTTTTCCTAAACCATATTGATCCACTGGTGACATTTGCATGTGTGTTCTATTCCTAAACCACATTGATCCACTCGTGACATTGCCTGTGTGTTCTTTTCCTAAACCACATGGATCCACTTGAGTCATTGCATGTATGTTCTTTTCCTAAACCACATGGATCCACTAGAGACATTGCATGTTTGTTATTTTCCTAATCCACATGGATCTAGTGGAGTCATTGCATGTGTGTTCTTTTCCTAAACCACATTGATCCACTGGTGACACATTAGTGATCCACTAGAGTTATTGCATGTGTGTTATTTTCCTAAACCACATGAATCAATTAGCATGTGTGTTCTTTTCCTAAACAACATGGATCCACTGGTGACATTGCATACTTGTTCTTTTCCTGAACCACATTGATCCACTGGTGGCATTTGCATGTGTGTTCTTTTCCAAAACCACATGGATCCACTAGAGTCATTGCATGTGTGTACTTTTCCTAAACCACATTGATCCAATGGAGAAATTGCATGTGTGTTCTTTTCCTAAACCAGATGGATCCACTAGACACATTGCATGTGTGTTCTTTTCCTAAACCACATGGATCCACTAGAGACATTGCATGTGTGTTCTTTTCCTAAATCACATGTATCTATGGAGTCATTCCATGTGTGTTCTTTTCCTAAACCACATGGATCCAGTGGTGACATTTGCATTTGTGTTCTTTTCCTAAACCACATGGTTCCACTAGTGATATTTGCATGTGTGTTCTTTTCCTAAACCACATGGATCCACAAGATAAATTGCATGTTTGTTGCTTTCCTAAATCACATGGATCCACTAGAGTCATTGCATGTGTGTTCTTTTCCTAAACCACATGGATCCACTAGAGACATTATATGTGTGTTCTTTAACGTAAACTACATTGATAAAGTGGTGACATTGCAACTGTTGTCTTTTCCTAAACCACATTAATCCACTAGTGATGCTGCATGTGTGTTATTTTCGTAAACCACGTGGATCCACTAGAGTCATTGCATGTGTGTTCTTTTCGTAAACCACATGGATCCACTAGTGGCATTGCATGTGTGCTCTTTTCCTAAACCACATGGTGATCCACTAGAGTTATTGCATGTGTGTTCTTTTCCTAAACAACTTGGATCAACTAGCATGTGTGTTCTTTTTCTAAACAACATGGATCAACTGGTGACATTGCATACTTGTTCTTTTCCTGAACCACATTGATCCACTGGTGGCATTTGCATGTGTGTTCTTTTCCGAAACCACATGGATCCACTAGAGTCATTGCATGTGTGTTCTTTTCCTGAACCACATTGATCCACTAGTAACATTGCATGTGTTATTTCCTAAACCACATTGATCCACTTATGACATTTGCATGTGTGTTCTTTTCCTAAACCACATGGACCCACTAGAGACATTGCATGTGTGTTCTGTTTCTATACCAAATTGATCCACTTGAGTCATTGCATGTGTTATTGTTTCCTAAAACACATTGATCCACTGGTGACATTTGCATGTGTGTTCTATTCATAAACCACATTGATCCACTCGTGACATTGCATCTGTGTTCTTTTCCTAAACTACATGGATCCACTTGAGTCATTGCATGTATGTTATTTTCCTAAACCACATGGATCCACTAGAGACATTGCATGTTTGTTATTTTCCTAATCCACATTGATACACTTGTGTCATAGCATGTATGTTCTTTTTCTAAACCACATGGATACACTAGATTCATTGCATGTGTGTTCTTTTCCTAAACCACATTGATCCACTAGAGTCATTGCATGTGTGTTGTTTTCCTAAACCATAGTGATCCACTAGTGACATTTGCATGTGTGTTCTATTCCTAAACAACATTGATCCACTAGTGACATTGCATGTGTGCTCTTTTCCTAAACCACATGGATCCACTAGAGCCATTGCATGTGTGTTCTTTTCCTAAACCCCATTGATCCACTGGTGACATTTGAATGTGTGTTCTTTTCCTAAACCACATTGATCCATCATGTCTACGCACTTCTATTCTTGTAGACAGTTGTTGGGCCTCCGAGTGCAGAGGTTTGTAGAACAGCAGCAAGTTTTCCCTTAAGTGGATCACCCAAGGATTATCGAACTCAGGGAGGAAGTGGTCAAAGGTATCCCCTCTCAAGCAACCCTGCAATCAAGATACAAGAAGTCTCTTGTGTCCCCAACACACCTAATACACTTGTCAGGTGTATAGGTGCACTAGTTCGGCGAAGAGATAGTGAAATACAAGTGGTATGGATAATTATAAGTGGTAACAGTGCAAGAAAAGAGCTTGATGGCGTGGAAAAGACTAAACTAAAACTGGAATAAAGATAGAAGCAAGCAAACATGTAATAGATCTAATAGCAAATGGTGTTTCAGTGCTTAGAAACAAGGCCTAGGGATCTTACTTTCACTAGTGAACACTCTCATATAAATATATCTTTCTTTATGATACTACGCTGAACTACTCTCCGGCTGGACACTCTAATCCATGGTAGGGCTATAACAGCACACCTCAAAGTAAGCCTTTCCCATCTAGAAAACCCCACACTGTCACCTTGAGCTCTAGATAGGTCCAACAAACACCACAATTTCATAAAGACATCCAACTCCAAATATAACTCATAACAAGTATTTGTAATCTCTAGCCTAAGTGCCACCATGGTGTGCACCCTATCAACTTCAGACACATGGGGAGAGCAGAGATCTATTAAAGCACTTGAGTAGCAAGGTAGATCTATAAATTACAAGCTCGTGATCACTATATGATCATGCATAGAGAGAGAGAGATGAACACATAGCTATCGGTATAACCCTTAGACTCGAGAGAGAACTACTCCCTCATCATCATGGGAATCAGCAATGGTGATGGAGATGGCGGTGGAGATGGATGGAGATGGCTCCGGGGGCACTTCCCCGTCCCGGCAGGGTACCGGAACAGAGACTTTCTGTCCCCCGAATCTCCCCTTCGGTGGCGGCGGTGTTGCGGAACTTCTCGTGGATTTCTTATTGATGACTTAGGGTTTATGCATCGGGAGGCTCTTATAGGCGAGAGGGGAGACCGAGGGGGTGCCGGAGGGGCCCACACCATGCCCTTGTGCGGCCTGGGCTGGCCCGTGCCAAGGGGGGTGTGGCCACCCTGTGGCCCCTCTCCGACTCTCCTTTTGGATCAATGAGTCTTCCGAGAAAATAGTAACTTTGGCTTTTGTCCCGTCCAATTCCGAGAATATTCATTTTCTGACTTCCTGGAACCAAAAACAACAGAAAACAGGCAACTGGCACTATGGCATCTTGTTAATAGGTTAGTCCAAGAAATCATATTAAAAGTACTCCAAAGTTGGAACAAAACACAAGAAAGTATATAAAACCAAGCATGGAACATCAAAAATTATAGATACATTTGCAATGTATCAATCCACAAGAGTCATTGCATGTGTGTTCTTTTCCTAAACCAAATGGATCCACTAGAGTCATTGCATGTGTGTTCTTTTCCTATACCACATGGATCCACTAGAGATATTGCATGTGTGTTCTTTTCCTAAACCACATGGATCCACTAGATTCATTGCATGTGTGTTCTTCTCCTAAACCACATGGATCCACTAGTGACATTTGCATGTGTGTCCTTCTCCTAAACCATGTGGATCCACTAGTGACATTTGCATGTGTGTTCTTTTCCTAAACCATGTTGATCCACTAGATCCATTGCATGTATGTTCTTTTCCTAAACCACATTGATCCACTCGTGACACTTGCATGTGTGTTCTTTTCCTAGACCATATTGATCCACTAGAGTCATTGCATGTGTGTTATTTTCCTAAACCACATGGATCCAGTAGAGTCATTGCATGTGTGTTATTTTCCTAAACCACATGGATCCCCTAGATACATTGTATGTGTGTTCTTTTCCTGAACCAAATTGATCCACTAGAGACATTGCATGTGTGTTATTTTCATAAACCACATGGATCCACTGGAGACAATGCATGTGTGTTCTTTTCCTAAACCACATTGATCCACTGGTGACATTTGCATGTGTGTTATTTTCCTAAACCACATGGATCCACTAGTGACATTTGCATGTGTGTTCTTTTCTCAGACCACATGGATCCACTAGAGACATTGCAAGTTTGTTATTTTCCTAAACCACATTGATCCGCTAGTGTCATTGCATGTATGTTCTTTTCCTAAACGTCATGGACACACTGGGGTCATTGCATGTGTGTTCTTTTCCTAAACCACATTGATCCACTAGAGTCATTACATGTGTGTTGTTTTCCTAAACCACATTGATCCACTGGAGTCATTGCATGTGTGTTCTTTTCCTAAACCATATTGATACTCTGGTAACATTTGCAAGTGTGTTCTATTCCTAAACCACATTGATCCACTGGTGAGATTTCATGTGTGTTCTTTTCCTAAACCACATGGATCCACTTGAGTCATTGCATGTATGTTCTTTTCCTAAACCACATGTATCCACTAGAGACATTGGATGTTTGTTATTTTCCTAATCCACATGGATCCACTAGAGTCATTGCATGTGTGTTCTTTTCCTAAACCACATTGATCCACTGGTGACGCATTGGTGATCCACTAGAGTTATTGCATGTGTGTTCTTTTCCTAAACCACATGGATCAACTAGCATGTGTGTTCTTTTCCCAAAACAACATGGATCCACTAGTGACATTGCATACTTGTTCTTTTCTTGAACCACATTGATCCACTGGTGGCATTTGCATGTGTGTTCTCTTCTGAAGCCACATGGATCCACTAGAGTCATTGCATGTGTGTTCTTTTCCTAAACCACATTGATCCACTAGAGTCATTGCATGTGTGTTCTTTCCCTAAACCACATGGATCCAGTATAGTCAATGCATGAGTGTTCTTTTCCTAAACCAGATGGATCCACTAGTGACATTAGCATGTGTGTTCTTTTCCTAAACCACATTGATCCACTAGACACATTGCATGTGTGTTCTTTTCCTAAACCACATGGATCCACAGGAGACATTGCATGTGTGTTCTTTTCCTAAATCACATGTATCTATGGAGTCATTGCATGTGTGTTCTTTTCCTAAACCACATGGATCCACTGGTGACATTTGAATTTGTGTTCTTTTCCTAAACCACATGGATCCAGTAGAGTCAATGCATGTGTGTTCTTTTCCTAAACCACATGGATCCACTAGTGACATTAGCATGTGTGTTCTTTTCCTAAACCACATTGATCCACTAGATACATTGCATGTTTGTTGTTTTTTAATCCACATGGATCCACTGCAGTCATTGCATGTGTGTTGTTTTCCTAAATCACATCGATCCACTAGAGTCATTGCATGTGTGTTCTTTTCCTAAACCACATGGATCCACTAGAGACATTATATGTGTGTTCTTTTACTAAACTACATTGATCAAGTGGTGACATTGCATGTGTTCTCTTTTCCTAAACCACATTTATCCACTAGTGATGTTGCATGTGTGTTATTTTCCTAAACCACGTGGATCCACTAGAGTCATTGCATGTGTGTTCTTTTTGTAAACCACATGGATCCACTAGTTTCATTGCATGTGTGCTCTTTTCCTAAACCACATGGTGATCCACTAGAGTTATTGCATGTGTGTTCTTTTCCTAAACCACTTGGATCAACTAGCATGTGTGTTCTTTTTCTAAACAACATTGATCCACTGGTGGGATTTGCATGTGTGTTCTTTTCCGAAAGCACACGGATCCACTAGAGTCATTGCATGTGTGTTCTTTTCCTAGGCCACATTGATCCACTGGTGGGATTTGCATGTGTGTTCTTTTCCAAAAGCACATGGATCCACTAGAGTCATTGCATGTGTGTTCTTTTCCTGAACCACAATGATCCACTTGTGGGATTTGCATGTGTGTTCTTTTCCGAAAGCACATGGACCCACAAGAGATATTGCATGTGTGTTCTGTTTCTAAACCACATTGATCCACTGGAGTCATTGCATGTGTGTTCGTTTCCTAAAACACATTGATCCACCAGTGACATGTGCATGTGTGTTCTTTTGCTAAACCACATTGTTCCACTAGTGACATTGCATGTGTGTTCTTTTCCTAATCAACATGGATCCACTAGAGTTATTGCATGTGTGTTTTTCCTAAATCCCATAGATCCACTGGTGACATTTGCATGTGTGTTCTTTTCCTAACCGACATTGATCCACTAGATACAATGCATGTGTATTATTTTCCTAAACCACATGGATCTACTAGATACATTGCATGTGTGTTCTTTTTCTAAAAGACATGGATCCACTAGTGACATTTGCATGTGTGTTCTTTTCCTAAACCACATGGATCCACTGTTGACATGTGCATGTGTGTTCTTTTGCTAAACCACATTGTTCCACTTGTGACATTGCATGTGTGTTATTTTCCTAATCCACATGGATCCACTATAGTTATTGCATGTGTGTTTTTCCTAAACCCTATTGATCCACTGGTGACATTTGCATGTGTGTTCTTTTCCTAAACGACATTGATCCACTAGAGTCATTGCATGTGTGTTCTTTTCCTAAACCACATGGATTCACTAGAGACATTTCTTGTGTGTTCTTTTTCTAAAACACATGGATCCACTAGTGACATTTGCATGTGTGTTCTTTTCCTAAACCACATGGATCCACTAGAGACATTGCATGTGTGTTCTTTTCCTAAACCACATGGATCCACTAGATTCATTGCATGTGTGTTCTTTTCCTAAACCACATGGATCCACTAGATTCATTGCATGTGTGTTCTTTTCCTAAACCACATGGATCCACTAGTGACATTTGCATGTGTGTTCTTTTCCTAAACCACATGGATCCCCTAGATACATTGTATGTGTGTTATTTTCCTAAATCCCATGGATCCACTAGAGTCATTGCATGTGTGTTATTTTCATAAACCACATGGATCCACTAGAGACATTGCATGTGTGTTCTTTTCCTAAACCACATTGTTCCACTAGTGACATTTGCATGTGTGTTATTTTCCTAAACCACATGGCTCCACTAGTGACATTTGCATGTGTGTTCTTTTCCTAAACCACATGGATCCACTAGAGACATTGCATGTTTGTTATTTTCCTAAACCACATTAATCCGCTAGTGTCATTGCATGTATGTTCTTTTCCAAAACCACATGGATACACTAGAGTCATTGCACGTGTGTTCTTTTCCTAAACCACATTGATCCACTGGAGTCATTACATGTGTGTTCTTTTCCTAAACCATATTGATCCACGGGTGATATTTGCATGTGTGTTCTATTCCTAAACCACATTGATCCACTCGTGACATTGCATGTGTGTTGTTTTCCTAAACCACATGGATCCACTGGTGACATGTGCATGTGTGTTCTTTTGCTAAACCACATTGTTCCACTTGTGACATTGCATGTGTGTTCTTTTCCTAATCCACATGGATC
Source organism: Avena insularis (assembly GCA_023614405.1). NCBI lineage: Eukaryota > Viridiplantae > Streptophyta > Magnoliopsida > Poales > Poaceae > Avena > Avena insularis. The sequence continues at coordinate 242,314,074 of CM042688.1, forward strand.
CACTAGACTTATTGCATGTGTGTTTTTCCTAAACCCCATTGATCCACTGGTGACATTTGCATGTGTGTTCTTTTCCTAAACGACATTGATCCACTAGAGTCATTGCATGTGTGTTATTTTCCTAAACCACATGGATCTACTAGAGACATTGCATGTGTGTTCTTTTTCTAAAACACATGGATCCACTAGTGACATTCGCATGTGTGTTCTTTTCCTAAACCACATGGATCCACTAGAGACATTGCATGTCTGTTCTTTTCCTAAACCACATGGATCCACTAGACTCATTGCATGTGTGTTCTTTTCCTAAACCACATGGATCCGCTAGTGACATTTGCATGTGTGTTCTTTTCCTAAACCACATGGATCCCCTAGATACATTGTATGTGTGTTCTTTTCCTAAACCCCATTGATCCACTAGAGTCATTGCATGTGTGTTATTTTCATAAACCACATGGATCCACTAGAGACATTGCATGTGTGTTCTTTTCCTAAACCACATTGTTCCACAGGTGACATTTGCATGTGTGTTATTTTCCTAAACCACATGGATCCACTAGTGACATTTGCATGTGTGTTCTTTTCCTAAACCACATGGATCCACTAGAGACATTGCATGTTTGTTATTTTCCTAAACCACATTAATCCGCTAGTGTCATTGCATGTATGTTCTTTTCCTAAACCACATGGATAAACTAGAGTCATTGCATGTGTGTTCTTTTCCTATACCACATGGATCCACAGGAGACATTGCATGTGTGTTCTTTTCCTAAATCACATGTATCTATGGAGTCATTGCATGTGTGTTCTTTTCCTAAACCACATGGATCCTGGTGACATTTGCATCTGTGTTCTTTTCCTAAACCACATGGATCCAGTAGAGTCAATGCATGTGTGTTCTTTTTCTAAATCACATGGATCCACTAGTGACATTAGCATGTGTGTTCTTTTCCTAAACCACATTGATCCACTAGATACATTGCATGTTTGCTGTTTTTCTAATCCACATGGATCCACTGCAGTCCTTGCATGTGTGTTGTTTTCCTAAATCACATGGATCCACTAGAGTCAATGCATGTGTGTTCTTTTCCTAAACCACATGGATCCACTAGAGACATTATATGTGTGTTCTTTTACTAAACTACATTGATCAAGTGGTGACATTGCATGTGTTCTCTTTTCCTAAACCACATTAATCCACTAGTGATGTTGCATGTGTGTTATTTTCCTAAACCACGTGGATCCACTAGAGTCATTGCATGTGTGTTCTTTTCGTAAACCACATGGATCCACTAGTTTCATTGCATGTGTGCTCCTTTCCTAAACCACATGGTGATCCACTAGAGTTATTGCATGTGCGTTCTTTTCCTAAACCACTTGGATCAACTAGCATGTGTGTTCTTTTTCTAAACAACATGGATCCACTGGTGACATTGCATACTTGTTCTTTTCCTGAACCACATTGATCCACTTGTGGGATTTGCATGTGTGTTCTTTTCCGAAAGCACATGGATCCACTAGAGTCATTGCATGTGTGTTCTTTTCCTAAACCACATTGATCCACTGGTGGGATTTGCATGTGTGTTCTTTTCCAAAAGCACATGGATCCACTAGAGTCATTGCATGTGTGTTCTTTTATTGAAACACATTGATCCACTGGTGGGATTTGCATGTGTGTTCTTTTCCGAAAGAACATGGACCCACTAGAGACATTGCATGTGTGTTCTGTTTCTAAACCACATTGATCCACTGGAGTCATTGCATGTGTGTTCGTTTCCTAAAACACATTGATCCACCGGTGACATGTGCATGTGTGTTCTTTTGCTAAACCACATTGTTCCACTAGTGACATTGCATGTGTGTTCTTTTCCTAATAAACATGGATCCACAAGAGTTATTGCATGTGTGTTTTTCCTAAATCCCATAGATCCACTGGTGACATTTGCATGTGTGTTCTTTTCCTAAACGACATTGATCCACTAGATACAATGCATGTGTATTATTTTCCTAAACCACATGGATCCACTAGATACATTGCATGTGTGTTCTTTTTCTAAAACACATGGATCCACTAGTGACATTTGCATGTGTGTTCTTTTCCTAAACCACATGGATCCACTAGTGACATGTGCATGTGTGTTCTTTTGCTAAACCACATTGTTCCACTTGTGACATTGCATGTGTGTTTTTTTCCTAATCCACATGGATCCAGTATAGTTATTGCATGTGTGTTTTTCCTAAACCCTATTCATCCACTGGTGACATTTGCATGTGTGTTCTTTTCCTAAACCAAATGGATCCACTAGATTCATTGCATCTGTGTTCTTTTCTAAACCACATGGATCCACTAGTGACATTTACTTGTGTGTTCTTTTCCTAAACCACATGGATCCACTAGATACATTGTATGTGTGTTCTTTTCCTAAACCACATTGATCCACTAGAGTCATTGCATGTGTGTTCTTTTCCTAAACCACATGGATTCACTAGAGACATTTCTTGTGTGTTATTTTTCTAAAACACATGGATCCACTAGTGACATTTACATGTGTGTTCTTTTCCTAAACCACATGGATCCACTAGAGACATTGCATGTGTGTTCTTTTCCTAAACCACATGGATCCACTAGATTCATTGCATGTGTGTTCTTTTCCTAAACCACATGGATCCACTGTTGACATTTGCATGTGTGTTCTTTTCCTAAACCACATGGATCCCCTAGATATAGATTTTATGTGTGTTCTTTTCCTAAACCCCATGGATCCACTAGAGTCATTGCATGTGTGTTATTTTCATAAACCACATGGATCCACTAGAGACATTGCATGTGTGTTCTTTTCCTAAACCACATTTTTCCACTAGTGACATTTGCATGTGTGTTATTTTCCTAAACCACATGGCTCCACTAGTCACATTTGCATGTGTATTCTTTTCCTAAACCACATGGATCCACTAGAGACATTGCATGTTTGTTATTTTCCTAAACCACATTAATCCGCTAGTGTTATTGCATGTATGTTCTTTTCCAAAACCACATGGATACACTAGAGTCATTGCATGTGTTTTCTTTTCCTAAACCACATTGATCCACTGGAGTCATTATATGTGTGTTCTTTTCCTAAACCATATTGATCCACGGGTGACATTTGCATGTGTGTTCTATTCCTAAACCACATTGATCCACTCGTGACATTGCATGTGTGTTCTTTTACTAAACCACATGGATCCACTGGTGACATGTGCATGTGCGTTCTTTTGCTAAACCACATCGTTCCACTTCTGACATTGCATGTGTGTTCTTGTCCTAAACCACATTGATCCACTAGAGTCATTGCATGTGTGTTATTTTCATAAACCACATGGATCCACTAGAGACATTGCATGTGTGTTCTTTTCCTAATCCACATGGATCCACTAGACTTATTGCATGTGTGTTTTTCCTAAATCCCATTGATCCACTGGTGACATTTGCATATGTGTTCTTTTCCTAAACGACATTGATCCACTAGAGTCATTGCATGTGTGTTATTTTCCTAAACCACATGGATCCACTAGAGGCATTGCATGTGTGTTCTTTTTCTAAAACACATGGTGATCCACTAGAGTTATTGCATGTGCGTTCTTTTCCTAAACCACTTGGATCCACTAGAGACATTGCATGTCTGTTCTTTTCCTAAACCACATGGATCCACTAGATTCATTGCATGTGTGTTCTTTTCCTAAACCACATGGATCCACTAGTGACATTTTCATGTGTGTTCTTTTCCTAAACCACATGGATCCCCTAGATACATTGTATGTGTGTTCTTTTCCTAAACCCCATGGATCCACTAGAGTCATTGCATGTGTGTTATTTTCATAAACCACATGGATCCACTAGAGACATTGCATCTGTGTTCTTTTCCTAAACCACATTGTTCCACTGGTGACATTTGCATGTGTGTTATTTTTCTAAATCACATGGATCCACTAGTGACATTTGCATGTGTGTTCTTTTCCTAAACCAAATGGATCCACTAGAGACATTGCATGTTTGTTATTTTCCTAAACCACATTAATCCGCTAGTGTCATTGCATGTATGTTCTTTTCCTAAACCACATGGATAAACTAGAGTCATTGCATGTGTGTTCTTTTCCTAAACCACATTGATCCACTGTAGTCATTACATGTGTGTTCTTTTCCTAAACCACATTGATCCACTGGAGTCATTGCATGTGTGTTATTTTCCTAAACCATAGTGATCCACTAGTGACATTTGCATGTGTGTTCTATTCCTAAACCACATTGATCCACTAGTGACATTGCATGTGTGTTCTTTTCCTAAACCACATGGATCCACTAGAGTCATTGCATGTGTTTTCTTTTCCTAAACCCCATTGATCCACTGGTGACATTTGCATGTGTGTTCTTTTCCTAAACCACATTGATCCACTAGAGTCATTGCATGTGTGTTCTTTTCCTAAACCACATGGATCCAGTAGAGATATTGCATATGTGTTCTTTTCCTAAACCACATGGATCCACTAGTGACATTTGCATGTGTGTTCTTTTCCTAAATCACATGGATCCACTATTGTCATTGCATTCACGTTCTTTTCCTAAACCACATGGATCCAGTAGAGTCATTGCATGTGTGTTATTTTCCTAATACACACTGATCCACTAGACTCATTGCATGTGTGTTCTTTTCCTAAACCACATGGATCTAGTAGAGTCATTGCATGAATGTTCCTTTCCTAATACACATTGATCCACTAGAGTCATTGCATGCGTGTTCTTTTCCTAAACCACATGGATCCACTAGAGTCATTGCAGGTGTGTTCTTTTCCTAAACCAAATGGATCCACTAGAGACATTGCATTGCGTTCTTTTCCTAAATCACATGAATCCACTAGTGACATTTGCATGTGTGTTCTTTCCCTAAACCACATGGAACCAGTAGAGTCATTGCATGCGTGTTCTTTTCCTAATACACATTGATCCACTAGATTCATTGCATCTGTGTTCTTTTCCTAAACCACATGGATCCACTAGAGTCATTGCATGTGTGTTCTTTTCCTAAACCACATGGATCCACTAGAGACATTGGATTGCGTTATTTTCCTAAACCACATTAATCCACTAGTGATGTTGCATGTGTGTTATTTTCCTAAACCACGTGGATCCACTAGAGTCATTGCATGTGTGTTCTTTTCGTAAACCACATGGATCCACTAGTGACATTGCATGTGTGTTCTTTTCTTAAACCACATGGTGATCCACTAGAGTTATTGCATGTGTGTTCTCTTCCTAAACCACATGGGTCAACTAGCATGTGTGTTCTTTTCCTACACAACATGGATCCACTGGTGACACTGCATACTTGTTCTTTTCCTGAAACACATTGATCCACTGGTGGCATTTGCATGTGTGTTATTTTCTGAAACCACATGGATCCACTAGAGTCATTGCATGTGTGTTCTTTTCCTTCACCACATTGATCCACTAGAGACATTACATGTGTGTTCTTTTCCTAAACCACATTGATTCACTGATGACATTTGCATGTGTGTTCTTTTCCTAAACCACATGGACCCACTAGAGACATTGCATGTGTGTTCTGTTTCTAAACCACATTAATCCACTAGAGTCATTGCATGTGTGTTCTTTTTCTAAAACACATTGATCCACTAGTGACATGTGCATGTGTGTTCTTTTGCTAAACCACATTGTTCCACTAGTGACATTGCATGTGTGTTCTTTTCCTAATCCACATGGATCCACTAGAGTTATTGCATGTGTGTTTTTCCTAAACCCCATTGATCCACTGGTGACATTTGCATGTGTGTTATTTTCCTAAACGACATTGATCCACTAGAGTCATTGCATGTATGTTCTTTTCCTAAACCACATGGATCCACTAGAGACATTGCATGCGTGTTCTTTTTCTAAAACACATGGATCCACTAGTGACATTTGCATGTGTGTTCTTTTCCTAAACCACATGGATCCACTAGAGACATTGCATGTGTGTTCTTTTCCTAAACCAAATGGATCCACTAGATTCATTGCATCTGTGTTCTTTTCTAAACCACATGGATCCACTAGTGACATTTGCATGTGTGTTCTTTTCCTAAACCACATGGATCCACTAGATACATTGTATGTGTGTTCTTTTCCTAAACCACATTGATCCACTAGAGTCATTGCATGTGTGTTATTTTCATAAACCACATGGATCCACTAGAGACATTGCATGTGTGTTCTTTTCCTAATCCACATGGATCCACTAGACTTATTGCATGTGTGTTTTTCCTAAATCCCATTGATCCACTGGTGACATTTGCATGTGTGCTTCTTTTCCTAAACGACATTGATCCACTAGAGTCATTGCATGTGTGTTATTTTCCTAAACCACATTGATTCACTGATGCATTTGCATGTGTGTTCTTTTCCTAAACCACATGGACCCACTTGAGACATTGCATGTGTGTTGTGTTTCTAAAACACATTGATCCACTAGAGTCATTGCATGTGTGTTCTTTTCTAAACACATTGATCCACTAGTGACATGTGCATGTGTTCTTTTGCTAAACCACATTGTTCCACTAGTGACATTGCATGTGTGTTCTTTTCCTAATCCACATGGATCCACTAGAGTTATTGCATGTGTGTTTTTCCTAAACCCCATTGATCCACTGGTGACATTTGCATGTGTGTTATTTTCCTAAACGACATTGATCCACTAGAGTCATTGCATGTATGTTCTTTTCCTAAACCACATGGATCCACTAGAGACATTGCATGCGTGTTCTTTTTCTAAAACACATGGATCCACTGGTGACATTTGCATGTGTGTTCTTTTCCTAAACCACATGGATCCACTAGAGACATTGCATGTGTGTTCTTTTCCTAAACCAAATGGATCCACTAGTTTCATTGCATATTTGTTATTTTCTAAACCACATGGATCCACTAGTGACATTTGCATTTGTGTTCTTTTCCTAAACCACATGGATCCACTAGATACATTGTATGTGTGTTCTTTTCCTAAACCACATTGATCCACTAGAGTCATTGCATGTGTGTTATTTTCATAAACCACATGGATCCACTAGAGACATTGCATGTGTGTTCTTTTCCTAATCCACATGGATCCACTAGACTTATTGCATGTGTGTTTTTCCTAAATCCCATTGATCCACTGGTGACATTTGCATGTGCGTTCTTTTCCTAAACGACATTGATCCACTAGAGTCATTGCATGTTTGTTATTTTCCTAAAACACATTGATTCACTGATGACATTTGCATGTGTGTTATTTTCCTAAACCACATGGACCCACTAGAGACATTGCATGTGTGTTCTGCTTTCTAAACCACATTGATCCACTAGAGTCATTGCATGTGTTCTTTTTTCTAAAACACATTGATCCACTAGTGACATGTGCATGTGTGTTCTTTTGCTAAACCACATTGTTCCACTAGTGACATTGCATGTGTGTTCTTTTCCTAATCCACATGGATCCACTAGAGTTATTGCATGTGTGTTTTTCCTAAACCCCATTGATCCACTGGTGACATTTGCATGTGTGTTATTTTCCTAAACGTCATTGATCCACTAGAGTCATTGCATGTATTCTTTTTTCCTAAACCACATGGATCCACTAGAGACATTGCATGCGTGTTCTTTTCTAAAACACATGGATCCACTAGTGACATTTGCATGTGTGTTCTTTTCCTAAACCACATGGATCCACTAGAGACATTGCATGTGTGTTCTTTTCCTAAACCAAATGGATCCACTAGATTCATTGCATCTGTGTTCTTTTCTAAACCACATGGATCCACTAGTGACATTTGCATGTGTGTTCTTTTCCTAAACCACATGGATCCACTAGATACATTGTATGTGTGTTCTTGTCCTAAACCACATTGATCCACTAGAGTCATTGCATGTGTGTTATTTTCATAAACCACATGGATCCACTAGAGACATTGCATGTGTGTTCTTTTCCTAATCCACATGGATCCACTAGACTGATTGCATGTGTGTGTTTTTCCTAAATCCCATTGATCCTGGTGTCATTTGCATGTGCGTTCTTTTCCTAAACGACATTGATCCACTAGAGTCATTGCATGTGTGTTATTTTCCTAAACCACATTGATTCACGGATGACATTTGCATGTGTGTTCTTTTCCTAAACCACATGGACCCACTAGAGACATTGCATGTGTGTTCTGTTTCTAAACCACATTGATCCACTAGAGTCATTGCATGTGTGTTCTTTTTCTAAAATACATTGATGCACTAGTGACATGTGCATGTGTGTTCTTTTCCTAATCCACATGGATCCACTAGAGTTATTGCATGTGTGTTTTTCCTAAACCCCATTGATCCACCGTGACATTTGCATGTGTGTTATTTTCCTAAACGACATTGATCCACTAGAGTCATTGCATGTATGTTCTTTTCCTAAACCACATGGATCCACTAGAGACATTGCATGCGTGTTCTTTTTCTACAACACATGGATCCACTGGTGACATTTGCATGTGTGTTCTTTTCCTAAACCACATGGATCCACTAGAGACATTGCATGTGTGTTCTTTTCCTAACCCAAATGGATCCACTAGATTCATTGCATCTGTGTTCTTTTCTAAACCACATGGATCCACTAGTGACATTTGCATTTGTGTTCTTTTCCTAAACCACATGGATCCACTAGATACATTGTATGTGTGTTCTTTTCCTAAACCACATTGATCCACTAGAGTCATTGCATGTGTGTTATTTTCATAAACCACATGGATCCACTAGAGACATTGCATGTGTGTTCTTTTCCTAATCCACATGGATCCACTAGACTTATTGCATGTGTGTTTTTCCTAAATCCCATTGATCCACTGGTGACATTTGCATGTGCGTTCTTTTCCTAAACGACATTGATCCACTAGAGTCATTGCATGTGTGTTATTTTCCTAAACCACATTGATTCACTGATGACATTTGCATGTGTGTTATTTTCCTAAACCACATGGACCCACTAGAGACATTGCATGTGTGTTCTGTTTCTAAACCACATTGATCCACTAGAGTCATTGCATGTGTGTTCTTTTTCTAAAACACATTGATCCACTAGTGACATGTGCATGTGTGTTCTTTGCTAAACCACATTGTTCCACTAGTGACATTGCATGTGTTCTTTTCCTAATCCACATGGATCCACTAGAGTTATTGCATGTGTGTTTTCCTAAACCCCATTGATCCACTGGTGACATTTGCATGTGTGTTATTTTCCTAAACGTCATTGATCCACTAGAGTCATTGCATGTGTGTTCTTTTCCTAAACCACATGGATCCACTAGACATTGCATGTGTTCTTTTTCTAAAACACATGGATCCACTAGTGACATTTGCATGTGTGTTCTTTTCCTAAACCACATGGATCCACTAGAGACATTGCATGTGTTATTTTCCTAAACCAAATGTATCCACTAGATTAATTGCATCTGTGTTCTTTTTCTAAAACACATGGATCCACTAGTGACATTTGCATGTGTGTTCTTTTCCTAAACCACATGGATCCACTAGATACATTGTATGTGTGTTCTTTTCCTAAACCACATTGATCCACTAGAGTCATTGCATGTGTGTTATTTTCATAAACCACATGGATCCACTAGAGACATTGCATGTGTGTTCTTTTCCTAATCCACATGGATCCACTAGACTTATTGCATGTGTGTTTTTCCTAAATCCCATTGATCCACTGGTGACATTTGCATGTGCGTTCTTTTCCTAAACGATATTGATCCACTAGAGTCATTGCATGTGTGTTATTTTCCTAAACCACATTGATTCACTGATGCATTTGCATGTGTGTTCTTTTCCTAAACCACATGGACCCACTAGAGACATTGCATGTGTGTTCTGTTTCTAAACCACATTGATCCACTAGAGTCATTGCATGTGTGTTCTTTTTCTAAAACACATTGATCCACTAGTGACATGTGCATGTGTGTTCTTTTGCTAAACCACATTGTTCCACTAGTGACATTGCATGTGTGTTCTTTTCCTAATCCACATGGATCCACTAGAGTTATTGCATGTGTGTTTTTCCTAAACCCCATTGATCCACTGGTGACATTTGCATGTGTGTTATTTTCCTAAACGACATTGATCCACTAGAGTCATTGCATGTATGTTCTTTTCCTAAACCACATGGATCCACTAGAGACATTGCATGCGTGTTCTTTTTCTAAAACACATGGATCCACTGGTGACATTTGCATGTGTGTTCTTTTCCTAAACCACATGGATCCACTAGAGACATTGCATGTGTGTTCTTTTCCTAAACCAAATGGATCCACTAGATTCATTGCATCTGTGTTCTTTTCTAAACCACATGGATCCACTAGTGACATTTGCATTTGTGTTCTTTTCCTAAACCACATGGATCCACTAGATACATTGTATGTGTGTTCTTTTCCTAAACCACATTGATCCACTAGAGTCATTGCATGTGTGTTATTTTCATAAACCACATGGATCCACTAGAGACATTGCATGTGTGTTCTTTTCCTAATCCACATGGATCCACTAGACTTATTGCATGTGTGTTTTTCCTAAATCCCATTGATCCACTGGTGACATTTGCATGTGCGTTCTTTTCCTAAATGACATTGATCCACTAGAGTCATTGCATGTGTGTTATTTTCCTAAACCACATTGATTCACTGATGACATTTGCATGTGTGTTATTTTCCTAAACCACATGGACCCACTAGAGACATTGCATGTGTGTTCTGTTTCTAAACCACATTGATCCACTAGAGTCATTGCATGTGTGTTCTTTTTCTAAAACACATTGATCCACTAGTGACATGTGCATGTGTGTTCTTTGCTAAACCACATTGTTCCACTAGTGACATTGCATGTGTGTTCTTTTCCTAATCCACATGGATCCACTAGAGTTATTGCATGTGTGTTTTCCTAAACCCCATTGATCCACTGGTGACATTTGCATGTGTGTTATTTTCCTAAACGTCATTGATCCACTAGAGTCATTGCATGTATGTTCTTTTCCTAAACCACATGGATCCACTAGAGACATTGCATGCGTGTTCTTTTTCTAAAACACATGGATCCACTAGTGACATTTGCATGTGTGTTCTTTTCCTAAACCACATGGATCCACTAGAGACATTGCATGTGTGTTCTTTTCCTAAACCAAATGGATCCACTAGATTCATTGCATCTGTGTTCTTTTCTAAACCACATGGATCCACTAGTGACATTTGCATGTGTGTTCTTTTCCTAAACCACATGGATCCACTAGATACATTGTATGTGTGTTCTTGTCCTAAACCACATTGATCCACTAGAGTCATTGCATGTGTGTTATTTTCATAAACCACATGGATCCACTAGAGACATTGCATGTGTGTTCTTTTCCTAATCCACATGGATCCACTAGACTTATTGCATGTGTGTTTTTCCTAAATCCCATTGATCCACTGGTGACATTTGCATGTGCGTTCTTTTCCTAAACGACATTGATCCACTAGAGTCATTGCATGTGTGTTATTTTCCTAAACCACATTGATTCACGGATGACATTTGCATGTGTGTTCTTTTCCTAAACCACATGGACCCACTAGAGACATTGCATGTGTGTTCTGTTTCTAAACCACATTGATCCACTAGAGTCATTGCATGTGTGTTCTTTTTCTAAAATACATTGATGCACTAGTGACATGTGCATGTGTGTTCTTTTCCTAATCCACATGGATCCACTAGAGTTATTGCATGTGTGTTTTTCCTAAACCCCATTGATCCACTGGTGACATTTGCATGTGTGTTATTTTCCTAAACGACATTGATCCACTAGAGTCATTGCATGTATGTTCTTTTCCTAAACCACATGGATCCACTAGAGACATTGCATGCGTGTTCTTTTTCTAAAACACATGGATCCACTGGTGACATTTGCATGTCTGTTCTTTTCCTAAACCACATGGATCCACTAGAGACATTGCATGTGTGTTCTTTTCCTAAACCAAATGGATCCACTAGATTCATTGCATCTGTGTTCTTTTCTAAACCACATGGATCCACTAGTGACATTTGCATTTGTGTTCTTTTCCTAAACCACATGGATCCACTAGATACATTGTATGTGTGTTCTTTTCCTAAACCACATTGATCCACTAGAGTCATTGCATGTGTGTTATTTTCATAAACCACATGGATCCACTAGAGACATTGCATGTGTGTTCTTTTCCTAATCCACATGGATCCACTAGACTTATTGCATGTGTGTTTTTCATAAATCCCATTGAGCAACTGGTGACATTTGCAAGTGCGTTCTTTTAGTAAACATTGATCCACTAGAGTCATTGCATGTGTGTTATTTTCCTAAACCACATTGATTCACTGATGACATTTGCATGTGTGTTCTTTTCCTAAACCACATGGACCCACTAGAGACATTGCATGTGTGTTCTGTTTCTAAACCACATTGATCCACTAGAGTCATTGCATGTGTGTTCTTTTTCTAAAACACATTGATCCACTAGTGACATGTGCATGTGTGTTCTTTTGCTAAACCACATTGTTCCACTAGTGACATTGCATGTGTGTTCTTTTCCTAATCCACATGGATCCACTAGAGTTATTGCATGTGTGTTTTTCCTAAACCCCATTGATCCACTGGTGACATTTGCATGTGTGTTATTTTCCTAAACGACATTGATCCACTAGAGTCATTACATGTATGTTCTTTTCCTAAACCACATGGATCCACTAGAGACATTGCATGCGTGTTCTTTTTCTAAAACACATGGATCCACTAGTGACATTTGCATGTGTGTTCTTTTCCTAAACCACATGGATCCACTAGAGACATTGCATGTGTGTTCTTTTCCTAAACCAAATGGATCCACTAGATTCATTGCATGTGTGTTCTTTTCTAAACCACATGGATCCACTAGTGACATTTGCATGTGTGTTCTTTTCCTAAACCACATGGATCCACTAGATACATTGTATGTGTGTTCTTTTCCTAAACCACATTGATCCACTAGAGTCATTGCATCTGTGTTATTTTCATAAACCACATGGATCCACTAGAGACATTGCATGTGTGTTCTTTTCCTAAACCACATTGTTCCACTGGTGACATTTGCATGTGTGTTATTTTCCTAAACCACATTGATCCACTAGTGACATTTGCATGTGTGTTCTTTTAGTAAACCACATGGATCCACTAGAGACATTGAATGTTTGTTATTTTCCTAAACCACATTAATCCGCTAGTGTCATTGCATGTATGTTCTTTTCCTAAACCACATGGATACACTTGAGTCATTGCATGTGTGTTCTTTTCCTATACCACATTGATCCACTAGAGTCATTACATGTGTGTTCTTTTCCTAAACCATATTGATCCACTGGTGACATTTTCATGTGTGTTCTATTCCTAAACCACATTGATCCACTCGTGACATTGCATGTGTGTTGTTTTCCTAAACCACATGGATCCACTTGAGTCATTGCATGTATGTTCTTTTCCTAAACCACATGGATCCACAAGAGACATTGCATGTTTGTTATTTTCCTAATCCACATTGATCCGCTTGTGTCATTGCAGGTATGTTCTTTTCCTGAACCACATGGATACACTGGAGTCATTGCATGTGTGTTCTTTTCCTAAACCACATTGATCCACTAGAGTCATTACATGTGTGTTATTTTCCTAAACCATATTTATCCACTGGTGACATTTGCATGTGTGTTCTATTCCTAAACCACATTGATCCACTCGTGACATTGCACGTGTGTTCTTTTCCTAAACCACATGGATCCACTTGAGTCATTGCATGTATGTTCTTTTCCTAAACCATATGGATCCACTGGTGACATTTGCACGTGCGTTCTTTTCCTAAACCACATGGATCCACTTCTGGCATTTGCATGTGTGTTCTTTTCCTAAACCACATGGATCCATTAGAGACATTGCATGTGTGTTCTTTTCCTAAACCAAATGGATCCACTAGATTCATTGCATGTCTGTTCTTTTCTAAACCACATGGATCCACTAGTGACATTTGCATGTGTGTTCTTTTCCTAAACCACATGGATCCACTAGAGACATTGCATGTGTGTTCTTTTCCTAAACCAAATGGATCCACTAGATTCATTGCATCTGTGTTCTTTTCTAAACCACATGGATCCACTAGTGACATTTGCATGTGTGTTCTTTTCCTAAACCACATGGATCCACTAGATACATTGTATGTGTGTTCTTTTCCTAAACCACATTGATCCACTAGAGTCATTGCATGTGTGTTATTTTCATAAACCACATGGATCCACTAGAGACATTGCATGTGTGTTCTTTTCCTAATCCACATGGATCCACTAGACTTATTGCATGTGTGTTTTTCCTAAATCCCATTGATCCACTGGTGACATTTGCATGTGCGTTCTTTTCCTAAACGACATTGATCCACTAGAGTCATTGCATGTGTGTTATTTTCCTAAACCACATTGATTCACTGATGCATTTGCATGTGTGTTCTTTTCCTAAACCACATGGACCCACTTGAGACATTGCATGTGTGTTCTGTTTCTAAACCACATTGATCCACTAGAGTCATTGCATGTGTGTTCTTTTTCTAAAACACATTGATACACTAGTGACATGTGCATGTGTTCTTTTGCTAAACCACATTGTTCCACTAGTGACATTGCATGTGTGTTCTTTTCCTAATCCACATGGATCCACTAGAGTTATTGCATGTGTGTTTTTCCTAAACCCCATTGATCCACTGGTGACATTTGCATGTGTGTTATTTTCCTAAACGTCATTGATCCACTAGAGTCATTGCATGTATGTTCTTTTCCTAAACCACATGGATCCACTAGAGACATTGCATGCGTGTTCTTTTTCTAAAACACATGGATCCACTAGTGACATTTGCATGTGTGTTCTTTTCCTAAACCACATGGATCCACTAGAGACATTGCATGTGTGTTCTTTTCCTAAACCAAATGGATCCACTAGATTCATTGCATCTGTGTTCTTTTCTAAACCACATGGATCCACTAGTGACATTTGCATGTGTGTTCTTTTCCTAAACCACATGGATCCACTAGATACATTGTATGTGTGTTCTTTTCCTAAACCACATTGATCCACTAGAGTCATTGCATGTGTGTTATTTTCATAAACCACATGGATCCACTAGAGACATTGCATGTGTGTTCTTTTCCTAATCCAC
Organism: Avena insularis; assembly: GCA_023614405.1. Classification (NCBI taxonomy): domain Eukaryota; kingdom Viridiplantae; phylum Streptophyta; class Magnoliopsida; order Poales; family Poaceae; genus Avena; species Avena insularis. The sequence goes on from CM042688.1 coordinate 242,329,341, forward strand.
ATGGATCCACTAGACTTATTGCATGTGTGTTTTTCCTAAATCCCATTGATCCACTGGTGACATTTGCATGTGCGTTCTTTTCCTAAACGATATTGATCCACTAGAGTCATTGCATGTGTGTTATTTTCCTAAACCACATTCATTCACTGATGCATTTGCATCTGTGTTCTTTTCCTAAACCACATGGACCCACTAGAGACATTGCATGTGTGTTCTGTTTCTAAACCACATTGATCCACTAGAGTCATTGCATGTGTGTTCTTTTTCTAAAACACATTGATCCACTAGTGACATGTGCATGTGTGTTCTTTTGCTAAACCACATTGTTCCACTAGTGACATTGCATGTGTGTTCTTTTCCTAATCCACATGGATCCACTAGAGTTATTGCATGTGTGTTTTTCCTAAACCCCATTGATCCACTAGTGACATTTGCATGTGTGTTATTTTCCTAAACGACATTGATCCACTAGAGTCATTACATGTATGTTCTTTTCCTAAACCACATGGATCCACTAGAGACATTGCATGCGTGTTCTTTTTCTAAAACACATGGATCCACTTGTGACATTTGCATGTGTGTTCTTTTCCTAAACCACATGGATCCACTAGAGACATTGCATGTGTGTTCTTTTCCTAAACCAAATGGATCCACTAGATTCATTGCATGTGTGTTCTTTTCTAAACCACATGGATCCACTAGTGACATTTGCATGTGTGTTCTTTTCCTAAACCACATGGATCCACTAGATACATTGTATGTGTGTTCTTTTCCTAAACCACATTGATCCACTAGAGTCATTGCATCTGTGTTATTTTCATAAACCACATGGATCCACTAGAGACATTGCATGTGTGTTCTTTTCCTAAACCACATTGTTCCACTGGTGACATTTGCATGTGTGTTATTTTCCTAAACCACATTGATCCACTAGTGACATTTGCATGTGTGTTCTTTTAGTAAACCACATGGATCCACTAGAGACATTGAATGTTTGTTATTTTCCTAAACCACATTAATCCGCTAGTGTCATTGCATGTATGTTCTTTTCCTAAACCACATGGATACACTTGAGTCATTGCATGTTTGTTATTTTCATAAACCACATTGATCCACTAGAGTCATTACATGTGTGTTCTTTTCCTAAACCATATTTATCCACTGGTGACATTTTCATGTGTGTTCTATTCCTAAACCACATTGATCCACTCGTGACATTGCATGTGTGTGTTTTTCCTAAACCACATGGATCCACTTGAGTCATTGCATGTATGTTCTTTTCCTAAACCACATGGATCCACAAGAGACATTGCATGTTTGTTATTTTCCTAATCCACATTGATCCGCTTGTGTCATTGCAGGTATGTTCTTTTCCTGAACCACATGGATACACTGGAGTCATTGCATGTGTGTTCTTTTCCTAAACCACATTGATCCACTAGAGTCATTACATGTGTGTTATTTTCCTAAACCATATTTATCCACTGGTGACATTTGCATGTGTGTTCTATTCCTAAACCACATTGATCCACTCGTGACATTGCACGTGTGTTCTTTTCCTAAACCACATGGATCCACTTGAGTCATTGCATGTATGTTCTTTTCCTAAACCATATGGATCCACTGGTGACATTTGCATGCTTCTTTTCCTAAACCACATGGATCCACTTCTGGCATTTGCATGTGTGTTCTTTTCCTAAACCACATGGATCCATTAGAGACATTGCATGTGTGTTCTTTTCCTAAACCAAATGGATCCACTAGATTCATTGCATGTTTGTTCTTTTCTAAACCACATGGATCCACTAGTGACATTTGCATGTGTGTTCTTTTCCTAAACCACATGGATCCACTAGAGACATTGCATGTGTGTTCTTTTCCTAAACCAAATGGATCCACTAGATTCATTGCATCTGTGTTCTTTTCTAAACCACATGGATCCACTAGTGACATTTGCATGTGTGTTCTTTTCCTAAACCACATGGATCCACTAGATACATTGTATGTGTGTTCTTTTCCTAAACCACATTGATCCACTAGAGTCATTGCATGTGTGTTATTTTCATAAACCACATGGATCCACTAGAGACATTGCATGTGTGTTCTTTTCCTAATCCACATGGATCCACTAGACTTATTGCATGTGTGTTTTTCCTAAATCCCATTGATCCACTGGTGACATTTGCATGTGCGTTCTTTTCCTAAACGACATTGATCCACTAGAGTCATTGCATGTGTGTTATTTTCCTAAACCACATTGATTCACTGATGCATTTGCATGTGTGTTCTTTTCCTAAACCACATGGACCCACTTGAGACATTGCATGTGTGTTCTGTTTCTAAACCACATTGATCCACTAGAGTCATTGCATGTGTGTTCTTTTTCTAAAACACATTGATCCACTAGTGACATGTGCATGTGTTCTTTTGCTAAACCACATTGTTCCACTAGTGACATTGCATGTGTGTTCTTTTCCTAATCCACATGGATCCACTAGAGTTATTGCATGTGTGTTTTTCCTAAACCCCATTGATCCACTGGTGACATTTGCATGTGTGTTATTTTCCTAAACGACATTGATCCACTAGAGTCATTGCATGTATGTTCTTTTCCTAAACCACATGGATCCACTAGAGACATTGCATGCGTGTTCTTTTTCTAAAACACATGGATCCACTTGTGACATTTGCATGTGTGTTCTTTTCCTAAACCACATGGATCCACTAGAGACATTGCATGTGTGTTCTTTTCCTAAACCAAATGGATCCACTAGATTCATTGCATTTGTGTTCTTTTCTAAACCACATGGATCCACTAGTGACATTTGCATGTGTGTTCTTTTCCTAAACCACATGGATCCACTAGATACATTGTATGTGTGTTCTTGTCCAAAACCACATTGATCCACTAGAGTCATTGCATGTGTGTTATTTTCATAAACCACATGGATCCACTAGAGACATTGCATGTGTGTTCTTTTCCTAATCCACATGGATCCACTAGACTTATTGCATGTGTGTTTTTCCTAAATCCCATTGATCCACTGGTGACATTTGCATGTGCGTTCTTTTCCTAAACGACATTGATCCACTAGAGTCATTGCATGTGTGTTATTTTCCTAAACCACATTGATTCACTGATGCATTTGCATGTGTGTTCTTTTCCTAAACCACATGGACCCACTTGAGACATTGCATGTGTGTTCTGTTTCTAAACCACATTGATCCACTAGAGTCATTGCATGTGTGTTCTTTTTCTAAAACACATTGATCCACTAGTGACATGTGCATGTGTTCTTTTGCTAAACCACATTGTTCCACTAGTGACATTGCATGTGTGTTCTTTTCCTAATCCACATGGATCCACTAGAGTTATTGCATGTGTGTTTTTCCTAAACCCCATTGATCCACTGGTGACATTTGCATGTGTGTTATTTTCCTAAACGACATTGATCCACTAGAGTCATTGCATGTATGTTCTTTTCCTAAACCACATGGATCCACTAGAGACATTGCATGCGTGTTCTTTTTCTAAAACACATGGATCCACTTGTGACATTTGCATGTGTGTTCTTTTCCTAAACCACATGGATCCACTAGAGACATTGCATGTGTGTTCTTTTCCTAAACCAAATGGATCCACTAGATTCATTGCATTTGTGTTCTTTTCTAAACCACATGGATCCACTAGTGACATTTGCATGTGTGTTCTTTTCCTAAACCACATGGATCCACTAGATATATTGTATGTGTGTTCTTGTCCAAAACCACATTGATCCACTAGAGTCATTGCATGTGTGTTATTTTCATAAACCACATGGATCCACTAGAGACATTGCATGTGTGTTCTTTTCCTAATCCACATGGATCCACTAGACTTATTGCATGTGTGTTTTTCCTAAATCCCATTGATCCACTGGTGACATTTGCATGTGCGTTCTTTTCCTAAACGACATTGATCCACTAGAGTCATTGCATGTGTGTTATTTTCCTAAACCACATTGATTCACGGATGACATTTGCATGTGTGTTCTTTTCCTAAACCACATGGACCCACTAGAGACATTGCATGTGTGTTCTGTTTCTAAACCACATTGATCCACTAGAGTCATTGCATGTGTGTTCTTTTTCTAAAATACATTGATCCACTAGTGACATGTGCATGTGTGTTCTTTTCCTAATCCAAATGGATCCACTAGAGTTATTGCATGTGTGTTTTTCCTAAACCCCATTGATCCACTGGTGACATTTGCATGTGTGTTATTTTCCTAAACGACATTGATCCACTAGAGTCATTGCATGTATGTTTTTTCCTAAACCACATGGATCCACTAGAGACATTGCATGCGTGTTCTTTTTCTAAAACACATGGATCCACTGGTGACATTTGCATGTGTGTTCTTTTCCTAAACCACATGGATCCACTAGAGACATTGCATGTGTGTTCTTTTCCTAAACCAAATGGATCCACTAGATTCATTGCATCTGTGTTCTTTTCGAAACCACATGGATCCACTAGTGACATTTGCATTTGTGTTCTTTTCCTAAACCACATGGATCCACTAGATACATTGTATGTGTGTTCTTTTCCTAAACCACATTGATCCACTAGAGTCATTGCATGTGTGTTATTTTCATAAACCACATGGATCCACTAGAGACATTGCATGTGTGTTCTTTTCCTAATCCACATGGATCCACTAGACTTATTGCATGTGTGTTTTTCCTAAATCCCATTGATCCACTGGTGACATTTGCATGTGCGTTCTTTTCCTAAACGACATTGATCCACTAGAGTCATTGCATGTGTGTTATTTTCCTAAACCACATTGATTCACTGATGACATTTGCATGTGTGTTATTTTCCTAAACCACATGGACCCACTAGAGACATTGCATGTGTGTTCTGTTTCTAAACCACATTGATCCACTAGAGTCATTGCATGTGTGTTCTTTTTCTAAAACACATTGATCCACTAGTGACATGTGCATGTGTGTTCTTTTGCTAAACCACATTGTTCCACTAGTGACATTGCATGTGTGTTCTTTTCCTAATCCACATGGATCCACTAGAGTTATTGCATGTGTGTTTTTCCTAAACCCCATTGATCCACTGGTGACATTTGCATGTGTGTTATTTTCCTAAACGTCATTGATCCACTAGAGTCATTGCATGTATGTTCTTTTCCTAAACCACATGGATCCACTAGAGACATTGCATGCGTGTTCTTTTTCTAAAACACATGGATCCACTAGTGACATTTGCATGTGTGTTCTTTTCCTAAACCACATGGATCCACTAGATTCATTGCATCTGTGTTCTTTTCTAAACCACATGGATCCACTAGTGACATTTGCATGTGTGTTCTTTTCCTAAACCACATGGATCCACTAGATACATTGTATGTGTGTTCTTTTCCTAAACCACATTGATCCACTAGAGTCATTGCATGTGTGTTATTTTCATAAACCACATGGATCCACTAGAGACATTGCATGTGTGTTCTTTTCCTAATCCACATGGATCCACTAGACATATTGCATGTGTGTTTTTCCTAAATCCCATTGATCCACTGGTGACATTTGCATGTGCGTTCTTTTCCTAAACGACATTGATCCACTAGAGTCATTGCATGTGTGTTATTTTCCTAAACCACATTGATTCACTGATGCATTTGCATGTGTGTTCTTTTCCTAAACCACATGGACCCACTAGAGACATTGCATGTGTGTTCTGTTTCTAAACCACATTGATCCACTAGAGTCATTGTATGTGTGTTCTTTTTCTAAAACACATTGATCCACTAGTGACATGTGCATGTGTGTTCTTTTGCTAAACCACATTGTTCCACTAGTGACATTGCATGTGTGTTCTTTTCCTAATCCACATGGATCCACTAGAGTTATTGCATGTGTGTTTTCCTAAACCCCATTGATCCCGTGACATTTGCATGTGTGTTATTTTCCTAAACCACATTGATCCACTAGAGTCATTACATGTATGTTCTTTTCCTAAACCACATGGATCCACTAGAGACATTGCATGTGTTCTTTTCTAAAACACATGGATCCACTAGTGACATTTGCATGTGTGTTCTTTTCCTAAACCACATGGATCCACTAGAGACATTGCATGTGTGTTCTTTTCCTAAACCAAATGGATCCACTAGATTCATTGCATGTGTGTTCTTTTCTAAACCACATGGATCCACTAGTGACATTTGCATGTGTGTTCTTTTCCTAAACCACATGGATCCACTAGATACATTGTATGTGTGTTCTTTTCCTAAACCACATTGATCCACTAGAGTCATTGCATCTGTGTTATTTTCATAAATCACATGGATCCACTAGAGACATTGCATGTGTGTTCTTTTCCTAAACCACATTGTTCCACTGGTGACATTTGCATGTGTGTTATTTTCCTAAACCACATTGATCCACTAGTGACATTTGCATGTGTGTTCTTTTAGTAAACCACATGGATCCACTAGAGACATTGAATGTTTGTTATTTTCCTAAACCACATTAATCCGCTAGTGTCATTGCATGTATGTTCTTTTCCTAAACCACATGGATACACTTGAGTCATTGCATGTGTGTTCTTTTCCTATACCACATTGATCCACTAGAGTCATTACATGTGTGTTCTTTTCCTAAACCATATTGATCCACTGGTGACATTTTCATGTGTGTTCTATTCCTAAACCACATTGATCCACTCGTGACATTGCATGTGTGTTGTTTTCCTAAACCACATGGATCCACTTGAGTCATTGCATGTATGTTCTTTTCCTAAACCACATGGATCCACAAGAGACATTGCATGTTTGTTATTTTCCTAATCCACATTGATCCGCTTGTGTCATTGCAGGTATGTTCTTTTCCTGAACCACATGGATACACTGGAGACATTGCATGTGTGTTCTTTTCCTAAACCACATTGATCCACTAGAGTCATTACATGTATGTTATTTTCCTAAACCATATTTATCCACTGGTGACATTTGCATGTGTGTTCTATTCCTAAACCACATTGATCCACTCGTGACATTGCACGTGTGTTCTTTTCCTAAACCACATGGATCCACTTGAGTCATTGCATGTATGTTCTTTTCCTAAACCATATGGATCCACTGGTGACATTTGCACGTGCGTTCTTTTCCTAAACCACATGGATCCACTTCTGGCATTTGCATGTGTGTTCTTTTCCTAAACCACATGGATCCACTAGAGTCATTGCATGTGTGTTCTTTTCCTAAACCAAATGGATCCACTAGATTCATTGCATGTCTGTTCTTTTCTAAACCACATGGATCCACTAGTGACATTTGCATGTGTGTTCTTTTCCTAAACCACATGGATCCACTAGAGACATTGCATGTGTGTTCTTTTCCTAAACCAAATGGATCCACTAGATTCATTGCATCTGTGTTCTTTTCTAAACCACATGGATCCACTAGTGACATTTGCATGTGTGTTCTTTTCCTAAACCACATGGATCCACTAGATACATTGTATGTGTGTTCTTTTCCTAAACCACATTAATCCACTAGAGTCATTGCATGTGTGTTATTTTCATAAACCACATGGATCCACTAGAGACATTGCATGTGTGTTCTTTTCCTAATCCACATGGATCCACTAGACTTATTGCATGTGTGTTTTTCCTAAATCCCATTGATCCACTGGTGACATTTGCATGTGCGTTCTTTTCCTAAACGACATTGATCCACTAGAGTCATTGCATGTGTGTTATTTTCCTAAACCACATTGATTCACTGATGACATTTTCATGTGTGTTCTTTTCCTAAACCACATGGACCCACTAGAGACGTTGCATGTGTGTTCTGTTTCTAAACCACATTGATCCACTAGAGTCATTGCATGTGTGTTCTTTTTCTAAAACACATTGATCCACTAGTGACATGTGAATGTGTGTTCTTTTGCTAAACCACATTGTTCCACTAGTGACATTGCATGTGTGTTCTTTTCCTAATCCACATGGATCCACTAGAGTTATTGCATGTGTGTTTTTCCAAAACCCCATTGATCCACTGGTGACATTTGCATGTGTGTTATTTTCCTAAACGACATTGATCCACTAGAGTCATTGCATGTATGTTCTTTTCCTAAACCACATGGATCCACTAGAGACATTGCATGCGTGTTCTTTTTCTAAAACACATGGATCCACTAGTGAAATTTGCATGTGTGTTCTTTTCCTAAACCACATGGATCCACTAGAGACATTGCATGTGTGTTCTTTTCCTAAACCAAATGGATCCACTAGATTCATTGCATGTGTGTTCTTTTCTAAACCACATGGATCCACTAGTGACATTTGCATGTGTGTTCTTTTCCTAAACCACATGGATCCACTAGATACATTGTATGTGTGTTCTTTTCCTAAACCACATTGATCCACTAGAGTCATTGCATCTGTGTTATTTTCATAAACCACATGGATCCACTAGAGACATTGCATGTGTGTTCTTTTTCTAAACCACATTGTTCCACTGGTGACATTTGCATGTGTGTTATTTTCCTAAACCACATTGATCCACTAGTGACATTTGCATGTGTGTTCTTTTCCTAAACCACATGGATCCACTAGAGACATTGAATGTTTGTTATTTTCCTAAACCACATTAATCCGCTAGTGTCATTGCATGTATGTTCTTTTCCTAAACCACATGGATACACTTGAGTCATTGCATGTGTGTTCTTTTCCTATACCACATTGATCCACTAGAGTCATTACATGTGTGTTCTTTTCCTAAATCATATTGATCCACTGGTGACATTTTCATGTGTGTTCTATTCCTAAACCACATTGATCCACTCGTGACATTGCATGTGTGTTGTTTTCTTAAACCACTTGGATCCACTTGAGTCATTGCATGTATGTTCTTTTCCTAAACCACATGGATCCACAAGAGACATTGCATGTTTGTTATTTTCCTAATCCACATTGATCCGCTTGTGTCATTGCAGGTATGTTCTTTTCCTGAACCACATGGATACACTGGAGTCATTGCATGTGTGTTCTTTTCCTAAACCACATTGATCCACTAGAGTCATTACATGTGTGTTATTTTCCTAAACCATATTTATCCACTAGTGACATTTGCATGTGTGCTCTATTCCTAAACCACATTGATCCACTCGTGACATTGCACGTGTGTTCTTTTCCTAAACCACATGGATCCACTTGAGTCATTGCATGTATGTTCTTTTCCTAAACCATATGGATCCACTGGTGACATTTGCACGTGCGTTCTTTTCCTAAACCACATGGATCTACTTCTGGCATTTGCATGTGTGTTCTTTTCCTAAACCACATGGATCCACTAGAGACATTGCATGTGTGTTCTTTTCCTAAACCAAATGGATCCACTAGATTCATTGCATGTCTGTTCTTTTCTAAACCACATGGATCCACTAGTGACATTTGCATGTGTGTTCTTTTCCTAAACCACATGGATCCACTAGAGACATTGCATGTGTGTTCTTTTCCTAAACCAAATGGATCCACTAGATTCATTGCATCTGTGTTCTTTTCTAAACTACATGGATCCACTAGTGACATTTGCATGTGTGTTCTTTTCCTAAACCACATGGATCCACTAGATACATTGTATGTGTGTTCTTTTCCTAAACCACATTGATCCACTAGAGTCATTGCATGTGTGTAATTTTCATAAACCACATGGATCCACTAGAGACATTGCATGTGTGTTCTTTTCCTAATCCACATGGATCCACTAGACTTATTGCATGTGTGTTTTTCCTAAATCCCATTGATCCACTGGTGACGTTTGCATGTGCGTTCTTTTCCTAAACGACATTGATCCACTAGAGTCATTGCATGTGTGTTATTTTCCTAAACCACATTGATTCACTGATGACATTTTCATGTGTGTTCTTTTCCTAAACCACATGGACCCACTAGAGACGTTGCATGTGTGGTCTGTTTCTAAACCACATTGATCCACTAGAGTCATTGCATGTGTGTTCTTTTTCTAAAACACATTGATCCACTAGTGACATGTGAATGTGTGTTCTTTTGCTAAACCACATTGTTCCACTAGTGACATTGCATGTGTGTTCTTTTCCTAATCCACATGGATCCACTAGAGTTATTGCATGTGTGTTTTTCCTAAACCCCATTGATCCACTGGTGACATTTGCATGTGTGTTATTTTCCTAAACGACATTGATCCACTAGAGTCATTGCATGTATGTTTTCCTAAACCACATGGATCCACTAGAGACATTGCATGCGTGTTCTTTTTCTAAAACACATGGATCCACTAGTGACATTTGCATGTGTGTTCTTTTCCTAAACCACATGGATCCACTAGAGACATTGCATGTGTGTTCTTTTCCTAAACCAAATGGATCCACTAGATTCATTGCATCTGTGTTCTTTTCTAAACCACATGGATCCACTAGTGACATTTGCATGTGTGTTCTTTTCCTAAACCACATGGATCCACTAGATACATTGTATGTTTGTTCTTTTCCTAAACCACATTGATCCACTAGAGTCATTGCATGTGTGTTATTTTCATAAACCACATGGATCCACTAGAGACATTGCATGTGTGTTCTTTTCCTAATCCACATGGATCCACTAGACTTATTGCATGTGTGTTTTTCCTAAATCTCATTGATCCACTAGTGACATTTGCAAGTGCATTCTTTTCCTAAACGACATTGATCCACTAGAGTCATTGCATGTGTGTTATTTTCCTAAACCACATTGATTCATTGATGACATTTGCATGTGTGTTCTTTTCCTAAACCACATGGACCCACTAGAGACATTGCATGTGTGTTCTGTTTCTAAACCACATTGATCCACTAGAGTCATTGCATGTGTGTTCTTTTTCTAAAACACATTGATCCACTAGTGACATGTGAATGTGTGTTCTTTTGCTAAACCACATTGTTCCACTAGTGACATTGCATGTGTGTTCTTTTCCTAATCCACATGGATCCACTAGAGTTATTGCATGTGTGTTTTTCCTAAACCCCATTGATCCACTGGTGACATTTGCATGTGTGTTATTTTCCTAAACGACATTGATCCACTAGAGTCATTGCATGTATGTTCTTTTCCTAAACCACATGGATCCACTAGAGACATTGCATGCGTGTTCTTTTTCTAAAACACATGGATCCACTAGTGACATTTGCATGTGTGTTCTTTTCCTAAACTACATGGATCCACTAGAGACATTGCATGTGTGTTCTTTTCCTAAACCAAATGGATCCACTAGATTCATTGCATCTGTGTTCTTTTCTAAACCACATGGATCCACTAGTGACATTTGCATGTGTGTTCTTTTCCTAAACCACATGGATCCACTAGATACATTGCATGTGTGTTCTTTTCCTAAACCACATTGATCCACTAGAGTCATTGCATGTGTGTTATTTTCATAAACCACATGGATCCACTAGAGACATTGCATGTGTGTTCTTTTCCTAATCCACATGGATCCACTAGACTTATTGCATGTGTGTTTTTCCTAAATACCATTGATCCACTGGTGACATTTGCATGTGCGTTCTTTTCCTAAACTACATTGATCCACTAGAGTCATTGCATGTGTGTTATTTTCCTAAACCACATTGATTCACTGATGCATTTGCATGTGTGTTCTTTTCCTAAACCACATGGACCCACTAGAGACATTGCATGTGTGTTCTGTTTCTAAACCACATTGATCCACTAGAGTCATTGCATGTGTGTTCTTTTTCTAAAACACATTGATCCACTAGTGACATGTGCATGTGTGTTATTTTGCTAAACCACATTGTTCCACTAGTGACATTGCATGTGTGTTCTTTTCCTAAACCACATGGATCCACTAGAGTTATTGCATGTGTGTTTTTCCTAAACCCCATTGATCCACTGGTGAAATTTGCATGTGTGTTATTTTCCTAAACGACGTTGATCCACTAGAGTCATTACATGTATGTTCTTTTCCTAAACCACATGGATCCACTAGAGACATTGCATGCGTGTTCTTTTTCTAAAACACATGGATCCACTAGTGACATTTGCATGTGTGTTCTTTTCCTAAACCACATGGATCCACTAGAGACATTGCATGTGTGTTCTTTTCCTAAACCAAATGGATCCACTAGATTCATTGTATGTGTGTTCTTTACCACATGGATCCACTAGTGACATTTGCATGTGTGTTTTTTTTCTAAACCACATGGATCCACTAGATACACTGTATGTGTGTTATTTTCCTAAACCACATTGATCCACTAGAGTCATTGCATGTGTGTTATTTTCATAAACCACATGGATCCACTAGAGACATTGCATGTGTGTTCTTTTCCTAAACCACATTGTTCCACTGGTGACATTTGCATGTGTGTTATTTTCCTAAACCACATGGATCCACTAGTGACATTTGCATGTGTGTTCTTTTCCTAAACCACATGGATCCACTAGAGACATTGAATGTTTGTTATTTTCCTAAACCACATTAATCCGCTAGTGTCATTGCATGTATGTTCTTTTCCTAAACCACATGGATACACTTGAGTCATCGCATGTGTGTTCTTTTCCTATACCACATTGATCCACTAGAGTCATTACATGTGTGTTCTTTTCCTAAACCATATTGATCCACTGGTGACATTTGCATGTGTGTTCTATTCCTAAACCACATTGATCCACTCGTGACATTGCATGTGTGTTGTTTTCCTAAACCACATGGATCCACTGGAGTCATTGCATGTATGTTCTTTTCCTAAACCACATGGATCCACTAGAGACATTGCATGTTTGTTATTTTCCTAAACCACATTGATCCGCTTGTGTCATTGTAGGTATGTTCTTTTCCTAAACCACATGGATACACTGGAGTCATTGCATGTGTGTTCTTTTCCTAAACCACATTGATCCACTAGAGTCATTACATGTGTGTTCTTTTCCTAAACCATATTGATCCACTGGTGACATTTGCATGTGTGTTCTATTCCTAAACCACATTGATCCACTCGTGACATTGCATGTGTGTTCTTTTCCTAAACCACATGGATCCACTTGAGTCATTGCATGTATGTTCTTTCGTAAACCACATGGATCGACTAGAGATATTGCATGTTTGTTATTTTCCTAATCCACATTGATCCGCTTGTGTCATTGCAGGTATGTTCTTTTCCTAACCACATGGATACACTGGAGTCATTGCATGTGTGTTCTTTTCCTAAACCACATTGATCCACTAGAGTCATTACATGTGTGTTCTTTTCATAAACCATATTGATCCACTGGTGACATTTGCATGTGTGTTCTATTTCTAAACCACATTGATCCAATCGTGACATTGCACGTGTGTTCTTTTCCTAAACCACATGGATACACTTGAGTCATTGCATGTATGTTCTTTTCCTAAACCATATGGATCCACTGGTGACATTTGCATGTGCGTTCTTTTCCTAAACCACATGGATCCAGTTCTGGCATTTGCATGTGTGTTCTTTTCCTAAACCACATGGATCCACTAGAGTCATTGCATGTGTGTTATTTTCCTAAACCAAATCGATCCACTAGAGACATTGCATGTGTGTTCTTTTCCTAAACCACATTGTTCCACTGGTGATATTTGCATGTGTGTTCTTTTCCTAAACCACATGGATCCACTAGTGACATTTGCATGTGTGTTCTTTTCCTAAACCTCATTAATCCGCTAGAGACATTGAATGTTTGTTATTTTCCTAAACCACATTAATCCGCTAGTGTCATTGCATGTGTGTTATTTTCCTATACCACATTGATCCACTAGAGTCATTGCATGTGTGTTCTTTTCCTAAACCATATTGATCCACTGGTGACATTTGCATGTGTGTTCTATTCCTAAACCACATTGATCCACTCGTGACACTGCATGTGTGTTGTTTTCCTAAACCACATGGATCCACTTGAGTCATTGCATGTGTGTTCTTTTCCTAAACCACATGGATCCACTAGAGACATTGCATGTTTGTTATTTTCCTAATCCACATTGATCCGCTTGAGTCATTGCATGTATGTTCTTTTCTAAACCACATGGATCCACTAGAGATATTGCATGTTTGTTATTTTCCTAATCCACATTGATCCGCTTGTGTCATTGCAGGTATGTTCTTTTCCTAAACCACATGGATACACTGGAGTCATTGCATGTGTGTTCTTTTCCTAAACCACATTGATCCACTAGAGTCATTACATGTGTGTTCTTTTCATAAACCATATTGATCCACTGGTGACATTTGCATGTGTGTTCTATTTCTAAACCACATTGATCCAGTCATGACATTGCATGTGTGTTCTTTTCCTAAACCAGATGGATACACTTGAGTCATTGCATGTATGTTCTTTGCCTAAACCATATGGATCCACTGGTGACATTTGCATGTGTGTTCTTTTCCTAAACCACATGGATCCACTTCTGGCATTTGCATGTGTGTTCTTTTCCTAAACCACATGGATCCACTTGAGACATTGCATGTGTGTTGTTTTCCTAAACCACATTGATCCACTGGTGACATTTGCATGTGTGTTCTTTTCCTAAACCACATGAATGTAACATCCCAAAACTTTAATCCAAGCTTATCAAGATCAAATCATCCAAAAATAGGGTTAACAAAAACTTTTCCAAATTTAAAATGAAAGCATTCATATGTGTATGCATTTAAAATAGGAGTTGTTTGAATTGCCATGATTGACTGATCCCAATGCTTGTAAAATGTTTCTTAGGTGATTTAAACATCATCTACATCATTCCCAAACTTTTCCTAAAGAAAATCAAATCAAAAATAATTAAAAAGAAGGAATGGTCATTTCGGCAAATTTAACTCTCATGCTTACTTTGGCTATTTCTAGTACTCAATTCTTAACAGAAACAATTCTTTATCTTTGTACCCCTTGCTAGTACACATAATGAGGTACCAAGGCCCACCTTTTGATCTGCTAAAAACATTATGTTAACTACTTTAAATGATAGTTTAAAATTGAATCTAATGCATATGCATAGATCACCCCTATTTCAAAATACATCTATTTGAGCTCCATTTTCAAAACCCTTGCAACCAGAGACTACCTATCACTAGTGGAGACCACTCAAAAATTTTGAAACCAAAATTCAAAACTTTCTTTCATGTGGCCATTTCATCAAACACTTGGCATGCATAATCTCTACTCTAATCCTAGCTCACTGTTTACTACAGGGTTTTGCCCCCAATTGATCCCCATTTAATCCCCTTGTCCCCTCTTGATCTAACCAGAGCCTAACCAGCCTCTTCCCTACCCCCTAGCTGCACTGCCATGCCATGCCGAGCACCACCTCGCCGGCTGACAATGCACTCGCAGCAGCAGCCCTCTCCAGCCCCTCTCCTCATGTCTAGAAGCTTGCCAGTGGTCCACCTCCACCGCCCAACCAGCCCCAGGCCAGAGACAGAGAGCAGAGCGGCCAGGAACCGGCATGCCTGGAGCCGGTCGAGCATGCTGACGCCGCCCCAAGAGCACGGCCTGTCCCCGCTCGCACAGACCATCCCTTGGCACTAGCCCACGCCCGTCGCTCCACCTCGACCTGGAGAACACCCCAGACATCCCCGTTCGCCGCCCAAAGCCTCACAGCCACCGCTCGCCGTGGACCGCTGCTCACCGCCGCCAGAGTAGCTTAGCGTCACTGCATGCCACCGCCCCTACGGCTGCATTCAATTCCTAGAGCACCGCCAGGGAACCGTCCATCGATCTCCACCCCCAGCCATGCCTCTACCCCGCCGTAGCCTTGTCGCTGGAGTCACCTGCCCATCCCGCTCGGTCTCACCGTCGGGCCTATAAAAGAAGCCCTCCCCATCCTCTTCTCTCCACACCATTCCACTCCCCTCACCTCTCTGAACCTCACCCACCTCTCGCCGGAGCAAGTGGAGCAGCTCGGAATTGAGCCGAGCAGCCTTGGCAGGAGGAGAAGGGCGCCGTTGATTTCGACCACCCCAAGCTCCACCACAACCGCGCCTCGCCTCGCCGTCGTCTTCCACGTCGTTTGCCCGCCTCGTCGACCCTGCTGGAGCCCTGGTACGCCCCCAGTAGACCCCCACCGAGCCGCTAGGGTTCGAGCACGCCGACGACCTGTTCATCGTTGACGACGACCCTCAGCCGTTGAACTCGCTTCTAATCTTACGGCCCACAGCATGCGTACCGTTTCACGTTTTAAGTGCCGCTGACACGTGGGACCCCCTGTCAGCTGAGCCCCGCGCCGCGGAGCGCCACTGGGCCGGCCCAAGTCCTTTCCCGCGCTAGCCCATAGATTTAAATATAGTTTTTTCTTTTTAGTTAAATCTAGGTTTTGTCCCCTAGTTTGAAAATCAATTCAGAGAGTTTTAGAAATCCAAATTGCATGAAACCAATTTTGTCTGAAAGGTATTAAAATGATCTATCCAAGCCTGTTGGATTTAATTCAATTAGAGTTAGAGATCTCTCCTAATAAAAATATGAAGACAGAAGCTTTTGCAACTTGCAACATTTTTATAAAATCAACCAAGTTAGCTTTTGAGTTGATTCCAACTCTCAAAAATCACATTTCATCATATCTATATAACCATGTAATAATATTAAGGTTGACATGCAGTGACTTTTTGGACTAGTACCAAAATAATGCTATATAGGCATTTCTAGTCACTTTAAATCATTAAATAATGAACTTAAACCAAAGTAATATTGATCCAACCCTTAGATCTCATTCCCACAGGTCAGGATATGTGGTGAGTACATGTGTCCACATGATCCCATATTTTGTTGGTGAATATTAAATTTTAGTTAATATTTCAATGAGTAGAAATTACTTTTCTAAAATAAAAGGATGAAACTATTGAAATTAAACTTGTGATGCTTGTGATGATAATAGATCATCAATTGTGTGTTTTAGAATGCTACTTAGCCTAGTTAAGTATTGTTTGGTGATTGTGCACTCCCTATGTATTTATAGACGCTTAGTACCACAAGCTTGAGGAGGAGGAGCTCTACCAAGAAGAAGAAGAAGAAAACTTCAACCACTACACCAACCAAGGCAAGCTATTGTTAGCAAGCTAGAATTAAGCTAGATCAATGAGCAAGGATGCTTTAGGCATGCTTTGATCACACCACGTTTTAACTATTAGTACCCCAAGCCTTACTTACAAGTTTTACTCCCCTTAGTATGCAAAGTTCCTTACTTATTTTGAAGGTAGCATAAAAAGTATAAAACTTGACCTACTTAGAAACCTTTAGATGTCATTCTATGGCATGAGATTGATCCCATCCTTCCACCTTAGTGAACACTCTTAACTTAGTCTTTTGGAGTAGATCAAAAAACTTGAGTCACTTTGGATGGGAACACATGGTGAAAATGAATTGTGAAAACCTTGGAATGATGAGTCATTCTATTGAGATGTTTTGACATGTGTTGAGAAACACAACTGGTTTATGATGATGAAAATGATGAGGCATGAGCCTTAACCCTTTTATAAAACTGATGGTTGGATTCAGATGCGATACCATTCCAAATTTACTGTACAACCACAATACCTGAATTGGGTAAGGCATAGCTGGAAATTTATATGCATTAGTATTAGTTCCCTCACGGGAGAGGTTTGAGCCGAGGCTACCTCTCAATGTTGTGCACCTATGCAGTACCCAAGATGACTAATGGTCATGGTTGGGAGGCCATGCTCATAGGAGAGGTGCTTGTACTAGGGTGTGTAAAGGGAAGGTTATGTTTGATTATCTGCATACTAAGTATGATGATTCAGGGTTATCCCTAACAGATGTATCGAATCTTGTGGTGAAAGTGTACCACCTCTGAAGAGTGTCAAACTATTCGAAGAGTCGCGTCCGCGGTTATGGACAGTTGGAATGGCCATACTGTTTCGTTGTGAGATGTTTTCTAAATAACTTGAAATGAATGATGAACTTTGACTTGACCACAACAGGGTTGTGTTAATGATAATAGCTTCCCAACTTAAGTGATTCTAGAACTTTACTTTATCTTTCTTTGCTTCTGAACTCAGCTTAGGTTTCAAACTTAACTTGGTAGTTAAATTAGATTCGACACTTTAACTTAGAATTATAGTACCTGTTAGTACTAGTTTGCGAGTACTTAAAGAGTACTCATGGCTTTTGTCCCTGGCTATTATCATGGCCAGACTATGAAGGAGATTATCAAGATGATGGTCAGGAGGACGATTATGATAACTAGGACTATCTCCTTCGGCATTACTGTGCCCCGAAGATGGACCCCCACGCTTATCTTTTATTTCCGCTGCTTGTTGTATTAAGACTGGATCATGAGATCCTTATTTGTGTAAGACCTTATGTATGGTATGTAATGGATGATGTACTGTGATATCCAATCCGTTATGTCTCGCAAAAATGATAATCCTGGGATTGCGAGGTATGGCATAACGGGCATCTAGGATTAAAAATCCGGGTGTTGACAATGGACCCACTAGAGACATTGCATGTGTGTTCTGTTCCTAAACCACATTGACCTACTAGAGACTGTTCTTTTCTTAAACCATATGGATCCACTGGAGTCATTACATATGCGTTCTTTTCCTAAACCACATTGATCCACTTGTGAAATTTGCATGTGTGTTCTTTTCCTAAACCACATGTATCCACTAGAGTGATTGCATGTGTGTTCTTTTCCTAAACCACATTGATCCACTAGATAAATTGCATGTGTGTTCTTTTCCTAAACTACATGGATCCACTTGTGACATTGTATGTGTGTTCTTTTCCTAAACCAGATGGATCCATAGGAGGAAATTGCATGTGTGTTCGTTTTCTAAACCACATTGATCCACTTGTGACATTGCATGTGTGTTGTTTTCCTAAACCACATGGATTCACTAGATAAATTGTAACATCCCAATTTCAGCAACCCCGAATGCAAAAGTTAGGGGAAACAAAAACTGTTTCTTGTTTAATAATGATGTATTTGCTTGTTGTTTGCTTGTGCTTGTGCATCTGAATGTATACCATCTGATACACTCCTTACCTTACCATTAGTTGACCAAAGATATTTAACAAAAAATTCTTGGCTCTTTCTTACATATTCTCAAATGTCCTGGCATTTCAAGACCTGGGCCAAGATGCCTTTGCAACCCTAAATACTTTAGTAACTTCTATTGCCAAAATTATGGGGATCTATAAGATATAATCTCCTTATGTTTTCAAGACAGAACCTTCAAAATACTCTTACCTCTCGGTTTCTCTAAAACCTTTTATAAAGCTTTTGATTTCTACTCTTGGTAGAGATACCAAGGACTCTCACCTCATTCAAACTCCAACATTTCAAAATACCCATCCTTACCTCAAGCTAGGCTTGATGGTAACTCTAGTAATAGCTTGAGTTGCTTGTTAAGATGAATTGCCTTGATCTGTTGCATGACTTGTTCGCTTAGGAATTAGTATGAGCTACCCTAGGAGATCATCATCTAGAATCTATCTATTTCAAGAGTGTCAACCCTAAATTATTTAACCAAGATGTATCTGATCTCTAGCCACTAGGTGATCTCCTAAAACCCTTAACCAGATCAATTATGAAGTGATCCATACTAGAAGTTTCCAAGTCAATGAAGAACAATATCAAGCATGGATCTATTCTACTCAATCTACACTTCAACATCATCCACTTGATGATGCTTTGATACCAGGAAACCCATCAACAACATCCACTCTCATATTCTAGTCAAAAACCCTAAATCTGCTAAATTTGACTAAGTCTAGAAAGTGTTTCAACATCACTTGTTTGAATGCCTCTCCTTCTAAACCCTTGTGCATTTTTGGAAATTCACTTGAAGCATCTTGTATAACATCATAAGAACTACCAAGGCCCACTCCTTACCTTGGCCAGACCATCCTCTAAACCACTTGTTCTTGATAGTTTTGCAGGCAAGAAAATAATATTTCCTGCAAATCTTATCAACTAGCCTACTTGGTCAGAAGCTCACACCTCCATCCTACCTTCCATGGACCAACTATTGGCATGATTGTGTTCTACTCATAAAGGTTTAGAAATACCTACTTAACTTGTTCCAAATGGATCCTTGTGCTTCAAAAACCCACAAGGTTTTAAAGGCCATTGATAATCTACTTTGGTGGGCTTAGTTTATTCAAAGTTTGGAATCCATTCATGGAACCCTCAAGCATGATCAAGCTCAAACCTCTACACCATGGTTATCTAGATCACTTGGTCTATCCATCCATCTAGCCGATGCCCAAAAGGGGAGTTGAGCTCCAAGACCCAACAAGGTTTTGTTGGTATGAAAATAACACCACCCTAGATCGTTTCTCCCGTGTTCTCTACCAAAATCAAGTTGGATTCCGAACAACTAAGGTTGAAAATGCTAGATACACCATGTGTACATCATAAACCTTGATTATAAGGACTTATCAAATATTATACATAATTATTATGGCCCAAAACCTATTTAATCTCTTAAATTGACAAAAACTCCAAAACCTAATATATAAAGGAAAGTTTGTATTTGTCCAAATCACTTGTCCAACTTTAAGCACTTTTGGGGCTTAAATATCATACCCTATCTTCCTGCTTCAAAAATAACTATTTTTGAAAAGTTTTACTAATTCTTTTTGCCTATTTTCTTAAATGGCAGAATGAGAAAATAATTACTTTAAATAATTTTATGCCCCAATAAATGTTCAGAAAATTCTACAAAGCATAAATCCATATATGGCACCATCGAAAACCAAAAACCCACCTTGGCCTATTAAATTTTTTCAAATGAAATCATTAAACTAGGTTCAGCCCTATTGGGATAAGTGATATAAAGTACACCAAAATCATCTCAAAAATACCAAAATATTCTTGGAGGTGTAACCTAACCTTATCTAGCCACTAGTACGATCACCCCATCTATACATGATCAAATGCAAGTAGTTCTCCATGATCACCCATATAACAACCAATTGAAATATCCCCAAACTATGAACTAAATATTATCAAATCTTCTTCAAAAACTTCTCTAACACTCCTAAACCACATTAATCCACTAGTGATATTACATGTGTGTTCTTTTCATAAACCACGTGGATCCACTAGAGTCATTGGATGTGTGTTCTTTTTGTAAACCACATTGATCCACTATAGTCATTGCATGCATGTTCTTTTCCTAAACCTCAGGGATCCACTAGGGACATTGCATGTTTGTTATTTTCCTAAACCACAAGGATCCACTGGAGTCATTGCATGTGTGTTCTTTTTCTAAACCACATGGATCCAGTAGATACATTGCATGTGTGTTCTTTAAATAAACCATATTGATTCACTAGTGACATTGCATGTGTGTTCTTTTCCTGAACCACATTAATCCACTAGTGACATTGCATGTGTGTTCTTTTCCTAAACCACAAGGATCCACTAGAGTCATTGCATGTGTGTTATTTTCCTAAACCACATGAATCAAATAGCATGTGTGTTCTTTTCCTGAACCACATGTATCTACTGGTGACATTGCATACATGTTCTTTTCCTCAACCACATTGTTCCACTGGTGGCATTTGCATTTGTGTTATTTTCCTAAACCACATGGATCCACTAGAGTCATTGCATGTGTGTTCTTTTCCTAAACCACATGGATCCACTAGAGATATTGCATGTGTTTTTTCCTAAACCACATTGATCCACTGTGACATTTGCATGTGTGTTCTTTTCCTAAACCACATGGACCCACTAGAGACATTGCATGTGTGTTCTGTTTCTAAACCACATTGATCCACTAGAGTCATTGCATGTGTATTCTTTTCCTAAAACACATTGATCCATTAGTGGAATGTGCATGTGTGTTCTTTTGCTAAACCACATTGATCCACTAGTGACATTGCATGTGTGTTCTTTTCCTAAACCACATGGATCCACTAGAGTTATTGCATGTGTTTTTTTCTAAACCCCATTGATCCACATGTGACATTTGCATGTGTGTTCTTTTCCTAAACCACATTGATCCACTAGAATCATTGCAAGTGTGTTCTTTTCCTAAACCACATGGATCCACTAGATTCATTGCATGTGTGTTCTTTTTCTAAACCACATGGATCCACTAGAGCCATTGCATGTGTGTTCTTTTCCTAAACCACATGGATCCACTAGTGACATTTGCATGTGTGTTCTTTTCCTAAACCACATGGATCCACTAGAGACATTGCATGTGTGTTCTTTTCCTAAACCACGTGGATCCACCAGATTCATTGAATGTGTGTTATTTTCCTAAACCACATGGATCCACTAGTGACATTTGCATGTGTTTTCTTTTCCTAAACCACATGGATCCACTAGAGTCATTGCATGTGTGTTTTTTCCTAAACCACATTGATCCACTCCTAACACTTGCATGTGTGTTCTTTTGCTAGACCACATTGATCCACTAGAGTCATTGCATGTGCGTTCTTTTCCTCAACCACATGGATCCACTAGAGTCATTGCATGTGTGTGATGTCTACGCACTTCTATTCTTGTAGACAGTTGTTGGGCTTCCAAGTGTAGAGGTTTGTAGAACAATAACAAGTTTTCCATTAAGTGGATCACCCAAGGTTTATCGAACTCAGAGAGGAAGTCGTCAAAGGTATCCCCTCTCAAGCAACCCTGCAATCAAGATACAAGAAGTCTCTTGTGTCCCCAACACACCCAATACACTTGTCAGGTGTATAGGTGCACTATTTCGGCGAAGAGATAGTGAAATACAAGTTGTATGGATAATTATAAGTGGTAACGGTGCCAGGAAATAGCTTGCTGGTGTGTGGTTGACGTGGGAAAAGACTAAAGGCAAACTGAAGTAAAGAAGGAAGCAAGCAAACATGTAACAGATCTAATTGCAAATGGTGTATCAATGCTTAGAAAACAAGGCCTAGGGATCATACTTTCACTAGTGAACACTCTCATATAAATATATTCTTCTTTATGATACTACGATGAACTACTCTCCGGTTGGACACTCTAATCTATGGTAGGGCTATAACGGCACACCTCAAAGTAAGCCTATCCCATCTAGATAACCCCACACGATCACCTTGAGCACTAGACGGTTCAAACAAACACCACAATTTCATAAAGACATCCAACTCCAAATATAACTCATAACAAGTATTTGAAATCTCTAGCCTAAGTGCCACCATGGTGTGCACACTGTCAATTTCACACACATGGGGAGAGCAGAGATCTATTAAAGCACTTGAGTAGACAGGTAGATCTATAGATTATAAGCTTATGATCTCAATAAGATCATGCATAGAGAGATAGATTAACACATAGCTACCGGTAGAACCCTTAGCCTCGAGAGAGAACTACTCCCTCCTCATCATGGGAATCAGCAATGGTGATGGACATGGCGGTGGAGATCGATGGAGATGGCTCTGGCAACACTTCCCCATCCCGGCAGGGTGCCGGAACAGAGATTTTCTGTCCCCCGAATCTCCCCTTTGGTGGCGGCGGTGCTGTGGAACTTTTCATGGATTTCTGATTGACGATCTAGGGTTTTTTCCTCGGGGGAGATATATAGGTGAAAGAGGCAAGGTCGGTGGCCAGCCAGGGGGCCCACACCATGCCCTGGCGCGGCCTAGGTGGACCCGCGCCTAGGGGTGGTTTGGCCATCTTGTGGCCCCTCTCCGGCTCTCCTCCTGGCTCCGTGAATCTTCCGGGAAAATATCGACTTTGGCTTTGTCCGGTCCAATTCCGAGAATATTGATTTTCTGACTTTCCTGGAACCAAAAACAGCAGAAAACAGGCAACTGGCACTGTGGCATCTTGTTAATAGGTTAGTCCAAGAAATCATATGAAAAGTACTCCAACGTTGGAACAAAACACAAGAAAGTAGATAAAACCAAGCATGGAACATCAAAAATTATAGATACATTTGCAATGTATCAACATCCCCAAGCTTAACTCCTGCTCGTCCTCGAGTAGGTAAGTGATAAAAAGAAAGAATAATTTTTGAGGTGACATGCATCATCATGAACATTCAAAGCTGGGATCATAGTACTTCAATCATAACATGAAAGGTAAAGTTCTAGCAATAAGATAAAGAAACTATGTTGCAACATGAAAAGACACAATCAAAAGATTCATGAATAACAATGCTTTGCAAGACGTTTGTTTGTTTCCCATAAAGAAAACATAGCATAGTGGCATTCATCTTGTCCCTCATAGAGTAGCAAACATAAATGCATAATACACCTTCAAAGTTCATAAGAGTGACTAGATACAAATAGTTTAAAACAAGCAATATCAAAGTTATGCATCAAACAACTAGTCTTGGGACAATGCACATAGAACTAAGAATGTCCACTATGCTCTCAAAGTAGGTGCATAAAGATAGAAGGTGGAGACTCAATATAATGGTGGAAGAAAGGCCTTCATAGAAGGAAGCATAGATTCAAGTTTCATAAAGAGCTTCCAAAAATTATGGTACTTAATAGCTTTCAGCTCTCATTGCCCCTATCATAAGCATCTTGAAGTAATTAAGGTTAAAGTGAACAAACTATGGTGTACATGCTTGACAAAGTATAAGTTAGGAATCTCATGTCCCTTGAATATGAGGGCCGCTCCTCATGCTACTCAAGTTTAGTCACCGGTAAGTTCTTGTCATCATAAGTACATGTGTATCATAGAGAACCGCCAACGGGGTACCCCTTGCCCGATGATACGGAAGAATCCCCATATCAAAATGACAAGGCAAGCAGACAACGAGCATCTCAGTAATCTACTTATTTACCATGGGAATATGGTGCTTTTTTCTCTCTTTCATCTTTTCATAATATTTTTTTCTTTTTCTCTTTTTTCTCAATATAGGACTCTTTTTTTATAAGAAGAATGCTTCATAGACAGCTCATTATGGTTACGCTGCAGGTTTCCACCATGTCAGCATGGATTAGACAGGCGGCCCAGGCGTTTCTCTAACACATATACATAACTCCATGGACTTACAAGCTCCCCTTTCATTTCACACCGACGACATCCATAGACAAAAGAGCATCATATCAACTAGGTACAAGTACCAAGTGCAATGTTAAAAGCGTTCCCCATGACAGCATGGTTCTGCTAATTCCCAACAAATAAGTGCAAGCATATACAACATAGACGACACAATGGTTCAAGTTTATTAAGGGTAAGAAAACTAAAGTGTGCCATCAAGTTCGTGAGAGCTTTAATCACTAGTTTTCTCATAACAAGTTTAATTTGGAAGGTAGATAAAAACATGAATATACTTGGAATAGCATATGCTAATAGGTAGGTATGGTGGAATCTTTGGAATAACTTGGTTTAGGGAGTTGGATGCATGAGTGGAACTCATACTTGGTTGTGGAGGCTAGCAAAAGACTGGGAGCGTCAAACTAAGAGAGCAATAATGGCCATAATCATGCAGAGCAACAAAATATCATTGATCAAAGCATAAAGTGATACTACAAGTTGAAAACTAAAGGATAATAAAGGCTATGGTGACTTGAGATAGTCATAACATGGTGTGAGCATGTGCGAAGTCAACCCAAATAAAGCATCAAAGGAGAATACCACAATACTATGCTTTAATATGCTAAAACAACGCATGATCCTTCCAAGGCACATTAAGCAATCTCAATTGTTTATAAGAAGTCATGCTACAGCAAAGAATAGTAAGCATAAAGCCAAAACAATATCAAGCATGGCATGACAAAGCATAGGCCATAGTCAAAAACAAGCTCTCTTTATCACTTAAGCATGAACTTTCCTACTCTTTTTCCAATCCAAACCAAACTATTTGAAAACTAATGTATGAAAGAGGGGGTCCAACCAATTTATTCAGCAAACTAAGAAAATAAAGCAAACGAAAAACCAAAATGAAACGAAAAAGAAGACGCTCCAAGAACAACACAATTGTTCATGAAACAATAAAAATGAAGCGTTTGGAAGAAAACCTGGGATTTTTATTGATGAAGAGGGGGATGCCTTGGGCATCCCCAAGCTATGACGCTTGTACTTCTTGGATATTTCTTGGGGTGACACACGCGGCATCCCCAATCTTGAGCTTTAGTCCATCCTTCATCTCATTACTCATTCTTTCCATACACCTAAATTTTTTCCTTCATACAAAACTTCACACAATCTTTATTAGCAACATTAGTGCACTCAAGATAATAAGTCTTTAGGTTCAGTTCTAACATCAATAAAACTTCCATTAAAACACCAGCTACTGTAGCACTTCCCTCAAAAATCTCAATTCCCCAAAAGAACTCAAAAAGGAACCAACAAGAAGCAAATGCAGAAAATGGGAGAAATCTGTCAAAACAGACCAGCAGGTAAAGTTATATTTTTTCGAAGACCTTCTGTTGTTCAAATCAAAAAGTGTTGAACTAACGAAAGTTAGATAAAAACCTGGGGCAGAGGCACAAAAATTCACGCCTCCAAAGGACGTATAGAGATTTTACCCGATTTTTTACGGTGAAGCAGAGAAATCTATTACGGGACAGCAACTTTCCCAATCATTACTTCCCTCTCATTAGAGGTTAGTAATAACCTCCAAGACTCATCTAAAACTTTTGGGTTATCTCCCAATAAGTACTTTTCTTTAACACCTTTAAGTTAGGCATGATAGTTTTGGAGGATGCTCTCATAAGAAATATGAATTGAAGTAAAAGAGAGCATCAAGAAGCAAATTCAAAACACATTTATGTCTAATCCACTTCCTATGCGTAGGAATCATGTAAAGAAACAAGTCATGAAAGCACAAAGCAACAACCATAGGAAAGCAAAACAAGTGCAACTTCAAACTTTTCAACATAAAGAGGGGAAACTTAATATTGTTGAGACACATAAAACCATGTTTCCCTCTCTCATAATAACTTTCAGTAGCATCATGAATAAAAGTAACAATATAACTATCACAAGAAACATTCTTATCATGAGCCACATGCATAAAATAATTAATACTCCCACATAAACATAGTCATTCTTATTAATTGTGGTGGGATCAAATTCAACAAAATAGTATCATTATTATTCTCATCACCATAATCATCAAATATAGGAGGCATATTGTAATCATAATTAATTTCCTCCTCAATAGTAGGTGGACTGAAAATATCATGATCATCATTGCCATCATAATATATTGGAGGTATAGAATCATCATAAGCAATAGAATAGTTATCTTCCCAAGTGTGTTCATTTGTAAACATATCATCATTGGAAGGATCATGGATAGCACTAATAGTATAGCAATTATTAATATCATCATTTTCAGAATTGGTACCGAAGAGATTTTCAATATCAAAAGTAGTGTGCTTTTCCCAATCATGATCACTATTATAGGTAACAGGCATAGGAACATCATCAAGTTCAGACTCATCAAAAACTATAATAGGAGCATCATGCTTAGGGGAAAATAATGTTTCCTCTCTCCTTTTACTCCTCCTCTTCTTCTTTTTCTTCTTCTCTTTAGGAGGGAGAGGCTTGAAAGTCAGCTTCTCCATATACCCTGGTTCATTGTTAGAGACAATCGAAGAAACTTCGGAGGATTCCTCCTTTTCATTAATAAGGCCAAAACACATATTAGTCCTGTCATATTTTGGTAATATCTCATCATTTATAATATTTTGTATATAAGTATTTGTGTGGCAATTATCAACACAATAAACATGAAAACCATGTAGGACGTTATTCATATCAAAATCACTCATGTCTACCAAAGAGGTTTTTCTTGATAACTCTTCACACCCCAAAAATAATGTAAGTTGATCATGTTGATTAGGAGTGATCATGTCAACACAATATAAACTTGTAGTACTCATTGGATTAGAAGGGCTATTATTATGGCCTGAGCATTGAAAATTGAAATGACCCACTTCAAAGCAAAGTTCACAAATAAAAGGATAGAGCGCACAAACTTTTTTACCAAGATCATTTAGAGCCCTATACCATGTTCTAGTTTTTTCATTCCTGTGGGTGATACAATATTATTCTTCAATTTGATTATTATCACAAGGTCTATGTATTCCACAAAAATTAACATGCTTATAAGAAATAGTACTTTCAGAGGTTTGAGCATGTTTATTGCTATCATTGATAACAATTTCATTTTCCATGCAAGTGTATTTAAAAGGCTCATGATACATGTCCCACTTTTCTTTAGGAGCATTAATATGAGAAGAAAAGGATCTAAAACAATCAATACGAATTTGAGGGTCAAGACCATATTTAGCACTAATGCAATCATACTCATAGTTCATACCTGGTTCTTTACCTTTGTTGTTATCCCAATCTTCGGTATTGCGTTGAATTGTTTCAAGGAGATCCGACTTAGCTTTGACCTCCTTACTTGTGAAGGATCCCTCTAAACAAGTATCTAGATAGTCCTTGTAATGTCCTGAAAGCCTTGCATAGAAATTATTAATAACAATATTACTAGGGAGCTCATGAATGGGACAATTGAGCATTAGTGACTTCAATCTCCCCCATGCTTGGGCAATACTTTCTCCATCATGAGGATGAAAATTATAAATATAACTCCTATCTTTATGAATTTCATGAGGAGGATAAAATTTAGAGTAAAAGAGAGATTCAAGTTCCTTCCACTCCAAATGATGAGGATCATCTAGTAGCTCATACCACTCCCTTGATTTGCCCTTAAGTGAAATAGGGAATAGCTACCTCTTAACTTGGTTCATTGAAATACCTGCACACTTGAACAACTCGCATAATTCATGTATAAAGAGTAAATGATCACCAGGATGGACAGTTCCATCTCCAAAATAGCAGTTATTCATAACACGTTCAACAATTTTTATAGGTACTTTAAAAGGGATGCTTTCAGTATGTGAGTTTAGAATATCACAAGTATCATCAGAATTACCACATATGGGAGATAAAGTATCATCAGAACAAATTTTCTTCTTTAAAGCTGGGGAACTAAAAAGATCATTTTCATAAAAACCAACTTCCCCAAGATTAGATGTTTCCATAGCATTAGTAACAAAGGTGTTCAAAAGATTCATACTAATAACATTGCTATTAGCATGCAAAGAAAGTTCCATGGGTTTTTTAATTTTCTTTTCAGACAATTCATGTTCTATATTAGGAAAAATACTAAAAAGCTCTGTAATTTTGTTGTTGTTTTCCATTAAGCCTAGCTAGTGAAAATAAGAAACAAAAAGACAAAATTGCAGAATCTAAAGGAAATAACTTCGAGCACTCACACCGGAGGATGTGAGTACCTTTTACCTTACCTCCCCGGCAACAGCGCCAGAAAATAGCTTGATGTCTACGCACTTCTATTCTTGTAGACAGTTGTTGGGCCTCCAAGTGTAGAGGTTTGTAGAACAGCAGCAAGTTTTCCCTTAAGTGGATCACCCAAGGTTTATAGAACTCAGGGAGGAAGTGGTCAAAGGTATCCCCTCTCAAGCAACCCTTCAATCAAGATACAAGAAGTCTCTTGTGTCCCCAACACACCCAATACACTTGTCAGGTGTATAGGTGCACTAGTTCGGCGAAGAGATAGTGAAATACAAGTGGTATAGATAATTATAAGTGGTAACGGTGCCAGAAAATAGCTTGCTGGCGTGTGGTTGATGTGGGAAAAGACTAAAGGAGAACTGAAATAAAGAAGGAAGCAAGCAAACATGTAACAAATCTAATTGCAAAAGGTGTATCAATGCTTAGATACAAGGCCTAGGGATCATACTTTCACTAGTTAACACTCTCATATAGATATATTCTTCTTTATGATACTACGCTGAACTACTCTCCGGTTGGACACTCTAATCCATGGTAGGGTTATAACAGCACACCTCAAAGTAAGCCTATCCCATCTAGATAACCCCACACTATCACCTTGAGCACTAGATGGTTCAAACAAACACCACAATTTCATAAAGACATCCAACTCCAAATATAACTCATAACAAGTATTTCAAATCTCTAGCCTAAGTGCCACCATGGTGTGCACACTGTCAACTTCACACACATGGGGAGAGCAGAGATCTATTAAAGAACTTGAGTAGCAAGGTAGATCTATAGATTACAAGCTCATGAGCTCAATAAGATCATGCATAGAGAGAGAGATGAACACATAGCTACCGGTAGAACCCTTAGCCTCGAGAGAGAACTACTTCCTCCTCATCTTGGAAATCAGCAATGGTGATGCAGATGGCAGTGGAGATCGATGGAGATGGCTCCGGGGGCACTTCCCCGTCTCGGCAGGGTGCCGGATCAGAGACTTTCTGTCCCCCGAATCTCCCCTTCGGTGGCAGCGACGCTGTGGAACTTTTCGTGGATTTCTGATTGACGATCTAGGGTTTTTGCCTCGGGGGAGATATATAGGCGAAAGAGGCAAGGTCGGTGGCCAGCCAGGGGGCCCACACCATGCCTTGGCGCGGCCTGGGTGGACCTGCACCTAGGAGTGGTTTGGTCACCATGTGGCCCCTTTCCGGCTCTCCTTCTGGCTCCATGAATCTTCCATATGACAAAGAATTGAAATATCCCCAAACTATAAACTAAATATTATCAAATCTTCTTAAAAAACTTCTCTAACACTCCTCCCAGCACCTGTACCCTCCCTGCTTGACCACCACTGTATCCCTACACTGTAGCATCACTGTTCATGTTGTTCTTTGCACTTGGAGTGAGTGAGAGGGAGAAACACATATTGCCAAACTTGCTCCATAAGTGTGCTGCAACAACCCCACCTCCTCACTGCCTCTATGCACGACAATAGAGCCCCCACTCTCTCCCAGCATCGCCCAAGTCGACCAATACCGAGCAACACCCCCTCCATGTCCTCACATGGACCATGCCCATGGTACACCATCATCTCTTAGTTTTAAGCCCACATGATCCCTCAGTTCTCCCACCTACCCTCACTTCACTCCTCTCCCACCACTCTCTACTCCCCCAGAACACCGAGCGCTCCCTCTCGCTTAGCTGCTCGGAAGGAGAAGAATAAATCTCCTCGGGTACTTGCGTGCATGCGATTTTATGGTCGGGCTCGACCTTCCTAGCTCCTTCTACCTCTCTGATCTATTTTCCCTCCGTCTAAGATGCATTCCTACGCCTTCTTTTTCGTCGTAGGGTCATCGGAGGCTGTCGTCCAAGATCTTGGCCGAAGCGGAGCTCCTTCCACCAACCAGGGGTTCTGAAGCCCCAGCCCCGCTGCATGCGTCACTCAGGAGCCTCTCAGGACCACCACATCCCCCGGGTGACCTCTACCTCGCCCTGCATGCGTCCCCGGTGATCCCCTAGTCCTCTTTCGAGCATGCTCGCTGTACGGATGCCTGCGACATTATCCCGAGAGAAAATCTACCTCCACCGCGCATAAAACTAACCGCTAGTGAGTCCCGCGTCACCTCCTCCACTCTCCGTCGCCTCCCCGTGCCCACAGGTGAACTCCCCGCTACTCCTAGATCTCTCTAGGGTTTCCGCTCATTTTCCCGTGGCCTGAGGTTGAAGACAACCTAGAGCCGTCGGTGGCCACTAAATCCAATGAACCACATTGCTTCTTACCCCTTCATATCACCCAGGCACTGACGGGCAGGCCCCGCATGACCGGTTCGAACCTGCGCCTCCCACGCATAGAGATGCTGGATGGGCTGGATTCGCCCCCTGGCAGCCCAGTTGGTCTAGATCCCAGCCCATTTCACCTTTTTCTATAAATATTATTCTAGATCTACAGAAATACCTAAATGGTTTAATTCAGTATGAAATTGAAAAATGCATGCAAGTTGTTAGATCCAAATTTTATCATGTTCCAGCGTGTTTTGTACAACATGCAGAACTCGTACTTTTCCCAAAATATTTGTTCCTCTTTTCTGAAATTAAATCTACCCATATGTATCTATAGCACTAAATAAATTCCTCAATAATTTTCATATATCCAAATGGATTGAATCCTTTTGCCTCTGAAAGGAAATTAAAATACCCATTTGTTGGACTTTTCCCCATACAAAGTTGAGCCTTAGTCTATCCGCAGTAAAAATACAAAATTAAATTCATTTCTACCTTTAGAAAATTCCTTAAGCCAAACTATAGAATGTTTTGGATTGAATACAACTCTCAGTGACGTGGTACACTAAATACGTCCAAACACCAGGAGCTACAGATTTAATTTATAGTTAATTAAACATCTCTACCTAGCATGGTTTCACTCAATAAATCCTAGTAGAAGCTTTGTAACTCCAAATGAGATGATTCCGATTGCTACTGGAAGGTATTCATAACACATATCCACCATACTTGGTCTCATGTCATTTGAACCTATAAAATAAATCTTCTTAAAAAGACAAATTCACTACATAATGGACTTTGGGATTTTCCCAAGGGCATTCTAGTAAATATTTTGAGATGAATCCAACTCTCAAAAATCTTAAACACCAAAGTCCACCAAAATCTCTGAGAACAAATTTATTTGTGCTCCAAATATTTTCTGGTGAATTAAACACCTAAACTAGGCTTTATTTCTATAGAAAATTCATAACTAATTAAGGAAAATTGATAAAATCATGAAACCACTTTTGTTGGTATTTTTGTTCCAATACCTCCCTATTGATATTATTCTTGTACATTTATATCATACAGAACCAAGCCTTAGTTCAAAACCCCTTCATTAGGTGGTATTCGACAATTAAATCATTAAACAAGTTCCACAAATGCATTTCCATTATTTCCAATTGCAACAAACTCAAGCTATCAAAACCTATTAAATTGAATAATGTGTCGTATGTTTGTTTTCTGTATTGTCGTGATGCTTGTATGTCTTGTGTTGATTGTGGCTTTGTTTGCTTGCATGTGCTACCCTTGACGGTGATAGTTGCAATTATACCGAACACCAGAAGAAGTGGTTATTATTGTTTATTATGGTATTCTAAGAATAAGCCTAGGGACATATATTGCCAGATTGCTGATTGCAGGCAACCCACCTTCTTGTTCATAAGTCTTGTCCTACTGTTTTATTTATGCATGTTTTATCTACTATTTATGAAAACTGCATCATTTTATATTATGATGATCTATACCTGGTAGTGGTCTGGCTCCTCCAAACCATTACACTTTTGTACTATTAAGTACAACCCACTTTGATGACACCAACTGGTCCCTTGTATAATAGTTGGTGTATAACACCATACCCCTTTGGAGACCCCATTTTAGCTGAAGAAAAACTTAGGATGGGAAGACCCCCAAAAAAGTTTTACAAAACGTTTATGGCAAAACCTTGGTGAGGTTTGACCTACCAAGATAAGTTTGAGAAAGGAAAAATGTTTTGGCTTTACAAATGCTATTGGAAAGGAGGAGGAGAAAATATTTACGAAAATGCACCCGGTTCTTTGCAGCTTAGCTATAACAACTCATCCGTTCAACCACATTACCCTGGAATGGGACGGGGCTTAACTCAAAGTAGTCCACTCTGATATGGGTATTCTCACTGCTACGTATGGGGAATCATCTCCCTCAAAATGCGGGCTTACCTTTACAGAAAGGGCAAACTGTTAGACAGTCACCTGGAGGAAGCAGAGTCACCCATGCGAGTGACCAGGCGAACTATGAGCCCTTCATTGAAAGTCCCCCCTCCAGTTCTAAGTGGGGTGCTCCGGTTGGTCCATGGATCCAGACGTCCGGGTCTTGAGGGGAACAACTCATAGGGTAGGGCCCGTGTCAGAGTGGACCTTCCGAGGGTTATGTTTGATTATTCGAACCCCGCATATTGGTGTATGACGACTCGCGGTGAACCGCGGCGGATGTATCGAATCTTGTGGGTCAAGTATACAACCTCTACAGAGTGTAAATCTATTCGAATAGCCATGTCTGCGGTTATGGACGGTTGTACAAACTACTGTAGAGTGGTGTTGGTTTTGATTTCAAAAAGGACTTTGGAAAAGAAAAGGCTTTGGAAATGATTTGACCATGGGATGGTCGGAAAGGAAGGAAAGGAGTTTGGTCATGAGATGACCGGAAGGAAGAAACAAATGGGTGACCCAGTCCTAGTGTTTTCCAAAAACTTTTCAAAAAGGTTTCCAAAATGTTTTACAAAAGTTTTCAACAAGTTATGTAGATGCTATATCTACAAGAGAAACTATTTGAGAAAAGAACCTCTCTTGGAGCCCTCCTACTACCACAACCATATTGCATATCCTCTTATTTTTATTATTCTCTTAAGGTGGTTTGTGAGTACATTCAAAGTACTCATTGGCATTGACCCTGGCTATTAAC
Source organism: Avena insularis (assembly GCA_023614405.1). Lineage (NCBI taxonomy): Eukaryota > Viridiplantae > Streptophyta > Magnoliopsida > Poales > Poaceae > Avena > Avena insularis. The sequence continues at coordinate 242,363,585 of CM042688.1, forward strand.
ATGGTTAGATATTGAGAATAAGGTGAATATGACGACTATGCGAGCTAGGACGTTCTCCCAATCAGTTGCCTATAGGTTAAGGCACGACTCGGGCTCTACGCTTGATGAAGTTCCGCTGATGATTATAGATGTAGCCATAATGGCATGTAAGGTATGACATGTATCCGCTTAAGTAATGGATGTTTAGTTTGATACTTGTCGGTTATGTGCCATGACTAACTGATCATGGGATCGTGGTGTATGCATAACATGGATTCTCGGAGGATTAAGCTGGGGGCCCCATATACTTGGTATCAGAGCCATCCTGAGTATAGGAGAACCTTAGTTACCATGGTTGTTAGATAGTAAAACTATTTTGGAAACCCCAACTTTTGAAAACTAATTTCTCAAAACATTTCGAAAGATTGTACTTCTTGTCCTCTCCTAATTTTAAAAGTATTTCGAAAATGATCTCCTCTAATTCTCGTCCAACTTTCAAACCTACGGATTTCAAATAACTAGGACTTAGAACCCAGTGAAGACGATGATCACGTGATGAAAAGAAAGAAACTACCAGCAAACACAAGGAGACTACAAGATCTACCTCCCAGCGAAATCCTTCTAATCAGAAGAAATCAAGTACTACACTATCGAGAAGCATCCAATGACTCGGCGAAGGCTTCATATGCAAGATAGTGACTCAGGCCTGACGTCTAGGATAACTAGTCCTAATATAGGATTCCCTTATATCACGAGTAGTTAACTCCTTGGTCCCCCTAGTTGGTCGTGTTTGCTTGTCGAAGTGCATCATGGGTTGCTTGATGTGTGTTGTTTGCCAAGGATGTTGCGATCCCCTCGCTCTGTTCGCCTTGTATGTTGTTCTGGGTTGCTTTGACCTCCGTAAAATGTGACTCAAGGAGCGATAACCCACCTAGTGACTTAGTAAACCCCCCTGTTAGCTGTCGGTAATCAGACCCCTACTAACCTCGGGAGCCTTGAGAGGAACATCCTCGCAAGAAACAGGAGATCGAAATTGTCAAGATAGAAAAATTTGAAGACTCCCCCTCAGTAGGATGGCTTACCTCATCAAACTCAACTCTCAAGACTCGTTACCAAAGCTGCACGCCATCATTCAACTGCCAACACGAGCGAGAGTCTCATTGAAGCCGGAGGTCTACTACCGAAGGATTCCGACCATCTGGAAGAAGCCACAAGACTTGCTAATCCCGACAATAAGTGAAGACTTGACTCCACTAATCTTCGGTATACTAGAACTTATGACAGCTCCAAAAAGACTAACTATATTATTCGCCCCCCTTTGTCCAACCGACGAGAAGTCCTCCCAGAAGGCTAGAATACTCCAAAATCTTGAAGACAATGAGTCTACTCCACCATCGAGCAGAAACAACGCAAGAAATTCAAGTGAAGACAACCCCTCTGAAGCTAGATGCCTCTACTCTATCTAAAGACTAGCAAAAGGTGTCATTAACCGCTAACTTTCCGCAAGCTAACTACGCTAGGAAACCACCCCCGATAAGGTTTGCGAAATAGGACGTCACTTGAGGACCTCAAATCAAGACCCAGGGAAAATACAGTCTTCCTCTAGCATCACGTCAGCACTCCAAGAAGGAAGATCCACAACCTCCCCGAAGAACCTTAGTGAAGCTCTAAGGTGGAAAGACTACGTCTTTCCCACTAGATTCCAGAAGACTGTCTACGGGAAGATACTCTAGGAAGATTTCCACATCCGACATCCTTCCCTAGGAATCAACTCGAGAGTCGTCAAAACCTCGGAGGATAAACCTCGTCAACATTCGTCAGAAGTCTACTCAATCTTATAGTACCAAAGAAGCCCGAATCAAGACAACCAGAATACCTAAAGTAGACAAGACTATAGAAGCCGACAAAACTATCCCCCCAAGGGTTCGAAGAAGACTAAGGAGTCAATATCTAAGAAGATTCCATTAAGATCCTCCCTGGCTACTTCAGGTGAAAACCCACCAGAAGGATCACTAACCCCCTTAACCTAACCCATTTAGAGGACTTGCGACTTCAATAGTTTCGAATAGGCTAAGTACGAATAAATTAGTATATGAGCCTCGTAGGACCCAAATTGGCAGACATCACCTGAAGACTTCAACTCCAGCCGGAAGATTGGTGATAATCATCAAAACTCATTGTAGCACCCCAGTAAAACCACTACTAGAAAATTGCTTGTTATTTTTTTTCATCATCATGACATCATCATGCATCATCATGTTCATCATGCCACCTTGCATGGAACATATTATTAAATCATTGCATTCAAATTGTTACACTTGTGTTTGGTTCTTGATATTTATTTGAGCTTGCCATTGCTTCCTCTCTATTTTAACCTCCCTTTATTCTATCTCTAGTTGGTGCCATTTGATATGGAACCATAAAGTCGAAATTCTATTACTTGAGTTTTGCTATTTTATATTTTTCAAAATGCCCAAATTAAGTTGGGGGCATTATCTCTTAAATTCTCTTTATCACTAACTTGCCAATCTATCTAGTCCTTATGATTATTTTCAATTCTACCACATATGACACATAGGTTCCTTTTATTGCCTTATTGGTTTAAATCATTCTCATTTGATTTGTGTGGATCTTTACATCTCGTGATCATCTATTCCTTCCTTTCATTCTATTGTACCTCAATTCGATTCAATTATTTCTTTAAATCTTGGCTTGATCTATTCCTTGTTCTTGTTGGAAATCTATTTTTAATCTAACCGTGTTATGATCATCTATCCCTGTCTCTATTACATGTGGTATTACTTTTTTCCATTCTACATGTGAACATGCCACTATATTACCACATACATGCACTAATAGCCTTCTTGCTAATCCCTCTACCTTGCTTAATCTCTCTCTTTCTCTTTATTCCTATACATACCTGAGGCCTTTTCCCCTCTAATATTCTTCTATTTTTCCATCTCTTGTGATATTGTATTTTCATGTAATGCATCGGCACTCCTTCCTATCTTTTATTCTTTTCTCCTCCTAAAATCATAGCTAAACCTTGTCATCATAATACATATTTTGAAACACAAATTATTTGTATTAAAACCATATTTTCTTTTGATTAAATATCCGTCATGTCTAATAGATATAAATCTGCCTTTTTATTTTAAAATAATAAAACAATAATATTTTTTGGTCCGACACGTGATCATAAAAAGTTTTCTTATTTCACTAAAAATAAAATTAGACAAAAAGCTAGTTTAAAGTTTTAGTCCAAACTAATCCCGTCTAGTCTACTTTAGATTATATAAATTTCTCATTCCCCTCCTTCCTTCCAGACTCTAAAATTTGTCAATTCACCTTTTCCTAGATCTGGATCCGAGTCAACTTTCTCTTCTTTCTATCTCGCTTCACTCCCAAAATCCTCTCAATTTTTCTGTCACCGGCGAGCTCCTCAATTTTCAGCTGTTTTCCTTCCATTCGATCTTATGGTCCAGCGCGCCAGCCTCGGTCGACGATGTCCTGGACCTCACCCATTCTGTGCCAGGTAGAAGTTACATCACCTACTCCATGTTCTCTATCTCCAAACGATTTGCTTCAGGACATCACCAAAAGTCTCCAATTCATCACCGTGTCACTGGCTTCTTCTTCCTTGTAGATCAGGTAACATTTGTCTCGGCAACAGCTCACCCGCCTGGGTTTTCTTCCAGCCGACAGCGTGCTTTGTTGAATTCGTCGGCGTAGTTGTAACTCTGGTTGTCAGCGTCTTTGTCCTGGGAGACGACCACACCCAAGCCAGCTGCTCGTTTGATCCATTCAAAACCAACCATGCACAACTCAATTGGATGCACACCACCGTGACCAACCAAGCCTTCTCGCATGCGAATTGTTTTGCTCCAGGTGATGCTCCACTCCATATGCCCCATACCTCCAATCGAATCTTCTTTAATCTGGACCACTGTCTTGCCCCTTCACGCGCGCAATAGCCATCTTGGCCGAGCTGGCCGAGGCCTCACTCATCTGCGTCGCATGTAGCCTGGCCCGGCTCTCACTTTTGTTGCCCGATCGGCCACAGATCCAAGTTTGTTTGCGCGTGCGTCTGTTCCACCCCGGCTCAGCTGAGATCTTCTGGCTGCCTCGTTTCCCCAGCGAGAGACGTCTGCAGGCCACCGAAGGTAGTGTTCCTGCTTGGCCTGCATGTAATCTGTTTGCTAATATTCCCGTGTAAGTTTTGACCGTGGGTTTATCTTACCGGTGTCTAATTCAGTTACTTTGATTCCGGAACTAACCAGAAGGTGTCGATACGACTACATGTGCGACATCTTCTACTTCAACCGTCAATCCGAAGACCGTCTCTTTGCCTCTGATCTGAACTGTGTGATCCCCTTTCCAAGTCCTCTATTTTTATAATATATGATATTGTCACTTATTGCATATTATATTAAATTGAACATGTTTACATACATATTGTTGGTGTTTGGGGCTATTTCAATGATTCACCTAAATTAAATATGGAGAACATATACGGGCTATTCTAGTCTTATAATGGCTCTATTTAAATTTGTGTAGCGAACGGATGCCATGTTTTGCCTTGTTAATACAACATTTAAATTGCGGGTATCTAAATAATTTGAACCTCTTTATTAATTGTCGGGACCCCGGTTCCGTTTAATATTGCCTAATTGCATTGCATCTTTTCCATGACATGCATCATACATACATCATGCCGGATCTTTATAGTGCATCCGGTATTTCTTTTAGTGTTTGCTTCTTTACGGATTAGGCCGTTGAGTGGATGCGAGTATCGACAAGATCTTCGTATAACGAATCTTCGACAGTGTTTCCCAAGCGAGCATTCTCCCCCTTTTTACCTACTTTGTCTTTATAGTCTTTACTTCCTCCTATTGATTTATTGTTATCCGTGTTGCGATGCTTTAGTTTTCGTGCATCATTTATATTCCTTGCAGCCTCTATGTTGCCTTGGACACATCCTATTGCCTGATGTTTGATATATAGTTGACCTTGCTAGTCGTAGTTGCTTGCTCAGGTGCTGCTTTGTGTCATTGTTGTTCCACCATTGTGGGAAGGTTGGCACATGCTTAATGATGGAGATGATCATGACATTAATCAAAACTTGTTAATTAAAATGCTAAGTGACGAGGGTTCAACTCGTCAATGCCCATTGTTATGGACTTGGGTTTTGGAAAAGAAGGGAGCGCTGGAGGCATCAATCGGCTAGCAAACAAGCACATAGGGACGCAAGGTTACCCAGGTTCAGGCCTCTTTGAGGTCCCTACTCCTGCTTGTCTCTTCTTGGAATTATCGAAGGAATCGAAGATTACAGGGGTGCTCAGATGCAATCTGGCAAGGGTTGTAGAAACTAAGGTTGTGATTGTCCTCCTCGGTGCCCCCTCCTAGCCTTTATATAGATAGGTTAGGTCTCGGGTTGCAGGTCAAGTCGGTTACAGATTAGGGTTCGTCCCTTTGAACTTTCTATCTTAAGCTTCTTCTTGCATTGCAAGCAATTGGAGAGTCCGTGGGTCACCCGAATTCTGCATTGGGCCTTGACAATGCCGTAGGCTTCTGCCGTATCTGGACCATATATACCAAACTCGAGTACCTATAGGGTATACCCATGTCAGTAGCTCCCGAGTGTCCAGTGGAATCGCAGATTCGACTAGAGACTTTATGAAGTCTTTCAAGTGCATGACTGAGCATATTTTCAAGTGTTCACGTCTGTGTCATAGGGATTGTTGATATACACGCCTGATTTATCCGATGTATCAGTATCAGTTAACCGCCTTAGGGAAAAACAATGCAATCTACTCAAACTCGAGTCCCTGGACTCGAATTCGGAAAAGTGCTGGCGTAATTCGACTCAGGCCGCGGAGGTCTTACAGGAGTCGAATTCCAGTGTATAAGTGTGAGCACTCGACGCGTTTGTCAAGGCATGTTCATTGTACCTGTAGGTACGAATATATTTCTGGTAGTGCGCAGCAGATGCGTTGTCATGCCTTATTCAGGTCTTATCTTCACGCTGTAAGCGCGACATCCGAATTTTTTGTCATCGCGGAAATGACTCGGGTGACCCATGAGACGTAATATCTTTATAGGGAAAATATGAGGCGGAGTTGCCATAGCATTTGAGTGTGGATGTTATCGACACACAGTACGATGTACAAATAATTATAGGGTACGCGACCAGCACTCCCTATGGGAGTAGCCCCCGAGTGCCTATTCGAGTCACAGACTCGAGTGGGGACTAAAAATATTTTGCGACTGTTGTCGTCTTTTGTTGCTTGTTTCAGTCGAATGTGCTTCTAGTGCTCCCTATGCGAGTAACCCGTAATTCACAATTGAATCTTTAATTCAAGTGATGGGTTTGTCTTGAATGCTTATACACCTGCATAAAAATTCTTTCGGGTGTGCGGGCAGCGCTCCTGTTAGGAGTAGTCCCCGAGTGCTTGGTTGAGTCGAAGAGTCGAGCAAGAACTAAAGTAGTCAAAATCTTCTTCTGCAAGAATCGATGACGTCAGTGCTGACGATGTGATGACCTCAGTTGACCGCGTGAGCGGCTTTGACGGGACGTGACGAGCGGTGGGTCCCACTTTCCGACTTTGATTTGACTGGGCGTGCGTAATCTTCTGGTTTAACTGCGTCTCCTCGATTTCCGCGCGTAATGGGAGTAGTGGGGGACAGTTCGTAGTTCAACTTCGCCACGTGTCGATGGCGATGTGCGCCACGCATTCAGTAGGGTTTTTTTTGGTCGTTGGATGACATCCGCGAGGAGGTTAAGTAGCAGCGCAGCTGTGGTAAATTCTCATCATCTCTCTTCTTTCTCGTGCCTCCTTCTCCATTGCTATCCTCTCTGCCTCCTTGCGCGCATCCTCTTCGTGGCACTGGACCAGCTCCGCGTTTTACCCAGTTACTTTCTCCGCTCGCATCACCATCGAAATATGGGCAAGAAGAAGGGAGGCGCCACCGCTAGATCTGCGGCCACCATTGCCGCCACCAAGAAGAAGGGCGGCACCACCGCCGTGGGCACCAGCGCCGCCGACGTTAGGAAGAAGAAAGGTGCGGGCACCTGCATCACCAACGGCTCCTGGCGCATGTCCGTCATCAAGTCTTCCGAGTTGCATCTTCTTCATCAAGATGGAGCTCTTCCACCCACAGACAATGACTCGCGCGTGCCTGGAGACGAGGTAATCCCCCGTCCTCCTCCGAGTTTCCGGGTGATGTTCCTTGCGTTCATCATTCGAGGTCACTCTCTTCCCCTGCATCCTTTCTTCAGGGGTCTTCTTTGTTTCTATGGGCTCTAGCTTCACCAGCTGTCCCCAAATTCCATTCTCCACATTTCTTGCTTCATCACACTTTGCGAGTGCTGGATCAGAATCGAGCCACACTTTGGCCTCTTCAAGAGGCTTTTCAAGCTCAAACATCAGTCGACGTCTAGTTCGGTAGTCTACGATGTAGGAGGCTGCGGAATCCATGTCGACTCCTCCACCATCTAGTTTGACATCAAGCTCACCGCGTCTGTCCAAGGGTGGAGAGACAAGTGGTTCTACATCCACGACCAGAAGGCCGATGGAGAGCACTACGGACTCGCGCCCTTCGACCCCGTGGCAGCTTGTAAGAGGAGGCGTTCCTGGAAGAACATCGTGATGCCTGGCGAGTTCGAGGAAACGGAGGTGTTGTATCAGTGCGTCTACGACCTCGAAGGCCGCATAGGCAAAGAAGAGGGTGGCGCCGCTCTCATTTGCACGTGGTTGCACCGCTGCATCCAGCCTTTGTAAGCTCGAGTCCATCCTATGTTCCGCTGGACTGGTGCTGGTGATGTCACTCGCATATCTGCCGAGGGCATTTCTACGGGTGAGGTAGATAAGAGGTTGCGACTGGTGACCAAGTGTACCGCCAAGGAGGATCTCCCCGGCGAATCAGTCGTGTCTCCTTTCGATGCCAACAACCCTCCACCAGAGGTAGAGTTTTTTCCCAAGTAGTATTGTATTTTTTCGATTGGTTTCCAAGTGCTTGATTCTGTGCTATTGTTTCTTCTGAATGTAGGACTAGAAAGTGTCTTCCAATTTTCCTCGTCGACCTGACGGGGTTATCCCTCGCGAAGCGGAAGAAGAGGACAAGTCAGAATCGACCGTCCCGATTGAAGAAGAGGAGGGATCCCCCCGAGTCCAGCGGCCACGACACTCGCGAGCGCTCCCGCAGCAAGGATTCTGATGCTTCTTCACCGACAACGCTGGAAGGTCCTTCTACTGCTGCAGAGGGGCCGATTCTCGCCGTGCATGTGCGCACCATGGCTCCTCCTGCTCGGAAGAAGCTACGACTACCGAAGGAGTCGTCGGATGACTCCTTTGACCTCGACAAATTCAACTAGTAAGCTTTTTAATACCCGCGAGTTTGTCTTGCTCTCTTTGAGGTTTCTTTTTCTTAAGTTGTGTTGGGCATGTTTTGTAGTTAAGCGGCGTCATCGTCTTCTGACAACGTCCAATTTGTGAAAGAGTCCGGAGTCATAGAGTCTAAGGCCAAGAGGTGGCCAAACGACATCCTTCTCCTCCAGTGGTGGCCCACTCCGGCACCCATTCTTCGAGTTCTCCGCATGCTAGGGAGAACCAGATGGTTGCCCGGACGACTATGCGACAGTCATCTTCGGAGTCCCTGGAGGAACATGTAAGTGTCCTTTTTATTGTTTGGTAGTCAAATTTGTACTTTGGGTTGTCGCTGAGTCTTCATTTCCTTTTTGGTGTAGCTCATTGTGAAGGAAGCTGCACGTCTCGCGGAGCAAGTTCTTGGTATGGGTCGACAGCACGCCCTGCTGGACAATCGCCACCGTGCAGTCGAAGGTTAGATTTGGATTTTGTCTTTGTCTTCGTGGAAATTTGTCGAATCAGTTGTTGTTATGCCCCAATCTTTGTAGGTGAGCACAATGAGCTTCTTCGTCATGTTGCGTCCCTCGAGAAGGGGCTTGCCACAGCGGTAAGAATCGCGACGAAGCAGTCGCAGCCCTGGAGGAGTCGCGAAAGCGCGAAGAGGATTTGCGCTCTTCCACTGCTGAAAGGGAGAAGTTGTTTAAAGAACAACTTTTCTCGATTGCCAAGGCCCTCTCAGGTAATTTCCAGTTTGATTTGCGTTGCTCCTTGTTTGATGTCATGTTCCTGTGCTAACACCTTGTGTATGCATATGACGCCGGCCTGAGCTTTGACGCCCAGTCCCTGCGTCGCGCGGATGCGTTGGCTAGCGCCATTGCTGCAGTCGAGGACCGTAGTGTGTCCCTTCAGGAGAAGCTAGGGAAGGCCAAGGATGTGCTCAGCCGCCTCCGTGAGGACTTGACTCCCAAGGCTGGGTTAATCAACAATCTTGATGACCTGGTGGAATCCTTTGCTGGAGGTATTTCCACGGAATTCAGGAACTCCCAGCGGTCTGTCGGCGCCACCATGGCACTCGCGATGGTGCAAGCCCATGGCGTGGAGTTGGATCCCACCGCGATCTCTGAGGCGATGCCTGTCGACGCTAGAGGCCAGCAGGTAGTGTTTGCTCCCTTCGCTAGTAGCTGTGCTAAATATGGGCCACAGCTTATCGAGACAGTCGCCAAATACTCTGAGGAGCGGCGGCGAGCGAAGGCGGCGAAGACCGCGACATCTGGAGCTACCACCAGCCAGTCCGTGGTGTCAGAGACTTCCACGGATGCCATGAAACCCCTGAAGTCGAAGTCGAAGTCGAAGAAGCAAAATGCTCCCTAGTCTTCATGTATAATAGTTGTAGCTTAGCCTTTTGTCTGAACCGTGCTTTTTGTGGGGGGTGTTCCCTTGACATTTTATCAAGATTGACTGCAGTTCTCTGTTTATCGATGTGTGATGAGTCTCATTTGCCTCTTGCTTGAATGTACCTAGGGTCCTTTGACTGGTCGTCATGATTATCCTCCCACCGATGAAACCACGGTGCAGCCACGTTCAAGATGGAGGAATTGTCATTGCTTTCGCGACTGCGCAATCGCATTATGCAATTGGAGCGTGAGTTTCCCATCATCCGTGGTAGCACGGATGTATGGAAGACGAAAGCTAAGATGGCCACCGCTCGCGAGAAGTATCTCTTCGAGGAAGTGGCGCAATCGAATGAGCAGTTTAAATGTTAGCTTTCTGCCTTCTCATCTTTTCTTTTAGTCAGTCGTGGCGATGCCTTGTCTTCATACTTTACTGCTTGCTTGGTGTAGTTGTTAGCGCTCGTCATCCACAGGATGAGAAGGACCGGGTGGCCATTCGAATGAACAACTTGACCTAGAAGCAGCTGCAAGCGAGTGGGTACTTTTGGGTGGATCACGACCACGCAATCGCGCTGACAACCCTGTAGGATCGTTCTTCTCGAGTGCTCCAATTTTTGAAGAAGGCACAGTCGTGTCTTAGGCACATTTATCACACGATGTTTCCGCTGGACGCTGTCCCTTCAAGCCTGTTGGCCCTTCTGGCGAAGTTTCAAGATATAAGTGCGGTACGCGAGTGCGTGCAGCAGCAAATGGTCGGAGGTGCGAAGGCTGCCCTGTCGCTGGTGCGACTGCATCGGCCAGATGTGGACATAGCGTCCGTTGCTGCTAGGCCGCCACCGCCGCCAGAGGGGATGGAACATGGTACCGAACTACCAGGCGGTTGATCGACCGGCAGGGGACATCGTCGACTTCTTTGAAGAGCAGACGAATGTTCATCTTCTGTAGCAGTAGCGTAGTTTGTATCCTGCACATATAGATGTATGAGTCTTGTAAAGTTCGTATAATTGTGTTGGGTATATTTTAGTACCCATTGATATGTGAAGAGCTTGCTAGCTTGTATATTTTTCGAGTGTATTGTACTCTGCAGTTCCTTTTCGTTAGCCTGACTTGTGTTTATCTCAGCACCTTGCCAACCTATTAGGTGCGTTGCAACTGGGTTGGTGTTTTATCAAGGGTTCGATTGGTATTGTGTCAGCTACTCAGGATACTGCAATTTGTTCGTAGAACGAAGATATAAAGGGTGGCGCAGCCCCCGAGTGATGAAATTTGCAAGAAAATAGGAAAATACACAGAGTTTCGGGGCACTTAGCTTTATTTATTCGCAGAATAGTATGAGGTACAATGTGTGGCTAAGTAGCCTGGCTGAATATCCTTATTTGTAATGTAAAAATGACTAGGGGTAGAAAAAACATAGCTGCGCAAAGTTCCAGGGGTTGGAGTATGAGCTCTCGAAATCTTTAAGGCGATAGGCGCCACCTGGGATTACTTCTGTAATCACGTAAGGTCCTTCCCAAGGGGTCTCGAGCTTGAGATGCCCTTGTTGCTTCAGTCGCAGGACCAAATCTCCTTCAACGAAGGATCTAGGGCGTAGCCTTCTGCTGTGGTAGTTGCGGAGGCTCTATTGATAGATCGTTGATCTCTCCGCTGCGATTTCCTGTGCCTCGTCAAGGAGGTCGATGGAGTCTTTGAGTGCAAGAGTTGACTCCTTCTCGCTGTAAGCAACCACTCACGGAGCTTTGTAGTGCACTTCTGCGGGTAGCACCACCTCAGCACCGTGCACCATGAAGAACAGAGTATAGCCCGTGGAGCTATTTGAAGTTGTGCGTAGGATCCAAAGTACGGATTGCAGCTCGTCTGGCCAGCATCCGGCGGCTTGCTCAAGTGGCCGAAGGAGTCGTTTCTTGATTCCACCGTAGACAAGGCCGTTGGCCTTTTCGACTTGACCGTTGGTCTGCGGGTGAACCACCGAGGCGTAGCTTATGTTGATTCCTAGGTTTTCGCAGAATTCCTGGAACTCCTTAGAGGTGATGTTCGTCCCATTGTCCGTGATGATGCTATGTGGCACTCCAAAGTGGTAGAAATTGGACTCGAAGAACTTGACAGCGCTGGATCCTGATTGATTCGTCACCGGCATGGCCTCGATCCACTTGGTGAATTTGTCGACCGCGACTAAGAGGTAGACATAACCTCCTGGTGAGGATTTTGGGAGCTTGCCGACCATGTCGAGTCCCCATTGTGCGAAGGGCCAGGCTAATGGTATTGGCTTGAGTTCCACGCCAGGTGCGTGAGGTTTGTCCATGAATCGCTGGCAAGCATTGCAGCGCTGGACGATGTCCTTGTCGTCGTGCATGGCCGTGGGCTAGTAGAATCCAGCTCGCAGAGCTTTAGCAACGAGGGCGCGACTTCCAGCATGATGTCCGCAGGTGCCTTCATGTATGTCAAGGAGAATGACCCTTCCGTCCCCGTTGGAGACGCACCGTTGAAGTACCCCTATAATGTTGCGTTTGTAGAGTTCGCCGTTGATGAGGGTGAATTCCTTGGATCGTCGCGTGATGTGTCACGCATCAGTCGGGTCATCTGGCAGCCTCTTGCTGAGTAGCTATGTGATGTAGGGTTGTGTCCATGATGGCTCGATCATCATGACGCCCATTGGTCCTTCGAGTCCTGTATCGAGCTCCATGTCATCGAGTGCCATTGGCTCGTTGGGTGGCGTAGCCCCCGAGTCCTTTGGCGTGCTTGCTTTTTCTCTAGAGATTTGGGCTTGATGGAGCGCTCGCAGATGCTCGAGGAATACCCCAGGTGGTATGGGGGCGCAGGTGGAGCCAATGTTGGCGAGTAGATCCACCTCTTTGTTGCTTTCGCGGCCTACGTGGCGCAGCTTCCAGTCGTCGAAGTCTCCCTCGAGTGTGTCGTAGAGGTCACGGTAGGCGATCATGTTGTCGCTCAGTGCGTCACACTCATGCATCGTTTGGTTGACCACCAGCTTGGAGTCGCCGTAGATGATGAGCCTCTTGGCGCCGCAGGCTTTTGCCATCCGCATCCCGTGGATTAAGGCCTCATACTCGGCTTCGTTATTGGATGCAGTGAACTGCATTGCAGAATGTATTTCATCTTGTCTCCTTGGGGCGATGTCAGTATGACACCTGCGCCAGCTCCGTCCTTTCGCTTGGACCCGTCAAAGTGCATTGTCCAAAGATAGGACATATCTGGCTTGTTGGGGAGCTGGTTCTCCATCTAGTGCACAAGAAAGTCCAGGAGAACTTGCAACTTGATCGTGTCGCGCTTCTCGTATGTGATGTCTCGTGGAGACAGTTCGATTCCCCAGAGCGCGACTCGTCCGATGGCGTCAGGATTATTGAGTATATGCCCGAGTGGGGTGTCGTTTACCACCACGATTGGTGCTCCTGGAAGTAGTGGCGCAGTCGCCTGACTGTCATCAAGACGCCATAGGCTAGCTTCTGGTAGTACGGGTACCACTGCTTTGTTGGCGTGAGTACTGAGGTAGTATACTGGGCGCTGGACCCCCTGGACCTTATTTTCTTCGGCTCGTTCCACCACGAGCACCATGCTGACCACCTGGTTGGTGGCGGAGATGTAGAGCAGTAGTGGTTCCTTTTCGTGAGGCATCACCAATACTGGCGAGGTGGATAGTAGACGCGTGAGGTCGTTGAATGCTTCTTGCGCCTCATTTGTCCACTCGAACTTGTCAGCCTTGCGGAGGAGTTGGTAGAAGGGTAGTGCCTTTTCGCCCATCCGACTGATGAATCGACTGAGCGTCGCGATTCGCCCAGCTAGCTGCTGGACCCCTTTTACGTTCTTCAGCTTCTCCATGGCCAGTATGGCCTTTATTTTCTTCGGGTTTGCCTCGATCCCTCTCGCGGAGATGAGATAACCGAGTAATTGCCCAGATGGCACACTGAAGGCACATTTGTCCGCATTGAGCTTGATCCGGTAGTGGTCGAGGTTAGTGAAGGTCTTGCGGAGATCATCGATTAACGTGGCTTCCTCTTTGGTTTTGATGACGATGTCGTCAACATAGACTTGGGTGTTGCAACCAAGTTGGTTCTTGAGGCAAGCCTGCATGCACCACTGATAGGTGTCTCGTTCATTTTTTAGCCCGAAGGGCATCGTGTTGTACCAGAACACACCAACGGGCGTTGTAAACGTTGTTTTCTTCTAGTCTTCCTCCTTCATTCGAATCTGATTGTAGCCTGAGTAGGCATCGAGGAAGCAGAGGCGCTCACATCCGGCGGTGGATTCGATGATTTGGTCGATTCGTAGCAACGGGAAGTGATCCTTTGGGCAGTGCTTATTCAAGGAGGTGAAGTCCACGCACATCCGCAGGATATCCATGTCTTTTTAGGCATGAGCACTATGTTAGCAAGCCAGGTGCTTTCCTTGATCTCGTGTATGAAGTTTGCGTCGAGGAGTCAGTTGATCTCCATTCCAACTACTTTTTCTCTTGGTTCAGACAGTCGCCGTATTGTCTTCTTGACTGGCCTTGCATCTGGATTCACGTTGAGTGACTGCTCGACGAATTCCTTGGGAACCCCTGGCACGTTCGCTAGACACCAGGCGAAGATTTCCCAGTGCTCATAGAGGAATTCAACGAGCACGAGTTCCTATGCAGAACTCAAGTTGTTGGCGTTGAGGGCCTCTTGGTCGGGTTCATTGGGTGGACCTGGACTTTCTTCGTGTGCACCGACGACTCGAAGGACATGTCGGGTGAACTTGGCCTGCTCAGGGGACGCAAACTATTGTCTATCGACTCCTTCAATATCACGAGTTCCTCCTGCATGCCAAAGGACTAGGAGATTCTGTTGAATTCCTTATCGTAGCTGTCGGATCTTTCGAAGCTTCCATTGATTGTGATGACGCTGTTTGGACCTGACATTTTCATCTGCAGGTAGGCGTAGTGCGGCACTGCCATGAACCTAGCGAACGCGACACGTCCGAGGATGCAGTGGTATTGTGAGGGCCAGTCAACGACTTCAAAGTTTTGCGGCGTGCCGAAGATGACGTTGAGGTTGATTTTTCCCAGGGGATATACGCCCTTCCCTAGGACGATGACGTGGAATGTCGTGTCTGAAACTTCCAGACAAGTCAGGGGGATCCTCATCGCCCGCAAGGTACTCGCGAACATGAGGTTGATGTCGCTCCCGCCGTCCATGAAGACGCGACTCATATCAAAGCCCCCGATCCGCGCCTCGAGTACGAAGGGCCAATGGTCTAGACGAGGAACTTGGCGTGGGTGGTCGCTCTTATCGAAGGTGATGCAGGGCTCGCTTCCACTAAGGTACTCAATGGTGGAAGGTGGAGTGTTTATCGCCAGATTGACTTAGCGAGTGATGGCCTACACTCGATTTGAGGGACGCCCTTTTTGGATCATCCCCATGTTGCCCACGACTCGCGGGTACGGCTCGCCTCCATGATGTTGGACTGACACGGCCGCGGGTGGTGGTGGTCTGGGCGGTGGTGGAGGAGCTCCATGTGCCACAACGCCTAGAGCAGCTCCATATCCCCTGTTGATCGCATCGCGATTCATTTGGGCCAGGCCCTCGTAGAGTTTGAGGAACTCGCGGCAATCCTTGAGAAGGTGGCTGGATTTTTTCTTGCCGTCGTGCTTGTTGATGTAGAAGTGCACGTTACATGGTCCGGACAGTTTGTCCTGGATGGATGTTGCGGGTGCCTCTTCGCGAGTGCGGCGCTGCCACACCTATGTGGTTTTCCTGCTGTCGCGGTATCCACCGCTGCGATATCCGCTATTGCGGTTGTTGTTGCGTTTGTCGGCGTAGCCGACTGTGACCATATTGACTTTGTCGAGGTCCTCATAGACGCGCATTCGACATTTTCCTCGGCGGTCGCGTCTGCTCCCAAGGTCGTCGTCATCATTGGAGTAGGTGCGGTTTTTCACAAAGTCTTCTCCGTCCGCCCACCGATTCGCGATTTCCATCAAGTGGTCGATCATTTTGGGTTTCAAGCAGCCCAGCTCCTCCCTGAGCTCTATATGGAGAATGCTGCCATTGAATGCATCGATTGCGCGGACCTCCGAGATGTTTTCTGCGGAGTTCTTGATGATGGACCACCTCTGGATGTACGAGCGCAGCGACTCGCCAGACCTTTGCTGGCAGCTTCTCAGTTCTTCGATTGATGCGGGCCTTTTGTAAGTGCCCTTGAAGTTGAACATGAAGCTGTAGACTAGCTCTTCCCAGCTGCGAATGGATCCGTGCAGGAGGTTGTTGAGCCATGCGCGAGCGGCGCCCTACATCTGCAGCTGTAGGCATTGCATGGCCATGCTTCGACTCCTGCCATGCAGCCTGACGAAGGAGATGTGGTCCTCCAACCAGATTTTTGGGTCCTGCAGGCCGTCAAAATTTGGGTTCTCTTATGGGAGTTTGAACCCCTTAAGCATTCGCTTCTGCCTGATGGCCCTACTGAAGCATCTGGCACCGTAGTGCTCAGTCTCGTCTTCTTCCGAGTCAGTCGAACAAGCACGCCTTGCCCGCATCTTGTCGACCTTGCGCTGCGTGATGTCATCACACACGTCGTAATCGCGGTCATGCGCCGTGAGCGACATCGTCGTGACAGATCGTGACTGTGGTCACTTGAGGAGTACGAGTAGTAGTATTTGTCTAGAGCCTTGCTTTTTTCGGCTCTAGTGTTGGTTCTTTGTCGAGGGCGGCTTCGATTAGCCCCAGGCCCGCGATCGTAGATCGGTGCATGGCAGCTCGCAGGTCTCCAGCCGGTGGCTGGTGGTTGAGGAGGTACATGGTGGCCGTTGTCACCATAGCTTGCGGCGTCTTCGGGAGCACGTTGCCCCGCGTATCCACCGTCATAGAGCTAAAGTCGAGGACTTTCACGGCTTCTATGCATTCTTGCTTGGTGAGGTGGGCCAATCGAGATTGCCTTTTGTCGGCCATGTACTCGTTGCCTTTGGAGGAGGATTCTCCGTGGGAGGAGAGCCAGTTCGCCGAAGGCTCGACTCGTCCGTCGCCTTTCTACGTGCTTCGAGTTACACAATCACCTACTGTTGGCGCTTGAATTCCTCCTTTAGCAGATAATGGTAGCCCATCAGCATGTCCTGCAGGGTGTTGGCAGGGTAGAGGATTGCCTCGTAGAGCTTCTCAACAGTGGGCCCACACGTTGTCGTTGAGCTTGATCAGCATGCGCTCTCTGGTGTTCTCATTCGCCGTGAGCGAAGGTTATCCTCCTATCCCGTTATTGGTGGGCTCACCGTTGGTGGGGCCACTGTTGAGTGTACTGCCGTTGGGTATACCACTGTTGGGTATACTACCGTTGGGCAATCCGGTGCCGGTGTTTTCGCGATTGACGCCCGTATCGCCTGCGTTGATGATGGAGCACATGAAGTGATTGGGGAAGCTGTTGCTCCCACAACTTTCAGATCTAGAGCCTCCGTAGGCTCCATCTTCTATGGCTAGGTCACCTAGATCGGATCCGCGACTGTTTCCATGCTCCCAGCTGTTGCCGGGTCGTCGATCTTGCTGAGGTTGCTGATTGGTGGCGGGAACCACGATGATGAAGCAATCACGGGTGCCGTCAGCTGGTCGCGCATGCGAAGCGTTCCCAGTTGACCGACCTGGAAGCGGAAGCTCCCGATCGCCAGGCTGATCCGAGCGCCCACGGACTCAAAAGCTAGGCGAGTGGCTGGCGTGTGGACGGTGAAGTCGAAGGCACCGAAGAGCTGGCGAATCTCCACTGTTGCAGAGTTGTAGATCGCGGTTGACGGGGCTGAAGAAGGCGCGACATCAGCACTCCCAGTTCCCACAGACGGTGCCAATTGATGAGGGTTCAACTCGTCAATGCCCATTGTTATGGACTTGGGTTTCGGAGAAGGAGGGAGCGCTAGAGGCATCAATCGGCTAGCAAATAAGCACATAGGGACGCAAGGTTTACCTAGGTTCAGGCCTCGTAGAGGTCCCTACTCCTTATTGTCTGCTCTTGGAATTATCGAAGGAATCGAAGATTACAGGGGTGCGCAGATGCAATATGGTAAGGGTTGTGGAAATTAAGGTTGTGATTTTCCTCGTCGCAGCCCCCTCCTAGCCTTTATATAGATAAGCTAGGTCTCGGGTAGCAGGTCGAGTCGGTTACAGATTAGGGTTTGTCCCTTTGAACTTTCTATCTTAAGCTTCTTCTTGCGTTGCAAGCAATTGGAGAGTCAGTGGGTCACCCGAATTCTGCATTGGGCCTTGACAACACCATGGGCTTCTGCCGTATCTGGACCATATGCCAAACTCGAGTACCTGTAGGGTATACCGATGTCACTAAGAATATATATAACTAATGTAGAGGCACCCGTGGGAAATAGCTAATATTTGGTTTTTAACTGCTCACTTGTGTCCCGTAGGCCCCGAGTACTTGATACCTGTTCCTTGATTATCGCACTAGCCGCATGTGGGACCATGAATCCCCTTAGCCAGACCTTGATTCATTTCTTATTTCTTGGGGCCACAAACTAGTTTGGGGCTTTATTACTATCATGTACTTATGCCATGCTTTACTGCTTTATTTACGATTGTGCGTGGAGCACCTGACTATTTAGGATCGCGGCATGATTTCGCGGTATCGACAAGCCAAGTCACACTTTCGGGTTCCCAGTCGTTTATAGCCGTTATCACAAACTCTGGGTCCGTTTCGGAGCCGGCCAACTTTGTTGCGGGTAGCTTATTGGGGTGGCCCCCTGAAATATTTTATGAATCTTGTGATTGCTTTGTCGTGAAAGCCTTGTTGGGTTTTTATTTGGTTCTTCCAAGGTTGATCGTGCGTGTGTTGCTATTTGTGCACCCCTGCAGGGTAAATCTTTTCGAAAAGCCGTGTCCGCGGTTATGGATGACTTGGAGCATAGTGTCTCGACCATAGACAACTATAACTAAAGTAGTGCTATAAATTTGACTTTGGCTTGACTAGTAATCAGCTCCACTACAACAGAATAGATAATAAAAGTGCCAACAACTGAAGGAAATGTGAGTGTCTCATGCTATCTATATCTGCCTAGTAAGTATTGCAATTATAACGGAATGGTTAACTAAAACTGGCCGCTGCTTATGATATCAGGATGACTCATGCTATCTATATCTGACTAGTAAGTGCTGCAACTATAATGGAATGAATAAAGCTGTCAACTGTGTGAGTTCCTCGGTTTGACTTCCTCGTTTGGTCTCGAGGGGGAAATACCAGGATGAGTATGATTGGTGTTAGTATTAGGTTTTTTCCGAATAGGTCTTTCTTATCCCTCTCTAATAGCCAACATTTGTATCGAGTCTCTATATGTTGTGTAGTGCATGCTTTGTTGCCGCTTCAGTCCACCATATTTATGTAGGCGAGAGCCACCGAATTCTAGCCTCACCATGTACTAGCCTCAATACTGACCGCTCCCTTTTTCCTTTGCCCTTTGTCGGCACCCCTTTTGTTTAACAGGTCTAAGTTCAACGTCGTTAGCAGGGTTATCCTTCCGGCTTGGCCTGGGCAGGGTTATGGACGCCATTGGTTATTCTTTAGGGCTCATAGCTCAATTTGCTTCTTATCGGTACTCAGATGTTGTATTGTTTTCAAGGAGATTTGGATCTTTGTATTGTATATTTGTATTCTTGACTCATGGAGTCGTTAATGTATATATATGTTCTGTGGGTTCCATCATAGACTATTGTGTAATGATATTACTTCGTTTTCCACCCGCACATAAGTGACTGGTGTGCATCTTTGAATCGTTTCTATGCGGGTTTGGCGGGAATCGCTAAAACTTGCATAGGGCCGATTCGAGGGTGTTACACTCATCCAGTGGCTCCATGAAGTAAGGATTGCGTTATCTTCGAGTTACCTTAGTTTAACCCTAAGGGGGAAAGACACAATCTTTCTCACAAAATATTGCAACCCTCTGCCAGAAACAACCTCAGGAGTTTAGCCCTAAGTCGTTAAATAGGATAGGATAAGCACCTAAGGAGAACACTGTGGATCCTTACCCTTTGCCAAGTTTCATCTAGAAATAGCTCGCCCAGCCTAGGATCTCGAGACATCACAATCCGGAGAAGCTCATCCATCACAATCCGCACTAGAACCTAAGGAGAACATTGTGGACTAGAACCTAAGGAGACATCACAATCCGGACTAGAACCTAAGGAGACATCACAATCCGGAGAAGCCCCTAAGGAGAACACTATGGAGAAGCTCATCCATCACAATCCGGACTAGAACCTACTTAACTCTTCGTGCCTCCCAAAAGATTGAAGTTCAGTTCCACTGACACAGTAACCACGTTTAAAGACGAAGGCCATAAGTTAATACGCTTAAGGGACACAACACTAACCCCGACTCAAAACCCCCTAACCCTACTCTCCTGAATCTCGGGACGAGATTCTTTTGAGGGGGAAAGGTCTGTAACATCCCAATTTCAGCAACCCAAATTAGTTGTTCAGAATGCAAAAATTAGGGGAAACAAAAACTTTTTCTTGTTTAATAATGCAGTATTTGTTGTTTGTTTGCTTGTTCTTGTGCATCTAAATGTATACCATATGATACACTCCTTACCTTACCATCAGTTGACCAAAGCTATTTCACAAAACAGTCTTGGCTCTTTCTTACATATTCTCAAATGCTCTAGCATTTCAAGACCCGATCCAAGATGCCTTTGCAACCCTAACTACTTAAGTAACTTCTATTGCCAAAAGTATGAAGATCTATAAGATATAATCTCATTATGTTTTCAAGACAGAACCTTCAAAATACTCTTACCTCTAGGTTTCTCTAAAACCTTTTATAAAGCTTTTGATTTCTACTCTTGGTAGAGATACCAAGAACTCTCACCTCATTCAAACTCCAACATTTCAAAATACCCATCCTTACCTCAAGCTAGGCTTGATGGTAACTCTAGTAATAGCTTGAGTTGCTTGTTAAGATGAATTGCCTTGATCTGTTGTCTGACTTGTTTGCTTAGGAACTAGTACGAGATACCCTAGGAGATCATAATCTAGCATCTATCTATTTCCAGAGTGTCAACCATAATTTTTTTAACCAAGCTAGATCTGATCTCTAGCCACTAGGTGATCTCCTAAAACATTAACTAGATCAATTCTGAAGTGATCCATTCTAGAAGTTTCCAATTCAATGGAGACCAATATCAAGAATGGATCTATTCTACTAAATCTACACTTCAACATCATACACTTGAGGATGCTTTGATACGTGGAAAC
Source organism: Avena insularis (assembly GCA_023614405.1). Lineage (NCBI taxonomy): Eukaryota > Viridiplantae > Streptophyta > Magnoliopsida > Poales > Poaceae > Avena > Avena insularis. The sequence continues at coordinate 242,384,528 of CM042688.1, forward strand.
CCATCAACAACATCCACTCTCATATTCTAGTCAAAAACCCTAAATCTGCTAAATTTGACTAAGTCTAAAAACTGTTTCAACATCTCTTCTTTGAATGCCTCTCCTTCTAAACCCTTGTGCATTTTTGGAAATGCACTTGAACCATATTGTATACCATCATAAGGAATACCAAGGCCCACTCCTTACCTTGGCTAGACCATCCTCTAAACTACTTGTTCTTGATAGTTTTGCAGGCAAGAAAATAATATTTCCTGCAAATCTTATCAACTAGCCTACTTGGTCAGAAGCTCACACCTTCATCCTACTTTCCATGGAGCAAATCTTGGAATGATTGTGTTCTAATCATAAAGTTCTAGCAATACCTACTTCAATTGTTCCAAATGGATCCTTGTGCTTCAAAAACCCACAAGGTTTTAAAGGCCATTTGATAATCTGCTTTGGCAGGCTTGTTTTATTCAAAGTTTGGAATCCATTCTTGGAACCCTCAAGCATGATCAAGCTCAAACCTCTACACCATGGTGATCTACATCACTTGGTCTATGCATCCATCTATCCCATTCCCAAAAGGGGAGCTCTGAGCTCCAAGACCCAACAAGGTTTTGTTGGTATGAAAATAACACCACCCTAGATCCTTTCTCCCTTGTTCTCTACCAAAATCAAGTTCGGTTCCCAATACCTAAGGTTGTAAATGATAGATACACCTTGTGTACATCATCAACCTTGATTATAAGGAATTATCAAATATTGTACATAGTTATTATGGCCCAAAACCTATTTAATCTCTTAAATTGACAAAAACTCCAAAACCTAATATATAAAGGAAAGTTTGTATTTGTCCAAATCACTTGTCCAACTTTAAGAACTTTTGGGGCTTAAATAGAATACCCTATCTTCCCGCTTCAAAAATAACTATTTTTGAAAAGTTTTACTCATTCTTTTTGCCTATTTTCTTAAATGGCAGAAATATGCCCCAATAAATGTTGGGAAAATTCTACAAAGCATAAATCCATATATGGGACCAACTCAAACCAACCCCACCTTGGCCAGTTAAACTTTTTCAAATGAAATCATTAAAACATATTCAACCCTATTAGGATAAGTGATATAAAGTACACCAAAAATCATCTGAAAAATCCCAAAATATTCTTAGAGGTGTAACCTAACCTTATCTAGCCACTAGTACCATCACCCCTCTATACATGATCAAATCCAAGCAGTTCTCCATGATCACCCATATGACAAAGAATTGAAATATCCCCGACCTATGAACGAAATATTATCAATTCTTCTTCAAAAACTTCTCTAATACTCCTCCCAGCACCTGGACCCACCCTTGTCGACCACCACTGTATCCTTACATTGTAGCATCACTATTCACCTTGTCCTTTGCACTTGGAGTGAGTGAGAGAGAGAAACACATATTGCCAAACTTGCTCCATAAGTGTGATGCAACAACCCCACCTCCTCACTGCCTCTGTGTGCGACAACAAAGTCCCCACTCTCTCCCATCACTGCCCAAGTCGACCAATACCAAGCAACACCCCCTCCATGTCCTCACATGGACCATGCCCATGGTACACCATCATCTCTCGGTTTTAAGCCCACAGGCTCCCTCAGTTCTCCCACTTACCCTTACGTCACTCCTCTCCCACCACTATCTACTCCCCCAGAACACCGAGCGCTTCCTCTCGCTCAGCTGCTCGGAAGGAGAAGAAGAAATATCCTTGGGTACTTGCGTGCATGCGATTTTATGGTCGGGCTCGACCTTCCTAGCTCCTTCTACCTCTCTGATTTGTTTTCCCTCCCTCTAAGATGCATTCCTGCGCCTTCTTTTTCGTCGCAGGGTCACCGGAGGCCATCACCCAAGATCTTGGCCAAAGCGGAGCTCCTTCTGCAAACCAGGGGTTCCCAAGCCCCAGCCCCGCTGCATTCATCACTCAAGACCCTCTCCGGACCACCACGTCCCCTAGGTGACCTCCACCTCGCCCTGCATGCATCCCTGGCACTCCCCAAGCCCGCTTTTGAGGATGCCTGCCGTACAGATGGCTGGACCTTGTCCCGAGAGAAAACCTACCTCCGCCGCCCATCAAACTGACCGTCGATGAGTCCTGCATCACCTCCTCCACTCTCTGTCACCTCCCCGTGCCCCAAGGTGAACTCCCCGCCACTCCAATATCTCGCTAGGGTTTCCGCATATGTTCTCGTGGCCTGAGGTTGAAGACAACCTAGAGCCGTTGATGGCCACTAAATTCGACAGACAACGTCGCTTCTTACCCCTTCGTATCACCAGGCATGGACGGGCGGCCCCCGCATGGCCGGTTCGAACCTGCGCCTCTCGTGCAGAGATGCTGGGTGGGCCGGATTCGCCCCCCTGGTGGCCCAGTTGGTCTAGATCCCATCCCATTTCACCTTTTTCTTTAAACATTATTCTAGATCTATAGAAATACCTAAATGGTTTAATTCATTATGAAATTGAAAAAATCATGCAAGTTGTTAGATCAAAATTTTATCATGTTCTAGTGTGTTTTGTACAACATGCAGAACTCGTACTTTTCCCAAAATATTTTTTCCTCTTTTCTGAAATTAAATCTACCCAAATGTATCTATTGCACTAAATAAATTCCTCAATAAGTGTCATATATCCAAATGGATTGAATACTTTTGCCTCTGAAAGTAAATTGAAATATACATTTTTTGGACTTTTCCTCATACAAAGTTGAGCCTTAGTTTGGCTACAGTAAAAATACCAAATTAAATTCATTTCTATGTTTAGAAAATTCCTTAAGCCTAATTATAGCATGTTTTGGGTTGAATCCAACTCTCAGTGATGTGTTACACTAAATACTTCCAAACCCTAGGAGATACAAATTTATTGAGCTATTGTTAATTTATAGTTAATTAAACATCTCTGCCTAGCATTGTTTCACTCAATAAATCCTAGTAGAAGCTTGGTAACTCCAAATGAGATGATTCCAATTGCTACTGGAAGGTATTCATAACGCCTATCCACCATACTTGGTCTCATGTCATTTGGACATATAAAATAAATCTTCTTAAAAAGTCAAATTGACTACAAAATGGACTTTGGGATTTTCCCAAGGGCATTCTGGTAAATATTTTGAGATGAATCCAACTCTCAAAAATCTTAAAGACCAAAGTCCACCAAAATCTCTGAGAACAAATTTATTTGTGCTCCAGATATTTTCTGGTGAATTAAACACCTAAACTAGGGTTTATTTCTCTGGAAAAATTCATAACTAATTAAGGAAAATTGATAAATCATGAAACCACTTTTGTTGGTCTTGTTATTCCAATACTTACCTTATAAAATTTTTATTTTTGTACATTTATTTCATACAGACCCACGCCTTAGGTCAAAACCCCTTCATTAGGTGGTATTCGGCAATTCAATCATTAAAGAAGTTCCACAAATGGCTTTCCATTATTTCCAATTGCAACAAACTCAATCTCTCAAAACCTACTGAATTGAATAATGTGTCGTATGTTTGTTTTCTGTATTGTCGTGATGCTTGTATGTCTTGTGTTGATTGTGGCCTTGTTTGCTTCCATGTTCTACCCTTGACGACGATAGTTGCGATTATACTGGAGACCAGAAGAAGTGGTTACTATTGTTTATTATGGTATTCTAAGAAGAAGCCCATGAACATATATTGCCAGATTGCTGATTATAGGCAAGCCACCTTCTTGTTCATAAGCCTTGTCCTACTATTTTACTTATGGATGTTTTATCTACTGTTTATGAAAACTGCATCGTTTTATATTATGATGATCTATACCTGGTAGTGGCTTGGCTCCTCCAAACCATTACGCTTTTGTACTATTAAGTACAACCCCCTTGATGACACCTACTGGTCCCTTGTATAATAGTTGGTATATAACACCATACCCCTTTGGAGACCCCATTTTAGCTGAAGCAAAACTTAGGATGGGAAGACCCCCGGAAAAGTTTTACAAAACATTTATGGCAAAACCTTGGTGAGGTTTGACCTACCAAGAGAAGCTTGAGAAAGGAAAAATGTTTTGGTTTTACAAATACTTGAAGTGCCTAAAAAGAAGTGGAATAAGTATCATGAACCTTATAAAGATGTTGTTAAGAGTGTTCCTGCAAGAAATACTGAAGTTTATACTGCTAATCATGTGTTACCCGAACCTTACATTGAGAAAATGCCTTTCCCAGTTAAGATAAAGGAACATTCTATGATAGATAGTATGGTTAATGAAAGTACACATAAAGCTGTTGAACCTGATAAACAAATGGTTGATGAACCTATAATAGAAAATGTGAAAGACTTTGTTGCTAAATATGAAGAAGAGGGACACACTATCCTTTGTAAGGATACCTCTAATATTGTTTCACAAAGTAGTGTTATGAGAGCTAGTATTCCTATGTTTTCTGTTAGAATAAGTGATTATGGTTACGATGGCCCTTGTGATAGTTATATTGTTAAGTTTATGCATGATACTGAAAGCTACTATGGGAGAGAGAGAAAAGTGTTCTTAACTTCTTATGTATCTCAATAATATCAAGTTTCCTCGTTTTATGCTGAAAGTTTTTATGTTGCACTTGTTTTGCCTTCCTATGCTAGTAGCCTCTGGTTTCAACAACTTGTTTGTTTACAAAATTCCCTTCCATAGGAAGTGGGTTAGACTTAAATCTGTGTATTTTTGATTCTTAATGCTCTCTTTCACTTCAATTCATATTCCTATGTGAGCATTTCAAAATTATCATGCCCATCTTAATGGCTATAAAGAAAGAGCTTTTTGGGAGACAACCCAGTTTATTTTTGCTTTCAATTTGTTTTTTCTTTGAGTCTTGGAAGTTATTACTTCGATAATAACCTCTCCTTATCCATTTTGTTTGGTTTTTGTGTCAAGATCAACCTGTAATTAGAGAGAAGTAATATTTGGGGAAGTTGCTGTCTCAAAACAGATTTTTGTGCTTCACCGTAAAAATTCGTGAGATATCTCTGTATGTCGGATTGAGCTGTAATTGTTTTTGCTTCTGCCCCAGATTGTTTTTTAACTTTCATTAGGTTTGCACTTTTTGATTTGAGCAACAGAAGGTTTTCGAAAAAATTGATCTTTACCTGCTGGTCTGTTTTGACAGAATTTGCCACTTTTGCATTTGCTTCTTTATTCGATTTCCTTTTTGAATTCTTTTTGGGTTTTCAGAAGGAGTTGATTAAGTAGCTTATGTTTTGATGGTTTCCAATTGAAAGTGGACTCAAAAGGTTTTATCACTTCACTTATACTAATGTTGCTAATGAGAACTGTGTGAAGTTTTGTGTGAAAGAAATTTCCAGGTTAGTGGAGGAAATGGTGTAATGAGAAAGAGAAGGGTTTTATGACTCAAATAATAAGTGTATGAAGATGAGGATACTGATGATTATTCAAGTGGTGACTCCAGAAGAATCTACTAGATACCAAATTCAGAGACCTACAGAGTCTGTTTTCAAATAGGTAACACTTCTGGTAAGAAAAGTTCTGCGAAAGATCTGCCCACTTATATTTTTGCAATTTTTAGTCAATAAGGAGAGCTACGAAGCGAAAGAGGGACGGAAACGGAGCCAGGGTGGCTCACACCACCCTGTGGTACGGGCCCACCCCTGGCCGCGCCACCAGGTGGTGTGGCCACTCCGGACTCCGCCTCCGTCTTGTTTTCTCCCAGTACCTTCCTTTTGTTGTGAAACTTCATAATATATAATCCCCCGGATCCCCCGAGGTTCGTATATCGTGTTCTCATCGTGTTTTTGTTTCGATTTGTTTCTGCCAGGAACTATTCTTGAAAGTTTATAAGCACAATGGTGTCCGCCAAGGATAAGGGGAAGGAGCCTATGGAGGAAGATCTCCAAGACCCCGGGCAGGAGAAGGAGATCAAGAGTGAAGATGAAGAGGAGGCAAAGCACACCGACACTACCATTGCAAGCATTGGAGTGGTGGAAAACCCTGCCAGGACTATTTCAATTGGAGGGAAGCCTCCTCGTCACCGTTCAGATCCCTGGTCACTTCCTCCACGCACCAAGAATCCTTTCCATAATCTTATCCATGAGCATCAATACCAGAATATGCCCAAAGGGAAATTACCCTCCAATTGGGATTTGCCTCGTTCTAGCCATGTAGGAAAGGAAGCCTTCAAGGAGGAAGAGTGGGCAAAGCATCACAAGAGCTGGAATTCGCAACCCGACATGATCATGAGCCGCGTTGAGCAAAACTCGCATCTTATTCACAATGTCACCTTTGAGACCGAGGACTTGGGGAAGCTGATCAAAGAGCTCATTGAGAGGATACCACCACCATCGAAGGAGTAATTCGTCATCAGGTTTGGAATCCCCTTGGCTTGTTCCAAGCTTGGGGAGTGCCGCGGTATCACATCACTATCTTCTATCTTTTACCTTTTTAGTAGAGTCATATCATGAATAGAGAAGTTATTATATAGGATGGTTTGCATTATGGAAGTGTCCCCTCTATCGTTAGATATGTATCCCTTGGTGTGAGTTGCTGTTATGGATTATTAATGAGAAGTTCTATCATTTACTCTTTTGCATAGCTTATATTAGTTTTCAATTCGTGGTTATATGATTTATCTTTTTGTCAGTATTGGTATCACTTTGGGATCATTGAGTTACTTTAGTTGGTTTTGGCAAACCTGGCTCGGTTAGTAGCAACACTATTTTTGAGAGTTGAAAGAAAAGATAAAACTACTCTAAAGAAAAATAATTTCATCATCTTTCTTTCTTGATTTGCTCATAAGTCTAGTATCCTGTAGTCAAGTTCTTTTGTGCTTCCAAGGAAGATTGCATGTTTGTCTTTATCAATTGTATGTTTGTTTGTTTCCTTCAACTCTTATACTTGTTACCCAGCCTTGCTAGCCAAAAACCTGTACTAACAGGGAATTCTTCTCATGCATCCACTCCTTAAAACCAAAACCTTTGCCATTTATGTCCACCATACCTACCTATTAGTATTATTGCTATTCCAAGTAAATTCTTGTTTTATCTACCTCCCAAATTAAACTTGTTATGTGAAAATTAGTGATTAAAGATCTCACGAACTCGATGGCACACTTTACTTTCTTGCATTTAATAAACTTGAACCATTGTTCTCACCTATGTTGCGTATATGCTTGCGCTTTCTAAGTTGTGAATTAGCAGAACCATGTTGTCATGGGGAACACTTTCAACATTGCACTGGTACTTTGTACCTAGTTGATATCATGTTCTTTTGTCTATGGATGTCGTCGGTGTGAAATGAAAGGGGAGCTTGTAAGTCCATGGAGTTATGCATGTGTGTTAGAGAAACGTCTGGGCCGCTGGTCTAATCCATGTTGACATGGTGGAAACCTATAGCGTAACCATAACGAGCATCTATGAAGCATTCTTCTTATAAAAAAAAGAGAGATAGAGATTGAGAAAAAGAAAAAAAGAAAAAAACAGATATTATGGAAAGAGGAAAAGAGAGAAAAAAGCACCATATTCCCATGGTAAATAAGAAGATTGTTGAGATGCTTGTTGTCTGGTTGCCTTGTCATTTTGATATGGGGACTCTTCCGTATCATCGGGCAAGGGGTACCTCGTTGGCGGTTCTCTATGATACACATATGCTTACGATAACAAGAACTTACCGGTGACTAAACTTGAGTAGCATGAGCAGCGGCCCTCGTATTCAAGGGACATGAGATTCTCAACTTACAACTTGTCAATGCATATCCTCATATTTGATCACTTTAACCTTAATCACCTAAAGATGCCTATGATAGGGGCAATGAGAGTTGAAAGCTAGTAAGTATCATAATTTTTGGGAGATCTTTATGAGACTTGCAATCCCTACTACCCTCTGCGAAGGGCCTTTCTTTTACTTTTTAGTTGAGTCAGTAAACCTATTCCCTTCTCTCTCAGCAAGTATTTTGAGTTGTTGTGTTTCATTCATTCATATGATGATTTATTCAATCATGTTGCTTTTGTTCCTTATTTTGCACATTGCTCTTATCTTGATGTTTACTACTTTGAAAGCTATCATTGAAAAACCAGTTATTTGTGAACTCCAGCAAATTATCAACTATTCTTCGACCAAGAGCTAAGTTTGCCATTACAAATTATGATTTACTTTATGTATCCTTATTGTGTTTCCTTTACTCATTGCAAGTTGAGTTATATAATAGTGAGTTGTCTTCTATTATGATCTATGTATTTGATGAATGTGATGCTTCTTGCCCGTATTCTTTTATCGACTCTTCACTCCATAAACCTGAGGCCATGTTTATTGAGCTCAGTTTCGCTTGGGGACAAGCGAAGTCTAAACTTGGGGGAGTTGATACGTCCATTTTGCATCACTATTCTATGTCATAACTCACTGTTATTCATTGATATATTTCGTATTGAGAGGTGATACTTATGTTATTTCATCTGTTTTTGCATGGTTGGAGGCAAAATTTGCGAAGATCACAAAATCCAGGAAAATATACGGAAAATCCTATTTTTCCAGAAGACGAAGGAAGCCAGAAGGGGGGCTGGAGATGGGCCATGGGGCCACACCACCCCTAGCGGCCACCTGGCGCGCCACCGTGTGTGTGGCCGCCCTGGTCCACCCCTGGCACTCCCCTCTAGTGTATATTATCCTCCCGAAACCCTAAGACTCGCAGAGCGACCACAAAAAGATTCTGTCGCCTCTGCGGGGCGGAAAACACTGAGAGAGAAAGATCTCTCCAGCAGACAGATTTCTGCCGGGGGAATTCCTTCCTGGAGAGGGGAGATCGTCGCCATCAACACCACCATCAAGCTGGACTTCATCGGGATCATCATCATCATCACCATCAGCACCCTCATCACCATCTCCATATTGCTGTAACAATTGGGTTGAATCTTGCATAGTTCATAGGGGAAACTTTCCCGGTGTTGATTACTCTTTGTAGTTGATGCTATTGAGTGAACCATTGAACTATTGTTTATGTTCAGATTTTTATACATCATTATTCCATCTCTGATCATGATCCATATGATGTCTTGTGAGTAGTTCGTTTTGTTCTTGAGGACATGGGAGAAGTCATGTTGTTAGTAGTGGAATTGTGTTGAGTTAGATTCAATTGTTTGATATTTAAGTTGTGGTGTACTTCTTCTAGTGGTGTCATGTGAATGTCGACTACATGACACTTCACCTATATGGTCCTAGGGGAACACATTGTCTATTTGGCTACTAATCGTAGGGGTTGCCGGAGTGACAGAAACCTGAACCCCCGTTAGGAAACCATTGCACAAGGGGCGTAAGGGTCTTAGAGTTTAAAGCTGTGGTTAGGTGTCTACCTTAATTACTTTCTTGTACTTACGGATGTTTTCAAGGGGTATAATCACAAGTATGTATTAGTCCTAGGAAGGTCGGTACATTAGGACAGGTTCACCCACACAACACTTAGCAAGCTAAAGAAGATTAAACAACTATATGAAGCGAAAGCACTTGACAGTCTTCCCATGTGTCCTCGAGAATGTTTGGTCATCTTAAGTAATACAACCGGCTTGTCCTTTGCTGCATAAAGGATTGGGCCACTTGCTGCATCTATTCCTACTTTATTTTATTTACTCGTACTTCATTTACTTGCTTTATCAAAAACCCCTAAATATTCGTTTGCTAAGTATTTGCAGAGAATTCCTGATCCATACCACTAGCCAGCACCTTCTGCTCCTCGTTGGGTTCGACACTCTTACTTATCAAAAATACTGCGATACACCCCCTATACTTGTGGGTCATCAGACCCCTATTTTTATAATATTACATTATCATTTGTTGCATATAAATTGTTCATGTCGCATAGATATTGAGTGGTTTGGGGGTATTTAGTTAATTCACCTCATAATTAAATATGGAGGCAATATGCAGACTTTTCTAGTCTTGTATTGGCTCCATTTAAATTTGTGTAGCAAATAGATACCATGTTTTGCCTTGTTAAGACAACATTTAAATTGCGGGGTATCTAAACAACATGAACTATCTCATTAATTGTTGGGACCCCGATTCCGCTTAATATTGTCTAGTTGCATCGCATATTTGCCATGTCATACATCATCTCATAAACATGCCCGATCTTATGCCGTAGTATTAAATAGTGCATTCGGTGTTTCTATTAGTGTTTTGGTTCTTCGTGGATCAGGCTGTTGAGTGGGTGCGAGTATCAACATGTTCTTCGGATAATGTATCTTCGGCAGTGTTTCCCAGGCGAGCAATCTCCCCCTTTCTACCTATTTTACATTTATAGTCTTTACTTCCTCATGTTGATCTATTGCTATCCGTATTGCGATGCTTTAGTTTCCGTGCACCATTCATATTCCCTGCAGCCTCTATATTGCCTTGGACACATCCTATTACTTGTTGTTTGATAGATAGTCGGCCTTGCGTGTCGTAGTTGCTTGCTCAAGTGCTGCTTCGCGTCGTTGTTGTTCCACCGTTGTTGGGAGGTTGGCACATGCTAAATGGTGGATATGATCATGACTTTAAATACAACTGTTAAAATGCTGGGAAAAGATATAATTAATGCAGAGGCATCGGTGGGCAATAGATAATATTTGGTTTTTAACCGCTCACTTGTGTCCCGTAGGCCCCAAGTACTTGATACATGTTCCTTGACTATTCACACTATCCACATATGGGAGACTCTATGAATCCCCCTTAGCCAGAGATTGATTCATTTCTTATTTCTTGGGGCCACAAACTAGTTTGGGGCTTTATTACTATCATGTACTTATGCCATGCTTTACTGCTTTATTTAAGATTGTGCATGGAGCACCTGTACTGTTTTGGATCGTGCCACGTTTTCGCGGTATCGACAAGCCTAGTCACACTTTCGGGTTCCCAGTTGTTTACAGCCATCATCACAAACCCTAGGTCCGTTCCGGAGCCGGCCAACTTTGTTGCGGGTAGCTTAGTGGGGTGGCCCCCTGAAATATTTATGAATCTTGTGATTGCTTTGTTGTGAAAGCCTTGTTTGGTTTTATTTGGTTTTTCCAAGGTTGATCGTGCGTGTGTTGCTATTTGTGCACCCCTGCAGGGTAAATCTTTCTGAAAGCCATGACCGCGGTTATGGATGACTTGGAGCACAGTATCTCGATCATAGACAACTATAACTAAAGTAGTGCTATAAATTTGACTTTGACATGTCTAAACAGATTCACTACAATGGAATGAGTAAATAAAAGTGCCAACTACTGCTGGTTTTGGGAGGTCTCATGCTATTTGTATCTAACTAGTAACTATTGCAACTACAATGGAATGGTTAACTAAAACTGCCCACTGCTTATGATATCAGGATGACTCGTGCTATCTATATCTGACTAGTAAGTGTTGCAACTATAATGGAATGAATAACACTGCCAACTGTGTGAGTTCCTCTGTTTGACTTTCTCATTTGGTCTCGAGGTAGAATACCATGATGGGTATGATTGGTGTTAGTATAAGGTTGGTTCCGAATAGTTCTTTCTTATCTCTCTCTAATAGCCGACAGTTTATCGGGTCTCTATAGGTTGTTTAGTGCATGCTTCGCCGCCGCTTCAGTCCACCATACCTATGCAGACGAGAGCCGCAAAATTCTAGCCTCGCCGTGTACTGGCCTCAGTACTGACCGCTCCCTTTCTCCTTTGCCCTTATTCGGCACCCCTTTTGTTTTAACAGGTATAAGTTCGACGTCGTTAGCAGGGTTACCCTTCTGGCTTGGCCTGGGCAGGTTTATGGACGTCATTGATTATTCTTCAGGGCTCTTAGCCTCATTTGCATCTTATCCGTACTCGGATGTTGTATCATTTTCAAGGTGATTTGGATCTTTGTACTGTATATCTGTATTCTACACCATGGAGTCGTTGTTGTAAATATATGTTCTGTGGGTCCCATCATGGACTATTGTGTAATGATATTACTTCGTTTTCCACCCGCACGCAAGTGTCTGGTGGGCATCTTTGAATCGTTTCTATGCGGGTTTGGCGGGAATCGCTGAAACTTGCATAGGGCCGATTCGAGGGTGTTACAAAGTGGTATCAGAGCCCAGCAGTTGCAATACCCCAGTAGTCCAGCCTGTAGGATGACCTAGCTAACGGCCGACGTTGAGTGTCAGAACTATTTTGCAAAATCGGTTGGAAAGATCCAAGTAGGTCTATTTTTACTCCTTACCCCTATGCTATTCTCCTCTTACCCCTGCATGTTTTGAATCTACTCTTATCTTTTCTCCGAGTCCAGGATTTATCGTGGTTGGGTTTCCGTCATACCTTCAGGGTTTCGCTTCCTCTCTTTTATAATGGTGGTGCTGCAATCATGGAATCTCCATATCATTTGTTGTACCTTCATCCTATCTTTTTGTGAGATCCAGGCACATGGCTTAATAGGATTGATAGGATACCCATATCAACAAGTTGCAACTTCTTTTCCGGAAGCTCATTCGAAAAGAACTCTAAGGTTAAGCGTGATTGGCCTAGAGAAATTCTAAGATGGGTGACCGACTGGGAAGTGGGTAACCGGGTGCGCACGAGTGAGGACAAAGTGCGCAGAAAAGACTAGTGTTGGTCTGTGGGGTGAGCCTGGATATCCTATTAAGCTGCCAGGAGTGACACCCCCGGGCCCAGGAGTGGACGAGGTGTTAAAAGTGGTATCAGAGCCGACCCTTGCGATTACATGGGTGTGTGCGGGTCAGTGGCGGGACATGTGGAGCATGGCGCGTGTGGCCCGGAGTGGACACGGCATGGCACATGTGTCATCACTAGACGCACAGACGCGTGCCAAGAGGGAACGTTCCTGGGGTGTGCTTGATTGATGAGGGCATCGATCTTCTAAAGGGTGGGTGTATGTGAGATCCAGGCACATGGCTTAATAGGATTGATAGGATACCCATATCAACAAGTTACAACTTCTTTTCCGGAAGCTCATTCGAAAAGAACTCTAAGGTTAAGCGTGCTTGGCCTAGAGCAATTCTAGGATGGGTGACCGACTAGGAAGTGGGTAACCGGGTGCGCACGAGTGAGGACAAAGTGCGCAGAAAAATCTGCACCTTGACGGATATCTGTATCGTTGATAAGCATATGAGAAGGGTGAGCATTGGTGAAGTTGGAGTATACCTTGAGCATGTGTTGTTCATGCCAATGGAATCATCACGGAACATAATCACTGTATCTTTTCATACGATTTTCTTTGTACCCTCCGGAGTTTTCCAACATGATGACATCATCTACGTCAGATCTGATGAAGATCCTGCATCGATCCTTTGTTTCCGAACATTGCTTGTGAAGATCTTCAGTCTGAATTCCAAGGGTGGTTGCATGATTTCTCTATTCGTGTACAGAGTAATGCTTTGAGTGCGGGATGGAGTCATGACCATACCACTACTCTTGTCATACGCTTTTGTACGTTGAATGGTGGATCAATGTAATCTTACTCCTTCCATTGAAGTTAGAGGTGGCTTTATCTTTTGAAACCTTTATCTTCGACTTTGTTTCTCCCGAGTGTTCCGTTGACGAATGTGAGCAACGACCCCTTGTTGGTGGTGTCGTCGATTTCAAGACATAGAAGGAATCTTTATTAGTGGTGTCGCGAGGATCTACACGAAGCGAGAAGATTCCGACCATCAGCCTTCTTCGCCGGACCATGAGGCGGATCTCGAGGGTGAGATCCATTGTTAGTGGTGTCGAATTGTAGCACCCCGGGAAAATCACTACTAGAAAATCGCGTGTTGTTTTATTTTTGTGCATCATCATGACCACATGCTCATGTCATCATGTCATATTGCATTTGAGCATCGTCATGTCATCATGCATCGTTTTGCCTAAAACTATTTTCTAAAAGCCTATTTTTGTTTACTAAATATCCCCCGTGTTTATTTCAAATCAAAACCCGGCCCTTCCAGATATTTTGTTTTATCTACAAATCATTTACAAAAGTCTCTAAAATAAAATACAACAATAATAAATATAAATCTATTTTGTACCGGGGGAGGCAGCCCTGCCCGTAGGCCAGGCCACCTACTACCCTAGCAGATCAAACCCTAAAAAAATCTAGATCTAAACCTAATCTAGACTACCCAAACCCTAGCCCTACACACCGCACAACCTTCCCTTTCCTGAACGCTGTCACCAGAGCAATGGACACTAAGATGTCGGTACATGCGAAGGCACCCACGCCGACGCTCTCCCATGAGCCTGCTACCCTACCAACCACCCCGGTCCCACCATGTTCCCACAGCGACCGCTCCATCCTAGAACCACCCCCACCGATACGACCCTCGTATCCCATCGCGAGCCCGGCCCCACACAGAGCGACGCGCTCCTTCCTTGCGATCCCCTCCCTTCGCCACCAACCCCGTCTGCCTCTCCTCCCTCTCGTCTATCTCCGGACGCGCCGCCGCCACACGGCTCTTCTCCCTGCCGTCTCCCTCCTCTGGATCCCCCGTCCTCTATGGCGCCTCTGCAAGCCATCGCGCCCCGGCCCCACCTCGTCCTGCGCACGGCCGCCGAGGCTGCCCCGCCAGCGACCGTTGCCGCCCACGGGAGCTCCACCCCGCTGCTTGGAGGCCGTGCTCAACCAGCACCGCTGCTGGCCCCTTCGCGCCTCCATGCAACCTCGCCATCAACCACCACATCGAGACGGGTCACCTGCGTCCACCTGCGAGCGAACCCCGCAGATGCGCCTCTGCTTCCCCTCGGCCGCTGAGCTCCTACGACCACCTGCGCAACTCCGTCGCCTCGCCCTCTTCTTTGAGGCTCGCTGCCTTCCCTGCAAGTGCCGCCCCTGTTCCGACCATCGTGCCACGCTGCAGAGCCCGGCTGTCATGTCACCTTGCAGCCCATGCCAAGCGCTGGCCCCGACCGCGACCTCATACAATCGCACGCCCATGACATCTCTATGCTAGAGGGTGCATTTTTGTCTCCAAGTACCCCCTCGGATGTGACAAGATCCCCTTCCCGGCCCGGGTTCTCCTTCCCGGAACGGCAAGATTGTCTTCTCAGAGTCTGAAGACCGATCCTGGCCCCGAAGACGCCAAGACCCCGATCCGAAGACCGGACCCGAACCACATCGAACCCCAAGATCTTCGACCCCTAATGTGATCCCCTTTATGAGACCCCTATTTTTATAATATGACATTATCATTTGTTGCATGTAAATTTTTCATGTCGCATACATATTGAGTGGTTTGGGGGTATTTAGTCAATTCACCTCATAATTAAATATGGAGGCAATATGTGGACTTTTCTAGTCTTATATTGGCTCCATTTAAATTTGTGTAGCGAACCGATACCATGTTTTGCCTTGTTAAGACAACATTTAAATTGCGGGGTATCTAAACAACATGAACTATCTCATTAATTGTTGGGACCCCGGTTCCGCTTAATATTGTCTAGTTGCATCGCATATTTGCCATGTCATGCATCATCTCATAAACATGCCCGATCTTCTGCTGTAGTATTAAATAGTGCATCCGGTGGTTCTTTTAGTGTTTTGGTTCTTCGCGGATTAGGCCGTTGAGTGGGTGCAAGTATCGACAAGTTCTTCAGATAATGTATCTTTGGCAGTGTTTCCCAGGTGAGCAATCTCCCCCTTTCTACCTATTTTACATTTATAATCTTTACTTCCTCCTGTTGATCTATTGCTATCCTTGTTGTGATGCTTTAGTTTCCGTGCACCATTCATATTCCCTGCAGCCTCTATATTGCCTTGGACACATCCTATTGCTTGTTGTTTGATAGATAGTCTGCCTTGCATGTCGTAGTTGCTTGCTC
Source organism: Avena insularis (assembly GCA_023614405.1). NCBI lineage: Eukaryota > Viridiplantae > Streptophyta > Magnoliopsida > Poales > Poaceae > Avena > Avena insularis. The sequence continues at coordinate 242,400,286 of CM042688.1, forward strand.
AAGTGCTGCTTCGCGTGGTTGTTGTTCCATCGTTGTTGGGAGGTTGGCACATGCTAAATGGCGGAGATGCTTAATGGTGGAGATGATCATGACTTTAAATACAACTGTTGAAATGCTAGGAATAGATATAATTTATGCAGAGGCACCGGTGGGCAATAGATAATATTTGGTTTTTAACCGCTCACTTGTGTCCCGTAGGCCCCAAGTACTTGATACATGTTCCTTGACTATTCACACTATCCACATATGGGAGACTCTATGAATCCCCCTTAGCGAGAGATTGATTCATTTCTTATTTCTTGGGGCCACAAACTAGTTTGGGGCTTTATTACTATCCTGTACTTATGCCATGATTTACTGCTTTATTTAAGATTGTGCGTGGAGCACCTGTACTGTTTTGGATCGTGCCACGTTTTCGCGGTATCGACAAGCCAGTCACACTTTCGGGTTCCCAGTCATTTACAACCGTCGTCACAAACCCTAGGTCCGTTCCGGAGCCGGCCAACTTTGTTGCGGGTAGCATAGTGGGGTGGACCCCTGAAATATTTTCTGAATCCTATGATTGCTTTGTCGTGAAAGCCTCGTTGGGTTTTGAGTTGGTTTTTCGGAGGTTGATCGTGTGTGTGTTGCTATTTGTGCACCCCTGCAGGCTAAATCTTTCTGAAATCCATGTCCGCGGTTATGGACGACTTGGAGCAAAGTATCTCGATCATAGACAAGCATAACTAAAGTAGTTCTATAAATTTGGCTTAATATGTGACTAGTAATCAGATTCAAATACAACGGAATGGGTATTAAAAATGCCAACAACTGTTGGAGCTGGAGTTCCTTGTGTCTTGTTATATATGCCTAGTAAGTATTGCAACTCCAATGGAATGTGATAAAAGTGCCAACAACTGCTAGGTTTTGGGATTCCTCAGGACAATTATATCTGACTAGTAAATGTTCCAACTACAACGGAATGTTAACTAAAACTGCCCACTGCTTATGCTATCAGGATGACTCATGCTATCTATATCTGACTAGTAAGTGCTTCAACAATAATGGAATGAATAAAACTGCCAACTGTGTGAGTTCCTCGGTTTGACTCTCTCGTTTGGTCTCGAGGGGGAATACCAGGATGGGATGATTGGTGTTAGTATCAGGTTGGATCCGGATAGGTCTTTCTTATCTCTCTCTAATAGCCGACAGTTGTACTGAGTCTCTATAGGTTGTTTAGTGTTGCTGCGCTGCCGCTTTAGTCCACCATACATATGTAGGCGAGAGCCGCCGAATTCTAGCCTCACAGCATACTGGCCTCAGTATTGACGCTCCTCTTTTGCCTTTGACATTTGTCGGCACCCCTTTTGTTTTAGCAGGTTTGAGATCGACATCGTTAGCATGGTTACCCTTCCGGCTTAGCCTGGGCAGGGTTATGGACGCCATTGGTTATTCTTCAGGGCTCTTAGCCCCATTTGCATCTTGTCTGTACTCGGACGCTGTAACGTTTCCAAGGTGATTTGGATCTTTGTATTGTATATCTGTATTCTTGACTCGTTGAGTCGCTGTTGTATATATATCTGTTTTGTGGGTCCCATTGAGGACTGTTGTGTAATGGTATTACTTCGTTTTCCACCCGCACGAAAGTGCCTGGTGGGCATCCTTGAATCGTTTCTATGCGGGTTTGGCGGAAAGGGATCAAACTTGCATAGGGCCGATTCGAGGGTGTTACAGAGTGGTATCAGAGCTCAGAAGTTGCGATACCCCACTAGTCTAGCCTGTAGGATAACCTAGCTAACGGCCAAAGTAGAGTGTGAAACTATTTTGAAAAATCGGTTGGATACATATGATTAGGTCTGATTTTACTCCTTACCCCTCTGTTGTTCTCCTCTTACCTCTGCGTGTTTTGATTCTACCCTCTTATCTTTTCTTAAAGTCCAGGGTTTCTCGGTGTTGGGTTTCCGTCGTACCTTCAGGGTTTCGCTTCCTCCTTTGGCAACGGTGTTTCTACCTCCGGACTTCATGCTATCTGAGTGATCATTTATCTATGGTACCATTCTTTGTTCCTTGTTTGTGCCTTCTGGTGTTTTCTGACGCGACGACATCATCTATGCCAGATCCGATGCAGAGCCTGCATCACTCCTTTGTTTCTGAACCTCGAGTGTCGAGATCTTCAGTTTGATTCCGAGAATGGTTGCACGCTTTTCTACTGATTGTGCGGAGTAATAGTTTGGGCGCGTGATGGATTGGCGCCCATGCCGGATACTCACTCTATTCGCTCTTGTACATTGCAGTGGATTAGAATGCATCGTCTCTCTCCTTCTATCAAAGTTAGAGGTGGCTTTATTTGTTGATACCTTTACCTTCGTCCTTTGTTTCCCGGAGTGTTCTCTCGATGATCACAGACAACGACCTCTTGTTAGTGGTGTCGCGAGCATCTACACGAAGCGAGAAGATTCAGATCGCCGACCTTCTTCCCGATACCACGAGGCGGATCTCGAGGGCGAGATCCATTGTTAGTGGTGTCGAATTGTGGCATCCCGCTAAAACCACTACTAGAAAATCGTTGTGTTTTTGTGCATTGCATCATCATGACCGCATGCTCATGTCATCATGCCACATTGCATTTGAGCATCGTCATCATCATGCATGTGTTTGTACAAAACTATTTTCAAAAAGCCTGGTTTTGTTTTCTAAACGCCCCGTCTTTATTTCAAATTAAAACCCGGATTCCGGATTATTTTGCTTCGTCTAAAAACAGTTTCTAAAAGCCTTGTTGTGTTAAATAAAAATAATTATATTATTTTTAGGGGGCAGCCGAACCGGGCCGAACCGACCCAGCCGGCCACCCCCAAACCCTATCTAAAACGCCTACCCCTAATCCTACGCTAACCCACACATGCACACAGCACACTCACCAAATCGCCAACCGCACCCTGCCACTTCCACCCCTCCACCTCAACCCGCCCACTCCCAGGCCGCCACCTCATCCCGCCTGGCCACCTCGCCACCATCTCCCGCCCTCCTGCAGACCACGCCACCACCTGGCTCCAATCCCACCCCGCCTCAATCGCCTGGGCATGCCCCCACCGCGCACTCCCGCGCACCTAGCCGACAACCGCCGCGCGCCTGGACCCACCCAACCTTCCTCCCTTCACGCCACCTGCCCCGCGCCTTATCCTCCCACCCACTTGCCCTCTCCCGCACGCGACCCGCTCCCTCTCTCCCCTCGGCCTCCCTCACCAACCTCCCGGTCCTCCCCGGCGCCGCTTGCTCTTCCATGAGCCGCCTCTGATCGAGCCCGCCTCCTCGTGGATCCCCGCCGCCGTTATCTCCCCTGCTCGCCCCGCCGCCGTCCGTCTCCTCCTCTTCTCCCGAGTGCCACATCCTCTCTCCCCGCCGCCCTCGCGTTCTCTCGGCCGCACACCACGTCCGCCGGCCCGAGCCCGTCCCCGCAGGCACCGGCCTGAGCTCACCCACCGCGTCACCGCGGGCCCCTGCCTCGCTAGCCGTCCCCGCCTCGACCTCCTTACGGGTCGCCTCACCGTCGCCACAAGCGTCACCAGGCCTTCCCTCCGCCGCGCCGCCTCCAGAGCTCCGCCGTCCATGCCTCTCCCCACAGGCGCCGTTGCATCCCTGACCACGGCGGCATGTGGTCCGTCCTCGACCTCCAAGTGCGCCACGACCAGAGCTCCTTCCGCATTGTTTCCCTCTACCGCGACCACGTTGTTGCTGCCCCACTGCTACTCCGGTCGCTGCCCTGCTTCACATCTGGACGCCCGACGTCGTTGCCCGAGATGTCACCTTTCTGCAGCTTTCCGTCTGCTAAGTGTTCGAGATGTGGTGGTGTTGCTATTGCGGGTAGAAGTGGTGATGTTGCCGACACCCTCCTGTTGAACAAGACCTGTATATCAGACAAGTACCCCAATATGACACCACAAGGAGTCCCTCAACGGCAAACAAGTTCGCCATCGATCAAAGATGCCTAGACCCGGGATGCCAAGATCTCCGCCGTGAAACTACAAGACCGTCGACATGACCCGAAGACCGCGGATGCGACAAGATCGTCTCTTGGACGCCAAGTCCTTCGGCCCCAGAAAACTGACGACCCGACCAAGATCCGAAGACCTAACCCTGGCGCGCCAAGTTCTTCGACCCCAAGGACCGATCCATTGGATGTGACAAGACCTACTTCTCGGAACCACCAAGTACTTCCTCTAAGACGCCAAGACCTGAACCTGAAGGCCGCCAAGATCGCCACTGGAACGACAAGTTCTTCATCCCGCACGCCAAGACCGACCCGATACGTGGACCCGACAAGATCTTCGCGACGACAAGATCGAGCCGACCAGGGCGAGTCCGATAAGCCACCGACGCCAAACCAAGTCCTTCTTCCCGGAACGCCGAGCTCTCCTTCCGTTGTCCGAGACCGTTTCCGCTGTCCTCTTTGAACCCTGAGACAGCATCCCAAACCCCCGGAACCCAAGATCTTCCGAACCCGATGTGTGAACCTTTTTCCTGAGCCCCTATTTTATAAATGCTATATATAAAATGTGTTGCATATAAATTGATCATGCTTGCATAAATGTTTTTGGTTTGGGGGCATTAGGCCGATTCACCTCATAATTAAATATGGAGTCTATATGCGGGATACCTTTCTCATATTCCGGACTCCATTTAAATTTGTGTAGCGAACCGATGCCCTGTTTTGTCTTGCTAATCCAACATTTAAATTGCGGGGTTGTTAAATAACTCGAACCGTTTAATTAATTATCGGGACCCCGGTTCCGCTTAATATTGCCTAATTGCATCGCATATTTGCCATGCCATGCATCATATCATAAGCATGTCAAATCTTCTGCCGTAGTATTAAATATTGCATCCGGTATTTCTTCTAGTGTTTTGCTTCTTCGCGGATTAGGCCGATGAGTTGATGCGAGTATCGACAAGTTCTCCGGATATGAACCTTCGGCTATGTTTCCCAGGAGAGCATCTCTCCCCCTTCTACCTATTTTGCTTTTATAGTCTTTATTTCCTCCTGTTGCTCTATTGCTATCCGTGTTGCGATGCTATAGTTCCGTACCCGATATATCCCGTGCAGCCTCTATATTGCCTTGGACACCTCCTATTACCTGTTGTTTGGTAGATAGCTAGCCTTGCGAGTCGTAGTTGCTTGCTCAGGTGCGATCTCGTGTTATCGAGTACCACAGTTGTTGGAATGCTGACAGATGTATTATGGTGGAGATGATCATGACTTTAAATACAACTATTAAGTGGCACCGGTGGGCTATTACATGCTATTTGGTTTTGCCCACTTGTGTCCCGTAGGCCCCGAGTACTCGATACCTATTCCTTGACTATTCGCACTATCCACATACGGGAGACTCTATGAATCCCCCTTAGCCAGAGCTTGATTCATTTCTTATTTCTTGGGGCCACAAACTAGTTTGGGGCTTTATTACTATCCTGTACTTATGCCATGCTTTACTGCTTTATTTAAGATTGTGCGTGGAGCACTGATGGCTCAATACACGACGCCTAGAAAAGTGCTTGGTGCGTGGTGTTGATGTAGAGCTCGTTGGGAACCCCAAGAGGAAGGTATGATGAGCACAGCAGCAAGTTTCCCTCAGTTATGAAACCAAGGTTTAATCGAACCAGTAGGAGCAAGCAAAACCTCAAAGGTGTTACTAGCTGAGCTTTGGCAGGGCGCACTACCGGCGCTAGTAGCAACGTGGAGACCTGCACAACACAACCACAGAACTTTGTCCCCAACTTGCGATGAGGTTGTCAATCTCACCATGTTTTGCGGAAAACAAAGGATTAAACGTATCGAATGGAAAGAAGTAAAAGTTTGTAGAAAGTAAACACAAAGCAGTAAAAGATTGTAGATTGTATGTAAAGAAAAGGACTGGGATCCATAGTTCACTAGAGGTGGCTCTCCTAAGATAGATAACATGCTGGGTGAACAAATTATAGTGGGGCAATTGACAAACACCGAGAAAGTAATACATGCATATACTAATCATCTTGACTCCTTTGAGACTTGATTGGGCATTACAACATAATACATAGACCGCCATCTAACTGCATCTATGACTAATAATCCACCTTCAGGTTATCATCCGAACCCCCTCCAGTATTAAGTTGCAAGCAACAGATTATTGCTTTACGAACTGCATGTAAAGTAAACAATACAATTGTTCTATGAACAAAAGATCGTTCTTTTCTCCCTAATAGCAACAGCACATCTAGTACCTTAGAGATTTCTATCACTTCCCTAGATTACCAGAGGCATGAACCCACTATCGATCATAAATACTAACTCTTGGAGTTGCAAGCATCTACTTGGCCAAGATAGCTACTAACAACGGAAAGCATGCAAGATCTCAAATAACAAAGACATGATAGAATCAATAATCAATCTAAAATAGCATCTCAATATCCATCGGATCCCTGCAAACACAACATGTATGGATTACAAATAGATGATCTTGATCATGAACGGAGCTCACAAGATCTAAACATGAAAGCACAAAGGAGGAGAAACCAGCCATCTAGCTACTACATGGATCCGTAGTCCAAGGATGAACTACTCACACATCATACCGGAGGCTTGCATGGTGATGAAGAAGGCCTCCAGGGTGAAATGCCCTCTCCGGCAGGGTGCCGGGAAGAGCTTCAGATCCCTCCTGATCTAGGGATGGAGATGACGGCGGCTACAGACTCTTTCGTGGATTTTTGATCGGGTACTTAGGGTTTTCGTCCGGAGGGCAACTTATAGGCGGAAGGAGAGGCCGATGGGGTGCTAGGGTCGGCCAGACCACCCCCTGGCGCAGGCCAGGCCTGGCCGCGCGGCCAGGTTGTTTGGCTAGCCCATGGCCCCTCTCCGTCTCGTATTCTGGCACTTGATCCCTTCCGGAAAAATAGGCACTTTGGCTTTTGTCCCGTCCAATTCCGAGAATATTCATTTTCTGACTTTTCTGGAACCAAAAACAATAGAAAACAGGCAGCCGGCACTGTGGCTCTTGTTAATAGGTTAGTCCAAGAAATCATAATAAAAGTACTCCAAAGTTGGAACAAAACACAAGAAAGTGGATAAAACCAAGCATGGAACATCAAAAATTATAGATACATTTGCAATGTATCAACATCCCCAAGCTTAACTCCTGCTCGTCCTCGAGTAGGTAAGTGATAAAAAGAATAAATTTTGAGGTGACATGCACCATCAAAGACTTGATCAAAGTATTTGCAAAACATTCAAGGCTGGGATCATAGTACTTCAATCATAACATGAAAGACAAAGTTCTAGCAATAAGCAAAGAAACTATGATGCAGCATGAAAAGGCACAAACAAAAGACTCATGAATAACAATGCTTGGCAAGATGTTTGTTTGTTTCACATAAATAAAACATAGCATAATAGTATTCAGCTTGTCCCTCAAAGAGTAGCAAATATAAATGCATAGGACACCTTCAAAGTTCATAAGAGTGACTAGATACAAATAGTTTAAAACAAGCAATAACAAGTTATGCATCAATCAACTAGTCTTGGGACAATGCACATAGAACTAAGAATGTCCACTATGCTCTCGAAGTAGTGCATAAAGATAGAAGGTGGAGACTCAATATAATAGTGGAAGAAAGGCCTTTTGTAAAAGGAAGTAGGGATTCAAGTCTCATAAAGAGCTTCCAAAAATTATGATACTTATAGCTTTCAGCTCTCATTGCCCTATCATAAGCATCTTGAAGTGATTAAGGTTAAAGTGAACAAACTATGGTGTACATGCTTGACGAAGTATAAGTCAGAAATCTCATGTCCCTTGTATACGAGGGCCGCTCTTCATGCTACTCAAGTTTAGTCACCGGTAAGTTCTTGTCATTGTAAGTACATGTGTATCATTGAGAACCGCCAACGGGGTACCCCTTGCCCGATGATAGGGAAGAATCCCCATATCAAAATGACAAGGCAAGCAGACAACGAGCATCTCAGCATTCTTGTTATTTACCATGGGAATATGGTGCTTTTTTATCTCTTTCCTCTTTTCATAGTATCTCTTTTTTTCTCAATAGAACTCTTTTTTTATAAGAAGAATGCTTCATAGACAGCTCATTATGGTTACGCTGTAGGTTTCCACCATGTCAGCATGGATTAGACCAGTGGCCTAGGCGTTTCTCTAACACATATACATATCTCCATGGACTTACAAGCTCCCCTTTCATTTCACACCGACGACATCCATATACAAAAGAGCATGATATCAACTAGGTACAAGTACCAAGTGCAATGTTGAAAGCGTTCCCCATGAAAGCATGGTTCTGCTAATTCTCAACAAATAAGTGCAAGCATATACAACATAGACGACACAATGGTTCAAGTTTATTAGAGGCAATAAAGTAAAGTGTGCCATCAAGTTCGTGAGAGCTTTAATCACTAGTTTTCTCATAATAAGTGGAAGGTAAACAAAAGCATGAATATACTTGGAATAGCATAAGCTAGTAGGTAGGTATGGTGGACTCTTTGGAATAACTTGGTTTAGGGAGTTGGATGCATGAGTGGAACTCATACTTGGTTGTGGAGGCTAGCAAAAGACTGGGAGCGACAAACTAAGAGAGCAATAATGGCCATAATCATGCAGAGCGACAGAACATCATTGATCAAAGCATAAAGTGATATTACAAGTTGAAAACTAAAGGATCATAAAAGCTATGGTGACTTGAGATAGTCATAACATGGTGTGAGCATGCGCCAAGTCAACGCAAATAAAGCATCAATGGAGAATACCACTATATTATGCTTTAATATGATAAAACAACGCATGATTCATCCAAGGCACATTAAGCAATCTCAATTGTTTATAACAAGTCATGCTAAAACAAAGAATACTAAGCATAAAGCCAAAACAATATCAAGCATGGCATGACAAAGCATAGGCCACCGTAAAAAACGAGCTCTTTTTACCACATAAGCATGAACTTTCCTACTCTTTTCCAAACCAAACCAAACTATTTGCAAACCAAAGTGTGAAAGAGGGGGTCCAACCAACTTATTCAGAAAACTAATCAAACCAAGCTAACTAAAAACCAAAACGAAAACGAAAAAGAAGACGCTCCAAGAAAAACACAACTGTGCATGAAACAATAAAAATGAAGCGTTTGGAAGAAACCTGGAATTTTTATTGATGAAGAAGGGAAATGCCTTGGGCATCCCCAATATTTGACGCTTGTACTTCTTGGATATTTATTGGGGTGACACGCGTGGCATCCCCAAGCTTGAGCTTTAGTCCATCCTTCATCTCATTACTCATTCCTTCCATACACCTGAAAATTTTCCTTCATACAAAACTTCACACAATCTCATTAGCAACATTAGTGCACTTAAGATAAATAAGTCTCAAGGTTCAGTTCTAACACCAAATAAACTTCCATTAGAACACTAGCTACTGTAGCACTTCCCTCAAAAAGCTCAATTACCCAAAGGAACTCAAGAAGGAACTAACAAGAAGCAAATGCAGAAAATGGCAGAAATCTGTCAAAACAGACCAGCAGGTAAAGACGAATTTTTTAGAAGACCTTGTGTTGCTCAAATGAAAAAGTGTTGAACTAGCAAAAGTTAGATAACAACCTGGGGCAGAATCAAAACAAATTACAGCTCCATACGACGTACAGAGCTCTCTCAGGAATGTTTACGGTGAAGCACAGAAATCTGTTTCGGGACAGCAACTTTCCCAATCATTACTTCACTCTCATTAGAGGTTACTCTTGGCACAAAAAGCAAATAAAAAGGATAAGGAGAGGTTATTACAGAGGTAATAACTTCCAAGACTCATCTAAAACTCTTGGGTTATCTCCCAACAAGTACTTTTCTTTAACGCCTTTAAGTTAGGCATAAGAAGCAAAGAAAGAATCAAGTGTTCTCAAATGAAGAAGCATTAAAACCAACTTTCTTGCCCTTACCTCTCCTATTTTTATTCTTATACTTTGGGAAAATGTGATTGTTTGGTGGAGAGGAAAGGTGCATGGTCCCCTTTCCCACATCTATTATTGCTCCAAGGAGTTCTAATAGGGACCTTCCAAGTGTAATTTGTCCTTTTCCTGCACATTCAATAACAAGATAATCAATAGAAATCATTTTCCCAAGGATCTTTGTAAACACTCCTTCAGCTATTCCAAGAGGTAATATTGTAGTATTATTAGCAAGAGATATTTCTTTTCCTCCTTTCGTAAGCCCTCAAAGATTCATAAATATCCTTGGGCATAAGCAAAATTCAGACATGATATCACAGCGGGCTTGAAAAGTTTCAGTGTTTATCTCAATCTTTACTGTAGGGAGCCACTTTGATGGTTCAGAATGTATTGGAACATAATTGTGATTCTCCCTAAGTGTATTATAGCAACTTTCTAAGCTAGTAGTGCTAGCCTCGAGAGTGTTCAACCTAGCAAATATTTTTGCGAAAGAAATATTAGTTTGGCTAGGCATAGTGTAAGTGAGGATCAATTTCTTTATAGCATTAATGGCATCATCCTCATCACATTGGAGGAAATATCCTCCCACAATAGCATCTAAAGCATATCTATAGCAAAGAGCAATCCCAAGGTAAAAACTGCTAATGAACAAACTTTGAGTCATTTTAGGCTGAGTCTTTTCATGTAGATCAGAGATTCTAGACCAAGCTTCCTTAAAACTTTCCTCAATTCCTTGTTTAAATGTGAAAATCATTTCCTCGGGTGACATAGTGATTGGAGCAAGGCTAGACATAGTGGCACTAAAGATAGGAACTATTTTTTTTTTGTTTTTTCCAATAAGAAAGCAAACAAGTAAAACTATTTTTTTGTGTTTTTTGAAGAACAAAACAACGAAACAAAGCAAAAAGAAACTAAGCAAAACAAAAACAACAAAGTAAAGAGATTGGTTATGAGGGACTCCCCTTGTGAAGATGTCCTTGACTCCCCGGCAACAGCGCCAGAAAATCGCTTGATGGCTCAATACACGCACCCAGAAAAGTGCTTGGTGCGTGGTGTTGATGTAGAGCTCGTTGGGAACCCCAAGAGGAAGGTATGATGAGCACAGCAGCAAGTTTCCCTCAGTTATGAAACCAAGGTTTAATCGAACCAGTAGGAGCAAGGAAACACCTCAAAGGTGTTACTAGCTGAGCTTTGGCAGGGCGCACTACCGGTGCTGGTAGCAACGTGGAGACCTGCACAACACAACCACATAACTTTGTCCCCAACTTGCGATGAGGTTGTAAATCTCACCGTGTTTTGCGGAAAACAAAGGATTAAACGTATCGAATGGAAAGAAGTAAAAGTTTGCAGAAAGTAAACACAAAGCAGCAAAAGATTGTAGATTGTATGTAAAGAAAAGGACCGGGATCCATAGTTCACTAGAGGTGGCTCTCCTAAGATAGATAACATGCTGGGTGAACAAATTATAGCGGGGCAATTGACAAACACCGAGAAAGTAATACATGCATATACTAATCATCTTGATTCCTTTGAGACTTGATTGGGCATTACAACATAATACATAGGCCGCCATCCAACTGCATCTATGACTAATAATCCACCTTCAGGTTATCATCCGAACCCCCTCCAGTATTAAGTTGCAAGCAACAGATTATTGCTTCTAATCAAGGTAACGTAAACAATACAATTGTTCTATGAAAAAAAGATCGTTGTTTTCTCCCTAGTAGCAACAACACATCTAGTACCTTAGAGATTTCTGTCACTTCCCTAGATTACCAGAGGCATGAACCCACTATCGAGCATAAATACTAACTCTTGGAGTTGCTAGCATCTGCTTGGCCAAGATAGCTACTAACAACGGAAAGCATGCAAGATCTCAAATAACAAAGACATGATATAATCAATAATCAATCTGAAATAGCATCTCAATATCCATGGGATCCCCGCAAAAACAACATGTATGGATTACAAATAGATGATCTTGATCATGAACGGAGCTCAGAAGATCTAAACATGAAAGCACAAAGGAGGAGAAACCAGCCATCTAGCTACTACATGGATCCGTAGACCAATGATGAACTACTCACACATCACACCGGAGGCTTGCATGGTGATGAAGAAGGCGTCTAGGGTGAATTCCCCTCTTTGGCAGGGTGCCGGGAAGAGCTTCATATCCCTCCCGATCTAGGGATGGAGATGACGGCGGCTACAGACTCTTTCGTGGATTTTTGATCGGGTACTTAGGGTTTTCGTCCCGAGGGAAACTTATAGGCAGAAGGAGAGGCCGAGGGGGTGCTGGGGTCGGCCAGACCACCCCCTGGTGTGGGCCAGGCCTGGCTGCGTGGCCAGGTTGTGTGGTCGGCCCCTGGCCCCTGTCTGTCTCGTATTCTGGCACTTGATCCCTCCAGAAAAATAGGCACTTTGGCTTTTGTCCCGTCCAATTCCGAGAATATTCATTTTCTGACTTTTCTGCACCAAAAACAACAGAAAACAGGCAGCTGGCACTGTGGCTCTTGTTAATAGGTTAGTCCAAGAAATCATAATAAAAGTACTCCAAAGTTGGAACAAAACATAAGAAAGTGGATAAAACCAAGCTTGGAACATCAAAAATTATAGATACATTTGCAATGTATCAAGCACCTGTACTATTTTGGATCGTGCCACGTTTTCGCGGTATCGACAAGCCCAGTCACACTTTCAGGTTCCCAGTTGTTTACAGCCATCGTCACAATCCCTGGGTCCGTTGTGGAGCCGGCCAACTTTGTTGCGGGTAGCTTAGTGGGGTGGCCCCCTGAAATATTTTCTGAATCCTGTGATTGCTTTGTCGTGAAGGCCTTGTTGGGTTTTGAGTTGGTTTTTCCAAGGTTGATCGTGTGTGTGTTGCTATTTGTGCACCCCTGCAGGGTAAATCTTTCTGAAAGCCGTGTCCACAGTTATGGACGACTTGCACAGTATCTCGATCATAGACAAGCATAACTAAAGTAGTGCTATAAATTTGACTTAATATGTGACTAGTAATCAGATTCAAATACAACGGAATGGGTATTAAAAATGCCAACAACTGTTGGAGTTGGAGTTCCTTGTGTCTTGTTATATATGCCTAGTAAGTATTGCAACTCCAATGGAATGTGATAAAAGTGCCAACAACTGCTAGGTTTTGGGATTCCTCAGGACAATTATATCTGACTAGTAAATGTTCCAACTACAACGGAATGTTAACTAAAACTGCCCACTGCTTATGCTATCAGGATGACTCATGCTATCTATATCTGACTAGTAAGTGCTTCAACAATAATGGAATGAATAAAACTGCCAACTGTGTGAGTTCCTCGGTTTGACTCTCTCGTTTGGTCTCGAGGGGGAATACCAGGATGGGATGATTGGTGTTAGTATCAGGTTGGATCCGGATAGGTCTTTCTTATCTCTCTCTAATAGCCGACAATTGTACTGAGTCTCTATAGGTTGTTTAGTGCTGCTGCGCTGCCGCTTCAGTCCACCATACCTATGTAGGCGAGAGCCGCCGAATTCTAGCCTCGCCATGTACTGGCCTCAGTACTGGCGCTCCTCTTTTGCCTTTGCCCTTTGTCAGCACCCCTTTTGTTTTAGCAGGTTTGAGATCGACGTTGTTAGTAGGGTTACCCTTCCGGCTTGGCCTGGACAGGGTTATGGACGCCATTGGTTATTCTTCAGGGCTCTTAGCCCCATTTGCATCTTGTCCGTACTCGGACGCTGTAACGTTTCCAAGGTGATTTGGATCTTTGTATTGTATATCTGTATTCTTGACTCGTTGTGTCGCTGTTGTATATATATCTGTTCTGTGGGTCCCATCGAGGACTATTGTGTAATGGTATTACTTCATTTTCCACCCGCATGAAAGTGCCTGGTGGGCGTCCTTGAATCATTTCTATGCGGGTTTGGCGGAAAGGGCTAAAACTTGCATAGGGCCGATTCGAGGGTGTTACAGGAGAGGAAACTAAGCGACCATGGAATGTAGCACTACTTCATCCTTCTTACACCTGACAAGGAGGTGAATGTATCCGAGCTACTCATATGTCGGTATGTATGTCGGCAATGAGGTTATTAATAAAACTTCAGCACCCCAAGCAGAAACTTGGGGACTGCCATAATAATTGTTCTTCTTGCTTTCATATTTTTATATGCCGGCTAGGTTTAGTCACTTATATCTTAGCCGGATTAGTAGTGTGTGAGCACCAAAAACCCAACTCTTCGAGTTTTCTATTGTCCAACAAGAATTGGCTTCATGGCAAGCAAGAGAACAAGTTTGGAATTGCAAAGCACATGAAAAACGACTAAAGGAAAGAAACTAAGCGAGCTAACATTTGTTATTCAGACTAACCCTGTGTTTACTTTATTTGTCTACCGCCGGATTATTTTGAGCTAATCTCAAAGTTTCAAGTATTGTTAAGTCAATTTTTTGAACCTCGGGCTCGTAGGTCGAAAAACCGAATCAAGGTGGACGCGAGCCAAGTCAAAAATCGGGGGAACAAGAAAATGAAACTCAGGGACTTCGCCTACAATAATCCGACATTAAAACTTAGTAGCAGACAACAATGATTGTAGCGAAAGTGAACCAAAGTACTTAAATACATCTTCGAGCGACATTTTGGGGATCTGACAAATAAGGTTAAGTGTTTTTATGCTCAGGAAGCAGGGGCAGACACCGAATCATCGGCCGACGGAGGAGGCACTTCGGAGTTTGTGGGCGGGGCGCTAGCCTCGGCCTCATCTTCGGGGTTGGCCTCTCCATCTTCGGGATCTTCAGCTTTGTCGCCAAGTTTGGAGGCCTCGCCCTCGTTTCCCTTGTCTTCCTCACCCTCAGAAGCACTAGCATCGTCAAATGCATCAAGGTAGCTCGACCCTCATTCCAAGCATGGCAGAAAGAGTACTGGATAAGCTTGTTGGCGCATGCTTTGCAACGAGCAACGCACTCCAGATCCTACTATCAAAAAAGAAGAAGTTTTGTCTACAAGCGGGTGATCTACCCTTCTCTTTGCTATTCGCACTAGTTACAACTGCTAGCTGGCTACTGAACCTCAAATTGTTTGTTAGCCCAACGCTGACAAACATATTTTGTCCACAACTTTCTGTCAAGTGGGATCTGCGCGGACCCCCTTACCTGGTTACGGTAGTCCTCTATAGGTACGACTCTAAGGGCAAGAGGTATGGACACCATTGTTTCATGATGGAAGAAGCGCCTGCGCAGATCTACACTATATCTGGTATGGTTGCTGCTCTGCATAATCATGTTGAATAATGGCCAAAGCAAACTGCAAAGTTCAGCTTCATGGATGAACGTGGCATCATGGTTCCTATAACGTGTGACAGTCAGCTAATTGGGTTGATGAAAAGGTATGTTTCGGCTGCCATGTTTGAGCTGAAATGTGATGTACTGGATGTGGAAGCTGCTACAACTGGGAGTCGCCCTTCTATTCTTGGACATGGTGGTTGCTCGAACCCAATTAGCTCCTGGTAAGCAAAGGTCTCTTGGGGTTCGCATGTTTGTGCTGAATTGCAATTTTTGTTTTATTTACTCTGTAGATATTGGGCAGTTATGCAACAGTATTGTTTCTTTGACAGGAAGCGCCGCAAGGTTCGAAACATGACTATCGGGTCAGTCATTTTTCTGCCCGAAGAAATTAAAAACAAGTGGAAAGATGTCATTTTGCTGCCCGAAGAAATTAAAAACGAGTGGAAATATGATGCTGGACACGATTCTGGTGCCCATTGTCCCGGCGATGCAGAGTACGTGAAGCTAAGAAAATTGGCACCGAGGAAGAGGAAGAAGGCAGGAAATGAAGAAGCCATTGGACATGAAGGCTTGGCAGCCAGGCTGCGGAAGAAGGCTGCTGGTTATGAAGATGCATAGTAATGTGTTGAACTTGAACCTATATATGTAATTCTGTTAAATTCTGATCGCTCTGTGTGTGGCACGTTGCTGGGCGAAACAAGGAAAATGTGATTGTGATTGTGCCACTGCTACCCACGTTCTCTAAGTAAAATGTACCGCGACTTAGGGTTTGGAAACGCCCGAGTCAGTAGTTGAATCCGAAATTGTGATTGTGCCACTGCTATCTGAAAACAAGGATCCACCGGTTCCATGATTGCTGACGGGCGGGAGATCTCCAAATACGGCGGAATGTAAGTGGCACAAAAATAAATTATTTAAGCTGCCACACTCCACGAAGCAGCAACTTATTTCAGATGCTGCACAACGACGTGGCAACATAAATAACAATGTTCTCACGGATAATGCCCAGATGAGGAGGAAATGGGTACCACTTTCTGGCCTAATCTTGAGCCCGTCTATCTCACCGCCTCTCTGCTCTTGCATCCCCTGCATCTGGCGAAGCTCCTGGATCTCCAGTAACCGGGTGTACGTGCTTCCTCTTTATAAATTGTGGTTGTGCCATTTGCATGCGGCACAATCCACGTAGATTATGTTTAAACAAACCATCAATGTCAGAATACACTAGTAGAAAATGTGTCTTTGGTCCACGGTCACGTTCCCAATCCGGGAGAGAGATCTAAATCAAGGTAGAAATTGATCTAAATCACAAATTCTTCCACAAATTAATCGAGATAGAGATCTAAATCGAGGCATTTCATTACTTCAACCACAAATTCTTCTAAACAGAGGTGCGATTTCACATCCTACAGTAATTCAACCACTAGTCAACAATTTCACTTCCACTGCCACTGTCCTCTGAGCTGCCGGCTTCCTCGTCGCTGTCGGATGGAACCTCCACGATGGCCGCATTGTTCGCGAGGCGGAGCACCTCTTCACATCGAGCGGCGGCGATGACGGTGTACTTGGTCCATCCAGGGACGGACCAGAACCTCTCCTACCCTTCTCGGTTATGGAGATCTCGGTACACCACGCGCCCGTCAACGATGCGGTTGCCAATCTTGGCCTTCCGCTCCTTCTTGACCAGCGCAGGCCAGTAAGGGCTGGCCGCCGCGTACTGGGGCAGCGCCCTCTTCCACGTGGGCATCTGGTGGCAGTGCGCCGCGATTTCGCTCTCCATCTCGGCTCGGCCAGGTAGCGGAGCCACCGGCACCCCCACAGAGTTGATGCGCCATCTGTGGGGAACCTTTGCGGCTGGCGGCATGAGGATGTTGAAGTTCGCGAACATCACCGCCTCGTACAAGTTCAGATCGGGCATCTCCATGGCGGCGCGGTGGAGATTGGAGAGGACGAGGGGATGGACGATGAAGCGACGCGCTGTGGCGCCTCCTATTTGTACACGAGGACGACGAAGCGACGGTCAGACAAAAGAAGTAATGCAGGGTCAGACAAAAGAAGTAATGCGGGGTCAAAGCAATTTTTTTCCTCCCTGGAATCCGGGACCAATAGTTCAGACCGCTAGGTCAACAAGTACAAATATTACAACTTAAAAAGGCATGGAGCTTAAGCTAAATAGAACTAGTTATCACACATCTCCTTGATCTTCCTAATCTTGGCCCGATGCGCATCTTCCTATGAGAGCAAGGATCGAATTGTCTGCTCCTTCCTTTTAGCATCTTCCTTGCATAGCATCAATTGTTTCTCTACATTTTTCCTCATGCACTTGTCAATACTCGTAGTTGTGTACTGCAGGACTTTGGCCTAGTGGAGATCATTCCTTGCTTGAGTCAGTTCTTGCTCTGCTTTAGCCTTCAGGGCCAACACCGCGTCCCTCTCCTTCTCGACTTTGATAACCTTGTCTTGCACCCACCTGAGATCTCTCTTATGCTTGGTCGTGTCAACTGGTTCCCATAGCTTTGTCTCAACACTGCCAAGAAGTGAGCTGAATACGGATTCTTTCAACTCGATAGTCATTTCCCATAGTTTGTCCAGCATTTTCTGCATCGATTTGGGACACTCTGGATCTACCCATTTGACAACACCGCAACTTCTGCCTTGCATCATTGCACGATGTCCTTGACACCGTAGAAACCTCCTGCCTGCATTTCGTCCTTCGAACGCTACAAATTTAGCGGGCACATATCCATGTTTACATACCAAAGGACTGTCTTCATCCTCTAAACCGTGATAGTCAGAGTCATACATTGTCTAGTTGGCCTAACACATCATACGCGCATAAGTAAACAAATTAGATCTAGCTCAAAAAATAGATAACTGGCCACAGATGATAGAAATGGAGATGAGACGACTCACATCAAAATCACTGTCCCTGTCGTCACGACCCGTTTCCTCGCCGTCTCCCCTTGAACCCATGGCGAGAGGGGAGGGGGGGTGGCTGCCAGAGAGGGGATTGGGATGGAGGCGCCGTCGGCTTGCGGCTACGGCAGGATGGGAGTGAAGTGGGGAAGTGGATTCGAGGGTAAGGAAGAGAAGTACAGGGAGGAAGAGAAGTAATGGGGACGTGACACTGGGATGTGGCCCACTGAACTCGTGAGACGTGACACTCGCAACAGGTGAGTGCCCGGTGTTGCTAGTTTTTCCAGAGAAAGCGTGGACAATCATGTCGCAGAACAGCCTACTCGCAGATTGCTCTCACGAAGACCATCCCAATCGTCCAAGCGCCCCAATCGAACGGTATGTAACAATCGTCAAGTAGAACAACTGTGTTAGGGTGTGCCTTCTAGAAGACTCGGTCTAACGGCTACCCATGCAATGACACTGGTGTATCAATGTGTGGTTTGTGAAAATAACAGACATGCAATCACACTAGGTGGATCCATATGTGGTTTATGGAAGTAACAGACATGCAATGACTCTAGCTGTGATTCATGAAAAGAACAGACATGCAATGACACTGGTGGATCCATGTGTGGTTCATGGGAAGAACACACATCCAATGACACTGGTGGACTCTGGCTGTCGTTCATGAAAAGAACAGACATGCAATGGCACTGGTGGATCCATATCTGGTTTGTCAGGAGAACACACATCAATGACACTGGGTGTGGTTCATGAAAAGAACAGACATGCAACGACACTAGTGGATCCTTATGTGTGGTTCATGAAAAGAATAGACATGCAGTGACACTGGTGGATCCTTATGTGGTTTGTTTAGAGGAACAAACATGCAATGACACCGGTGGATCCACGTGTGCTTCATGAGAAGAACACACATCCAATGACACTGGTAGATCCTTATGTGGTTCATGAAAAGAATAGACATGCAATGACACCGTGTGTGGTTCATGAAAAGAACAGACATGCAATGACCCTAGGTGTGGTTCATGAAAAGAACAGACATGCAATAACACTGGGTGTGGTTCATGAAAAGAATAGGCATGCAATGACACTGGTGGATCCTTATGTGGTTCATGAAAAGAACAGACATGCAATGACACTGGTAGATCCTTATGTGCTCCATGAAAAGAACATACATGCAATGACACTGGTGGATCCCTATGTGGTTTGTTTAGAAGAACACACATGCAATGACACTAGGTGTGGTTCATGAAAAGAACATACATGCAATGACACTGGTTGATCCTTATGTGGTTTGTTTTGAGGAACAAACATGCAATGACACCGGTGGATCCACGTGTGGTTCATGAGAACAACAGACATCCAATGACACTGGTAGATCCTTATGTGGTTCATGAAAAGAACTGACATGTTGTGACACTTGGTGTGGTTCATGAAAAGAACAGACATGCACTAACACTGGGTGTGGTTCATGAAAAGAACAGACAGGCAATGACACTAGTGGATCCTCATGTGGTTTATTTAGAAGAACACACATGCAATGACACTGGTTCTGGTTCATGCAAAGAACATACATGCAATTACACTGGTGGATCCTTATGTGGTTTGTATACAAGAATACACATGTAATGACATTGGGTGTGGTTCATGAAAAGAACATACATGCAATGACACTGGTGGATCCTTATGTGGTTTGTTTAGAGGAACAAACATGCAATGACACCGGTGGATCCATGTGTGGTTCATGAGAAGAACACACATCCAATGACACTAGTAGATCCTTATGTGGTTCATGAAAACAACAGACATGCAGTGACACCGGGTGTGGTTCATGAAAAGAACAGACATGCAATGACACTAGTCGTGGTTCATGAAAAGAACAGACATGCAATGACACTAGGTGTGGGTCATGAAAAGAACAGACATGCAATGACACTGGGTGTGGTTCATGAAAAGAACAGACATGCAATGACACTAGTGGATCCTTATGTGGTTCATGAAAAGAACAGACATGCAATGGCACTGGTGGATCCTTATGTGGTTCATGAAAAGAATAGACATGCAATGACACTGGTGGATCCCTATGTGGTTTGTTTAGAAGAACACACATGCAATGACACTGGGTGTGGTTCATGAAAACAACAGACATGCAATGACACTAGTGGATCCTTAGGTGGTTTGTTTATAGGAAAAAACATGCAATGACACCGGTGGATCCACGTGTGGTTCATGAGAACAACAGACATCCAATGACACTGGTAGATCCTTATGTGGTTCATGAAAAGAACTGACATGCAGTGACACTGGGTGTGGTTCATGAAAAGAACAGACATGCATTGACACTGGGTGTGGTTCATGAAAAGAACAGACAGGCAATGACACTGGTGGATCCTTATGTGGTTTGTTTAGAAGAACACATATGCAATGACACTGGGTGTGGTTCATGAAAAGAACAGACATGTAATGACACTGGTGGATCCTTATGTGGTTTGTATACAAGAACACACATGCAATGACATTGGGTGTGTTTCATGAAAAGAATAGACATGCAATGACGATGGTGGATCCTTAAGTGGTTTGTTTAGAGGAACAAACATGCAATGACACCGGTGGATCCATGTGTGGTTCATGAGAAGAACACACATCCAATGACACTGGTAGATCCTTATGTGGTTCATGAAAAGAACTGACATGCAGTGACACTGGGTGTGGTTCATGAAAAGAACAGACATGCATTCACACTAGGTGTGGTTCATGAAAAGAACAGACAGGCAATGACACTGGTGGATCCTTATGTGGTTTGTTTAGAAGAAGACATATGCAATGACACTGGGTGTGGTTCATGAAAAGAACAGACATGCAATGACACTGGTGGATCCTTATGTGGTTTGAATATAAGAACACACATGCAATGACATTGGGTGTGTTTCATGAAAAGAACAGACACGCAATGACACTGGTGGATCCTTATGTGGTTTGTTTAGAGGAACAAACATGCAATGACACCGGTGGATCCACGTGTGGTTCATGAAAAGAACACACATCCAATGACACTGGTAGATCCTTCTGTGGTTCATGAAAAGAACTGACATGCGGTGACACTAGATGTGGTTCATGAAAAGAACAGACATGCACTGACACTGGGTGTCGTTCATGAAACGAACAGACAGGCAATGACACTGGTGGATCCTTATGTGGTTTGTATACAATAACACACATGCAATGACATTGGGTGTGGTTCATGAAAAAAACAGACATGCAATGACACTGGTGGATTCTTATGTGGTTTGTTTAGAGGAACAAACATGCAATGACACCGGTGGATCCACGTGTGGTTCATGAGAAGAACACACATCCAATGACACTGGTAGATCCTTATGTGGTTCATGAAAAGAATAGACATGCAGTGACACCTGGCGTGGTTCATGAAAAGAACAGACATGCAATGACACTAGGTGTGGTTCATGAAATGAACAGACATGGAATGACACTACGTGTGGTTCATGAAAAGAACAGACATGCAATGACACTAGGCGTGGTTCATGAAAAGAATAGACATGCAATGACACCGGTGGATCCTTATGTGGTTCATGAAAAGAACAGACATGCAATGACACAGGTGGATCCTTATGTGGTTCATGAAAAGAACATACATGCAATGACACTGGTGAATCCCTATGTGGTTTGTTTAGAAGAACACACATGCAATGACACTGGGTGTGGTTCATGAAAAGAACAGACATGCAATGACACTGGTGGATCCTTATGTGGTTTGTTTCGAGGAACAACCATCAAATGACACCGGTGGATCCACGTGTGGTTCATGAGAACAACAGACATCCAATGACACTGGTAGATCCTCATGTGGTTCATGAAAAGAACTGACATGTAGTGACACTGGGTGTGGTTCATGAAAAGAACAGACATGCACTGACACTGGGTGTGGTTCATGAAAAGAACAGACAGGCAATGACACTGGTGGATCCTCATGTGGTTTGTTTAGAAGAACACACATGCAATGACACTGGTTCTGGTTCATGAAAAGAACATACATGCAATTACACTAGTGCATCCTTATGTGGTTTGTATACAAGAACACACATGTAATGACATTGGGTGTGGTTCATGAAAAGAACAGACATGCAATGACACTGGTGGATCCTTATGTGGTTTGTTTAGAGGAAAAAACATGCAATGACACCGGTGGATCCACGTGTGGTTCATGAGAAGAACACACATCCAATGACACTGGTGGATCCTTATGTGGTTCATGAAAAGAACTGACATGCAGTGACACTGGGTGTGGTTCATGAAAAGAACATACATGCATTGACACTGGGTGTGGTTCATGAAAAGAACAGACAAGCAATGACACTGGTGGATCCTTATGTGGTTTGTTTAGAAGAATACATATGCAATGACACTAGGTGTGGTTCATGAAAAGAACAGACATGCAATGACACTGGTGGATCCTTATGTGGTTTGTATATAAGAACACACATGCAATGACATTGGGTGTGTTTCATGAAAAGAACAGACACGCAATGACACTGGTGGATCCTTATGTGGTTTGTTTAGAGGAACAGACATGCAATGACACCGGTGGATCCACGTGTGGTTCATGAGAAGAACACACATCCAATGACACTGGTAGATCCTTATGTGGTTCATGAAAAGAACAGACATGCAGTGACACCGGGTGTGGTTCATGAAAAGAACAGACATGCAATGACACTAGGTGTGGTTCATGAAAAGAATAGAAATGCAATGACACTGGGTGTGGTTCATGAAAAGAATAGACATGCAATGACACTGGATGTGGTTCACGAAAAGAATAGACATGCAATGATACTGGTGGATCCTTATGTGGTTCATGAAAAGAACAGACATGCAATGACACTGGTGGATCCTTATGTGGTTCATGAAAAGAACATTCATGCAATGACACTGGTGGATCGCTATGTGGTTTGTTTAGAAGAACACACATGCAATGACACTGGGTGTGGTTCATGAAAAGAACAGACATGCAATGACACTGGTAGATCCTTATGTGGTTTGTTTAGAGGAACAGAAATGCAATGACACTGGTGGATCCACGTGTGGTTCATGAGAACAACAGACATCCAATGACACTGGTAGATCCTTATGTGGTTCATGAAAAGAACTGACGTGCAGTGACACTGGGTGTGGTTCATGAAAAGAACAGACATGCACTGACACTGGGTGTGGTTCATGAAAAGAACAGACATGCAATGACACTGGTGGATCCTTATGTGGTTTGTTTAGAGGAACAAACATCCAATGACATCGGTGGCTCCACGTGTGGTTCATGAGAAGAACACACATCCAATGACACTAGGTGTGGTTCATGAAAAGAACAGAAATGCAATGACACTGGTGGATCCTTATGTGTTGTTCATGAAAAGAACATACATGCAATGAGACCGGTGGATCCACGTGTGGTTCATGAGAAGAACACACATCCAATGACAAGGGTAGATCCTTATGTGGTTCATGAAAAGTACTGACATGCAGTGAGACTGGGTGTGGTTCATGAAAAGAACAGACATGCAATGACACTGGTGGATCCTTATGTGTTGTTCATGAAAAGAACAGACATGCAATGAGACCGGTGGATCCACGTGTGGTTCATGAGAAGAACACACATCCAATGACACGGGTAGATCCTTATGTGGTTCATGAAAAGTACTGACATGCAGTGAGACTGGGTGTGGTTCATGAAAAGAACAGACATGCAATGACACTAGGTGTGGTTCATGAAAAGAACAGACATGCAATGACTCTAGCTGTGGTTCATGAAAAGAACACACATGCAATGACATTAGGTGTGGTTCATGAAAAGAACAGACATGCAATGACACCGGTGGATCCACGTGTGGTTCATGAGAAGAACACACATCCAATGAAACTGATAGATCCTTATGTGGTTCATGAAAAGAACTGACATGCAGTGACACTGGATGTGGTTCATGAAAAGAACAGACATGCAATGACACTGGGTGTGGTTCATGAAAATAACAGATATGCAATGACACTGGTGGATCCTTATGTGGTTTGTTTAGAGGAACAGACATGCAATGACACCGGTGGATCCACGTGTGGTTCATGAGAATAACACACATCCGATGACACTGGCAGATCCTTATGTGGTTCATGAAAAGAACAGACATGCAGTGACACCGGGTGTGGTTCATGAAAAGAACAGACATGCAGTGACACCGGGTGTGGTTCATGAAAACAACAGACATGTAATGAAACTGGGTGTGGTTCACGAAAAGAACAGACATGCAATGACTCTAGCTGTGGTTCATGAATAGAACACACATGCAATGACACTGGGTGTGGTTCATGAAAAGTACACACATGCAATGACACTGGTGGATCCTTATGTGTGGTTCATGAAAAGAACAGACATGCAATGAATCTAGCTGTGGTTCATGAAAAGAACACACATGCAATGACACTAGGTGTGGTTCATGAAAAGAACAGACATGAAATGACACCGGTGGATCCACGTGTGGTTCATGAGAAGAACACACATCCAATGACACTAGGTGGGTCCTTATGTGGTTCATGAAAATAACTGACATGCAGTGACACTAGGTGTGGTTCATGAAAAGAACAGATATGCAATGACATTGGTGGATCCATGTGTGGTTTCTATAAGTAACAGACATGCAATGACTCTAGCTATGGTTAATGAAAAGAACGTGCATGCAATGACATTGGGTGTGGTTCATGAAAAGAACAAACATGCCATGACACTGGTGGATCCTTATGTGGTTTGTTTAGAGGAACAAACATGCAATGACACCGACGGATCCATGTGTGGTTCATGAGAAGAACACACATCCAATGACATTGGTGGATCCTTATGTGGTTTGTTTAGAGGAACAGACATGCAATGACACCGGTGGATCCTTATGTGGTCTGTCTAGAGGAACACACACGCAATGGCACCGGGTGTGGTTCATGAAAAGAACACACATGCAATGACTTATGTGGTTTGTTTAGAAGAACACACATGCAATGAAACTCGGTGTGGTTCATGAAAAGAACAGACACGCAATGACACTTGTGGATCCTTATGTGGTTTGTTTAGAGGAACAGACATGCAATGCCACCGTGGATCCATGTGTGGTTCATGAGAAGAACACACATCCAATGACACTGGTAGATCCTTATGTGGTTTGTCTAGAGGAATAGACATGCAATCACATAGGTGGATCCATGTGTGGTTTATGAGAAGAACACACATCCATTAAACTCTAGTGGATCTATCTTGGCAGAATTTTATGTATTCCACGATGTATTTCATTGTACAAGACACTTTCCATTTTTATACTACTCAGTTTTGCCCTTGGTTTTATGTGGTACTACTTAGTTTTGCTCCCCTCTCTATCTTTTGTAGAAGCACAAACCTGTGCTCACCCTGTCTGCTACTCTCTGGTTGGTTGTCAGAGTTGTCACGCGGATCATGCGCACCAACAGTTGATTCTGTGCGATCCAACGATGATCGTTGCACACGTCGAGCCCTTCATAGTACAGCATGAGACAACACGGACGTCTCCCTCCGCGAGACTTCTACAGGAAGGAACACGATGCCGTCCATGGAAAAAGTCGTCGAGCGGTCATGTCAAGTTTAATCAAGTCTGCAAAGCCTACTACTACTACTACAACTCATGCACAGGGCAACGGGGTCATCGAGTGCACGATTGTCGACGGGACGCTGCAATTTATTGCCACTTGATTTTAATCAGACATATCCCATTTTTACGCAGCACTCTCAATCTGACTTCCAACTGGGCCCTACCGCTAGTAAATTGCATGAGTCAAGGGCCCCCTCGAGTAGATCTAACGTTGCTCGAAATTAGTTGCGTGCCACTTGCATGAAGTGGAATCGAGGTCTGCCATGAGCGTGTTTTCAATGCAGCTCTAAAGTGGAGATTGTGGTATCCCCCGCCCCCCGCCCACCACACGTGTCCACTCGAGGACTACGAATGGTCCAGTGTTTATAACCCCCCTCGACCTTCTTCTTCCATTAGCTCGTGCCATTTCCCCTAGTCTGTCTAGTCCCAAGACCCCAATCTACACCTGTCGCACGCGCCCAAGCTCCCTCGTTTGCACTACCTCCTTCCCTTGGTGCGCCATGAAGCGTACGCGTGGAGACGATCCGGAGGTGAAGCCAGTTGAAGGCGCAACAACAGATGGCTCGGTCGTTGCCAAGCAGGCGAAGGCATCTTCTCCGGGCACGAACGCCGCTCATCGCCGCGCCGTCGAGGGTACGAGATCATCCGCTCAGCCGTAGCTGCTACAGCGAGCAGGTGGTAGCCATCACCGCCGAAAGCGGTAGTAGTCGCCAGCGGCAAAGCAGGTCGTGGCCGACAATGTTGTGGTGCCAGCCGCAGATCTGGATGGGGGGTAGGCAGCAGGCGGAGGCAATCCGGTGATCAACATCGATGACCCCATCGCCGTTCAAGAAATCTTCGACGCAATCGTGGAGAATGATGAGTTCCAGGAGGAGGTTCCTGATGAGGAGTCCGAGGTACTACATTGCTAGCTTCTCTAGTCGTAGCCACAGTTTTCATTGTTCATACATAGGATTTGCTCAATCGTGAACAGATTCCTTTCCTCTTGAAGTAGGGTAGTATATATATATGATTCGATCGGTTGATTGATGCATCTACCATCTAGTCACAAAACCCCAATCTGCTCATCTGCCATCTAGTTGAGTTTGCTAGTTGAGTGTTGATTTCGATACACAGCAGGCCTATAACATTACATTTCTATTCCTTACTGAGCCCAATGATTCAATTTTGCCCCAAAATAGTGCAAGGGCATCTGATGGTCTAGTGTTCTTAGGGATGGTTAGTGAACCTGAGGCAGCAATGCACATAAACAATATAGGTTGTGCTGTTGGTATTTTGGTTCTCCGACTCCATCGCTGAAAAAAATGAGGCCCTAATTTTTCTCTCATATGGAACCTAAACATATAATCTTTGTATTGTTTCTGATCTATGAATGCGTTGTATGATGCATTTGTATATCCCAGAATATTGTTTTGTACGATTACATTTCAATTTCTTATTGTGGCCAATGATTCAAATTTGCCCCAAAGAGAGGCAGACACATTGGTGTCAAATTTTTTCAGGGATGAGTGAGTGAACCTAGGGCCATGTACAAGATCAATATAAGTTGTGCAATTGTTACTTGGTTCGCTTACGCCATCTCTGTAGAAACTTATGAGGCTGCAATCTTTATTCTACATTCATAGAACTATGATATTTGAACTATCCATTCCATGCATTCATAGTGTATAAGAATTACATTTTAGTTTGTTATCGAGGCTGATGATTGAAATTTGCCCCAAAAGAGTTCAAGGGGAGACACGTATGATGGTGTTGTGTTTTAAAGATGGGTTGGTGAACCCGAGGCAGCAATGCACACAAACAATATAGGTTGTTTTGTTGGTACTTTGGTTCTCCAACTCCATCTCTGAAACAAATTATGAGGCCCTTGATTTATTCTCATATGGAACTACATATATAATCCTTGAATTCTTTCTGATCTTTTAATGATTGGTATGATGCATATGTATATGAATGGTTCTGATCATAAGTATTTTTAACATGTACCTGAAGATTAATTGTTTGGTTTTTTATTTATAATTACAATATTTAGGCTTGTTTTTGTACCTGACTATGTATATCCCTGAATATTGTTTTGTACGATTACATTTCAATTTATTATTGTGGCCAATGATTCAAATTTGCCCCAAAGAGAGGCAGACACATTGGTGTCAGATTTTTACAGGGATGAGTGAGCGAACCTGGGACTCTGTACAAGAATAATATAAGATGTTCAATTGTTACTTGGTTCGCTCACGCCATCCCTGAATAAACTTATGAGGCCACAATCTTTATTATACATTCATAGAACTATGATATTCAAATTATCTATTCCATGCATTCATAGTGTATAAGAATTACATTTTAGTTTGTCACCGAGACCGATGATTGAAATTTTCCCCAAAAGAGTTCAAGGGGAGACACGTATGATGGTGTCGTGTTTTAGGGATGGGTTGGTGAACCTGAGGCAGCAATGCACACAAACAATATAGGTTGTGTTGTTGGTACTTTGGTTCTCCAACTCCATTTCTGAAACAAATTATGAGGCCCTTGATTTATTCTCATATGGAACTACATATATGATCCTTGAATTGTTTCTGATCTTTTAATGATTGGTATGATGCATATGTATATGAATGGTTTTGATCATAAGTATTTTTAACATGTACCTGGAGATTAATTGTTTGGTTTTTTATTTATAATTACAATATTTAGGCTTGTTTTTGTACCTGACTATGTATATTCCTGAATAATGTTTTGTACGATTACATTTCAATTTCTTATTGTGGCCAATTATTCAAATTTACCCCAAAAGCGAGGCAGACACATTGGCGTCAGATTTTTTCAGGGACGAGTTAGTGAACCTGGGGCGATGTACAAGAACAATATAGGCTGTGCAATTGTTACTTGGTTCACTTATGCCATCCCTGTAGAAACTTATGAGGCCTTAATATTTATTTTACATTCATAGAACTATGATATTCAAATTACCTATTCCATGCATTTAGTGTATAACAATTACATTTTAGGTTGTCATCGAGGCCGATGATTGAAATTTGCCCCAAAAGAGTTCAAGGGGAGACACATATGACGGTGTCGTGTTTTAGGGATGGGTTGGTGAACCTGAGGCAGCAATGCACACAAACAATATAGGTTGTGCTGTTGGTACTTTGGTTCGCCAACTCCATCTCTGAAACAAATTATGAGGCCCTAGATTTATTCTCATATGGAACTACATATATGATCCTTGAATTGTTTATGATCTTTTAATGATTGGTATGATGCATATGTATATGAATGGTTTTGATCATAAGTATTTTTAACATGTACCTGAAGATTAATTGTTTGGTTTTTATTTATAATTACAATATTTAGGCTTGTTTTTGTACCTGACTATGTATATTCCTGAATAATGTTTTGTACGATTACATTTCAATTTCTTATTGTGGCCAATGATTCAAATTTACCCCAAAAGAGAGGCAGACACATTGGTGTCAGATTTTTTCAGGGACGAGTTAGTGAACCTGGGGCGATGTACAAGAACAATATAGGCTGTGCAATTATTTACTTGGTTCACTTATGCCGTCCCTGTAGAAACTTATGAGGCCTTAATCTTTATTCTACATTCATAGAACTATGATATTCAAATTACCTATTCAAGGCATTTAGTGTATAAGAATTACATTTTATGTTGTCACCGAGGCCGATGATTGAAATTTGCCCCAAAAGAGTTCAAGGGGAGACACATATGACAGTGTCGTGTTTTAGGGATGGGTTGGTGAACCTGAGGCAGCAATGTACACAAACAATATAGGTTGTGTTGTTGGTACTTTGGTTCGCCAACTCCATCTCTAAAACAAATTATGAGGCCCTAGATTTATTCTCATATGGAACTACATATATGATCCTTGAATTGTTTCTGATCTTTTAATGATTGGTATGATGCATATGTATATGAATGGTTTTGATCATAAGTATTTTTAACATGCACCTGAAGGTTAATTGTTTGGTTTTTTATTTGTAATTACAATATTTAGGCTTGTTTTTGTACCTGACTATGTATATCCCTGAATAATGTTTTGTACGATTATATTTCAATTTCTTATTGTGGCCAATGATTCAAATTTGTCCCAAAAGAGAGGCAGACACATTGGTGTCAGATTTTTTTAGGGATGAGTTAGTGAACCTGGGGTGATGTACAACAACATTACAGGTTGTGCAATTGTTACTTGGTTCGCTGACTCCATCCCTGAAGAAACTTATGAGGCCCCTAGATTTATCCTACATTCACTCTGATGCAATTATTTGTCATTATGTTGAGATGAATGATATATGAACCGATCAAACTATTGGTGAGATGCTTTATCTTTGATATCCATGGATATATTGTCTTACATATACATGTTGTCAATTCTTGAGTTGTAATACAATTCAATCATATGTATGAGTTCTAAGTTATGTTCTTAAAAATCAACAGGAGGATGATGATGAAGTGGACGATAGCAAGGTATCTAGGGACAACAAGAGACGCTACGTGCTAAGGCGGTTACGGTGTGGGCTAATCCGTTTCCACCGTAGGGGGAGACTGTTTTGCCCATTCTGTGATAGAGCAATCAACGTGGACCTCAACAGCATGATCCAGCACGCGGAGGGTGTTGGCAGAGGCGGAGGCAGAAGGCATAGGCCGATTACCTTGGCGCGGCACGTAGCCTATGGCAAATTCCTCCGGGAGTATGTCAGGACTGGCCTGTATCCCATCGACTAGGCTGTCGCTGCCTCCTGCTGATAAACCCCTGCCCTTCTAGGCGTCTCCGTGTCCTAGCCTCCTGCTGCAGCCCCTGCTTTTATTTTGTTGTAGCTAATTATTACCTGTGTGTGGCATGTAAGACAATATATCTGTGGTGTCTCTGGTGAACCTTCTATATTAATCTACTCCTTTATATGGAGTGCCTTAAAGTTTCTAGTGTTCAGTTATATTTACTGATCATTCTCATGCACACTACAAAATATTTCTAGTGCTCGATTATATTATAATTGTCAAGAAATACATCAACAAGTTAAATTTGTCGAAATTTTGTATTGAAGTAACTAAATGTATCACACACATAATAAACTAGAAACTGAAATCTAGTTCAAACACATAATGTATCACCACCACTTGTTGTCGTCCTTGACTTGCTTCCCCTTCACCCGCTTGATGTCGCCACCGTCCCAAGATCTCTGCTCGTCCTGAAACCTCTTTCTGTCCTCCTCGCACTTCTTCTCCTGGGCTAGCTTGCAACCAGGGCATAGCTCTCTCACGAAAAACCCCGCCTTAACCATCCCATCTTTCATGGTAATGAGCTTGTTGTACAACTCGTACGCCATGTAGGCGTCTCTGGCTGCATACTCGAGATGCACCTGGCTCATCGGCTTCCACTCCCAGTAGTCGTGATCGAGTCGCTTCAATTTCTTCAGTTTTTCATAGGATTTATTGATGATTTCCGCTGCCAGATCACCCACGCCATCCTTCACTGGGTAGGATTTGATCTTGTACAGATTTTGGATGTCGATGTGGTGCCCCTCTGGGATTTTTATCAACACACGAGAAAGCATAATTGTGTCATTTGTGATATCCACGCTAGTGAAAGTTATCCCTTTCCTACACAAGAACTCGACCAGAGCTGGACAACGCATCTCAGTTGGTTTACTCCTGTACTTAGATGGTTCTAGGGATGTAAGAGAACAAGGGATGCAGAAGTGGTGATCTCAAATTTAAATTTCACATACCTGCAGAAGTGGTAAACGAGGACCTCCTCATGTATGGCGATTTGCACGACAGCAATCTCTTGTGGAGCATTTTTTCGCTTATTTGCACGGGTGTACTCCAAGTCTAGCCCCACAAACTTGTGCTTCTATTTCTCAAGCAATTGCTCAAACCTGGCGAGAGTTGTCTCCACAGTCGCTTCATCATTTGTGTACACCACTGTCAAAGTCGTGGTGCCATGGGCAGGGACCAAGTGGGTCTCTGTTGTGCGTTTCCCATCGTCCATGCCTGCAAGGAAATGCCTGCGAGAGGAAGAAGAAGATGAACCGATGGTTCTATAATAGAGGAAGAAGAAGCGCCCAAGAAAAACTGCAGAGGAATGACTAAGGAAGAGCAATGCCTGCAGAAGAAACGTGGTAACTGCAACTTTCGGTTCGAGAACTCACTGTGGTTATGTGAAGATCGTGGAAGTGCCGCCGGTTCAACAAGTGGGGCCAGTTCCTCCGAGAATATGAAATTAGCTGTGCATTTTTCTATGCGAGAAATTGAGAGAAGTCATTTATACTTTGTCTTTCATAATTAAACACAATGAAGTTGGTACAGCCCAAGAGATTTGAACAAAAGAGATTTGCTAGTTTAACATACAACAACACTTACAGGCCCAACATGGCAGAACTTGGAGAGCCCAAGAACTTGAGCTACCACAGAGACCTCGGCAGAGGTGGCAGAATTGGTTCGGGTGCAACCACGGCGATGGCGAGCTCGGATTCTAGAGGAGGAAAACAGAAGCGAGCATGGTCGACAAGGTGATAGATCTCACCGGGAACCAATTCTCATCCCTGACCGTGCCATGGGTGCATCCACGGTGAGGGCGAGCTCCGACTCGGGATGGGGAGGAGAGCGGGGCCGAGCAGCTTTGTCACTTCCCAGCTCTGCGCCATGGCCGCGACCACAGATTGCCGCTCCGGGGAAGAAGACGCGTAATGGATGTAGGCGCCAACGCTGCAAGCCTACAGGGAGGAGAGCTGGGCCGAGCAGGTTCGTCCACGTCCCAGCTCCGTGCCATGGCTGCGATGCCCCATAGATTGCCGCTCCAGGGAAGAAGAAGACGCGTAATGAATGCAGGCACCAATGCTGCAAGCCTAATTGGCACCTAAGCGACGGGAGCGGCAGGAGCGACATAACATCGAGAACTGACAGGAGGGGCCCAACTTGACGGCCGTTAGCCTGATTTTTTGTATTGAAACGTAAAGTTGAATTCGTGC
Source organism: Avena insularis (assembly GCA_023614405.1). Lineage (NCBI taxonomy): Eukaryota > Viridiplantae > Streptophyta > Magnoliopsida > Poales > Poaceae > Avena > Avena insularis. The sequence goes on from CM042688.1 coordinate 242,433,073, forward strand.
CAAAAAAGACCCTCTGAGTATTTGGCACACCAACTGTAGTCATCGCGGATGATTTCAGGGAACTTGGGTACCACGTTGCCTGGACACCCCAACTTTCGGGCCACAAAATGATACTCTCCTATGGCCGTGTATGTGGTGCAATCTACTAATCAAGTGTGTTCCACGCGAGGGGCACGAAGATCAAAAGATCCCATGACGTGATGTGGTGTTACGGTTAACGAGGCACTACTGCGACAGGACGTGCGTAGCAGTTATTCCTGACATTACTATAGTAATCGGTGCAGTAAATAAGCATGGCCCTTAAAATGAGGCAAAGTGATGATTACCCTCCACGTGGGATGTGGGGAAGTGTATGAGAGAAGGAAAGGTAACCCGGATATGTGTGCAAAGACCCAGCCAGCAAAAAATAACTCGGAATGAGCCAAGGGAACGTAAAGGGAAAAAGTTCGGGTTACGGAGTAACTCGGCCGAAGAGGCAAAGATTCGGATAGGGGAACCTCCTGTGGCCTTAACAACTAAAGTTGCTAAGACTACACCAGCTTCAGGGACTAATGTTGGGGGATACCCCTGGGTAGGGTCACGCCGAGGTATAAAGGCCGAGTTAGCCGAGGTACGACACTGTCAAAGCAAGTGCAGGCCAGGCCACCTCAAGGCAGGCCAACTTACGGAGTAACCCGGCCTGTGAGGCAACTCCCTAGCATTAACCCGGCTAGCATAAAATATATGTCGGCGATGTTTGTTTGTCTATTACGCAAGTACCCTCATAGCCGGGTTATCCATGTGCTAGGCGGACTACCATTTGGCTTCCAAGAGAAGGAAGGAATCTCCCACTGGTCAAAAGGTGGCCTTTGCTAGCTGTAGCATGAGCGAAGCAAAGCAGAGGGAAGGACCAGCAGGGCGGAGGCGACCAAGATGACGCGGGTAGTGTCGACTGACGTAGCCCATGTCTGATGACGCTTAAAGGCAAGGATTACGTAGTGGGTTACGTCCATAGTCCGGACAAACCACTAAAGAGAATAAAGAAGCATTTAGCTTTAACCAAGGGGCATATTCGGGGAATATGCTGCCACGTGTGCCCTAACTTTGTAACCCGGGCTTCCCTATATAAGGATCACCAGGGCCTCCATAGAAGGGGATCGATCATTTTCTCTGTCTAAGGTAGAACTCTAGAGCTAGGTGGCGGGGGGTAAGAGACATAGTCTCCTTCTCATGAACATCTCGTGGAGCACTCGTAACCACCATTGATAGAGGAAATATAACAACATCTGTGCGTTGAATCACCACTTTTTCCCTCCCTGGATTCGCCTAGCGCTCATTGGCCCCATCTTTATCCTATCCATGGCATCTGCCGTGCCACCACCATGATACCCCCCTTGATGACACCTACTGGTCCCTTGTATAATAGTTGGTGTATAACACCATACCCCTTTGGAGACCCCATTTTAGCCGAAGCAAAACTTAGGATGGGAAGACCCCCGGAAAAGTTTTACAAAACATTTATGGCAAAACCTTGGTGAGGTTTTACCTACCAAGAGAATTTTGAGAAAGGAAAAACGTTTTGGTTTTACAAATGCTGTTGGAAAGGAGGAGGAGAAAATGTTTACGAAAACTCACCCGGTTCTTTGTAGCTTAGCTATAACAACTCATCCGTGCAACCACCTTACCTTGAAATGGGACAGGGCTTAACTGAAAGTAGTTCACTCTGATATGGGTATTCTCACTGCTACGTATGGGGGATCATCTCCCTCAAAATCCGGGCTTACCTTTACAGAAAGGGTCAACTGTTAGACTGTCACCTGGAGGAAGCAGAGTCACCCATGCGAGTGACCGGGCGAACTATGAGCCTTTCATTGAAAGTGCCCTCTCTAGGTCTAAGTGGGGTGCTCCGGTTGGTCCATGTATCCAGAAGTCCCGGTCTTAAGGGGAACACCTCATAGGCTAGGGCCCGTGTCAGAGTGGACCTTACGAGGGTTATGTTTGATTATCCGAACCCCGCATACTGGTGTATGACGATTCACGGTGAACCGCGGCGGATGTATCAAATCTTGTGGGTAAAGTGTACAACCTTTGCAGAGTGTAAATCTATTCGAATAGTCGTGTCTACGGTTATGACGGTTGGACAAACTACTGTAGAGCGGTGCTGGTTTTGATTTCAAAAAGGACTTTGGAAAAGCAAAGGCTTTGGAAATGATTTGACCGAGGAAGGAAAGGAGTTTGGTCATGAGATGACCGGAAGGAAGAAACAAATGGGTGACCCAGTCCTAGTGTTTTCCAAAAACTTTTCAAAAAGGTTTCCAAAATGTCTTACATAAGTTTTCAACAAGTTGTGTAGATGCTATATCTACAAGAGAAACTATTTGAGAAAAGAACCTCTCTTGGAGTCCTCCTACTACCACAGCCATATTGCATATCCTTTTGTTTTTATTATTCTCTTAAGGTGGTTTGCGAGTACATTCAAAGTACTCACTGGCATTGTCCCTGGCTATTAAAATGGTCATATATCAAGAATAAGGTGAAGATGATGACTATACGAGCTAGGACGTTCTCGTAGTCAGTTGCATGTAGGTTAAGGCATGACTCAGGCTCTACGCTTGATGAAGTTCCGCAGATGATAATTGATGTAGCCATAATGGCATGTAAGGTATGACATGTATCCGCTTAAGTAATGGATGTTTACTTTCATACTTGTCGGTTATGTGCCACGACTAACTGATCATGGGATCGTGGTGTATGCATAACAGGGATTCTCGCAGGATTAATCTAGGGGGCCCACATACATTGCATGTGTTTTTTACTAAACCACATGGATCCACTTGTGACATTTGCATGTGTGTTCTTTTCTTAAACCACATTGATCAACCAGATACATTGCATGTGTGTTCTTTATCTAAACCACATTGATCCACTGGTGACATTGCATGTTTGTTCTTTTCCTAAACCACGTTGATCGACTAAAGTCATTGCATGTCTATTCTTTTCCTGAACCACATTGATCCACTAGAGACATTTCATGTTTGTTCTCTTCCTAAACCACATAGATTCACTAGAGACATTGCATGTGTGTTCTTTTCCTAAACCACATGGATCCACTAGTGACATTTGCATCTATGTTCTTTTCTGAAGCCACATTGATCTACTGGGGACATTTGCATGTGTGTTCTTTTCCTAAACCACATGGATCCACTAGTGACATTTGCAATGTGTTATTTTCCTAAACCACATGGATCCACTAGCGACATTGTATGTCTGTTCTTTTACTACATCACATTGATCCGCTGGTGTCATTCCCATGTGTGTTATTTTCCTAAACCACATGGATCCACTAGAGTCATTGCATGTGTGTTCTATTCTTAAACCACATTGATCCATTGGTGACATTGCATGTGTGTTCTTTTCCTAAACCACATGGATCCACTAGAGTCAGTGCATGTGTCTTATTTTCCTAAACCACATTGATCCACTAGTGACATTTGCATGTGTGTACTTTTCCTAAACCACATTGATACACTAGAGTCATTGCATGTGTTTTTTTCCTAAACCACATGGATCCACTAGAGACATTGCATGTGTGTTCTTTTCCTAAACCACATGGATCCACTAGAGTCATTACATGTGTGTTTTATTCCTAAACAACATGGATCCACTGGAGTCATTGCATGTGTGTTATTTTTCTAAACCACATGGATCCACTGGTGACATTTGCATGTGTGCTATTTTCCTAAATCGCATGGATACACTTGAGTCATTGCATGTGTGTTGTTTTCCTAAACCACATGTATCCACTGGAGTGATTGCATGTGTGTCCTTTTCCTAAACCACATTGATCCACTAGTGATATTTCCATGTGTGTGTGTCTTTTCCTAAACCACATGGATCCACTAGAGACATTGTATGTGTGTTCTTTTCCTAAACCACATGGATCCACTGGTGACATCGCATATGTGTTCTGTTCCTTAACCAGATGGATCCACAGGAGGAAATTGCATGTGTGTTATTTTTCTAAACCACATTGATCCACTGGTGACATTGCATATGTGTTCTTTTCCTAAACCACATGGATCCACTATATATATTGCATGTGTTTTTTACTAAACTACATGGATCCACTGGTCACATTTCCACGTGTGTTCTTTTCTTAAACCACATTGATCCACCAGATACATTGCATGTGTGTTCTTTATCTAAACCACATTGATTCACTAGTGACATTGCATGTGTGTTCTTTTCCTAAACCACATTAATCCACTAGAGTCATTGCATGTATATTCTTTTCTTGAACTACATTGATCCACTAGAGACATTGCATGTGTGTTCTTTTCGTAAGCCACATAAATCCACTAGAGATATTACATTTGTGTTCTTTTCCTAAACCACATGGATCCACAAGAGTCATTGCAGGTGTGTTCTTTTCCTAAACCACATGGATCCACTAGATTCATTGCATGTGTGTTCTTTTCCTAAACCACATGGATCCACTGGTGACATTTGCATGTGTGTTATTTTCCTAAACCACATGGATCCACTAGCGACATTGCATGTGTGTTCTTTTACTACATCACATTTATCCGCTAGTGTCATTGTCATGTGTGTTATTTTCCTAAACCACATGGATCCACTAGAGACATTGCACGTGTGTTCTTTTCCTAAACCACATTGATCCACTAGTGACATTTGGATTTGTGTTCTTTTCCTAAACCACATGGATCCACTAGAGTCAGTGCATGAGTCTTCTATTCCTAAACCACATTGATCGAGTGGTGACATTTGCATGTATGGTCTTTTCCAAAACCACATTGATCCACTAGAGTCATTGCATGTGTGTTTTTTTCCGAAAGCACATGGATCCACTAGAGACATTGCATGTGTGTTCTTTTCCTAAACCACATGGATCCACTAGAGTCATTGCATGTGTGTTCTATTCCTAAACAACATGGATCCACTAGAGTCATTGCATGTGCGTTATTTTCCTAACCCACATGGATCCACTAGTGACATTTGCATGTGTGTTATTTTCCTAAATCACATGGATACACTTGACTCATTGCATTTGTGTTCTTCTCCTAAACCACATGGATCCACTAGAGACATTGCATGTGTGTTCTTTTCCTAAACCACATTGATCCACTAGTGACATTTGGATGTGTGTTCTTTTCCTAAACCACATGGATCCACTAGAGACATTGCATGTGTGTTCTTTTCCTAAACCACATTTATCCACTGGTGGTATTGCATGTGTGTTCTTTGCCTAATCAACATGGATCCTCTGGTGACATTTGCATGTGTGTTCTTTACCTAAACCACATGGATCCACTTGAGTCATTGCATGCGTGTTATTTTCCTAAACCACATGGATCCACTGGCAATATTGCATGTCTGTTCTTTTCCTACATCACATTGATCCGCTGGTGTCATTTCCATGTGTGTTATTTTCCTAAACCACATGGATCCACTAGAGTCATTGCATGTGTGTTCTATCCTTAAACCACATCGATCCACTACAGTCATTGCATGTGTGTTCTATTCCTATACAACATGGATCCACTAGAGTCATTGCATGTGCGTTCTTTTCCTAAACCACATGGATCTAGTAGAGACATTTGGATGTGTGTTCTTTTCCTAAACCATATGGATCCACTAGAGACATTAGATGTGTGTTCTTTTCCTAAACCACATTGATCCACTAGAGACATTACATGTGTGTTCTTTGCCTAAACCACATTGATCCAGTGGTGACATTTGCATGTGTGTCATTTTCCTAAACCACATGGATCCACTAGTGACATTGCATGTGTGTTCTTTTCCTAAATCACATGGATCCAGTAGTGACATTTGCATGTGTGTTCTTTTCCTAAACCACATGGATTCACTAGAGACATTGCATGTGTGTTCTTTTCCTAAATCACATGGATCCACTAGAGTCATTGCATGTGTGTTCTTTGCCTAAACCATATGGATCCACTAGATTCATTGCAGGTATTTTCTTTTCCTAAACCACATGGATCCACTAGATTCATTGCATGTGTGTTCTTTTCCTAAACCACATGGATCCACTAGTGACATTTGCATGTGTGTTATTTTCCTAAACCACATGGATCCACTAGCGACATTGCATGTTTGTTCTTTTACTACATCACATCGATCCGCTAATGTCATTGTCATGTGTGTTATTTTCCTAAACCACATGGATGCACTTGAGTCATTGCATGTGTGTTCTATTCTTAAACCACACTGATCCATTGGTGGCATTGCATTTGTGTTCTTTTCGTAAACCACATGGATCCACTAGAGTCAGTGCATGTGTCCTTTTTTCCTAAACCACATTGATCCACTGTTGACATTTGCATGTATGTTCTTTTCCTAAACCACATTGATCCACTAGAGTCATTGGATGTGTGTTTTTTTCCTAAACCACATGGATCCACTAGAGACATTGCATGTGTGTTCTTTTCCTAAACCACATGGATCAACTAGAGTCATTGCATGTGTGTTCTATTCCTAAACAACATGGATCCACTAGAGTCATTGCATGTGCATTATTTTCCTAAACCACATGGATCCACTAGTGACATTTCCATGTGTGTTATTTTCCTAAATCACATGGATACACTTGACTCATTGCATTTGTGTTCTTTTCCTAAACCACATGGATCCACTAGAGACATTGCACGTGTGTTCTTTTCCTAAACCACTTTGATCCACTAGTGACATTTGGATGTGTGTTCTTTTCCTAAACCACATGGATCCACTAGAGTCAGTGCATGTGTCTTCTTTTCCTAAACCACATTGATCCAGTGGTGACATTTGCATGTATGTTCTTTTCCTAAACCACATTGAGCCACTAGTCATTGCATGTGTGTTTTTTTCCTAAAGCACATGGATCCACTAGAGACATTGCATGTGTGTTCTTTTCCTAAACCACATGGATCCACTAGAGTCATTGCATGTGTGTTCTATTCCTAAACAACATGGATCCACTAGAGTCATTGCATGTGCGTTATTTTCCTAACCCACATGGATCCACTAGTGACATTTGCATGTGTGTTATTTTCCTAAATCACATGGATACACTTGACTCATTGCATTTGTGTTCTTCTCCTAAACCACATGGATCCACTAGAGACATTGCACGTGTGTTCTTTTCCTAAACCACATTGATCCACTAGTGACATTTGGATGTGTGTTCTTTTCCTAAACCACATGGATCCACTAGAGACATTGCATGTGTGTTCTTTTCCTAAACCACATTGATCCACTGGTGGTATTGCATGTGTGTTCTTTGCTTAATCAACATGGATCCGCTGGTGACATTTGCATGTGTGTTCTTTACTTAAACCACATGGATCCACTTGAGTCATTGCATGTGTGTTATTTTCCTAAACCACATGGATCCACTGGCAATATTGCATGTCTGTTCTTTTCCTACATCACATTGATCCGCTGGTGTCATTTCCATGTGTGTTCTTTTCCTAAACCTCATGGATCCACTATATATATTGCATGTGTTTTTTACTAAACTATTGGGATCCACTGGTCACATTTCCACGTGTGTTCTTTTCTTACACCACCTTGATCCACCAGATACATTGCATGTGTGTTGTTTATCTAAACCACATTGATTCACTAGTGACATTGCATGTGTGTTCTTTTCCTAAACCACATTGATCCACTAGAGTCATTGCATGTATATTCTTTTCTTGAACCACATTGATCCACTAGAGACATTGCATGTGTGTTCTTTTCGTAAGCCACATAAATCCACTAGAGATATTACATTTGTGTTCTTTTCCTAAACCACATGGATCCACAAGAATCATTGCAGGTGTGTTCTTTTCCTAAACCACATGGATCCACTAGATTCATTGCATGTGTGTTCTTTTCCTAATTCACATGGATCCACTGGTGACATTTGCATGTGTGTTATTTTCCTAAACCACATGGATCCACTAGCGACATTGCATGTGTGTTCTTTTACTACATCGCATTTATCCGCTAGTGTCATTGTCATGTGTGTTATTTTCCTGAACCACATGGATGCACTAGAGTCATTGCATGTGTGTTCTATTCTTAAACCATATTGATCCATTGGTGAGATTGCATGTGTGTTCTTTTCCTAAACCACATGGATCCACTAGAGTCAGTACATGTGTCTTCTTTTCCTAAACGTAATTGATCCAGTGGTGACATTTGCATGTATGTTCTTTTCCTAAACCACATTGATCCACTAGAGTCATTGCATGTGTTTTTTTCCTGAAGCACATGGATCCACTAGAGACATTTCATGTGTGTTCTTTTCCTAAACCACATGGATCCACTAGAGTCATTGCATGTGTGTTCTATTCCTAAACAACATGGATCCACTAGAGTCATTGCATGTGTGTTATTTTCCTAAACCACATGGATCCACTAGTGACATTTGCATGTGTGTTATTTTCCTAAATGACATGGATACACTTGACACATTGCATTTGTGTTCTTCTATTAAACCACATGGATCCACTAGAGACATTGCACGTGTGTTCTTTTCCTAAACCACATTGATCCACTAGTGACATTTGGATGTGTGTTCTTTTCCTAAACCACATGGATCCACTAGAGACATTGCATGTGTGTTCTTTTCCTAAACCACATTGATCCACTGGTGGTATTGCATGTGTGTTCTTTGCCTAATCAACATGGATCCGCTGGTGACATTTGCATGTGTGTTCTTTACTTAAACCACATGGATCCGCTTGAGTCATTGCATGTTTGTTATTTTCCTAAACCACATGGATCCACTGGCAATATTGCATGTCTGTTATTTTCCTACATCACATTGATCCGCTGGTGTCATTTCCATGTGTGTTATTTTCCTAAACCACATGGATCCACTAGAGTCGTTGCATGTGTGTTCTATTCTTAAACCACATCGATCCACTATAGTCATTGCATGTGTGTTCTATTCCTAAACAACATGGATCCACTAGAGTCATTGCATGTGCGTTCTTTTCCTAAACCACATGGATCTAGTAGAGACATTTGGATGTGTGTTCTTTTCCTAAACCATATGGATCCACTAGAGACATTAGATGTGTGTTCTTTTCCTAAACCACATTGATCCACTAGAGACATTACATGTGTGTTCTTTGCCTAAACCACATTGATCCAGTGGTGACATTTGCATGTGTGTCATTTTCCTAAACCACATGGATCCACTAGTGACATTGCATGTGTGTTCTTTTCCTAAATCACATGGATCCAGTAGTGACATTTACATGTGTGTTCTTTTGCTAAACCACATGGATTCACTAGAGACATTGCATGTGTGTTCTTTTCCTAAATCACATGGATCCACTGGAGTCATTGCATGTGTGTTCTTTGCCTAAACCATATGGATCCACTAGATTCATTGCAGGTGTTTTCTTTTCCTAAACCACATGGATCCACTAGATTCATTGTGTGTGTGTTCTTTTCCTAAACCACATGGATCCACTAGTGACATTTGCATGTGTGTTATTTTCCTAAACCACATGGATCCACTAGCGACATTGCATGTGTGTTCTTTTACTACATCACATCGATCCGCTAATGTCATTGTCATGTGTGTTATTTTCCTAAACCACATGGATGCACTAGAGTCATTGCATGTGTGTTCTATTCCTAAACCACACTGATCCATTGGTGGCATTGCATGTGTGTTCTTTTCCTAAACCACATGGATCCACTAGCGTCAGTGCATGTGTCTTCTTTTCCTAAACCACATTGATCCACTGTTGACATTTGCATGTATGTTCTTTTCCTAAACCACATTGATCCACTAGAGTCATTGGATGTGTTTTTTTTCCTAAACCACATGGATCCACTAGAGACATTGCATGTGTGTTCTTTTCCTAAACCACATGGATCAACTAGAGTCATTGCATGTGTGTTCTATTCCTAAACAACATGGATCCACTAGAGTCATTGCATGTGCATTATTTTCCTAAACCACATGGATCCACTAGTGACATTTGCATGTGTGTTATTTTCCTAAATCACATGGATACACTTGACTCATTGCATTTGTGTTCTTTTCCTAAACCACATGGATCCACTAGAGACATTGCACGTGTGTTCTTTTCCTAAACCACATTGATCCACTAGTGACATTTGGATGTGTGTTCTTTTCCAAAACCACATGGATCCACTAGAGTCAGTGCATGTGTCTCCTTTTCCTAAACCACATTGATCCAGTGGTGACATTTGCATGTATGTTCTTTTCCTAAACCACATTGAGCCACTAGTCATTGCATGTGTGTTTTTTTCCTAAAGCACATGGATCCACTAGAGACATTGCATGTCTGTTCTTTTCCTAAACCACATGGATCCACTAGAGTCATTCCATGTGTGTTATATTCCTAAACAACATGGATCCACTAGAGTCATTGCATGTGCGTTATTTTCCTAACCCACATGGATCCACTAGTGACATTTGCATGTGTGTTATTTTCCTAAATCACATGGATACACTTGACTCTTTGCATTTGTGTTCTTCTCCTAAACCACATGGATCCACTAGAGACATTGCACGTGTGTTCTTTTCCTAAACCACATTGATCCACTAGTGACATTTGGATGTGTGTTCTTTTCCTAAACCACATGGATCCACTAGAGACATTGCATGTGTGTTCTTTTCCTAAACCACATTGATCCACTGGTGGTATTGCATGTGTGTTCTTTGCCTAATCAACATGGATCCGCTGGTGACATTTGCATGTGTGTTCTTTACTTAAACCACATGGATCCACTTGAGTCATTGCATGTGTGTTATTTTCCTAAACCACATGGATCCACTGGCAATATTGCATGTCTGTTCTTTTACTACATCACATTGATCCGCTGGTGTCATTTCCATGTGTGTTGTTTTCCTAAACCACATGGATCCACTATATATATTGCATGTGTTTTTTACTAAACTATTGGGATCCACTGGTCACATTTCCACGTGTGTTCTTTTCTTAAACCACATTGATCCACCAGATACATTGCATGTGTGTTGTTTATCTAAACCACATTGATTCACTAGTGACATTGCATGTGTGTTCTTTTCCTAAACCACATTGATCCACTAGAGTCATTGCATGTATATTCTTTTGTTGAACCACATTGATCCACTAGAGACATTGCATGTGTGTTCTTTTCGTAAGCCACATAAATCCACTAGAGATATTACATTTGTGTTCTTTTCCTAAACCACATGGATCCACAAGAATCATTGCAGGTGTGTTCTTTTCCTAAACCACATGGATCCACTAGATTCATTGCATGTGTGTTCTTTTCCTAAACCACATGGATCCACTGGTGACATTTGCATGTGTGTTATTTTCCTAAACCACATGGATCCACTAGCGACATTGCATGTGTGTTCTTTTACTACATTGCATTTATCCGCTAGTGTCATTGTCATGTGTGTTATTTTCCTAAACCACATGGATCCACTAGAGTCAGTACATGTATCTTCTTTTCCTAAACGTAATTGATCCAGTGGTGACATTTGCATGTATGTTCTTTACCTAAACCACATTGATCCACTAGAGTCATTGCATGTGTTTTTTCCCTAAATCACATGGATCCACTAGAGACATTTCATGTGTGTTCTTTTCCTAAACCACATGGATCCACTAGAGTCATTGCATGTGTGTTCTATTCCTAAACAACATGGATCCACTAGAGTCATTGCATGTGCGTTATTTTCCTAAACCACATGGATCCACTAGTGACATTTGCATGTGTGTTATTTTCCTAAATCACATGGATACACTTGACTCATTGCATTTGTGTTCTTCTCCTAAACCACATGGATCCACTAGAGACATTGCACGTGTGTTCTTTTCCTAAACCGCATTGATCCACTAGTGACATTTGGATGTGTGTTCTTTTCCTAAACCACATGGATCCACTAGCGACATTGCATGTGTGTTCTTTTACTACATCACATCGATCCGCTAATGTCATTGTCATGTGTGTTATTTTCCTAAACCACATTGATCCACTGGTGGTATTGCATGTGTGTTCTTTGCCTAATCAACATGGATCCGCTGGTGACATTTGCATGTGTGTTCTTTACTTAAACCACATGGATCCACTTGAGTCATTGCATGTGTGTTATTTTCCTAAACCACATGGATCCACTGGCAATATTGCATGTTTGTTCTTTTCCTACATCACATTGATCCGCTGGTGTCATTTCCATGTGTGTTATTTTCCTAAACCACATGGATCCACTAGAGTCATTGCATGTGTGTTCTATTCTTAAACCACATCGATCCACTACAATCATTGCATGTGTGTTCTATTCCTAAACAACATGGATCCACTAGAGTCATTGCATGTGCGTTCTTTTCCTAAACCACATGGATCTAGTAGAGACATTTGGATGTGTGTTCTTTTCCTAAACCATATGGATCCACTAGAGACATTAGATGTGTGTTCTTTTCCTAAACCACATTGATCCACTAGAGACATTACATGTGTGTTCTTTGCCTAAACCACATTGATCCAGTGGTGACATTTGCATGTGTGTCATTTTCCTAAACCACATGGATCCACTAGTGACATTGCATGTGTGTTCTTTTCCTAAATCACATGGATCCAGTAGTGACATTTGCATGTGTGTTCTTTTCCTAAACCACATGGATTCACTAGAGACATTGCATGTGTGTTCTTTTTCTAAATCACATGGATCCACTGGAGTCATTGCATGTGTTTTCTTTGCCTAAACCATATGGATCCACTAGATTCATTGCAGGTGTTTTCTTTTCCTAAACCACATGGATCCACTAGATTCATTGCGTGTGTGTTCTTTTCCTAAACCACATGGATCCACTAGTGACATTTGCATGTGTGTTATTTTCCTAAACCACATGGATCCACTAGCGACATTGCATGTGTGTTCTTTTACTACATCACATCGATCCGCTAATGTCATTGTCATGTGTGTTATTTTCCTAAACCACATGGATGCACTAGAGTCGTTGCATGTGTGTTCTATTCTTAAACCACACTGATCCATTGGTGGCATTGCATGTGTGTTCTTTTCCTAAACCACATGGATCCACTAGAGTCAGCGCATGTGTCTTCTTTTCCTAAACCAAATTGATCCACTGGTGACATTTGCATGTATGTTCTTTTCCTAAACCACAATGATCCACTAGAGTCATTGGATGTGTGTTTTTTTCCTAAAGCACATGGATCCACTAGAGACATTGCATGTGTGTTTTTTCCTAAACCACATGGATCAACTAGAGTCATTGCATGTGTGTTCTATTCCTAAACAACATGGATCCACTAGAGTCATTGCATGTGCATTATTTTCCTAAACCACATGGATCCACTAGTGACATTTGCATGTGTGTTATTTTCATAAATCACATGGATACACTTGACTCATTGCATTTCTGTTCTTTTCCTAAACCACATGGATCCACTAGAGACATTGCACGTGTGTTCTTTTCCTAAACCACATTGATCCACTAGTGACATTTGGATGTGTGTTCTTTTCCTAAACCACATGGATCCACTAGAGTCAGTGCATGTGTCTTCTTTTCCTAAACCACATTGATCCAGTGGTGACATTTGCATGTATGTTCTTTTCCTAAACCACATTGATCCACTAGAGTCATTGCATGTGTGTTTTTTCCTAAAGCACATGGATCCACTAGAGACATTGCATGTGTGTTCTTTTCCTAAACCACATGGATCCACTAGAGTCATTGCATGTGTGTTCTATTCCTAAACAACATGGATCTACTAGAGTCATTGCATGTGCGTTATTTTCCTAACCCACATGGATCCACTAGTGACATTTGCATGTGTGTTATTTTCCTAAATCACATGGATACACTTGACTCATTGCATTTGTGTTCTTCTCCTAAACCACAATGATCCACTAGAGACATTGCACGTGTGTTCTTTTCCTAAACCACATTGATCCACTAGTGACATTTGGATGTGTGTTCTTTTCCTAAACCACATGGATCCACTAGATTCATTGCATGTGTGTTCTTTTCCTAAACCACATGGATCCACTAGTGACATTTGCATGTGTGTTATTTTCCTAAACCACATGGATCCACTAGCGACATTGCATGTGTGTTCTTTTACTACATCACATCGATCCGCTAATGTCATTGTCATGTTTGTTATTTTCCTAAACCACATCGATGCACTAGAGTCATTGCATGTGTGTTCTATTCTTAAACCACACTGATCCATTGGTGGCATTGCATGTGTGTTCTTTTCCTAAACCACATGGATCCACTAGAGTCAGTGCATGTGTCTTCTTTTCCTAAACCACATTGATCCACTGGTGACATTTGCATGTATGTTCTTTTCCTAAACCACATTGATCCACTAGAGTCATTGGATGTGTGTTTTTTTCCTAAACTACATGGATCCACTAGAGACATTGCATGTGTGTTCTTTTCCTAAACCACATGGATCAACTTGAGTCATTGCATGTGTGTTCTATTCCTAAACAACATGGATCCACTAGAGTCATTGCATGTGCATTATTTTCCTAAACCACATGGATCCACTAGTGACATTTGCATGTGTGTTATTTTCCTAAATCACATGGATACACTTGACTCATTGTATTTGTGTTCTTTTCCTAAACCACATGGATCCACTAGAGACATTGCACGTGTGTTCTTTTCCTAAACCACATTGATCCACTAGTGACATTTGGATGTGTGTTCTTTTCCTAAACCACATGGATCCACTAGAGTCAGTGCATGTGTCTTCTTTTCCTAAACCACATTGATCCAGTGGTGACATTTGCATGTATGTTCTTTTCCTAAACCACAATGATCCACTAGAGTCATTGCATGTGTGTTTTTTTCCTAAAGCACATGGATCCACTAGAGACATTGCATGTGTGTTCTTTTCCGCAACTACATGGATCCACTAGAGTCATTGCATGTGTGTTCTATTCCTAAACAACATGGATCCACTAGAGTCATTGCATGTGCGTTATTTTCCTAACCCACATGGATCCACTAGTGACATTTGCATGTGTGTTATTTTCCTAAATCACATGGATACACTTGACTCATTGCATTTGTGTTCTTCTCCTAAACCACATGGATCCACTAGAGACATTGCACGTGTGTTCTTTTACTAAACCACATTGATCCACTAGTGACATTTGGATGTGTGTTCTTTTCCTAAACCACATGGATCCACTAGAGACATTGCATGTGTGTTCTTTTCCTAAACCACATTGATCCACTGGTGACATTTGCATGTCTGTTCTTTATTTAAACCACATGGATCCACTTGAGTCATTGCATGTGTGTTATTTTCCTAAACCACAAGGATCCACTGGCAATATTGCATGTCTGTTCTTTTCCTACATCACATTGATCCGCTGGTGTCATTTCCATGTGTGTTATTTTCCTAAACCACATGGATCCACTAGAGTCATTGCATGTGTGTTCTATTCTTAAACCACATCGATCCACTACAGTCATTGCATGTGTGTTCTATTCCTAAACAACATGGATCCACTAGAGTCATTGCATGTGCGTTCTTTTCCTAAACCACATGGATCTAGTAGATACATTTGGATGTGTGTTCTTTTCCTAAACCATATGGATCCACTAGAGACATTAGATGTGTGTTCTTTTCCTAAACCACATTGATCCACTAGAGACATTACATGTGTGTTCTTTTCCTAAACCACACTGATCCAGTGGTGACATTTGCATGTGTGTTATTTTCCTAAACCACATGGATCCACTAGTGACATTGCATGTGTGTTCTTTTCCTAAATCACATGGATCCACTAGTGACATTTCCATGTGTGTTCTTTTCCTAAACCACATGGATTCACTAGAGACATTGCATGTGTGTTCTTTTCCTAAATCACATGGATCCACTAGAATCATTGCATGTGTGTTCTTTGCCTAAACCATATGGATCCACTAGATTCATTGCATGTGTTTTCTTTTCCTAAACCACATGGATCCACTAGATTCATTGCATTTGTGTTCTTTTCCTAAACCACATGGATCCACTAGTGGCATTTGCATGTGTGTTATTTTCCTAAACCACATGGATCCACTAGCGACATTGCATGTGTGTTCTTTTACTACATCACATCGATCCGCCAATGTCATTGTCATGTGTGTTATTTTCCTAAACCACATGGATGCACTAGAGTCATTGCATGTGTGTTCTATTCTTAAACCACACTGATCCATTGGTGGAATTGCATGTGTGTTCTTTTCCTAAACCACATGGATCCACTAGAGTCAGTGCATGTGTCTTCTTTTCCTAAACCACATTGATCCACTGGTGACATTTGCATGTATGTTCTTTTCCTAAACCACATTGATCCACCAGAGTCATTGCATGTGTCTTTTTTTCCTAAACCACGTGGATCCAATAGAGACATTGCATGTGTGTTCTTTTCCTAAACCACATGGATCCACTAGAGTCATTGCATGTGTGTTATATTCCTAAACAACATGGATCCACTAGAGTCATTGCATGTGCATTATTTTCCTAAACCACATGGATCCACTAGTGTAATTTTCCTAAATCACATAGATACACTTGACTCATTGCATTTGTGTTCTTTTCCTAAACCACATGGATCCACTAGAGACATTGCACGTGTGTTCTTTTCCTAAACCACATTGATCCACTAGGGACATTTTGATGTGTGTTCTTTTCCTAAACCACATGGATCCACTAGAGTCAGTGCATGTGTCTTCTTTTCCTAAAACACATTGATCCAGTGGTGACATTTGCATGTATGTTCTTTTCCTAAACCACAATGATCCACTAGAGTCATTGCATGTGTGTTTTTTTCTTAAAGCACATGGATCCACTAGAGACATTGCATGTGTGTTCTTTTCCGCAACCACATGGATCCACTAGAGTCATTGCATGTGTGTTCTATTCCTAAACAACATGGATCCACTAGAGTCATTGCATGTGCGTTATTTTCCTAACCCACATGGATCCACTAGTGACATTTGCATGTGTGTTATTTTCCTAAATCACATGGATACACTTGACTCATTGCATTTGTGTTCTTCTCCTAAACCACATGGATCCACTAGAGACATTGCACGTGTGTTCTTTTCCTAAACCACATTGATCCACTAGTGACATTTGGATGTGTGTTCTTTTCCTAAACCACATGGATCCACTAGAGACATTGCATGTGTGTTCTTTTCCTAAACCACATTGATCCACTAGTGACATTTGCATGTCTGTTCTTTATTTAAACCACATGGATCCACTTGAGTCATTGCATGTGTGTTATTTTCCTAAACCACAAGGATCCACTGGCAATATTGCATGTCTGTTCTTTTCCTACATCACATTGATCCGCTAGTGTCATTTCCATGTGTGTTATTTTCCTAAACCACATGGATCCACTAGAGTCATTGCATGTGTGTTCTATTCTTAAACCACATCGATCCACTACAGTCATTGCATGTGTGTTCTATTCCTAAACAACATGGATCCACTAGAGTCATTGCATGTGCGTTCTTTTCCTAAACCACATGGATCTAGTAGATACATTTGGATGTGTGTTCTTTTCCTAAACCATATGGATCCACTAGAGACATTAGATGTGTGTTCTTTTCCTAAACCACATTGATCCACTAGATACATTACATGTGTGTTCTTTGCCTAAACCACACTGATCCAGTGGTGACATTTGCATGTGTGTTATTTTCCTAAACCACATGGATCCACTAGTGACATTGCATGTGTGTTCTTTTCCTAAATCACATGGATCCACTAGTGACATTTCCATGTGTGTTCTTTTCCTAAACCACATGGATTCACTAGAGACATTGCATGTGTGTTCTTTTCCTAAATCACATGGATCCACTAGAGTCATTGCATGTGTGTTCTTTGCCTAAACCATATGGATCCACTAGATTCATTGCATGTGTTTTCTTTTCCTAAACCACATGGATCCACTAGATTCATTGCATTTGTGTTCTTTTCCTAAACCACATGGATCCACTAGTGGCATTTGCATGTGTGTTATTTTCCCAAACTACATGGATCCACTAGCGACATTGCATGTGTGTTCTTTTACTACATCACATCGATCCGCTAATGTCATTGTCATGTGTTTTATTTTCCTAAACCACATGGATGCACTAGAGTCATTGCATGTGTGTTCTATTCTTAAACCACACTGATCCATTGGTGGCATTGCATGTGTGTTCTTTTCCTAAACCACATGGATCCACTAGAGTCAGTGCATGTGTCTTCTTTTCCTAAACCACATTGATCCACTGGTGACATTTGCATGTATGTTCTTTTCCTAAACCACATTGATCCACCAGAGTCATTGCATGTGTCTTTTTTTCCTAAACCACGTGGATCCAATAGAGACATTGCATGTGTGTTCTTTTCCTAAACCACATGGATCCACTAGAGTCATTGCATGTGTGTTATATTCCTAAACAACATGGATCCACTAGAGTCATTGCATGTGCATTATTTTCCTAAACCACATGGATCCACTAGTGTAATTTTCCTAAATCACATAGATACACTTGACTCATTGCATTTGTGTTCTTTTCCTAAACCACATGGATCCACTAGAGACATTGCATGTGTGTTCTTTTCCTAAACCACATTGATCCACTAGGGACATTTGGATGTGTGTTCTTTTCCTAAACCACATGGATCCACTAGAGTCAGTGCATGTGTCTTCTTTTCCTTAAACACATTGATCCAGTGGTGACATTTGCATGTATGTTCTTTTCCTAAACCACATTGATCCACTAGAGTCATTGCATGTGTGTTTTTTTCCTAAAGCACATGGATCCACTAGAGACATTGCATGTGTGTTCTTTTCCTAAACCACCTGGATCCACTAGAGTCATTGCATGTGTGTTCTATTCCTAAACAACATGGATCCACTAGATTCATTGCATGTGCGTTATTTTCCTAAACCACATGGATCCACTAGTGACATTTGCATGTGTGTTATTTTCCTAAATCACATGGATACACTTGACTCATTGCATTTGTGTTCTTCTCCTATACCACATGGATCCACTAGATTCATTGCATGTGTTTTCTTTTCCTAAACAACATGGATACACTAGTGACATTTGAATGTGTGTTATTATACTAAACCACATGGATCTACTAGAGGCATTGCATGTGTGTTCTTTTCCTACATCACATTGATCCACTTGAGTCATTACACGTGTGTTTTTTCCTAAAGCACATTGATCCACTAGTGACATTTGGATGTGTGTTCTTTTCCTAAAGCACATGGATCCACTAGAGACATTGCATCTGTGTTCTTTTCCTAAACCACATGGATCCACTAGAGTCATTGCATGTGTGTTCTATTCCTAAACAACATGGATCCACTAGAGTCATTGCATGTGCGTTATTTTCCTAAACCACATGGATCCACTAGTGACATTTGCATGTGTGTTATTTTCCTAAATCACATGGATACATTTGGCTCATTGCATTTGTGTTCTTCTCCTAAACCACATGGATCCACTAGAGACATTGCACGTGTGTTCTTTTCCTAAACCACATTGATCCACTAGTGACATTTGGATGTGTGTTCTTTTCCGAAACCACATGGATCCACTAGAGACATTGCATGTGTGTCTTTTCCTAAACCACATTGATCCACTGGTGGTATTGCATGTGTGTTCTTTGCCTAATCAACATGGATCCGCTGTTGACATTTGCATGTGTGTTCTTTACTTAAACCACATGGATCCACTTGAGTCATTGCATGTGTGTTATTTTCCTAAACCACATGGATCCACTGGCAATATTGCTTATCTGTTCTTTTCCTACATCACATTGATCCGCTGGTGTCATTTCCATGTGTGTTATTTTCCTAAACCACATGGATCCACTAGAGACATTGCACGTGTGTTCTTTTCCTAAACCACATTGATCCACTAGGGACATTTGGATGTGTGTTCTTTTCCTAAACCACATGGATCCACTAGAGTCAGTGCATGTGTCTTCTTTTCCTAAAACACATTGATCCAGTGGTGACATTTGCATGTATGTTCTTTTCCTAAACCACATTGATCCACTAGAGTCATTGCATGTGTGTTTTTTCCTAAAGCACATGGATCCACTAGAGACATTGCATGTGTGTTCTTTTCCTAAACCACATGGATCCACTAGAGTCATTGCATGTGTGTTCTATTCCTAAACAACATGGATCCACTAGAGTCATTGCATGTGCGTTATTTTCCTAAACCACATGGATCCACTAGTGACATTTGCATGTGTGTTATTTTCCTAAATCACATGGATACATTTGACTCATTGCATTTGTGTTCTTCTCCTAAACCACATGGATCCACTAGAGACATTGCACGTGTGTTCTTTTCCTAAACCACATTGATCCACTAGTGACATTTGGATGTGTGTTCTTTTCCTAAACCACATGGATCCACTAGAGACATTGCATGTGTGTCTTTTCCTAAACCACATTGATCCACTGGTGGTATTGCATGTGTGTTCTTTGCCTAATCAACATGGATCCGCTGTTGACATTTGCATGTGTGTTCTTTACTTAAACCACATGGATCCACTTGAGTCATTGCATGTGTGTTATTTTCCTAAACCACATGGATCCACTGGCAATATTGCTTGTCTGTTCTTTTCCTACATCACATTGATCCGCTGGTGTCATTTCCATGTGTGTTATTTTCCTAAACCACATGGATCCACTAGAGTCATTGCATGTGTGTTCTATTCTTAAACCACATCGATCCACTACAGTCATTGCATGTGTGTTCTATTCCTAAACAACATGGATCCACTAGAGTGATTGCATGTGCGTTCTTTTCCTAAACCACATGGATCAAGTAAAGACATTTGGATGTGTGTTCTTTTCCTAAACCATATGGATCCACTAGAGACATTAGATGTGTGTTCTTTTCCTAAACCACATTGATCCACTAGAGACATTACATGTGTGTTATTTGCCTAAACCACATTGATCGAGTGGTGACATTTGCATGTGTGTTATTTTCCTAAACCACATGGATCCACTAGTGACATTGCATGTGTGTTCTTTTCCTAAATCACATGGATCCACTAGTGACATTTGCATGTGTGTTCTTTTCCTAAACCACATGGATTCACTAGAGACATTGCGTGTGTGTTCTTTTCCTAAATCACATGGATCCACTGGAGTCATTGCATGTGTGTTCTTTGCCTAAACCATATGGATCCACTAGATTCATTGCATGCGTTTTCTTTTCCTAAACCACATGGATCCACTAGATTCATTGCATCTGTGTTCTTTTCCTAAACCACATGGATCCACTAGTGACATTTGCATCTGTGTTCTTTTCCTAAACCACATGGATCCACTAGCGACATTGCATGTGTGTTCTTTTACTACATCACATCGATCCGCTAATGTCATTGTCATGTGTGTTATTTTCCTAAACCACATGGATGCACTAGAGTCATTGCATATGTGTTCTATTCTTAAACCACACTGATCCATTGGTGGCATTGCATGTGTGTTCTTTTCCTAAACCACATGGATCCACTAGATTTAGTGCATGTGTCTTCTTTTCCTAAACCACATTGATCCACTGGTGACATTTGCATGTATGTTCTTTTCCTAAACCACATTGATCCACCAGAGTCATTGCATGTGTGTCTTTTCCTAAACCTCATTGATCCACTGGTGGTATTGCATGTGTGTTCTTTGCCTAATCAACATGGATCCGCTGTTGACATTTGCATGTGTGTTCTTTACTTAAACCACATGGATCCACTTGAGTCATTGCATGTGTGTTATTTTCCTAAACCACATGGATCCACTGGCAATATTGCTTGTCTGTTCTTTTCCTACATCACATTGATCCGCTGGTGTCATTTCCATGTGTGTTATTTTCCTAAACCACATGGATCCACTAGAGTCATTGCATGTGTGTTCTATTCTTAAACCACATCGATCCACTACAGTCATTGCATGTGTGTTCTATTCCTAAACAACATGGATCCACTAGAGTGATTGCATGTGCGTTCTTTTCCTAAACCACATGGATCTAGTAGAGACATTTGGATGTGTGTTCTTTTCCTAAATCATATGGATCCACTAGAGACATTAGATGTGTGTTCTTTTCCTAAACCACATTGATCCACTAGAGACATTACATATGTGTTATTTGCCTAAACCACATTGATTGAGTGGTGACATTTGCATGTGTGTTATTTTCCTAAACCACATGGATCCACTAGTGACATTGCATGTGTGTTCTTTTCCTAAATCACATGGATCCACTAGTGACATTTGCATGTGTGTTCTTTTCCTAAACCACATGGATTCACTAGAGACATTGCGTGTGTGTTCTTTTCCTAAATCACATGGATCCACTGGAGTCATTGCATGTGTGTTCTTTGCCTAAACCATATGGATCCACTAGATTCATTGCATGTGTTTTCTTTTCCTAAACCACATGGATCCACTAGATTCATTGCATCTGTGTTCTTTTCCTAAACCACATGGATCCACTAGTGACATTTGCATCTGTGTTATTTTCCTAAACCACATGGATCCACTAGCGACATTGCATGTGTGTTGTTTTACTACATCACATCGATCCGCTAATGTCATTGTCATGTGTGTTATTTTCCTAAACCACATGGATGCACTAGAGTCATTGCATCTGTGTTCTATTCTTAAACCACACTGATCCATTGGTGGCATTGCATGTGTGTTCTTTTCCTAAACCACATGGATCCACTAGAGTTAGTGCATGTGTCTTCTTTTCCTAAACCATATTGATCCACTGGTGACATTTTCATGTATGTTCTTTTCCTAAACCACATTGATCCACCAGAGCCATTGCATGTGTCTTTTTTTCCTAAACCACGTGGATCCACTAGAGACATTGCATGTGTGTTCTTTTCCTAAACCACATGGATCCACTAGAGTCATTGCATGTGTGTTCTATTCCTAAACAACATGGATCCACTAGAGTCAATTCATGTGCATTATTTTCCTAAACCACATGGATCCACTAGTGACATTTGCATGTGTGTTATTTTCCTAAATCACATGGATACACTTGACTCATTGCATTTGTGTTCTTTTCCTAAACCACATGGATCCACTAGAGACATTGCACGTGTGTTCTTTTCCTAAACCACATTGATCCACTAGTGACATTTGGATGTGTGTTCTTTTCCTAAACCACATGGATCCACTAGTGACATTTGCATGTGTGTTATTTTCCTAAATCACATGGATACATTTGAATCATTGCATTTGTGATCTTCTCCTAAACCACATGGATCCACTAGAGACATTGCACGTGTGTTCTTTTCCTAAACCACATTGATCCACTAGTGACATTTGGATGTGTGTTCTTTTCCTAAACCACATGGATCCACTAGAGACATTGCATGTGTGTCTTTTCCTAAACCACATTGATCCACTGGTGGTATTGCATGTGTGTTCTTTGCCTAATCAACATGGATCCGCTGTTGACATTTGCATGTGTGTTCTTTACTTAAACCACATGGATCCACTTGAGTCATTGCATGTGTGTTATTTTCCTAAACCACATGGATCCACTAGCAATATTGCTTGTCTTTTCTTTTCCTACATCACATTGATCCGCTGGTGTCATTTCCATGTGTGTTATTTTCCTAAACCACATGGATCCACTAGACTCATTGCATGTGTGTTCTATTCTTAAACCACATCGATCCACTACAGTCATTGCATGTGTGTTCTATTCCTAAACAATATGGATCCACTAGAGTGATTGCATGTGCGTTCTTTTCCTAAACCACATGGATCTAGTAGAGACATTTGGATGTGTGTTCTTTTCCTAAACCATATGGATCCACTAGAGACATTAGATGTGTGTTCTTTTCCTAAACCACATTGATCCACTAGAGACATTACATGTGTGTTATTTGCCTAAACCACATTGATCGAGTGGTGACATTTGCATGTGTGTTATTTTCCTAAACCACATGGATCCACTAGTGACATTGCATGTGTGTTCTTTTCCTAAATCACATGGATCCACTAGTGACATTTGCATGTGTGTTCTTTTCCTAAACCACATGGATTCACTAGGGACATTGCGTGTGTGTTCTTTTCCTAAATCACATGGATCCACTGGAGTCATTGCATGTGTGTTCTTTGCCTAAACCATATGGATCCACTAGATTCATTGCATGTGTTTTCTTTTCCTAAACCACATGGATCCACTAGATTCATTGCATCTGTGTTCTTTTCCTAAACCACATGGATCCACTAGTGACATTTGCATCTGTGTTATTTTCCTAAACCACATGGATCCACTAGCGACATTGCATGTGTGTTCTTTTACTACATCACATCGATCCGCTAATGTCATTGTCATGTGTGTTATTTTCCTAAACCACATGGATGCACTAGAGTCATTGCATCTGTGTTCTATTCTTAAACCACACTGATCCATTGGTGGCATTGCATGTGTGTTCTTTTCCTAAACCACATTGATCCACTAGATAGATTACATGTGTGTTCTTTGCCTGAACCACATTGATCCAGTGGTGACATTTGCATGTATGTTCTTTTCCTAAACCACATTGATCCACCAGAGTCATTGCATGTGTCTTTTTTTCCTAAACCACGTGGATCCACTAGATACATTGCATGTGTGTTCTTTTCCTAAACCACATGGATCCACTAGAGTCATTGCATGTGCATTATTTTCCTAAACCACATGGATCCACTAGTGACATTTGCATGTGTGTTATTTTCCTAAATCACATGGATACACTTGACTCATTGCATTTGTGTTCTTTTCCTAAACCACATGGATCCACTAGAGACATTGCACGTGTGTTCTTTTCCTAAACCACATTGATCCACTAGTGACATTTGGATGTGTGTTCTTTTCCTAAACCACATGGATCCACTAGAGACATTGCATGTGTGTCTTTTCCTAAACCACATTGATCCACTGGTGGTATTGCATGTGTGTTCTTTGCCTAATCAACATGGATCCGCTGTTGACATTTGTGTGTGTGTTCTTTACTTAAACCACATGGATCCACTTGAGTCATTGCATGTGTGTTATTTTCCTAAACCACATGGATCCACTAGTGACATTAGATGTGTGTTCTTTTACTACATCACATCGATCCGCTAATGTCATTGTCATGTGTGTTATTTTCCTAAACCACATGGATGCACTAGAGTCATTGCATCTGTGTTCTATTCTTAAACCACACTGATCCATTGGTGGCATTGCATGTGTGTTCTTTTCCTAAACCACATGGATCCACTAGAGTTAGTGCATGTGTCTTCTTTTCCTAAACCATATTGATCCACTGGTGACATTTGCATGTATGTTCGTTTCCTAAACCACATTGATCCACCAGAGTCATTGCATGTGTCTTTTTTTCCTAAACCACGTGGATCCACTAGAGACATTGCATGTGTGTTCTTTTCCTAAACCACATGGATCCACTAGAGTCATTGCATGTGTGTTCTATTCCTAAACAACATGGATCCACTAGAGTCATTGCATGTGCATTATTTTCCTAAACCACATGGATCCACTAGTGACATTTGCATGTGTGTTATTTTCCTAAATCACATGGATACACTTGACTCATTGCATTTGTGTTCTTTTCCTAAACCACATGGATCCACTAGAGACATTGCACGTGTGTTCTTTTCCTAAACCACATTTATCCACTAGTGACATTTGGATGTGTGTTCTTTTCCTAAACCACATGGATCCACTAGAGACATTGCATGTGTGTTCTTTTCCTAAACCACATTGATCCACTGGTGGTATTGCATGTGTGTTCTTTGCCTAATCAACACGGATCCGCTGGTGACATTTGCATGTGTGTTCATTACTTAAACCACATGGATCCACTTGAGTCATTGCATGTGTGTTATTTTCCTAAACCACATTGATCCACTGGCAATATTGCATGTGTGTTCTTTTCCTACATCACATTGATCCGCTGGTGTCATTTCCATGTGTGTTCTTTTCCTAAACCACATGGATCCACTAGAGTCATTGCATATGTGTTCTATTCTTAAACCACATCGATCCACTAGAGTCATTGCATGTGTGTTCTATTCCTAAAGAACATGGATCCACTAGAGTCATTGCATGTGCGTTCTTTTCCTAAACCACATGGATCCAGTAGAGACATTTGGATGTGTGTTCTTTTCCTGAACCATATGGATCCACTAGAGACATTAGACGTGTGTTCTTTTCCTAAACCACATTGATCCACTAGAGACATTACATGTGTGTTCTTTGCCTAAACCACATTGATCCAGTGGTGACATTTGCATGTGTATTATTTTCCTAAACCACATGGATCCACTAGTGATATTGCATGTGTGTTCTTTTCCTAAATCACATGGATCCACTAGTGACATTTGCATGTGTGTTCTTTTCCTAAACCACATGGATTCACTAGAGGCATAGCATGTGTGTTCTTTTCCTAAATCACATGGATCCACCGGAGTCATTGGATGTGTGTTCTTTGCCTAAACCATATGGATCCACTAGATTCATTGCATGTGTTTTCTTTTCCTAAACCACATGGATACACTAGTGACATTTGAATGTGTGTTGTTTTACTAAACCACATGGATCTACTAGAGGCATTGCATGTGTGTTCTTTTCCTACATCACATTGATCCACTTGAATCATTGCATGTGTGTTGTTTTGCTAAACCTCATTGATCCACTAGTGACATTTGCATGTGTGTTCTTTTACTAAACCACATTGATCCACTGGTGACATTGCATGTGTGTTATTTTCCTAAACACATGGATCCACTAGAGTCATTGCATGTGTGTTATTTTTTGAAACCCCAATGATCCACTGGTGACATTTGCATGTTTGATCTTTTCCTAAACGACATTGATCCACTAGTGACATTTGGATGTGTGTTGTTTTCCTAAACCACATGGATCCACTAGAGTCATTGCATGTGTGTTCTTTTTTCCTAAACCACATTGATCCACTGGTGGCATTGCATGTGTGTACTTTTCCTAATCAACATGGATCCGCTGGTGACATTTGCATGTTTGTTCTTTACCTAAACAACATGGATCCACTGGAGTCATTGCATGTGTGTTATTTTCCTAAACCACATGGATCCACTGGCAATATAGCATGTGTGTTCTTTTCCTACATCACATTGATCCGCTGGTGTCATTTCCATGTGTGTTCTTTTCCTAACCCACATGGATCCACTAGAGTCATTGAATGTGTGTTCTATTCTTAAACCACATCGATTCACTAGAGTCATTGCATGTGTTTTCTATTCCCAAACAACATGGATCGACTGGAGTTATTGAATGTGTCTTGTTTTCCTAAACCACCTGGATCCACTGGTGAAATTTGCATGTGTGCTATTTTCCTAAACCACATGGACCCACTTGAGTCATTGCATGTGCGTTCTTTTCCTAAACCACATGGATCCACTGGAAATATTACACGTGTGTTTTTTCCTAAAGCACATTGATCCACTAGTGACATTTGGATGTGTGTTCTTTTCCTAAACCATATGGATCCACTAGAGACATTACATGTGTGTTCTTTTCCTAAAATACATTGATCCACTAGAGACATTACATGTGTGTTCTTTGCCTAAACCACATTGATCCAGTGGTGACATTTGCATGTGTATTATTTTACTAAACCACATGGATCCACTAGTGATATTGCATGTGTGTTCTTTTCCTAAATCACATGGATCCACTAGTGACATTTGCATGTGTGTTCTTTTCCTAAACCACATGGATTCACTAGAGGCATAGCATGTGTGTTCTTTTCCTAAATCACATGGATCCATCGGAGTCATTGGATGTGTGTTCTTTGCCTAAACCATATGGATCCACTAGATTCATTGCATGTGTTTTCTTTTCCTAAACCACATGGATACACTAGTGACATTTGAATGTGTGTTGTTTTACTAAACCACATGGATCTACTAGAGGCATTGCATGTGTGTTCTTTTCCTACATCACATTGATCCACTTGAATCATTGCATGTGTGTTGTTTTGCTAAACCTCATTGATCCACTAGTGACATATGCATGTGTGTTCTTTTCCTAAACCACATTGATCCACTGGTGACATTGCATGTGTGTTCTTTTCCTAAACACATGGATCCACTAGAGTCATTGCATGTGTGTTATTTTTTGAAACCCCAATGATCCACTGGTGACATTTGCATGTTTGATCTTTTCCTAAACGACATTGATCCACTAGTGACATTTGGATGTGTGTTGTTTTCCTAAACCACATGGATCCACTAGAGTCATTGCATGTGTGTTCTTTTTTCCTAAACCACATTGATCCACTGGTGGCATTGCATGTGTGTTCTTTTCCTAATCAACATGGATCCGCTGGTGACATTTGCATGTTTGTTCTTTACCTAAACAACATGGATCCACTGGAGTCATTGCATGTGTGTTATTTTCCTAAACCACATGTATCCACTGGCAATATAGCATGTGTGTTCTTTTCCTACATCACATTGATCCGCTGGTGTCATTTCCATGTGTGTTCTTTTCCTAACCCACATGGATCCACTAGGGTCATTGCATGTGTGTTCTATTCTTAAACCACATCGATTCACTAGAGTCATTGCATGTGTTTTATATTCCCAAACAACATGGATCTACTGGAGTTATTGAATGTGTCTTGTTTTCCTAAACCACCTGGATCCACTGGTGAAATTTGCATGTGTGCTATTTTTCCTAAACCACATGGACCCACTTGAGTCATTGCATGTGCGTTCTTTTCCTAAACCACATGGATCCACTGGACATATTACACGTGTGTTTTTTCCAAAAGCACATTGATCCACTAGTGACATTTGGATGTGTGTTCTTTTCCTAAACCATATGGATCCACTAGAGACATTACATGTGTGTTCTTTTCCTAAACCACATTGATCCACTAGAGACATTACATGTGTGTTCTTTGCCTAAACCACATTGATCCAGTGGTGACATTTGCATGTGTGTTATTTTCCTAAACCACATGGATCCACTAGTGACAATGCATGTTTGTTCTTTTCCTAAATCAGATGGATCCACTAGTGACATTTGCATGTGTGTTCTTTTCCTAAACCACATGGATTCACTAGAGACATTGTATGTGTGTTCTTTTCCTAAATCACATGGATCCACTGGAGTAATTGCATGTGTGTTCTTTGCCTAAACCATATGGATCCACTAGATTCATTGCATGTGTTTTATTTTCCTTAACCACATGGATACACTAGTGACATTTGCATGTGTGTTATTTTACTAAAACACATTGATCCGCTGGTGTCATTTCCACATGTGTTCTTTTCCTAAACCACATGGATCCACTAGAGTCATTGCATGTGTGTTCTATTCTTAAACCACATCGATCCACTAGAGTCATTGCATGTGTGTTCTATTCCTAAACAACATGGATCCACTAGAGTCATTGAATGTGTCTTCTTTTCCTAAATCACCTGGATCCACTGGTGAAATTTGCATGTTTGCTATTTTCCTAAACCACATGGATCCACTTGAGTCATTGCATGTGCGTTCTTTTCCTAAACCACATGGATCCACTGGATATATTACACGTGTGTTTTTTCCTAAAGCACATTGATCCACTAGTGACATTTGGATGTGTGTTCTTTTCCTACACCATATGGATCCACTAGAGACATTACATGTGTGTTCTTTTCCTAAACCACATTGATCCACCGATGGCATTGCATGTGTGTTCTTTGCCTAAACCACATTGATACAGTGGTGACATTTGCATGTGTGTTATTTTCCTAAACCACATGGATCCACTAGAGACATTGCATGTGTGTTCTTTTCCTAAATCAAATGGATCCACTAGTGACATTTGCATGTGTGTTCTTTTCCTAAACCACATGGATCCACTAGAGACATTGCATGTGTGTTGTTTTCCTAAATCACATGGATCCACTAGAGTCATTGCATGTGTGTTCTTTTCCTAAACCAAATGGATCCACTAGATTCATTGCATGTGTTTTATTTTCCTAAACTACATGGATACACTAGTGACATTTGAATGTGTGTTATTTTACTAAACCACATGGATCCACTAGAGGCATTGCATGTGTGTTCTTTTCCTACATCACATTGATCCGATGGTGTCATTGCATGTGTGTTCTTTTCCTAAACCACAAGGATCCACTAGAGTCATTACATGTGTGTTCTTTTCCTAAACTACGTTGATCCACTTGAGTCATTGCATCTGTGTTCTTTTCCTAAAGCACATTAATCCACTGGTGACATTTGCATGTGTGTTCTTTTCCTAAACCACATTGATCCACTAGTGACATTGCATGTGTGTTCTTTTCCTAAACACATGGATCCACTAGAGTCATTGCATGTGTGTTATTTTATGAAACCCCAATGATCCACTGGTGACATTTGCATGTGTGTTCTTTTCCTAAACCACATTGATCCACTAGTGACATTTGGATGTGTGTTCTTTTCCTAAACCACATGGATCCACTAGAGTCATTGCATGTGTGTTCTTTTTTCCTAAACCACATTGATCCACTGGTGGCATTGCATGTGTGGTCTTTTCCTAATCAACATGGATCCGCTAGCGACATTTGCATGTTTGTTCTTTACCTAAACAACATGGATCGACTGGAGTCATTTCCACTAGAGTCATTGAATGTGTCTTCTTTTCCTAAACCACCTGGATCCACTAGTGAAATTTGCATGTGTGCTATTTTCCTAAACCACATGGACCCACTAGAGTCATTGCATGTGCGTTCTTTTCCTAAACCACATGGATCCACTGGACATATTACACGTGTGTTTTTTCCTAAAGCACATTGATCCACTAGTGACATTTGGATGTGTGTTCTTTTCCTAAACCATATGGATCCACTAGATACATTACATGTGTGTTCTTTTCCTAAACCACATTGATCCACTAGAGACATTACATGTGTGTTCTTTGCCTAAACCACATTGATCCAGTGGTGACATTTGCATGTGTGTTATTTTCCTAAACCACATGGATCCACTAGTGACAATGCATGTGTGTTCTTTTCCTAAATCACATGGATCCACTAGTGACATTTGCATGTGTGTTCTTTTCCTAAACCACATGGATTCACTAGAGACATTGCATGTGTGTTCTTTTCCTAAATCACATGGATCCACTAGAGTCATTGCATGTGTGTTCTTTGCCTAAACCATATGGATCCACTAGATTCATTGCATGTGTTTTCTTTTCCTAAACCACATGGATACACTAGTGACATTTGCATGTGTATTATTTTACTAAACCACATTGATCCGCTGGTGTCATTTCCACGTGTGTTCTTTTCCTAAACCACATGGATCCACTAGAGTCATTGCATGTGTCTTCTATTCTTAAACCACATCGATCCACTAGAGTCATTGCATGTGTGTTCTATTCCCAAACAACATGGATCCACTAGAGTCATTGAATCTGTCTTCTTTTTCTAAACCACCTGGATCCACTGGTGAAATTTGCATGTGTGCTATTTTCCTAAACCACATGGATCCACTTGAGTCATTGCATGTGCGTTCTTTTCCTAAACCACATGGATCCACTGGATATATTACACGTGTTTTTTTCCTAAAGCACATTGATCCACTAGTGACATTTGGATGTTTGTGCTTTTCCTACGCCATATGGATCCACTAGAGACATTACATGTGTGTTCTTTTCCTAAACCACATTGATCCACCGGTGGCATTGCATGTGTGTTCTTTGCCTAAACCACATTGATCCAGTGGTGACATTTACATGTGTGTTATTTTCCTAAACCACATGGATCCACTAGAGACATTGCATGTGTGTTCTTTTCCTAAATCAAATGGATCCACTAGTGACATTTGCATGTGTGTTCTTTTCCTAAACCACATGGATCCACTAGAGACATTGCATGTGTGTTGTTTTCCTAAATCACATGGATCCACTGGAGTCATTGCATGTGTGTTCTTTGCCTAAACCATATGGATCCACTAGATTCATTGCATGTGTTTTATTTTCCTAAACTACAAGGATACACTAGTGACATTTGAATGTGTGTTATTTTACTAAACCACATGGATCCACTAGAGGCATTGCATGTGTGTTCTTTTCCTACATCACATTGATCCGATGGTGTCATTGCATGTGTGTTCTTTTCCTAAACCACATGGATCCACTAGAGTCATTACATGTGTGTTCTTTTCCTAAACCACGTTGATCCACTTGAGTCATTGCATGTGTGTTCTTTTCCTACAGCACATTAATCCACTGGTGACATTTGCATGTGTGTTCTTTTCCTAAACCACATTGATCCACTGGTGACATTGCATGTGTCTTCTTTTTCTAAACACATGGATCCACTAGAGTCATTGCATGTGTGTTATTTTCTGAAACCCCAATGATCCACTGGTGACATTTGCATGTGT
This sequence comes from Avena insularis, assembly GCA_023614405.1. Classification (NCBI taxonomy): domain Eukaryota; kingdom Viridiplantae; phylum Streptophyta; class Magnoliopsida; order Poales; family Poaceae; genus Avena; species Avena insularis. The sequence continues at coordinate 242,465,544 of CM042688.1, forward strand.
GTTCTTTTCCAAAACCACACTGATCCACTAAGGTCATTGCATGTGTGTTCTTTTCCTAAACCACATGGATCCACTAGAGTCATTGCATGTGTGTTCTTTTCCTAAACCACATTGATCCACTAGAGACATTGCATGTGTGTTTTTTTCCTACACCACATTAATCCACCTGAGTCATTGCATGTGTGTTCTATTCCTAAACTACATGGATCCACTTGAGTCATTTCATGTGTGTTCTTTTCGTAAACCTCATGGATCCACTGGTGACATTGGCAAGTGTGTTCTTTTCCTAAACCACATTGATCCACTTGTGACATTTGATTGTGTGTTCTTTTCCTAAACCACATGTATCCACTAGAGAAATTGTATGTGTGTTCTTTTCCTAAACCACATTGATCCACTAGTGACATTGCATGTGTGTTCTTTTTCTAAACCACATGGATCCACTAGTGAGATTTGCATGTGTGTTCTTTTCCTAAACCACATGGATCCACTTGAGTCATTGCATGCGTGTACTTTTCCTAAACCACATTGATCCACTGGTGACATTTCCATGTGTGTTCTTTTCCTAAAGCACATGGATCCACTAGAGACATTGCATATGTGTTCTTTTCCTAAACCACATGGATCCACTAGTGACATTTGCATGTGTGTTCTTTTCCTAAACCACATGGATCCGCTAGCCGAGCGCGAGAAATTCCGCCTCGAGCGGGCAACAGCGCAGGAGCTGTCGCTCTACCACCAGCGCCGCATCAGGACCCTCCTGAACTCCAACGTCCAGGGCCGCGTCCTGAACTTCAACGACGAAAGCGACCCCGCACGTGCGGCTGGACGCGAATACTGCGCGAACGCGCCACCAGGTGGAAACAACCGACCACCACCCGGCGCACCAGCGACTGGGGCCCCACCGCCACCCATTGGTCGTGCGCCCCCACCGACTAGCTGCGGATCATAATCTCGCCATAGGACCGCGACGCCAACGGGCTCCCACTGTACTCCAATCCAATGGACAACATCATCGCGACCGATGCCGTAGTCGCCCACCTCGATGTCCAAGGAGAGGGCACGCTGTAGATCCATTACGCCAAGACCCTACTCGCAAGGGCCGTCGAACAGCAAGACTTGGGAGTTGACCCGCGGGGGCGGATGTGTTCCCCCTCATCGGCAAGCAGGGCAGCCTCAAACGACCCTCCCACCGTCGCCAACACCATGACCTGCCCACCACCCCAACCCTTGGCGCATCAGCCACGGGCCACCAACCCTACGCTCTCCACCAACGAGCCACGGCCGGTGAACAACACGGTCGCCGCCAATGGGCAACCCATCGATGCCCGAACGCCCATCGTCAACAACCAGGCTTGGCGGGCGCGCCAGCCCAATGACTTGAGGGACAACCTCACCAACCACGGTGACCCCGAACCTAGGGGTTCGCTCAGCCGAATCGGCCCCCAGTGCTTTGGACCTATGATCCGAGGCGAGAAGTACCCCGCCAACTTCAAGGCGCCCAAGGAGATCGAAAAGTATGACCCCACGTATGACCTAGTGGTGTGGCTAGACACATACCTCATGGCGATGGGAATCGCCGGCCACACCGACCTGCTAGCCGCTCGCTACCTCCTCCGGATGATGGAGGGTGCAACTCGGCAATGGATCAACACCCTCCCTGCCAATAGCATCGACTCGTGGGAAGAGATGCGGGATGCCTTCGTCAGGCACTTTGAGGGATCCTACACCCGCGCCACTACCATTGAGGACCTGGAGCGATATATCCAGGGACAACACGAGTTGATCCTCCACTCGATCCAGAGGTGGCAAGAACTATGGATCAACGCCCCCGACATCCACCCGGACACGGCTATCCACTTCTTCAAGAACACGTGCCGGTACGAACCCTTGGTCGCTAAGATCAAGAGGGTCTACCGGACGCTCGACAACATCCCCGACCTCCTCGAGATCACCAAGCTTTACAAGGAAGAGGACCCCAACCAGGACTTCTTCTCATCGCCATTTCTTTGGTTAAAACTTCCACTGGGAACGATGCCTCTTCCCAGGGTTTTATAAAGCCGTTTTGAAAGATTTGTAGTGGGGAAAATCCCAAAACAGTTTATTTTCTCAAAACCGGGGTTTTTAAGGAGGTAGGATGCTAACCATTGTACTCGCGGTGTAAAGGGGATAAAATGGTAGGTTCATATGGGTGGTGCCTCGAAGGACACGAAATCATAACTTGGAGGAGCCAAGTTACTATCGCAGTTTTTGTAACACAAAACATGCAATCATGCAATTTATAAAGAGGATATAAAACAGGTAAAAGAGAGTAGGACATATATCAGAGTTTGGGAAGTGGTGGCTTGCCTATGATCAGCAATAGTCCCTGGACTTCTTCAGATGACCAAGAATACCCAAAAACAATAATAATAAAAGAAGTCCCTTCCTTCTTGTCGTTAGACACTCACACTATCGTCGTCATCGGGTACACATGCAAGCAGACAATATCACAATCAATACAAGACATACAAGCATCAGATCATACATCAAACAAACATGAGAAAACTACTAGACTTGGGAGGGCTTTGGAGGAGTGGGATTCAAATGGTGGGATTTACAAGATTGCCACTAGGGTGTTTTTATTTGGGAGATAGTTGTCTAGGATAGATACAAGGGACTTGGGTTAGGGATCTATGGTCACTAGGTTTTCAAAGGATAACCATGACATCCTCAGAGAGGTATTGACAAGACAAAACCATCATAAGTGGTTTCACTTGATTATCACTTTTCTAGATTTAATTATGCTTTTTAAAGTGGAATAAACTCTAGTTTAAGGAAATAATTCACCAGAAGAGTTCTGGAGCTCCAAAAATTATTTCCTTGTATGGTTAGGTAGTATTTGATGTACTGAACCACTGAGAGTTGGAATTAAATCAAAAGAATTAATAGAATGTTGTCAGGAAATTCCTAAAGACAGTTTTGTATGATTCTTCTTCTTTCCACCAGATTAATTCTACAGGAGCTATTGAGTTGGTTCCAAGGGCAGGTGCTAGGAATTTGAATAATCTTTCTGTAGGGAGTGGATTCACCCTTTCTGGAGTTCCAAACTCCTGGAGTGATTTATTTAGTGAAATTACCCATCACAGAGGTATGTAAATCACTAAAATTCAACTAGAGATCAATAAATTCTGAGCTGATAGGATTTGATAGATATGGGTTCTGGTGTGTATTGGGAGGTGGAGTCAGGTCAATACCACATTTGGTTAGACCTGGGGAATTTATCTAAGGCATACAGGGGTTGGTTTGGTTATTTTTGTTAAAGGAAGAATAGGGTTCACCTTGGTATGAGTCCTGTGCTGGAAAATAGGTATTTCCAATACCTCTCAGTAGGTATAGGGTTCATCTCAAATGGATTTGTAGAACTCCCTGTAGAAATTATTTAGTGTACCAGATACATTCTAGCAGAATAATTACTAGTAATTAGAGAAAATTATTTTGGCCATGGGGTTGCCTCTACATGTTTGAGAAAACATCAAAGAACCACCAGAAAATTAGATCTAGGCATTTGGACTTAATTTACATTTTTATTTGGATTTAATCCTAGCAGAAACTTTTCTGGAATAATAGGTTAGCTAAAATAAAAAGGAAAAGGGGTGTTGTGGGCCGGATCTGGGGAGCTATTGGGCTGCAGAGGGGGATTCGGCCCACGACACTTAGCGGGGCGCGCAGGAGGAGGTGGTTTGAATCTGACGAGCGGGGCCCGACAGTCAGCGACAGGAGGGGGCCGAAGGGGTATCGGCCAGATCTGGCCGTCCACTGAAGTGGCGATGGACGGTGCAGCGTCATCGTCTACGCGGAACAGAGCAGCCGGCGGCGAGAACCCTAGGCGGAGCGGGGAGGATACCTAAGGGCTTGGGGGAGGTCGAGGAGGCGGCAGGGCGACGCGGTGGTCGACGATGAGCCGAACGAGGGGTAGCATGGGGTGGGTTGACACCGGGAGCTAGCTCACGCAACGGCGGCCGTGGATGAACTCGTCGGTGCTCAACGGCGACGACGGAGGGGAGGGTGATGACCCACAAGTATAGGGAGTGTATCGCAGTATTTTCGAGGGAAGTGAAACCCATTTTATTGATTCGACACAAGGGGAGCCAAAGAATATTTATAAGCCTTAACAACTGAGTTGTCAATTCAGCTGCACCTGGAAACAATCTTGCTCACAATAGTTTATCAGTAGCAATAGTTTTGTAGTAGGAATAGTAAAGTAACAGCAGTAGTAAAGCAAATATAGTAGTAACAAAAGCAGTAAACAGTAGGATTCAAGTGCGGTAGGCATAGGGATGGATGGAGGGGCGTTGCATGGACAAGACAATTCAAATAGCAATCAGAACATAGGTCAATTGCAGATAAATAAGATAAAGCATCCAAGTACTAGACAACCCTAGGCATGTGTTCCGTATATAGTCATACGTGCTCGCAATGAGAACTTGCACAACATCTTTTGTCCTGCCAGCCCGTTTGCAGTGGGGCCTATAGGGAACTACTGGCAATTAAGGTGCTCCTTTTAATAGAGCACCGGAGCAAAGCATTAACACTCTATGAACACATGTGATCCTCACATCAAAGCCATTCCCTTCCGGTTATCCTGATTTCTGTCACTTCGGGGCCATAGGTTCAGGACAACAACGTGTGTATACAACTTGTAGATAAGACCCAAAACAATACTATCATAATGAATCAATAACATGTTCAGATCTTAAATCATGGCACTCGGGCCCTAGTGACAAGAATTAAGCACAACAAGTCGCAACAAAGTCATAAAACACTAATAAAAGATATCAGGCACCATGCCCTAACAATCTGATGCCATTACATGAACGATCTTATCCAATCCCTACCATCCCCATAGCCTACAGCAGGGGATTACTCACTCATAGATGGGGGAAACATGGATGGTCGATGGAGAAGCGATGGTGATGATGATGTCGATGATCTCCTCCAATTCCTCGTCCCGACAGGGTGCTAGAACGGAGTTTCTGGTGCTGTTTCGTGGAATCTGGTGGTGGCGGTGGAGCGGAACTCCTTCTGGAAAACCTCGAACCCCCCGAAGTTTTTTAGGTCAGAAGGCTCCTTATAGGCGAAGAGAGAGGCCGACGGGGTGCCTGGGGGGCCCACACCACCCCCTGGCATGGCCTGGCCTGGCCCGTGCCAGCAGGTGGTGTGGCCACCCCCTGGCTCTTCTCCTTCTCGTAATCTGGCTCCTAGAGTCTTCGGGTGAAATAGGATTTTTGGCATATTTTCGTTGATTTTTCCTGATAGTTGATTTTCTGCACAAAAAGTAGACACCAAGGCAATTCTGCTGAAAACAGCGTCAGTTCGCATTAGTTATATCCAAATCACACAAGTATAGAGGAGAAACAATAGCAAAAGTGTTCGAGAAAGTAGATACGGTTTGGACGTATCAACTCCCCCCAAGCTTAGCTTATTGCTTGTCCTCAAGCAATTCAGTTGAAAACTGAGTGCGATAAAAGAACTTTCACGAACACATTTGCTTCATAAGATGTAAATATTCTCAGCAATGCGATCAACTACTTAAACATTTCATAATAAAGAGTATGCAACTGAGTCTACTTAATAGTAGCATGAGGCACAAACATAAGCAATATTATAATGCTCATAGAAAGGTATGATAGAGTGGTATCTCGCTTGCCTTTGATTATGAATATCAAGGCACCTCTGAAGTTCAAGTGATGACTAGAAGTAAAGATATCAAGGATACAAGCATCAAAGTCATAACACAAATAATCAAGTAATGGAACAAAAACAAAGAATGACAACTATTCTCTCCAGAAGGTGCTCAAAGAATAAATGGAGACTCAACAAGTAAAGAAAAAGGTTTGGAATCATTTTGAAAAGCTTCCAAATGCGGAAAGTATGGTACTCATTAGCTTTGAGCTCTCATTGCCCCTATCATAAGCATCTTTAAATGGTTAAGGTTAAAGTGACACAACTAAGAGGATATGCTTGACAAGTTATAAATCGAAGTCTCATGCCCCTTACTTACAAAGACCGATCCTCATGCTACTCAACTTTAGTCACAAGTAAGCTCTTGTCATTGTAAGTATATACGTATCATAGAGAACCGCCAATGGGGTACCCCTTGCACATGACACGGGAGCTATCCCATAATCAAAATAACAAGGCAAGCAGACAATGAGCATCTCGACGATCTTTTTATTTACTATGTGCATAGATTTTTATTGAGGATGCTTCATAGAATGCTCATTATGGTTATGCTGCAAGTTTCCACCATGATTAGGCATGGCTTAGGCTAGCCGCCTAGGCGTTTCTCTAACATACATACAAACTCCATGATCTTACAAGTTCCACTTTATTTCAGACCGCCGGGATCCATAAGCAAAAGAACATGATATCAACTAGGTACAAAGTACCTATGAAGCATTGAAAGCGGTCCCCATGATACATGGTTCTGCTAACTTCAACACATAAAGCGCAAGCATATGTGCAACAAAGAAGGACGCAATGGTTCAGGTTTATTAAGTGCAAAAAAATAAAGTGTGCCATCAAGTTCGTGAGAGCTTTACTAACTAACTTTCTCATAACAAGCAAACATTTTATTCGGAAGAAAACAAGGCATATTGAATATGCACGGAGGTAGCAAATGATGTTAATGAGTAGGTATGGAGGACACTTTGGAAATATTTGGTTTAGGGAGTTGGGAACATGAGTAAAACATACTCAGTGAAAGTGAAGGCTAGCAATAGTAAGGGAGCGACAAACGAGAGAGCAATAGCTGTCATTATCATGATTCCAACAAAACAGGACTACTCATGGCATGAAAGTGATTCAAGATCCTCAAGGCAAAATAATTCATCAAGGCTTAACTGGTTATCACAGTCATGTGCATGCGTGAGCATGTGCCAAGTCAATTCAAATGAAACATTCAGAGGAGGATACCGCGGTGTCATACCAATTTATGAATAGAGCAATGCAAGCAAACATTCATAAGACATGCTACAAACTATTAGCGAGCTGGAGCTAATCATAAGAAAGCAAGAACTACTAAGCATCGAAAGATAACATACACCCTACTTGAATGGACTAAGCAAGCTCACAATGATGAGTATATGTACAAAATGAAAACAAATAGAGTTCGTTACCAGCCTCTTACCACGCCTCAAGTTGTCATTGATACTCATTATTGCTCTTCACTTGTGTGGCTTGAATAATAATATGAAACCAATATCCACTAAGGACTGCTGAACCCTCCCCCCAAGCTTAGGCTTTTGGCCTAAGTGGGTATCAATCGCAAGCTGGCCAAGATGAAGTGTCACCATGGTACGACGAAGAGGTCCCCTCATCCTGGTGCGAACTCGAGTACGTCCCTCCGTAATGCGCAGAGTAATCATAGGAGGGCACATCCTCCTGGTGCTGCTCGTGGAAACCCAGCAAGCGAAGCTGCTCGTCCACCTCCTCCTTGGAGCACGACCACGGTCTCCTGTGAACACTAAACAAAGTAGGCTGTGGCAAAAGGATCTCCCTTTCATCCCCGTCAGTGAAAATCATCCTATATACTAGATTGTTCAAATCAGAGGTAGAAGTGACAAAGTGATGAGTTTTCATGGCAACAAGGTCAAGCCTCTGTGGTGCCAGCATAGCATCATAGGGATCCACTGAAAGACCTAATGCATTGACTATACGCGAGGCAATGATGCCCCCATAGATAGGCCCCCTAGCAGCTAGGCGGCGAGCAATAAGCGAGCCAAGATTGTACCGAGTATCATTGTTAAGCGCAGCAGCAAGGAATGCTAAATGATAGTTGGAGATATTACTTGTGTTCTCCCTACCAAGTACACTAGTAGCAAGATAATATGCAAAGTATCTAAGAGCATGGAGTTGGATATTTCTTATCTTTCCGCGCTGCGCCACACGGTCATCATCATTGGTCACCCCTCGGTAAAGCTCCAACAAATCAGCGGGTCGCCCTTGAATTTTCTTCACGGTTCAGGTCATGCGCACACCTACAATACTGCAAAATCTCTCCAAAGGCATGGTGAAGGGTAGATTATAGATTTTGAAAGAGACAGTAGACTGATAGGGTGTGTTAGTAAACGTGAAGCTCTCAACAAAAGTTTTGGTGAGCATAGCGTATTGCGCACTCTCATCTTGCATATATGAGGTCAAACCAACCCTCTCAATTAGTAGCAAGAAATCATCAAGAATACCTGCAGCTTGTAAGAAAGTAAAACAAGGAAAAGAGGATGGGTGAGCATCCCCATCATCCCTTTCACTACCAATACGAGTTGCAATGAGATCTTCATTGTATGATGGCCTAGCTTGAGAGGCTGTCCTCGAGGGCCTCGACCTCCTAGGTGCATCACTCTCAAATATCTCTCCAAAAGTATGGTTGTTCATGCTTGGTATTCTGTAATTTAAACACCTATTAAACAAGTGATTGCAAAGTAAATATAATGAAGGATTCTACTCGTAGGGACTTGCAAGAGGCCTAAACATGCATCAAAACTATATCTCTAAGCATCAAACAAGCTTACAAGCTCTCATAACCAGTCACCTACAACAGCAAAATACTCAATATATAACCCACTAAACACAAATCTACTTGGACAAGGGGAGGAGTCACATACAAGTGAACAAATGCTCCAAATTTTAGCAAGAAAGATGGGCTGAGCAAGGAGATCGAAAAAACGAGAGCAAGCACAGCAAGAACGCAATTTTGAGCTATGAACTAGAGCTTACTCGGGAGAGAGAAGAAAGTGGCAGGTGAGAGAGTTAGTGGGAGGCCAGGGGTGGCCCACACCAGGGCATGGCGCCACCCAAGGCTGGCTGCACCACCATGTGGTGTGCCTACCTGGTGGTCCCCCTGGTACCTCCCAGGTACTCCTCTGTTAAATTTTTCATGTAAAAATTTAATATGAATTTTCTGAAATTTTTCGAGACACTTTATTTTTGGGCATTTTTCAGAAATAGAAGAATGATTTTTCTGACAGATGGATTTTTTTTCTTTTGGAAACATGATGCAAGGACAAAACAAGGCTAGAACTACAAAAGTTCTAACATGCAAGCAACTAACAACAAAAAGAAAACTAAACGAAAGCAAAACTAAAATGCAAAGGATAGAAATAAACGGAGATAATCATAATGAAAACATTGTTTTGTTCAATGGAATCCTTTTGTTAACAAGGTTGATCAAGTCTTGCTACCAAAACAATTGCATATGAGACAAAACACTGTACTCCACTAATGATTATGTTACCTCAACCTTGATAGCAATGGTCCCAATCATAATAGTTTCAAATTTTTCTCTTGGTATGGGACAATATATTTCTCCAACTTGAATGCCTTCAACATGTTCAATTGAATTCAAACCATAAGTCCTTTCAATCTTCTTGGGGAAATAGACAGTATGTTCCTTGTCATTAAGATTTAAGGTCACCTTTCCTAGATTACAATTAGTAAGAGCTCCTGCAGTATTAAGAAAAGGTCTCCCAAGAATAATAGACATATTATCATCTTCGGGCATTTCAAGCACAACAAAATCAGTTAATATCAAGCACTTGTGAGCCACCTCAACAGGTAGATCCTCACATATACCCACAGGAATAGTGGTAGATTTATCAGCCATTTGCAAAGATATATCAGTTGGTATTAAGTTTTCAAGTTGAACCCTCTTATAGAGAGCGAAAGGCATAACACTAACTCCAGCTCCCAAATCACACAAAGTAGTTCTAACATAACTGTTCTTAATAGAGCAAGTGATAGTTGGAATCCCTGGGTCTCCAAGTTTCTTAGGAACCTTAACATTGAAGGAATAATTAGCAAGCAAAGTAGAAATTTCTTCATTAGGGATCTTCCTTTTATTCGAGACAATGTCCTTCATATACTTTGAGTAAGGAGGCAATTTAATAGCATCAGTCAAAGAAATTTGCAAGAATAAAGGCTTCATCCACTCACAAAACTTATTATAGTGTTCATCTTCCTTTGACTTGTGTTTCTTATCAGGGAAAGGCATAGGTTTTTGGACCCAAGGTTCTCTTTCACTACAATGTTTCTTAGCAATAAAATCTTCTTTTGTGTATCTAGTATTCTTAGTGTGGTTTTTAGGTTCTTCTTCAACTTTTTCTACATTAGGAACAACATTTTCTTCATTACCACTTTCAGTTTCAGCATCAGAGATAGATATACTATTAGGATCTATAGCAGGTTCAGAGGGTTCTACAATAGTTTTATGTTTCTTTTACCTTTTCTTATGAGTAGAACCACTATTTTCAGCTTGTTGAGAATCCTGCTCAATTCTTTTGGGATGCCCCTCAGGATATAGAGGATCCTAGGTAGCAGCACCACTTCTAGTTCTAATTTCATAAGCATGTTTTTGTTTAGCAGCATTAACTAGCAAGTCGTTTTGCACTTTAACGAGTTGATCTATTTGAGTTTGAACCATTTGAAAGTGTTTAACAATCATTTTAACATCATTAGAGGTTCTTTCCACAATATCTTTCAACTCAACAATAGCTCTAGTGTTTTCCATTAGATGATTTTGCACCCTTTTATTAAAGTTATCTTGCTTAACAATAAAGATATCAAATTCTTTTAAGCATTGATTAGGAGGTTTAGAGTAAGGGATATCACCTTCATCAAAGTGTTGGAGAGAGTGTACCTCAATAGTGGATGAGTAGGGAATAGGCTTACATAATTCTTCTATAGGAGGTAAATTCTTGACGTCAGCAGCTTTAATTCCCTTCTCCTTAAGACATTTCTTAGCTTCCTTCATCACTTCATCATTTAACTCAATAACTCCCCTCTTCTTTGATGTTGGAATAGGCACAGGAATAGATGGTTCAGGTACAATTACTTCAGGTATAGCTTGTTTAGGAGGGGTCCAATCTTCATAATTCTTGCTTATTTTAGCCATTAATTCCTCAGCTTCCTTAGGAGTCCTATTCCTGAAAACATAATCAGCACAACTATCTAGGTATGTCCTAGATTCCTCTGTTAGTCCATTATAAAATATATCAAGAAGCTCATTCTTAGGTAATGGACTTCCAGCCTGTGCATGAATCAAAGAACAAAACCTTGCCCAAGACTCGGGCAATACCTCTTTTTCTCCCTGTTCAAAATCAAAAAGTTCCTTCAAAATAGCATGTCTAGCACTAGGAGGAAAATATTTCTGCAGGAAAGTACTAATCAAGCACTCAGGGCTATCAATAGATCCAGGAGGTAAATTACTAAACCAAGTTTTAGCTTCTCCTTTCAGTGAAAAGGGAAAAATATTAGCAACAAAGTAAGTACTCATCTTAATATCATCAGAAAACAAGCCACTCATGGTAGAAAGTTCATTCATATGTGCTACGGCACTTCCATTCTTAGTCCCACAAAAAGGTTCTTTCTCGACAATAGCTATGTAAGATAGATCGAGAGAGAAATCATAATCTTCATCTATAATGTTTATGGGAGAAGCAGCAAACTTAGCAGCAAGAGATAATTTGGGTCTAATAGTACGCCTCTTAAGGAGACTCTTAGCAGCGCTCCTATCATGGGTGTTCTTACATTCTTTAATAAACTCATCAGTCATCTCAACATAACCATCTTCAATATCATAACTCTCACTAGACTCAGGTGAGCTAACAGGTGTGGTAGTGTCTTCATTAGGAGTTTCGGTATTTCCAGCTATAGTTCTAGCAATCATAGCATCTAGGAAATGACCTAATGAACCACCCTTATCAAGCACAGTAGAAGCAGCATCATAAGCATAAGGAGTTTCAGATTCAGCAGTAGTAGCAGTGTGTGTGTAGCATGTGTATGTGGTGGTGTAAGGAACTTACTCATAACAGACGGTGAATCAAGAGCAGCAAAGGTGTTCAGAACCGTACCTCTTCTTGTAGTGGATGGTAAAATAGGAACCATGCCATCACGAGACTTACCCATGATGGAATGATAATAGCAAACAATAGAGAATCCAAGTGAACTTGATAAATAAAGCTATGTCTTCGCAACGGCGCTTAAAATAGTCTTGATGACCCACAAGTATAGGGGGTGTATCGCAGTATTTTTAAGGGAAGTGAAACCCAATTTATTGATTCGACACAAGGGGAGCCAAAGAATATTTATAAGCCTTAACAACTGAGTTGTCAATTCAGCTGCACCTGGAAACAATCTTGCTCACAGCAGTTTATCAGTAGCAACAATTTTGTAGTAGGAATAGTAAAGTAACAGCAGTAGTAAAGCAAAGACAGTAGTAACAAAAAGCAAGAAACAAAGGGATTGGAGTGCGGTAGGCGTAGGGATGGATGGACGGGCGTTGCATGGACAAGACAATTCAAATAGCAATCAGAACATAGGGCAATTGCAGATAAATAAGATAAAGCATCCAAGTACTAGACAATCCTAGGCATGTGTTCCGTATATAGTCATACATGCTCGCAATGAGAACTTGCACAACATCTTTTGTCCTGCCAGCCCGTTTGAAGCGGGGCCTCTAGGGAACTACTGGCAATTAAGGTGCTCCTTTTAATAGAGCACTGGAGCAAAGCCTTAACACTCCATGAATACATGTGATCCTCACATCAAAGCCATTCCCTTCCGGTTATCCCGATTTCTATCACTTTGGGGCCATACGTTCCGGACAACAACGTGTGTATACAACTTGTAGATAAGACCAAAAACAATACTATCATAATGAATCAATAACATGTTCAGATCTGAAATCATGGCACTCGGGCCCTAGTGAGAAGCATTAAGCACAACAAGTCGCAACAAAGTCATAAAGCACTAATAAAAGAAACTAGGCACCATGCCCTAACAATCTGATGCCATTACATGAACGATCTCATCCAATCCCTACCATCCCCATAGCCTACAACAGGGGATTACTCACTCATAGATGGGGAAACATGGATGGTCGATGGAGAAGCGATGGTGATGATGATGGCGATGATCTCGTCCAATTTCCTGTCCCGACAGGGTGCCAGAACGGAGTTTCTGATGCTGTTTCGTGGAATCTGGTGGTGGCGGCGGAGTGGAACTCCTTCTAGAAAAATGTCGAACCCCCGAAGTTTTTAGGTCACAAGGCTCCTTATAGGTGAAGAGAGAGGCCGAGGGGGTGCCTAGGGTGCCTGGCCTAGCCCGTGCCAGCAGGTGGTGTGGCCACCCCTGGCTCTTCTCCATCTCGTATTCTGGCTCCTGGAGTCTTCGGGTGAAATAGGATTTTTGGCATATTTTCCGGGATTTTTCCTGATAGCTGATTTTCTGCACAAAAAGTAGACACCAAGACAATTCTGCTGAAAACAGCGTCAGTCCATATTAGTTGTATCCAAATCACACAAGTATAGAGGAGAAACAATAGCAAAAGTGTTCGGGAAAGTAGATACATTTTGGACGTATCAGAGGGTCCTGGGCAAAATAGAAGAGCACCATTAGATGCAGAAGAGCAAGGGGAACTCAGGGGCTAACGTGGAGAGAGGGAGGAGCAGAGGTGGAGTTGCCCTGCTCGGTTTTGTGAGGAGCCCGAGAGCTCCTCTTCTTCTTCCTTCGGAGAGCACCGAGCAGGGGAGAGGGTGTGGTGCTCGCGGGAGGAAAGTGGGAGTGAGAGGGGGCAGATGAGGGTAGGTGCGAGCTGGGGGAGTGCTGCTAGCTTTATACCAAGGAGACGGAGGGGATGTGGTAAATTACTAATGTGGGCATGGGGGAGAGTGGTGCTGGCCCGGGATCGGTCCATGGAGAGGTGGGGAGGGGTAGGATGGTAATTGGGTCGTGCTGGACCAGAGAGGGAGGCTGCGGTGATTAATTTAAGGTGATCCTTGTAAGAATTGGGGTTACTTCACCTCTTACTACTAGTATAAGGGCATAATGGGGATTTGGTGGGGTGGAGCTATAGTGGTGGTCGACCAGTCGGGTGTCTTGATGTTGAGGATAAGCATTGATCAAGAATTGATGGAAAATGGAAGTGTTTAGAGTGATGATTTGCTTAAAAAACACTTATTGATCTAATAGGTGGTTGTGAAGGAAGTCCAAAATCTTGTATTGGACCAGAGGAGGAAATGGTACTGGTAGGTAGATAGGGTCAAGGTAGACTCCTAGGATTTAATTGAGAATTTTAGGTGGGGTTTATGTCCACTTAAATCCAATTGCCCAGAAAAGACAAAAATGATTTTTAGAAGATCATTTGATAAACTTCCATTGGACAAGGATGGATTTTGGTTTGAGAGGGTCCCAAACGTGAATACACACTTAGGGGAATTTTCCCAAGAGTTATTGGGGATTAAAAGTATTTAAAACAATTATTATTCCAATTCAGCCATTTAAGAAAATGGACAAAAAGAAATAATAAAGCTTCTCAAAATATTTATTTTTTAGATGTAAAGATAGGTTAAGATTGGTAGGACTCACATGAGCCAAAAATTGGGGAAGTATTTTGGTAAAAACCAAACTTTCCTTTATGGAGGTAGTTTTAGAGATTTTGACTATTTAAGTAATTTAAATATTTTTGGGCCATAATAATTATGGATAATTACTAATAAATATTGGAGATGAGGGTAGGTGATGTGGACAGGGTGTAGCAAGCATTTTCAACCTTGAAGAATGAAATTCCAAGTTGAGAAAGGATGGACAACAAGGAGTTGATGATCTAGGGTGGTGTTATTTTTATACCACCTAAACATGCTTGCATCTTGGAGCTTAGAGCTCACCTTGGTGCAAGGGATATATGGGTAGGTAGACCAGGTCATATAGATGGACATGGAAGAAAGAGTTTGAATTAATGATATTTGAGGTGTTCTAGAAGTGATGGCAAACTTTGTTGAAATTAAGGCTACTAGGAATTATGGGTCATGATGCCTTATAAACCATGTGGGTTTAATTCAGCACAGAGATCCACTTGGGGCAACTGAAGTAGGTTTTGATATACATCTATGGGTAGAACACAACCATGCATAGAGTTGGTCCATAGGAGTTTGGATGGTGATGTGAGCTTCTACCAAAGTAGGTATGATGACTAGATTTGCAGGAATTGTTATTTTCTTGCCCGCAAAACCATCAAGGATGAGTGGGTTGAGGGATGATCTAACCAGACGCAAATGTGGACCTTGGTAGTCCTTAGGATGGTTAACAATATGGTTCAAGTGCATTTCCAAAAATTCACATGGTTTGAGATAAGGAGGCATTCAAAAATGTGATGTTGAAACTGTTTCTAGACTTAGTCAAATTGGCAGTTTTGAGGACTTTGACTAGAGTAGGAGAGGGAATGTTCTTGGAGGAGTTGCAATGTATCAGAGCTTTAGCAAGTGGGTGATATGGAAGTGTAGAGTGAGTAGACGAGATCCTTGCTTGATGTTGGTCTTCAAGGACTTGAGAACATCTAGAATGGAAATCCTCCGAATTGATCTAGTTGAGGGTTTTAGATGATCACCTAATGGCTAGGGATCATAACAAGGTTGGCTTTCTTGCTTAGGGATTGATGATTGGGAAACATCTAGGTCCTAGTGATGAGCTCCTATAGTGGCTCACACTACTTCCTAAGCAATCAAATCAAACAATTGATCAAAGCAACTCATCAGACATAAGATCAAGGCAACTCATCTTATGATCAATATCAACTACTCTAGGGTTACCATCAAGCCTACCTTGAGGTAAGGTTGGGAGCATTTTGAAGGGTTTGAGTTTTGAATAAGATGAGGGTTCTTGGTATCTCTACCAAGAGCAGAATTCAAATGCTTTGAACAAGAGTTTTGGGAAAACTAGAGGTAAGATTAGTTGAGTTTTCTATCATGAAAACATAAGGAGATAGTATTATATATCTCTCCATAGTTTTGTTAATAGAAGCTACCAAAATAGCTTTGGGTACATAGGCATCTTGGCTCCTGTTTTGAAATGCCAGAACATTTGAGAATATGTAAAGTAAGCCAAGATAGTTTTGGTAAATAACTTTTGTCAACTGAGGTTGAGGTAAGGAGTATCCTAAGATACACATCATAAGCATAAGTGCAAGCAAAAAACAAACAAACACTGCACCAAAGCACAAGAAAAAGTTTTTGTTCCCCCTGATTTTTGCATTCTGGACAAAAAATCAGGGTTGCTGAAATTGGGATGTTACAGACCCCAACAATAACCCTCCAAGGGTCAACGGAAACACCGGCGGCTTCGGCAACACCGTTGGATCACTCCACACCTTCACCGGGCTCGACACCAAGCGTGAGAAAGGTGCTTTCGCCTCCGCTCACGGTGACTTTGGTCGATATCCTCCGGCTTCCGCAATGCTCAATGCGGTGACACAGGTCGATATCCTCCGCTTCCTCAACTATTATGAGCAAAGCATCACCTGGAGTCGCTAGGACCATGGACCCCAGATCGAGTACCCAGGACGAGTCGCCCTAGTGGTCAGGCCCAAAGTGGCCGACTACTGGCTGCCCAAGACACTGATGGACGACGCGAGCTCCATCAATATCATGTACTTGGACACGTTCAAGAGGCTCGAGCTCCCAGAATCAATAATCGAGCCAACCCTGACAACCTTCCACGGCATCGTCCCCGGTCGGAAGGCATACCCGATTGGAAAAGTAACGGTGCAAGTCACCTTCGACACACCAGCAAACTACCGCACCGAGAGGATTTTGTTCGAGCTGGTGAACTTCCGTAGCTCCAACCACTCTGTCCTGGGATTCCAAATGTTCGCCAAATTCATGGAGACCCCCCACTACGCCTACAACATGATGCAGCTTCCAGGGCCAAGCGGCATCATCACCGTCCACGGCGACCCTGATATGGCCGTGGAATGCGAACACAAAGGCGCTAAGCTCGCTGACGCCGTCATTGCCATGGAGACTGACCACGCGGAGGAACTCGCGAAATACGCGGGTAACATCAACAAGGACGACCCCACCATCGTGAAGAAGCCAACTGCCGTGAATTCCATGTTCGAGGCGACTATGCACACTCGCACAGTCGAACTCGTCCCGGGCGACTCCAGTCAGGCAGTTACCATCGGGGTGC
The DNA here is from genome assembly GCA_023614405.1 of Avena insularis. Taxonomy (NCBI): domain Eukaryota; kingdom Viridiplantae; phylum Streptophyta; class Magnoliopsida; order Poales; family Poaceae; genus Avena; species Avena insularis. Next base: position 242,482,545 of record CM042688.1, read on the forward strand.
ATATGAGCCCCACATAGGAAAGCGCGCTTATCGGGTTCCTCCATGAGAATCATGACATCTTTGCATGGAAGCCATCTAACATGCCCGGTGTCCCGAGGGAACTCGCTCAACACAAACTCAACGCTGACCCCAAAGTGCGACCGGTAAAGCAGTCGTTGCAGCCCTTCAATGAAGAGCGCCACCGAGCAATCACCGAAGAAGTACATCACCTGCTAGCCGTAGGCTCCATCGGCCAATTAAGTACTCCAAGTGGCTGGCAAACCCAGTCCTGGTCCTGAAAAAGAACAACACATGGAGAATGTGTATCGACTACACCAACCTCAACAACGCCAGCCCGAAGGAGGAGTTCATCATACCACGCATCAACCAGATCATCGACTCGGCCGCGGGATCGGAGTCGCTGTGCTTCCTCGACGTGTATTCTGGCTACAATAAGATCAAAATGGCGGTCGAGGATGAGGAGAAGACGGTGTTCATCACGCCATTCGGTGCCTTCTGCTACACGGCCATGGCGTTCAGCCTCAAGAACGCCGGCGCCACCTACCAAAGGTGCATGTAGGAGTGTCTCGTGAGCCAAATTGGCCGCAACATACATGTCTACATTGACGACATGGTGGCAAAAGTCCACCCGCCAGGACGACCTGCTCGCTGACCTGGCCAAAACCTTCGCAAACCCGCGGAGGTATAACATCAAGCTCAACCTAGGAAAATGCACTTTCGGCGTCACCACCGGACAGCTCCTGGAATACGTGGTCTCCAAACAAGGCATCGAGGCCAACCCCACCAAGATCGACACCATCGCGTGACTCGGGAAATCCGAGTGCCTGCGTGACGTCTAGAAATTTACCGGGCGAGTCGCAGCTCTCAGTCGCTTCATCCCCCGACTCGGTGAGAAGGCAATGGCCCTCTACCGCCTGATGTTCAAGAACCCCACATTCCAATGGGACGCAGAGGCGGACAACGCATGCAAAGCACTCAAAGAGGTGCTACTCGCGGCTCCACTACTGGCCGCCCCAATCGACAAAGAGCCAATGCTCGTCTATGTGGTGGCCTCTACTCGATTCGTCAGCACCGTAATGGTCGTCAAACGGCCAGAGGAGGGCAAGGAGCGCCCCGTGCAGTGCCCCGACTACTACATCAGCGAAGTCCTGACGGACTCAAGGCAGCACTACCCACACTACCAGAAACCGGAATTCGGAAACCGGTAAATCGGTAATCATTAACGGCTCGGTCGGTTTGGGAGTAGCGAGTAATCGGAATTCAGATGATTAACTGATTTAATCGGTCGCCTATTAATTGGTGCAACCTACACAAATTAGCACATAAAACACGTGTATATAAGAAAGAAATAGTATATGGACCTGTATATGTCCAGCCCTACTTATCGATAGCCCTAAAGCCCAATAAAACACATACGCTTCTCCTCTGACCTCTGAAGTTTCTCTTCTCCCACCACCTACCCAGGTTACTGGTTGGTGAAGGTGGGAACTGAGCTCTTGGAGGCAGGAATCGAGCGGGAGCTTCACAAAACCTACTTCATTGGGGTGGGCTAGCGGTTGGAGAGGCAATATGCATTCAAAATTTTGCATTTTTTTGACTAACTCTAGTAGTTAATCGGCAATATACCTAGTAATCGGTCTATCAGAGCTATTAGTTAGCATAAAGGATTAACTCAATGGATTAGTGGTAATCGACACGGTTAGGTCCCTAGTTGCGATTAATAGGCCTATTAATCGCTGATTCGGACGATTTTTTGAACAATGCCAGAAACTGGTATACATAGTATTCCGAGCTCAACGGCAACTCCCTCACTACTTCTAGGAGAACCCAATCAAGGTCGTCTCCTCCACGCCACTACAGGACATCATACGCAACCACGAGGAAATTGGGCGAGTCGCCAAGTGGGCCGTCGAAATCGGTATCCACAACATCAAATACGAGCCCCGCAAAGCGATCAAATCGCAAGCCCTAACTGATTTCCACGCCGACTGGGAAGAAGCACAGCAGCCGGAGAAGCTCCCATACCTCCACCACTGGTCGCTCCACTTGGACGGGTCCAAGAACACCGACGCTGCCGGGGCCGGGGTCATACTGACCTCCCCCAAGGGAGACAAGCTCCGCTATGTGCTCCACCTCGACTTCAAGCTCTGCACCAACAACATGGCAGAGCACGAGGCCCTCCTTCATGGCATGCGGGCCACCAAGGAAATGAACATCAACCACCTATGGTGCTACGGCGACTCTGACCTAGTCGTCGGGACCTACGACACCGTCTCCTCGACAATTATAGCATACGGCCAAGTGGTAGACCAGCTGGGAGGACACTTTGACGGTTACTCAGTCGAGTGGATCGATAGGCGAAAGAATGACGAGGCAGACGCCCTCTCCTGCATCGGCTCGGCTAGGCAAACGCCACCCGCAGGAGTCTTCCTCGACATCATCCACAAGCCTTCGGTATGCCCGCCAAAGGAGATCGACATCGGGATACTACTACAACCCGATACCGCCCTCGTCACCATGGTCACAGAGCCTAGCGACTGGACTGCACCATATGTCGCCTTCCTCTAGTACAAGATGCTCCAAAACAACGAGACAAAAGCGCAAATGATCACGCATCGCTGCAAATCCTTCATCATCAATGGCCAGCTCCACAAGCGCAGCGTCCCTCGTGTGTTCTAGCGCTGTGTACAACAGAAAGAAGGACGCAAGATCCTCCAGGACATCCACACCGGCGACTATGGCCATCATGCCGGCGCCAAGTCGCTAGTCACTAAAGTCATGCAACATGGCTTCTACTGGCTCACCGTGCACGATGACGCCACCAGCATCATCCAACGATGCGTCGGGTGCCAGAAGTATGCCAACCAGACGCATCTCCCTGGTTTGTCACTCAAGATCATCCCCATCTCCTGGCCATTCGCCGTATGGGGCATGGACATGGTTGGCCCGTTCAAGAAGGCCCCATCCGGCTTCACCCACCTCCTGGTCGCGGTTGACAAGTTCACCAAGTGGGTTGAAGCCAAGCCGATCAAAAAGTTTTACGGCAAGACAACCACCAAGTTTCTCCACGAGCTCATCTACGGTACGGCTACCCGCATAGCATCATACCATATAATGGCACCAATTTTACCAAGGGCGCCATCGTAGAATTCTGCGAACAAAACAACATATGACTCGACCTCACCTCAGTCGCCCACCTAGAGTGAAACAGCCAAGCGGAACATGCTAATCAGAGCATCCTCCACGGGCTCAAGCCGCGACTTCAAGTGCCCCTCGAGCGAACCCTAGGATGCTAGGTCGAAGAGCTCCCCTCCATAATATGGGGGATCTGCACCTTAGTTAACCGCTCCACGGGGTTCACACTCTTCTTCATGGTGTATGGCGCCGAGGCCATAATGCCAACCGACCTGGAGCACGATTCACCTCGACTCGCCAACTATGTTGAGGCGACAAACGAGACCGCCCTCTAAGATAGCATCGACCAGCTCGACGAAGCACGCGACCTAGCTTGCTCCCGCACCACCATCTACCAGCAGGGACTCCGCCGCTACCATTGCCGCCGGGTCCGGACCCGCACCTTCCAGGAAGGCGACTTAGTCCTGCGACTGGTCCAGGACAAGAAGGGCATGCACAAGCTTTCCTACCCATGGGAAGGTCCATTCGCCATAGGGCGCGTCCTCGGCAATGACGCCTACTACCTCATCGACATATGAGGCAATGGCCAGCTTCAAGTCGCGTGGCCATGGAATGTAAACCTCCTCCGAAAGTTCTATACATAGAACTCAAACTTGTACCAAAATGATACATAATGAAATAAATTTGGATCGCACAAATTGTGTCTACTCGCCATCTTTTTGTGCCACTCGCACTCGTACATTACCTATACGCTACCTACAGAAGTCAACCCTCGGTCGAGCGACCGGCACGGCTAAGTAGTGTGACCCAAGGGCATCGAAGATATTCAGGACTTGTGTCGTCCACGAATACGCCAACCCGGAGCCACCATCGGAGTCGCCCCGCTCGACTGGTCTACCGGGCCAAGAAAACCGATTAACGCTTCCCATAGCAACCTGTACTCCCCATCCTCGCGCAAAGCGAATCGAACGGTTAAGAACCACGTACAGGGACTTCACAACAAGAAAACCTCACGTGGCTCGGGAATACACCAAGTAGGAGAGTTTCCTTGGACTCAACACGCGACTAGCTCTCTGAGCCCGGGGAAGAGACGCGTTACAAACGACGCATCAAATCCTTACCTACAATGGGCATGCGCCTAGAACGGCTAAGTACCACGCTCGGGGCCTCGCCCAAACCGACCCTGCTTGCGCCTAGGAAAATATCTAAGTATAGAGCCCCCTTAGAGTCGCAATGCGACGGGCCCCACGCGCCATGGCAAATCAGCCCGAAACAAAATAAAAACTCAAAGCAAACACACATACACTTAAATGAGTTAAACCCCACTAAAGGGCAGACGCGCTCGGGAACACGCCCACATAAAAATCAGCAACAAACACGACTAACCATGCATTGCGAGTCCATTTACTCCTCTTACTTCCATACATAAATATTCTTCATATTGCAAAAGTGTCCACTCGGCATATCTTACAAAAAGCCCCTAGGGCAGCTATCTATTTTGCAGGCCCCGATGAAGAAGCGCCGCTGCCGCCCTTGACACGGACGTATGGCTCCCACGGATTCGTCTGGTAGGTCGTCAGCAACTTCGACACTACCGATCAAAAGGGTTGCTCCGACTTTAGGTCATGATGCTCTGGCTCGGGGTCGCCAGGCGCCACCATAGTCTCCTGGTACGGCAGCAAGTCCCCCATCGCCAGCACCCGATCCGCGAAGGGAGCAGCCTTGGCTGTCAGCCTCAACACCTCCGACATCTCCACCGAGCCAGTCGCCGAAGGATATCCGCTAGTGATGTCGTGGAGGTAGAAGTCGTCAGGGAAATGTGTGAGCCCCAGGCTCAATGCCGTGGTGGCCCCGCGCCCGAAGGCCGAACGTGCCATCCATTCTACAACGGCGGGCGCCTCTTCCAGGTAACGCCATACTTCAGTCAGTCCCCCAGGTATAACCTCGGTGGGGGACATCCGTTGAAGCACCGCCTACACGCACAATGCCGAGGCGGTGGCCGCGTTCACCACCGCGATCACGCATTGGGAGGCGTCGAAGGTGTGCACCACCGGATCGCTTTCCCCTATCAAAGCTGCAATGTCAGACACCCAACATCACTACGGACTCACCCAATCGGGGACTCACCGCATACATCAAAGAGGAAGGAGCTTCCGGCAGTTCTTAGTCACATGCTTCTCAAGGGCAAGAAGGTCGCCCTGCAGCCCGAGGATGATTGAATCAGCAGCCTTACGCTCCTCCTCCGTTGCGGCGACTGTAGCTTTGGCTCTCTCCTCAGAAGAGATCATCGATGCCCTCGCCTCCTTAGTTCCTTCACCAACAAGTCGATCCACTCCCTTGCTATGTCCAGTTCCACAGCTAGGACATACCCCTCACGGGCCTTGGCAATAGCAGCCGGAAGACCATCTACAAAGAAAAAACCAAATAAGTGACTTTTGTGTAAGCTTCAATGGCTCGAACTCGCCAAGTAGTGCAACAACTTACCAATGGTTTCCTGGAGTCGTTGGTTGGCTTCCTATGCCATGCGCAGGTCTTGCTTTAGTCCCTCCTTCGCGGCTTGAGGGTCGGCTAATTCCTTCTGCAGGCCCTGCGGACATAAAGACATTTAGCGACTGGACGACTACAAATCGGGGACTGGACACTCGGGGACTAGACGACTACAATTCTAAGTGCCTAGCCACTGAAATTCAGCGACTAGACACTTGGGGATTAGACGACTACAATTCTAAGTGCCTAGCCGCTGAAATTCAGTGACTAGACACTCGGGGACTGGACATACCTAAATGGCAGTGCCGAGCATGCCATGAAGTCTGCTGGCGTCCGTCAAAGGTACCACGAACGATGTACACCCGCGCCACGACCCAACATCTTTGTCGATGATTTCCGGAACTTGCGGAGATTGTCTCTCCGCCACGAACGGAGACCCCTTCGCCATGAAGCGCGGGAATGATGCAGCCGCCCTCGCTGAAGCACCAATTGGCAGAGCAAGCAGTTCTGCCGTTGAAGCCCCCTTGGTTGGCTCCGATCGGGCGGGCATCGCTGCTTTAGCACGGGCAGCAGGGGCACCCTCCCCCGTGATTTCCTCCATCGCAACATCAACAACGTCTCCCCTGCTCTTCTTCTCTTTCGCGCCCTCAGCAGGCACAACCTCCTCAATAGGCTTCCTCTTCCTGGAAAGGTCGGCCTCCTCTACATCAACGGCCGGTGGAATTTTGGCCACCAAGGGGCGACCTATCTTCTTGGCACCGGACATGCAAAATCACCAAGTCAGCGAGGCGCTCATATCAGGAAACACCCAAGAAAAGAAAAAGAAAATTGTGACTCACTTGGCGACTGGAAGAACGCGTAGCCCTGTGCTAATGCGGGCGGGCTTGTCTAGCTCTAGGCCCAGCTTACGCGTGAGACACTTATCAAAAACATTCGAGGCCCATGAGACCGCGGTCTTCTTCGACGATGAAGCCATGGTCGCGGCAACCTCCGACCCAGATGACGCGGTCATCCCCGCTGGTTGTGGCGACTTTGGCGCTGTGGCCCCAGCAGCCCCTGCTACGCCATAGCCGAAGCTGTTGGCGCGATCACCGTGAGTGGAACTTCTACCGCCACTGCTGCATCCGTGACCTATGGTCCTATTATCGGAGTCGTGCCCTCCGGGATCTCGTGCATGGTCTTGGTCACGTCATCGTCGGAGTCATTGTCTGACCCAAACGCCACCGCCGATCTGGGTGGCGACGCCGGCTTCAGAGCCAGCTTCTTTACGGGTGACTTCGGTTTGCACGCGGGTTTCGCAGGCGTGGCTACTCGTCACGAGCTCTGTTCCTGCAAAATCTCGTCGTCTTTGTTGCGCTCTTCAAGACTACGACTCGCCTCGACCTTGCGTTGCTTCTGCATGCGAGTCTTGCAAGCCACGGGCACTGGGGGAGGGACATCCCTTTCTTCCTCCTCGCTCTCGAAGGATTCTCCTTCGACCCCCTCCTCGAGCTCCTTGGGGACCTCCGCGTCGAGCGGGGGGAGCCACCCCTCGAGGACCTAAAATAAGTGAGAACGGCCACATATGAGCATCATAATCAAAGAGAATGGCTATGAGTAAATTTGACAAGAGTGGCCTACCGTGGGAGCTTCCTTCTTCTCGGGCACATACGGAGCAAGCCCGGTGATGTGGTTGTAAATTCCGCGTCAGTGATCTTCTTCAGATCGGCCTTATAATCCGTGGCTTCCCACACCTTCTTGCTGGTCTGGGAGGGATCATTCTTCCTGGTGTATTCATACATCCAATGGGGCTGGGTCGCCTACGGGATCAAGCGCCACCCGAGCCAACAGTTGTACAGATTGATTGTGGATAATCCCTCGTCCTTCAGCTTCTAGATCTGGTCCATCATCTCCGCGACGGCCATCGTCTGATCGTCGGGAAGCTTGACCACTATCAGCCGGCGGGGCTCGCTTCTTTCCGCGACGTACTCGGGGAGCGCCACTTCACCCGAGGGAGTGGACTCTTTCACATAGAACCAACTTTTCTTCCACTTGATCGCAGCCTTCTTTGGCAGCAGGAGCTTGAAAAAGTTGGCCTTCGGCTTCAATTGGAACGTGACGCCACCCGCCGCCAAGACCGGACCGCAGGATCCATCATGTTCGATGCGGGCGTGTAACAGCTCTAGCCACAACGGAAAATACGGCCTGTAGCCGAGGTAGCATTGATAGAAGGCGACGAAGATCGCCAGCTGCTCGATGCTGTGTGGACCCAAGTCCGATGGCTTGATCGCGTAATACGTGCAGAACCACCGGAAGAAGATCGAGGTGGGGAATCCCAAGCCCCTCTCCAAGTGGCTCGGGAAGCAGATGCATTCGCTGGCGTGTGGTCTCGGCTCGACCTCAAAGGACACGGGAATCTGCCAATTCCCCTTGCAGAGGACCCCTGCGTCTTCGAATGACTTGAGTTGCACCGCGGTGCACTTGGACTTCCCCCACAGATCTTTCGGAGGCGCCATCAAGAAAGGAGCAAGATCGCTCGGTCTGGGGAATCTAGATCAAGGAGAGGCGGAGAGAATGGATGGGCGAAGATGAGGAATGCAGGAAAAGGTTGCAGGACCATTCCGTCGCTCTCCTTATAAAGAATCATTACCCGCCAATCTCGGGATAGCCGTTACCCGCGGTAATTGTGCCGAAGTTACCGTTGGATTACCCAACGGCTAGTTTGACCAAGCTGACGGTCCAACTCCTTCCACTCTACTTGGCTGTAGCTTTACCCCATTCAGTCGACAGGAGCGGCAACTCGGTAGTGAGTGCATTTGCCAAAGCTACGATTGGAAACTCGGTGGAAAATTTCCTCGGTTCTCGATAGAGTCCATCGCTGATTCGATTGGGCGTCCAAATGGGACTCGCCTACTCCGACTGCCAAATGAACACCTGCGTTTGAATCAACGATGGCCTCGGGGATTACTGATTGGGATATGCCGAATGGGGTATGCTCAGCAGGACGTTCCGATCGGGCCAAAGGCCTCACGAGTGGGCCTGCAGGACGGTGACAGGAATGCGACTAACATGAAGTCCTGGCGATTAGAGACTAGAGGACCAAAAGCATACTTGAAGCCTAGTCGGATTAGGTCAAAGCCTCTGAATCCATATCTTGTTCGATTGTAAACTGTAAACCCTAGCGAGGTGTCTCGTATGTAAGCCTCCCTAGTGTAGTCTAAGGACTGATGTTCCATCATACACCCCTTCAAGCGACTGACTGCTTAGACGCCGAGCTCGCCACCCCTTTAACTCGCTCTCCATCAATCTAATCTAGAAGGAGTAGGTCCTTACCCTCCGGGGGCCTGAACCTGGAGAAATCCATGTGCATCCCCCCATCTAGCACTATAGATGGCCGCCAGCTCTCGCCCCGATTTTATCAATCGCTGCCTATGGCAGCGACTGCCGTGGCCATTTCCACGACAACATTGCATGTGTGTTCTTTTCCTAATACACATTGATCCACTAGATTCATTGCATGCGTGTTCTTTTCCTAAACAACATGGATCCACTAGTGACATTTGCATGTGTGTTCTTTTTCTAAACCACATGGATCCACTAGAGTCATTGCATGTGTGTTCTTTTCCTAAACCACATTGATCCACTCGTGACACTTGCATGTGTGTTATTTTCCTAAACCACATGGATCCACTAGTGACATTTGCATGTGTGTTCTTTTCATAAACCACATGGATCCACTAGAGACATTGCATGTGTGTTCTTTTCCTAAACCACATTCATCCACTAGTGACATTTGCATGCGTGTTCTTTTCCTAAACCACATTGATCCACTAGTAACATTGCATTTGTGTTCTTTTCCTAAACTACATGGATCCACAAGAGTCATTGCATGTGTGTTCTATACCTAAACCACATGGATCCACTGGTGACATTTGCATGTGTGTTCTTTTCCTAAACCACATGGATCCAGTAGAGTCATTGCATGTGTGTTCTTTTCCTAAACCACATGGATCCACTAGTGACATTTTCATGTGTGTTCTTTTCCTAAACCACATAGATCCACTAGAGACATTGCATGTTTGTTCTTTTGCTAAACCACATGGATCCACTTGAGTCATTGTATGTGTGTTGGTTTCCTAAATCAAATGGATCCACTAGAGTCATTGCAAGTGTGTTCTTTTCCTAAACCACATGGATCCACTAGACACATTGCATGTGTGTTCTTTAACTAAACCACATTGATCCAATGGTGACATTGCATGTGTGTTCTTTTCCTAAACCACATTAATCCACTAGCGATATTGCATGTGTGTTCTTTTCCTAAACCACGTGGATCCTTTAGAGTGATTTCCTGTGTGTTCTTTTTGTAAACCACATGGATCCACTAGTGACATTGCATGTGTGTTCTTTTCCTAAACCACATGGATCCACTAGATTCATTGCATCTGTGTTCTTTTCTAAACCACATGGATCCACTAGTGACATTTGCATGTGTGTTCTTTTCCTAAACCAGATGGATCAACTAGAGACATTGCATGTGTGTTCTTTTCTTAAATCGCATTAATCCAGTGGTGACATTTGCATGTGTGTTGTTTTCCTAAACCATATTGATTCATTGGAGTCATTGCATTTGTGGTATTTTCCTAAACCACATGGATCCATTGGAGACATTGCATGTGTGTTATTTTCCTAAACCACATGGATCCACTAGTGATATTTGCATGTGTGTTTTTTCCTAAACCACATGGATCCACTGTGACATCTCATACGTGTTCTTTTCCTGAACCACATTGATCCACTGGTGGCATTTACATGTGTCTTCTTTTTCTAAACCACATGGATCCACTAGAGTCATTGCATGTGTGTGCTTTTCCTAAACCACATGGATCCACTGGGGACCTTGGATGTGTTTTTTTCCTAAACCACATTGATCCACTGGCGACATTTGCATGTGTGTTCTTTTCCTAAACCACATGGACCCATTAGAGACATTGCATGTGTGTTCTGTTTCTAACCACATTTATCCACTAGTGAAATTTGAATTCGTGTTCTTTTCCTAAGCCACATTGATCCACTAGTGACATTTGCATGTGTGTTCTTTTCCTAAACCACATAGATCCACTAGAGACATTGCATGTGTGTTCTTTTCCTAAACCACATGAATCCACTAGAGTCATTGCATGTGTGTTCTATTTCTAAACCACATGGATCCACTAGAGACATTGCATGTGTGTTCTTTTCCTAAACCACATGGATCCACTGGTGACATTTGCATGTGTGTTCTTTTCCTAAACCACATGGATCCACTAGAGTCATTGCATGTGTGTTCTTTTCCTAAAGCACATGGATCCACTAGTGACCTTTTCATGTGTGTTCTTTTCCAAAACCACATGGATCCACTAGAGACATTGCATGTTTGTTCTCTTCCTAAACCACATGGATCCACTGGAGTTATTGTATGTGTGTTGTTTTCCTAAGCCACATTGATGGAGTGGTGACATTTGCATGTGTGTTGTTTTCCTAAACCACATTGATTGACTGGAGTCATTGCATGTGGTGTATTTTCCTAAACCACATGGATCCACTTGAGATATTGCATGTGTGTTCTTTTCCTAAACCATATGGATCCACTGGTGACATTTGCATGTGTGTTCTTTTCCTAAACCACATTGATCCACTAGAGCCACTGCATGTGTGTTCTTTTCCTAAACCACATGGATCCACTCGAGACATTTGCATGTGTGTTTTTTCTAAACCACATGGATCCACTGGTGACATTGCATGTGTATTCTTTTCCTAAACCACATGGATCCACTGGTGACATTGCATATGTGTTCTTTTCCTAAACAACATTGATCCACGAGAGTCATTGGATGTGTTATTTTCCTAAACCACATTGGTCCACTAGAGACATTTGCATGTGTGTTCTTTTACTAAACCACAAGGATCCACTAGAGACATTTCCATCTGTGTTCTTTTCCTGAACCACAATGATCCACTGGTAGCATGTGCATGTGTGTTCTTTTCATAAACCACATGGATCCACCAGAGTAATTGCATGCCTTTTCTTTTTCTAAACCACATGGATGCACTGGTGACATTTTCATGTGTGTTATTTTCCTAAACCACATGGACCCACTAGAGACATTGCAAGTGTGTTTCGTTTCGAAGCCACATTGATCAACTGGTGACATTTGCATGTGTGTTTTTTCCTAAACCACATGGATCCACTAGTGACATTTGCATGTTTGTTATTTTCCTAAACCACATGGATCCACTAGCGACAATGCATGTGTGTTCTTTTCCTACATCACATTGATCCGCTGGTGTAATTCCCATGTGTGTTCTTTTTCTAAACCACATGGAACCACTAGAGTCATTGCATGTGTGTTTTATTCTTAAACCACATTCATCCAATGGTGACATTGCATGTGTGTTCTTTTCCTAAACCACATGGATCCACTAGAGCCATTGCTTGTTTCTTCTTTTCCTAAACCACATTGGTCCATTGGTGACATTTGCATGTGTTTTCTTTTCGTAAACCACATTGATCCACTGGTGACATTGGCATGTGTGTTCTTTTCCTAAACCACATTGATCCACTAGAGTCATTGCATGTGTGTACTTTTCCTAAACCACGTGGATCTAGTAGAGACATTGCATGTCTGTTCTTTTCCTAAACCACATGGATCCACTTGAGTCATTGCATGTGTGTTCTATTCCTAAACAACATGGATCCACCGGAGTCATTGCATGTGTGTTATTTTCCTAAACCACATGGATCCACTAGTGAAATTTGCATTTGTGTTATTTTACTAAACCACATGGATCCACTTGACTGATTGCATGTGTGTTCTTTTCGTAAACCACATGGATCCACTAGAGACATTGCACGTGTGTTCTTTTCCTAAACTACATGGATCCACTGGTGACATTTGCATACGTGTTCTTTTCAGAAACCACATGGATCCAGTAGGGTCATTGCATGTGTGATCCTTTCTTAAACCACATGGATCCACTAGTGATATTTTCTTGTGTGCTATTTTCCTAAACCACATGGATACACTAGAGACATTGCATGTTTGTTCTCTTCCTAAACCACATGGATTCACTGGAGTCATTGTATGTGTGTTGTTTTCCTAAATAACATGGATCCACTAGAGTCATTGCATGTGTGTTGTTTTCCTAAACCACATGGATCCACTAGAGACATTGCATGTGTATTCTTTAACTAAACCACATTGATACACTGGTGCCATTGCATGTGTGTTCTTTTCCTAAAACACATTAATCAACTAGCGATATTGCATGTGTGTTCTTTTCGTAAACCACATGGATCCACCAGTGACATTCCATGTGTGTTTCGTTTCTAAACCACATTGATCCACTAGTGGCACTTGCATCTGTGTTCTTTTCCTAAACCACATAGATCTAGTAGAGTCATTGCATGTGTGTTCTTTTCCTAACCACATTGTTCCACTAGTGACATTTCCATGTGTGTTCTTTCCCTAAACGACATGGATCCACTAGAGACATTGCATGTGTGTTCTTTTCCTAAACCACATGGATCCACTAGAGTCATTACATGTTTGTTCTTTTCCTAAAAAACATTGATCCAGTAGAGACATTGCATGTGTGTTCTTTTCCTAAACCACATGAATCCACTAGATTCATGCATGTGTGTTCTTTTCCTAAACCACATGGATCCACTAGAGACATTACATGTGTGCTCTTTTCCTAAACCACATTGATCCACTAGTGACATTTCCATGTGTGTTCTTTCCATAAACCACATGGATCAACTAGAGACATTGCATGTGTGTTCTTTTCCTAAACCACATGGATCCACTAGAGTCATTGCATGTTTGTTCTTTTCCTAAACCACATGGATCCACTTGAGACATTGCATGTGTGTTCTTTTCCTAAACCACATAGATCCACTAGTGACATTTGCATGTGTGTTCTTTTCCTAAACCACATGGATCCACTAGAGACATTCCATGTGTGTTATTTTCCTAAATCACATGGATCCACTGGAGTCATTGGATGTGTGTTCTTTGCCTAAATCACATGGATCCACTAGATTCATGCATGTGTGTTCTTTTCCTAAACCACATGGATCCACTAGTGACATTTGCAAGTGTGTTATTTTACTAAACCACATGGATCCACTAGAGACATTGCATGTTTGTTCTCTTCCTAAACCACATGGATCCACTGGAGTTATTGTATGTGTGTTGTTTTCCTAAGCCACATTGATGGAGTGGTGACATTTGCATGTGTGTTGTTTTCCTAAACCACATTGATTGACTGGAGTCATTGCATGTGGTGTATTTTCCTAAACCACATGGATCCACTTGAGATATTGCATGTGTGTTCTTTTCCTAAACCATATGGATCCACTGGTGACATTTGCATGTGTGTTCTTTTCCTAAACCACATTGATCCACTAGAGCCACTGCATGTGTGTTCTTTTCCTAAACCACATGGATCCACTCGAGACATTTGCATGTGTGTTTTTTCTAAACCACATGGATCCACTGGTGACATTGCATGTGTATTCTTTTCCTAAACCACATGGATCCACTGGTGACATTGCATATGTGTTCTTTTCCTAAACAACATTGATCCACGAGAGTCATTGGATGTGTTATTTTCCTAAACCACATTGGTCCACTAGAGACATTTGCATGTGTGTTCTTTTCCTAAACCACAAGGATCCACTAGAGACATTTCCATCTGTGTTCTTTTCCTGAACCACAATGATCCACTGGTAGCATGTGCATGTGTGTTCTTTTCATAAACCACATGGATCCACCAGAGTAATTGCATGCCTTTTCTTTTTCTAAACCACATGGATGCACTGGTGACATTTTCATGTGTGTTATTTTCCTAAACCACATGGACCCACTAGAGACATTGCAAGTGTGTTTCGTTTCGAAGCCACATTGATCAACTGGTGACATTTGCATGTGTGTTTTTTCCTAAACCACATGGATCCACTAGTGACATTTGCATGTTTGTTATTTTCCTAAACCACATGGATCCACTAGCGACAATGCATGTGTGTTCTTTTCCTACATCACATTGATCCGCTGGTGTAATTCCCATGTGTGTTCTTTTTCTAAACCACATGGAACCACTAGAGTCATTGCATGTGTGTTTTATTCTTAAACCACATTCATCCAATGGTGACATTGCATGTGTGTTCTTTTCCTAAACCACATGGATCCACTAGAGCCATTGCTTGTTTCTTCTTTTCCTAAACCACATTGGTCCATTGGTGACATTTGCATGTGTTTTCTTTTCGTAAACCACATTGATCCACTGGTGACATTGGCATGTGTGTTCTTTTCCTAAACCACATTGATCCACTAGAGTCATTGCATGTGTGTACTTTTCCTAAACCACGTGGATCTAGTAGAGACATTGCATGTCTGTTCTTTTCCTAAACCACATGGATCCACTTGAGTCATTGCATGTGTGTTCTATTCCTAAACAACATGGATCCACCGGAGTCATTGCATGTGTGTTATTTTCCTAAACCACATGGATCCACTAGTGAAATTTGCATTTGTGTTATTTTACTAAACCACATGGATCCACTTGACTGATTGCATGTGTGTTCTTTTCGTAAACCACATGGATCCACTAGAGACATTGCACGTGTGTTCTTTTCCTAAACTACATGGATCCACTGGTGACATTTGCACGTGTTCTTTTGAAACCACATGGATCCAGAGGGTCATTGCATGTGTGATCCTTTCTTAAACCACATGGATCCACTAGTGATATTTTCTTGTGTGCTATTTTCCTAAACCACATGGATACACTAGAGACATTGCATGTTTGTTCTCTTCCTAAACCACATGGATTCACTGGAG
Organism: Avena insularis; assembly: GCA_023614405.1. Lineage (NCBI taxonomy): Eukaryota > Viridiplantae > Streptophyta > Magnoliopsida > Poales > Poaceae > Avena > Avena insularis. The sequence goes on from CM042688.1 coordinate 242,498,030, forward strand.
TCATTGTATGTGTGTTTTCCTAAATAACATGGATCCACTAGAGTCATTGCATGTGTGTTGTTTTCCTAAACCACATGGATCCACTAGAGACATTGCATGTGTATTCTTTAACTAAACCACATTGATACACTGGTGCCATTGCATGTGTGTTCTTTTCCTAAAACACATTAATCAACTAGCGATATTGCATGTGTGTTCTTTTCGTAAACCACATGGATCCACCAGTGACATTCCATGTGTGTTTCGTTTCTAAACCACATTGATCCACTAGTGGCACTTGCATCTGTGTTCTTTTCCTAAACCACATAGATCTAGTAGAGTCATTGCATGTGTGTTCTTTTCCTAACCACATTGTTCCACTAGTGACATTTCCATGTGTGTTCTTTCCCTAAACGACATGGATCCACTAGAGACATTGCATGTGTGTTCTTTTCCTAAACCACATGGATCCACTAGAGTCATTACATGTTTGTTCTTTTCCTAAAAAACATTGATCCAGTAGAGACATTGCATGTGTGTTCTTTTCCTAAACCACATGAATCCACTAGATTCATGCATGTGTGTTCTTTTCCTAAACCACATGGATCCACTAGAGACATTACATGTGTGCTCTTTTCCTAAACCACATTGATCCACTAGTGACATTTCCATGTGTGTTCTTTCCATAAACCACATGGATCAACTAGAGACATTGCATGTGTGTTCTTTTCCTAAACCACATGGATCCACTAGAGTCATTGCATGTTTGTTCTTTTCCTAAACCACATGGATCCACTTGAGACATTGCATGTGTGTTCTTTTCCTAAACCACATAGATCCACTAGTGACATTTGCATGTGTGTTCTTTTCCTAAACCACATGGATCCACTAGAGACATTCCATGTGTGTTATTTTCCTAAATCACATGGATCCACTGGAGTCATTGGATGTGTGTTCTTTGCCTAAATCACATGGATCCACTAGATTCATGCATGTGTGTTCTTTTCCTAAACCACATGGATCCACTAGTGACATTTGCAAGTGTGTTATTTTACTAAACCACATGGATCCACTAGAGGCATTGCATGTGTGCTATTTTCCGAAACAACATGGATCCACTAGAGTCATTGCATGTGTGTTATTTTCCTAAACCACAAGGATCCACTTGTGACATTTGCATGTGTGTTATTTTCCTAAACCACATGGATCCACTTGAGTCAGTGCATGTGTGTTCTTTTCCTACCACAAGGATCCACTTGAGACATTGCACGTGTGTTCTTTTCCTAAACCACATTGATCCACTAGTGACTTTTGGATGTGTGTTATTTTCTAAACCACATGGATCCACTTGAGACATTGCATGTGTGTTCTTTCCCTAAACCACATTGATCCACTGGTGGCATTGCATGTGTGTTCTTTGCCTAAACCACATGGATCCACTAGTGACATTTGCATGTGTGTTCTTTTCCTAAACCTCATGGATCCACTAGAGTCATTGCATGTGTGTTCTTTGTCTATATCACATTGATCCGCTGGCATGATTTCCATGTGTGTTCTTTTCCCAAACCACATGGATCCACTAGAGTCATTACATGTGTGTTCTATTCTTAAACCACATTGATTCATTGGTGACATTGCATGCGTATTCTTTTCCTAAACCACATGTATCCACTAGAGTCATTGCATGTGTGTTCTTTTCCTAAACCACATGGATCCATTAGAGTCATTGCATGTGTGTTCTTTTCCTAAACCACATGGATCCACTAGAGTCATTGCATGTGTGTTATTTTCCTAAACAACATGGATCCACTAGAGTCATTGCATGTGTGTTCTATTCGTAAACAACATGGATCTAGTGGAGTCATTGTTGTGTTCTTTTCCTAAACCACTTAGATCCACTGGTGAAATTTGCATGTGTGTAACTTTGCTAAATCACATGGACCCACTTGAGTCATTGCATGTGTGTTCTTTTCCTAAACCACATGCATCCACTAGAGACATTACACGTGTGTTCTTTTCCTAAAGCATATTGATCCACTAGTGACATTGGGATGTGTGTTCTTTTCCTAAACCACATGGATCCACTAGAGACATTGCATGTGTGTTCTTTTCCTAAACCACATTGATCCACTGGTGGCATTGCATGTGTGTTCTTTGCCTAAACCACATGGATCCGCTGGTGACATTTGCATGTGTGTTCTTTTTCTCAACCACATCCATCCACTGGAGTCATTGCATGTGTGTTATTTTCCTAAACCACATGGATCCACGCGACATTGAATGTGTGTTCTTTTCCTACATCACATTGATCTGCTGGTGTTATTCCCATGTGTGTTCTTTTCCTAAACCAAGTGGATCCACTAGAGTCTTTGCATGTGTGTTCTATTCTTAAACCACATTGATCCATTGGTGCCATTTGATGGCTCGTGTATGAACAAGATCGTTGGGGAACCCCAAGAGGAAGGTATGATGAGCACAACAGCAAGTTTCCCTCAGTTATGAAACCAAGGTTTAATCGAACCAGTAGGAGCAAGGAAACAGCCCAAAGGTGTTGCTAGCTGAGCCTTGGCAGGGCGCACTACTGGTGCTAGTAGAAACATGGAGACCTGCACAACACAACTACAGAACTTTGTCCCCAACTTGCAATGAGGTTGTCAATCTCACCGGTTTGCTGAAAACAAAGGATTAAACGTATCGAATGGAAGGAAGTAATAGTTTGCAGAAAGTAAACACAAAGAAGTAAATAGTTTATAGATTGTATGTAAAGAAAAGGACCGGGATCCATAGTTCACTAGAGGTGGCTCTCCTTAAGATAGATAACATGCTGGGTGAAAAAATTACAGCGGGGCAATTGAGAAACATCGAGAAAGCAATACATGCATATACTAATCATCTTTACTCCTTTGGAACTTGATTGGGCATTACAACATTATACATAGACCGCCATCCAACTGCATCTATGACTAATAATCCACCTTGTGTTATCATCGAACCCCTCCAGTATTAAGTTGCAAGCAACAGATTATTGCTTTACGGATTGCGTGTAATGTAAACAATACGATTGTTCTATGAACAAAGGATTGTTGTTTTCTCCCTAGTATCAACAACACATCTAGTACCTTAGAGATTTCTATCACTTCCCCCAGATTACCAGAGGCATGAACCCACTATTGAGCATAAATACTAACTCTTGGAGTTGCTAGCATCTACTTGGCCAAGATAGCTACTAACAACGGAAGGCATGCAAGATCACAAATAACAAAGACATGATAGAATCAATAATCAATCTGAAATAGCATGTCAATATCCATCGAATCCCCGCAAACACAACATGCAGAATTACAAATAGATGATCTTGATCATGAACCGAGCTCACAAGATCTAGACATGAAAGCACAAAGGAGGAGAACCAGTCATCTAGCTACTACATGGATCCGTAGTGCAGAGATGAACTACTCACGCATCACACCGGAGGCTTGCATGGTGATGAAGAAGGCCTCCAGGGTGACTTCCCCTCTCCGGCAGGGTGCCGGGAAGACCTTAAGATCCCTCCTGATCTAGGGATGGAGATGACGGCGGCTACAGACTCCTTCGTGGATTTTTGATCGTGTACTTATGGTTTTCGTCCCGAGGGCAATATATAGGCGGAAGGAGAGGCCGAGGGGGTGCTAGCGTCGGCTAGACCAACCCCTGGTGCGGGCCAGGTGGTGTGGCCGGCCCCCAGCCCTTCTCCGTCTCGTATTCTGTCATCTGATGACTTCCGGAAAAATAGGCACTTTGGCTTTTGTCCCGTCCAATTCCAAGAATATTCATTTTCAGACTTTCCTAGAACCAAAAACAGCAGAAAACAGGCAGCTGGCACAGTGGCTCTTGGTAATAGGTTAGTCCAAGAAATCATATGAAAAGTACTCCAAAGTGTGGACAAAACACAAGAAAGTGGATAAAACCAAGCATGGAAAATCAAAAATTATAGATAAATTTGCAATGTATCAACATCCCCAAGCTTAACTCCTTCTCATCCTCGAGTAGTTAAGTGATAAAAAGAAAAATAATTTTTGAGGTGACATGCACCATCAAAGACTTGATCAAAGTATTTGTAAAACATTCATAGCTGGGATCATAGTACTTCAATCATAACATGAAAGACAAAGTTCTAGCAATAAGACAAAGAAACTATGATGCAACATGACAAAGGCATAAATAAAAGATTCATGAACAACAATGCTTTGCAAGACGTTTGTTTGTTTCACATAAAGAAAACATAGCATAATAGTATTCAGCTTGTCCCTCATAGAGTAGCAAATATAAATGCATAGGACACCTTCAAAGTTCATAAGAGTGACTAGATACAAATAGTTTAAAACAAGCAATATCAAGATATGCATCAGTCAACTAGTCTTGGGACAATGCACATAGAACTGAGAATGGCCACTATGCTCTCAAAGTAGTTGCATAAAGGTAGAAGGTGGAGACTCAATATAATGGTAGAAGAAAGGCCTTCTTAGAAGGAAGCAGGGATTCAAGACTCCTAAAGAGCTTCCAAAAATTATGGTACTTATAGCTTTAATCTCTCATTGCCCCTATCATAAGCATCTTGAAGTGATTAAGGTTAAAGTGAACAAACTATGGTGTACATGCTTGACGAAGTATAAGTTAGAAATCTCATGTCCCTTGGATACGAGGGATGCTCCTCATGCTACTCAAGTTTAGTCACCGGTAAGTTCTTGTCATCGTAAGTACATGTGTATCATAGAGAACCACCAATGGGGTACCCCTTGCCTGATGATACGGAAGAATCCCCATATCAAAATGACAAGGCAAGCAGATAACGAGCGTCTCAGCAATCTTCTTATTTACCATGGGAATATGGTGCTTTTTTCTCTCTTTCCTCTTTTGATAATCTCATTTATTTTCTCTTTTTCTCTTTTTCTCTTTTTTCTCAATATAGGACTCTTTTTTTGATAAGAAGAATGCTTCATAGACAGCTCATTATGGTTACGCTGCAGGTTTCCACCATGTCAGCATGGATTAGACCAATGCCCAGTGCTTTCTAACACATATACATAACTCCATGGACTTAGAAGCTCCCCTTTCATTTCACACCGACGACATCCATATACAAAAGAGCATGATATCAACTAGGTACAATTACCAAGTGCAATGTTGAAAGCGTTCCCCATCACATCATGGTTCTGCTAATTCCCAACAAATAAGTGCAAGCATATACAACATAGACGACACAATGGTTCAAGTTTATTAAGGGCAAGAAAACTAAAGTGTGCCATCAAGTTCGTGAGAGCTTTAATCACTAGTTTTCTCATAACAAGTTTAATTTGGAAGGTAAACAAAAGCATGAATATACTTGGAATAGCATAAGCTAGTAGGTAGGTATGGTGGACTCTTTGGAATAACTTGGTTTAGGGAGTTGGATGCATGAGTGGAACTCATACTTGGTTGTGGAGGCTAGCAAAAGACTGGGAGCGACAAACTAAGAGAGCAATAATGGCCATCATCATGCAGAGCGACAAAACATCTTTGATCAACGCATAAAGTGATACTACAAGTTGAAAACTAAAGGATCATAAAGGCTATGGTGACTTGAGATAGTCATAACATGGTGTAAGCATACGCCAAGTCAACCCAAATAAAGCATCAAAGGAGAATACCACTATACTATGCTTTAATATGCTAAAACAACGCATGATTCATCCAAGGCACATTAAGCAATCTCAATTGTTTATAACAAGTCATGCTACAGCAAAGAATACTAAGCATAAAGCTAAAACAATATCAAGCATGGCATGACAAAGCATATGCCACAGTAAAAAACGAGCTCTTTTTACCACATGAGCATGAACTTTCCTACTCTTTTCCAATCCAAACCAAACTATTTGCAAACCAATGTATGAAAGAGGGGGTCCAACCAATTTATTCAGAAAACTAAGAAAACCAAGCAAACAAAAAACCAAATCAAAAACGAAAAAAACGAAGACGCTCCAAGAATAACACAACTGTGCATGAAAAAATAAAAATGAAGCGTTTGTAAGAAACCTGGGATTTTTATTGATGAAGAAGGGGATACCTTGGGCATCCCCAAGCTTTGACGCTTGTAATTCTTGGATATTTTCTTGGGGTGACACGCGTGGCATCCCCAAGCTTGAGATTTACTCCATCCTTCATCTCATTACTCATTCCTTCCATACACCTGAAATTTTTCCTTCATACAAAACTTCACACAATCTTTATTAGCAACATTAGTGCACTCAAGATAATAAGTCTTAAGGTTCAGTTCCAACACCAAATAAACTTCCATTAGAACACTGGCTACTGAAGCACTTCCCTCAAAAATCTCAATTCCCCAAAAGAACTCAAAAAGGAACCAACAAGAAGCAAATGCAGAAAATGGTAGAAATCTGTCAAAACAGACCAGCAGGTAAAGACGAATTTTTTCGAAGACCTTCTGTTTCTCAATCAAAAAGTGTTGAACTAACGAAAGTTAGATAACAACCTGGGGCAGAAGCACAAAAATTCACGCCTCAAAAAGACCTTCAGATATTTTACACGAATATTTACGGTGAAGCACAGAAATCTGTTTTGGGACAGCAACTTTCCCAGTCATTACTTCTCTCTCATTAGAGGTTACTCTTGGCACAAAAAGCAAATAAAAAGGATAAGGAGTGGTTATTACTGAAGTAGTAACTTACAAAACTCATCTAAAACTTTTGGGTTATCTCCCAATAAGTACTTTTCTTTAACGCCTTTAAGTTAGGCATAAGAAGCAAGAAAAAGAATCAAGTGTTCTCAAATGAAGAAGCATTAAGACCAAATTTCTTGCCCTTACCTCTCTTACTTTTATTCTTAACCTTGGGGAAAATATGATTGTTTGGTGGAGAAGAAAGGTGCATGGTCCCCTTTCCCACATCTATTATTGCTCAAGGGAGTTCTTATAGGGACCTTCCAAGTGTAATTTGTCCTTTTCCTGCACATTCAATAACAAGATAATTACTAGAAATCATTTTCCCAAGGATCTTTGTAAACACTCATTCAGCTATTCCAATAGGTAATATGGTAGCATTATTAGCAAGAGATATTTCTTTTCCTCCTTCAGTGAGCCCCCAAAGATTCAAAGATTCATAAATATCTTTGGGCATAAGACAAAATTCAGACATGATATCACAACGGGCTTAAAAAGCTTCAGTGTTTATCTCAATCTTTACCGTAGGGAGCCACTTTGATGGTTCAGAATTTATTGGAACATAATTGTGATGCTCCCTAAGCGTATTATAGCAATCTTTTAAGCTAGTAGTGCTAGTCTCAAGAGTGTTTAATCTAGCAAATATTCTTCCGAAAGAAATATCAGTTTGGCTAGGCAAGTTTTAAGTAAGGATCAATTTTTTATAGCATTAATAGCATCATCCTCATTACATAGGAGGAAATCTCCTGCCACAACAGCATCTAAAGCATATCAATAGCAAAGAGCAATTCCAAGGTAAAAACTGCTAAGGAACAAACTTTGAGTCATTTTAGGCTCAGTTTTTTCATGTAGATCAGAGATTCTAGACCAAGCTTCCTTAAAACTTTCCTCAATTCCTTGTTTAAAAGTGAAAACATTTCCTCGGGTGACATAGTGATTGGAGCAAGGCTAGACATAGTGGCAACTTAAGAAAGGAACTAATTTTATTTTGTGTTTTCAATAAAGAAAGCAAACTAGTAAAACTATTTTTTTGTGTTTTTGATAACAAAACAAGCAAACAAAGCACAAAGAAACTAAGCAAAAAAAATAACAAAGTAAAGAGATTGGTTATGAGGGACTCCCCTTGTGAAGATGTCCTTGACTCCACGAAAACGGCGCTCGAAAAGTGCTTGATGGCTCGTGTATTAACAAGCTCGTTGGGGAACCCCAAGAGGAAGGTATGATGAGCACAGCAGCAAGTTTCCCTCAGTTATGAAACCAAGGTTTAATCGAACCAGTAGGAGCAAGGAAACACCCCAAAGGTGTTGCTAGCTGAGCCTTGGCAGGGCGCACTACCGGTGCTAGTACCAACGTGGAGACCTGCACAACACAACATCAGAACTTTGTCCCCAACTTGCAATGAGGTTGTCAATCTCACCTGTTTTGCTGAAAACAAAGGATTAAACGTATCGAATGGAAGGAAGTAATAGTTTGCAGAAAGTAAACACAAAGCAGTAAACAGTTATAGACTGTATGTAAAGAAAAGGACCGGGATCCATAGTTCACTAGAGGTGGCTCTCCTTAAGATAGATAACATGCTGGGTGAACAAATTACAGCGGGGCAATTGACAAACATCGAGAAAGCAATCCATGCATATACTAATCATCTTGACTCCTTTGGACCTTGATTGCGCATTACAACATTATACATAGACCGCCATCCGACTGCATCAATGACTAATAATCCACCTTCAGGTTATGATCCGAACTCCCTCTAGTATTAAGTTGCAAGCAACAGATTATTGCTTTACGAATTGCGTGTAATGTAAACAATACGATTGTTCTATGAACAAAGGATTGTTGTTTTCTCCCTAGTAGCAACAACACATCTAGTACCTTAGAGATTTCTGTCACTTCCCAGTTACGGAGGCATGAACCCAGTATCGAGCATAAATACTAACTCTTGGAGTTGCTAGCATCTACTTGGCCAAGATAGCTACTAGCAACGGAAAGCATGCAAGATCACAAATAAGAAAGACATGATAGAATCAATAATCAATCTGAAATAGCATCTCAATATCCATCGGATCCCCGCAAACACAACATGCAGAATTAAAAATAAATGATCTTGATCGTGAACAGAGCTCACAAGATCTAGACATGAAAGCACAAAGGAGGAGAACCAGCCATTTAGCTACTACATGGATCCGTAGTGCAGAGATGAACTACTCAGGCATCACAACGGAGGCTTGCATGGTGATGAAGAAGGCCTCTAGGGTAAATTCCCCTCTCCGGTAGGGTGCCGGGAAGAGCTTCAGATCCCTCCCGATCTAGGGATGGAGATGATGGCGTCTACAGACTCTTTCGTGGATTTTTGATCGTGTACTTAGGGTTTTCCTCCCCGAGGGAAATATATAGGCGGAAGGAGAGGCCGAGGGGGTGCTGGGGTCGGCCAGACCACCCCCTGGCGCGGGCCAGGCCTGGCCGAGCATCCAGGTTGTGTGGCCGGCCCCTAGCCCTTCTCTGTCTCGTATTCTGGCATCTGATGACTTCCGGAAAAATAGGCACTTTGGCTTTTGTCCCGTCCAATTCCGAGAATATTCATTTTTTGACTTTCCTAGAAGCAAAAACAGCAGAAAACAGGCAGCTGGCACTGTGGCTCTTGTTAATAGGTTAGTCCAGGAAATCATATGAAAAGTACTCCACAGTGTGGACAAAACATAAGAATGTGGATAAAACCAAGCATGGAACATCAAAAATTATAGATACATTTGCAATGTATCAACATTGCATGTGTGTTCTTTTCCTAAACCACATGGATCCACTAGTCATTGCATGTGTCTTATTTTCCAAAACCACATTTATCCACTGGTGACATTTGCATGTGTGTTCTTTTCCTAAACCACATTGATCCACTAGAGTCATTTCATGTGTGTTCTTTTCGTAGAACACATGGATCCACTAGAGTCATTGCATGTGTGTTCTTTTCCTAAACCACATGGATCCACTAGGGTCATTGCATGTGTGTTCTATTCCTAAACAACATGGATCCACTAGAGTCATTACATGTGTGTTCTTTTCCTAAACCACATGGATCCACTGGTGACATTTGCATGTGTGTTATTTTCCTAAACCACATGGATCCACTTCAGTCATTGCATGTGTGTTCTTTTCCTAAACAATGTGGATCCACTAGAGACATTGCATGTGTGTTCTTTTCCTAAACCACATTGATCCACTAGTGAAATTTGGATGTGTGTTATTTTCCTAAACCACATGGAACCACTAGAGAAATTGCATGTGTGTTCTATTCTTAAACCACATTGATCCATTGGTGACATTGCATGTGTGTTCTTTATCTAAACCACATGGATCTACTAGAGTCATTGCATGTGTCTTCTTTTCCTAAACCACATTGATCCACTCGTGACATTTTCATGTGTGTTCTTTTCCTAAACAACATTGATACACTAGAGTCATTGCATGTGTGTTCTTTTCCTAAACCACATGGATCCACTAGAGTCATTGCATGTGTGTTTTTTCCTAAACCACATGGATCCACTAGAGTCATTGCATGTGTCTTCTTTTCCTAAACCAAATTGATCTACTTGTGACATTTGCATGTGTGTTCTTTTCCAAAACCACATTGATCCACTAGAGTCATTTAATGTGTGTTCTTTTCCTAAACTAGATGGATCCAGTAGAGTCATTGCATGTGTGTTCTTTTCCTAAACCAGATGGATCCACTACAGTCATTACATGTGGGTTCTATTCCTAAAAACATAGATCCACTGGAGTCATGGCATGTGTGTTGTTTTCCTAAACCACATGGATCCAGCGGTGACATTTGCACGTGTGTTATTTTCCTAAACCACATAGATAAACTTGAGTCATTGCATGTGTGTTCTTTTCCTAAACCACATGGATCCACTGGAAACATTACACATGTGTTATTTTCCTAAAGCACATTGATCCACTAGTGACATTTAGATGTGTGTTCTTTACCTAAACCACATGGATCTACCAGAGACATTGCATGTGTGTTCTTTTCCTAAACCACATTGATCCACTGGTGGCATTGCATCCGTGTTCTTTGCCTAAACCACATGGATCCACTGGTGACATTTGCATGTGTGTTGTTTTCCTAAACCACATGGATCCACTAGAGTTATTGCATGTGTGTTATTTTCCTAAACAACATGGATCCACTAGCGACATTGCATGTGTATTCTTTTCCTACATCACATTGAAACGCTGGTGTCAGTTCCATGTGTGTGTTCTTTTCCTATACGACATGGATCCACTAGAGTCATTACATGTGTGTTCTATTCTTAAACCACATTGATCCGTTGGTGACAGTGCATGTTTGTTCTTTATCTAAACCACATGGTTCCACTAAAGTCATTGCATGTGTCTTCTTTTCCCAAACCACATTGATCCACTTGTGACATTTTCATGTGTGTTCTTTTCCTAAACCACATTGATCCACTAGAGTCATTGCATGTGTGTTCTTTTCCTAAACCACATGGATCCACTAGAGTCATTGCATGTGTTCTTTTCCTAAACCACATGGATCCACTAGAGTCATTGCATGTGTGTTCTATTCCTAAAAAACATGGATCCACTAGAGTCATTGCATGTGTGTTGTTTCCCTAAAGCACATGGATCCACTAGTGACATTTGCATGTGTGTTCTTTTCCAAAACCACATGGATCCACTAGAGATATTGCATGCGTGTTCTTTTTCTAAAACACATGGTTCCAGTAGTGACATTTTGCATGTGTGTTCTTTTCCTAAACCACATGGATCCACTAGAGACATTGCATGTGTGTTCTTTTCCTAATCCAGATTGATCCACTAGTGACATTTGCACATGTGTTCCTTTCCTAAACCACATTGATCCACTTGTGACATTTCCATGTGTTTTCTTTTACAAAACCACTAGAGACATTGCATTTGTGTTCTTTTCCTAAACCACATAGATCCACTAGAGTCATTGCATGTGTGTTCTTTTCCTAAACCAAATTGATCCACTAGTGACATTTGCATGTGCGTTCATTTCCTAAACCACATTGATCCATTGGTGACATTTCATGTGTGTTCTTTTTGTAAACCACATGGATCCACTGGTGACATTTCCTTGTGTGTTGTTTTCCTAAACCACATTGATCCCTATAGACATTGCATGTGTGTTCTTTTCCTAAACCACCTGGATCCACTAGTGACATTTGCATGTGTGTTCTCTTCCTAAACCACATGGATCCACTAGAGACATTGCATCTATGTTGTTTTCCTAAACCACATGGATCCACTAGAGACATTGCATGTGTGTTCTTTTGCTAAACCACATTAATCCACTTGTGTCATTAAATGTGTGTTCTTTTCCTAAACCACATAGATCCACTAGAGTCATTGCATGTGTGTTCTTTTCCTAAACAATATTGATCCACTAGAGTCATTGCATGTGTGTTCTTTTTCTAAACCACATTGATCCACTAATGACATTTGCATTTGTGTTCTTTTCCTACATCACATTGATCCGCTGGTGTCATTGCATGTGTGTTCTTTTCGTAAACCACATGGATCCACTAGAGTCATTGCATGTGTGTTCTTTTCCTAAACCACATTGATCCACTAGTTACACTTGCATGTGTGTTCTTTTCCAAAACCACATTGATCCACTAGAGTCATTTAATGTGTGTTCTTTTCCTAAACTAGATGGATCCAGTAGAGTCATTGCATGTGTGTTCTTTTCCTAAACCAGATGGATCCACTACAGTCATTACATGTGGGTTCTATTCCTAAAAACATAGATCCACTGGAGTCATGGCATGTGTGTTGTTTTCCTAAACCACATGGATCCAGCGGTGACATTTGCACGTGTGTTATTTTCCTAAACCACATAGATAAACTTGAGTCATTGCATGTGTGTTCTTTTCCTAAACCACATGGATCCACTGGAAACATTACACATGTGTTATTTTCCTAAAGCACATTGATCCACTAGTGACATTTAGATGTGTGTTCTTTACCTAAACCACATGGATCTACCAGAGACATTGCATGTGTGTTCTTTTCCTAAACCACATTGATCCACTGGTGGCATTGCATCCGTGTTCTTTGCCTAAACCACATGGATCCACTGGTGACATTTGCATGTGTGTTGTTTTCCTAAACCACATGGATCCACTAGAGTTATTGCATGTGTGTTATTTTCCTAAACAACATGGATCCACTAGCGACATTGCATGTGTATTCTTTTCCTACATCACATTGAAACGCTGTGTCTGGCCCATGTGTGTGTTCTTTTCCTATACGACATGGATCCACTAGAGTCATTACATGTGTGTTCTATTCTTAAACCACATTGATCCGTTGGTGACAGTGCATGTTTGTTCTTTATCTAAACCACATGGTTCCACTAAAGTCATTGCATGTGTCTTCTTTTCCCAAACCACATTGATCCACTTGTGACATTTTCATGTGTGTTCTTTTCCTAAACCACATTGATCCACTAGAGTCATTGCATGTGTGTTCTTTTCCTAAACCACATGGATCCACTAGAGTCATTGCATGTGTTCTTTTCCTAAACCACATGGATCCACTAGAGTCATTGCATGTGTGTTCTATTCCTAAAAAACATGGATCCACTAGAGTCATTGCATGTGTGTTGTTTCCCTAAAGCACATGGATCCACTAGTGACATTTGCATGTGTGTTCTTTTCCAAAACCACATGGATCCACTAGAGATATTGCATGCGTGTTCTTTTTCTAAAACACATGGTTCCAGTAGTGACATTTTGCATGTGTGTTCTTTTCCTAAACCACATGGATCCACTAGAGACATTGCATGTGTGTTCTTTTCCTAATCCAGATTGATCCACTAGTGACATTTGCACATGTGTTCCTTTCCTAAACCACATTGATCCACTTGTGACATTTCCATGTGTTTTCTTTTACAAAACCACTAGAGACATTGCATCTGTGTTCTTTTCCTAAACCACATAGATCCACTAGAGTCATTGCATGTGTGTTCTTTTCCTAAACCAAATTGATCCACTAGTGACATTTGCATGTGCGTTCATTTCCTAAACCACATTGATCCATTGGTGACATTTCATGTGTGTTCTTTTTGTAAACCACATGGATCCACTGGTGACATTTCCTTGTGTGTTGTTTTCCTAAACCACATTGATCCCTATAGACATTGCATGTGTGTTCTTTTCCTAAACCACCTGGATCCACTAGTGACATTTGCATGTGTGTTCTCTTCCTAAACCACATGGATCCACTAGAGACATTGCATCTATGTTGTTTTCCTAAACCACATGGATCCACTAGAGACATTGCATGTGTGTTCTTTTGCTAAACCACATTAATCCACTTGTGTCATTAAATGTGTGTTCTTTTCCTAAACCACATAGATCCACTAGAGTCATTGCATGTGTGTTCTTTTCCTAAACAATATTGATCCACTAGAGTCATTGCATGTGTGTTCTTTTTCTAAACCACATTGATCCACTAATGACATTTGCATTTGTGTTCTTTTCCTACATCACATTGATCCGCTGGTGTCATTGCATGTGTGTTCTTTTCGTAAACCACATGGATCCACTAGAGTCATTGCATGTGTGTTCTTTTCCTAAACCACATTGATCCACTAGTTACACTTGCATGTGTGTTCTTTTCCTAAATCACATTGATCCACTGGTGACATTGCATGTGCGTTCTTTTCCTAAACTACATGGATCCACTATAGTCATTGCATGTGTGTTATTTTCCTAGACCACGTTGATCCACTGGTGTCATTGCATGTCTATTCTTTTCATAAACCACATGGATCCACTGGTGACCGATAACTGAAGTGCATAGATCGTTTGTAGCAAGTTTCGAAATAAAGATATCGATCCCACAAGGAGCAGTGAGCGAAATACTAAAATGCTTTTAATTAAAACTAAACATAGTACTTAAGGAATAACTTTGAGATGCAAGAAAAGTAGAATTGTTTTTGTTTTTTTTATTGAATGAAACAATTAAAATAAAGTAAAGCTTAATGCAGAAAGTAAGAATCGCGTATGTAAAAGAACTTGAAACTGCAATAGGGAAAAAGGCGTTCTCAGGGAGTGGTGGATACACCACTAGCCATTTGGACTAAGCAATCAAGATTATTATAACAAATATTCTCATGATATTTATGTGGGAGGAGCTCCATATATGGACAAATTGGGAGCAATCACTGCTCACATCATCCTTCATAACCACAACTGGCAGATAAATGACATCAATCGTATTATCCCGCTATTAAGGGATTTCTCCCATGACACGGACATGGCTTTATGAGTTCTCCTTGTTTCCCCAAGTTAGTACGTAAGGAATGACAACAGCTTTATAGTCACAGTAAGTGCCATCATCCCTCCATCTACCAACAAGTAATCCCCTTCATCATGTCCCCATAAGAGGCAAATATTAAGGAGGTGCACAACTCCCAACATCAAGATGAAGACAATTAACACATACCCATAATGATGTATAACATAAAAATCTCTTTCTTATCGCAATCATATGCTAGGGTTTCTCCATATCCCTAAGAACTAATGATCTACTCAGACATGGAGGCAATCAACATCATAGCAATGGTAATGGAATCAATTATAAATGAATAGTTCTTGTATAAATCCACAACAAGTACGAAAATTACAACAAGATCTAGATGGGTGAGGATGGGATGGATGGAGATGATGGTGGTGCAGCGGTTGATGAAGATGAAGATCGATGCCTTGGCCTCAAAGATCTATGTAGGGCGAAGGTGGATCCCTTGGGCGAGTTTCCCCTCTAGATTCCTTTCGGAGGTGCGATTTTTAGTGATTTCTGGGTGTTATGTATGTCATCTCTCTAATCCAGTTGCACGGGTTGAAAATATTTGAGGAGGCAGTGGCGGCGCCAACTATACGACCGCAACTATATGGCTGGAAAAAGTATTTCGGTCATATAGTTGTTCGTTAAACCCTCTGGATGCCTTGGTCGCTTCGGGTTTTCTTTTGGTTTTATTGATATTTCCCCAATAAGAGATTTACATTGTTTTTGACTCCTTTTCTTCCTAGTACAACTGATCAAAGGGTTGTGTGGGTGCCCCTGTTATGCATACAACCACGATCCCATGATCAGTTAGTCATGGCACATAACAGACAAGTATCAAAGTAAACATCCAATACATAACGAATACTTGTCATACCTTAGTTGCCATTATGGCTACATCGATCAACATCAGCAAAACTTCATTAAGTGTAGAGCCCGAGCCATGCCTTAACGAATAGGCAACTGACTGGGAGAACGTCCTAGCTCGCTTAGCCGTCAACTTCATCCTCTTCTTGATATCTGACCAAGTTAATAGCCAGGGACAATGCCAATGAGTACTTTGAATGTACTCGCAAACCACCTCAAGAAAATAATAATAACAAGAGGATATGCAATATGGCTGTGGTAGTAGGAGGGCTTCAAGAGAGGTTCTTTTTTCAAATAGTTTCTCTTGTAGATATAGCATCTACATATCTTTGTTGAAAACCTTTGTAAACATTTTGGAAACCTTTTTGAAAAGTTTTGGAAAACATCAGGACTATGTCACCCATTTGTTCCCGTCTTCAGGTCGTCCCATGACCAAGCTCCTTTCTCCTCCTTCCGACCATCCCATGGTCAAAACCTTTCTCCTTTATGACCATCCCATGGTCAAAACATTTCCAAAGCCATTTCTTCTCTGAAATCCTTTTTGTAAAAAAAACCAGCACCGCTCAACAGAAGTTTGTCCAACCCGTCCATGACCGCGGACACGGCTATTCGAATAGATTTACACTTTGCAGAGGTTGTACACTTTACCCACACCATCCGGGTACACTACCCTGATCTACACCAATCGTGGGTCGAGTAACCAATCAAGACTCTCTGGATGCCCACTCCAATATAAGTTCCTACCCTATGAGTGTTACTCCCCTCAAAACCGGTACGTCGGGTACCGAGGACCAACCGGAGCACATTTTACACTTCACAGATTGGGCGCTTTCAATGGCGGGCTCATAGTAACGCCTGGCTGCCCGCAGACAGTTCATTCCTTCTCCAGGTCGATGTCCCACATGGACCTTTAAGGGAGAAGGCCCAGCCCCTGGGGATCGCGATCCCCTGTAGTAGTTGCGAGGCAGCTTATACCAGAATAGACAAACATAAAATCCAGCCCTGTCCCATTCCAGAGTAATGTGGTTGCACGGGTTAAGTTGTTATAGATAAACTGCAAAGAACCGGGTGCCTTTTCATAAACCTTTTTCCTCTAGTTTTCCTCTAGCATTTTGTAAAACAAGACCTTTTCTCTTTCTCAACATCTCTTGGGAGGTCCCACCTCACCAAGGTTTTATCATGAAACATTTGGTAAAACTTTGTCGGGGTCTTCCCATCCTATAGCTTTGCTTCGGCTAAATCGGGGTCTCCAAAGGGTATGGTGTATTACACCATCTACCACACTAGGGACAAGTAGGTGTCATCAAGGGGGTTGTACTTAATAGTACAAAAGTGTAATAGTTCGGAGGGCCAAACCACTACCATATATATACATCAACATATAGTAAAACAATGAAGTTTTAATAAACAGTAGATAAAACATGCATAAGTAAAACAGTAGGACTAGGCTTATGAGCAAGAAGGTGGCTTGCCTGATGATCAGCAATATGTCAATATGTCCCTGGACTTCATCTTTAGATAACCAAGAATACCAATACCAATAATAATAAGATCTCTTCTTCTCGGCGTCAATACAAGCGCAACTATCGTCGTCATCGAGTATACATGCAAACAAGCAACACCACAATCAAAACAAGGCATACAAACATCAATACATACAGCAAGCAATGTACAATACGAGTTTACAAATCAGTAGGTCTTAGGAAGAATGGATTAATAAGACTAGCCTTGTCTTGGAAATATGGAAGAAATCCCTTGGGATTTATAGTCTAGAAACTACCTAAGAGACGGATTTTGGACCAATACCATATCCTGTATGATCTCATTGTATGAAAATGGTACCATCATATAGGTATTGATAGAATGAAGCAAGCAAAAGTGGTTTCACTATTTTATCAATCTCCCTTGATTTAATAAGCATCTTCTAGTGATTAAAACTCCAGTTTTAGGAAATAATTCACCAGAAAAGTTATGGAGCTCCAAAAATTGTTTCCTTGGATGGTTCAGTAGGGTTTTATGTACTGAATAGCTGAGAGTTGGAGTTAATCCAAAATAATTACCAGAATGCCCTCAAGAAATTCCCAAAGGCTGTTTTGTGCACAACTTGTCTTTTTCACCAGATTAAATCTACAGGGACTTTTGATATGAATCAAAGGGCAATGGATGGGTACTTTGAATACAGTTATGTAGAAATTGAAATAACCCACTTTGGAGTGCTGAAACTCCAGGAGTGATTTTTCTACCGAAACTACCCTAGATAGAGATAATTAATTCACCAAAGTTGGACAAAGCATCAAAATGTTTTTTGATCTCCTGGGTTTTGATAGACCTTAGTGTACCACATCACAGAGAGTTGGAATGAGTTCAAAACCACTCATGGTTTGGTCTAGAGAGATTCTAAAGTCAGATCAGAGATGTTTTTGCTATTTTTGCTAAGGATAAACTACTATTCACCTTGGCATGGGACAAGGTATGGATGGTAGGCCTATAGTTATGCTATCAGCAGAACCTGGTTTCATCCCTGTTGGAGATGTGAGTCTCGCTTAGAATTTTATTTACTGGAAATGGTACCTCTTAGTAAATAAATCTACAGAGGGGATACTAGTGGTATTTGGCCAAACTTTTGGTACAACAAGATAGACAAAACCCTAATGTATCCTAGAAAATTTGTATCAGGTCATTTGGAGGTATTTAATATTTTAATTGGATTTAAAGTAAACAGCTAGATATGTTAGAAAATGGTTAAAAGAAAAG
The DNA here is from genome assembly GCA_023614405.1 of Avena insularis. Taxonomy (NCBI): domain Eukaryota; kingdom Viridiplantae; phylum Streptophyta; class Magnoliopsida; order Poales; family Poaceae; genus Avena; species Avena insularis. The sequence goes on from CM042688.1 coordinate 242,516,658, forward strand.
GGGATGGAGCAATGTTGGGCTAAGATCTGGATGCAGCTGGAACGTCCAGGGGAAAAGCGGCCCATCCGGGTGACACTCGCGCGCAGGGGCGCGGTTGGAATCCCGCTAGGAGGGGCCCAGGGTTCAGCGTGGCGACGAGGCCAGGGGGGTATGGGGCATCGTGGCCACCCATTTTAAGGGGATCCTACGGTCGGTGGTCGTCGTCCTCCTGGGCAGCGGCGGCGGGGTTTGAAACCCTAGCTAGCGTGTTGTGGTGTGCGGGAAGCTCACTTGGGGCCGTCTCCAGCGACGTGGGGAATGGAAGGCAATGCGGAGCGACGCGATGGTCCAGGAGAGGGGCGGCACGGTGGGTTTCGGCACCAGGATATGGCTCGCACGAGGACGCCTGAGAGCAACCTTGTCGGAGATCAACGGCGCCACCAGTGGAGTTGTTCCTGGGCAAGAAAAAGGAGGGGCTTAGATGCAGTAGGGTGTGGGGGTTCCAGTACAACGACATGTAGAGGATAGAAGACTGGGAGAGAGCTCGGGGCTCAGATCTTGTAGATGGCCGAGGGGGCCTATCTTTTCTTCTCCTGGCTAGTACAGAGCGAGGGAGGGGAAGTGGAGCTAGGGGGTGGTGAGGGAAAGGGAGAGGAAGCAAATGAGGGGCAGAGGCGTGCGGGGAGGGCCTCTGGCCTATTTAAACTGAGGTGGGAGCTCAAGAGGGGAAATGTCCATTTTGGACATGGGGAGGGGTAGTGCTGGCGTGTGATTAGCCTAGAGGGGTGGTGGAGAGGGTTGAGAGAGGGAGCTGGTCATGCTGGAGCTCAGAGAGGGAGGGAGTGGCAGCTGCTGCAATAATTGGCCCCATTTGCTTGTCTTTCTTTCTCTTTCTCACTTCCAAACATAAGAGGGCAAGGGGGAGGTGCTGCTATAGTGGTCGTGCTACTGTGATGGTCGACCAGAGGAGAGAGTGGTGTTGTGGGGGATTGTTGGGGAAGATTAGGAGAGGTTTGATGGAGGTTTGGGTGCAAAAAGGATAAATGTTCAAATCTACTCTAAGGGATGTTCAAATCTACTCTAAGGGATGTTCAAGGTTTAATTCTTGATTTATGATCTTGACCAAATCAGATAAGGATGCTGGTAGATGGGTAAGGTTAGGATGCCTCGCTAGGATTTATTTGGGATTTTTTAGAAGATCAGAAGTCCACTTAAATCCATGTATTCAAAAACTGCAGAAGTGAAGTATTGGAGCTCATTTGATAAATTTACATTGGACAAGTGGAGTTTTTGATGTGATATGGTCCCAAATGTGAATACACGCTTAGGAGAATTTTTCCAAGATTTATTGATGAATAAAGGTATTTAATATGTTTATTTTATCATTTCTGTCTATTAAGAAAATAGGCAAAAAGAATTATTAAAACTCCTCAAAAATATTTATTTTTGAAGTGGGAGGATAGGGTATGATGTGTGGACCTCAACTGATCCCAAAGTTGGGGATGTGTTTTGGCAAAAACGAAACTTTCCTTTATGGAAGTAGTTTTGGAGATTTGGTCTATTAAAGAGATTAATTAGATTTGGAGCCATAATAAATATGGGTAATATTTGATCAATCTTAATGATTAAAGGAGATGATGTAGATAAGGTGTAACAAGCATTTTCAACCTTGGGATTGGAGAATCCAAGTTGATTTTCGTGAAAACTAGAGATTTAAGGATCTTGGGTAAGATTGTTTTCATGCCACCAAAACCTTGTTTGATCTTGGAGCTCAAGGATCCCCTTGGGGAATGGGATATATGGATGTATATACCAAGTGAGGTAGATTGCAATGTTGTAAACGTTTGAGCTTGATCCTTCTTGATCTCACCAAGACAGGCTTTTAAACTTTGAATAAAATAAGCATGCAAGAGCAGATTATCAGATAGCCTTCAAAACCATGTGGGTTTAAGAAGTACCAAGATCCAGTTGGGACAAGTGAAGTAGGTATTGATATACCTATATGCGTATAACACAACCATGCCAAGAGTTGGTCCATAGAAGGTTGGATGATGGTGTGAGCTTCTGTCAAAGTAGGCATCTTGACTAGATTTGCAGGAATAGTTATTTTCTTGCCTGCAAAACCATCAAGAACAAGTAGGTTGGAGGATGATATAACCAAGGGAAGGAGTGGGCCTTGGTAGTACTTAGGATGGTTAACAAGATTGTTAAGATGCATTTTCAAAAATGCACAAGGGTTGAGAAAGGGAGGCATTCAAAAAGGTGATGTTGGAAATAGTTTTCCAGACTTAGCCAAATTTGGCAGATTTAGGGTTTTTGACTAGAGCATGAGAGGGGATGTTTTTGATGGGTTGTAAGGTACCCAAGCATCATAAAGTGGATTATGTTGATGTTTATATTGATTAGGAAGGGATCCATGCTTGATACTGGTCTTCATTGACTTGGAAACTTCTAGAATGGATCACTGCAGAATTGATCTGTTTAAGGGTTTTAGATGATCCCTGGTGGCTAGAGATTAGATCCAGATTGTAATCTTGCTTAGGGTTTGGTGATTTTACAGTATCTTGATCCTAGTGGATGAGCTCCTAGAGTATCTCATACCACTTCTAAGCAATCAAGTCAAACAACAGATCTAGTCAACTCATCTTACAAACAAATCAACTACTACTAGGGTTACCATCAAGCTTAGCTTGAGGTATGGATGGGCAATTTTGAAAGGTTGGAGTTTGAGTAAGGTAAGAGTCTTGGTATCCCTACCAAGAGTAGAATTCAAAAGCTTTAGGAAGAGGTTTTGGGAAACCTAGAGATAAGAATAGTTGAAGGTTCTGTCTTTAAAACATAAGGAGATTATAATAGGTTTCTCTCCATAGTTTGATCAATAGAAGCTACTAAAATAGTTTCCTTGCAAAGGCTTCTTGGCTCAGGTTTTTAAATGCTAGAACATTTGAGAATATGCAAAATAAGCCAACACAGTTTTGGGAAGTAGCTTTTGTCAACTAGTGTTAAGGTAAGGAGTGTATCATCTAATACACTTTCATATGCATGAGCATATCCAAACAACAAGCAAACACTTCAGCATCAAACAAGAAAAAGTTTTTGTTCCCCCCAATTTTTGCATTCTGGAGAACTAATCAGGGTTGCTGAAATTGGGATGTTACAGACCTTTCCCCCTTAAAAGAATCTCGTCTCGAGATTCAGGAGAGTAGGGTTAGGGGATTTTGAGTCAGGTTTAGTGCTAGGTGTCGCAAGCATACTGTCTTAAGGACTTTGTCGCGGAGAGAGGTTACTACTTTGATGAAGTTAAGCTTCAGTCTTCCGGGATGCACGGAGAGTTGAGCAGAGTCTAGTTCCGACTGCGAGGGTTGACCTTCTTTTCCTTCCGGACTCTATATCTTGAGGGCTTAGACTGGGCAGACTATCTCGATGCTGAATTTCACGGGGTACTCGTCGCAAGATAGAATCTACGGCCTGATGTATCTTTCTCTAAGGATTCATGGCTCTACCTTAAGGGCGTAGCGTATCCTATTTAACGATTTTAGGGTCGAAACTCATGAGTTTGCTTCTGATGAAGAGTTACTCTATTTTTGTGGGAAAGACACAGTCTTTCCCCCTTAGGTTTAGACTCAAAATATCAAAACGCTTCTTTGTCATACCACAATATAGTTGTGTATGCCTATTTTCTCTTTGCACATTCGCTCTTTTATATATATATATATGCTCACACTTTTGTTTAAGTGTTGTGCAAAGAAGCTAGCCATACATTCCACTCCATGTAGGAATCCAAAGTTTAACGATTTCAATTACCAAATTCCAATTGTATTTATGACGCATCTTTATGACTTGAAGATTCTACCTCGACTTATTCTCACTCTATTTTGATAGCACTTTTAATTTTCTTTTGTGCAAGGTTTCTGTCAACACCCGAATTTTTAATCCGAGATGCCTGTTATGTCATACATCACAATCCCAGGATTACCATTTTTGCGAGACATAATAGATTGGATATCACAGTACATCATCCATTACAAACCATAAATAAGGTGTTACACAAATAAGGATCTCATGATCTAGTCTTAAGACAACAAGCAGCAGAATAAATAATAAGCGTAGCGGTGGGGTCCATCTTCAGGGGCACAGGCAATGCTGACGAAGGCAGATAGTCCTAGTTATCATAGGCGTCCTGCTGGCCGTCATCTTGATAGTCTCCTTCATAGTCTGGCCATGAGAATAGCGAGGGACAAAAGCCACGAGTACTCTTTAAGTACTCACAAACTACCACTAACAAGTAGTATAGTTCTAGTGTAAATGCTAACTCTAAGTTTACTATAAAGTTATGTTTGAAACCTAAGCTGAGTTCTGAAACAAAGAAAGATAAAATAAAGTTCTAGAATCACTTAAGTTGGGAAGCTAGTGTCATAATCACAACCCTGTTGTGGTCAAGTCAAGATTCATCATTCATTTCATAAGTCATTTTGAAAATATCTGACAACGAAACAGTATGGCCACTCCAACTGTCCATAACCGCTGACGCGGCCATTCGAATAGTTTGACACTCTGCAGAGGTGGTACACTTTCACCATCAGATTCGATACATCTGTCAGGGATAACCCTGAATCATCATACTTACTATGTAGATAATCAAACACAACCTTTCCTTTACACACCCTAGTATAAGCACCTCTCCTATGAGCATGGTCTCCCAACCATGACCATCTGTCATCTTGGGCACTGCATAGGTGGACAACATTGAGAGGTAGCCTCAGCTCAAACCTCTCCCACGCGGGGAACTAATACTAATGCATATAAACTTCTGGCTAAGCCTTACCCAATTTAGGTATTGTACTTGTACGGTAAATTTGGAATGGTATCGCATCCGAATCCAACCATCAGCTTTTATAAAAGGGCTAAGGCTCATGCCTCAACATTTTCATCATCATAACCATTTGTGTTTATCAACACATCTCAAAACATCTCAATAGAATGACTCATCATTCCAAGGTTTTCACAATTCATTTTCACCAAGTATTCCCCATCTAAAGTGTCTCAAGTTTTAGTTTAGCTCTAAACTACTAAGTTAAGAGTGTTCACTAATGTGGGATGCTAAGATCAATCTCATGCCATAGAATGACATCTAAGGTTATCCATATAGGTCAAGTTTTATACTCTTTATGCTACCTTCAAAACAAGTAAAGGACTTGGTAAAGTAAAAAGGTAAAACTTGGAAATAAAACTTGTGGTAGGTAATAGTCAAGGTGGTATAACCAGAGTATGTCTAATGTCTTTGCTTGGGTTATCTAGCTTAATCCTAGATTGCTAAGTATTATACTTGCAAGGGTTAGCTTGCCTTGGTTGGTGCAGTGGTTGAAGTTTTCTTCCTCCTCTTGGTAGATCTCCTCCTCCTCGAAAGCTTGGTCGGTACTATCGTCTATAAATACATACGGAGTACACAATCACCAAAGAATGCTTAACTAGTCTACTTAGCATTCTAGGGCACACATTGGATGATCTAATATCATCACAAGCATCACAAGATTTTATTAACTAGTTTCATTCTTTTTATTTAAGAAAAGTAATTTCTACTTTGAAAAAATCTAAGATTTAATATTCTCCCATTAAAATATGGGATCATATGGACACATGTCATCACCACATATTCTAACATAAGAGAATGTGGTTTAAGGGTTGGATCATATTTACTTTGGTTTAAGTTTAATATTTAATGATTTAAAGTGACTAGAAATGCCTATATAGCATTATTTTGGTACTAGTCCAAAGTCACTGTATGTAAACTGTAATATTATTACATATTCAGATAGGTATGGTTAAATGTGATTTTTGAGAGTTGTAATCAACTCAAAAGATATTATGGTTGATTTTATAAAAATGTTTGAATGTGCAGAAGCTTCTATCTTGTTATTTTTACTAGGAGAGATCTCTAACTCTAAATGAATTAAATCCAACGGGCTTGGATAGATATTTTCAGTAGCTTTTAAAAAAAATTGAATCACTCAATTTGGTTCAGTAGATCTTCTGGAATTGATTTTTAAACTAAGGGCCAGAAGTGAGTTCAAACTAAAATAGAAAAATCCACATTTGAATTCACTGGCTAGCACGGGAAAACTAACGGGCCGACCCAGTGGCGCTCTGTGGTGCAAATGACAACTAACAAGGGGGTCCTGCAGGTCAACGACACATCAAACACGAAGCAGTACGGGGCAACGTGGATTGTGCAATTGAAAAGAAGATCTACGGCTGAGGATCGTCGTCCTCGGGGAACAGGTCGCCGGTGAGAGCTACCCTAGCGGCTCGGTGGGGGTGCAATGGGGGCATACCAGGGCTCCAGCTAGCATGGCGATGGGGGCGATCGAACGTGTTGTCGACGGTGGACTCAGGCGTGGTCACGGCAGCTCCTGGGATGGACGAAATCGACGGCGCCTCTCCTCCTCTACTGCAACAAGCTCCGGCTAAATTCCGGCGAATGGCAGCTCGCCTTGCTCCGGGGATGGGGGTGGAAGGATCAGTGGAGAGAGGGGAGTGAGATGGTGTGAGTAGTTTGTGCTGGGGTGGCCTCCTTTTATAGGGTGACGAGGGGACCGAATGGCACGACGGTGTGCTCGTCGATGACGTTGATACAGGCGGCTAGAGGCATGGGCGGCGTAGAAGGACGGTGGCCTGCCTCCTGGCGGTGCTCTACGGCTTCAATGCACGGCTAGGGCCAGTGGCATTTGGTCGGGAGCGTCCCGCGCTCTGGGAGACAGAGGCGCTGCTCAACACGGCGCACGGCGACTGTGGGTCGCGCGGCGGCGCACGGCCGTGTCTGGCAGGGTGCTAGGGTCGAGGCGGAGCGGCGTGCATGGTATTGGGTCGAGGGGCGGTCTGTGGCATGTTGGCGGCTAACGTGCTCTGGCGTGCTCTGGCGAGCTCGCAGAGATAATGGGCGGTTGTGCTGGGGTGTGGTCCAGGGCCTGGCTGGGCTTGGGGAAGGGGCAGGGATGTGCAGTAGGGTTAGGCAGAGCTAGTGGTGGTGCTGGAACGGCGCGACGCTGTCTGTGGCGTTTTGCCCATGTTTGGCCGGCGGTGACCAAAATGTGGCGACGCTCCACTGCTGCTGTGGCTAAGGGGTAGGCCGGTGAGGACTTGGTTGGACTCAGGGGGAATAGGGGAACCAAATGAGGGCTAAAAACTCGACAATGCATTGATCTACAAACAGTATGAGTTAGGCAGAGAAATCTTGCCTGCCACCTGTTTGACACAATGGCCGCATGAAAGTTTTATTTAAATTTTGGGCTAATTTTTGGTGGAGTGGTTGATCACATGCTTGATCTTCTAGGTGTGCTTGGGTTTTGAAAATGGATGTCATTTGAGTGGTTTTTGAATTAGTGGGATCTTCTCATATGAACTACATTCAATTTTCAATTGCCATTTAAAATTAGTGTTTGAAAGTTTTTGGTAGATCACAAAGTGGGCCTTGGTACATCACTACATGTACTAGCAAGGGGTGCAAAGATCCACATTTGTTTCTGTTAGGATTTGAGTTCTAGGAATAGCCAAAGTAGGCATGTTGATTAAAATGGCACAAATGACCATTTGGTTATTTTATTCATTTTGATTTGTTTTTCTTTGGGATTTGTTTGGGAATGATCTAGATGATGTTTATTATACCTAAGAATCATTTTACAATCAATGGATCACTTAAACATGGCAATTCAAATCAACTCCTAAACTATATGCACACACATATGAATGCTTTAATATTTTTAATTGGAAAAGTTTTTGTTAACTCTAAATTTGATGATTTGGATCTTGATCACTTGGATTAAGGTGTTGGGATGTTACAAACCTTCCCTCCTTAAACAAAATCTCATCCCGAGATTTACGAAAGAAAACTAGGAACTAAAGAGATCTGGGAACTCGGTCCTAATGTAATCTTCTCGCTCCCAAGTGGCTTCCTCTTCGATATGGTTGCTCCATTGAATCTTGAGAAATTTGATACTCCTGGTTCTAGTGGTTTTGTAAGCTTCCTCCAGGATACGGATGAGCACTTCACAATACGTCATGTCCTTGTTGATCTCCATAGCTCTGTGATCGATGTTCTTGAAAACTTCAGTATTCTCTAGCACTTCCAGGCATTTGCGAAGTAACGAGATATGGAACACATTGTGGATAGTTGACATCTCCTCTGGCAGTTCCAGTTGATACGATACTTCTCCTCGACGGTTCAGAATCTTGAAGGGCCCGATATATCTGGGGGCTAACTTTCCTTTCAGACTAAAGCGTTGCGTTCCCTTCAATGGCGAAACCTTGAGATATACAAAATCTCCGACATTGAAAGTCAGGTCTCTCCTTCTCTTGTCAGCATAACTCTTCTGTCTGGACTGAGCGGTCTTGAGGTGCTCACGGACTTTGTGCACCTTTTCTTCGGCTTCTCGGAGAATGTCGGGTCCAAAGATCTGACTCTCTCCCACTTGCGACCAATTCAAATGGGTGTGACACTTTCTTCCGTATAGGAACTCAAATGGTGCCATTTGCAAACTAGCTTGATAAATGTTCTTATATGAGAATTCTGCGAAAGGCAGGCAGTCTTCCCATTTTGATCCGTACTCTAACACACAAGCTCTTAACATATCTTCTAAGATTTGGTTGACTTTTTTAGTCTGTCCAATAGTTTGCGGATGATAAGCGGTGCTGAAATTCAACTTGGTGCCTAATCCTTCCTAGACTTTCTACCAAAATCTCGAGGTAAACTGGGTTCCTCGATCTGATACTATGGTCTTGGGGGTTCCATGCAGACTAACAATTCTAGCAATATACAGCTCTGCTAGCTTCGAACTCTGGTAGGTTGTCTTTACAACTATAAAGTGAGCTACCTTGGACAGTCAATCAACAATGACCCAAATTGAGTCATTTCCCCTACTTGAAGTAGGTAAACTGGTGATAAAGTCCATTCTGACGGAATCCCATTTCCATTTTGGAATCTGCAAAGGTTGCAACAGTCCTGTGGGTCTTTGATGCTCTGCTTTGACACTTTGGCAGATGTCACACTTGGCGATGTAGCTGCCAATTTCTCTCTTCATCTTGTGCCACCAATATTGCTCTTTCAAATCTTGATACATCTTCGTTCCTCCGGGGTGGATAGAATAAAGAGTATCATGAGCTTCCTGCATGATAACTTGCTTCAGCTCCGAATCCGCTGGCACATAGATACGGCCTTTGTACCATAGCACTCCTTCTTCGTCTCTAGTGAATCCAGGTACCTTTCCTATACCAATACGACGTTTGATTCCATCGATACTTTCATTTCCCTTCTGGGCTTCCTTGATTTGGCTAATCAAAGTGGCTTGAAGTTCAATGCTAGCTAAGCATCCTTTGCTAACAAGCTCAGTTCTAAACTGCTCCAACTCTTCATACAAACTTGGTTGCTTCTCATTGATCATGGTATTTAGCCTACATGACAATCTGCTAAGAGCATCCGCTACTACATTGTCTTTGCCCAGGTGATAGTGAATGTCAAGGTCATAATCCTCGATTAACTCTATCCATCTTCTTTGCCTCATATTCAACTCCTTCTGAGTGAAAATATACTTCAAGCTCTTGTGATCTGAGTAAATCTCACAGCGATTACCCATCAGATAATCGCCATGTGTTCAATGCCAAAACTACGGCTACTAACTCAAGATCATGGGTCAGATAATTCTGCTCATGCTGCTTCAGTTGTCGAGACAAATAGGCAATAACTTTGCCTTCTTGCATTCATACACATCTGAGACCAATCTTTGATGCATCACAATACACATCAAACGGCTTCTTGGTATCTGGCATAATCAGTATTGGGGCTGATATCAATCTCTTCTTCAGCTCTTGGAAACTGGCTTCACATTTGTTAGTCCATTCAAACTTCTTGTCCTTCTTCAACAATTGGGTCATGGATCTGGCGATGCTCGAGAATCCCTCGAAGAACTTGCGGTAATATCCTGCCAATCCGAGAAATGCACGGACTTGAGTTTGAGTGGTTGGGGCTTCCCATTCTTCGACATCTTTAATCTTGGCAGGTTCAACAGAGACTCCTCTGGCAGACACAATATGTCCTAGGAATCCTACTTCTTTCAGCCAAAGCTGACACTTGTTTAACTTGGCATACAACCGATGTTCTCTCAAGGTTTCTAGGATGATTCTCAGATATTGCTCATGCTCTTCTTCTGACTTGGAGTAGATAAGGATATCGTCAATAAAAACAACGACAAACTTATCTAGGAAATTCATAAAGATCTTATTCATGAGATTCATGAAATAAGCAGGGGCATTGGTTAATCTGAAACACATGACCGTATACTCATATAAACCATAGCGAGTAGTAAATGCGGTCTTTGGAATATCCGTTGCACGAATCTTAAGTTGGTGATAACCAGTCCTAAGATCAAACTTTGAGAATACCTGGGCTCCAGTCAACTGATCAAATAGATCCTCTATCTTTGGCAAAGGGTACTTGTTTTTGATGGTGACATCATTCAACTTTCTGTAATCGGTGCCCAGACGGTTGCCTCCATCTTTCTTGTCGACGAATAACACTGGTGATCTCCATGGCGAAGCGCTTGGCTGAATCAAGCCTGTGGCTAACATGGAATCCAACTGCTTTTTCAGTTCCACTAACTCTGAGGCGTTCATGGTATAGGGTCTCTGGGCTATAGGTCCGGTTCCGGGGATTAGTTTGATAATGAACTCAATATCCCGATCTGGGGGCATACCTGGCAATTCATCTGGGAATACGTCGAGGTATTCACAGACTACTCGGACTTGGTCTATGGTGGGTAAGGCTAGACTCTTGTTGCACTTGAATTGACGAGGTAAGGTTTCAGATATATGCTCTACTATTACTCCAGAGCTACTGGTCATGGTGATGGCTTTCTTAGCACAGTCTATCAGTCCTTTATGCCTTGAAATCCAGTCCATACCTAGTACTACTTCCAATCCTTTGGTTGCAAGTACTATAAGGTTGGCATAAAAAGCTATCCCATTTATTCTGATAGGCACAGCTTTGCAAATTTTTCTAGCTTTTGTAGTTGATCTAGGGATTTGAACTATCATGGCATGCTTCAAGTTGGTTGGGTGGATCTTACTAGTGCATGCAAATTATCCGGTGGCAAATGAATGCGATGCTCCCAAATCAAACCATACTCTTGCTAAAACTGAGTTGACAGAAAACATACCCAGCACTACGTCTGGCGCTTCTTGGGCCTCTTCGGCGTTCATGTGGAAAGACGACTGTTGCGGTTGTGAGGGTTCCCTGGGGAAAATCTTCTCCCTGGTTGAACACGACACTTTTGTTGAGATGGGGCATTCACATTGGCAGTGGCTGCAGTCTTCTTGGGGCACTCATTGGAATAGTGACCCTTCACTCCACACTCGAAATAGGTGATCTGAGACATGTCTTTTGCTGCCACGGGCACAGCATTGCTTCCAGTTCTTGGTGCAGTGTTGTTGTTGTTGTTGTTGCTCTTGGGACGGGAACGGTTGAAATTGCTGGTGTTGCCGGAGTTGTGGTTGTTTCCTCCGGACTTCACATTGCTTTCGCTACAGTTGGGGTAGCTTGGGCGAGACATTGGGGGTCGGTTGTTCCTCGGTTCATATCCTGGTGAGGGGTTGGGACGGTACTTCTGGTGACTGCTGGATCCAGTTTGCTGCATCATACGACGTTTGCGGTTATCATTTGCCTGGTTAATCTTCCCCTCCATCTGAATTTCGGAATCGACTAGCTCTTCGAGATCCTGGAAACGGATGTTGACGAGAACAGTCTGCATCTCATCATGCAGTCCGTTCAAGAATCTCTCCTTCTTCTTGGCCTCCGTGTTGATCTCATCAGGTTCATATCTAGCAAGCGACAGGAATTTGTCATGGTACTCCACCACAGTCATTCGGCCTTGCTTCAACTCTCTGAATTCATCCCTCATTCTGGTGACTAAGCCATGTGGCCTGTGGGTGCGGCTGAACTTGATTTTTAAGGTTTCCCATGTCATCACTTGACCATGGTTCATCAGTCTTGCATCTCCTGCCAAGTAGTGGGTGGCAAAGAGAACTTTCTCGTTGTCATCAACTCTGGATACTTCTAGATTGTTCTCCATCGTCTGCAACCAGTCATCTGCATCTAATGGGTTCTCTGAAGTGCTAATGATTGGGGGATTGGTATTCTAGAAGTTTTTCAGCTTGGATCCTTGATGATCTTGATTGCCATGGTTCTGGTTGTTGAGAGCCATCTGGGCGATCTGTTGCAGTGTTGCTAGATTAGCTCGGTGCTCTGCTCTGCTTGCTTCTCTATCTGCGATGAGATTCTGCAGGATCTGCAGCATTGGGTCTTGCGACGAGCTGCTCCCTCCTTGGTTTCCACGAGTCATCTGAAGATTGAGGTAGATAAAGGGGTAAGAGGGAAAGTTCTAAGGTTCATGGTTTTGATTTCAAAGATAAAACTTTGAGTTTGACTAAGGTTTTGCAATTAACTCCATTTCATTCATTCAAACAAGCAAACGATACAAACACACACACACCGCAACAAGGAAAGTAGATGGTTTCAAGAACCATTCTGCAAGATACGATACAGTGGGACCGATACATCTCATGCTATGACAGTGATGTAGTGCATCTACTCATCATCGATGAAGTTGGAGTCCTCATCGTCAGTGTAGAAATCCACAGCATCCTCCTCCAGAAAGTCATCATCATTGTTGAGGTAAGAATCCATGTCTCCCTGGATGTATTCACCCTCCTCTTCTTCCTCCTTTGCTGCAAGCTAAGCTTCTTGCTCCTTGACGGTCTTCTCGAGGTCGGCCACCTTCTTGCAAAGACGGGCGATGGTGCGATCCTTATTTTCGCGCTAGACGCGAAGAGACTGACGATCCTTGACGAGCAGTGAGAAAGTCTGGGCCTTCTGGTTGGCAACGGCATGGTTGTGGTTGGCAAACTCCCTAGCATTATCCAATTCCTTCTGGCGATCGTACAGCAGGAAGTCAAGGTTCTCCACTTGACGCTTCAGCTCCGGGTGACTTGGCATCTCCATCGGCATTCCCATGAAGTCACGCCTTGCATAGTGAGCAAAACAGGTTCCTTGGATTTGGTTGACACTGAGGGCACATAGACGTGCGAGACCTTCATGCATTGCCCTGGCTAATCCATCTAGCCAGTTGTTCTCTCGGACTGAGAACTGGATTCTCCTAGACGTTGGTGCTTCTATGTTTCCTCGAAGATCAGCGGTGACTAGCCACTATAAATCTCCTCCTGGGGGTCCTGGAAGTTGAGCTCCAAGAAACTCCGGATGCGGGCGTCCCAATAACTCAGATAGTGAATCTAGATCCCTCTTGAAGACCAGCTGGCCTCCATTGCCCAATTGCTAGAACTTGCTGAACTGAGTCTCCATCTACAAGAATTAAGGATGAGGAAATTAGTGAAGTGATCAAGTGTCTCAAATTTTATGTAGTAATGTAACAATTGGAGGAACATGAATTTTTGAGAAAGAATGGATTCCCAAGGGTAAGAGAGGAAATAGTTTTTCATAAATACTCACTTTGGTTTTGAAATTAAGTTTTTGTTCGGACGTCCATTCTAACTAGGGTATCCTATGGTCAGGATGGCTCTGATACCAACTTGTCAACACCCGGATTTTTAATCACAGATGCCTGTTATGTCATACATCACAATCCCAGGATTACCATTTTTGCGAGACATAACAGATTGGATATCACAGTACATCATCCATTACAAACCATAAATAAGGTCTTACACAAATAAGGATCTCATGATCCAGTCTTAATACAACAAGAAGCGGAATAAATAATAAGTGTAGCGGTGGGGTCCATCTTCAGGGGCACATGCAATGCTGACGAAGGCAGTTAGTCCTAGTTATCATAGCCGTCCTGCTGGCCGTTATCTTGATAGTCTCCTTCATAGTATAGCCATGATAATAGCCAGGGACAAAATCCATGAGTACTCTTTAAGTACTCGCAAACTACCACTAACAAGTAATATAGTTCTAGTCTAAATGCTAACTCTAAGTTTACTATAAAGTTAAGTTTGAAACCTAAGATGAGTTTTGAAACAAAGAAAGATAAAATAAAATTCTAGAATCACTTAACTTGGGAAGCTAATGTCATAACCACAACCCTGTTGTGGTCAAGTCAAGATTCATCATTCATTTCATAAGTCATTTTGAAAATATTTGACAACGAAATAGTATGGCCACTCCAACTGTCCATAACCGTGGACGCGGCTATTCGAATAGTTTGACACTCTGTAGAGGTGGTACACTTTCACCACAAGATTCGATACATCTATCAAGGATAACCCTGAATCATCATACTTAGTATGCAGATAATCAAACACAACCTTTCCTTTACACACCCTAGTGTAAGCACCTCTCCTATGAGCATGGCCTACCAACCATGACCATCTATCATCATGGGCACTGCATAGGTGGACAACATTGAGAGGTAGCCTTAGCTCAAACCTCTCCCGCGAGGGAACTAATACTAATGCATATAAACTTCCGGCTAAGCCTTACCCAATTTAGGTATTGTGGTTGTACGGTAAATTTGGAATAGTATCGCACCCGAATCCAACCATCAGTTTTTATAAAAGGGCTAAGGCTCATGCCTCAACATTTTCATCATCATAACCATTTGTGTTTATCAACACATGTCAAAACATCTCAATAGAATGACTCATCATTCCAATGTTTTCACAATTCATTTTCACCAAGTATTCCCCATCTAAAGTGTCTCAAGTTTTAGTATAGCTCTAAACTACTTAGTGATGTCTACGCACTTCTATTCTTGTAGACAGTTGTTGGGCCTCCAATTGCAGAGGTTTGTAGAACAACAGCAAGTTTTCCCTTAAGTGGATCACCCAAGGTTTATCGAACTCAGGAGGAAGTGATCAAAGGTATCCCCTCTCAAGCAACCCTGCAATCAAGATACAAGAAGTCTCTTGTGTCCCCAACACACCCAATACACTTGTCATGTGTATAGGTGCACTAGTTCGGCGAAGAAATAGTGAAATACAAGTGGTATAGATAATTATAAGTGGTAACGGTGCTAGAAAATAGCTTGATGGCGTGGAAAAGACTAAAGTAAAACTGAAATAATGATAGAAGCAAGCAAACATGTAACAGATCTAATAGCAAACGGTGTTTCAGTACTTAGAAACAAGCCCTAGGGATCATACTTTCACTACTGACACTCTCATATAAATATATTCTTCTTTATGAAACTACTATTAACTACTCTCCGGTTGAACACTCTAATCGATGGTAGGGCTATAACAGCACACCTCAAAGTTGTTCTTTCCCATCTAGAAACCGCACACTGTCACCTTGAGTACTAGATGAGTCCAACAAACACCACAATTTCATAAAGACATCCAACTCCAAATATAAATCATAACAAGTATTTGTAATCTCTAGCCTAAGTGTCATCATGGTGTGCACACTATCAACTTCACACACATGGGGAGAGCAGAGATCTATTAAAGCACATGAGTATCAAGGTAGATCTATATATTACAAGCTCATGATCTCAATAAGATCATGCATAGAGAGAGAGATGAACACATAGCTATCGGTAGAACCCTTAGCCTCGAGAGAGAACTACTCCCTCCTCATCATGGGATTCAGCAATGGTGATGGAGATGGTGGTGAAGATCGATGGAGATGGCTCCGGGGACACTTCCCCGTCCAGGCAGGGTGACGGAACAGAGACTTTCTCCCCCGAATCTTCCCTTCGGTGGCGGCGGTGCTGCGGAACTTTTCGTGGATTTCTGATTGACTCCCTAGGGTTTTGGTATCGGGAGGCTCTTATAGGCGAAGGAGGCAAGGTCGGTGGCCGGCCAGGGGGCCCACACCATGCCCCGGCACGGCCTAGGCTGGCCCACGCCAAGGGGGGATGGCCACCTTGTGGCCCCTCTCCGACTCCCCTTCCGGCTCCGTGAGTCTTCCGGGAGAATAGTAACTTTGGCTTTTGTCCCGTCCAATTCCGAGAATATTCATTTTCTGACTTCCTGGAACCAAAAATAGCAGAAAACAGGCAACCGGCACTTTGGCTCTTGTTAATAGGTTAGTCCAAGAAATCATACGAAAAGTACTCCAAAGTGTGGACAAAACATAAGAAAGTAGATAAAACCAAGCATGGAACATCAAAAATTATAGATACATTTGCAATGTATCAACATCCCCAAGCTTAACTCCTGCTCATCCTTGAGTAGGTAAGTGATAAAAAGAAAGAATAATTTTTGAGGTGACATGCACCATCAAAGACTTGATCAAAGTATTTGTAAAACATTGAAAGCTGGGATCATAGTACTTCAATCATAACATGAAAGACAAAGTTCTAACAATAAGACAAATGAACTATGCTGTAAGATGAAAAGGCACAAACAAAAGATTCATGAATAACAATGCTTTGGAAGACGTTTGTTTGTTTCACATAAAGAAAACATAGCATAGTGGCATTCAGCTTATCCCTCATAGTGTAGCAAACATAAATGCATAGGACACCTTCAAAGTTCATAAGAGTGACTAGATACAAATAGTTTAAAACAAGCAATATCAAAGCTATGCATCAATCAACTATTCTTGGGACAATGCACATAGAACTAAGAATGGCCACTATGCTCTCAAAGTAGGTGCATAAAGATAGAACATGGAGACTCAATATATAAGTGGGAGAAAGGCCTTCATAGAAGGAAGCAGAGATTCAAGTTTCATAAAGACCTTCCAAAAATTATGGTACTTATAGATTTCAGCTCTCATTGCCCCTATCATAAGCATCTTGAAGTGATTAAGGTTAAAGTGAACAAACTATGGTGTACATGCTTGACGAAGTATAAGTTAGAAATCTCATGTCCCTTGAATACGAGGGCCGCTCCTCATGCTACTCAAGTTTAGTAAGCTGTAAGTTCTTGTCATTGTAAGTACATGTGTATCATAGAGAACCGCCAACGGGGTACCCCTTGCCCAATGATACGGAAGAATCCCCATATCAAAATGAGGCAAGAAGACAATGAGCATCTCAGCAATCTTCTTATTTACCACGGGAATATGGTGCTTTTTTCTCTCTTTCCTCTTTTCATAATCTCTTTTTTTCTTTTTCTCTTTTTTCTCAATATAGGACTCTCTTTTTTATAAGAATAATGCTTCATAGACAACTCATTATGGTTACGTTGCAGGTTTCCACCATGTCAGCATGGATTAGACCAGCGGCCCAGACGTTTCTCTAACACATATACATAACTACATGGACTTACAAGCTCCCCTTTCATTTGACACTGACAACATCCATAGACAAAAGAGCATGATATCAACTAGGTACAAAGTACCAGTGCAATGTTGAAAGCATTTCCCATGATAGCTTGGTTCTGCTAATCCCCAACAAATAAATGCAAGCATATACAACATAGACGACACAATGGTTCAAGTTTATTAAGGGCAAGAAAAGTAAAGTGTGCCATCAAGTTCATGAGAGCTTTAATCACTAGTTTTCACATAACAAGTTTAATTTGGAAGGTAAACAAAAGCATGAATATACTTGGAATAGAAAATGCTAATAGGTAGGTATGGTGGACTCTTTGGAATAACATGGTTTTAGGAGTTGGATGCATGTGTGGAACTCATACTTGGTTGCGGAGGCTAGCAAAAGACTGGGAGCGACAAAATAAGAGAGCAATAATGGCCATAATCATGCAGAGCGAGAAAACATCATTGGTGATACTACAAGTTGAAAACTAAAGGATCATAAAGGCTATGGTGACTTGGGATAGTCATAACATGGTGTGAGCATGTGCCAAGTCAACCCAAATAAAGCATCAAAGGAGAATACCACAATACTATGCTTTAATATGCTAAAACAACGCATGATTTTTCAAAGGCACATTGAGCAATATCAATTGTTTATAACAAGTCATGCTACAACAAATAATACTAAGCATAAAGCCAAAACAATATCAAGCATGGCATGACAAAGCATAGGCCACAGTCAAAAACAAGCTCTCTTTACCACTTAAGCAAGAACTTTCCTACTCTTTTCTAGACCAAACCAAACTATTTGAAAACCAATGTATGAAAGAGAGTGTCCAACCAATTTATTCAGAAAACAAAGAAAACAAAGAAAACAAAGAAAACGAAAAACCAAAACAAAAATGAAAAAGAAGACGCTCCAAGAACAACACAACTGTGCATGAAACAATAAAAATGAAGCGTTTGGAAGAAACCTGGAATTTTTTATTGATGAAGAAGGGGATGCCTTGGGCATCCCCAAGCTTTGACGCTTGTACTTCTTGGATATTTCTTTAGGTGACACGCGTGGCATCCCCAAGCTTGATCTTTAGTCCATCATTCATCTCATTACTCATTCCTTTCATACACCTGAAATTTTTCCTTCATACAAAACTTCACACAATCTTTATTAGCAACATTACTGCACTCAAGATAAATAAGTCTTATGGTTCAGTTCTAACACCAATAAACTTCCATTAGAACACTAGATACTGAAGCACTCCCCTCAAAAATCTCAATTCCCCAAAAGAACTCAAAAAGGAACCAACAAGAAGCAAATGCAAATAATGGCAGAAATCTGTCAAAACAGACCAGCGCGTAAAGACGAATTTTTTTGAAGACCTTCTGTTACTCAAATAGAAAAGTGTTGAACTAACGAAAGTTAGATAACAATATGGGGTAGAATCATAAAAATTCAAGCCTCAAAAGGACGTACAGAGATTTTACACGAATGTTTACGGTGAAGAACAAAAATCTGTTTCGGGACAGCAACTTTCCCAAGCATTACTTCTCTCTCATTAGAGGTTACTCTTGGCCCAAAAACCAAATAAAAAGGATAAGTAGAGGTTATTACAGACGTAATAACTTCCAAGACTCATCTAAAACTTTTGGGTTATCTCCTAATAAGTACTTTTCTTTAATGCCTTTAAGTTAGGCGTGATAGTTTGAGAAGATGCTCACATAAGAAATATGAATTGAAGTAAAAGAGAGCATCAAGAAGCAAATTCAAAACACATTTAAGTCTAACCCACTTCCTATGCATAGGAATCTTGTAAAGAAACAAGTCATGAAAGCATAAAGCAACAAGCATAGGAAAGCAAAACAAGTGCAACTTCAAGACTTTCAACATAAAGAGAGGAAATTTAATATTATTGAGATGCATAAGACCATGCTTCCCTCTCTCATAATAACTTTTAGTAGCATCATGAATAAAATTAACAAAATAACTCTCACACGAAACATTCTTATCATGAGCCACATGCATAACATAATTATTACTCTCCACATAAGCATAGTCATTCTTATTAATTGTGGTGGGAGCAAATTCAACAAAATAGCTATCATTATTATTCTCATCACCATAATCATCAAATATAGGAGGCATATTGTAATCATAATTAATTTTCTCCTCAATAGTAGGTGGACTGAAAATATCATATTCATCATTGTAATCATCATATATTGGAGGTTTGGTATCATCATAAGCAATATAATAGCTATCTTCCAAAGCTGGGGAACTAAAAAGATCATTTTCATAAGAACTAGCTTCCCCAAGCTTAGACTTTTCCATAGAATTAGCAATAATGGTGTCCAAAGAATTCATACTAACAACATTGCCATTAGCATGCAAATAGAGTTCCATAGGTTTTTTAATTTTCTCTTCAAACACTTCATGTCCTAACTCAAGATAAATACTATAAAGCTCTCTAATTTTTTTGTTGTTTTCCATTAAGCCTAACTAGTGAAAACAAGAAACAAAAAGACAAAATTGCAGAATCTAAAGGAAATAACTTCGAGCACTCACACCGGAGGATGTGAGTACCTTTTACCTTACCTCCCCGGCAATGGCGCCAGAAAATAGCTTGATGTCTACGCACTTCTATTCTTGTAGACAGTTGATGGGCCTCCAAGTGCAGAGGTTTGTAGAACAGCAACAAGTTTTCCCTTAAGTGGATCACCAAAGGTTTATCGAACTCAGGGAGGAAGTGGTCAAAGGTATTCCCTCTCAAGCAACCCTGCAATCAAGATACAAGAAGTCTCTTGTGTTCCCAAAATACTCAATACACTTGTCAGGTGTATAGGTGCACTAGTTCGGTGAAGAGATAGTGAAATACAAGTGGTGTAGATAATTATAAGTGGTAATGGTGCTATAAAATAGCTTGATGGCATGGAAAAGACTAAAGTAAATCTGAAATAAAGATAGAACCAAGCAAACATTTAACAGATCTAATAGCAAACGGTGTTTCAGTGCTTAGAAACAAGGCCTAGGGATCATACTTTCACTACTTAACACTCTCATATAAATATATTCTTCTTTATGATACTACTCTTAACTACTCTCCGGTTGAACACTCTAATCGATGGTAGGGCTATAACAGCACACCTCAAAGTTCATCTTTCCCATCTAGAAACCCCACACTGTCATCTTGAGTACTAGATTAGTCCAACAAACACCACAATTTCATAAAGACATCCAACTCCAAATATAACTCATTACAAGTATTTGTAATCTCTAGCCTAAGTGCCACCATGGTGTGCACACTGTTAACTTCACACACATGGGAGAGCAGAGATCTATTAAAGCACTTAAGTAGCAAGGTAGATCTATAGATTACAAGCTCATGATCTCAATAAGATAATGCATAGAGAGAGATGAACACATAGCTACCGGTAGAACCCACACTCTAGCTAGAATGGCGATGGGGGCGATCGAACGTGCTGTCAACGGCGGACTCAGGCGTGGTCACAGCAGCTCCTGGGGTGGACGAAATTGACGATGCCTCTCCTCCTCTGCTATGGCAAGCTCCAGCTAAATTATGGCGAACGGCGGCTCGCCTTCTTCCGGGAATGGAGGTGGAAGGATCAGTGGAGAGAGGGGAGTGAGATGGTGTGAGTAGTTTGTGCTGGGGTGGCCTCCTTTTATAGGTTGACGAGGGGACCGAATGGCACGATGTTGAGCTTGTCAGTGACGTTGATACAGGCGGCTAGAGGCATGGGCGGCATAGGCGGACGGTGACCTGCCTCCTGGCGGTGCTCTACGGCTTCAATGCGGGGGTAGGGTCGGTGGCGTTTGGTCGGGAGACAGAGGCGATGCTCGATGCGGTGCAAGGCGACTGTGGGTCGCGCGACGGCGCATGGCCGTGTCTGGTGGGGTGCTGGGGTCGAGGCGGAGCGGCGTGCATGGTATTGGGTCGAGGGGCGGTCTGTGGCAGGCTGGCGGCTAACGCGCTCTGGCGCGCTCTGGCGAACTCGTAGAGAGAATGGGCGACGGTGCTGGGGTGTGGTCCAGGCCTGGCTGGGCTTGGGGAAGGGGCAGGGAGGTGCGGTAGGGTTAGGTGGAGCTAGTGGTGGTGCTGGAATGACACGGCGCTGTCTATGGCGTTTTGCCCATGTTTGGCCGGCGGTGACCAAAATGTGGTGGCGCTACACTGCTGTTGTGGCTAAGGGGTAGGCCGACGAGGACTTGGTTGGACTCGGGGAACAAGTGAACCAAATGAGGGCTTAAAACATGACAATGCGTTGATCTACAAACAGTATAAGTTAGGCACAGAAATCTTGCCTGCCACCTGTTCGACACAATGGCCGCATGAAAGTTTTATTTAAATTTTGGGCTGATTTTTGGTGGAGTGGTTGATCACATGCTTGATCTTCTAGGTGTGCTTGGGTTTTGTAAATGGAGCTCATTTGAGTGGTTTTTGAATAAGTGGGATCTTCTCATATGAACTACATTCAATTTTCAATTGCCATTTAAAATTAGTGTTTGAAAGTTTTTGGTAGATCACAAAGTGGGCCTTGGTACATCACTACATGTACTAGCAAGGGGTGCAAAGATCCACATTCGTTTTTGTTAGGATTTGAGTTCTAGGAATAGCCAAAGTAGCCATGTTGATTAAAATGGCACAAATGACCATTTGGTTATTTTATTCATTTTGATTTGTTTTTCTGTGGGATTTGTTTGGGAATGATCTAGATGATGTTTATTTCACCTAAGAATCATTTTACAATCAATGGATCACTTAAAGATGTCAATTCAAATCAACTCCTAAACTATATGCACACACATATGAATGCTTTAATATTTTTAATTGGAAAAGATTTTGTTAACTCTAAATTTGATGATTTGGATCTTCATCACTTGGATTAAAGTTTTGGGATGTTACAGTTTCTTTTTCAACTTACTAATCAGATTATTTTTACTTTTATAAATCAAACCATGAACTTACAACATATGGATTAAATTACCTTTATATGTTCCATTAATACCAATGGTGTGGAAGACTCCTATTGTTATCATCGAGTGCAAGTAAAATTATTCTCAAGCCATTCATATATCCAATAAGACAACCACACACTCAATAATGCTCCATATATGATAATAAACTCAGAATTTCACAGATGGGATCGACTATTCCTTAAGGTAATTAAAATGATGCAAACTTTTATTTATAAACTCGAACTAATGCAAAACTAAAGTAGTAATATAAAACTTATAAGATAGATTACAAGGTCTTAAAGATCTCCCGACGCTTGGAATCAAGCTAGGTGGGATCAAATAACTCCTTGTTGGTACCTATTCCTCTTCCTGGGTAGGAAGAGTATTGCGTTCTTCTTTTGTGTTGCCATCTTTAACTATGCTTGCAAAGCAGATGCTGAGCTCGTCCATGTCGTATTGAAGCTTCAAAATTTTCTTCTGGAGGAATTTCTTCTCATCTGTCAACTCAAAAATAGTTTTAATGAAGAAACCAAGTCTACCACCAATGTCATTGACCTTTTTCTCAAGGTCTTTGCTCAGCATCCAGTAGGAGTCAATCCCTTCTCCAATTGTCTCAACACATGCATTCGAAGCTTTTTATAACTCATAGATCTTATCATGAATCTCATCTTGCCACACCTTCTTAGGTTTAAGAGGTGATGGACCAAGAGGAGGTTTATAATAGGATCCTATGTTGCAACCATAGGGATTAGGGAGGTACTCATCCTTGTTCTTCTCCCGCTCAGCTTGCCTCATCATCTCCATCCTTTGCGGGAACATGTCCTCCCAGTTTGGGAGAGGCTTGATCTCCGGATTCTCTTCTTTCTTCCTCCAAATCTTGTTGACATTGAAGGGCTACATGGCTTTGGTGCATGAATATTGTTATAAGGGGATTGTATAGGGATGGTGTGGGGCCCCCGGATTAATCCTCCGAGAATCCCTATTATGCATACAACCACGATCCCATGATCAGTTAGTCGTGGCACATAACCGACAAGTATTACAACATCCGAGAATATACCGAATTACAAGACTTACATAAATGCCGTTATGGCTACATCAATAATCATCAGTGGAACTTCATCAAGCGCAGAGCCCGAGCCATGTCTTAACCTACAGGCAACTGACTGGGAGAACGTCCTAGCTCGCAAAGTTGTCAACACCATCCTTTTCTTGAAATCTAACCAAGTTAATAGCCAGTGAGTACTTTGAATGTACTCACAAACCACCTTAAGAAGATAATAATAACAAGAGGATTTGCAATATGGCTGTGGTATTAGGAGGGTTCCGAGAGAGGTTCTTTTCTCAAATAGTTTCTC
This sequence comes from Avena insularis, assembly GCA_023614405.1. Lineage (NCBI taxonomy): Eukaryota > Viridiplantae > Streptophyta > Magnoliopsida > Poales > Poaceae > Avena > Avena insularis. The sequence continues at coordinate 242,540,236 of CM042688.1, forward strand.
TTGTAGATATAACATCTACATATCTTTGTTGAAAACTTTTGTAAACATTTTTGGAAACCCTTTTGAACATTAGGACTAGGTCACCCATTTGTTCCTTTGTTCTGGTCGTCCCACGACCAAACTCCTTTCATTCCTTTCTGACCATCCCATGGTCAAAACCTTTCTCCTTTTTGACCATCCCATGGTTAGAATATTTTCAAAGCTTTTGCTTTTCTGAAATCCTTTTTGAAAACAAAACCAGCACCGCTCTACAGCAACCTTCCCAACCGTCCATGACCGCAGATGCGGCTATTCGAATAGATTTACACTCTGCAGAGGTTGTACACTTTACCCACACCATCCAGGTACACTACCCTGATCTTCACCGATCGTGGGTCGAGTAACCGATCAAGACTCTCCGGATGCCCACTCCAATATAAGTGCCTACCCTATGAGTGTTAATCCCCACAAAATCGGGATGTCGGATACCGAGGACCAACCGGAGAGCTTTTTCCACTTCTCGAGTGTGCGATTTCAATGAGGGGCTCAAAGTAACGCGTGGAGGCGAGCAGACCCTTCGTTCCTTCTCCAGGTCGATGTCCCACATGGACCTTTATCGGAGAAGGCCCACCCTCTAGGGATCCCCGATCCCCTGTAGTTGTTTTGAGGCAGCTTATATCGGAATAGACAACCATCAAATCCAGCCCTGTCCCATCGCAGAGTAATGTGGTTGCACGGGATAATTGTTCTAGCAAAACTGTAAAGGACCGGGTGCGGTTTTGTAAACCTTTTCCTCCATCTTTCCTTCAGCATTTTGTAAAACAAAACCTTTTTCTTTCTCATCAACTCTTGGAAGGTCCCACCTCACCAAGGTTTTATCATAAAACATTTTGTAAACTTTTTCCGGGATCTTCCCATCCTCTAGTTTTTGCTTCGGCTAAAATGGGGTCTCCAAAGGGTATGGTGTAATACACCACCTATTCTTCTAGGGACAAGTAGGTGTCACCAAGGGGGTTGTACTTAGTAGTACACAAGTGTAATAGTTTGGAGGAGCCAAACCACTACCATATATACATCAACATATGGTAAATGATGCAGTTTTAATAAACAGTAGATAAAACATGCATAAGTAAAACAGTGGGATAGGGCTTATGAGCAAGAAGGTGGCTTGCCTGATGCTTAGCAATATGGCATAAATGTCCCTGGACTTCTTCTTAGAATACCATAATAATAACCATAAGAACCATCTCCTTTTGATCTCCGAGGTAATCGCAACTATCGTCGTCCCGACATCACATGCAAGCAAACCAAGCCACAATCAACACAAGGAATACAAACACCAATACATACAGCAAACAATGAACAATACAAGTTCACAAATCATTAGTGGTGTTTGAGAAAATGGATTAGAAGGATTGGGAGCATGTATGATACCATTGTGTAAAAATGATACCAACAGGTAGGAGTTGATAAAATGAAACCAACAAAAGTGGGTTCACTATTTTATCACTTTTCTTTAATTTACTAAGAACATTCTAGTGATAAAAGCTCTAGTTTTAGGAAATAATTTACTAGAAAAGTTCTAGTACTTGATCACTAAGAGTTGGAATCATGTCAAAATATTTACCAGAATGCCCTCAGGAAATTCCCAAAGGCAGTTCTGTAGACAACTTGTCTTTTTCACCAGATTTAATCTACAGAATATTTTGATATGAGGTAAAGGGGAATGGGTAGGTATTGGAAATACCTTCCAGTACCAATTGGAAATACTAATTTTGGAGTTGCGGAGCTACTATAGTGATTTATCTAGTGAAACAACCATAATAGGAAGGCTTTAATTCAATAAAGTTACTCAGAGTCTCCATAAAATTTGATCTCCTGGATTTTGGTAGACTTTAGTGTACCACATTACAGAGAGTTTTAATTGGTTCAATGCCTCTGTTGGTTTGGCCTAGAGAAAATCCTAAGTTCAGATACTACTAGTTGTTGTTATTTTTACTAAAGACAGAACATTGTTCACCTTGGCATGGGACCAAGGTGCAAAGATAGGTATGTTCAAAAGCTACCAAGGGTAGTTGGTTTCACTCCAAAAGGATATGTGAAGCTCATAGAGGATTTTATTTAGTGAAATGGATAGGTGCTAGCATTTTAATTTCCACACAAATGGGAAATAATATTAGGCTAGGATTTTGGTTCTAAATGTTAGATAAAACGTGGGGTGACGTGTCTATATTTTTATCTATGAAAAACAGGACAGTTTTCATTTTAAACACGATTTAAACCAAACGACACTAGTTCTGGATATGAGAAAAAGATTAAAAAGGACAGTGGTTGGGCTGGGATTTGGGGATTACTAGGCCGGCTGGATGGATTCGGCCCACCCGACGAGGCCAGTGCACGGGAGGGGAGGTTCAAAGGGGCTGACAGCAGGGCCCGCTGGTCAGCCACCCTGGGGGCCGAATAGGTATTGGGCGAGGAGGGTCGTTCGATCAAGTAAGGATCGACGGCCCCAGCTCTTCATCCACCTTAGGACTGGCGACGGGAAGAGGGAACCCTAGGTGGAGCTAGGTGGCGGCGGGGGCTTACCAGCAGGGCGTAGAGGAGCCAGGAGGTGGCGGAGGTGGAGCAGGGCTCGACGGCGATCCCAACGATGTGCAGCAAGGTGGGCCTCAACATCGGTGCGGGGCTCGCGTGGTGGTGGACGACGGTGACCTAGGTGGGGCTCACCGGCGTGGCCGGTAGAGGTGGTTCTGGAGAAAAATAAGGGTACGGTCAGAAAGAGGAGGAAGAGGGGATCACCACAGAGGGACATGCAACAGGGGAGGAGGCGAGGAGAGAGAGCTTAGCTCGATTTTTGGGGGAGTCCGAGGTTCCTCTCTCTTCTTCTTTCGAGCAGAACTGAGTAGGGGAGATGAAGAGGGTGCTCTAGGGAGGTAAGTGGGGAGCAGGGGGAGTGAATGAGAGGAAGGGGATGGAGAGTTGTGGCCTCTGGCCTTTAAAACCGAGAGGGAGGGTGTAGGAGGGACCAAGTCCATGGACAAGCTTTGGGAGGGGTTGGGCAGTCATTGGTTGACAAAGGTGGTGAGGGGTGAGAGGTGGGGGTGCTCTGGGTCATGCAGGAGCAGAGAGGGCCAGCTGGTGGCTGCTGCAAGAGGAGTAAAGGTTTGCAAGCCAAGACACCCACATGGGGTTAAGCCCTAGTGTCCAAGCACTAGAGGACAAGTTGCTACACTAATTGCTGCAGTGATCACGACCAGAGATTTAAGAGGTGTGCTGTGCAAGTTTGTTTGACCAAGTGGTATAGGTTTGGTGGGTTTTTAATTTGAGGATTTGTCTCCTTGGAAATTTGAGCAAATAGAGGGCTATAAAGAAAGTCTAAAACCTTTCATTGGACAAGATGGGGAAATGGTACTGGTGGGTAGATGAGGTCAAGGCATAACCCTAGGAATTATTTGGGATTTTTCAGAGGACTGTAAGTCCACTTAAATCCATTTATTCAAAATCGGAAGAAGTAGTTTCTAGAAGATCATTTGATAATTTTACATTGGGGAAGATTGGTTTTTGGTTTGAGATGGTACCAAATGTGAATACACACTTAGGGTAATTTTCCCAAGATTTATTGTGGCTTAGAAGTATTTAAAACATTTATTATCCCAATTTAGCCATTTAAGAAAATGGGCAAAAAGAAATAATAAAGCTCTTCAAAAATATTTATTTTTGAGATGGGAAGATAGGGTATGATAAATGGGCCTCAAAAGAGTCAAAAGTTGGAGAGGTGGTTTGGCAAAAACCAAACTTTCCTTTGGGGAAGGAGAATTGGATATTTTGACTATTAAAGAGATTAAATAGATTTGGAGCCATAATAATTATGGATAATATTTGATAACTCTTGATGATCAAAGTGGAGGGTGTGGACAATATGTGGCACGCATTTGCAACCTTGTGGAATGGAATTCCAACTTGAATTAGATGGTGAAACATGGAATTGGGGATCTAGGGTGAGGTTATTTTTATACCACCTAAACATGGTTGTATCTTGGAGTTCAGAGTTCACCTTGATGCAAGGGATAGATGGATAGGTAGAACAAGTCATATATATGAACATGGAAGAAATAGTTTTAATTAAATGCATTTGAGGTGATCTAGGAAGGGTGGCAAACTTTGTTGAAAATAAGGCTGTCACACCAGATGAGCCATGATGCCTTATAAACCATGGGGGTTTAAGCAGCACAGAGATTCACTTGGAACAAGTGAAGTAGACTTTGATAGACCTATATGAGTAGAACACAACCATGTAAAGAGTTGTTCCATAGGAGGTTGTATGGTGGTGTGAGCTTCTATCAAAGTAGATATGTTGACTAGATTTGCAGGAATAGTTATTTTCTTGCCTGCAAAACCATCAAGAACAAGTGGGTTGGAGGATGATCTAACCAGGTAAAAAGTGGGGCTTGGTAGTACTTAGGATGGTTATCAAGATGGTTTAGATGCATTTTCAAAAATTCACAAGGGTTGAGAAAGGGAGGCATTCAAAAAGGTGATGATGGAAATAGTTTTCCAGACTTGGCCAAATTTGGCAGATTTAGGGTTTTTGACTAGGGTATGAGAGGGAAGGCTTTTGGTGGATAGCAAGATACCAAAGCATCATCAAGTGGATGAGGTTGAAGGGTAGATTGAGTAGAAGGGGTCCATGCTTGATATTGGTCTTCATTGACTTGGAAGCTTCTAGAAGGGATCACATCAGAGTTGATCTAGTTAAGGGTTTTAGATGATCACCTAGTGGCTAGAGATCAGATCCATCTTGTATTCTTTCTTAGGGTGTGGTGATTTGGATACCTCTTGATCCTACTGACGAGCTCCTAGAGTAGCTGATACTACTTCTAAGCAATCAAGTCAAACAGCAGATCAAGGCAACTCGTCTTACAAACAAATCAACTACTACTAGGGTTACCATCAAGCCTCGCTTGAAGTATGGGTATTTTGAAGTGTTGGATTTGAATAAGGTGAGAATCCTTGGTATTTCTACCAAGAGTAGGATTCAAAAGCTTAATAAAGTTGTTTTGGGAAACCTGGAGAGAAGAGCATTTGAAGGTTCTGTCTTGAAAACATAAGCAGATAGTATTCTATAGCTCTCCATAGTTTGATCAATAGAAGCTACTAAAATAGTTGGTTTGCAAAGGCTTCTTGGCTCAGGTTTTGAAATGCCACAACATTTGAGAATATGGAGATTGAGCCAAGACAGTTTTGGGAAGTAACTGTTGTCAACTCGTGTTTAGGTAAGGATTATATCATCTAATACACATTCATATGCATAAGCATATCCAAACAACAAGCAAACCCTTCAGCATTAAACAAGAAAAAGTGTTTGCTCCCCCTGATTTTTGCATTCTGGACAACTAATCAGGGTTGCTGAAATTGGGATGTTACAGACCTTTCCCCCTTAAAAGAATCTCGTCCCAAGATTTAGGAGAGTAGGGTTAGGGGATTTTGAGTCAAGGTTAGCGCTACTGGTTTCAAGCGTGCTATCTTACGGACTCTGTCTTTGAAAGTGTCTACTCTGTCGATGAAGCCGCTTCAGTCTTTTGGGATGCACGGAGAGTTGAGCCGAGTCCAGCCTTGATTGTGAGGAATGATCTTATATTCCTCCGGGGCTCGATACCTTGAGGGCTTAGGCTAGACAAGCTACCTCGATTCTGAACATCACGGAGTAGTCGTTGGAGGATACAATCTACGGTTGGGGGTACCTCACTCTAAGGGTCCACAACTCTTCCTTAGGGTCATAGAGTATCCTAATTAACGATGCTAGGATCAGGACTCCTGATTTTCCTTCTGGCAAAGAGTTACTCTATTTTTGTGGAAAAGACGCAGTCTTTACCCCTTAAGATTTGACTAGGATAGCACGGGGATAGCACATTCCTTTCTTCTTGGAGTCGTAGAATCTTCAGTTAGTTTCGCTTCTGATGCCTCACGGGTTATTGTTTGGTGAGGAGGCGTCAAATCTGGCGCTCTTTCTAAGGTATCCTCGGGTAGATAGCCCTGGAGAATTGGGTTGGAAAGACACAGTCTTTCCACCTTAGAGCTTCACTAAGGGGCTTCGGGAGGGGTGCAGATCTTTTGTCTTGGAGTGTTGACTTGATGTTAGCGGAAGGTTGTATCTTCCTGGACTCTAGAGCTGAGGTCGTCGAGGGACACCTTATTTTATCAACCTTGGCGAGGGTGATTTCTTAACGAATGCTTAAGGAGTTAGATTAGGACAAGTTAGCGGTTTACGAATCATCATGATAGTTCTTCGTTGGATTGGAGGCATCTATCTGCCGCGAAGTTGTCTTTTCTTGAACTCTAGGCGTTGTTTCTGCTCGATGGTGGAGTGGACTCGTTGTCTTCACGCTTCCTTATCATCTAGCTTCAGGGGTGGTTCTGACCTTCTACGGAGGAACTTCCCGTTGGTTTGGGTAGGGTCGACTAGATTAGTTAGTCTCCTGAGGTGGTCAGAGGCTCAAATACACTAATGTTTAATGTGGTTAGGTCTTCACTTCTTGTCTTGGTTGGTTTATCGAGTGGTTTCTTGTGGATATTGAGGATCCTTCGGTGATCGACTTCCGGCTTCAACGGGATTCTAGCTGTAGTAGACTGAGGAACAAAGGAGTGTGGTGCCATTGATGAGTCTTGCGAGGTGAGTTTGACGAGGAATGCCATCCTGCTGAGGTGAAAACTTCAGGTTGATTCTGACTTGACGACGTCGAACTCCTGGTTCTTGCGACGCTTTTCCTCTCATATACTCTCAAGGTTAGTCTGGGTCTCATTACCGACAGCTAACATAGGGTTTTTCTGAGTTACTAGGTGGGTTAGCGCTCCCCGAGTCACATTTTTAAGGAGGTCAAAGCAACCTAGAACATACAAACAAGGCGAACAAAGCGAGGAGGATCGCCATGTCCTCGGCAAACATCACACATCAAGCAGCACATGTGGCACTTAGGCAAGCAAACACAGTCAACGTTAGGGACCAAGGAGTTAACTACTCGCGATGTAGGGGAATCCTATTCTTAGGACTATTGACCCTATATCTCGTCTTTCTTCAGGTTGGAGTCACAATCTTGCCCATAAATCCTTCATCGTATCTTGGATGCTTCTTGGTAGTGCAACACCTGGGGTCTTCTGACTATGAGGATTCCGCTGGTAGAGCGATATTGTAGTCTCCTTGTGTTTGCTGGTAGTTGCTTGTCTTCATCTTGTTCTCATTGTCTTCACCGGGTTCTAGATCCTAGTTATTTAAAATCCGGAGGTTTGAAGTTTGGAGACAAGAGTTGGAGTAAACCATTTTCGAAAGCATTTACTTAGAGTAAGAGAAGATGTAGAACTTTTCGAAATTCATTGAGAAACTAGTTTTTTGAAAGTCGGGGTTTCAAAATAAGGTTCCTGTCTAGCGACCATGCTAACTAAGGTTCTCCTACAGTCAGGATGGCTCTGATACCAAGTCTGTGGGGCCCCCGGATTAATCCTCCGAGAATCCCTGTTATGCATACAACCACGATCCCATGATCAGTTAGTCGTGGCACATAACCGACAAGTATCATTAGAACATCCGAGAATATACCGAATTACAAGACTTACATAAATGCCGTTATGGCTACATCAATAATCATCAGCAGAACTTCATCAAGCGCAGAGCCCGAGCCATGCCTTAACCTACAGGCAACTGACTGGGAGAACGTCCTAGCTCGCAAAGTCGTCAACGCCATCCTCTTCTTGAAATCTGACCAAGTTAATAGCCAGGGACAATGCAAGTGAGTACTTTGAATGTACTCGCAAACCACCTTAAGAAGATAATAATAACAAGAGGATTTGCATATGGCTGTGGTATTAGGAGGGCTCCAAGAGAGGTTCTTTTCTCAAATAGTTTCTCATGTAGATATAGCATTTACATATCTTTGTTGAAAACTTTTGTAAACATTTTTGGAAACCCTTTTGAACATTAGGACTGGGTCACCCATTTCTTCCTTTCTTCCGGTCGTCCCACGACCAAACTCCTTTCATTCCTTTCTGAACATCCCATGGTCAAAACCTTTCTCCTTTTCGACCATCCCATGGTCAGAATATTTTCAAAGCTTTTGCTTTTCCGAAATCCTTTTTGAAAACAAAACCAGCACAACTCTACAGCAACCTTCCCAACCATTCATGAGCACGGATGCGGCTATTCGAATAGATTTACACTCTGCAGAGGTTGCACACTTTACCCACACCATCCGGGTACACTACCCTGATCTTCACCGATCATGGGCCGAGTAACCGATCAAGACTCTCCGGATGCCCACTCCAATATAAGTGCCTACCCTATGAGTGTTAATCCCCTCAAAACCAGGACGTCGGGTACCGAGGACCAACCGGAGCGCTTTTTCCACTTCTTGAGTGTGCGCTTTCAATGAGCGGCTCATAGTAACACGTGGAGGCAAGCAGACCCTTCGTTCCTTCTCTAGGTCAATGTCCCACATGGACCTTTATCGGAGAAGGCCCACCCTCCAGGGATCCCCGATCCCCTGTAGTTGTTGTGAGGCAGCTTATACCAGAATAGACAACCATCAAATCCAGCCCTGTCCCATCTCAGAGTAATGTGGTTGCACGGGTTAATTGTTCTAGCAAAACTGCAAAGAACCGGGTGCGGTTTTGTAAACCTTTTCCTCCATCTTTCCTTCAGCATTTTGTAAAACAAAACCTTTTTCTTTCTCATCAACTCTTGGAAGGTCCCACCTCACCAAGGTTTTATCATAAAACATTTTGTAAACTTTTTCCGGGATGTTCCCATCCTCTTGTTTTTGCTTCGGCTAAAACGGGGTCTCCAAATGGTATGGTGTAATACACCACCTATTCTTCTAGGGACAAGTAGGTGTCACCAAGGGGGTTGTACTTAGTACTACACAAGTGTAATAGTTCGGAGGAGCCAAATCACTTCCATATATACATCAAAATATAGTAAACGATGCAGTTTTAATAAACAATAGATAAAACATGCATAAGTAGAACAGTGGGATAGGGCTTATGAGCAAGAAGGTGGCTTGCCTGATGCTTAGCAATATGGCATAAATGTCCCTGGACTTCTTCTTAGAATACCATAATAATAACCATAAGAACCATCTTCTTTTGATCTCCGAGGTAATCGCAACTATCGTCGTCCCGACAGCACATGCAAGCAAACCAAGCCACAATCAACACAAGGCATACAAACACCAATACATACAGCAAACAATGAACAATAGAAGTTCACAAATCAGTAGTGGTGTTTGATAAAATGGATTAGAAGGATTGGGAGCATGTCTTGGAACTATGGAGGAAAATCCCTTAGGATTTATAGCCCGGGGAACTACCTAAGAGGGGATTTGGACCAAGGACATATTTTGTATGATACCATTGTGTAAAAATGATACCAACAGGTAGGAGTTGATAAAATGAAACCAACTAAAGTGGGTTCACTATTTTATCACTTTTCTTTAATTTACTAAGAACATTCTAGTGATAAAAGCTCTAGTTTTAGGAAATAATTTACTGGAAAAGTTATGGAGATCCAAAAATTATTTCCTTGGAGGATTAGGTAGGTATTGAAGTAGTTGATCACTAAGAGTTGGGATCATGTCAAAATATTTACCAGAATGCCCTCAGGAAATTCCCAAAGGCAGTTCTGTAGACAACTTGTCTTTTTCACCAGATTTAATCTACAGAAGCTTTTGATATGAGGTAAAGGGGGATGGGTAGGTATTCGAAATACCTTCCAGTACCAATTGGAAATACTAATTTTTGAGTTGCAGAGCTACTCTAGTGATTTATCTAGTGAAACAACCATAATAGGAAGGCGAGTGCGCGGGAGGGGAGGTTCAAAGGGGCTGACAGCGCGGCCCGCTGGTCAGCCACCCCGAGGGACGAACAGGTATTGGGCGAGGAGGGTCGTTCTATCAAGTAAGGATCAGCGGCCCCAACTCTTTGTCCTCCTTAGGACCAGCGGCGGGCAGAGGGAACCCTAGGTGGAGCTAGGTGGCGGCGGGGTCTTACCAACGGGGCGGAGAGGACCCAAGAGGTGGCGGAGGTGGAGCGGGGCTTGACGGTGATCCCAATGATGGGTGGCAAGGTGTCCCTCGATGTCGGTGCGGGGCTCGCACGATGGTAGCCGACGGTGACCTCGGTGGGGCTCGCCGGCGTGGCCGGTAGAGGTGGTCATGGACAAAAATAAGGGTACGGTCAGAAAGAGGAGGAGGAGGGGATCACCATAGAGGGACATGCATCAGGGGAGGAGGCGAGGAGAGAGAGATTAGATCGATTTTTGGGGGAGGCCGAGGTTCCTCTCTCTTCTTGTTTCGAGCAGAACTTAGCAGGGAGAGGAAGAGGGTGCTTTGGGGAGGTAAGTGGGGAGCAGGGGGAGTGAATGAGAGGCAGGGTATGGAGAGGGCTAGCCTCTGGCCTTTAAAACCGAGAGGGAGGGTGTAGGAGGGACCAAGTACATGGACAAGCTTTGGGAGGGTGCTGGGCACTCATTGGTTGACAGAGGTGGTGAGGGGTGAGAGGTGGGTGTGCTCTGGGTCGTGCAGGAGCAGAGAGGGCCAGCTGGTGGCTGCTGCAAGTGGAGTAAAGGTTTGCAAGCCAAGACACCCACTTGGGGTTAAGCCCTAGTGTCCAAGCACTAGAGGACAAGCTGCTACAGTGATCATGACCAGGGATCTAAGAGGTGTGCTGTGCAAGTTTGTTTGACCAAGTGGTATAGGTTTGGTGGGTTTTTGATTTGAGGATTTGTCTCCTTGGAAATTTGAGCAAATAGAGGGCTTTGAAGAAAGTCTAAAAACTTTCATTGGACAAGATGGGAAATGGTACTGGTGGGTAGATGAGGTCAAGGCATAAACCTAGGAATTATTTGGGATTTTTCAGAGGACTTTAAGTCCACTTAAATCCATTTATTCAAAAACTGCAGAAGTAGATTCTGGAAGATCATTTGATAATTTTACATTGGGCAAGGTTGGTTTTTGGTTTGAGATGGTCCCAAATGTGAATACACAGTTAGGGGAATTTTTGCCAAGATTTATTATGGCTTAGAAGTATTTAAAACATTTATTATCCCAATTCAGCCATTTAAGAAAATGGGCAAAAAGAAACAATAAAGCTCTTCAAAAATATTTATTTTTGAGATGGGAAGATAGGGTATGATATATGGGCCTCAAAATAGTCAAAAGTTGGAGAGGTGGTTTGGCAAAAACCAAACTTTCCTTTGGGGAAGGAGTTTTGGAGATTTTGACTATTAAAGAGATTAAATAGATTTGGACCCATAATAATTATGAATAATATTTCATAACTCTTGATGATCGAAGTGCAGGGTGTGGACAAGGTGCGGCACGCAGTTGCAACCTTGTGGAATGGAATTCCAACTTGAATTAGATGGAGAAACATGGAATTGAGGATATAGGGTGAGGTTATTTTTATACCACCTAAACATGGTTGTATCTTGGAGTTCAGAGTTCACCAAGTCATATAGATGGATAGGTAGACCAAGTCATATATATGAACATGGAAGAAAGAGTTTGAATTAAATGCATTTGAGGTGATCTAGGAAGGGTGACAAACTTTGTTGAAAATAAGGCTGTCACACCAGATGAGTCATGATGCCTAATAAACCATGGGGGTTTAAGAAGCACAGAGATTCACTTGGAACAAGTGAAGTAGACTTTGATAGGCCTATATGAGTAGAACACAACCATGCAAAGATTTGGTCCATAGGAGGTTGGATGGTGGTGTGAGCTTCTATCAAAGTAGACATGTTGACTAGATTTGCAGGAATAGTTATTTTCTTGCCTGCAAAACTATCAAGAACAAGTGGGTTGGAGGATGATCTAACCAGGGCAAAAGTGGGCCTTGGTAGTCCTTAGGATGGTTATCAAGATGGTTCATATGCATTTTCAAAAATGCACAAGGGTTGAGAAAGGGAGGCATTCAAAAAGGTGATGTTGGAAATAGTTTTCCAGACAGCTAAATTTGGCAGATTTAGGATTTTTGACTAGGGCATGAGAGGGAAGGCTTTTGGTGGATAGCAAGATACCAAAGCATCATCAAGTGGATGAGGTTGAAGTGTAGATTTAGTAGAAGGTATCCATGCTTTATATTGGTCTTCATTGATTTGGAAGCTTCTAGACGGGATCACTTCAGAGTTGATCTAGTTAAGGGTTTTAGATTATCACCTAGTGGCTAGAGATCAGATCCATCTTGTATTCTTTCTTAGGGTGTGGTGATTTAGAGACCTCTTGATCCTACTGATGATCTCCTAGAGTAGCTCATACTACTTCTAAGCAATCAAGTCAAACAGCTGATCAAGGCAACTCATCTTATAAACAAATCAACTACTACTAGGGTTACCATCAAGCCTAGCTTGAAGTGTGGGTATTTTGAAGTGTTGGATTTGAATAAGGTGAGAATCCTTTGTATTTCTACCAAGAGTAGGATTCAAAAGCTTAATAAAGGTGTTTTGGGAAACCTGGAGAGAAGAGCATTTGAAGGTTCTGTCTTGAAAACATAAGGAGATAGTATTCTATAGCTCTCCATAGTTTGATCAATAGAAGCTACTAAAATAGTTGGTTTGCAAAGGCTTCTTGGCTCAGGTTTTGAAATGCCAGAACATTTGAGAATATGGAGATTGAGCCAAAACAGTTTTGGGAAGTAGCTGTTGTCAACTGGTGTTTAGGTGAGGAGTATATCATCTAATACACATTCATATGCATAAGCATATCCAGACAACAAGCAAACCCTTCAGCATTAAACAAGAAAAAGTTTTTGTTCCCCCTGATTTTTGCATTCTGGACAACTAATCAGGGTTGCTGAAATTGGGATGTTACAGATGGCGAGGATTTTTCGAGGATGGAGGCTATAGCTCTTCGAAAACTTAATGAAAAAGGTTAGATGCGATTAGCTTTAGAAAGGAAGGTCAAAAACCCTAGCCACCGTCCGTAACCAGAAACTATATGTGCGCGGCCCATATAGGCCCCGCCGTATAGTTATGAACCAATTGTAGATTTTCTTCTACGGTGGAACCAAATATACAGCCGAAACTATATGGGCGGGAATTTTTATTCTCGCCGTATAGTTGGTCGTTAAACCTTCTGTATTCCGAATAATTTTTTTGAAGATGGGTCGATATCTATAACACAACTATACGGGCGGAATTTTTATTCCTGTCATATAGTTGGTTGTTAAACTATTAGTGTAACACCCTCGCTTGATAAGGCTGAGTTCTTGTGTATAGTGCTAATCCCTGGATCGGTTCACTAGTACACACAGTACAAAATGATACCAGGTATAACCGTGCATCATGAATATAACGAATATGATCCAGAATTTACATTATATTACAGCGAAAACAATACATTTTTTAGTGGAGTCTCGCGACCTAATACGATCACTCAAAATCGGTATAACCTGCAACATGAAACATAGCAGCCCCGAAGGGTCAATACTTGGAATGTATGGCAAGTAGAGCTAAGTAAGGAGACAGTATACCTATCAACTATATGCTTATTTTGGCTAAGTGGAGGCTTTGGCTAGCTTGCATTTTCTTAAATAGTTTTACCCTACTTTCAAATCAAGTTTGATCACAACAACCCATTAAGTTCACCCATCAGTTTTAATAATTGCAAATTGGAATAGACGAGAACATGTCATAGCACCCATAATCCAGCAACTCAATCGTCCATTACCGAGGACACGGCTAAGCACTTATTTTTACACCCTACAGGGGTTTGCACACTTTCCCCATATGACATGGTCGACCCGCTCGTACCATGACACGCATTTTGAGTCATGATAGGGAGAAGCCCAAGAAGAGACAATTCGGGAGGTAGTTCCCCAAGCCCATCCACGCATCATACCAACCTATCACATTCACTACATCTCTGGATACGAAGAGCTTGGGTCACCATGACCTACTAAGTCCATCCAGCCACCCATAACTCACTTGCATATGGTTACACACGAAAGCTACCAAATCAAGACACTAATCATTTCTCTGAAACCTGGGTGGCCATCCACAAGTGAGCTACTCGGGTAAACCATAGACATGGGCCCGGCATTCACGAACCAAGCAATTAGCAATTCCACCCAGAGAGTTCATTGATTAAGTTGTTTTAGTTGAACAAAACATACACAATACCAAAGCATGGTGTAGACCCATCCCCGTCTAGATAGCATGGCTAAGCTCAACTAGCATACGACAGCTCAACTACAAGTGGCTTCTACCAAGATACATAGTACATAGCATAGCGATAGTAATTCCTACTCATGCATCTACAAAAAAATACACTACACATGCAGTAGGAAAATAGTAGGACAATTCATGATCAAAATAGCATCTACTTTCCTTTATTGTAGATGTAGTCGATTAGATAATCCTCACAAATATAATAGGTTGCACTCGTCGCACTCAAAAGACTTGCAATCACAATGCTCGCAATCATAGCCGTTGCGATCATAGTAGTTGCACTCCTCACAATATATCGTTCAAAAGCAAAGGCACAACAACATATCATTCAAACATTGCAATCATACAACAATGCAACAATACAATAAAAAAGTGATGATCCAATGCATGCATGATGATTTACCCTAATCGGAGTTATAGATCTTTTTCTAGGATTTATTTAGTGTTTAATGGAGTTTAATTAATCTAAACAGATCGTACTGACAACAAATAAAACTAAGTACAGATCTGTAAACTACGCACGATTATGAACTCATGGACATATTACTCATATTTTTCGGATCTATAGATTATTTACTATGAATTTAATGATTTAATAGTCCAATAATACTAATTAATTATTCTCCGATAATCTATACAGAAAAACCCATATCTAAAAAGATATTATCAAACTACATGAAATTATCTTCAATTTGATATATTTTACAAGTTAGATCTATAATCTACAATTTTAAATTCGAACGGAATATTCAGGAATATTTATTTGCTGAACAGATTGACCGTGCGGTGACGGGATCCCGACCTCACGACGACATGGCGGTGACGAGGCGGCTGACCGGGACGATTGAGTCTGGACCGTCGAGATAAGATCCGGTGGCTAGGAGAGAAGTTGGTTCCAAAACGACTCGATTTTGTCTCGGAGAAGATTAGAAACAGATCTGTGTTTGAAAGACACATCCGTAGATCAAAACGAAAAACTTCGAACATGAAAGTTGGGGAGAAGAATTAGATCTCCCTTTTCACCAAAGGAATTTGGATTTGAAGAAACGAGTGCGAGTAAATCTTGGTATTACACCGTCAGATCTGAAATATTGCATGGCGAAATTCTTTGTCTGTGGTAGATTAAAAGAGGTGAGGTTTGTCGGGATTGAAAGATTGCGACGAGATATACAACTTTCGTGTTGTAGCCAAAGTCATCCTATGAAGTTTAGATAGGTTTAGAAGCGAAATATGATTCGATAAGGTGTAGATTCGGGATTTCGAGAAGAAAAAGTGATATAGGTGTGGCTCCGGAGAATTATATAGACTTTTAAGACGGGGGAAGATATATCTTGGAGTAGGGAACAAGTAGAAACAAACGGAAGTTAATTCGGGGTTGTAGATAAAAAGTTATAGGGATTTGAATACCCATAGGTTTAGAAAACAGATTTTCGCACGATTTTTAAAGCAATCAGTGGGATCGATGGGATCTCCCCTCCGCTGGTGGTTCGGTCGACTGAGTGGGCCGGCCCATTTCGTTTTTTTATTATTTTTTCTTTTTCTAATTTGGTATTTTCTTTATATCTCTTGCATACGAACTCTAAAAATCACTAGATGATTATAGGATCATATTTTGTAACATTTTCACTAGTTTGAAGATGGTTGCTTCATAAATGTCTATATACTACTTATAGGAACATTTGGGCAAAACAACTATCAGATTTAGATACTAGGATTTGGATTCAATTTTTGGGAACCTTGTGTAACATCCCAAAAACTTCAATCCAAGGTTATCAAGATCAAATCAACCAAAAATGGGGTTAATAAAAACTTTTCCAAATTTAAAATGAAAGCATTCATATATGTGTGCATTTAAACTAGGAGTTGTTCGAATTGCCATGATTGAGTGATCCAATGCTTGTAAAATGTTTCTTAGGTGATTTAAACATCATCTACATCATTCCCAAACTTTTCCTAAAGAAAATCAAATCAAAAAGAATTAAAAAGGAGGAATGGTGATTTTGGCAAATTTAACTCCCATGCCTACTTTGGCTATTCCTAGTACTCAAAACTTAACAGAAACAATTCTTGATCTTTGCACCCTTTGCTAGTACACATAATGAGGTACCAAGGCCCACCTTTTGATCTGCTAAAAACATTCTGTTAACTATTTTAAATGATAGTTTAAAATTGAATCTAATGCATATGCATAGATCACCCCTATTTCAAAACCCATCTATTTGAGCTCCACTTTCAAAACCCATGCAACCAGAGATTACCTATCACTAGTGGAGATCACTCAAAATTTTTGAAACCAAAATGCAAAACTTTCTTTCATGCGGCCATTTAATCAAACACTTGGCATGCATAATCTCTACTCTAATCCTAGCTCACTGTTTACTACAGGGTTTTTCCCCCAAATGATCTTCATTTATCTCCTCTGTCCCCTCTTGGTCTAACCAAACCCCTAACACCCCTCTCCCTTGTCCCTAGTCTCCATGTCATGCCATGCCATGCCGAGCCATGCCTCGCCGGCCAACCCTTGCCCCGCTGCAGCCGACCATTCCCTCTTTCCTCGCCATGTCTAGGAGGTAGCCAGGAGCTCACCGCCACCCCTGTCCCTTGCCCGAGCCAAGAGCAACAGTGTACCACCGAGTATAGACCGCGCCCAGTGCCACCGCACCATGCCAGTGCTGCCCCCAGAGCGCGCTCGGTCCCCACTCGCACAGACCGCCCCTTTGTAGCAGCCCGCGCCTGCCGCTCTGCCTCGACCTGGAGAACACCCCAGACACCCACGCTGGCCGCCCAACGCCTCACATCCACCGCTCGCCGTGGACACTGCCGCCTCTGCCGCTCTGAGCGCAACCTCGCCCAGACCGCGTGCCACCGCCCCTACGCCCGCATTCAAGTTCTAGAGCACCGCCAGGGAACCACAGATCGATCGCCACCAGCAGCCATGCCTCTACCCCGCCGTAGCCATGTCGCCACTGTCGACTGCCCATCTCGCTCGGTCTCACCGTCAGGCCTATAAAAGGAGCCCTCCCTAGCCTCTTCTCTCCACACCATTCCACTCTCCTCACCTCTCTGAACCTCACCCACCTCTAGCCGAAGCAAGGCGAGTTGTGCCTCGCCGGAATTGGAGCCAGAGCAGCCGCCTGTAGCGGAGAAGGGCGCCGTTGATTGCGACCACCCCAAGCTCCGCCGCAACCGCACCTCGTCGTCGTCTTCCACGTCGTTTGCCCGCCTCGCCGACCCTGGTGGATCCCTGGTACTCTCCCAGTAGACCCCCACCGAGCCGCTAGGGTTCGAACTCGCCGGCGACCTGTTCGTCGTCGACGACGACCCTCAACCGTAGATCTCGCTTCTAATCCTATGGCCCATAGTGTGCATACCGTTTCGGGTGTTAAGTGCCGCTCACAAGCGGGACCCCCTGTCAGTTGAGCCCCGTGCCGCGGAGCACCACTGGGCCGGCCCAAGTCTTTTCCCGCGCTAGCCCACCCGTTCAAATCTAGATTTTTCTTTTTAGATTGAATCTAGTTTATGTCCACTATTTCAAAATTCAATTCTGTGAGTTTGACAAATCCAAATTGCATGAAACTAATTTTGCCTGAAAGGTATTAAGATGATCTATCCAGGCCCATTGGATTTAATGCAATTAGAGTTATAGATCTCTCCTAATAAAAATAAGAAGACAGAAGCTTTTGCAAATTGCAACATTTATATAAAATCAACCAAGTTAGCTTTTGAGTTGATTCCAACTCTCAAAAATCACATTTCATCATATCTATCCAAATATGTAATAATATTAAGGTTTACATGCAGTGACTTTGGACTAGTACCAAAATAATGCTATATAGGCATTTCTAGTCACTTTAAATCATTAAATAATAAACTTAAACTAAAGTAATATTGATCCAACCTTTAAATCTCATTCCCACATGTTAGAATATGTGGTGAGGACATGTGTCCACATGATCCCATATTTTGGTGGTGAATATTAAATTTTAGTTAATATTTCAATGAGTAAAATTACTTTTCTAAAATAAAAATAAAGAAACTATTGAATTAAACTTGTGATGCTTGTGATGATAATAGATCATCAATTTTGTGTCTTAGAATGCTATCTATCCTAGTTAAGTATTGTTTGGTGATTGTCTACTCCGTATGTATTGTTATAGAAGATAGTACCGACCAAGCTTACGAGGAGGAGGAGTGTTATCAAGACGCAGACGAAGAAAACATCAACCACTGCACCAACCAAGTCAAGCTATTATTGGCAAGCTAACCCTTGCAAAACATACTTTAGCAAGCCACCATTAACAGTGCAAGATACCCTTAGCAAGCTAGCAATACCCAAGATTTAACTCTTGCAAGTTTAGTGCTCAGCAAACTAGAAACAACTAGATGGTTTAGCAAAGATGCCTTAAGCATGCTTTGATCACTCCCCCTTTTAACTATTAGTACTTCAAGTCTTATTGACAAGTTTTACCTCCCTTAGTTTACACAAAGTTCTTTACTTGTTTTGAAGGTAGCATAAAAAGTATAAAACTTGACCTACTTAGAAAACTTTAGATGTCATTCTATGGCATGAGATTGATCCCATCCTTCCACGTTAGTGAACAATCTTAACTTAGTATTTTAGAATAGATAAAAAACTTGAGTCACTTTAGATGGGAACAATTGGTGAAAATGAATTGTGAAAACCTTGGAATGATAAGTCATTCTATTGAGATGTTTTGACATGTGTTGAGAAACACAACAGGTTTATGATGATGAATATGATGAGGCATGAGCCTTAACCCTTTTATAAAACCGATGGTTGGATTCGGATGCGATACCATTCCAAATTTACCGTACAACCACATTACCTAAATTGGGTAAGGCTTAGCTGGAAATTTATATGCATTAGTATTAGTTCCCTCGCGGGAGAGGTTGAGATGAGGCTACCTCTCATGATGTCCACCTATGTAGTGCCCAAGATGACTGATGGTCATGGTTGGGAGGCCATGCTCATAGGAGAGGTGCTTATACTAGGGTGTGTAAAGGGAAGGTTATGTTTGATTATCTGCATACTAAGTATGATGATTCATGGTTACCCCTGACAGATGTATCGAATCTTGTGGTGAAAGTGTACCACCTCCGCAGAGTGTCAAACTATTCGAATAGCCGCGTCCGCGGTTATGGACAGTTGGAATGGCCATACTGTTTTGTTGTCAGATGTTTTCTAAATACTTTGAAGTAATGATGAATCTTGACTTGACCACAACAGGGTTGTGTTTATGATAATAGCTTACCAACTTAAGTGATTCTAGAACTTTACTTTATCTTTCATTGCTTCTGAACTCAGCTAAGGTTTCAAACTTAACTTTAGAGTTAAACTTAGATTTAGCACTTTAACTTAGAACTATAGTACCTGTTAATAGTAGTTTGCGAGTACTTAAAGAGTACTCATGTCTTTTGTCCCTGGATATTCTCATGGCCAGACTATGAAGGAGACTATCAGGAGGATGGTCATCAGGACGGCTATGATAACTAGGACTATCTGCCTTCGTCAGCATTGCATGTGCCCTTGAAGATGGACCCCACCGCTATGCTTATCTTTTTTTTCGCTGCTTGTTGTATTAAAGACTGGATCATGAGATCTTTATTTGTGTAAGACCTTATGTATGGTTTGTAATGGATGATGTACTGTGATATCCAATCCGTTATGTCTCGCAAAAAATGGTAATCCTGGGATTGCGAGGTATGGCATAACGGGCATCTGGGATTAAAAATCCGGGTGTTGACAAGTTGGTATCAGAGCCTGCCTGACCATAGGAGACCCTAGTAAGAATGGACGTCCAAACCAAAAACTTAGCTTAAAAACCAAAGTGAGTATTTATCAAAAATTATTTCCTCTCTTACCCTTGTGAACTCATTCTTTCTCAAAAATTCATGTTCCTCAAAATTCTTACACTACTACTTAAAATTTGACACACTTGATCACTTCACTAACTTTCTCATCCTTAATCCTTCTAGATGGAGACTCAGTTCAGCAAGTTTTACCAGTTGGGAAACGGAGGTCAGTTGATCTTCGAGAGGGATCTGGATTCACTGTCGGAGTTACTAGGACGCCCACATCCGGAGTTTCTTGAAGCTCAACTTCCAGGACCCCCAGGAGGAGACCTACAGTGGCTAGTCACCGCAAATCTTCGAGGAAGCATCGAAGCACCAACTTCGGGAAGAATTCAGTTCTCCATGAGAGAGAACAACTGGCTAGATGGATTAGCCAGGGCAATGCATGAAGCTCTCGCACGTCTATGTGCCCTCAGTGTCAACAAGATCCAAGGAACCCGTTTTGCCCACTATGCAAGACGTGACTTCATGGGAATGCCGATGGAGATGCCAAGTCACCCAGAATTGAGGCGTCAAGTGGAGAACCTTGACTTCTTGCTTCATGACAGACAGCAAGAACTGGACAATGCTAGGGAGTTAGCCAACCAGAACCGTGCCATTGCCAACTAGAAGGCCCAGACTTTCGCACTTCTCATCCAAGATCGCCAGTCTCTTTGCCGCCAGCGTGCAAAGAAGGATCACACCATCGCCTGACTTCGCAAGAAGGTGGCCGACCTCGAGAAGACCGTCAAGGAGAAGGAAGCTCAGCTTACCGCCAAGGAAGAAGAAGATGAGGGTGAAGACATCCACGGAGATATGGATTCTTACCTTAGCAACGATGATGACTTTCTAGAGGAAGATGTTGTAGACTTCTATAGTGATGATGAAGACTCTGACTTCATCAACGATGAGTAGATGCACTAGAGCACTATCGTAGCCTGAGATGCATCATCTCATTGTATCGTAGATTGCAGAATGGTTCTTCAAACCATCTGTTTTCCCTTTGTTTGTTGTGGTGTGTGTTGTATCGTGTGTTTGCTTGCATGAATGAAAATGAAGTTAGTTGAAAAACCTGAGTCTAACTCAAAGTTTTAGCTTTGAAAACCCAAAACCATGAACCTTACAATTTCCCTCTTACCCCTATATCTATCTCAATCTTCAGATGACTCGTGGAAACCAAGGAGGGTGCAACTCGTCACAGGACCCAATGCTGCAGATCTTACAGAATCTCATCGCGGACCGTGAAGCAAGCAGGGCCGAGCGTCAAGCCAACTTAGCAACATTGCAGCAGATCGCCCAAATGGCTCTCAACAACCAAGGACATGGAAATCAGGATCACCATGGATCCAAACTCAAAAAATTTCAGAACACCAATCCCCCAATCTTCAACCAATCTAAGAACCCATTAGATGCTGATGACTGGTTACAGACCATGGAAAACAACCTTGAAGTTGCAGGAGTTGATGAAAATGAGAAAGTTCTCTTCGCCACCCACTATCTGGCAGGAGATGCCAGAGCTTGGTGGAATAGCATCCGCAATATGAACCATGGCCAGGTGATGCCCTGGGAATCATTCAAAGTCAAGCTCAGCCGCACCCACGTGCCGCAAGGTCTCGTCAACAGGATGAGAGATGAATTCCCCGAATTGAAGCAATGAAGAATGACTGTGGTGGAGTACCGTAACAGATTCTTGTCACTTGCCAGATATGCACCGGATAAGATCAACATGGAGGCCAAGAAGAAGGAGAGATTCTTGAACGGACTGCATGATGAGATGCAGACTGTCCTCGTCAACATCTGTTTTCAGGATCTCGAAGAACTAGTCGACTCTACCATTCAGATGGAAGGGAAGATTAACCAGGCAAACGACAACTGCAAGCGTTGTATGATGCAGCAGTCTAGACCCAGTAGTCACCAGAAGTACCGTCCCAACCCTTTACCAGGATATGCACCAAGGAACAACCGACCCCCAAATTCTCGCCCAAGCTACCCCAACCGTAGCGGGGGCAATGTGAAGTCTGGAGGAAACAATCACAACTCCGGTAATGCCAACAATTTCAACCGTGCCCCTTCCAAGAGCAACAAAAACAACAACACTGCACCCAGAACTGGCAGCAATGTTGTGCCTATCGCAGTCAAGGACAAGTCCTAGATCACTTGTTTTGAGTGCGGAGTGAAGGGTCACTACTCCAATGAGTGTCCCAAGAAGACTGCAACCAATGCCAATGTGAATGCCCCAGCTCAGCAACAGCGTCGTGTTCAACCAGGAAGGAGATTTGCCCCAGGGATCCCTCACAACCGCAACGGTCATCTCTTCCACATGAACGCAGAAGAAGTCCAGGAAGCGCTAGATGTAGTGCTGGGTATGTTTTCTGTCAACTCAGTTTTAGCAAGAGTATTGTTTTATTCTGGAGCATCGCATTCATTTGTCACCGAAGAATTTGTATGCACTAGTAAGATTCACCCAACCAACCTGAAGCATGTCATGATAGTTCAAATCCCCGGTTCAACTACAAAAGCTAGAAAAAATTGCAAAGCTGTACCTATCAGAATACATGGGATAGATTATTATGCCAACCTAATTGTACTTGGAACCAAAGGATTGGAAGTAGTACTACGTATGGACTGGATGTCATGGCATAAAGGATTGATAGACTGTGCTAAGAAAGCCATCACCATGACCAGTAGTTCTGGAGTAACAGTAGAGCATATCTCTGAAACCTTACCCCGTCAATTCAAGTGCAACAAGAGTGTAGCCCTGCCCACCATTGACCAAGTCAGAGTAGTCTGTGAATACACCGACGTATTCCCAGATGAATTGCCAGGTATGCCCCCAGATCGGGATATTGAGTTCATTATCAAACTAATCCCCGGAACCGGACCTATAGCCCAGAGACCCTATACCATGAACCCCTCAGAGTTAGTGGAACTGAAAAAGCAGTTGGATTCCATGTTAGCCACAGGCTTGATTCAGCCAAGCGCATCGCCATGGAGATCACTAGTGTTATTCGTCGACAAGAAAGATGGAGGCAACCGTCTGTGCACACATTACCGAAAGTTGAATGATGTCACCATCAAGAACAAGTACCCTTTGCCAAAGATAGAGGATCTATTTGATTAGTTGACTGGAGCCCAGGTATTCTCAAAGATTGATCTTAGGACTGTTATCACCAACTTAAGATTCGTGCAACGGATATTCCGAAGACCGCCTTTACTACTCGCTATGGTTTATATTAGTATACGGTTATGTCTTTTGGATTAACCAATACCCCTGCTTATTTCATGAATCTCATGAATAAGATCTTTATGAATTTCCTAGATAAGTTTGTAGTTATGTTTATCGACGACATCCTTATCTACTCCAAGTCAGAAGAAGAGCATGAGCAACATCTGAGAATCATCCTAGAAACCCTGAGAGAGCATCAGTTATATGCCAAGTTCAGCAAGTGCGAGTTTTGGTTGAAAGAAGTAGGATTCCTAGGACATATTGTGTTTGCCGGAGGAGTCTCTATTGATCCCACCAAGATCAAAGATGTCGAAGAATGGGAAGCCCCAACCAATCAAACCCAAGTTCGTTCATTTCTCGGATTAGCAGGATACTACCGCAAGTTCGTAGAAGGATTCTCAACCATAGCCCGACCAATGACCCAATTGTTGAAGAAGGACAAGAAGTTTGAATGGACAGACAAGTGTGAAGCCAGTTTCCAAGAGCTGAAGAAGAGATTGATATCCGCCCCAATTTTAATCATGCTAGACATCAAGAAGCCATTTGATGTGTATTGTGATGCATCCAAGATTGGCCTAGAATGTGTATTGATGCAAGAAGGCAAAGTCATCGTGTATCTGTCTCGACAACTGAAGCAACATGAGCAGAACTATCTGACCCATGATCTTGAGCTAGCAGCTGTAGTTCTAGCACTGAAGACATGGCGTCATTATTTGATGGGTAATCGCTGTGAGATTTACTTAGACCATAAGAGTTTGAAGTATATCTTCACTCAGAAGGAGCTGAATTTGAGGCAAAGAAGATGGATAGAGTTAATCAAGGATTATGACATTGACATTCACTATCACCCCGGCAAAGCCAATGTGGTAGTGGATGCTCTTAGCAGATTGCCGTGTAGGCTTAACACCATGATCAAGGAGAAGCAACCAAGTTTGTATGAAGAGTTGGAGCAGTTCAGGACTAAATTAGTTAGCAAAGGATTCTTAGCGAGCATTGAACTTCAACCCACTTTGATTAGCCAAATAAAGGAAGCCTAGAAGGGAAATGAAAGTATCAACGGAATCAAACGTCGTATTGGTACAGGAAAGGTACCTGGATGCACGGAAGACGAAGAAGAATCTTGTGGTACAAGGATGTATCGTGTTCCATGATTGGAGTGAAGGAAGTTATCGTGAAGGAAGCTCATGATACTCTTTATTCTATCCACCCCGGAGGAACAAAGATGTATCAAGATTTGAAAGAGCAATTTTGGTGGCACAAGATGACGAGAGAGATCGGAAGCTACATCGCCAAATGTGACATTTGCCAAAGAGTCAAAGTAGAGCATCAGAGACCTGTAGGACTATTGCAACCATTGCAGATTCCGGAATGGAAATGGGATTCCGTCGAATGGACTTTATCACCAGTTTACCTACTTATAGTAGGGGGAATGACTCAATCTAGGTCATAGTTGATAGACTGTCCAAGGTATCCCACTTTGTACCTGTCAAGACCACTAACCAGGGTGCAAAGTTAGCAGAGCTATACATTGCTAGGATTGTTAGTCTGCATGGATCCCCCAAGACCATCATATCAGATCGAGGAGCCCAGTTTACCTCAAGATTTTGGCAGAAGGTGCAGGAAGGTTTAGGAACCAAGTTGAACTTCAGCACCGCTTATCACCCATAAGCAGATGGATGATGAGAGAGTCAACCAGATCCTAGAGGATATGCTTAGAGCTGGTGTTTTGGAATATGGATCAAAATGGGAAGACTTCCTGCCTTTCGCAGAATTCTCATATAACAACGGTTATCAAGCTAGTTTGCAGATGGCACCATTTGAATTCCTATATGGAAGAAAGTGCCGTACCCCTTTGAATTGGTCGCAAGTAGGAGAGAGTCAGATCTTTGGACCCGACATTCTTCGAGAAGCAGAAGAGAGAGTTCACAAAGTCCGTGAGCACCTCAAGACCACCCAATCCAGACAGAATAGCTATGCTGACAAGAGAAGGAGAGACCTGACTTTCAATGTCGGAGATTTCTTATATCTCAAGGTTTCACCATTGAAGGGAACCCAACGCTTTAGTCTAAAGGGAAAGTTAGCCCCCAGATATATTGGACCTTTCAAGATTCTGAACCGTCGAGGAGAAGTATCATACCAACTGGAACTGCCTGAAGAGATTTCAGCCATCCACACTGTGTTCCATATCTCGTTACTTCGCAAATGTCCGGAAGTGCCTGAGAAGACGGAAGTTTTCAAGAACATCGATCACAGAGCTGTGGAAATCAACAAGGACCTGACCTATCGGGAAGTGCCCATCCGTATCTTAGCAGAAGCCTACAGAACCACCAGGACCAGGAATATCAAGTTTCTCAAGATTCAGTGGAGCAACCATATCGAGGAGGAAGCTACTTGGGAGCACGAAGATTACATTAGGACAGAGTTCCTAGATCTCTTTAGTTCCTAGTTTTCTTTTTTAAATCTCGGGACGAGATTTTGTTTAAGGGGTGAAGGTTTGTAACATCCCAAAAACTTCAATCCAAGGTTATCAAGATCAAATCAACCAAAAATGGGGTTAACAAAAACTTTTCCAAATTTAAAATGAAAGCATTCATATATGTGTGCATTTAAAATAGGAGTTGTTTGAATTGCCATGATTGAGTGATCTAATGCTTGTAAAATGTTTCTTAGGTGATTTAAACATCATCTACATCATTCCCAAACTTTTCCTAAAGAAAATCAAATCAAAAAGAATTAAAAAGGAGGAATGGTCATTTTGGCAAATTTAACTCCCATGCCTACTTTGGCTATTCCTAGTACTCAAAACTTAACAGAAACAATTCTTGATCTTTGCACCCCTTGTTAGTACACATAATGCGGTACCAAGGCCCTCCTTTTGATCTGCTAAAACATTCTATTAACTATTTTAAATGACAGTTTAAAATTGAATCTAATGCATATGCATAGATCACCCCTGTTTCAAAACCCATCTATTTGAGCTCCACTTTCAAAACCCTTGCAACCAGAGACTACCTATCACTATTGGAGATCACCCAAAAATTTTGAAACCAAAATTCAAAACTTTCTTTCATGCCGCCATTTAATCAAACACTTGGCATGCATAATCTCTACTCTAATCCTAGCTCACTGTTTACTACAGGGTTTTGCCCCCAAATGATCTTCATTTATCTCCTCTATCCCGTCTTGATCTAACCAAACCCCTAACACCCCTCTCCCTTGTCCCTAGTCTCCATGCCATGCCATCCCATGCCGAGCCATGCCTCGTCGGCAAACCCTTGCCCCGCTGCAGCAGACCATTCCCTCTTCCCTCGCCATGTCTAGGAGGTAGCCAGGAGCTCACCGCCACCCCCTGTCCCTTGCCCGAGCTAAGAGCAGCAGTGGACCACCGAGCACAAACCGCGCCCAGTGCCACCGCACCATGCCAGTGTCGCCCCTAGAGCACGCTCGGTCCCCACTCACACAGACCGCCCCTTTGTAGCAGCCCGCGCCTGCCGCTCCGCCTCGACCTGGAGAACACCCCAGACACCCACGCTGGCCGCCCAACGCCTCACATCCACCGCTCGCCGTGGACACTGCCGCCTCTGCCGCTCTGAGCGCAACCTCGCCCAGACCGCGTGCCACCGCCCCTACGCCCGCATTCAAGTTCTAGAGCACCGCCAGGGAACCACACATCGATCGCCACCAGCAGCCATGCCTCTACCCCGCCGTAGCCATGTCGCCACCGTCGACTGCCCATACCGCTCGGTCTCACCGTCGGGCCTATAAAAGGAGCCCTCCCCAGCCTCTTCTCTCCACACCATTCCACTCCCCTCACCTCTATGAACCTCACCCACCTCTAGACGGAGCAAGGCGAGCTCTGCCTCGCTGGAATTGGAGCCGGAGCAGCCGCTTCTGGAGGAGAAGGGTGCCGTTGATTGGGACCACCCAAAGCTCCACCGCAACCGCGCCTCGCCTCGCCGTCGTCTTCCACTTCATTTGCCTGCCTCGCCGACCCAGCTGGAGCCCTGGTATGCCCCTAGGAGACCCCCACCGAGCCGCTAGGGTTCGAGCTCGCCAGCGACCTGTTCGTCGTTGACGACGACCCTCAACCGTAGATCTCGCTTCTAATCCTACGGCCCACTGCGCGCGTACCGTTTCGCGTGTTAAGTGCCGCTTACAAGTGGGACCCCCCTGTCAGTTGAGCCCCGCGCCGCGGAGCGCCACTAGGCCGGCCCAAGTCTTTTCCCGCGCTAACCCACCCGTTCAAATCTGGATTTTTCTTTTTAGATTGAATCTAGTTTCTGTCCACTATTTCAAAATTCAATTTTGTGAGTGACAAATCCAAATTGCATGAAACTAATTTTTCCTGAAAGGTATTAAGATGATCTATCCAAGCCCGTTGGATTTAATTCAATTAGAGTTATAGATCTCTCCTAATAAAAATAAGAAGACAGAAGCTTTTGGAACTTGCAACATTTTTATAAAATCAATAAAGTTAGCTTTTGAGTTGATTCCAACTCTCAAAAGTCACATTTCATCATATCTGTCCAAATATGTAATAATATTAAGGTTTACATGCAGTGACTTTGGACTAGTACCAAAATAATGCTATATAGGCATTTCTAGTCACTTTAAATCATTAAATAATAAACTTAAACTAAAGTAATATTGATCCAACCTTTAAATCTCATTCCCACATGTTAGAATATGTGGTGAGGACATGTGTCCACATGATCCCATATTTTGGTGGTGAATATTAAATTTTAGTTAATATTTCAATGAGTAAAATTACTTTTCTAAAATAAAAAGAAAGAAACTATTGAATTAAACTTGTGATGCTTGTGATGATAATAGATCATCAATTTTGTGTCTTAGAATGCTATCTATCCTAGTTAAGTATTGTTTGGTGATTGTCTACTCCGTATGTATTGTTATAGAAGATAGTACCGACCAAGCTTACGAGGAGGAGGAGTGTTATCAAGACGCAGACGAAGAAAACATCAACCACTGCACCAACCAAGTCAAGCTATTATTGGCAAGCTAACCCTTGCAAAACATACTTTAGCAAGCCACCATTAACAGTGCAAGATACCCTTAGCAAGCTAGCAATACCCAAGATTTAACTCTTGCAAGTTTAGTGCTCAGCAAACTAGAAACAACTAGATGGTTTAGCAAAGATGCCTTAAGCATGCTTTGATCACTCCCCCTTTTAACTATTAGTACTTCAAGTCTTATTGACAAGTTTTACCTCCCTTAGTTTACACAAAGTTCTTTACTTGTTTTGAAGGTAGCATAAAAAGTATAAAACTTGACCTACTTAGAAAACTTTAGATGTCATTCTATGTCATGAGATTGATCCCATCCTTCCACCTTAGTGAACACTCTTAACTTAGTATTTTAGAGTAGATCAAAAACTTGAGTCACTTTAGATGGGAACAATTGGTGAAAATGAATTGTCAAAACCTTGGAATGATGAGTCATTCTATTGAGATGTTTTGACATGTGTTGAGAAACACAACTGGTTTATGATGATGAATATGATGAGGCATGAGCCTTAACCCTTTTATAAAACTAATGGTTGGATTCGGATGCGATACCATTCCAAATTTACCGTACAACCACATTACCTGAATTGGGTAAGGCTTAGCTAGAAATTTATATGCGTTAGTATTAGTTCCCTCGCGGGAGAGGTTGAGATGAGGCTACCTCTCATGATGTCCACCTATGCAGTGCCCAAGATGACTGATGGTCATGGTTGGGAGGCCATGCTCATAGGAGAGGTGCTTATACTAGGGTGTGTAAAGGGAAGGTTATGTTTGATTATCTGCATACTAAGTATGATGATTCAGGGTTACCCCTGACAGATGTATCGAACCTTGTGGTGAAAGTGTACCACCTCTACAGAGTGTCAAACTATTGAATAGTCACACGCGTGTGATTATGGATAGTTGGAATGGCCATACTGTTTCGTTGTCAGATGTTTTCTAAATACTTTGAAGTAATTATGAATCTTGACTTGACCACAACACGGTTGTGTTTATGATAATAGCTTCCCAACTTAAGTGATTCTCGAACTTTACTTTATCTTTCTTTGCTTCTGAACTCAGCTTAGGTTTCAAACTTAACTTTAGAGTTAAACTTAGATTTAGTACTTTAACTTAGAACTATAGTACCTATTAATAGTAGTTTGCGAGTACTTAAAGAGTACTCATGGCTTTTGTCCCTGGCTATTCTAATGGCTAGACTATGAAGGAGACTATCCGGAGGATGGTCATCAGGACGGCTATGATAACTAGGACTATCTGTCTTCGTCAACATTGCCTGTGCCCTTGAAGATGGACCCCACGGGTACGCTGATCTTTTATTTCCGCTGCTTGTTGTATTAAAGACTGGATCATGAGATCCTTATTTGTGTAAGACCTTATGTATGGTTTGTAATGGATGATGTACTACGATATCCAATCCGTTATGTCTCGCAAAAATGGTAATCCTGGGATTGCGAGGTATGGCATAACGGGCATCTGGGATTAAAATCCGGGTGTTGACACCTTGCATGGATGGAATGCAATGCTTATGAATTCTTCATGATTTTCATTTTTTCAAACATTCACACAAATACTAAAACTAAAACTCAATTCACGCTTCTTTGCCTCTATGGCTACTTAGGTCATAACAAAGTGAGTTGTTTCTAAATTCAAAAGGTTTCTTTTCCTTGAGAATTTTCAACAAAGTAAAACAATCAACCAAACTTATTTTACCTATTTCACATTGCAAAATTAGAAAATTTTGGGATGTGACAGACTACCACCCTTAAAAGGAATCTCGTCCCGAGATTCGGGAAGGCTAGAAGGAGATATGGGTTAAGGATCCTGTAGGCGCTACCACCCTTAAAAGGAAATTTACTAGATTGTTTATTGGGAATTCACATGGCTCCTATTGATTCTCCCTTGGACATTTATTGGTGCAATGTCCCTACATTTTCTAAACTCCATGATTTATAGATTCTAGGCTAACACTATATAAACTAGTGAAACTCTCATGGTAGGCAATTAGGGAACCAAGGCTTCACGATACCCATTATACAGGGTTGAGATTCATCCTTACTATACATTCCTACGCTTAGCGATGAATGCTTTTGTAAAGGTTCAAAGTCATACCATCCAAAGGTCCAGGCTTAACGCCGTCTCTTTTCTAAGGTTGTAAAGGCACTCAAGATTCGCAAAGCCAACCGTACAAGAGAAAATAATAAGAGTCATAGGAATGGTGATCAATCCATCCTGCACCCAAATCATTACCCTGCATGAGGATAGGTGAATCGCATTTTTCTACCACTCGGGCATCCTCACTTTCCTTGTAGATGGTTTCCATGGGCACGAAGCAATGCTCGATGTAGACTCCCAGGTATTCAATCAACAAAGCTACTATAAAACTAGGCTACCGATGCTCCAAAACATTCAGGTTGCGTAATCAACTACATAACATCCTTTACAACACTTCTTACTTCCACATCCTTTCTGTTGCATTAGATGAGCTATTCACCTTCGTTGGGGCATCATCATTGAAACATTTCCACTAAATCCTTCTCCATGTATTGAACACATCGTTCTAACTCTAAGGGTTTAAGATATAGAAGAATAGAGTCTAGAGGAAAGAAGCTAAAGATACCCACACAAACTAGAAATAAGTTCAATTCCTAGTTATCAAGAAAACAAGGAAGGAATGACAACTAACAAATCTCCACATCAAATGTTTCTAGCTAACCTAAAGTGGTTTGTGATTTCTAATGGGTTATCCTAAAAATCTTTTAGAGTCTTAGGGCATCTATCATAGACAAGTTAGAGGTCTAGGGGAAACGTTATCCCTATGCTAACATAATCACATAACACTCAAAGCAACAAGAACACAAACAATTCAATCAAGCAAGCAAGCAACTAGTATTTCCTTTACCACATAAGTTGGTAAGATCAATATGCTAACACGATAGCGATGATCTCCTAAAGAGATGAACATGGTGGTCTATATCTACTCAAACTTGGTAAGAAATTCATTGTGTCATCTTATTAGTTCTTTTACTTATAGGCCAAGTACCATTTAGGGATAAGGATATTTGTGTTAGACTACTACTAATAGTAGAAGTATGAGAATTGAAGTGGTAAGATGATACTAGAAAGAAGTGTATGAAGTGAAGAAGATAGAATAGATTCTGTAATTCATATGGCTTTCCTATTCCATTCCAAGGTCACGATCCTACAGCCAACACATAGCTCTGATACCATCTTGTAACACCCTCGCCTGATAAGGCTGAGTTCTTGTGTATAGTGCTAATCCCTGGATCGGTTCACTAGCACACACAGTACAAAATGATACCAGATATAACCGTGCATCATCAATATAACGAATATGATATAGAATTTACATTATATTACAGCAAAAACAATACAAGGTAGATCTCCACCCTTCAAATATGCCACAGGCGAACAATTGTTGAGTGGAGTCTCGCGACCTAATACGATCACTCAAAATTGGTATAACCTCCAACATGAAACGTAGCAGCCTCGAAGGGTCAATACTTGGGATTTATGGCAAGTAGAGCTAAGTAAGGAGATTGTATACCTAGCAACTACATGCTTATTTTGGCTAAGTGGAGGCTTTGGCTAGCTTGCATTTTAATAAATAGTTTTACCCTACTTTCAAATCAAGTTTGATCTCAACAACCCATTAAGTTCACCCATCAGTTTTAATAATTGCAAGATGGAATGAACGAGAACATGTCATAGAACCCATAATCCAGCAACTCAATCGTTCATTACCAGGGACACGGCTAAGAACTTAGTTTTACACCCTACAGGGGTTTGCACACTTTACCCATATGACTTGGTCGACCTGCTCGTACCATGACACGCATTTGGAGTCATGATAGGGAGAAGCCTAAGAAGAGACAATTCGGGAAGTAGTTCCCCAAGACCATCCACGCACCGTACCAACCTATCACATTCACTACATCTCTGGATTCGAAGAGCTCGGGTCAGCACGACCTACTAAGTCCATCCAGCCACCCATAACTCACTGGCATATGGTTGCACACGGAAGCTACCAAATCAAGACACTAATCATTTCTCTGAAACCTGGGTGGCCATCCACAAGTGAGCTACTCGGGTAAACCATATACATGGGCCCGGCATTCACGAACCAAGCAATTACCAATTCCACCCACAGAGTTCATTGATTAAGTTGTTTTAGTTGAACAAAACATACACAATACCATAGCATGGTGTAGACCCATCCCCGTCTAGATAGCATGGCTAAGCTCAACTAGGATACGACAGCTCAACTACAAGTGGCTTCTACCAAGATACATAGGACATAGCATAGCGATAGTAATTCCTACTTATGCATCTACAAAAAAATACACTACACATGCAGTAGGAAAATAGTAGGACAATTCATGATCAAAATAGCATGTACTTGCCTTTGTTGTAGATGTAGTCGATTAGGTAATCCTCACAAATATAATGGTTGCACTCGTCGCACTCAAAAGACTTGCAATCACAATGCTCGCAATCATAGCCATTGCAATCATAGTAGTTGCACTCCTCGCAATATATCGTTCAAACGCAAAGGCACAACAACATATCATTCAAACATTGCAATCATACAACAATGCAACAATACAATAAAAAAGTGATGATCCAATCCATGCCTGATGATTTAATATGTCACAATGGTTGTATTTAGTTATCTAAACAATACTAGATCACATGATGCATGTAGAAGTGTTTTAATACAATATAGTATTTCTTATCCAATTTCAATTGCCAATAAAAGGGTTTTAACATAACTATTGTAGCTTCTGTACTAGTTGCCAAATTAAATTTGTATCTGAACTGTAATGGATAGAGGGCTTTAAAACGAACCAGTAGCAATTGGATTCACCCTAATCGGAGTTACAGATCTTTTTCTAGGATTTATTTTGTGTTTAATGGAGTTTAATTAATCTAAACAGATCGTACTGACAACAAATAAAACTAAGTACAGATCTGTAAACTACGCAAGATTATGAACTCAGAGACATATTACTCATATTTTTCGGATCTGTAGATTATTTACTATGAATTTAATGATTTAAAAGTCCAATAATACTAATTAATTATTCGCCAGTAATCTATGCAGCAAAACCCAGATCTAAACAGAAATTATCTTCAATTTGATATATTATATGTAATTTTTGAACATAGTATGAATTTTCTATGGATTTTACAAGTTACATCTATAATATGCAATTTTAAATTCGAACGGAATATTCCAGGGAATATTCCATTGACCGGATGACTGACCTCACGACGACGTGGCGGTGATGAGGCGGATGACAGGGATGATTGAGTCTGGACCGTCGAGATAAGATCCGGTGGCTAGGAGAGAAGTTGGTTCCAAAGCGGCTCGATTTTGTCTCGGAGAAGATTAGAAACAGATCTGTGTTAGAAAGACATATTCGTAGATCAAAACGAAAAACTTCGAATATGAAAGTTGTGGAGAATCATTAGATCTACCTTTTCACCAAAGGAATTTGGATTTGATGAAACGAGCGCGAGTAAATCTGGGTATTACACCGTCATATATGAAATATTGCATGGATAAATTCTTCGTCTATGGTAGATTAAAAGAGGTGAGGCTTGTTGGGATTGAAAGATTTCGACGAGATCTACAACTATTGTGTTGTAGCCAAATTCATCCGACGAAGATTAGATAGGTTTAGAAGCGAAATATGATTCGGTAAGGTTTAGATTCGGGATTTCAAGAAGAAAAAGTAATATAGGTGTGGTTCCGGAGAATTATATAGACTTTTAGGATGGTGGGAAGATAGATCTTGGAGTAGGGAAGAAGTATAAAAAAATGGAAGTCAATTCGGAGTTGTAGATAAAAAGTTATAGAGATTTGAATACTAGGTTTAGAAAACATATTTTCGCATGCTTTTTAAAGCAATCCGTTTGATCGATGGGTTCTCCCCTGCGCTGGTGGTTCGGTCGGCTGAGTGGGCCGGCCCATTTCGTTTTTTTTTCTTTTTCTAATTTGGTATTTGCTTTATATCTTTTGCATACGAACTCCAAATGACATGATTCTTGTTCCTAAATTTTTCTAAAAATCACTAGATCATTATAGGATCAGATTTGTAACATTTTCACCAGTTTGAAGATGGTTGCTTCATAAATGCCTATATACTACTTATAGGAACATTTGGGCAAAACAACTATCGGATTTAGATACTAGGATTTGGATTCAATTTTTGGGAACCTTGCATGGATGCAATGCAATGCTTAAGAATGCTTCATGATTTTCATTTTTGCAAACATTCACAAAAATACTAAAACTAAAACTCAATTCATGCTTCTTTGCCTATATGGCTACTTAGGTCATAACAAAGTGAGTTGTTTCCAAATTCAAAATGTTTCTTTTCCTTGAGAATTTTCAACAAAGTCAAACAATCAACCAAACTTATTTTATCTATTTCACATTCCAAAATTAGAAAAATTTGGGATGTGACAATCAGTAACTAGAAAAGATCTTTGTCGAAGGCATCAATATCTATAAGATGGCAACTATACGGGCGGAATTTTTATTCCCGCCGTATAGTTGGTCGTTAAACTATCAGTACCTTTCATGGATGGAAGAGATGATGTCGAAACAACTATACGACCACAACTATACGACCGGAATTTTTATTCCCGTCGTATAGTTGGTCGTTAAACCTTCTGGATCCACCAAAAATTTCCTGCTTCTCCGAGGATTCTTTATTAATCTAAAATTTAACAAAATATTAAGTTTTGACAGAAAAATGACAGCTGAAATTTTCAACCAATATTGGCATTATCAGTCTTCCTTTTTCTTTGCTAGAACTTCAAATGTTCCTTATTTAACACAACCTCAATTTAAACTTAATTAAAAATTTAAAAACTTACTCAAACCTTTACTTCGCATGGGTTGCCTCCCATAAAGCGCTCTTTTATGGTCAATAGCTTGACCGTAGTGTTGCTCATTTTGTCTCGAGTCTAGTCTTCTTGCAGTTTCCATTCCTTATATATCTTTGCTTAATCACCTCTTCTAGGGTGATCACTTGTATGGTGACTGCACTTATATCTTCTTTTACTCGATAATGCTTCAAGCGTTGTCCATTTAGCACCCATGAAAGAGAGGGTTGTTTCTGCTTGGAGCTTCACTGCTCCCGATGAATAAGCTTCTTCAACTATATAAGGGCCTTCCCACTTTGATCTAAGCTTTCCTGGAAACAACTTTAGACGAGAATTATAGAGCAACACCTTGTCTCCACTTTTAAAGGTCTTATTTTCTATTTTTTATCATGCCATCTTTTCACTTTTTCTTTAAACAATCTAGCATTCAAAAGCATGAATATCTAATAAAAAAATTCTCCTGCTGCTTTAAGCTCATAGTTTAGGTTCTTGATTACCAAAAAAGCTTTGTGTTCCAATTCTAAAGGTAAATGGCATGCCTTACAGTATACCATCTTATAAGGTGTCATACCCATTGGATTTTTAAACGCAGTACGGTATACCCATAGAGTGTCATTTAACTTGTATGACCAATCTTTTCTTGATTTGTCCATCGTCTTCTCAAGTATGCTCTTTTATTCTCGATTGGAGAGTTCCACTTGACCACTCGTTTGAGGATGACATGGTGAAGCAACGCGGTGAGTTAGTCCATATTTGCTGAGGATTTCCTGAAAGATACTTTCATGAAATGAGAACCACCGTCGGTGATTAAAAATCTAGGAAATCCAAATCTAGGATCATCTTCACTGAGGAAACTGCATCTACATGACTTGTTGGAATAGCTTCAACCCATTTCATAACATAATCGACAACAACAAGAATAGGAGTGTAACCATTTGATTCTATAAAAGGTCCCATGTAATCCATTCCCCATACATCAAAGGGTTTGATTATGAGACTATTATTCATTGCCATATCTTGTATCCTACCTATATTACCCCTTCTTTGGCAAGCATCACAGTGTTCTACATACCTGTGTGCGTCCTTGAGCAAGGTGGGCCACTAGAATCCGGATTGAAGTACCTTTGCTACAGTTCGCTTGCCTGCATGATGTCCTCCATACGGGCTGTCATGACAAGCTTGCAAAATTTCATTCATTTCATGGTTAGGAACACACTTCCGAATCATTCCATCAGGTCCATGACGATATAAATACGGATCATCCCAAAAGTAATATTTAAGATCATCAAAGAATTTCATCCTTTGATTTCTTGTCATACCAGGAGGTATAAATTTTAAGATAGTTAGCATAATCCGCATACCAAGGATCAACAATTTCAACATTTGCTAAATATTCTCCTAGAAATGACTCATTTATAGGTATGGGGATAGTAATTATGCCCTCCATCCTAGAGATATGATCTGCTACCGTATTATCCTTACCCCTCCTATCTACTATTTGCAAATCATATTCTTGTAGTAATAAAACCCACCTAATCAACCTGGGCTTCGCATCCTTTTTCACAAGGAGGTGACGCAAAGCTTGGTGATCCGTATGAACTATTACCTTAGAATTAGTGATGTACGATCTAAATTTGTCGCAAGCAAAAATTATAGCTAGGAACTCTTTTTCTATAGTAGCATAATTTTCTGAATCTTATTAAGAGGCCTACTAGCGTAATAAATAACATTTAAATTCTTTCCATCTCGCTGTCCTAACACAGCCCCTAAAGCATAGTCACTAGCATCACACATGATTTCGAAAGGTTCATCACATTTTGGAGATTGCATGATGGGTGCTGAAACTAATTTGTTTTTAAGGTTCTCATGAGCTACAATGCAGTTATGATCTAAGTAGAATGGAGTTTCTTTCTCAAGAAGGTTGGTGAGAGGCATAGCTATTTTAGCAAAATCTTTTATAAAACTTTTATAAAAACCTACATGTCCCAGAAACACTTTTAAGTTTTTTATGTCCTCAGGTATTGGAAGATTTTCTATAGCATTTATATTAGTTTTATCTATTTCTATACCCTTCTCTGAAACCTTATGCACAAAAACATTACCTTCTCTTTCCATGAAACGGCATTGTTCCCAATTCAAAACCAAATTTGATTG
Organism: Avena insularis; assembly: GCA_023614405.1. NCBI lineage: Eukaryota > Viridiplantae > Streptophyta > Magnoliopsida > Poales > Poaceae > Avena > Avena insularis. Next base: position 242,577,602 of record CM042688.1, read on the forward strand.
TCTGCATCTCTACAAAACGTTGGTTAGATTGTAGAGGCAATTATCAAAGGTTGTTCCATAAACAACAAAATCATTTGTTAAAACTTCCATAGTATTCTCAACAAAATCATCAATGATTTTTAAAACACATTCTTTAAAGGTCGCTGCTGCATTACATAAGCCAAACGGAATTAATCTATAAGCATATGTGCCATAAGGGCAAGTGAAAGTTGTTTTCTCTTGATCTTCCGGTTGTATAGCAATTTGAGAATATCCAGAATAACCATCAAGAAAACAGAAATAAGAATTATTACTAAGTATTTCTAGACTTTTATCCATTAATGGTATAGGTTTATGATTTTTTCGTGTCTCATGGTTTAGTTTTCTAAAATCAATGCACATGCAATATCCAACAATAGATTTTATAGGAACTAGCTCACCATCCTCATTCATAGCAGCATCAAGACCCCCTTGTCTTGGTATGCAATGAGCTGGGTTAACCCACTTACTGTCATAAATAGGATATATTATGCCAGCATCTAATAAGTGTATAACATGTTTCCTCACTACTTCCTCCATTTTCGGATTAAGCCTTCTTTGTGTATCAACTTCAGGTTCAGCATCATCAAGCTTGGTAATTTTATGTGTTAAAATAGATGGATCTATTCCTTTAATATCACTTAGAGTATACCTAAAGGCTTCACAATGCTTAACCAAGACCGAAATGAGTTTATTTGGTCCATTTTCTGATAGAATTTTGCTAATAATAGGACATTTATTTTCATTGTCTAAAAACACATACCTCATATCATCTGGAAGTTGTTTCAATTCAATTGGTGGAGGTTCTTCATCTCCTATTTTTACCAGTTCTTCATAGTCATGTGGATTTTGTGCTTCCGGAATTGAATCAAGGTAATCATCCATGTATTCTCTCTCCTCATCATTCGGTGCTTCCTCCCAATTAATTAGGCTCCTCTCTAATTCATCTTGTGGAGTACTGAAATGAATTGTGGCCAGCTCGACAATCATTTTCTCCTCCTTGATATCTTCCATCTCATATGGCCTCTTCTTTAGTTTGGCAAAGTGGAATGTCATTTCCTCTTCTCCAAACATCAGTGAAATAGTATCCTTCTTATTACCAACTCGAGCTTTGGTTATGGAAACAAAAGGCTTGCCTAAAAGAATAGGACAAAAAGAATCTCGAGGCATGTTAACAATATGAAAATCAAGGGGGTACATGAGTGATCCAATAAAGACATAGATGTTTCTAATAACCCCTTCCGGTTTTATATTAGTTCTATTAGACAATTTAATAGTAGTGTCTATAGGTTCCACATCTGGATTATTTAAATTGTAGCGAAGTTCCTCATAAAGTGATGAAGGCATAATATTTATAGTGGAAATTGGCTCACAAATTCCGTATAAGAAAGTTTCTCCACAATATATAGGATTCATAGGTTTAGAAGTTTTGTTACCTCGTACCATACCTTCGATGAATTGTGAGGTTTCCATGTCTAGCATAACCACTTCATTATCCATTGTTCGTGCTTCCATAAGATCCTTCAATATAACATTATTTATATTGGTAGCTTCGGGGTTCTTTTGTGGCTTCTTTAGTCTTCTTTTTATTTGTTCTTCCTCTTTTTTGCTTTTTCTTGATATTCTCTTGAATAGGTGCAGAGGAGAACTCTTCCATTAGCGCTCTTGCACACTTTTCTTTCTTCGAGGGGTTTATGGGGTTCCCATTCTATAGGTACCTGTAAATGCCCTGCATAATTCTCAATAATTTTCTTTACTGAGTAAGAATCAATACCAAGGGTTTTAATCATTGAAACAAGTCCTTTCATCTACAAGGAAATCGTTAACACAAGCATATTCAGAAAAACTATTTGTAATGTTCTCCTAAATTTTAAGATTTTTTGTTGTCTCCCTCATTTTCATTAGTAATTTCCAGGCTTCATCATAGGTATAAGATAGAAAACTACCATTAGAAGCGGTGTCTAAATTCATTCTATTTTCATTATTAAGCCCTCCATAAAAAGTATGAGTGATCAACCAATCAGGCAAACGATGATGGGGGCAATTATCTAGATAGTTCTTGTACCTTAGATACCCTTCATACAAACCCTCATCAGGATTATTTTTGAAACTGATAATAGTACCTCTCATCCCGTGAGCTTTGGTTTCTTAGTAATATTTTGATAGGAAATTGGTTGTCCATTCCGTCCAAGTCTTTGGTGCTTCTGCACAAAAAGATCTATACTAGTCGCAAACATTATTAGAGAGAGTTTGTCTAAACAACTAGGTTTTAACCCTATCAAGATTACAGTCGTCGAATAGAAAGGAACTGAGAATGCCTTCAAAGAATTGTAAGTGTCCATACGGACTCTCTTCATTGGTTCCTGCAAATTTCTTAGAGTGCAGTAGATTAAATAATAAAGGGTGGATCTCAATTCCATGTAGATTTAGGATTTTATTGACAGTTATAAAAGCGTCCATGGGCGAACCCATTTTCCTTACTGCCTCAAGCTGGAATAAATGCTGAGTGTTGTCCATTTTTGCGGTCCTGCAACTTAAATTAAAAATTATTACAATGAAACTAAATAACTAAAATTAAAGTTACTTATAGCGCTAAGCTCCCCGACAACGATGCCAGAAAATAGCTTGATGACTGCAAGTGCACAAATCGTTTGTATCTAGTTTCGAAATAAAGATATTGATCCCATAGGGAGCAGTAGGCAAATACTAAAATGCTTTTAATTAAAACTAAATGTAGTACTTAAGGAATAACTTTGACATGCAAGAAAAGTTTAATTGTTTTTGGGTTTCTGATTGAATGAAGCAATTAAAATAAAGTAAAACTTAATGCAAAAATTAAGAATCACGTATGTAAAAGAACTTGAAACTGCAATAGGTAAAAAGGCATTCTTAGGGAGTGGTGGATACACCACTAGCAATTTAGACTAACCAATCAAGATTATTATAACACATATTCTCATGATATGTATGTATGTGGGAGGAGCTTCATATATGGACAAATAGGTAGAAACCAATGCTCACATCATCCTTCATAACCACATATGACATATAAATGACATCAATTGTATTATCCCGATATTAAGGGATTTCTCCCGTGGCATGGACATGGCTTTATGATTTCTCCTTGTTTCCCCAAGTTAGAACTTAAAGAATGACAACGACTTTATAGTCACAGTAAGTGCCATCATCCCTCTATCTACCAACAAGTAATCCCCTTCATCATGTCCCCATAAGAGGCAAATATTAGGGAGGTGCACAACTCCCAACATCAAGATGAAGATAATTAAGACATAGACATAATGATGTATCACATAATAATCTCTATCTTTATCTAAATCATATGCTAGGGTTTCTCCATCTCCCCAAGAACTAATGATCTACTCAGACATGGAGGCAATCAACATCATAACAATGGTAATGGAATCAATTGTAAATGAATAGTTCTTGTATAAATCCACAATGCGTACAGAAATTACAACAAAATCTAGATGGGTGAGGATGGGATGGATGGATATGATGCTGGTGCAGCGATTGATGAAGATGAAGATCGATGCTTTGGCCTCCCAGATCTATGTAGGGCGAAGATGGATCCCTTGGGTGAGTTCCCCCTCCAGATTCCTTCAGGAGGTGAGGTTTTCGGCGATTTCTAGGTGTTCTGTATGTCGTATCTCTGCTCCAGTTGCACGGGGTGAAACTATTTGAGGAGGCGGTGGTAGCGCCAACTATACAAACCAAAACTATATGGCCGGAAAAGTATTTTGGTCGTATATTTGGTCGTTAAACCTTCTGGATGCCTTGGTCGCTTCGGGTTTTCTTCTAGTGTTATTGATATTTCCCAAATAAGCGATTTATGTTGTTTTTTACTCCTTTTCTCCCCCGTACAACTCCTCCAAGGATTGTGTCCATTGTATCCATCATTTGTCCTAATCCTGGTGAAAATAGACATAAAATTTGCGCGTGAACGCCGTAAAATACCAAGATCCTACAACTACAATGCAAAATAATAATATAAAACATGATGCAAATATGCACTCATTAGTGACATTTGCATGTGTGTTCTTTTCCTAAACCACATGGATCCACTTGAGTCATTGCGTGTGTGTTCTTTTCCTAAACCATATTCATCCACTGGTGACATTTGCATGTGTGTTCTTTCCCTAAACCACATGGTTACACTAGAGACATTGCATGTGTGAGCTTTTCCAAAACCACATGGATCCACTGGAGTCATTGCGTGTCTGCTCTTTTCCTGAAAAACATTGATCCACTAGAGCCATTGCATATGTGTTCTTTTCCTAAACCACATGGATCCACTAGTGACGTTTGCATGTGTGTTCTTTTCCTAAACCACATGGATCCACTAGAGTCATTGCATGTGTCTTCTTTTCCTAAACCACATTGATCCACTAGAGATATTTGCATGTGTGTTCTTTTCCTAAACCACATTGATCCACTAGAGTCGTTGTATGTGTGTTCTTTTCCTAAACCACATGGATCCACTAGAGTCATTGCATGTGTGTTCATTTCCTAAACCACATGGATCCACTAGAGACATTACATGTGTATTCTTTTCCTAAACGACATGGATCCACTTGAGACATTGCATGTGTGTTCTTTTCCTAAACCACATTGATCCACTGATGACATTTGGATGTGTGTTCTTTTCCTAAACCACATGGATCCGCTGGTAACATTTGCATATGTGTTCTTTTCCTAAACCACATGCATCCACTTGAGTCATTGCATGTGTGTTCGTTTCCTAAACCACATTGATCCATTAGTGACATTTCCATGTGCGTTCTTTCCCTAAACCACATGGATCCACTAGAAACATTTCATGTGTGTTCTTTTCCTAAACCACATGGATCCACAAGAGTCATTGCATGTTTGTTCTATTCCTGAACCACATTGATCCACAAGAGACATTGCATGTGTGTTCTTTTCCTAAACTACATGAATCCACTAGTGATATTTGCATGTGTGTTCTTTTCCTAAACCACATGCATCCACTAGAGACATTGCATGTGGTATCTTTTCCTAAACCACATGGATCCATTAGTGACATTTGCATGTGTGTTCTTTTTCTAAACCACATGGATCAACTAGAGACATTGCATATGTCTTTTCTTAAACCTCATGGATCCACTAGATTCATTGCATGTGTGTTCTTTGCCAAAACCACATGAATACACTAGATTCATTGCATGTGTGTTCTTTTCCTAAACCACATGGATCCACTAGAGACATTGCATGTGTGTTCTTTTCCTAAACCACATTGATCCACTGGTGACCTTTGCATGTGTGTTCTTTTCCTAAATCACATGGATCCACTAGTGACATTTGCATGTGTGTTGTTTTCCTAAACCACATGGATCCACTAGAGACATTGCATGTGTGTTCTTTTCCAAAATCACATTGATCCGCTGGTGTCATTGCATGTATGTTCTTTTCCCCAAACCACATGGATCCACTAGAGTGGTTTCATGTGTGTTCTTTTCCTAAACCACATGGATCCACTTGAGTCATTGCATGTGTGTTCTTTTCCTAAATTAGATTGATCCACTGGTGACATTTGCATGTGTGTTCTTTTCCTAAATCACATTTATCCATTGTTGACATTGCATGTGTGTTCTTTTCCTAAACCACATTGATCAACTTGAGTCATTGCATTTGTGTTCTTTTCCCAAACCACATTGATCCTCTGGTGACATTTGCATGTGTGTTATTTTTCTAAACCATATTGATCCACTAGAGTCATTGCATGTGTGTTCTTTTCCTAAACCACATGGATCCACTATTGACATTTGCATGTGTGTTCTTTTTCCTAATCCACATGGATCCACTAGAGACATTGCATGTGTGTTCTTTTCCTAAACCACATGGATCCACTGGTGAAATTTGCATATGTGTTCTTTTCCTAAACCACATGGATCCACTAGAGACATTGCATGTGTGTTCTTTTCCTAAACCACATGGATCCACTAGATTCATTGCATGTGTGTTATTTTCCTAAACCACATGGATCCACTAGAGACATTGCACATGTGTTCGTTTCCTAGACCACATTGATCCACTGGTTACCTTTGCTTGTGTGTTCTTTTCCTGAACCACGTGGATCCACTAGTGACGTTTGCATGTGTGTTATTTTCCTAAGCCACATGGATCCACTAGAGGCATTGCATGTGTGTTCTTTTCCTACATCACATTGATCCGCTGGTGTCATTGCATGTGTGTTCTTTTCCTAAACCACATGGATCCACTAGAGTTATTGCATGTGTGTTATTTTCCTAAACCACATTGATCCACTTGAGTCATTGCATGTGTGTTCTTTTCCTAAACCACAATGATCCACTGGTGACTTTTGCATGTGTGTTCTTTTCCTAAACCACATTGATCCGATAGTAAGATTTTATGTGTGTTCTTTTCCTAAACCACATGGATCCACTAGTGACATTTGCATGCCTATTCTTTTCCTACACCATATGAATCCACTAGATTCATTGCATGTGTGTTATTTTCCTAAACCACATTGATCCACTAGTGACCTTTGCATGTGTTTTCTTTTCCTAAACCACTTGGATCCATTAGTGACATTTGCATGTGTGTTATTTTCCTAAACCACATGTGTAACATCCCAAAACTTCAATCCAAGGTTATTAAGATCCAAATCATCAAAATTAGGGTTAACAAAAACTTTTCCAATTAAAAATATTAAAGCATTCATATATGTGTGCATTTAAATTAGGAGTTGATTTGAATTGCCATGATTAAGTGATCCATTGCTTGTAAAATGATTCTTAGGTGAAATAAACATCATCTAAATCATTCCCAAACAAATCCCAAAGAAACCCAAATCAAAATGAATAAAATAAGTGAATGGTCATTTGTGCCATTTTAATCACCATGCCTACTTTGGCTATTCCTAGTACTCAAAACCTAATAGAAACAATTAGGGATCTTCGCACCCCTTGCTAGTACACATAATGATGTACCAAGTCCCACTTTGTGATCTGCCAAAAACATTCAAACACTATTTTTAAATGGCATTGGCAAATTGAATCTAATTCATATGGGAAGATCCCATTATTTCAAAAACCACTCAAACAAGCTCAAATTTCAAAACCCAAGCACCCACAGAGTCTCAAGCTTATGCCTAGCACACCCACCAAAAATCTTTTCAAAATTCGAAAGTATTTTCCTTGCGGCCATTTCTTCAAACACTTGGCAGGCATGATTTAGCTCACTGTTTTGTACAGGGTTTTGAACCCAATTGTCCTCAAAACACTCCCACTGTCTCCAAATAATCTAACCAGGCCATTTACACCCCATCCCCTACCCCCTAGTGGCATTGCCATGCCATGTCGAGCACCTAGTCACCGGCCAAACCTTGCAACTACTGCAGCATACCGTCCCCCTCTCTCTCGCCATGTCTACGAGCTAGCCAGTACCTCACCGCCACCCTCTGTCCCCTCCCCGAGCCAGGCCAAGCCGTGGACCACCGAGGAACCACTGCGCCCAGTGCGTCTGCACCATGTCGAGCACGCGCCAGAGCGTCGTGCCCGACACGCATGCACACGCCGCCCCTCGACCGCAGCCCGTGTCCACCGCTCCGCCATGATCCTAGGAACACCGTAGCCATGCCCGTTCGCTGCCCAATGCACCACAACCACTGCTCGCCATGGAGACCGCCGTCTCTGCCGCTCAGAGCGTGCGCACCGCCCGACCGCATACCATCGCCCCTAGGCCCGCATTCACTGTCGATCTACCTCGAAAACCAGCCTGTGAAACCGCTGGGGAGGGCAGCCACCGTCCCTACCAGCTAGCACGTTAGCATGCGACCCTGCCCAGTGAGTCGCCCATCCCTCTCGGTCGTGTTGTCGTCCTATAAATAGAGGCCACCCCCAACCCCATTCGTCACACCACTCACCCCTCCTCACCTCACTGACCGTTCCCCACCTCTAGCCGGAGCAGCGCGAGCACTTGCTCGCCGGAATATGACCGGAGTAGCCCGCAACAGAGGAGGAGAAGGCCCCGCTGATTGCGACCACCCCTGGAGCCACCTTGACCACCCCTGAGCTCACCGTCATCTACTAGTCCGTTTGCCCGCCTCGCCGTCGTCGCTGGAGCCCTGGTACACCCCCTGAGAACCCCCACCGAGCCGCTAGGGTTAGAGTTCGCCGGCGACCTGTTCGTCGTGGACGACGAGCCCTAGCCGTTGATCCCGTTCTAATCTAACGGCCCACATCGCCCCTTACCGCTTCGCGTGTATGAGCCTCTGACTGGTGGACCCCCTGTCAGTTGTGCCTCGCTCCACGTAGTGTCACTGGGCCGGCCCTTTAGCTTTCCCGCGCGACCCATTTAGTTTGAATTAGGATTTTTCTATTTAGTTTAAATCTAGTTCTGGCCTTTAGTTTGAAAATCAATTTAGAGAGATTTACAAATCCAAATGGAGTGATTCCAATTTTGTTAGAAAACTACTGAAAAGATCTACCCACATCCGTTGGATTTAATTCAATTAGAGTTAGAGATCTCTCGTAGTAAAAATAACAAAACAGAAGCATTTGCACCTTGCAACATTTTTATAAAATCAACCAAGATAGCTTTCGAGTTGATTCCAACTCTCAAAAATCACATTTCACCATACCTATCTGAATATGTAATAATATTAAGGTTTACATGCAGTGACTTTGGACTAGTACCGAAATAATGCTATATAGGCATTTCTACTCACTTTAAATCATTAAATAATGAACTTAAACCAAAATAATTATGAACCAACCCTTAAATCACATTCCCACATGTTAGAATATGTGGTGATGACATGTGTCCACATGATCCCATATTTGAAGTGGTGAATATTAAATCTTAGTTAATTTTCAATGAGTAGAAATTACTTTTCTTAAATAAAAAGAATGAAACTAGTTAATAAAACTTGTGATGCTTGTGATGATAATAGATCATCAAATGTGTTCCTTAGAGTGCTACTTAGACTAGTTAAGATTTTTTTGGTGATTGTGTACTCCATATGTATTTATAGATGATAGTACTGACCAAGCTTTCGAGGAGGAGTTCTATCAATAGGAGGAAGAAAACTTCAACCACTGCACCAACCAAGGCAAGCTAACACTTGCAAGTATTATGCTAGCAAGCCACCATTAACCATGCAAGCTAACCCTTGAAATCTAGATAACCCAAGCAAGGATGCTTTAGGCATACTTTGTGTATACCACTTTGACTATTACTTACCCCAAGTATTATTTTCAAGCTTTACTTCCTTTACTTTAGCAAAGTCTTTTGCTTGTTTTGAAGGTAGCATAAAGAGTATAAAACTTGACCTATTTAGATAACTTTAGATGTCATTCTATGGCATGAGATTGATCCCATCATTTCCACCTTAGTGAACACTCTTAACTTAGTAGTTAGAGTAGATAAAAACTTGAGTCACTTTAGATGGGAACACTTGGTGAGAATGAATTATGAAAACCTTGGAATGATGAGTCATTCTATTGAGATGTTTTGACATGTGTTAAGAAACACAAATGGTTTATGATTATGAAAATGTTGAGGCATGAGCCTTGACCCTTTTACAAAACAGATGGTTGGATTCAGATGCGATACCATTCCAAATTTACCGTACAACCACACTACCTGAAATGGGTTAGGCTTAGCCGGAAGTTTATATGCATTAGTATTAGTTCCCTCGCGGGAGAGGTTTGAGCTGAGGCTACCTCCCAATGTTGTCCACCTATGAAGTGCCCAAGATGACAGATGGTCATGGTTGGGAGGCCATGCTGATAGGAGAAGTGCTTATACTAGGGTGTGTAAAGGAAAGGTTATGTTTGATTATCTGCATACTAAGTATGATGATTCAGGGTTATCCCTGACAGATGTATCGAATCTTGTGGTGAAAGTGTACCACCTCTGCAGAGTGTCAAACTATCCGAATAGCCGCGTCCGCGGTTATGGACAGTTGGAATGGCCATATTGTTTCGTTGTCAGATGTTTTCAAAATAACTTATGAAATGAATGATGAATCTTGACTTGACCACAACAGGGTTGTGTTTATGACACTAGCTTCCCAACTTAAGTGATTCTAGAACTTTATTTTATCTTTCTTTCTTTCAGAACTCAGCTTAGGTTTCAAACTTAACTTTATAGTTAAACTTAGAGTTAGCACTTTAACTTAGAATTATACTACTTGTTAGTGGTAGTTTACGAGTACTTAAAGAGTACTCATGGACAAACTATGAAGGAGACTATCAAGATGATGGTCAGCAGGACGGCTATGATAACTAGGACTATCTGCCTTCGCCAGCATTGCCTGTGCCCCTGAAGATGGACCACACTACTACGCTTATCTTCTATTCCGCTGCATTTTGTATTAAGACTGGATCATGAGATCCTTATTTGTGTAAGACCTTATGTATGGTTTGTAATGGATGATGTACTGTGATATCCAATCTGTTATGTCTCGCAAAAATGGTAATCCTGGGATTGCGATGTATGACATAGCAGGCATCTAGGATTAAAAATCCGGGTGTTGACAACATGGATCCACTAGAGACATTGCATGTGTTTTCTTTTCCTACATCACTTTGATCCGCTAGAGTCATTGCATGTGTGTTCTTTGCCTAAACCACATGGATCCACTAGTGACATTTGCATGTGTGTTCTTTTCCTAAACTACATGGATCCACTAGAGACATTGCCAGTGTGTTCTTTTACTAAACCACATGGATCCACTAGATTCATTGCATGTGTGTTATTTTCCTAAACCACATGGATCCACTAGAGACATTTGCATGTGTGTTATTTTCGTACATCACATTGATCCGATGGTGTCATTGCATATGTGTTCTTTTCCTCAACCGCATTGATACACTAGAGTCATTGCATGTGTGTTCTTTTCCTAAACCACATTGATCCACTTAAGTCATTGGATTTGTGTTCTTTTCCTAAACCACATTGATCCACTGGTGACATTTTTGTTTGTGTTCTTTTCCTAAACCACATTATCCACTGGTGACATTGCATGTGTGTTCTTTTCCTAAACCATGTGGATCCACTAGAGTAATTGGATGTGTGTTCTTTTCCAAAACCACATTGATCCACTGGTGACATTTGTGTTTGTATTCTTTTCCTAAACCACATTAATCCACTGGTGACATTGCATGTGTGTTCTTTTCCTAAACCACATGGATCCACTAGAGACATTGCATGTGTTTTCTTTTCCTACAACACTTTGATCCACTGGAGTCATTGCATTTGTGTTCTTTTCCTAAACCACATGGATCCACTAGTGACATTTGCATGTGTGTTCCTTTCCTAAACTACATGGATCCACTAGACACATTGCATGTGTGTTCTTTTCCTAAACCATATGGATCCACTAGATTCATTGCATGTGTGTTATTTTCCTAAGCAACATGGATCCACTAGAGACATTTGCATGTTTGTTATTTTCGTACATCACATTTATCCGCTGGTGTCATTGCATATGTGTTCTTTTCCTCAACCACATGGATCCACTAGAGTCATTGCATGTGTGTTCTTTTCCTAAACCACATTGATACACTTGAGTCATTGGATGTGTGTTCTTTTCGTAAACTACATTGATCCACTGGTGATATTTTTGTTTGTGTTCTTTTCCTAAACCACATTAATCCACTAGTGACATTGCATGTGTGTTCTTTTCCTAAACCACATGGATCGGCTGGTGATATTTGCATGTGTGTTCTTTTCCTAAACCACATGCATCCACTGGAGTCATTGCATTTGTGTTCTTTTCCTAAACCACATTGATCCACTAGTGACATTTCCATGTGTGTTCTTTCCCTAAACCACATGTATCCACTATAGACATTGCATGTGTGTTCTTTTCCTAAACCACATGGATCCACAAGAGCCATTGCATGTCTGTTCTTTTCTTGAACCACATTGATCCGCAAGAGACATTGCATGTGTGTTCTTTTCCTAAACCAGATGGATCCACTAGTGATATTTGCATGTGTGTTCTTTTCCTAAACCACATGGATCCACTAGAGACATTGTATGTTCTATCTTTTCCTAAACCACATGGATCCACTAGTGACATTTGCATGTGTGTGTTCTTTTTCTAAACCAGTTGGATCAACTAGAGACATTGCGTATGTCTTTTCCTAAACCTCATGGATCCACTAGAGTCATTGGATGTGTGTTCTTTACCTAAACCACATGTATCCACTAGATTCAGTGCATGTGTGTTCTTTTCCTAAACCACATGGATCCACTGGAGACATTGCATGTGTGTTCTTTTCCTAAACCACATTGATCCACTAGTGACCTTTGCATGTGTGTTCTATCCCTAAATAACATGGATCCACTTGTGACATTTGCATGTGTGTTATTTTACTCAACGACATGGATCCATTAGAGACATTTCATGTGTGTTCATTTCCTACATCACCTTGACCCGCTGGTGTCATTGCATGTGTGTTCTTTTCCTAAACCACATGGATCCACTAGAGTCGTTTCATGTGTGTTCTTTTCCTAAACCAACATTGATCCACTTGAGTCATTGCCAGTGTGTTGCTTTCCTAAATCACATTGATCCACTGGTGACATTTGCATGTGTGTTCTTTTCCTAAACCACATTGATCCTGTTGACATTGCATGTGTGTTCTTTTCCTAAACCACATGGATCCACTAGAGTCATTGCATTTGTGTTCTTTTCCTAAACCCCATTGATCCACTGGTGAAATTTGCAGGTGTGTTCTTTTCCTAAACCATATTGATCCACTAGAGTCATTGCATTTGTTTTCGTTTCCTCAACCACATGTATCCACTAGAGTCATTGCATGTGTTTTATTTGCCTAAACCACATGGATCCACTTGAGACATTGCATGTGTGTTCTTTTCCTAAACCACATGAATCCACTAGAGTCATTGCATGTGTGGTCTATTCCTAAACCACACGGATCCACTGGAGTCATTGCATGTGTGTTCTTTTCCTAAACCACATGGATCCACTGGTGACATTTGCATGTGTTCTTTTCTTAAACCACATCGATCCACTAGAGTCATTGCATGTGTGTTCTTTTCCTAAACCACACGGATCCATTGGAGACATTGCATGTGTGTTCTTTTTCTAAACCACAATTATCGACCGGTTACATTTGAATGTGTGTCCTTTTCCTAAACCACATGGATCTACTAGAGTCATTGCATGCATTTTCTTTTCCTAAACCACATTAATCCACTGGTGACACTGCATGTGTGTTCTTTTCCTAAACCAGATGGATCTGCTGGTGACATCTCCATGTGTGTTCTTTTCTTAAACCACATGCATCCACTTGGGTCATTGCATGTGTTTTCTTTTCCTAAACCACATTGATCCACTGGTGACATTTCCATGTCTGTTCTTTCCATAAACTACATGGATCCACTAGAGACATTGCATATGTGTTCTTTTCCTAAACTACATGGATCCACTGGATTCATTGCATGTCTATCCTTTTCCTGAACCACATTGATCCACTAGAGACATTGCATGTGTGTTCTTTTCCTAAACCACATGGATCCACTAGTGACATTTGCATGTGTGTTCTTTTTCCTAAACCAAACGGATCCACTATAGACATTCCATGTGTGTTCGTTTCCTAAACCACATGGATCCACTAGTCACATTTGCATGTGTGTTGTTTTCCTAAACCACATGGATCCACTAGAGACATTGCATGTGTGTTCTTTTCCTAAACGACATGGATCCACAAGAGTCATTGCATGTCTGTTCCTTTCCTGAACCACAATGATCCGCAAGAGACGTTGCATGTGTGTTCTTTTCCTAAACCACATGGATCTACTAGTGATATTTGCATGTGTGTTCTTGTCCTAAACCACATGGATCCACTAGTGATACTACATGTGTGTTCTTTTCCTAAACCACATTGATCCACTAGAGTCATTGCATATGTGTTCTTTTCCTCAACCACATGGATCCACTAGAGTCATTGCATGTGTGTTCTTTTCCTAACCCACATTGATCCACTTGAGTCATTGGATGTGTGTTATTTTTGTAAACCACATTGATCCACTGGTGACATTTTTGTTTGTGTTCTTTTCCTAAACCACATTAATCCACTAGTGACATTGCATGTGTGTTCTTTTCCTAAACCACATGGATCGGCTGGTGATATTTGCATGTGTGTTCTTCTCCTAAACCACATGCATCCACTGGAGTCATTGCATTTGTGTTCTTTTCCTAAACCACATTGATCCACTAGTGACATTTCCTTGTGTGTTCTTTCCCTAAACCACATGGATCCACTATAGACATTGCATGTGTGTTCTTTTCCTAAACCACATGGATCCACAAGAGCCATTGCATGTCTGTTCTTTTCTTGAACCACATTGATCCGCAAGAGACATTGCATGTGTGTTCTTTTCCTAAACCAGATGGACCCACTAGTGATATTTGCATGTGTGTTCTTTTCCTAAACCACATGGATCCACTAGAGACATTGTATGTGCTATCTTTTCCTAAACCACATGGATCCACTAGTGACATTTGCATGTGTGTGTTCTTTTTCTAAACCAGATGGATCAACTAGAGACATTGCATATGTCTTTTCCTAAACGTCATGGATCCACTAGAGTCATTGGATGTGTGTTCTTTACGTAAACCACATGTATCCACTAGATTCAGTGCATGTGTGTTCTTTTCCTAAACCACATGGATCCACTGGAGACATTGCATGTGTGTTCTTTTCCTAAACCACATTGATCCACTAGTGACCTTTGCATGTGTGTTCTATCCCTAAATAACATGGATCCACTTGTGACATTTGCATGTATGTTATTTTACTCAACGAGATGGATCCATTAGAGACATTTCATGTGTGTTCATTTCCTACATCACCTTGACCCGCTGGTGTCATTGCATGTGTGTTCTTTTCCTAAACCACATGGATCCACTAGAGTCGTTTCATGTGTGTTCTTTTCCTAAACCAACATTGATCCACTTGAGTCATTGCCAGTGTGTTGCTTTCCTAAATCACATTGATCCACTGGTGACATTTGCATGTGTGTTCTTTTCCTAAACCACATTGATCCTGTTGACATTGCATGTGTGTTCTTTTCCTAAACCACATGGATCCACTAGAGTCATTGCATTTGTGTTCTTTTCCTAAACCCCATTGATCCACTGGTGAAATTTGCAGGTGTGTTCTTTTCCTAAACCATATTGATCCACTAGAGTCATTGCATTTGTTTTCGTTTCCTCAACCACATGTATCCACTAGAGTCATTGCATGTGTTTTATTTGCCTAAACCACATGGATCCACTTGAGACATTGCATGTGTGTTCTTTTTCTAAACCACATGAATCCATTAGAGTCATTGCATGTGTGGTCTATTCCTAAACCACACGGATCCACTGGAGTCATTGCATGTGTGTTCTTTTCCTAAACCACATGGATCCACTGGTGACATTTGCATGTGTTCTTTTCTTAAACCACATGGATCCACTAGAGTCATTGCATGTGTGTTCTTTTCCTAAACCACACGGATCCATCGAAGACATTGCATGTTTGTTCTTTTCCTAAACCACAATTCTCGACCGGTTACATTTGAATGTGTGTCCTTTTCCTAAACCACATGGATCTACTAGAGTCATGGCATGCATGTTCTTTTCCTAAACCACATTAATCCACTGGTGACATTGCATGTGTGTTCTTTTCCTAAACCAGATGGATCTGCTAGTGACATCTCCATGTGTGTTCTTTTCTTAAACCACATGCATCCACTTGGGTCATTGCATGTGTTTTATTTTCCTAAACCACATTGATCCACTAGTGACATTTCCATGTCTGTTCTTTCCATAAACTACATGGATCCACTAGAGACATTGCATATGTGTTCTTTTCCTAAACTACATGGATCCACTGGTTTCATTCATGTCTATCCTTTTCCTGAACCACATTGATCCACTAGAGACATTGCATGTGTGTTCTTTTCCTAAACCACATGGATCCACTAGTGACATTTGGATGTGTGTTCTTTTTCCTAAACCAAACGGATCCACTATAGACATTCCATGTGTGTTCATTTCCTAAACCACATGGATCCACTAGTCACATTTGCATGTGTGTTCTTTTCCTAAACCACATGGATCCACTAGAGACATTGCATGTGTGTTCTTTTCCTAAACCACATGGATCCACAAGAGTCATTGCATGTTTGTTCTTTTCCTGAACCACAATGATCCGCAAGAGACGTTGCATGTGTGTTCTTTTCCTAAACCACATGGATCTACTAGTGATATTTGCATGTGTGTTCTTGTCCTAACCCACATGGATCCACTAGTGATACTACATGTGTGTTCTTTTCCTAAACCACATTGATCCACTAGAGTCATTGCATATGTGTTCTTTTCCTCAACCACATGCATCCACTAGAGTCATTGCATGTGTGTTCTTTTCCTAAACTACATTGATCCACTTGAGTCATTGGATGTGTGTTATTTTTGTAAACCACATTGATCCATTGGTGACATTTTTGTTTGTGTTCTTTTCCTAAACCACATTAATCCACTAGTGACATTGCATGTGTGTTCTTTTCGTAAACCACATGGATCGGCTGGTGATATTTGCATGTGTGTTCTTTTCCTAAACCACATGCATCCACTGGAGTCATTGCATTTGTGTTCTTTTCCTAAACCACATTGATCCACTAGTGACATTTCCATGTGTGTTCTTTCCCTAAACCACATGGATCCACTATAGACATTGCATGTGTGTTCTTTTCCTAAACCACATGGATCCACAAGACCCATTGCATGTCTGTTCTTTTCTGGAACCACATTGATCCGCAAGAGACATTGCATGTGTGTTCTTTTCCTAAACCAGATGGATCCACTAGTGATATTTGCATGTGTGTTCTTTTCCTAAACCACATGGATCCACTAGAGACATTGTATGTGCTATCTTTTCCTAAACCACATGGATCCACTAGTGACATTTGCATGTGTGTGTTCTTTTTCTAAACCAGATGGATCAACTAGAGACATTGCATATGTCTTTTCCTAAACCTCATGGATCCACTAGAGTCATTGGATGTGTGTTCTTTACCTAAACCACATGTATCCACTAGATTCAGTGCATGTGTGTTCTTTTCCTAAACCACATGGATCCACTGGAGACATTGCATGTGTGTTCTTTTCCTAAACCACATTGATCCACTAGTGACCTTTGCATGTGTGTTCTATCCCTAAATAACATGGATCCACTTGTGACATTTGCATGTGTGTTATTTTACTCAATGACATGGATCCATTAGAGACATTTCATGTGTGTTCATTTCCTACATCACCTTGACCCGCTGGTGTCATTGCATGTGTGTTCTTTTCCTAAAACACATGGATCCACTAGAGTCGTTACATGTGTGTTTTTTTCCTAAACCAACATTGATCCACTTGAGTCATTGCCAGTGTGTTGCTTTCCTAAATCACATTGATCCACTGGTGACATTTGCATGTGTGTTCTTTTCCTAAACCACATTGATCCTGTTGACATTGCATGTGTGTTCTTTTCCTAAACCACATGGATCCACTAGAGTCATTGCATTTGTGTTCTTTTCCTAAACCCCATTGATCCACTTGTGAAATTTGCAGGTGTGTTCTTTTCCTAAACCATATTGATCCACTAGAGTCATTGCATGTGTGTTCGTTTCCTCAACCACATGGATCCACTAGAGTCATTGCATGTGTTTTATTTGCCTAAACCACATGGATCCGCTTGAGACATTGCATGTGTGTTCTTTTACTAAACCACATGAATCCACTAGAGTCATTGCATGTGTGGTCTATTCCTAAACCACATGGATCCACAGGAGTCATTGCATGTGTGTTCTTTTCCTAAACCACATGGATCCACTGGTGACATTTGCATGTGTTCTTTTCTTAAACCACATGGATCCACTAGAGTCATTGCATGTGTGTTCTTTTCCTAGACCACACGGATCCATTCGAGACATTGCATGTGTGTTCTTTTCCTAAACCACAATTATCCACCGGTTACATTTGAATGTGTGTCCTTTTCCTAAACCACATGGATCTACTAGAGTCATTGCATGCATGTTCTTTTCCTAAACCACATTAATCCACTGGTGACATTGCATGTGTGTTCTTTTCCTAAAACAGATGGATCTGCTGGTGACATCTCCATGTGTGTTCTTTTCTTAAACCACATGCATCCACTTGGGTCATTGCATGTGTTTTCTTTTCCTAAACCACATTGATCCACTGGTAACATTTCCATGTTTGTTCTTTCCATAAACTACATGGATCCACTAGAGACATTGCATGTCTATCCTTTTCCTGAACCACATTGATCCACTAGAGACATTGCATGTGTGTTCTTTTCCTAAACCACATGGATCCACTAGTGACATTTGCATGTGTGTTCTTTTTCCTAAACCAAATGGATCCTCTATAGACATTCCATGTGTGTTCGTTTCCTAAACCACATGGATCCACTACTCACATTTGCATGTGTGTTCTTTTCCTAAACCACATGGATCCACTAGAGACATTGCATGTGTGTTCTTTTCCTAAACCACATGGATCCACAAGAGTCATTGCATGTCTATTCTTTTCCTGAACCACAATGATCCGCAAGAGACGTTGCATGTGTGTTCTTTTCCTAAACCACATGGATCTACTAGTGATATTTGCATGTGTGTTCTTTTCCTAAACCACATGGATCCACTAGAGGCATTATATGTGGTATCTTTTCCTAAACCACATGGATCCACTAGTGACATTTGCATGTGTGCTCTTTTTCTAAACCACATGGATCAACTAGAGACATTTGATGGCTCGTGGTTGATGTAGAGGTCGTTGGGAACCCCAAGAGGAAGGTATGATGAGCACAGCAGCAAGTTTCCCTCAGTTATGAAACCAAGGTTTAATCGAACCAGTAGGAGCAAGGAAACACCCCAAAGGTGTTGCTAGCTGAGCCTTGGCAGGGCGCAACACTACTAGGAAACAGCTCTTCTGTGGCGCATGTAATTACATCTTCTGTGGCGCATATCCTAGTTGCCACTATTATCTCGCCACTGATATCTGCTTCCTGTGGCGCATATAGATATGTGCCACAGAAGTCCTAGACTTCTGTGGCGCATTTCTTCATATGCGCCATAGGAATAACTTCTGTGGCGCATTTACACATATGCGCCACAGAAAAGCCATGCGTCACTGACTATATAATTATATGCGCCACGGATTGCGTAACACGTATTCAAAGTAAAATACTTTCCTGGTGTATAATCAGGTATTTATACAGGATTTATACAGATTTATCTAGATGAGTATAAAATACATTGCACAAGTAGTAGATGCATGAAAACCTACATATATATAATACAAACACTTAGAGGCCGATCGAGATACATATATAGTGCCAAGTGCCAAATTTTTACACAAGCGCCGAATACAAAGTTCATATCAGCTCACATTACAAATATGAAGCGGCCACCGCCGCCTACACTAGGATCAAGTAGAATACAGCTGTGATAATGGTGAGCAAGAGCATTAGCCCGACCAATATCTTCATCCAGTTCTTCTTCCACAAGTGGTTCCTCCACTTGGCTATCGCCTCCTCTCTAGTCGTGTATCATTTGTAGATGTTGCCGCTGAACTTGTTCACTTGTTTGTGGCAATCCTCCCACTCCTTGTAGACTCCTGGAACCCTACCCATGTACACCACATACCACCTCGTCGCCATCTTTATGGATGACAAGGCATATTAGTAAAAATACAATGAAAAGAATGAATAAAGGGTTCACATCCATATATATATGTTCACAGAATATAAAACAAATGATCCATAAACCTAAAAGTTAGATCATCATAGAAGCAATAAGTTCAACGACAACATGACCACAAGGTAGTTTAAGTCTAACAACAATGACCATTTTGTTGGGTCCGCAGCATAGAAAACAAAATTCTTCCTACGGTGTGAACTACACGCCAAGATCTATCTACTAGGTACAGAGCAACGGGTGGACATACATCCAACGAGAACTTACCCTCGTAGACAACGAGTTGTGTTAACGAGTAGGAATTCGTGGTTGATGTAGTTGTACACTTGCCGATCTCAAGATCGTGATGAAGTCTAGCAGGTCCGGCTCCAGCACGTCCATCAGATCCAGCTCCAGCACCACCAAGTCCAGCACCGCAAAGCAGCAGTGCATCCGTGATCGCACACACGTCCGGTACCCCGACAACCTCCGTCCCTCGCTCCAGCAAAGCAGCGGAAGCAGCAACTCCTTTCCAGATAAAGCCACCGGGAACATGTATCTCGCTAATCCGAGACCATGGGGGAATAATACTAGAGGGGGAGAGACATCCTTCACAAGGACGTGTGTGGGAGAAGTGAGGAGAGGGGGCCTTTTATAGGAGGAGGGGAGGGTACCCCTCCTTCATGGCCGGCGCATGGGGGAGGTGACCCTTCACCTCCTCCATTCATGTGGTGGTAACCCCTCCACATTAAAATGCCCCTTCACATTCTCTTTTAAAGTCTCCACTTTAAATGCATTAAATTTCTCCAAATTTAATGCTCTCTCATTTAATAAAACTCTTTTATTATTTTTATTCAGAATTTTGTTAATTACTTTAATTAACAAACATTCACATAAAACTCCCTGCAACATTTCAATATTACACGTAGAACCAATTTCAGCATTTTCACCTGAAACAGTTTCGGTGTCTATTGAAATAATTCCAGCGCTTTCTTAAATCTTTATCTGAAACATATTTGCTCCAAATGGTGTCGGTATACCTTAAGTGTGTCACCCTATGGTTCACGAATAATGCAGACATGATCGAGACCCCTCTCCGATCCATAATCAGCCAGGACACGGAGATCCATCGACTCCTACACATTCAACGATGACTTCTCTGATCGTGAGAACCTTTAATGCTAGTAACTAAATCCCTTTGTCTCGCGATATATTACATGTCCGAGATTCGATCATCGGTATCTCCATACCTAGTTTGATCTTGTTACTGACATGCACTCTTTTCTCGTTCCCGTGATATAACATTCTAGTGATCACATCACTTGCTTGCAAGCTATTTCAATGTGATATCACCGAGAGGGCCCAGAGTATATCTATCCGTCATCGGATTGACAAATTCCACTCTTGATCCATGAGCCTCAACATAACACCTTCGTACCAGAACCCATCTTTATAGTCACCCACATTACGGTGTGACGTTTGATGTTATCAAGATACTCTTCCGGTGTTAGCAATTAACATGATCTCATGGTCTAAGGATAAAGATTACTTCGTATGATGTTATAGCAATATAAACATAATGACTTTGATCATAATGCTATACTTCGGATGAATGTTCATCACATCATTCCACCAATGGTGTGACCTTGTTATTAACAACATCCAATGTCCACGATCAGGAAACCTTGATCATCTTGTTAATCAACAAGCTAGTCTATAAGAGAGGCATAACTAGGAACCCTTTTTGTTTATTAAACACACATGTATTGATGTTTCCGATCAATACAATTCTAGCATGTAAAATAAACATTTATCATAAACATGGAATAAGATAATAACCACTTTATTATTGCCTCTTGGGCATATTCCTTTCACATTTCGACCACGAGATAGTAAAGTTTATGACACACAAACTAATACAGCACACGTCCATCAAGAATATACACACACTGGATCATGCTAGAGGGACACATCAATCATGATTAAGACTTCCTCTTCTCGCTCGGCTTCGGGAACGGTAGATAGCCCTCTTTCGTTGTCCACGTCCTTGTGTCACCCTGCTTACGGAGGCTTTCTTCGACCTCCCTCTTACTCAACCCTCTGCCTTGTTGTAGGGGACCGCCCCTTGTGTTGACATCTTCAATGATGATTTGTGACAACTTCATCTGAATGCGATGGAAGTCTTCTCTAAGATCAGCATCGTCAATTTTCACCAAAGTTTCAGCCCTTCCTCGGAGACTAGATGGCAACGTTAGGTTCTGGCAATCCCGAACATAGCCTTTAAGGTGATGGAGGACGTAGAAGGCCTCCTTGGCACCAGTAGTCGACTTCTTGACGCAGGGGAAGTCGAGCACGTGCTTGAACACGTGTTTGCCATCCTTGATACATTCCCCCTTATCTACGAAGGTGCATCCCTTCTTGGTGTAGCCCTCGAGAGCCTCATTGAGAACACCCCTTATTCTGGTGTAGTCTTTCTTCTTCGTCAAACTCCCCGAGTCGAAATACGTGGCTAGCGAATACCTCGGGGCAAGGACGATGAGTGTGCGATGTTGTCTCTACGCAACACAATTGGAACGGAATGTTGGAAAAAGAGCAAAGGAAGAAATCTATAAGAAATGCATAAGTTACGGTGGCGATGAGCGAGTGTGTGTACTTACTCGGGAAAGAAAGGCAAAAGAAGTGTGCCCTTCCTCTTGTTGTCCACCATGAACTTCTCGAGGTACGCCGTCGCCTTGGTCCGTGTCTCTGATCCTTCGAACAACTGGCTGTCCCGCATGTAGTAGGGATCCACTATAGCGATTTCTAGGGTACTTTCTCTCTTGATCGTGAGCGCCAGTTTGAGCGCGTATAGGTAGACCAAGTTATAGTCCAGCCGTTTCATGAGAAACAGCTTGAATATGTCCTCAAACGCTATGAAGAATATATCCGCAGGGGGTTCATTGACGAAGCCCACGTCCAGTGGCACCTTGGCCGTGAAAACCGGGTAATTTGGATCTTCTTCTTTAAGAAGGAGGGCCTCTAGTGTCTTGACACCCTCTTGCAAAGTTAACATGGCTCCAACCGCAATGTGGATCATATCCGGAGTCAATATCGGAACACCAGCTACATGCACTCGGGGCAAGCCAAATTGTGTGGATGGTACGACG
The DNA here is from genome assembly GCA_023614405.1 of Avena insularis. Lineage (NCBI taxonomy): Eukaryota > Viridiplantae > Streptophyta > Magnoliopsida > Poales > Poaceae > Avena > Avena insularis. The sequence continues at coordinate 242,600,542 of CM042688.1, forward strand.
ACGGCGTCCTGACCCTGGATCCTCTTCGGAAGAGGCTGGCTCGCACCCTTCTTATTATTATTAATACCTCTCTTCCTGTAGTGCTTCTTCTTCACTTGATGTCGTACTTGCCATCTGCTCATCAGTCGCCTTTCGGAGTGTGTTGGGGCTGAAAACCAATCCCAGTTTCTCTTGTGGTGGATCGGCGGCCGGAGGCGTCTCTTGAGAAAGACCATGGAAGACCAGGCGCTGCGTGCATGTATTGGGCCGACCAGCTTGATGGTCGTCGCGAGCTGCGAAGGGTTCTTCATCCACAGAAGGCATATACAATCCTTTGGCGGCACCGGTGTTGATGAAGTCATCAATGTTGACCAATTCATCATAATATTCATGGGTGCCATCATGTGGTGGTGGTAGCGGGGGCGACGGCGGTTGCGGCACAACGTCTTTGCCATGTGGCGGTGCACATGCTGCCAAGAGTTGATGGTGACGGCTGGTGTTGGTGACGATGGTGGATACTGGCTTCCGAGGTGGTGTCCGGGCAATGATCGGTCGAGAGGTGGCGCCGGTGCTCCCCCCCCCCCCGTAAGACGAATCTGGGTCTTCGGCCATGTCAAGGGCCAGTTGTAGCATTCCCCAAGGGTCTTGTGTTCATCGGCTCCCTGAGGTTGAAAGGGGGGTCCATGTCGTCGCACCCTGGCAACACCCGAGCCAACCTGACCCTCATCACGTCATCATCCATTGGATTGTTGTGCATCGTGCGGCTCGCCGGTTGTATAGGAGTGCCCTTGGCAACATCCTTCAACTCACCGCCGACATCTTTAAGCAGGAGTACGCAAGAAGTGTCCTGAGGAAAAAACATGTTGTTGGGCGTCATGAGATGGCAGCAGTCATGCATCAAAGGCATAAAGGATATGACGTGCACTAACTAATTAGTTACCTTGGTGATGGCGTGGATCTCGGCTAATGTAGAGACAAGGCCGATGCCGGCGGCCGGCCTATCATCATCTGCAATCTCCCGCTCGGGTGCCTCATGAAGCACCACCGCCGTCGGCTGCGCCTTATTGGTATCTTTGGCGGGAGGGCACGTCGGTGTGACCAAAACGAGCGGCTGCGTCCCAACGTTGACGGCTGGCGGGGTCACCAGGTCCAGCGACACAGTAACATTGATGCCCGAGTTGCTGCCGCTTAAGCTGGGCAGATGTATCGGCCCCTGTCGACCTCCCGCATTCCAAGCAGTAAGCCCCTTGAAAAACTCAGGGGGGATTATCGAGCAGAGCTTCTATTCCACTAACTTGTCCACCGTTTTCTCGTCCACCGCCTTGTCCTCCAGTGTCTGCACCTTCATCTTCAGCTCTGCAACAACGGCTTTCTCCTGGTTCTTCCTCTCCCTTCTTTTCTTGGCGTCCTCTTTGTAGTACTCCTTGAACTTCATGCTCGTACCAAAGCCGGACACACGGCCAACTGAGGACGGCAGCAACCCCTTGTCCCTCCTCTTGTAAGCATTGGTCGCCCTGTTGAAAACCGTGTCCCACGGCTCCGAGGAATCCTGGGACGACTCTGTGGGCAGTAGCGTTCAGTTCATCCTCCTGCAGAGACAAGGAAAGGTGAACCCATTTAGATTCTTGACCAGTTGCCTTTTCTTGAACCAACCCATGAAGCTGGAGTTGTGCTCTCTGGTTACGTCTCCCTTCTTCCTCGGCCGGCCCTGGTCGACGTACTCCTGCTTGATTAAGCTTCTGTGCTCTTTGACCCAAGGGCCGACCACTTCAATGTGTTGTAGCGTGAATCGGTGTGCCCTTTCAAAATCAGTGCGTCGACCATCAATGCCGACATGTAGTGAGCGGTAGCCCTTGCGGTGACCATATCCACCGAGCCTGCCGAGGTGCTTCTTTGTGGGTATTCCAACATCCTTGCTCTCGGTTGTTAGATAATTCTGGCAGAAGGAGATGCACTTGTAGATCAGAAAGACCTTGGATATGCTTCCATCTAGACGAGACCTGTTGCGAACGAATCCTTTGATGACACCGTTTAGCCTTTCAAACGGCATCATGTTGTGCAGGAATGTCGGCCCGAGCTGGATGATGTCGTCCACGACATGTACAAGAAGATGCACCATGATGTCGAAGAATGCGGGTGGGGAGTAAATCTCATGCTCGCATAGTATCATCACGATCTCTTCCTATAGCCTGTCGAGCTGCTTCACACCGATTGACTTCTTAGATATGACGTCGAAAAAGTTACACAGGCCAAACAACGTCTCACGGACATGCTCGTCCATTATCCCACGGATCGCAACTGGGAGTATCTGCGTCATTAGCACGTGACAGTCGTGAGACTTCATACCGCTGAACCTCTTCTTTGCCACGTCCAGATATCTGCTTATCTTCCCCGAGTAACCGTCAGGAACTTTCACTCCTAAGAGGCACCTGAAAAACTGCTCGACCTCCTCCAGACTCAGAGTGAAGCAGGCAGCGCAAAGCACCACCTCATTCTTCTTAACTCTTTTGCGGTGACCTTGAGTCCCTTCCGTCTGATCATCATCATCATCATCATCATCATCACTATCAGGGTACTGAAGATCTTTCTTTATACCAACCAATTTAAGGTCCTTTCTTGCTTTCGGCCCATCCTTGGTCCTCTCCGGCATGTTCAGTAGAGTGCCAAGCAGACTCTCGGTAACGTTCTTCGTGATGTGCATTACATCGAGGGTATGGGGAGTGTGAAGGACCTTCCAATACGACAGGTCCCAGAAAACAGACCTTGCTTTCCATACACCCAGCAGCGGCTTTGTCCTCGGTCGTTTTTTTCCAGGCATAGGGAAATCTACCCAATTATTCAAAAGCTCCTCGATTTCTTCGCCACTCCTCGGACACGGGGCTCTTTCGAGCTCTTCCTTACCATTGAACAGGTCACCACGTTTTCTCCATGGGTGATCCATGCGGAGCCACTTTCGAGTACCTTGGAACACGGTTTTCGAAGACCCGGGATCCCTTGGTAGCTGGAGATGCGGTGTCTCATCCATGCACTTGACACATGCATTGTGTCCGTGGTTCACCTGGGCTGATACATATGCGTAACTAGGATAGTCCTGCACGGCCGTGAGCAACGCGGCTCTCAGATGGAAATATTCTTTAGTGTAGGCGTCCCACGTATGGGCCGACGTCTCCCACAAGCTGGCTAACTCCTCTCTCAATAGCCCGAGATACAGATGCATATCGATACCTGGTTGTTTTGGCCCCTGAATAAGAATGCTCATGTGTACATACCTTTGCTTCGTGCATAGCCACGGGGGGAGGTTGTATGTCCATACAAACACGGGCCAGGTGCTATGCGTGCTACTCTGGTTTCCAAAAGGATTGAGTCCATCGGTGCTCATACACAGCCTGACGTTCCTTGCATCGCTCCCAAACTCTTCGAACTCGATGTCTAATGCATTTCACTGGCTAGCATCTGAAGGGTGTGTCAGGATCTTGCCCTTCTCTGGATCATCTTCGGGTTTCTCTCTTTCTGCGTGCCATTGCATGAGCTTTGCTTCCTTAGGATCTACGAAATATCGCTACAGGCGAGGGGTGATAGGAAAGTACCATAACACTTTTCGAGGAACTTTCTTGTTCCCTCTCTTGTACCATCCTTGGCCACACACCAGACATGTGGTTCTATCCGCGTACTTGTTCCGATAAAGTGCACAATCATTGATGCATGCGTGGTATTTAATGTGTGGTAGGTCGAGAGGGCACACGATTTTCTTGGCCTCCTCGATACTTGTTGGCAATGTGTTCCCCTTAGGAAGTCGATCGTGCCAGTATTCCATGTTCGCATTGAAGCTCACATCGGTCCATTTGTGTTCGGCCTTCATCTCAATAGCCTTGAGCGTTACACTCAAACGTGTATCCTCGGGGCGACACCCAGGATACAATGGAGTAATCCCGTCTACCTCCATTTGGGCCAGCTTGGCTTTCTCTCTGGCTGCAGCTTTGTCATTGCTCGTCTCCTTGAGGAGCAGTTCTTGAACATGAGGGTCCTGCAAGACCAAAGTTAGGAGCGTCTGTGTGTTCGCGTGTTCTCCTTCTTCATGATCATGATCATGCCCGTCGCCATCTCCTTCTCCATGCTGATCATGCCCGCCGGCATCTCCTTCTTTGTTATGATGATCATGCCTGCTGGCATCTCCTTCGTCATGATGATCATGCCCGGTAGACTCTTCGTCTTCTCGCCCGCCCACGTCTTCGTGACCACCACCATGTCCTGCCAGCTCCTCATTGAGGTTGAGCATGAAACCGCGACTAAGCAGGTGACCCTCCAATTTTCTAGATTCAGGGTCGATCCAGTGCTGCAGTTTGCATGTTCGACATGGACATCTTATCACGGTCTTGTTGTTCAGAATCATGTCCACCTTCGCGCCTTTCTGGTACCTAGCAATTCGACCTTCGCTCATCGTGAGGACCATGGTTGCCTGAGCGGTCAAAATAGAGAGTATAGGTGAGAACCACACCATATATGAACACACACATGCATGAATGCTAGCCGGAAAAAATTCGGCATGACCTTTCCTAAAATTAGGACATATGGGTAGTGCAAAAATCTGCCGAAATGGAAATGAATCAACATTTCGGCAAACATCTATGCAACCACACCGGCCGGGCCCGACACAACAACAAGCAACCAACAAAAAACTTTCTCCCATTGCAAACATTCATGCACCACACAAGCATTGTCTCGCCATGGATCGCACACACACACCGCCCACGCGACAAGCTTCACCTACATGTTCATGGCCAAGTACTCACCTAGTAGACACAATAATAGCGAGACGAGACCGTGCGATGAGAGTGTGTGGACAAATAGATCTACAATGCAAGTTGGTGGAGAGGAAATTAGTAAACAAATAGAGATGTGAGAGAGAAAAGTAAGAAAATTTTAGATCTAGAAGTTGGAGCGAAGCTTCCACTTACCAATCTATGGATTAAAGTAGGTTTAGTTACAAGGAAATGGAGAAACTATGGGCAAGATGGGGTGTGAGGGAGGAGGAAGACGAGTTGGGAGGAGGTAGAGATGTGAAATGGGTGGTGGTGGATAGATAGATAAGAAAGATAGCTTTTGTCACCTTTTTAACATGGATCTAGATGCCCTCATCTGTGGCGCATATGGAGGAAATGCGCCACAGATGCTTAAACTTCTGTGGCGCATAAGTCCATATGCGCCACAGAAGTGGGTGAATTAGATTCCCTGTGTGGGGACCACCTCCAAGTTTTGTGGCGCATGTTGGGATATGCGCCACAGAAGTGAAACACATCTGTGGCGCATATCAGAACATGCGCCATAGAACTTGGGTGAATTAGATTCCGTGGTGGGGCCCCCCTCCATGTTCTGTGGCGCATGAGGAAATATGCGCCACAGAAGAGGCAACTTCTGTGGCACATGAGGAAATATGCGCCACAGAAGAGGCAACTTCTGTGGCGCATATCTCAGAATGCGCCACAGAACTTGGATCAACCCACCCCGGCTGGCTGGTCCCACCAATCTTCTGTGGCGCATACTCTGGAGAATGCGCACAGTATCAATCTTCAGGCGCATGCTTTCAGTGCCATCGATGTTTTCCTGTGGCGCATTGTTTCGCATATGCGCCACTGAACATCTTGTCTATCTATAGGTTGTTTCCTAGTAGTGCAATACCGGTGCTAGTAACGTGGAGACCTGCACAATACAACCATAGAACTCTGTCCCCAACTTGCGATGAGGTTGTCAATCTCACTGTGTTTTGCTGAAAAGAAAGGATTAAAAGTATTGAATGGAAAGAAGTAATAGTTTGCAGAAAGTAAACACAAAGCAGTAATAGTTTGTAGATTATATGTAGAAGAAAAGGACAAGGATCCATAGTTCACTAGAGGTGGCTCTCCTTAGGATAGATAACATGCTGGGTGAACAAATTATAGCGGGGCAATTGACAAACATCGACAAAGCAATACATGCATATACTAATCATCTTGACTCCTTTGAGATTCGATTGGGCATTACAACATTTACACGAATTTTTATGGTGAAGCACAGAAATCTGTTTCGGGACAGTAACTTTCCCAATCATTACTTCTCTCTCATTAGAGGCTACTCTTGGCACAAAAAGCAAATAAAAAGGATAAGGAGCGGTTATTACTGAAGTAATAACTTCCAAGAGTCATCTAAACCTTTTGGGTTATCTCCCAATAAGTACTTTTCTTTAACGCCTTTAAGTTAGGCATAAGAAGCAAGAAAGAATCAAGTGTTCTCAAATGAAGAAGCATTAAAACCAAATTTCGTTTTCATAGGAGAGGTAAAATAAATCTTTTATCTCTTCTTAGGAAAGTGTTATATACCTTTCTTGAGTGGGAGTTGATATTTAATGGTGCCTTCTTTCATATCAATAATGGCACCAACAGTTCTAAGAAAAGGTCTCCCCAAAGTAATAGGACAAGAAGCATTGTATTCAACATCCAAAACATAGAAATCAACGGGGACATAGGCATTGTTAACCATAATAATAACATCATTAAGACTCCCCATGAGTTTCATTTTAGCATTATCATCAAGTGGGACATTCAAATAACAATCTTCAAGTGGAGGCAAATCAAGAATATCATAAATCCTTCTAGGCATAATAGAAACACTACTATCAAGATCACATAAAGCTTTGAAATCAAAGTCATTCACTTTCATATTAATGATGGGTTCCCAACCATCTTCTTATTTTATAGGAATAGAAGCTTTATGTTTCATCTTTTCTCCTTTAATCTTTATGAGAGCATCAGTAACATGTTTTGTAAAGGCCATGTTCATAGCACTAGCATTAGGACTTTTAGCAAGCTTTTGTAGGAACTTAATAACTTCAGAGATATTGCAACCATCAAGATCAAAATCAAATTTATCATCTAAACTAGTAGAACTATTATTAGCCTCAACACTAGTGGTAGTGATAGTAGAAACACTAATGTTTCTAGTAATTTCATCTTCTCTTTCCCACTTAGCATGTAATTCAGCTAATAGTCTAACATTTTCATCAATTCTTACTTGTATATCATTAGTATCTACAAAGGGATTATCATTAGTTTCAGGTTTAGGAGCCATTTTATTCAAAGAAGATTGAGCTTCAGCCAAAGATACTATATTTCTTTCAGCATTAGAGAGTTTTTCCTCAATAGTTTTATTGAAAGCAGTTTGTTTACTAATAAACTCTTTAAGAATAACTTCAAGTTTAGAGGGAGCACTTCTATTATTGTTGTAAGAATTTCCATAAGCATTACCATTGTTGGGAGGATATGGCTATTAATTGTTGTTACCAAAATTACTCCTATAAGCATTATTGCCAAAATTATTATTTCTTATGAAGTTCACATCAACTTGCTCTTCTTGAGCAACCAAAGAGGCTAAAGGAACATTATTCGGATCAATATGGGCTTTCCCATTAACAAGCATAGACATAATAATATCAATCTTATCACTCAAAGAGGAAGTGTCCTTAACAGAATTTACCTTCCTACCTTGTGGAGCTCTCTCAGTATGCCATTCAGAATAATTAACCATCATATTGTCCAGAAGTTTTGTTGCAGCACCCAAAGTAATGGTCATAAAGGTACCTCCAGCAACAAAATCCAATAGGTTCCTTGAAGAATAGTTCAATCCTGCATAAAAAGTTTGGATGATCATCCAAGCAGTCAGTCCATGAGTGGGACAATTCTTTACCAAACATTTCATTCTTTCCCAAGCTTGAGCAACATGTTCATTATCGGATTGTTTAAACTTCATTATTTCACTTCTCATAGATATAATCTTAGCATGAGGATAGTATTTTCCAATGAAAGCATCTTTGCACTTAGTCCAATAATCAATATTATTCCTAGTTAAGGAATTCAACCATTCTTTAGCTTTTCCTCTCAAAGAGAAAGGAAACAATTTTAGCTTAATAATATCACAATCTATATCCCTATGCTTTTGCATATCACAAAGTTCAACAAAGTTATTTAGATGGGCAGCAACATCTTCATTACCAATACCAGAAAATTGTTCTCTCATAACAAGATTGAATAAAGCAGGTTTTATCTCAAAGAAAGTAGCTTCAGGCACAGGTGGAGCAATAGGTGTGCTCATAAAATCATTGTTGTTGGTGCTAGTGAAGTCACAACTTAGTGTTTTCAAGGGTAGTCATTTTTTGTGTTTTTGATAAACAAAGCAAACTTGTAAAACTAATTTATTTGTGTTTTTGATAACAAAACAAGCAAACAAAGCAAAAAGAAACAAAGAAAAACAAAAATAACAAAGTAAAGAGATTGGTTATGAGGGACTCCGCTTGTGAAGATGTCCTTGACTCCCCGGCAACGGCGCCAGAAAAATGCTTGATGGCTCGTGGTTGATGTAGAGCTTGTTGGGAACCCCAAGAGGAAGGTATGATGAGCACAGCAGCAAATTTACCTCAGTTATGAAACCAAGGTATAATCGAACCAGTAGGAGCAAGGAAACACCCCAAAGGTGTTGCTAGCTGAGCCTTGGCACGGCGCACTACCGGTGCTAGTAGCAACATGGAGACCCGCACAACACAACCACAGAACTCTATCCCCAACTTGCGATGAGGTTGTCAATCTCATCGTGTTTTGCTGAAAACAAAGGATTAAATGTATCGAATGGAAAGAATTAATAGTTTGCAGAAAGTAAACACAAAGCAGTAACAGTTTGTAGATTATATGTAGAAGAAAAGTTCCGGGATCCATAGTTCACTAGAGGTGGCTCTCCTTAGGATAGATAACATGCTGGGTGAACAAATTACAGCGGGGCAATTGACAAACATCGAGAAAGCAATACATCCATATACTAATCATCTTGACTCCTTTGAGATTTGATTGGGCATTACAACATTATACATAGACCGCCATCCAACTTCATCTATGACTAATAATCCACCTTCAGGTTATCATCCGAACCCCCTCTAGTATTAAGTTGCAAGCAACATATTATTGCTTTATGAATTGCGTGTAAAGTAAACAATACGATTGTTCTATGAACAAAGGATTTTTGTTTTCTCCCTAGTAGCAACAGCACATCTAGTACCTTAGAGATTTCTGTCACTTCCCAGTTACGGAGGCATGAACCCACTATCGAGCATAAATACTAACTCCTGGAGTTGCTAGCATCTACTTGGCCAAGATAGCTACTAACAATGGAAAGCATGCAAGATCACAAATAACAAAGACATGATAGAATCAATAATCAATCTGAAATAGCATCTCAATATCCGTCGGATCCCTGCAAACACAACATGCAGAATTACAAATAGATGATCTTGATCATGAATGGAGCTCACAAGATCTAGGCATGAAAGCACAAAGGAGGAGAACTAGCCATCTAGCTACTACATGGATCCGTAGTCCAAGGATGAACTACTCACACATCACACCGGAGGCTTGCATGATTATGAAGAAGGCCTCCAGGGTGAATTCCCCTCTCTAGCGAGGTGCCGGGAAGAGCTTCCGATCCCTCCTGATGTAGGGATGGAGATGACAACGGCTACAGACTCTTTCATGGATTCTTGATCGGGTACTTAGGGTTTTCGTTCCGAGGGCATCTTATAGGCGGAAGGAGAGGACGAGGGGTTGCTGGGGTCGGCCAGACCAACCCCTAGCGCGAGCCAGGCCTGGCTGCCCGGCCAGGTGGTGTGGTCGCCGCCTAGCCCTTCTCCGTCTCGTATTCTGGCATCTGATGACTTCCGAAAAAATAGGCACTTTGTCTTTTGTCCCGTCCAATTCCGAGAATATTCATTTTCTGACTTTCCTGGAACCAAAAACAATAGAAAAGAGACAGCTAGCACTGTGGCTCTTGTTAATAGGTTAGTCCAAGAAATCATATGAAAAGTACTCCAAAGTGTGGACAAAACACAAGAAAGTGGATAAAACCAAGCATGGAACATCAAAAATTATAGATACATTTACAATGTATCAACATTTCATATGCATGTCTGTTCTTTACCTAAACCACATGTATCCACTAGATTCATTGCATGTGTGTCCTTTTACTAAACCACATGGATCCACTGGAGACATTGCATGTGTGTTCTTTTCCTAAACCACATTGATCCACTAGTGACCTTTGCATGTGTGTTCTTTTCCTAAATCACATGGATCCACTTGTGACATTTGCATGTGTATTATTTTACCAAACCACATGGATCCACTAGAGACATTGCATGTGTGTTCTTTTCCTACATCACATTGATCCGCTGGTGTCATTGCATGTGTGTTCTTTTCCTAAACCACATGGATCCACTAGAGTCCATTCATGTGTGTTCTTTTCCTAAACCACATTGATCCACTTGAGTCATTGCATGTGTGTTCTTTTCCTAAATCACATTGATCCACTTGTGACATTTGCATGCGTGTTCTTTTTCTAAACCACATTGATCCACTGTTGACATTGGACGTGTGTTCTTTTCCTAAACCACATGGATCCACTAGAGTCATTGGATGTGTGTTCTTTTCCTAAATCCCATTGATCCACCGGTGACATTTGCAGGTGTGTTCTTTTCCTAAACCACATTGATCCACTAGAGTCATTGCATGTGTGTTCGTTTCCTAAACCACATGCATTCACTAGAGACATTGCATGTGTGTTCTTTTCCTAAACCACATGGATCCACTAGAGACATTGCATGTGTGTTCTTTTCCTAAACCACATGGATCCACTAGAGACATTGCATGTGTGTTCTTTTCCTAAACCACATTGATCCACTAGTGACCTTTGCATGTGTGTTCTTTTCCTAAATCACATGGATCCACTTGTGACATTTGCATGTCTGTTCTTTTCCTAAACCACACGGATTCACTGGTGCCATTTCATGTGTGTTCTTTTCCTAAACCACATTGATCCACCGGTTACATTTGGATGTGTATTCTTTTCCTAAACCACATGGATCCACTAGATTCATTGCATGTATGTTCTTTTCCTAAACCACATTGATCCACTAGTGACATTGCATGTGTGTTCTTTTCCTAAACTAGATGGTTCTGCTGGTGATATTTCCTTGTGTGTTCATTTCTTAAACCACATGCATCCGCTTTGGTCATTGCATGTGTTTTATTTTCCTAAACCACATTTATCCACTGGTGACATTTCCATGTCTGTTCATTCCCTAAACCACATGGATCCACTAGAGACATTGCATGCGTGTTCTTTTCCTAAATCACATTGATCCACTTGTGACATTTGCATGCGTGTTCTTTTTCTAAACCACATTGATCCACTGTTGACATTGGACGTGTGTTCTTTTCCTAAACCACATGGATCCACTAGAGTCATTGGATGTGTGTTCTTTTCCTAAACCCCATTGATCCACCGGTGACATTTGAAGGTGTGTTCTTTTCCTAAACCACATTGATCCACTAGAGTCATTGCATGTGTGTTCGTTTCCTAAACCACATGCATTCACTAGAGACATTGCATGTGTGTTCTTTTCCTAAACCACATAGATCCACTAGAGACATTGCATGTGTGTTCTTTTCCTAAACCACATGGATCCACTGGAGACATTGCATGTGTGTTCTTTTCCTAAACCACATTGATCCACTAGTGACCTTTGCATGTGTGTTCTTTTCCTAAATCACATGGATCCACTTGTGACATTTGCATGTCTGTTCTTTTCCTAAACCACACGGATTCACTGGAGACATTTCATGTGTGTTCTTTGCCTAAACCACATTGATCCACCGGTTACATTTGGATGTGTATTCTTTTCCTAAACCACATGGATCCACTAGATTCATTGCATGTATGTTCTTTTCCTAAACCACATTGATCCACTAGTGACATTGCATGTGTGTTCTTTTCCTAAACTAGATGGTTCTGCTGGTGATATTTCCTTGTGTGTTCTTTTCTTAAACCACATGCATCCACTTTGGTCATTGCATGTGTTTTATTTTCCTAAACCACATTTATCCACAGGTGACATTTCCATGTCTGTTCATTCCCTAAACCACATGGATCCACTAGAGACATTGCATGCGTGTTCTTTTCCTAAACCACATGGATCCACTCGAGTCATTGCATGTCTGTTCTTTTCCCGAACCACATTGATCCACTAGAGACATTGCATGTGTGTTCTTTTCCTAAACCACATGGATCCACTAGTGACATTTGTATGTGCGTTCTTTTTCCTAAACCAAATGGATCCACTAGAGACATTGCATGTGTGGTCTTTTCCTAAACCACATGGATCCACTAGTGACATTTGCATGTCTGTTCTTTTCCTAAACCACTTGGATCCACTAGAGACATTGCATGTGTGTTCTTTTCCTAAACCACATGGATCCACTAGAGACATTGCATGTGTGTTATTTTCCTAAACCACATTGATCCACTAGTGAGCTTTGCATGTGTGTTCTTTTCCTAAATCACATGGATCCACTTCTGACATTTGCCTGTGTGTTATTTTACCAAACCACAAGGATCCACTAGAGATATTGCATGTGTGTTCTTTTCCTACATCACATTGATCAGCTGGTGTCATTCAATGTGTGTTCTTTTCCTAAACCACATGGATCCACTAGAGTCATTTCATGTGTGTTCTTTTCCTAAACCACATTGATCCACTTGAGTCATTGCATGTGTGTTCTTTTCCTAAATCACATTGATCCACTTGTGACATTTGCATGTGTGTTCTTTTCCTAAACCACATGGATCCACTAGAGTCATAACATGTGTGTTCTTTTCCTAAAACACATTGATCCACTGGTGACATTGCATGTGTGTTATTTTCCTAAACCACATTGATCCACTAGAGTCATTGCATGTGTGTTCTTTTCCTAAACCACATTGATCCACTCGTGACACTTGCATGTGTGTTATTTTCCTAAACCATATTGATCCACTAAAGACATTGCATGTCTGTTCTTTTGCTAAACCACATGGATCCACTAGTGACATTTGCATGTGTGTTCTTTTTCGTAAACCACATGGATCCACTAGAGACATTGCAGTTGTGTTCTTTTCCTAAACCGCAAGGATCCACTACTGACATTTGCATATGTGTTCTTTTCCTAAACCACATGGATCCAGTAGATACATTGAATGTGTGTTATTATCCTAAACCACATGGATCCACTAGATTCATTGCATGTGTGTTCTTTTCCTAAACCACATGGATCCACTAGAGACATTGCACGTGTGTTCTTTTCCTAAATAACATTGATCCACTGGTGACCTTTGCATGTGTGTTCTTTTCCTAAACCACATGGATCCACTAGAAACATTGCATGTGTGTTCTTTTCCTACATCACATTGATCCGCTGGTGTCATTGCATGTGTGTTCTTTTCCTAAACCACATAGATCCACTAGAGTCATTGCATGTGTGTTATTTTCCTAAAGCACATTGATCCACTTGAGTCATTGCATATGTGTTCTTTTCCTAAACCACATTGATCCACTAGTGAGATTGCATGTGTGTTCTTTTCCTAAACCACATGGATCCACTAGTGACATTTGCATGTGTGTTCTTTTCCTAAACTACATGGATCCACTAGAGACATTGCATGTGTGTTCTTTTCCTAAACCACATGGATCCACTAGATTCATTGCATGTGTGTTATTTTCCTAAACCACATGGATCCACTAGAGACATTTGCATGTGTGTCATTTTCCTACATCACATTGATCCGCTGGTGTTATTGCTTGTGTGTTCTTTTCTTAAACCACATGCATCCACTTTGGTCATTGCATGTGTTTTATTTTCCTAAACCACATTTATCCACAGGTGACATTTCCATGTCTGTTCATTCCCTAAACCACATGGATCCACTAGAGACATTGCATGCGTGTTCTTTTCCTAAACCACATGGATCCACTCGAGTCATTGCATGTCTGTTCTTTTCCCGAACCACATTGATCCACTAGAGACATTGCATGTGTGTTCTTTTCCTAAACCACATGGATCCACTAGTGACATTTGTATGTGCGTTCTTTTTCCTAAACCAAATGGATCCACTAGAGACATTGCATGTGTCGTCTTTTCCTAAACCACATGGATCCACTAGTGACATTTCCATGTCTGTTCTTTTCCTAAACCACTTGGATCCACTAGAGACATTGCATGTGTGTTCTTTTCCTAAACCACATGGATCCACTAGAGACATTGCATGTGTGTTATTTTCCTAAACCACATTGATCCACTAGTGAGCTTTGCATGTGTGTTCTTTTCCTAAATCACATGGATCCACTTCTGACATTTGCCTGTGTGTTATTTTACCAAACCACAAGGATCCACTAGAGATATTGCATGTGTGTTCTTTTCCTACATCACATTGATCAGCTGGTGTCATTCAATGTGTGTTCTTTCCCTAAACCACATGGATCCACTAGAGTCATTTCATGTGTGTTCTTTTCCTAAACCACATTGATCCACTTGAGTCATTGCATGTGTGTTCTTTTCCTAAATCACATTGATCCACTTGTGACATTTGCATGTGTGTTCTTTTCCTAAACCACATGGATCCACTAGAGTCATAACATGTGTGTTCTTTTCCTAAAACACATTGATCCACTGGTGACATTGCATGTGTGTTATTTTCCTAAACCACATTGATCCACTAGAGTCATTGCATGTGTGTTCTTTTCCTAAACCACATTGATCCACTCGTGACACTTGCATGTGTGTTATTTTCCTAAACCATATTGATCCACTAAAGACATTGCATGTCTGTTCTTTTGCTAAACCACATGGATCCACTAGTGACATTTGCATGTGTGTTCTTTTTCGTAAACCACATGGATCCACTAGAGACATTGCAGTTGTGTTCTTTTCCTAAACCACAAGGATCCACTACTGACATTTGCATATGTGTTCTTTTCCTAAACCACATGGATCTAGTAGATACATTGAATGTGTGTTATTATCCTAAACCACATGGATCCACTAGATTCATTGCATGTGTGTTCTTTTCCTAAACCACATGGATCCACTAGAGACATTGCACGTGTGTTCTTTTCCTAAATAACATTGATCCACTGGTGACCTTTGCATGTGTGTTCTTTTCCTAAACCACATGGATCCACTAGAAACATTGCATGTGTGTTCTTTTCCTACATCACATTGATCCGCTGGTGTCATTGCATGTGTGTTCTTTTCCTAAACCACATAGATCCACTAGAGTCATTGCATGTGTGTTATTTTCCTAAAGCACATTGATCCACTTGAGTCATTGCATATGTGTTCTTTTCCTAAACCACATTGATCCACTAGTGAGATTGCATGTGTGTTCTTTTCCTAAACCACATGGATCCACTAGTGACATTTGGATGTGTGTTCTTTTCCTAAACTACATGGATCCACTAGAGACATTGCATGTGTGTTATTTTCCTAAACCACATGGATCCACTAGAGACATTTGCATGTGTGTCATTTTCCTACATCACATTGATCCGCTGGTGTTATTGCTTGTGTGTTCTTTTCCTGAACCACATGGATCCACTAGAGTCATTGCATATGTGTTCTTTTCCTAAACCACATTGATCCACTTGAGTCATTGCATGTGTGTTCTTTTCCTAAACCACATTGATCCACTAGTGATCTTTGCATGTGTGTTCTTTTCCTAAATCACATGGATCCACTTGTGACATTTGCCTGTGTGTTATTTTACCAAACCACAAGGATCCACTAGAGATATTGCATGTGTGTTCTTTTACTACATCACATTGATCTGCTGGTGTCATTGCATGTGTGTTCTTTTCCTAAACCACATGGATCCACTAGAGTTATTTCATGTGTGTTCTTTTCCTAAACCACATTGATCCACTTGAGTCATTGCATGTGTGTTCTTTTCCTAAATCACATTGATCCACTTGTGACATTTGAATGTGTGTTCTTTTCCTAAACCACATGGATCCACTAGAGTCATAACATGTGTGTTCTTTTCCTAAAACACATTGATCCACTGGTGACATTGCATGTGTGTTGTTTTCCTAAACCACATTGATCCACTAGAGTCATTGTATGTGTGTTCTTTTCCTAAACCACATAGATCCACTCGTGACATTTGCATGTGTGTTATTTTCCTAAACCATATTGGTCCACTAAAGACATTGCATGTCTGTTCTTTTGCTAAACCACATGGATCCACTAGTGACATTTGCATGTGTGTTCTTTTTCGTAAACCACATGGATCCACTAGAGACATTGCAGTTGTGTTCTTTTCCTAAACCACAAGGATCCACTACTGACATTTGCATATGTGTTCTTTTCCTAAACCACATGGATCCAGTAGAGACATTGAATGTGTGTTCTTATCCTAAACCACATGGATCCACTAGATTCATTGCATGTGTGTTCTTTTCCTAAACCACATGGATCCACTAGAGACATTGCACGTGTGTTCTTTTCCTAAATAACATTGATCCACTGGTGACCTTTGCATGTGTGTTCTTTTCCTAAACCACATGGATCCACTAGAAACATTGCATGTGTGTTCTTTTCCTACATCACATTGATCCGCTGGTGTCATTGCATGTGTGTTCTTTTCCTAAACCACATAGATCCACTAGAGTCATTGCATGTTTGTTATTTTCCTAAAGCACATTGATCCACTTGAGTCATTGCATATGTGTTCTTTTCCTAAACCACATTGATCCTCTAGTGAGATTGCATGTGTGTTCTTTTCCTAAACCACATGGATCCACTAGTGACATTTGCATGTGTGTTCTTTTCCTAAACTACATGGATCCACTAGAGACATTGCATGTGTGTTCTTTTCCTAAACCACATGGATCCACTAGATTCATTGCATGTGTGTTATTTTCCTAAACCACATGGATCCACTAGAGACATTTGCATGTGTGTCACTTTCCTACATCACATTGATCCGTTGGTGTTATTGCTTGTGTGTTCTTTTCCTGAACCACATGGATCCACTAGAGTCATTGCATATGTGTTCTTTTCCTAAACCACATTGATCCACTTAAGTCATTGCATGTGTGTTCTTTTCCTAATGCACATTGATCCACTAGGGACATTTGCATTTGTGTTCTTTTCCTAAATCACATTGATCCACTAGTGACATTGCATGTGTGTTCTTTTCCTAAACCACATGGATCCACTAGAGTCATTGAATGTGTGTTCTTTTCCTAAACCCCCTTGATCCACTTGTGACATTTGCATGCATGTTATTTTCCTAAACCATATTGATCCACTAGAGACATTGGATGTGTGTTCTTTTCCTAAACCACATGGATCCATTATACCTTCGATCTGGATTATGAATGTAGTATAGCTTATTATTATCTAGTAGACCTAGGTTTATTGAATCCTCGGGAAGCAAATCATAGTGAAGTTACTTCAACGGACCTTTGGGAGTTTTAGAATTCCTTTTGTGTTTTTACCTGACCAAGCGTTTGCGTCTTTTTGTTGTTGTCGATGATGGAGAGAGAGGGCCTAGGGCATTTGGTTTCACCTATAACTGTGCAAAACATCTGATGGGAATAAAAGATAGAAATAAAGTATGCATGTAATTGTTAGAGCAAGATAAATTATATGTGGACAGTGCATCCATAATTGCTAGTGCCTCCACAACCGCTTATAGCAATAACCTACTAGTCTCATCCATAGAAGAAAGATAACTAATGATATGCGTAGTGATGTCACGATTAATCCCAAGTAAATCCCTCACATATATCCGTACTACCCTTTCTGTCACTAGGGTTCCCAACCTGCAGATTAGTCATTACTCATACTCCCTATACCTGGCTCAATCCTTGGGGTGTTGGGTACCTGACAAGTCCTTAGATTGAGGAAAGAGAGGATACAATAATCATCATGTCATACAAACTAATACATGATCCCATCTATGCTAAATAACATGCACAAAAAGCTACATGGCTAGGATGAAACCCTTAGCCCAAGGAGAATTACCCACACATAGAGATGAGATCAAAGATCATAAACATTGTAGTATAAATCATGATATTGATAGCAAATAGTCTTAGTATAAACTTTATCGTCCCCGAGCAAGAAAACCAAAATCAAAAAGGAACTCAACATTTAAACTGAAATAACAAGATCGCAGGAAAAAATAGAAAGAAAGGATTGCATACCCCTTTGAATATTAGGCATTAGTGGCAGGGTTTAGAGAGATATTTCATCAAAATTGTGAATAATATCCAGTTTAAATGTGGACGTAGATGGCTATATTTCATAGCCATCAACCTCCCCAAGCTTAAACTTGATCGTCCCCGAGCAAGAAAACCAAAATCAAAAAGGAACTCAACATTTAAACTGAAATAACGAGATGATGATCTTACTCATGATTGATAGTATCATGTTTCCTCCACTTCATAAATCTGAAAAACTTCAGCATAGATAGAGTAATGGCATGCATATCATATGGGTTTTATGCATCCTTATAACGCATCAAAATTATTGTTAACATGGATGATTCAAATGAGTAAACTTTATTCCATGTCATGTAATCAACACATAGGTTTGCCTTTGAACAATAAAGTATAATCATGTAAATTGAGGGTGTGAGAGTTGTCATGAAAAGCATATACACTAGAGTATCTCAATTCTCCCACATCAATAAATAAAGACTTTTCAAGCACTACTTTTCTATTCATTGTCCTTCAAGAATTTCAGTTTTTGAGTAATTGAGAGCATGCCAAAATTTTGTTTTAGTTTATCGGGTTGTGATGAACACTCGTGGCATCACTAAGGTTTTTGTTCCTTTTGCATAATGATTACTCATAATAGCCAGAGGAGTGATTCCATCATGAACATAGCTACCCGGGAGTGCCAAGAATATTACCGAGTATAGCATTGCTGCTACATGTGTTTAATCAACTCATAGCCGAAATCTAGGAGTTTCCTCCATGAATATCGTTCATAGGCCAACAGAGTTGTTGGCATCCCATGAAGTTTGACACGCGTAAAGCAGTATCATTTTTATGATTAACAAGTCAAACTTTGTCATGCTCACAAAAACCACTAAACATTAATTCAATGAAACAAATCCTTTCAAAGAGAGCTATCAAGTCAATCAACATTTTCAGTGGTGTTGAGTGTCTCTAGAAATAAGCCTTCAAGACTAAACACTACAACATCCAAGCCTTCAATTGTGATACTTTTCTTATTACAATTGTTTAGCAATTTTTAGGAAAGACTTAGTTAATTACGAGAGCTAGAACAAAACGTACCCAACTAAATAGCCATGCAAATGAAAATCTTAATACAACTAAAAGACTCACTCCACCAATATAATATCTCAACATTTACTACTAACTAGCATGGGTTTCTCAAACTACAAAAGTGGGGAGTCATAAGACATACCTCTCATGTTTGGTTCCACTTCTCTCTTCCTTTTTTATTTGTTTCTTGGAAACTCGAAGTTGATCACTCTCCTGCAAATACATGAGAACCTCGAGGTGGAAAGAAAAGAAAGAGGGAAAATAAAGAAAAATGGAGAAATCTTTTTGTTTTTTTAAGAGAGGGAATTTAAAGAATAGAAAATTGGCGGCAAAGCTTGGCTAGAAAATCTCGAAAGCAAATAGAAATAACTAAAGATAAAGTGTTGGGGAAGCCCACACGAGTGCTTATAAACTGAAATTAAAAACACAACCTCGAAATAAATAAAAGCAAATGAACACAAAATAAAGATACATGAGGAAACTTCCCCAAGCTTAGGCTTTTGCAAGCCCTTCAAATCATTGTGGTGGCGGGAAAAAGTCGGAACTCCAGTTCGCAAATTGAGTTGATAGGTTACTAGTTGATTCTCGGAGGTTCATAGAGAGGCTATGCATCCTCTCCACAGTCCCTCCAAGTTCTTGGAAGTCTTGGTATGTTGCGATCCGAGTTGATGGCTGCTCCTCTTGATGAGAAACTTATTGCTCGTCTTCTTGGTCCTCTCCTTGGTCCTCATCCTCATCCGGAATATCCTCCTCAGGTTGGTGTTGATCAACCTGCAAGTCATATAGGAAACATCCTTCCTCGATAGAGAAAAGACCATTAGGCATAGGAGCGGGGTAGATACGCCCAACTCTAGCAATATGCAGGTAATAAACACCACCTCTCCTAGTGAGAATTCCACAAGCCTTCGAAGTAAAGAAACCAAAACGTTGCTCACCTAGCTAGATTGCAACTCACCTAGGTTGATGCCCAGGGCAGTGGCAAGCACGGTGATGATGCCTCCACTTGTAATTGGTCCTTGGCTTTGGGAGGATTGGTACTCCAGGTAGCGCACAAGGATTGCGCCCAAGTTGAGCGACAAGTTGTAGTTGACGTAAGCAGCCTTTGCAAGGACTAAGATGTCCTCCTCACCGAGTCTTGTGAACTCATTTCTTGCCTTCAAGGTGTTAGCAACAACATAGAACAAATAGCGAATTTGTTGGGGGGATACCCCCGGGTAGGGTCACGCCGGGGTATAAAGGCCGAGTTAGCCAAGGTTCGGCAAGGCCAAAGCGGATGCTGGCCGGGTCACCTCAAGGCAGGCCATATCACGGGGTAACCTGGACCAGGGGCGTTCGCCTAACTAAGTCTCAAACGACCTAAGTAAGTCGGAAATGCATGTTTAACTTGTATGCAGGAACAGGTGTGGCCGGATCAACTATGATCCGGGGCACATCTAGCTTCTAGGAGAAGGAATGAATCTCGTTGGTCAAAAGAAGCCCAGACACCTGCTGCTGGCCAAGCGGAACAAGGCGAGACCAGGGCGTGGCCGACAAGGGTGACGATACCCATGTCGGTGGCAGCGCCATGAGGCTCACGTAGCCTGCATGTGTGATAAGGGAAAAGTAACGATCGACTTACTACTTTGGGAGATGGCATATTCTTAGGAATATACCTCCACGTATGCCCTAGATGGAGACCTAGTCCCCCCCTATATAAGGAGGGCTAGGGCTTCTGTAGAGGGGGTTCCAATTTGGCTAGTTTGGCTAGGGTTTTAAGGGTGATCTGTGAGCGAGAGTAAGAGGGCTCCTTATTCCTCCTCTCACCAATACAGCTCTAGGAGCACCTGTAACCTTGGAGACAAAGCAAATATAAACTTCTGTGTGAAGAATGACGTCACTATCCCTCCCTGGATTCCCCTACCGTGTATTAGTCCCCACCTTTAGCCTATCCATGGCATCTGCCGTGTCACCAGCACGACAGTTGGCGCCCACCGTGGGGCTATCGGCGCTAGCAGGGGTGAAGATCCGGACGAGATACCTCATCGGCCCCGGCGAACGCATTGTCTTCGGGCCCATTCAGCGCTTTGGAGCACTGGACTTCGTCAGCGACAACGCTGGCTGCTTCGGCACACGCCCACTTCCGTGCAACGGCCTCTTCGACAAGTTGGGTGCGCACAAGGTCTATGTTGTTGTGGACGTGTCATGCATTCATCCACGGCACGTCGTCGAGGCAGGGGAGCCACTCCTTAGCTTGGTTCACGGGGCGTGTATCACTCGCTCCCCGGACCATGCAGAGGTGATGATGACCGCACCTGGTGCGGGCGCAAGAAAGAATTCGGCACCAGATCCGGAGGTAACACCTAAGGCACCGAGGAAAGGTAGAGGTCCTCCACTAGAGAGGCCTGAGAATGTACTAAGATAAGCTATGCATAGCTTGGCAAACCCGGTAGCAGCGGTGGTAGATCCGGCTCAAGTACAGGCCGAGCTAGAGGAAACTAGGCAGAAAATTCTGGAGGGAGCGAAAAAGATTGCTGCGGCTCAACAGTCATTGAATATGACGCTGCGTGAGTATGCAAAGGCAAACAAAGTAGATGCTATAAAAGTGAAGGGGAGAAATATCATGAGTGAAAGGAACAAGGAAGGGGATACTCGGATTGAGGAGTCTGAAAACTGTTTGTCCGTGGGGCTGCCGAAGTATAGCACCCCGGCGAAAAACCTCAGAGCAGCAGATGCAGCCGCATCCGAGCTAGAGGGTCTGACGGGTGAAGCCCGTCAGAGACAGCAAGATCGGGTCCATGAGTTGGTTCGGATCACGAACAGGCAAAATGAGGAACTGCTTAGGGCAAACTCGGAAAGAGCTGGGGCCTCCAAGGTCGTTCATTCGGCGGTGGGTAACCCGGAGAAATCCGCTGGAGCCGCATCGTCCCCTCATGGTAGTCAAAGGAGAGAGGAGGTAGTAACCTCGGCCAGGAGAAACAAGCAGATTGTTCTGTATGACCTGACAAGGGCAGGAAAGGCAAAAGAGGTACAAAGAAATGACGATCGACAGAGTGTAAGCCGAGGTGAAGCTGGCCGAGGTAACCGTGACCAAGGCAATGCCGGTCAAGGAAACGCTGTTAACGGCAATGCCGGACAGCGCAACTCTACAGGACAACCGCTGCAGCAGAATATGCCAAGGCAAGAGCAAAGCGCCGGCCGAGGTATGCAACAGAGAGATGCGCCACGAGAGCGAGACCGGTACAACGATGGAGATTCAGAAATTGTAAATGCAGGATACCCAAGGCGGGACTATCATGTGATAGGGTCGAGATTGGGAAGCAGCGATTTGATGTCGGACGATGCCAGGTTGAAACTGGATCGACTGTATAGGTTGGAGCAGATTGAAAGTCAAGGTCCCCCGGGTCCTGCATGTTTTGGACCCCGGATCATGAAAGAGCTACCGGTACCTAACTGAAGGGTTTCGCAGCATAGTAAATCAAAATTTTCTACATAAGCGAACAGAGGGAAAGCCAAGATCTAATCTAGGAGATGCAAACAACGAGAGAGATTGGATTAGATCTTCATACCCTTGAAGATTCGCACAGCGGAACGTTCGTCGGAACATGGGTGATGTAGTCGTACTCGCTTCTCCTCCTCGCAATCCGATCCGATCTAGCACCACAAGTGGCGGTGCCTCCGTGAGATGCACACGTGCAGCACCTCGACGTCTCCTCCTTCCTCGGACCAGCAAGTATGGTGGAGAGATAGATTGGATCTACAGCACGATGGCGTGGTGTATATGGTGGAGAATTTCTGTCGCAGGGCTTCGCCTACAAACAGTCGGGAGGGAGAGAGGAAGGGCAGCAGGGCAACTGGGTTTGGAGGAAGGTCTAAGGGGGTATGAGAGGGGGCGCACCAGCCCTCTATATATAGAGGGGGGGTGCGGCCAGCCCTAGCCTCTCCTCCAAGCCTATCTCTAGTTTAAACAATTTAAACTCTCCCTTATCCAGAAATCCTATCTTATCTTATCTCTAGTTTAAACGATTTAAACTTATCCAGGATCGGCTGGGCCCTATGGGGCCTTGTGCCCCTGGCCCAATGCGGCCAAGACACTCCCTCATAGGCCCATGCCCCCTCCCGGAAGGTGGGACCACGTTGGCCCCCTTCCGGAAGGTTCTAAAGCTTAGGTACAATACCGATTAAGGAACAATTCCGAACTCCAAAAACTGCACTGCCTTATATGAATCTTATTCTCCGGACCATTCCGGAACCTCTCATGATATCCCGGATCCCATCCGAGACTCCGAACAAAAATTCATAAACCAATTATCCAATCTATCCTAGCGTCGAGACACGTTAAGTGTGTGACCTGGGTTCGAGAATATCTGAGACATGATCTTCTATCAATAATCAACAGGGTGCAGGCACCCATATTGACTCCCACACATTCATCGATGATCATATCGGATGAACCACGATGCCAGGATTCAATCAATCCCATATATATATTCCTTCCGTCGCAATATTTTACTTGCCCGAGATTCGATCGTCGGTATCGTCATACCTAGTTCAATCTCGTTCACAGCAAGTACTTTACTCGTTCCGTAATCCGATATCACTTTGTGATTAACTCCTTAACCACATGCTTGCAAGCGGTGTTGATATCGATTATCGAGTGGGCCCGAAGTATATCTCTCCAACTTGGGAGGGACAAATCCCATCTCGATACATACAACCCAACAGATACTTTCCGATCACCTGAGAGACACCTTTATGATCACCCTCTCATAGGATGACGTTTGATGACCTCAAAGCTTTCTTCCGATACCAGGGAGTGGCATTATCTCATGGTCTAAGGAATACAATATTTGACATAGGAAAAGCTTCGCAAAGATGAACACAATGACACGATCTAATTGCTTAGTTTGGTGCATCCACCATATCATTCTCAAATGATATGATCTCATTATCAATTGACAACTCATGTCTATGGTTAGGAAACCTTAACCATCATTGATCAATGAGCTAGTCCATAGAGGCGTACTAGGGACACGGTGTTGTTCACAAACCACACAAGTATTAATGTTTCCGCTTAATACAATTCTAGCATGGAATATAAACTTTATCATGAACAAGAATTATAATAATAACATCTTTATTATTGCCTCTAGGGCATAATTCCAATAGTCTCCCACTTGCACTAGAGTCAATAATCTAGTTTACATTTGGCAAGAATCTCACACCCATGGCACTGAGGTGCTGATCATGTTTTACACGTGGAAGAGGTTTAGTCAATGGATCTGTGACATTCAGATCTGTATGTACTTTGCTGATCTTGGATCTCCATACGCTATATAATCTCGGATTATATGAAACTTGCGGTTGATATGCTTGGTCTTTGGATGATATCTTGATTCCTTAGCGAGTGCTATGGCGCCAGTGTTGTCACACAATATCTCCAGTGGGTCCAATGCACTTGGAACCACGCCAAGCTCAGTGATGAAGTTTCTGATCCAAACTCCTTCACTTGACGCTCGCAGCCCATGTATTCGCTTCTACTATAGATCCGCGACCACGCTTTGCTTGCAGCTTCTCCAGCTCACAGCTCCTCCATTCAAAATATACACGTATCCTCCCGAGATTTAGCATCATCCTTGTGATTGTCGAAACTAGCATCGACGTAACCTTTTACGACGAGTTGTTCATCACCCCCATAGACTAAGAACATTTCTTTAGTCCTATTTAGGTACCTTAGGATGTTCTTCACGGCTGTCCAGTGTTCCACTCCTGGATCACTTTGATATCTGCTCGTCAAACTAAGAGCATTGGACACATCCGGTCTAGTACACAGCATGGCATACATGATGGAACCTATGGCCGAGGCATAAGGCACTTTGCTCATAGCTTACCTATCATTTCGTCAGCTGGACCGAGCCTTGCTCAATATCTTACGACAACATAGGCCTTGAACCTTTCAATGCCTTATCCATTCTGAACCTTTTGAACTTTGTCTAGGTATGTACTGCTTAAAGCTATCAGCGTCTATGTCTATATATATAGATTTTGATTCCAAATATATAATCATCTTCACCTAGGTCTTTCATTGAAAAACACTTGTTCAAATAACTCTTCACATCGTTAAGCATGTTGATGTCATTTCCAATAATCAATATGTCATCCACATATAGTACCAGAAATGTCACCGAGCTCCCACTCACTTTCTTGTAGATGCAAGCTTCGTAGCAATTTGGAACAAATCCAAAGCTCTTGATCACTTGATCAAAACGAAGGTTCCAACTCCGAGATGCTTGCTTCAGTCCTTCAATGGAAGGCTGAAGTTTGCATACTTTATCAGCATCCTTAGGATCGACAAAACCTTCGGGTTGCATCATATACAACTCTTCATCAATGTTGCCATTGAGGAAAGCAGTCTTGACATCCATTTGCCATATTTCATAATCATGAAATGCAGCAATTGCTAATAAAATCCGAATGGACTTAAACATCGCTACGGGAGAGAAAGTCTCATCGTAGTCAACACCTTGAACTTGTCGAAAACCTTTCGCAACAAGCCGTGCTTTATAGACGGTAACATTACCATCTGCGTCCGTTTTCTTCTTGAAGATCCATTTGCACTCAACGGCCTTTCGGTCGCTAGGAGGGTCCACCAAAGTCCATACTTGGTTTCGCTCATGGATCCCAATTCGGATTTCATGGCTTCTAGCCATTTCTCAGAGTCTGGGCTCATCATCGCTTCCTCATAGTTCGTAGGTTCACTGTCTTCTACTAACAAGACAGTCAAGACGGGGTTGCCGTACCACTGAGGAGGGGCACGTGACCTTGTCGACCTGCGACGTTCAGTAGCAGCATCGTCCGAAGCTTCATGATCATTGTCATTAGCTTCCTCTATTGTTGGTGCGTGACCTTTGGAACAATTTCAGGTGCGCGCACTCTCCAATTCAAGAGAAGGTTCAATAACCTCGTCTAGCTCTACTTTCCTCCCACTCACTTCTTTCGAGAGAAACTCCTTCTCAAGAAAGGAACCGTTCTTCTGACAAACACTTTGCCTTCGGTTACGTGATAGAAGTTATACCCAATAGTTTCCTTAGGGTATCCTATGAAGACGCATTTCTCGCTTTGGGTTCGAGCTTGTCCGCATCAACTTCTTGACGAAAGCTTCGCATCCCCAAACTTTAAGAAACGACAACTTAGGTTTAGCACCAAACCATAGTTCATACGGTGTCGTCTCAACGGATTTAGATGGAGCCCTATTTAAAGTGAATGCAGCGGTTTCTAATGCATAACCCCAAAATGATAACGACAAATCAGTAAGAGACATCATCGATCGGACCATATCTAATTGGGTTTGATCCCGGCGTTCAGACACACCATTGCGCTGTGGTGTTCCGGGTGGCGTGAGTTGTGAAACGATTCCACTTGCTTTGAGATGCGTGAGAAAATCATAACTCAAATATTCGCCTTACGATCGGATCGTAGAAACTTAATCTTTACATTACGATGGTTCTCCACTTCATTCTGAAATTCTTTGAACTTTTCAAACGTTTCAGATTTATGTTTCATTAAATAGATATACCCATATCTACTTAAGTCATCGGTAAAAGTGAGAAAATAGCGATATCCACGGCGTTGAAACACTCATCGGTCCGCATACATCGGTATGTATGATTTCCAACAAGTCCGTTGCTCGCTCCATCATACTGAGAACGGGTTTTGATCATCTTGCCCATGAGGCATGGTGCGCAAGTGTCAAATGATTCAAAATCCAGAGACTCCAAAAGTCCATCGAATGGAGTTTCTTCATCGTTTTACACCAATATGTCCTGAGCGATAGTGCCACAAATAAGTAGTATTATCACTATCTACTTTGCATCTCTTAGCCTCAATGTTATGGATGTGTGTTTCATCCCTTTCGAGATTTAGAAGAAATAAACCACTCACAAGAGGTGCATGACCATAAAAGATGTTACTCATATAAATAGAACAACCATTATTCTCCGATTTAAATGAATAACCGTCTTGCAATAAACACGATCCAGAAATAATGTTCATGCTCAACGCAGGCACATAATAACATTTATTAAGGTTTAAAACTAATCCCGAAGG
The DNA here is from genome assembly GCA_023614405.1 of Avena insularis. Taxonomy (NCBI): domain Eukaryota; kingdom Viridiplantae; phylum Streptophyta; class Magnoliopsida; order Poales; family Poaceae; genus Avena; species Avena insularis. Next base: position 242,627,786 of record CM042688.1, read on the forward strand.
TAAAACTAAGGAGAGCGTGCCGACGGCCATCACATCAACTCTTGATCCGTTGCCAACGCGCATCGTCACCTCATCCCTCGCAAGCCGCCGTCTATTCCGCAGCTCCTGTTTCGAGTTACAAATATTAGCAACTGAACCGGTATCAAATACCCAGGCACTACAACGAGGGCTAGTAAGGAAAACATCAATAACATGTATATCAAATATACCTTTGATGGTGCCAGCCTTCTTGTCCGCTAAGTACTTCGGACAGTTGCGCTTCCAGTGACCCTTGTCCTTGCAATAGAAGCACTCAGTTTCCGGCTTGGGACCAGCCCTGAGCTTCTTCTCAGCAGGGGCATTGCGCTTGCCGCCGCCCTTCTTGAAGGGCTTCTTTGCACCTTTACCTTTCTTAAAGGAGGGCTTGTTGACCATCAACACATGATTATCCTTCTTGATGTCCACCTCCGCAGCCTTCAGCTTTGCGAAGAGCTCGGTGATCGTATCAGTGGAACCAATCTGATTATGAGTCACTACAAAACTTTTGTAGCTGGGAGGGAGTGATTGCAGAACCCTGTCAATCTTGAGCTCCTCTGGAATCTTGCAGTCCAGTTGCTCAAGGCGTTGAGTGTATCCCGACATCTTAATGGCGTGCTCACTAACGGAACTCCCTTCCTCCATCTTGTAATTAAAGAACTTCTGAGATCTCATATCTCTCAAAGCGGGCCTGAGTCCAAACATGGTTTTCAACTCTTGAGAATCTCAAAGGGCCGGGATAGTTTTCATAACGATTTTGAAGTTCCGGTTCCATAGAAAACAACATGTTGCTCTTAATCACACCATAATCATCTTTTCGCGAATGATAGACAGCTTTCTCATCAGCAGCTTGATTGCAGGGGGGTTACCTAACGCTTTCTCAAGGACATAGTCCTTTTGTCCTCCAGACAGAATGATTCTTAGATTGCGGAACCAGTTGGTGAAGTTAGACCCATTGTTTCTAAGCTTTTCTTTCTCAGCAAAAACGTTGAAGTTGAAGTTGGACTTGGCCATGTGATCTACAGTATTTGCAAGTACAATTTAGACTATGTTCATGATAAATAGTTCAACTTAATCAAATTACTAGATGAACTCCCACTAAATTCAACATCCCTCAAGTTGTTTAGTGAACACGATCCAAATTCACCACACCTAATCCGATCTTCACGAGAAGAGATGTGGTTTTCAATGGTGGACAACGAAGTGTCGATCATATCATTCATATGACTCATGCTTAACCTTTCGGTTCTTGTGTTCCGAGGACATGTCTGTACATGCTAGGCTCGTCAAGTTAGACCCAAGTATTTCCGCGTGTGCAAAACTGGCTTGCACCCGTTGTATGTGGCGAGAGTCTATAGCACCCGATCATCACGTGATGCTTGGACACGATTTAACTTCATAGCGGTGCATACTTGGGGAGAACACAGCTTTTAGCTTGATCTTTAAGTGAGGAATCATCTTATAATGCTACCGTCGCGATCTAAGCATAATAAGATACATAAAAGGATAAACATCACATGCATATAACTTTATGTGACATGGTATAGCCAATCTTCGCGCAATGATCTCCATCTTGTGCGTTCCGGCATGATCTCCATCACTCCACCATTATTGCCTCCACCACGAATAGCAACTACAACTATTGCTAACTACTTAGCGATAAAGTAAAGCTATTACATGGCGTATAAGAAGTTGACTCACAGGTCATACACAATTATAAAGACAACCATATGGCTCCTGCCGGTTGTGTACTCATCGACATGCAAGTCGTGAAACATTACAAAACATGATCATCGCATACAATATAAACATCACATCTTGGGCCATACCATATCACAGAAAACACTCCCTGCAAAAACAAGTTAGACGCCTCTACTTTGTTGTTGCATGTTTTACGTGGCTTATGGGAGTAGATGCTAAGAACGATTCTTACCTACGGAAAGCCACAACGGTGATATTATGGTTGCCAAACTCCGTGTTAATCCCATGACAACTATAGTGAGAGAAACGACATCCACCAGCCGCATGTGGTACAAGCCACACGTCAAGTGCGGAGCCGGTCTCATGACGGCGTCGCGTAAGGTTGGCACGGACCGCTTCAATCTCACTATCCCGCCATAAGAAGAACACAAACAAGAGGCTTGCAACAGAAAACATCAGCGCCCGCAACAACCATGTTGCGTTCTACTCGTGAAACACATCTACGCATAGATCTAGCTCGATACCCTTTGAAGGGTTTCGCAGCATAGTAAATCAAAATTTTCTACGGAAGCGAACAGAGGGAAAGCCAAGATCTAATCTAGGATATGCAAACAACGAGAGAGATTGGATTAGATCTTCATACCCTTGAAGATTCGCACAGCGGAACGTTCGTCGGAACGTGGGTGATGTAGTCGTACTCGCTTCTCCTCCTCGCGATCCGATCCGATCTAGCACCACAAGTGGCGGTGCCTCCGTGAGATGCACACGTGCAGCACCTCGACGTCTCCTCCTTCCTCGGACCAGCAAGTATGGTGGAGAGATAGATTGGATCTACAGCACGACGGCGTGGTGTATATGGTGGAGAATTTCTGCCGCAGGGCTTCGCCTACAAACAGTCGGGAGGGAGAGAGGAAGGGCAGCAGGGCAACTGGGTTTGGAGGAAGGTCTAAGGGGGTATGAGAGGGGGCGCACCAGCCCTCTATATATAGAGGGGGGGTGCGGCCAGCCCTAGCCTCTCCTCCAAGCCTATCTCTAGTTTAAACAATTTAAACTCTCCCTTATCCAGAAATCCTATCTTATCTTATCTCTAGTTTAAATGATTTAAACTTATCCAGGATCGGCTGGGCCCTATGGGGCCTTGTGCCCCTGGCGCAATGCGGCCAGGACACTCCCTCATAGGCCCATGCCCCCTCCCGGAAGGTGGGACCACGTTGGCCCCCTTCCGGAAGGTTCTAGAAGCTTCCGGTACAATACCGATTAATCCGGAACAATTCCGAACTCCAAAAACTGCACTGCCTTATATGAATCTTATTCTCTGGACCATTCCGGAACCTCTCGTGATATCCCGGATCCCATCCGAGACTCCGAACAAAAATTCATAAACCAATTATCCAATCTATCCTAGCGTCGAGACACGTTAAGTGTGACCTGGGTTCGAGAAAATGCAAACATTATCTTCTATCAATAATCAACAGCGGAAGTGCAGGCACCCATATTGACTCCCACACATTCATCGATGATCATATCGGATGAACCACGATGCCAGGATTCAATCAATCCCATATATATATTCCCTTCGTCTCGCGATATTTTACTTGCCCGAGATTCGATCGTCGGTATCGTCATACCTAGTTCAATCTCGTTCACAGCAAGTACTTTACTCGTTCCGTAATCCGATATCACTTTGTGATTAACTCCTTAACCACATGCTTGCAAGCGGTGTTGATATCGATTACCGAGTGGGCCCGAAGTATATCTCTCCAACTTGGGAGGGACAAATCCCATCTCGATACATACAACCCAACAGATACTTTCCGATCACCTGAGAGACACCTTTATGATCACCCTCTCATAGGATGACGTTTGATGACCTCAAAGCTTTCTTCCGATACCAGGGAGTTGCATTATCTCATGGTCTAAGGAATACAATATTTGACATAGGAAAAGCTTCGCAAAGATGAACACAATGACACGATCTAATTGCTTCGCTTAGTTTGGGTCTGTCCACCATATCATTCTCCAATGATATGATCTCATTATCAATTGACAACTCATGTCTATGGTTAGGAAACCTTAACCATCATTGATCAATGAGCTAGTCCATAGAGGCGTACTAGGGACACGGTGTTGTTCACAAACCACACAAGTATTAATGTTTCCGCTTAATACAATTCTAGCATGGAATATAAACTTTATCATGAACAAGAATTATAATAATAACATCTTTATTATTGCCTCTAGGGCATAATTCCAACACTAACTTCTAGTTACCCAGAGGCACGAAGACGTACGACGGCAGCACTAAGCCGGAAGATTGGTTGATAAATTATGCAACGGTTGTGAAAATTTCCACAGGCAACTTGAGTTGGGCTGTACGATACATACCCCAGATGTTGGAGGGCCCAGCAAGGGTATGGCTAAACAATTTGCCACCCGGAAGCATTAACTGCTGGATAGATTTTGAAGAGATGTTCATCAGCAATTTCTCGAGTATGCATCAGAGGCTGAATAGGCCACAGACACTAGCTATGTGCAAGCAAAGACCGAATGAGACGGACCGGGAGTTTTTAACTCGATGGTGTACCATGAGAAACTCATGTGAGGGCGTGATAGAATCATAGGCCATAGCGTGGTTTGCACAGGGATGCAGATATGCAAGCGAACTGTGGCAAAAGTTACAAAGGAAGATGCCCACCACGTCGGCAGGGATGATCCGGATTGCTGATTCGTATGCTCTGGGAGATCCAACTCAACCTAGGCTCGTGTCCAACGATTCGAGTGAGGAGTACTACCAGAGAGATGGAGCCGGATCATCCCAGAGGAATGACTATAGAGGAAAAAGAAGAGATGATAGACCGGATCATCGATACGGTTTGCATCAAGTTGCAGCTGTGAATCAAGATCAGCCCGGAGTAGGGGGCAGTCAACGCCAGAAAACTAGAGGGCAATGGACTCCGAGAAACGATGGCAAGAAAACTTGGATGCCAGAACAAAAGAAACAGTGGCAAGAAAGGAAGGACCATCCGAGGTACACCTATGAGTCGATGTTGGATCAGCCGTGTAAGTTTCACACGCCAAATTCGAGTATCCCAGCGGGTCATACGACGAGGCAATGTGAGTGGATGCGCAAAATTGAACAAGGCGGTGCGGGGAATGCTCAGACACCCCAGAATGATCAACCTCGGCAGCAATTGCTCTCTAGAGCGAACACGCAACAGTGAATGTGGCCTCCCCCTCCGCCGAGGTATGACAACAATGAGAGAAGGGATGCAGTGCATCAGGTGGAAAATCAGCACCAGCCGGATCAAAGGTACACCAGAAATGAGGGGAGGAATGAGTACAGGGAGCATCATCAGAGTTACTGTGTATTTACCACTGAGGAAACAGATAGGAAAAGCTTGCAGCACCGACATATGGAGGTGAATGCAGTAATGCCTGCGGTGACGAGGTATATGCCTTGGTCTGACCAAGAAATCATTTGGAGCATCAAGGATCATCCCAAGCTGATGCCGAGTCCTGGCTCATATGCGTTAGTGCTGGACCCGACATTCATTGGGCCTAACATCAATGTGAGATTCTCCAAGGTACTGATTGACAATGGCAGTAGCATTAACATCATGTATGCGGATACAATGCGCAAGTTGGGTATCTCGGAGAACATGCTCCAGGCTACAAGGACACCTTTCCATGGTATTGTACCAGGCATTTCTTGTGAGTCCATAGGCAAAGTCCGGGTTGACGTATTGTTCGACACAAGAGATAATTGCTGAACTGAGAATCTAGAGTTTGAGGTGGTGAACTTGGAAGTGCGTATCACGGGTTACTCGGAAGGCCAGCATTGAACAAGTTCATGGCAAGCTGCCACATCAGTTATCTGAAGATGAAGTTGCCCGGGCCAAATGGAGTGATTACCATTGCAGGAGATTTCCGACGTTCCATTGAGTGTGCCTCAGCCGGGTCTAACCTAGCCGAGTCACTCGTGATTGTGCAAGAGAAAAGAAAAATCCAGGAGGTGGCGGCATTAGCTCAGTCCGCGCAGCAGTATATGCCGGCGCTGACTAACCCGCATGGTAGCGTTTCGTTCCAAGCCGCAAAGGATACTAAGAAAGTGCCTGTGGATGATATGTTCCCAGAGCGCACCGTAACAATTGGTGTCGGGTTGAATGATAAATAGGAAAGCGAGCTCGTCAACTTCCTCTGTGAGAATCAGGATATTTTTGCTTGGTCTACACAGGACTTGCAAGGTGTTCCGAGGGAGTTGGCCAAGCACTCTTTGAACGTGAGACCCGGAGCAAGGCCGGTGAAGCAACCTCTCCGCTGCTTCGCCGAGGATAGGAGAAAAGTCATTGGAGACGAGATAGCTCGGTTGCTAGCAGCAGGATTTATCATGGAAGTACTGTATCCGGATTGGCTCTCTAATCCGATGCTGATGGAAAAGAAGAAGGATGATCCGAACGTGGCAGTAGTTTGGCGTATGTGTATCGACTACACGAACCTGAACAAGGCGTGTCCAAAAGATCCATTTCCACTGCCGAGGATAGATCAGGTCATAGACTCGACCACGGGATGTGAACTGTTGTCATTCATTGATGCATATTCTGGTTTCCACCAGATACATATGAATCCGGATGATCAAATAAAGACCGCATTTATCACCCCGTACGAGGATTATTGCTATCGCACTATGCCGTTTGGTTTACGTAATGCAGGTGCAACGTACCAAAGATGTATGCAAAAATGTTTGCACGACCAAATAGGTCAAAATGTACAAGTATATGTGGATGATGTGGTTATCAAGACCAAGGAAATCAAAACGCTCCTTGGCGACATCAGGAAGACATTCGCGAACTTGAGAAGGTTCCGAATGAAGCTTAACTCGGAAAAATGTACCTTCGGTGTCCCGGCTAGAAAATTTCTCGGATTTCTCGTCTCCAGCCGAGGTATCGAAGTTAATATAACTAAGATCTGGGCCATTGAACGAATGGAGCTGCCGAAGTGTCTTAACGATGTTCAGAAGTTCACTGGGTGCCTAGCATCGTTGAGTCGGTTTGTATGTCAGTGGGAGAAAAGGCATTTCCTCTCTACCAACTCATGAAAAAGTCGGATAAGTTCGTTTGGACGCCACATGCCGATGAAGCCTTTGCCCACTTAAAAAAGATGTTAGCTACTGCACCAGTGTTAGCCTCTCCACTATCAAAGGAGCCAATGTTGCTCTACATAGCCGCAACCAACCGAGTTGTAAGTGCAGTAATTGTAGTAGAGCGTGATGAAGAGGGTAAGTCGGTGCAGAGGCTAGTGTATTACTTGAGCGAGGTATTATCTGCCTCAAAGCAAAACTACCCGCACTTTCAAAAGGTGGCATATGGTGTCTATATGGCGGCAAAGAAGTTAAAGCATTGCTTTGAGGAGCACCCTATCAAAGTAATATGTGAGGCTCCCATATCCGAGATAATGGGTAACAAGGATGTAAGTGGTCGAATCGCAAAATGGGAAATTGAACTAGCTCCTTATGCGCCACAATATGACAGAAGAGAAGCAATCAAGTCTCAGGCTGTGGCGGACTTTTTTGTAGATTGGGCCGAGGTACAATACGAACCACCGCCACCAGATCTGAACTACTGGAGGATGCACTTTGACGGGTCAAAAACAAAAACCAGGCTAGGCGCCGGAGTTGTGCTTACCTCGCCAAAGAAGGACCAGCTGAAATATGTGCTCCAAATCCATTTCGCGACATCGAACAATGTCGCAGAGTATGAAGCACTTGTGCATGGGCTCAAGGTAGAAAAAGAGATTGGGATACGTCGGATCATATGCTTTGGTGACTCGGATTTGGTGGTACAGCAAGTATCAGGACTGTGGGACGCCCTTGATCCAAACATCACGCTGTACATATTTCATGTACAGAAGATATCTGGGTACTTTGAGGGGTGTGAATTTCACCATGTGCCCCGGGTGGAAAATGAGGCTGCCGACAGGCTATTGAAGCTCGGATCAACCCGACAAGCAGTTCCACCGGGTGTAGCATTGGAACACCTCAGAAAACCATCTATCAGGCCGTCCCTAGGAACCGACTCGATCTATGTCCCGGAAGATACAGAATCCGGAGCTGAGCCCATGGACATTGACATGGGAGGTGGTCGTCTTGAAACCGGGGGCATCAGCAGCAAACCCGGGGACTGCCTTAGCAAACCCGGGGACTACCTCACAGGACCCTGGGACTGCTCAGCATGATCCGGTTGAAGTTATGCCAGTGGATCAGATGGAAATTGATGAGGATGTGTTCCCTGCACGAGCAATACCAGCTTGGGCATTGCCTATATTTCATTTCCTGAAAGATGGAACGTTACAAACTGAGGAGGTGTGAGCCAGGCAAACTTAGAGGAGGGCAAAAGCATACACGATTATCAATTCCGAGTTGTACAAACGGAGTGTAACCAATGTCCTCCAGCGATGCATTGACCCGGAAGAAGGGCTTGACATCCTCCGAGATATACACCAAGGAGAATGCGGGCATCATGCCTCATCCAGAGCCTTGGTGGCAAAAGCATTCCGGCATGGATTCTACTGGCCAAGTGCCTTAGAACAAGCAGAAGATCTGGTGAGAAAATGCAATGGTTGTCAGAGTTACCCTACCAAGACACATATGCCAATGTCAGAACTCAAGACCATACCAATTACATGGCCATTTGCTGTATGGTGCTTGGATATGGTTGGTCCGTTTAAACCATCAAGGGGAAACATGACTCACATTTTGGTCATGGTGGATAAATTTATGAAGTGGATCGAAGTAAAGCCTATTAGGAAATGTGATGGGGCTACGGCCATAATGTTTCTCAAAGATATAATCTTGAGGTACGGTTACCCACACAGTATCATAACTGATAATGGAACAAATTTTGCGAAAGGAGCATTTGCGTGTTTCTGCCGGGACAAGAAGATCCGACTCGACGTAGCCTCGGTAGCCCACCCCGCATCGAACGGACAGGTGGAAAGATCCAATGGATTAGTATTATCCGGGATAAAACCCCGGCTCATTGAGCCGCTGCAAAGATCAGCGGGGTGCTGGATAGAAGAACTACCAGCGGTACTATGGAGTTTAAGAACAACTCCGAGGCTATACGCCGTTTTTTCTGGTATATGGGGCAGAAGCTGTATTACCAGCCGACATAGAGCATGATTCTCCTAGGGTCACCCAATACACAGAAGCCGAAGTGCAAGAAGCCTGGCAAAATGATGTTGATCTGCTGGAAGAAGCGAGAGAACTGACATTGTCCAAATCCGCCATATATCAGCAAAATCTCCGACGCTATCATAGCCAGAAAGTAAGCCCCCGAGTCTTTCGGGAAGGTGATCTGGTGCTCCGGTTGGTACAACGTACTGCCGGCATGCATAAATTATCCCCCCCATGGGAAGGGTCGTTCATCGTGAGCAAAGCATTGCACAATGACTCTTATTATCTTATAGATGCAAAGCCATAGGAAAAGAACAAGGCGGACAGGTCCGACAAAGAATCTAAGCGCCCATGGAATGTAGCTCTACTTCGTCCTTTCTACACTTAGTAGAGAAGTGTATGTATCCGAGTCTTCTCATATGTCGGTATGTATGCCGGCAATGAGCTTATGAATGAAATATAGGCACCTCGAGCAGTAACTCGGGGACTGCCTTAATAAAATTTGTTGTTTTTTATTATTTTTAGTCAGCTGGAGTAAGTTGTTCTACTTAACTCGGATCAGTAGTGTGTGAGCACCAAAAACCCAACTCTTTGACTTGCTGCTGTCCAACAAGAATTGGCTTCATGGCACACAAGAGAACAAGTTTGGAATTGCATAGCACATGAAAAACGACTAAGGAAAAAGAACTTAATCGAGCCGACGTTCGTTTTTCGGACTAACCTTGTATTTACTTTCAAACTATTATGCTACATTATTTTGAGCTAAGCCTGAGAGTTTCTGAGTATTGTTAAAACAATTTTTGAAGCTCGGATTCGTAAGTCGTAAAACCGAATCAAGGTAGACACGAACCGAGCCAGAAGATTGGACGAACAAGAAAACGAAACTCGGGGACTACGCCCAAGTTAATCCGGCATACAAACTTAATAGCAAAATATTACATAAGTACGGGATATATTTCCACCCGGCACACCGGGGATCTGATAAGTTCTCAAGTGTTTTTAATTAAGGAGCCGCAGGAGGAGGAAGTTCGGCGTCATCTTCGCCTTCTTCAATATCCGAGGCATCGTCCTCTCCATCCTCATCCGAACTATCTTCGACATTCTCGACCTCTTCGTCGCCAGCGGCTTCCAGGAAGCTCGGACCCTCAGTCCATTCGTGAATGGGAGAATATTCAACAAGGCTATGGGCGCAAGCCTAGTGCGGAGCTACCCATTCTGGGTCATCGGTCCACTTGGATCCGGTGCGCACACGCGTCAGGAGGCTGAGATCGATCTTCTCATACCACGTGAGTATGTGGTGAAGAACGGTCTCAGCTACAGCACGTCCAGCGGACTCCCTCCAATGGTCGAGCTGAGTCTCAATCTCCGACAGCTTTTTAGCAAGAAGTGACACTCTCTTCGGAGTGCTCTGACCGGGCCAGAACGTGTTGAAGACTCGGACTGAAGCGTCGAGGAGATCCCTGCCATAGTTCTTGCTGATTTCCACGCGAGATGACAGGATGACCAATAGGTCCTCCATGTCAAGGGGAATGCTCTCACCGTCAGAAGCGACGGGAGTACCCCTCTCTCGGCGGAAGTTGGCAACAACAGTACTCGCAATAGGAGTACACTCTAGAAAGTGGCCTGAAAACAAGGGAAAGGAAGAAGTTGATGAAAAGACATATGAAGTAACCCGGACAAGTATGTCGGATAAGGGAAAGGAACTTACGTGAAATGTGGCTGTGGATCCGGGTCAATTCATTGATGCAATTATAGCGTCTTTGGCGGAGCTGCACCAGTTCAGTGTTTGCCGACTCAAGTTTGACGTCGCCCTCCAGGAGAAGATCGCGGTCCTTGGCAATTTGCACGTTGAGGCGCTCGCGTTCTTCGGTGAAGTCCTAGCCAGCCTTTTCAAGATCGGTTTGGTGTTGCGCCTTCATCTTCTTCATTTCTGCCTTTAGCTTGGCAATCTCATCGTTCTTGGTTCGGAGGAGGGCAAGCTCATCGTCTTTCTTCTTGAGCTCGGCCGGGTGCTGCCCTGCTTGTTCGAGAAAATGCAGCATCATGTTAGGCACGGGCACACTATCTTCAAGAGATGTTGAAATAGCGTGTTGACTAGGCAGAGCCGAGGTATGAATGTTTGACGAGCCCAGAAGAAAAGAAGATGGAAAGCAAAGCAGGGTCGGACAATAAGGACTTACCCTTGATCTGCTCTAGGTTCTTTCGCATAATCTTGTTCTTAGCCTCCACACCAGCTGTGGAAACCAAATATGACCCGAGACAAGGAGGTAACTTGAAAATAACGTCCAAAGGTCAAACATAATTGAACCTGATGTGGCCTTAGTGGCGGAGGCAGCTAAGACCGCACCAGCTTCGGGGACTAATGTTGGGGGATACCCCCGGGTAGGGTCACGCCGGGGTATAAAGGCCGAGTTAGCCGAGGTCACCTAAAGGCAGGCCGTATCACGGGGTAACCCGGACCAGGGGGCGTTCGCCTAACTAAGTCTCAACCGACCTAAGCAGTAAGTCGGAAATGCATGTTTAACTTGTATGCAGGAACAGGTGTGGCCGGATCAACTATGATCTGGGGAACATCTAGCTTCTAGGAGAAGGAAGGAATCTCGCTGGTCAAAAGAAGCCCCAGTACGCATTGCCTGAGCAAAGAAGACAAGGGCAGGACCACTGGGGCGTGGCCGACAAGGGTGACGATACCCATGTCGGCTGACGCGGGCGCCGCAGAGGCTCACGTAGCCTCTGCATGTGTGACGCAAGGGAAAAGTAACCCGGTCGGCTTACTACTTTGGGAGATGGCATATTCTTAGGAATATACCTCCACGTATGCCCTAGATGGAGACCTAGTCCCCCCTATATAAGGAGGGCTAGGGCTTCTGTAGAGGGGGTTCCGATTTGGCTAGTTTGGCTAGGGTTTTAAGGGTGATCTGTGAGCGAGAGTAAGAGAGCTCCTTCTTCCTCCTCTCACCAATACAGCTCTAGGAGCACTTGTAACCTTGGAGACATAGCAAATATAAACTTCTGTGTGGAGTATCACTTCACTATCCCTCCCTGGATTCCCCTAGCGTGTATTAGTCCCCACCTTTAGCCTATCCATGGCATCTGCCGTGACACCACCACGACAGAATTGTAGGATGTTGAATATTCTTCCCCTTGCTCACTCTGGAACTGAAGCTCATTCCATTATAATATTGTTCAGGGGAAGGGTCTAAACCAGTAAAGGATGCGCATAAGGCAGTGACATCATTCTTTGGGAAAATAAAACATGCACAGCATTCATCTATTGTTAAAGTGTAATTTTTGTTCATGATTCGGAAAGAAATCGTGTCCTCTCCTAGCTATTGTTTTACAATGCTTTGCAACAAACTAAGGAATTCAATGGTTAACCGACGATAAGTAGGAATATCATTGTACACAAAGTTTTGCAGGACATATCTATTGCAAAGTAAATTGAAGTCATCAGAAATACCGAGTTGGTTCAATATAATGGGGCAGGCCCACTTGGTGGCCTTCACTTCGCGGTTTTTGATCCTGTCGAAGCAATCACGTTGGAGCTTATTACTGAACCGTATCCCCATGCATTCCTGAGCGACGACCCGAGAAGCGTTAGCGGCGGCACGAGTATGAGTTTGGCTCCTTGTGTTCATCATTTAAAATAATAAAGGAAGACAAAAATAAAACGTTTTGATCCAACAATAATAAGTATAACATATTCCTCATCATAGCACACTAAAGAATCCTCTCCAAATAATAATATAGGCAAGAGAATTATGGCAATTAGTTCATAGTAGGTCTCACTCTAGATTGAAAATGACAATAGATAGAAAATGAGTTTGCAAAAAGTAATTGGAGGATTGGAGGAGAAACATAACGTAGATCACTTATGTGCGAGGAAATCGAATGAAATTGAGTAGAGGTGAAGATCTCTTGAGGTTTTGAGAGAGTTTGGAGGTAGAAGATAGAAAAATGATTGAAGTTTTGGAGTTGAAGGTACCTTTCCGTGCAATTTTGTGGTCACACGCAACTATACGGGCGCCACTATATGGCCAGAACAATGTGTTCCCGCCGTATAGTTGGCCTTCTGTCAATTTTTGAGGGTTTCCACCTGGCGGCGCAGCTATACGGCCGGAACTATATGGCCGGAACAATATGTTACCGCCATATAGTTGGTCGTCAAACCGTATGTACCTAGGAAAGAAATTGTACAAAGGCATTAATATCTATACGGCCGCAGTTTTTATTCCTTCCGTATAGTTGGTCATTAAACCGTCAGTACGTGGAAAAAAAATTTGTACAAAAGCACCAATATCTATACGACTGGAGCTGTACGACTAGATTTTTTATTCCCGCTGTATAGTTGGTCATTGAATCGTTAGTACATACGAAATAAAAAATTGTCGATGGCAAAAATATATATACGACCGGAGCTATATGGCCAGAATTTTTATTCCCGCCGTATAGTTGGTCGTTAAACTCTCTGTGCCCATACAAAATTTCCGTTTCTTCGAGAATTACTTCTTATACTGAAACTTAGCGAAATACCTTGTTTTTAATAGAAAGTTGAAAGTTAAAATTATCGACCAACAACAGCATGTATAAAGCCGAATTTTAAGTACTACCAAACTTCTTCTCCTCAAATGGAGTTTTCTAGCACTCTTTATTAGACATAAACTTAAATAAATACTTAAAACTTAACTCAAACCATTATTTCACATGGGTTGCCTCCCATGGAGCGCTCTTTTATGGTCAATAGCTTGATCTTGACATTACTCACTTGGTCCAGATGAGTGGAACACCCACTCCAAAGTAGTTGGCCTTCAAAGTGATGGCCTCCTTCTCGTCATGTTGGCTTTTTTTCCTGGGGAAATGGATAACAAAAGGATACTGCGAAGTCAATTGAAGCTTCACGTTCCCTTCATGGAGGTTAATTAAAGCCTTTATAGTTCTCAGGAAAGGACGACCTAGTATGATAGGAGAAATAACATCTTCAGGCATGTCAACAATAAGAAAGTCAATTAGAGTAGGATAGCCTTTAATGTAAACTAAAGTGTTCTCCTTAATTCCTATAGCTTGTTTATAGGTATAATCTGCAAGCTGTAGTTTTAGTTCAGTGATTTCAAAAGAGCCAAGATTTAGCTTGTTAAAAAGACTCTTTGGGATAGTTGAGATGCTTGCACCTAGATCACAAAGTGCAGCTATCTCATTGGTCCCAATCTTAATTTTAACCGTGGGCTCAAATATATCATCTAGTTTAACAGGTAATTTTTCAGCGATTTTCTTATATTCCTCTTCAAGCTCCTGTACCTTTATTGCTACTTGATCAACAAAGTGTTGATACATGGCTTCATCGTTACCTTCACTTACCGGAATTTTGACATTGATCCTCTTTACGAGATCTTCAATGGTGTAGCTTGGTGAAGGGGCGTTACTATAATCGAGCTCTTCAGATTCCTCCCTTTGGATCCTCATCCTTTTGATTTCTTCAACAACGTTGGGTTCAACTTTACCTGCAAATTTAGCTAGAATGAGAGTTTGACTCTCAGTTATCTTACCTAGTTGTGCCTCAACAATCCTCATCCTTTCTTGGAGGGCCTGCAAATCATTCCTCAAACTTACAGCTTGGTTAGATAATTTACCAAGCATAGCATCATGGTTCTATGTTATTTTAACAAGAATATTATTTTGTTCATTTTGTGAGTCTATAAAGGACTTAAGTGTTTCTTGGAGACTACCATTACTAGTTCCCATATTATTATTAGAGTTACCTATAGGATTAGAGTAATGTTTCGGAAAATTAGGATTATAATTTTTCTTCCAAGCAGGGTTATAATCACTACGAGCTATGAAGTCTATTTCTTTAATATTAGTTTCAAGATTAGCTCTTACCTAGGTTTCCTTACCTTTCACGGCTAATATGAGCTCATCAACCTTAGCATTGAGTTCTTCATTTTTTGTGGTCAGACGGAGTTCACCTTCTTCGTGTTTGATCTTTCTACATGTCATTGGGCATGGTTGTCTTGCATATCGTCTAGCAGCTGCTTTGCTTCAGTAATATGTTTACCCATAAATGTTCCTCCAGCTGCAGTATCAAGCACAAACTTAGACACGGGATTAAGAGCATTGTAAAATAAACGGAGGATTAACCAATCTTCCATCCCATGGCTGGGACAGTTTCTTAAGCATTATTTCATCCTCTCCCATGCAAGCGCTAGTGGCTCACGCTCTTCCTATCTGAAACCAGTAATATTAGATCTTAGTTGCATAGTCTTTGTAGGTGGGAAAAATTTAGTCATAAATAAAGAAGTACATCCCACCCATGATGTAATAGTATTTTTAGGCAAAGCTAGCAACCATTCTTTTGCTTTTCCTCTAAGAGAGAAAGGAAATAAACAAAATTTGACCACATCGGGGTCAACATCTTTTATGCGCATCATATCACATATTTTAGTGAAAGTATTCAAGTGCATACCGACATCCTCAACAGCAGAGCCTCCAAATTGATTCTGTTGAACCAATCTTAAATAATGGGGCTTAATTTCATAGTCATCAGCAGCAATTGTTGGCTGAGTAATAGGAGTACGCAAATAATCATTATTGGGAGTGGCAAATTCCCCAAGCTTCTTTTCAACCATATTTCCTATGTTTTTGGGTTTTTTTAAACAAGAATTAAAGACTAACTAATTTTTTTGGTTTTTCAATTAAAGACTGAAAGCAAACTAACAAAATTAGAAAACAAGAATTAAAACTAGCAAGGTTCCTACTAATCTCACCAGGGTTGCTATCTCTTCCCCGACAACGATGCTAGAAAAAGGGTTGATACCTTCGATCCGGATTACAGATGTAGTATAGCTTCTTTTTCCCTAGTGGACCTAGGTTTATCAAATCATCGGGAAGCAAAGCATAGTGAATTTACTTTAATCGACCTTCGGGAGTTTTAGCATTCCTTTTGTGTTTTTACCGGACCAAGAGTTTGCATCTTTTTGTTGTTGTCGATGATGGATGTGGGCCCCCCAGATTAATCCTCCGAGAATCCCTGTTATGCATACAACCACGATCCCATGATCAGTTAGTCGTGACACATAATAGAGAACTATCAAAGTAAACATCCAATACATAACGAATACCTGTCATACCTTATTTTCCATTATGGCTACATCGATCAATCATCAGCGGAACTTCATTAAGCGTAGAGCCTGAGGCATGCCTTAACCTACAGGCAACTGACTGGGAGAACGTCCTAGCTCGCATAGTCGTCCACTTCACCTTCTTCTCGATATCTGACCAAGTTAATAGCCAGAGACAAAGCCAGTGAGTACGTTGAATGTACTCACAAACCACCTTAAGTTAACAATAATAACAAGAGGATATGCATTATGGCTATGGTAGTAGGAGGGCTCCAAGAGAGTTTATTTTCTCAATTCTCTTGTACATATAGCATCTACATATCTTTGTTGAAAACTTTTGTAAATACTTTCTGGAAACCTTTTCAAAAGTTTTGTAAACCTTTCTCAATTCTCAATTCCCGTCTTCAGGTCGTCCCAAGACCAAACTCCTTTCTCCCCCTTCTGACCATCCCATGGTCAAAACCTTTCTCCTTTACGACCATCCCATGGACAAAACATTTCCAAAGCCATTTCTTTTCCTAAATCCTTTTTGAAAACAAAACCAGCACCGCTCTACAGCAACCTTCCCAACCGTCCATGACCGCGGACACGGCTATTCGAATAGATTTACAATCTGTAGAGGTTGTACACTTTCCCCACATCATCCGGGTACACTACCCTGATCTACACCGATCGTGGGTCGAGTAACCGATCAAGACTCTCTGGATGCCCTATCCAATATAAGTGCCTACCCTATGAGTGTTACTCCCCTCAAAACCGGGACGTCGGGTACCGAGGACACAGTGGGCGCTTTCAATGAGGGGCTCATAGTAATTCCTGGCTGCCCGCAGACAGTTCGTTCCTTCTCCAGGTCGATGTCCCACATGGACCTTTAAGGGAGAAGGCCCAGCCTCCGGGGATCGCGATCCCCTGTAGTAGTTGCGAGGCAGCTTATACCATAATAGACAAACATCAAATCCAGCCTTGTCCCATTCCAGAGTAATGTGGTTGCACGGGCTAATTGTTCTAGCAAAACTGCAAAGAACCAAGTGCATTTTCATAAACCTTTTTCCTCCATCTTTCCTTCATCATTTTTTAAAACAAAAACCTTTTTATTTCTTAACATCTCTTAGGAGGTCCCACTTCACCAAGGTTTTATCATAAAACTTTTGGTAAAAAATTTTCGGGGCTCTTCCTATCCTCTAGTTTTGCTTCAGCTAAAACAGGGTCTCCAAAGGGATATGGTGTAATACACCAACTACCATACTAGGGACCAGTAGGTGTCATCAAGCGTGTTGTACTTAATAGTACCATTGTGTAATAGTTTGGAGGAGCCAAGCCACTACCAGATATCGATCATCATATAATAAAACAATGCAATTTCATAAATAGTAGATAAAACATGCATAAATAAAATAATAGGACAAGGATAATGAGCAAGAAGGTGGCTTGCCTGATGATCAGAAATATGGAAATATGTCCCTAGACTTCTTCTTAGAATACCCAATAATACCAATAATAATAACCAACTTCTTCTGGTCTCCGATATAATCGCATTTATCGTCGATACGGATCACATGCAAGTAAACAAATGAAACAATCAACACCAGGCATACAAACATCAATACATATAGCAAGCAATGAACTATCCCAATTTACAAATCAGTAGGTCTTAGGAAGAAAGGATTTAATAAGATTGGCCTTATCTTGGAAACATGGAATAAAATCCCTTAGGATTTATAGTCTAGAAACTACCTAAGAGATGGGTTTTGGACCAAGACCATATCCTGTATGATCTCATTGTATAAAAATGGTACCATCAGATAGGTATTGATAAAATGAAGCCAGCAAAAGTGGTTTCACTATTTTATCAATCTACCGTGATTTATAAAGCATTTTCTAGTGATTAAAACTCTAGTTTTAGGTAACAATTCACCAAAAATGTTCTGTATGTCCAAAAATTATTTCCTTGGATGGTTAGATAGAGTTTGATGTACTGATTCACTCAGAATTGTACTCAGGTCAAGATAAATAACAGAATGCCCTTAAGAAATTCCCAAAGGCAGTTCTATAGCTATTTTGTCTTTTTCACCGGATTTAATCTACAGCGGATTTTGATTTGATTCCAAGGACACATAGTAGGTATTTAGAATAGAAATTGGAATCAACCTTTTTGGAGTTGTGGACTTACTGCGATGATTTAACTAGTGATAACACTATGTACAAAAATGTTTAATTCATTTGAAATCCTTAGAAGCTCAATAATTCTTGATCTCCTGGATTTAGATATAACTAGATGTGACACATTTCCGAGAGTTTGAATGAGGTCCATACCATTTAAGGTTTAGCCTACAGAAATTTCTAAAGGCAGAAACTAATAGCATTTGTTATTTTTACTATAGATAAACTACTGTTCACCATGGCATAAGGCATATGCTAATTGATTGGTATAGCAATTACCTTCTAGGAGAACTTTGATTCATCCCAAATGGATATGTACAACTCCCTTAGGAATTTACTTAGTGCAAAAGACAACTTTTAGTGGATTAATTGACAATAAATAATGAAAATTATTTTTTGGCAAAAGAACAGTTCTACATGTTGCACAAAACACACATGAACATGGTAAAAATTGTATTTGGACAAAATACCCCATTTTCCATTTTATTCTCTATTTAAACTAACCAGGTATATTAATAGATCTGAAAAAGAGATCTGGGCCACGCTCTGGGCGGAAACGGGCCGTGACCGTGCTAGACGGCCCAGCTGGGCATTGCGGCACGCGGGAGGAGGATGTTTGAACCAGACAAGCGAGACCCAGTGGTCAGCAGGGGAGGGCGGCCGGAGCAGTATTGGAAGTCGTTGACCGTCCGATCAAGACGGATCGACGGCCACTCTCCTTTCTCCTACCTTGTGACAGTCGCAGCGGCAGAAACCCTAATAGGCACCAACGACGGCGGGGAGGCTCACCATGAGAGTCCGGGGTGGCTGTGGAGCGGCAGAGGTGAAGCGGTTCTCCGCGGAGACTCCAGGGAGGGGCGGCATGAGGGGTATCCCAGACGACGAGCAGCTCACGTAGTAGCACCCGAGAGGGAGCTCGCGGGAGCTCGACGGTGCCACCGGAGCAGAGGTTCCTGTGCAGAAACAAGGGGTGGGTTATATGCGGGGCATAGAGGAGGGTTTGGAAAGGTGACATGCAGCACGAGGGGTGGGGAGGATAGAGCACCCAACTCGGCTTTTGGATATGGCCGAGGAGCCCTTCTTCCTCTTCCCTCAGGCAGCAGAGGGAGAGGGAGGTGGTTCTGTGGCTGGGGGAGTGGTAGGTGGAGGGGAGGGAGTGAAATGGAGAGCAGGGGGAGGCACGGGGTGGCCTATGGCCTACTTAAGTGGGGAAGGGAGATGGGGATATGCAATGTCCATTTTGTACATGGGAGGGAGGTGCTGGCCAGGGGTTGGTCGATCTGGGCGGTGGACGGCGGTGGTGAGAGGGTGGTGGGGTCCTGTGTCATGGAAAGGAGCCAGGAGGGAGGGGTGGGGCTGCTGCCCATTAATGCCCAAGATTTTTCAAGATATGGGGCCTCTCTCTTTCTCTCCACTTCAAGCAAAAAGGACAAGGGCCTAGGGCTTGCTGCAGTGGGTGGCGACCAAAGGAGGGGTGTTTGCTGTGGAGGAATATTGGAGAGGTTTGGTGAGGGTTTGAAGGGATTTAAAAGATAATTTGAATGATTTCAAATGTTGGCCAAACTTTGGATCATCAAGCATGTTTCAAAACTTGATCTTGGCACGTTGGGGTAATGATGCTGGTAGGTAGGTGAGGTCAAGGTACACCTCCAGGAATTTATTGAGATTTTTTAGATGATTTTTAGTGCATTTTTGATCAATTATTCAAAAAGTGGTTTATAGAAGCTCATTTGATAATTTTACATTGGACGTAGTTGGTTTTTGATGTGAGATGATTCTAAATATGAATCCATACTTTGAAGAATTTTCCCATGATTTATTGAGGATTAGAAGTATTTAACACTATTATTATTCCATTTCTGCCATTTAAGATAATAGCCAAAAAGAAATAATAAAGCTTCTCAAAAATATTTCTTTTTGAGATGGGTATATAGGGTATGATATATGAATCTCAATTGAGCCAGAAGTTGGCGAAGTGCTTTGACAAAAACCAAACTTTCCATTGGGAAAGGAGTTTTGTAGATTTTGTCTATTACAGGAATTAAATAGATTTGGTCCATAATAAGTAGGAATAAAATTTGAGAAATCTTGATGATCAAGGTAGATGATGTAGACAAGGTTTAACAAGCATTTGCAACCTTGAGATTGGAGAATCCAAGTTGATTTTGGTGAAAACTAGAGATTTAAGGATCTTGGGTAAGATTGTTTTCATGCCACCAAAACCTTGTTGGATCTTGGAGCTCAGAGCTCCCCTTGGCGCATGGGATATATGCATGGATAGACCAAGTGATGTAGATCAAAAGGGTGTAGAGGTTTGAGCTTGATCCTGCTTGAGCTCACCAAGACAGGCTTTCCAACTTTGAATAAAATAAGCCTGCCAAAGAATATTATCAACTAGCCTTCAAAACCTTGTGGGTTTAAGAAGCACAAAGATCCAATTGGAACAAGTGAAGTAGATATTGATAGACCTATATGAGTAGACCACAACCATGCAAAGCGTTGGTCCATAGAAGGTTGGATGAGGGTGTGAGATTCTGTCAAACTAGACATGTTGACTAGATTTGCAGGAACAGTTATTTTCTTGCCTGCAAAACCATCAAGAACAAGTGGGTTGGAGAATGATCTAACCAAGGTCCAGAGTGGGATTTCGTAGTACTTAGGATGGTTAAAAAGATGGTTCGAATGCATTTTCAAAAATGCACAAGGGTTGAGAAAAGGAGGCATTCAAAGAGGTGATGTTGGAAATAGTTTTCCAGACTTGGCCAAATTTGGCAGACTTAGGGTTTTTGACTAGAATGTGGTGGTGATGATTTTGATGGGTTGCAAGATACCAGAGCATCATCAAGTGGATGATGTTGAAGTGTATATTAAGTAGGAAGGATCCTTGCTTGATACTGGTCTTCATTGACTTGGAAGCTTCTAGAAGGGATCACTTCAGAAGGGGTCTAGTTAGGGGATTTAGATGATCCCTAGTAACTAGATATCAGATCTAGGTTTGTATTCTTGCTTAGGGTGTGATGATTTGGAAACATATTGATCCTAGTGATGAGCTCCTAAAGTAGATCATACTATCTCCTAAGCAGACAAATCAAGCAGCAGATCAAGGCAATTCATCAGATAGCAGATCAAGGCAACTCATCTGATAAACTAAGCAAATCCACTACTGGGGTTACCATCAAGCCTAGCTTGAGGTAAGATTGGGGCATTTTGAATAGGTTGGATTTTAAATAAGATGAGAGTCCTTGGTATCTCTACCAAGAGTAGAATTCAAAACCTTAATAAAGGTGTTTTGGGAAACCTAAAGAGAAGAGTAGTTGAAGGTTCTGTCTTGAAAACATAAGGAGATTATAGTATGTAGCTCTCCATAGTTTGGGGAAATAGAAGCTACTAAAATGGGGGAAGTTGTAAAGGTATCTTGGCTCAGGTTTTGAAATGCCAGAACATTTGAGAATATGGAAATTAAGCCAAGACAATTTTTGGGAAGTAGCTTTTGTCAACAGGTGTTAAGGTAAGGAGTACACCATCTAATACACATTAATATGCATAAGAATATCCAAACAATAAGCAGACACTTCAGCATTAAACAAGAAAAAGTTTTTGTTCCCCCTGATTTTTGCATTCTGGACAACTAATCATGGTTGCTGAAATTGGGATGTTACAATGGAGAGAGGTCCTAGACCATTCGGTTTCACCTGTAGCTGTGCAAAACATACGATGGGAAAAAAAGATAGAAATAAAGTATGCATGTAATTGTTAGAGCAAGATAAATTATATGTGGGCAGTGCATCCATAATTTCTATTGCCTCCGCAACCGCGAATAGAAATAACCTACTAGTCTCATCCATAGAAGAAAGAGAACTAATGATATGCATAGTGATGTCATCGTTAATCCCAAGTAAATCCCACACATACAGTCGTACTACCCTTTCTGTCACTTGGGTTCCCAACCTGCAGATTAGTCATTACTCATACTCCCTATACCTAGTTCAATCATAGGGGTCATGGGTACCAGACAAGTCCTTAGATTGAGGCAAGAGAGGATACAATAATCATCATGTCATACAAACTAATACATGATCCCATCTATGATAAATAACATGCACAAAAAGCTACATGGCTAGGCCGAAGCCCTTGGCCCAAGGAGAATTACTTACACATAGAGATGAGATTACAGATCATAAACATTGTAATAGAAATCATGAGATTGATAGCAAATAGTCTTACAATGTTGCCAATAGAAGAAGAGACCTACTATTATAGCTGGTGGAATATGGCTATGGTGGTGGAGAGATTAGATCTAAGTCTATTCCTCCGGTGGCTCGTTAGTATTATGGATGGAGATCTGGGGAGTGGCTGATGGTTTCTGCGAGCGCCTCTTTCTCGTCGACCGAGGCCTCTTTATATAGGGGTCCCTTTACGAAAGTTGTTCTGTTTGACCTAGCAGCGTTGGTGGCAACTATATGGCCAGAATTTTATTCCGGTCATATAGTTGGTCGTTAAAGCGTTTGCCTCCAATCCACGACTCCTGGTTTCTTCTGGTTGTTGGAAATCTCGTATATTTGACTTTAATGTAGTGATTCCCATCATAAAACGTCATTATCTGCGCAGGAAAAAATAGAAATAAAGGATTGCATACCCCTTTGAATATTAGGCATTAGTGGCAGGGTTAGAGAGATATTTCATCAAAATTGTGAATAATCCAGTTTAAATGTGGACGTAGATCGCTATATTTCTGAGCCATCAATCCACTAGATTCATTGCATGTGTGTTTTTTTCCTAAACAACATGGATCCACTAGAGACATTGCATGTGTGTTCTTCTCCTAAACCACATGAATCCAGTAGAGTCATTGCATGTGTGTTCTATTCCTAAACCACATGGATCCACTAGAGTCATTGCATGTGTGTTCTTTTCTTAAACCACATGGATCCACTAGAGTCATTGCATCTATGTTCTTGTCATAAACCACATGGATCCACTAGAGTCATTGCATGTGTGTTCTTTTCCTAAACCACATGGATCCACTGGACACATTGCATGTGGGTTATTTTCCTAAGCCACATTGATCCACTAGTGATATTTGCATGTGTGTTCCTTTCCTAAACCACATGGATCCACTAGAGACATTGCATGCGTGTTCTTTTCCTAAACCACATTGATCCACTGGTGACATTGCATGGGTTTTCTTTTCCTAAGCCACATTGATCCACTAGTGATATTTGCATGTGTGTTCCTTTCCGAAACCGCATGGATCCACTAGAGACATTGCATGTGTGTTCTTTGCCTAAATCACATTGATCCACTGGTGACATTGCATGTGTGTTATTTTCCTAAACCACATGGATCCACTAGTGACATTTGCATGTGTGTTCCTTTCCTAAACCACATGGATCCACTAGAGACATTTAATGTGTATTATTTTCCTCAACCACATTGATCCACTAGTGACATTTGCATTTGTGTTCCTTTCCTAGACCACATGGATCCACTAGAGACATTGCATGTGTGTTCTTTTCCTAAACCACATGGATCCACTGGTGGCATTGCATGTGTGTTCTTTTTCCCTAAACCACATGGATCCATTGGAGTCATTTGCTTGTGTGTTCTTTAATAAACCACATTGATCCAATAGTGACATTGCATATGTGTTCCTTTCCTAAACCACATGGATCAACTTGAGTCATTGCATGTGTGTTTTTTCCTAAACCACATACATCCACTGGTGTCATTGCATGCGTGTTCTTTTCCTAAACCACATTGATCCACTAGTGACATTTGCATGTGTGTTCTTTTCCTAAACCACATTGATCCACTAGTGTCATTGCATGTGTGTTATTTTCCTAAACCACATGGATCCACTAGAGTCATTTGCTTGTGTGTTCTTTTTCTAAACCACATTGATCGACAGTTGACATTGCATCTATGTTCTTTTCCTAAACCACATGGATCCACTAGAGACATTGCACGTGTGTTCCTTTCCCAAACCACATTCATCCACTGATGTCATTGCATGTGTGTTCTTTTCCTAAACCACATGGATCTACTAGAGTCATTGCATGTATGTTCTTTTCCTTAACCACATTGATCCACTAGTGACATTTGCATGTGTGTTCTTTTCCTAAACCACATTGTTCCACTAGTGACATTGCACGTGTGTTATTCTCCTAAACCACATCAATCCACCGGTGGTATTTGCATGTGTGTTCTTTTCCTAAACCACCTTTATCCACTGGTGACATTACATGTTTGTTCTTTTCCTAAACCACATCGATCCACTAGAGTCATTGCATGTGTGTTCTTTTTCTAAACCACATTGATCCACTGGAGTCATTTGCATGTGTGTTCTTTTCTTAAACCACATTGATCCACTAGAGACAGTGCATGCATGTTTCTTTCCTAAACCACATAAATCCACTAGAGTGATTGCATGTGTGTTCTATTCCTAAACCACATGAATCCTCTAGAGTCATTGCATGAGTGTTATTTTCCTAAACCACATGGATCCACTAGAAACATTTGCATGTGTGTTCTTTACCTAAACCACATGGATCCACTATATTCATTGCATGTGTGTTATTTTCCTAAACCACATGGATCCACATGAATCATTTCACGTGTGTTCTTTTCCTAAACCACAATGATCCACTGGTGAACTTTGCATGTGTGTTCTTTTTGTAAACCACATGGATCCACTAGTGACATTTGCATGTGTGTTATTTTCCTCGACCACATGGATCCACTAGAGACATTGCATGTGTGTTCTTTTCCTACATCACATTGATCCACTGGTGTCATTGCATGTGTGTTCTTCTCCTAAACCACATGGATCCACTAGAGTCATTGCATGTGTGTTCTTTTCCTAAACCACATTGATCCACTTGAGTCATTGCATGTGTGTTCTTTTCCTAAACCACATTGATCCACTGGTGACATTTGCATGTGTGTTCTTTTCCTAAACCACATTGATCCACTGGTGACATTGCATGTGTGTTCTTTTCCTAAACCACATGTATCCACTAGAGTCATTGCATGTGTGCTCTTTTCCTAAACCACATTGATCCACTGGTGGCATTTGCATGTGTGTTCTTTTCGTAAACCATATTGATCCACTAGAGTCATTGCAAGTGTGTTATTTTCCTAACCCACATGGATCCACTTGAGTCATTGCATGTGTGTTCTGTTCGTAAACCACATGGATCCATTAGAGACATTGCATGTCTGTTCTTTTCCTAAACCACATTGATCCACTGGGGACATTGCATGTGTGTTCGTTTCATAAACCACATTGATCCACTGGTGACATTTGCATGTGTGTTCTTTTCCTAAACAAAATTGATCCACTAGAGTCATTGCATGAGTGTTCTTTTCCTAAACCACATGGATCAACTAGAGTCATTGCATGTGTGTACTTTTCCTAAACCACATGGATCCACTAGAGTCATTTCATATGTGTTCTTTTCCTAACCCACATGGATCCAGTGGAGTCATTGCATGTCTGTTCTTTTCCTAAACCACATGGATCCACTGGAGACATTGGCATGTGTGTTCTTTTCCTAAACCACATGGATCCAGTAGAGTCATGGCCTGTGCGTTCTTTTCCTAAACCACATGGATCCACTGGAGACATTCCATGTGTGTTATTTTCCTAAGCCGCATTGATCCACTGGTGATATTTTCTTGTGTGTTCCTTTTCTAAACCACATGGATCCACTAGAGACATTGCATGTGTATTCTTTTCCTGAACCACATCGATCCACTAGAGTCATTGAATGTGTGTTCTTTTCCTAAACCACATGTATCCACTAGTGACATTGCATGTGTGTTCTTTTCCTAAACCACATGAATCCACTAGAGTCATTGGATGTGTGTTATTTTCCTAAACCACATTGATCCACTAGATACATTTGCATGTGTGTTCCTTTCCTAAACCACATGGATCCACTAGAGACATTGCATGTGTGTTCTTTTCCAAAACCACATGGATCCACTAGAGTCATTGCATGTGTGTTCTTTTCCTAAACCACATGGATCCACTAGAGACATTGCTTGTGTGTTCTATTACTAAACCACATGGATCCACTAGATTTATTGCATGTGTGTTCTTTTCCTAAACCACATGGATCCACTGGAGTCATTGCATGTCTGTTCTTTTCCTTAACCACATGGATCCACTAAAGTCATTCCATATGTGTGCTATTCCAAAACCACATGGATCCACTAGAGTCATTGCATGTGTGTTGTTTTCCTAAACAACATGGATCCACTTAAGACATTACATGTGTGTTATTTTCCTAAGCCACGTTGATCTACTAGTGATATTTGCAAGTGTTTTCCTTTCCTAAACCACATGGATCCACTAGACACATTGCATGTGTGTTATTTTCCTAAACCACATTGATCTACTGGTGACATTGCATGTGTGTTCTTTTCCTAAACCACATGGATCCACTAGAGATATTGCATGTGTGTTCTTTTCCTAAACCATATGGATCCACTGTTAACATTGCATGTGGGTTCTTTTCCTAAACCACATGGATCAACTAGAGTCATTGCATGTGTGTACTTTTCCTAAACCACATGGATCCACTAGAGACATTGCTTGTGTGTTCTTTTCCTAAACCACATGGATCCACTAGAGTCATTTCATGTGTGTTCTTTTCCTAACCCACATGGATCCAGTGGAGTCATTGCATGTCTGTTCTTTTCCTAAACCACATGGATCCACTGGAGACATTGGCATGTGTGTTCTTTTCCTAAACCACATGGATCCAGTAGAGTCATGGCCTGTGCGTTCTTTTCCTAAACCACATGGAACCACTGGAGACATTCCATGTGTGTTATTTTCCTAAGCCACATTGATCCACTGGTGATATTTTCTTGTGTGTTCCTTTTCTAAACCACATGGATCCACTAGAGACATTGCATGTGTATTCTTTTCCTGAACCACATCGATCCACTAGAGTCATTGAATGTGTGTTCTTTTCCTAAACCACATGGATCCACTAGTGACATTGCATGTGTGTTCTTTTCCTAAACCACATGAATCCACTAGAGTCATTGGATGTGTGTTATTTTCCTAAACCGCATTGATCCACTAGATACATTTGCATGTGTGTTCCTTTCCTAAACCACATGGATCCACTAGAGACATTGCATGTGTGTTCTTTTCCAAAACCACATGGATCCACTAGAGTCATTGCATGTGTGTTCTTTTCCTAAACCACATGGATCCACTAGAGACATTGCTTGTGTGTTCTATTACTAAACCACATGGATCCACTAGATTTATTGCATGTGTGTTCTTTTCCTAAACCACATGGATCCACTGGAGTCATTGCATGTCTGTTCTTTTCCTTAACCACATGGATCCACTAAAGTCATTCCATATGTGTGCTATTCCAAAACCACATGGATCCACTAGAGTCATTGCATGTGTGTTCTTTTCCTAAACAACATGGATCCACTTAAGACATTACATGTGTGTTATTTTCCTAAGCCACGTTGATCTACTAGTGATATTTGCATGTTTGTTCCTTTCCTAAACCACATGGATCCACTAGACACATTGCATGTGTGTTATTTTCCTAAACCACATTGATCTACTGGTGACATTGCATGTGTGTTCTTTTCCTAAACCACATGGATCCACTAGAGATATTGCATGTGTGTTCTTTTCCTAAACCATATGGATCCACTATTAACATTGCATGTGGGTTCTTTTCCTAAACCACATGGATCCACTGAAGTCAGTTGCTTGTGTGTTATTTTTCTAAACCACATTGTTCCACTAGTGACATTGCATATGTGTTCTTTTCCTAAACCACATGGATCCACTTGAGTCATTGCATTTGTGTTCTTTTCCTAAACCACATTGATCCACTGGTGTGTCATTGCATGTGTGGTCTTTTCCTAAACCACATTGATCCACTAGTGACATTTGCATGTGTCTTCTTTTCCTAAACCACATTGATCCACGGTTGACATTGTATCTATGTTCTTTTCCTAAACCACATGGATCCACTAGAGACATTGCATGTGTGTTCTTTTCCTAAACAACATGGATCCACTTGAGACATTACATGTGTGTTATTTTCCTAAGCCACATTGATCAACTAGTGATATTTGCATGTGTGTTCCTTTCCTAAACCACATGGATCCAATAGACACATTGCATGTGTATTCTTTTCCAAAACCACATTGATCTACTAGTGATATTTCATGTGTGTTCTTTTCCTAAACCACATGGATCCACTAGAGATATTGCATGTGTGTTCTTTTCCTAAACCACATGGATCCACTAGTGACATTGCATGTGAGTTCTTTAACTAAACCACATGGATCCACTGGAGTCATTTGCTTGTGTGTTATTTTTCTAAACCACATTGATCCACTAGTGACATTGCATCTGTGTTCTTTTCCTAAACCACATGGATCCACTTGAGTCATTGCATTTCTGTTCTTTTCCTAAACCATATTGATCCACTGGTGTGTCATTGCATGTGTGGTCTTTTCCTAAACCACATTGATCCACTAGTGACATTTGCATGTGTCTTCTTTTCCTAAACCACATTGATCCACGGTTGACATTGTACCTATGTTCTTTTCCTAAACCACATGGATCCACTAGAGACATTGCATGTGTGTTCCTTTCCTAAACCACATTGATCCACTAGTGTTATTGCATGATTGTTCTTTTCCTAAACCACATGGACCCACTAGAGTCATTGCATGTGTGTTCTTTTCCTAAACCGCATTGATCCACCGGTGACATTTGCATGTGTTTTTTTTCCTAAACTTAATTGATCCACTAGTGACATTGCATGTGTGTTCTTTTCATAAACCACATTGATCCACTTGTGACATTTGCATGCGTGTTCTTTTCCTAAACCAAATTGATCCACTAAAGTCATTGCATGAGTGTTCTTTTCCTAAACCACATTGATCCACTGGTGACATTTGCAGGTGTGTTCTTTTTCTAAACCACATTGATCCACTGGTGACATTTGCAGGTGTGTTCTTTTCCTAAACCACATGGATCCACTTGAGACATTCCATGTGTGTTATTTTCCTAAGCCACATTGATCCACTGGTGACATTGCATATGTGTGCTATTCCAAAACCACATGGATCCACTAGAGTCATTGCATGTGTGTTCTTTTCCTAAACAACAATGATCCACTTGAGACATTACATGTGTGTTATTTTCCTAAGCCACATTGATCAACTAGTGATATTTGCATGTGTGTTCCTTTCCTAAACCACATGGATCCACTAGACACATTGCATGTGTGTTCCTTTCCAAAACCACATTGATCTACTAGTGACATTTCATGTGTGTTCTTTTCCTAAACCACATGGATCCACTAGAGATATTGCATGTGTGTTCTTTTCCTAAACCACATGGATCAACTAGTGACATTGCATGTGAGTTCTTTAACTAAACCACATGGATCCACTGGAGTCATTTTCTTGTGTGTTATTTTTCTAAACCACATTGATCCACTAGTGACATTGCATCTGTGTTCTTTTCCTAAACCACATGGATCCACTTGAGTCATTGCATTTGTGTTCTTTTCCTAAACCACATTGATCCACTGGTGTGTCATTGCATGTGTGGTCTTTTCCTAAACCACATTGATCCACTAGTGACATTTGCATGTGTCTTCTTTTCCTAAACCACATTGATCCACGGTTGACATTGTACCTATGTTCTTTTCCTAAACCACATGGATCCACTAGAGACATTGCATGTGTGTTCCTTTCCTAAACCACATTTATCCACTAGTGTTATTGCATGATTGTTCTTTTCCTAAACCACATGGACCCACTAGAGTCATTGCATGTGTGTTCTTTTCCTAAACCGCATTGATCCACCGGTGACATTTGCATGTGTGTTTTTTCCTAAACTTAATTGATCCACTTGTGACATTGCATGTGTGTTCTTTTCATAAACCACATTGATCCACTTGTGACATTTGCATGTGTGTTCTTTTCCTAAACCAAATTGATCCACTAAAGTCATTGCATGAGTGTTCTTTTCCTAAACCACATGGATCCACTGGAGTCATTGCATGTGTGTTGTTTTCCTAAACCACATGGATCCACTAGAGACATTGCTTGTGTCTTCTTTTCCTAATCCACGTGGATCCACTAGAGTCATTGCATGTGTGTTCTTTTCCTAACCCACATGGATCCACTGGAGTCATTGCATGTCTGTTCTTTTCCTAAACCACATGGATCCACTGGATACATTTGCATGTGCGTTCTTTTCCTAAACCACATGGATCCACTAGAGACATTGCAGGTGTATCTTTTCCTAAACCACATCGATCCACTAGAGTCATTGAATGTGTGTTCCTTTCCTAAACCACATGGATCCACTAGTGACATTGCATGTGTGTTCTTTTCCTAAACCACATGAATCCACTAAAGTCATTGGATGTGTGTTATTTTCATAAACCACATTGATCCACTAGATACATTTGCATGTGTGTTCCTTTCCTAAACCACATGGATCCACTAGAGACATTGCATGTGTGTTCTTTTCCTAAACCACATGGATCCACAAGAGTCATTGCATGCCTGTTCTTTTCCTGAACCACAATGATCCGCAAGAGACGTTGCATGTGTGTTCTATTCCTAAACCACATGGATCCACTAGAGTCATGGCATGTGTGTTCTTTTTCTAAACCACATGGATCCACTTGAGACATTCCATGTGTGTTATTTTCCTAAGCCACATTGATCCACTGGTGACATTGCATATGTGTGCTATTCCAAAACCACATGGATCCACTAGAGTCATTGCATGTGTGTTCTTTTCCTAAACAACATGGATCCACTTGAGACATTACATGTGTGTTATTTTCCTAAGCCACATTGATCAACTAGTGATATTTGCATGTGTGTTCCTTTCCTAAACCACATGGATCCACTAGACACATTGCATGTGTGTTCTTTTCCAAAACCACATTGATCTACTAGTGACATTTCATGTGGGTTCTTTTGCTAAACCACATGGATCCACTAGAGATATTGCATGTGTGTTCTTTTCCTAAACCACATGGATCAACTAGTGACATTGCATGTGAGTTCTTTAACTAAACCACATGGATCCACTGGAATCATTTGCTTGTGTGTTATTTTTCTAAACCACATTGATACACTTGAGTCATTGCATTTGTGTTCTTTTCCTAAACCACATTGATACACTGGTGTGTCATTGCATGTGTGGTATTTTCCTAAACCACATTGATCCACTAGTGACATTTGCATGTATCTTCTTTTCCTAACCCACATTGATACACTGGTGTGTCATTGCATGTGTGGTATTTTCCTAAACCACATTGATCCACTAGTGACATTTGCATGTGTCTTCTTTTCCTAAACCACATTGATCCACGGTTGACATTGTACCTATGTTCTTTTCCTAAACCACATGGATCCACTAGAGACATTGCATGTGTGTTCCTTTCCTAAACCACATTGATCCACTAGTGTTATTGCATGATTGTTCTTTTCCTAAACCACATGGACCCACTAGAGTCATTGCATGTGTGTTCTTTTCCTAAACCGCATTGATCCACCGGTGACATTTGCATGTGTGTTTTTTCCTAAACTTAATTGATCCACTGGTGACATTGCATGTGTGTTATTTTCCTAAACAAGATCGATCCACGAGTCATTGCATGTGTGTTCTTTTCATAAACCACATTGATCCACTTGTGACATTTGCATGTGTGTTCTTTTCCTAAACCAAATTGATCCACTAAAGTCATTGCATGACTGTTCTTTTCCTAAACCACATGGATCCACTGGAGTCATTGCATGTGTGTTGTTTTCCTAAACCACATGGATCCACTAGAGACATTGCTTGTGTGTTCTTTTCCTAATCCACGTGGATCCACTAGAGTCATTGCATGTGTGTTCTTTTCCTAACCCACATGGATCCACTGGAGTCATTGCATGTCTGTTCTTTTCCTAAACCACATGGATCCACTGGATACATTTGCATGTGCGTTCTTTTCCTAAACCACATGGATCCACTAGAGTCATGGCATGTGTGTTCTTTTCCTAAACCACATGGATCCACTGGAGACATTCCATCTGTGTTCCTTTCCTAAGCCACATTGATCCACTGGTGATATTTTCATGTGTGTTCCTTTTCTAAACCACATGGATGCACTAGAGACATTGCATATGTATTCTTTTCCTAAACCACATCGATCCACTGGAGTCATTGAATGTGTGTTCTTTTCCTAAACCACATGGATCGCCTAGTGACATTGCATGTGTGTTCTTTTCCTAAACCACATGAATCCACTAGAGTCATTGGATGTGTGTTATCTTCCTAAACCACATTGATCCACTAGATACATTTGCATGTGTGTTCCTTTCCTAAACCACATGGATCCACTAGAGACATTGCATGTGTGTTCTTTTCCAAAACCACATGGATCCACTAGAGTCATTACATGTGTGTTCTTTTCCTAAACCACATTGATCCACTAGAGACATTGCTTGTGTGTTCTATTCCTAAACCACATGGATCCACTTGAGTTATTGCATCTGTGTTCTTTTCCTAAACCACATGGATCCACTGGAGTCATTGCATGTGTGTTCTTTTCCTTAACCACATGGATCCACCAGAGTCATTCCATATGTGTGCTATTCCAAAACCACATGGATCCACTAGAGTCATTGCATGTGTGTTATTTTCGTAAACAACATTGATCCACTTGAGACATTACATGTGTGTTATTTTCCTAAGCCACATTGATCTACTAGTGATATTTGCAAGTGTTTTCCTTTCCTAAACCACATGGATCCACTAGACACATTGCATGTGTGTTCTTTTCCTAAACCACATTGATCTACTAGTGACATTGCATGTGTGTTCTTTTCCTAAACCACATGGATCCACTAGAGATATTGCATGTGTGTTCTTTTCCTAATCCACATGGATCCACTGGTGTCATTGCATGTGAGTTCTTTTCCTAAACCACATGGATCCATTGGAGTCATTTGCTTGTGTGTTATTTTTCTAAACCACATTGATCCACTAGTGACATTGCAACTGTGTTCTTTTCCTAAACCACATGGATCCACTTGAGTCATTGCATTTGTGTTCTTTTCCTAAACCACATTGATCCACTGGTGTGTTATTTAATGTGTGGTCTTTTCCTAAACCACATTTATCCACTAGTGACATTTGCATGTGTATTCTTTTCCTAAACCACATTGATCCACGGTTGACATTGTATCTATGTTCTTTTCCTAAACCACATGGATCCACTAGAGACATTGCATGTGTGTTCCTTTCCTAAACCACATTGATCCACTAGTGTCATTACATGATTGTTCTTTTCC
Source organism: Avena insularis (assembly GCA_023614405.1). NCBI lineage: Eukaryota > Viridiplantae > Streptophyta > Magnoliopsida > Poales > Poaceae > Avena > Avena insularis. The sequence goes on from CM042688.1 coordinate 242,661,317, forward strand.
TAAACCACATGGATCCACTAGAGTCATTGCACGTGTGTTCTTTTCCTAAACCACATGGATCCACTGGTGACATTCCATGTGTGTTATTTTCCTAAGCCACATTGATCCACTGGTGATATTGTCATGTGTGTTCCTTTTCGAAACCACATGGATCCACTAGAGACATTGCATGTGTATTCTTTTCCTAAACCACATCAATCCACTAGAGTCATTGAATGTGTGTTCTTTTCCTAAACCACATGGATCCACTAGTGACATTGCATGTGTGTTCTTTTCCTAAACCACATGAATCCACTAGAGTCATTGGATGTGTGTTATTTTCCTAAACCACATTGATCCACTAGATACATTTGCATGTGTGTTCCTTTCCTAAACCACATGGATCCACTAGAGACATTGAATGTGTGTTGTTTTCCAAAACCACATGGATCCACTAGAGTCATTGCATGTGTGTTCTTTTCCTGAACCACATGGATCCAGTAGAGACATTGCTTGTGTGTTCTATTCCTAAACCACATGGATCTACTAGAGTTATTGCATGTGTGTTCTTTTCCTAAACCACATGGATCCACTGGAGTCATTGCATGTGTGTTCTTTTCCTTAACCACATGGATCCACTAGAGTCATTCCATATGTGTGTTATTCCAAAACCACATGGATCCACTAGAGTCATTGCATGTGTGTTCTTTTCCTAAACAACATGGATCCACTTGAGACATTACATGTGTGTTATTTTCCTAAGCCACATTGATCTACTAGTGATATTTGCATGTGTGTTCCTTTCCTAAACCACATGGATCCACTAGACACATTGCATGTGTGTTCTTTTCCTAAACCACATGGATCCACTAGAGATATTGCATGTGTGTTCTTTTCCTAAACCACATGGATCCACTGTTAACATTGCATGTGAGTTCTTTTCCTAAACCACATGGATCCACTTGAGTCATTTGCGTGTGTTTTTTTTTTCTAAACCTCATTGTTCCACTAGTGACATTGCATCTGTGTTCTTTTCCTAAACTACATGGATCCACTTGAGTCATTGCATTTGTGTTCTCTTCCTAAACCACATTGATCCGCTGGTGTGTCATTGCATGTGTGGTCTTTTCCTAAACCACATTGATCCACTAGTGACATTTGCATGTATCTTCTTTTCCTAACCCACATTGATCCACGGTTAACATTGTATCTATGTTCTTTTCCTAAACCACATGGATCCACTAGAGACATTGCATGTGTGTTCCTTTCCTAAACCACATTGATCCACTAGTGTCATTGCATGATTGTTCTTTTCCTAAACCACATGGATCCACTAGAGTCATTGCATGTGTGTTCTTTTCCTAAACAACATGGATCCACTTGAGACATTACATGTGTGTTATTTTCCTAAGCCACATTGATCTACTAGTGATATTTGCATGTCTGTTCCTTTCCTAAACCACATGGATCCACTAGACACATTGCATGTGTGTTCTTTTCCTAAACCACATGGATCCACTAGAGATATTGCATGTGTGTTCTTTTCCTAAACCACATGGATCCACTGTTAACATTGCATGTGAGTTCTTTTCCTAAACCACATGGATCCACTGGAGTCATTGGCGTGTGTGTTATTTTTCTAAACCACATTGATCCACTAGTGACATTGCATCTGTGTTCTTTTCCTAAACTACATGGATCCACTTGAGTCATTGCATTTGTGTTCTCTTCCTAAACCACATTGATCCGCTGGTGTGTCATTGCATGTGTGGTCTTTTCCTAAACCACATTGATCCACTAGTGACATTTGCATGTATCTTCTTTTCCTAACCCACATTGATCCACGGTTGACATTGTATCTATGTTCTTTTCCTAAACCACATGGATCCACTAGAGACATTGCATGTGTGTTCCTTTCCTAAACCACATTGATCCACTAGTGTCATTGCATGATTGTTCTTTTCCTAAACCACATGGATCCACTAGAGTCATTGCATGTGTGTTCTTTTCCTAAACAACATGGATCCACTTGAGACATTACATGTGTTATTTTCCTAAGCCACATTGATCTACTAGTGATATTTGCATGTCTGTTCCTTTCATAAACCACATGGATCCACTAGACACATTGCATGTGTGTTCTTTTCCTAAACCACATGGATCCACTAGAGATATTGCATGTGTGTTCTTTTCCTAAACCACATGGATCCACTGTTAACATTGCATGTGAGTTCTTTTCCTAAACCACATGGATCCACTGGAGTCATTTGCTTGTGTGTTATTTTTCTAAACCACATTGATCCACTAGTGACATTGCATCTGTGTTCTTTTCCTAAACCACATGGATCCACTTGAGTCATTGCATTTGTGTTCTTTTCCTAAACCACATTGATCCACTGGTGTGTCATTGCATGTGTGGTCTTTTCCTAAACCACATTGATCCACTAGTGACATTTGCATGTGTCTTCTTTTCCTAAACCACATTGATCCACGGTTGACATTGTACCTATGTTCTTTTCCTAAACCACATGGATCCACTAGAGACATTGCATGTGTGTTCCTTTCCTAAACCACATTGATCCACTAGTGTTATTGCATGATTGTTCTTTTCCTAAACCACATGGACCCACTAGAGTCATTGCATGTGTGTTCTTTTCCTAAACCGCATTGATCCACCGGTGACATTTGCATGTGTGTTCTTTTCCTAAACCAAATTGATCCACTAAAGTCATTGCATGAGTGTTCTTTTCCTAAACCACATGGATCCACTGGAGTCACTGCATGTGTGTTGTTTTCCTAAACCACATGGATCCACTAGAGACATTGCTTGTGTGTTCTTTTCCTAATCCACGTGGATCCACTAGAGTCATTGCATGTGTGTTCTTTTCCTAACCCACATGGATCCACTTGAGTCATTGCATGTCTGTTCTTTTCCTAAACCACATGGATCCACTGGATACATTTGCATGTGCGTTCTTTTCCTAAACCACATGGATCCACTAGAGTCATGGCATGTGTGTTCTTTTCCTAAACCACATGGATCTACTTGAGACATTCCATCTGTGTTCCTTTCCTAAGCCACATTGATCCACTGGTGATATTTTCATGTGTGTTCCTTTTCTAAACCACATGGATCCACTAGAGACATTGCATGTGTATTCTTTTCCTAAACCACATCGATCCACTAGAGTCATTGAATGTGTGTTCTTTTCCTAAACCACATGGATCGCCTAGTGACATTGCATGTGTGTTCTTTTCCTAAACCACATGAATCCACTAGAGTCATTGGATGTGTGTTATCTTCCTAAACCACATTGATCCACTAGATACATTTGCATGTGTGTTCCTTTCCTAAACCACATGGATCCACTAGAGACATTGCATGTGTGTTCTTTTCCAAAACCACATCGATCCACTAGAGTCATTGCATGTGTGTTCTTTTCCTAAACCACATTGATCCACTAGAGACATTGCTTGTGTGTTCTATTCCTAAACCACATGGATCCACTTGAGTTATTGCGTCTGTGTTCTTTTCCTAAACCACATGGATCCACTGGAGTCATTGCATGTGTGTTCTTTTCCTTAACCACATGGATCCACCAGAGTCATTCCATACGTGTGCTATTCCAAAACCACATGGATCCACTAGAGTCATTGCATGTGTGTTCTTTTCGTAAACAAGATTGGTCCACTTGCGACATTACATGTGTGTTATTTTCCTAAGCCACATTGATCTACTAGTGATATTTGCAAGTGTTTTCCTTTCCTAAACCACATGGATCCACTAGACACATTGCATGTGTGTTCTTTTCCTAAACCACATTGATCTACTAGTGACATTGCATGTGTGTTCTTTTCCTAAACCACATGGATCCACTAGAGATATTGCATGTGTGTTGTTTTCCAAAACCACATGGATCCACTAGAGTCATTGCATGTGTGTTCTTTTCCTGAACCACATGGATCCAGTAGAGACATTGCTTGTGTGTTCTATTCCTAAACCACATGGATCTACTAGAGTTATTGCATGTGTGTTCTTTTCCTAAACCACATGGATCCACTGGAGTCATTGCATGTGTGTTCTTTTCCTTAACCACATGGATCCACTAGAGTCATTCCATATGTGTGTTATTCCAAAACCACATGGATCCACTAGAGTCATTGCATGTGTGTTCTTTTCCTAAACAACATGGATCCACTTGAGACATTACATGTGTGTTATTTTCCTAAGCCACATTGATCTACTAGTGATATTTGCATGTGTGTTCCTTTCCTAAACCACATGGATCCACTAGACACATTGCATGTGTGTTCTTTTCCTAAACCACATGGATCCACTAGAGATATTGCATGTGTGTTCTTTTCCTAAACCACATGGATCCACTGTTAACATTGCATGTGAGTTCTTTTCCTAAACCACATGGATCCACTGGAGTCATTTGCGTGTGTGTTATTTTTCTAAACCACATTGATCCACTAGTGACATTGCATCTGTGTTCTTTTCCTAAACTACATGGATCCACTTGAGTCATTGCATTTGTGTTCTCTTCCTAAACCACATTGATCCGCTGGTGTGTCATTGCATGTGTGGTCTTTTCCTAAACCACATTGATCCACTAGTGACATTTGCATGTATCTTCTTTTCCTAACCCACATTGATCCACGGTTGACATTGTATCTATGTTCTTTTCCTAAACCACATGGATCCACTAGAGACATTGCATGTGTGTTCCTTTCCTAAACCACATTGATCCACTAGTGTCATTGCATGATTGTTCTTTTCCTAAACCACATGGATCCACTAGAGTCATTGCATGTGTGTTCTTTTCCTAAACAACATGGATCCACTTGAGACATTACATGTGTGTTATTTTCCTAAGCCACATTGATCTACTAGTGATATTTGCATGTCTGTTCCTTTCCTAAACCACATGGATCCACTAGACACATTGCATGTGTGTTCTTTTCCTAAACCACATGGATCCACTAGAGATATTGCATGTGTGTTCTTTTCCTAAACCACATGGATCCACTGTTAACATTGCATGTGAGTTCTTTTCCTAAACCACATGGATCCACTGGAGTCATTTGCTTGTGTGTTATTTTTCTAAACCACATTGATCCACTAGTGACATTGCATCTGTGTTCTTTTCCTAAACCACATGGATCCACTTGAGTCATTGCATTTGTGTTCTTTTCCTAAACCACATTGATCCACTGGTGTGTCATTGCATGTGTGGTCTTTTCCTAAACCACATTGATCCACTAGTGACATTTGCATGTGTCTTCTTTTCCTAAACCACATTGATCCACGGTTGACATTGTACCTATGTTCTTTTCCTAAACCACATGGATCCACTAGAGACATTGCTTGTGTGTTCCTTTCCTAAACCACATTGATCCACTAGTGTTATTGCATGATTGTTCTTTTCCTAAACCACATGGACCCACTAGAGTCATTGCATGTGTGTTCTTTTCCTAAACCGCATTGATCCACCGGTGACATTTGCATGTGTGTTTTTCCTAAACTTAATTGATCCACTGGTGACATTGCATGTGTGTTATTTTCCTAAACAAGATCGATGCACGAGTCATTGCATGTGTGTTCTTTTCATAAACCACATTGATCCAGTTGTGACATTTGCATGTGTGTTCTTTTCCTAAACCAAATTGATCCACTAAAGTCATTGCATGAGTGTTCTTTTCCTAAACCACATGGATCCACTGGAGTCACTGCATGTGTGTTGTTTTCCTAAACCACATGGATCCACTAGAGACATTGCTTGTGTGTTCTTTTCCTAATCCACGTGGATCCACTAGAGTCATTGCATGTGTGTTCTTTTCCTAACCCACATGGATCCACTTGAGTCATTGCATGTCTGTTCTTTTCCTAAACCACATGGATCCACTGGATACATTTGCATGTGCGTTCTTTTCCTAAACCACATGGATCCACTAGAGTCATGGCATGTGTGTTCTTTTCCTAAACCACATGGATCTACTTGAGACATTCCATCTGTGTTCCTTTCCTAAGCCACATTGATCCACTGGTGATATCTTCATGTGTGTTCCTTTTCTAAACCACATGGATCCACTAGAGACATTGCATGTGTATTCTTTTCCTAAACCACATCGATCCACTAGAGTCATTGAATGTGTGTTCTTTTCCTAAACCACATGGATCGCCTAGTGACATTGCATGTGTGTTCTTTTCCTAAACCACATGAATCCACTAGAGTCATTGGATGTGTGTTATCTTCCTAAACCACATTGATCCACTAGATACATTTGCATGTGTGTTCCTTTCCTAAACCACATGGATCCACTAGAGACATTGCATGTGTGTTCTTTTCCAAAACCACATCGATCCACTAGAGTCATTGCATGTGTGTTCTTTTCCTAAACCACATTGATCAACTAGAGACATTGCTTGTGTGTTCTATTCCTAAACCACATGGATCCACTTGAGTTATTGCGTCTGTGTTCTTTTCCTAAACCACATGGATCCACTGGAGTCATTGCATGTGTGTTCTTTTCCTTAACCACATGGATCCACCAGAGTCATTCCATACGTGTGCTATTCCAAAACCACATGGATCCACTAGAGTCATTGCATGTGTGTTCTTTTCGTAAACAAGATTGATCCACTTGAGACATTACATGTGTGTTATTTTCCTAAGCCACATTGATCTACTAGTGATATTTGCAAGTGTTTTCCTTTCCTAAACCACATGGATCCACTAGACACATTGCATGTGTGTTCTTTTCCTAAACCACATTGATCTACTAGTGACATTGCATGTGTGTTCTTTTCCTAAACCACATGGATCCTCTAGAGATATTGCATGTGTGTTCTTTTCCTAATCCACATGGATCCACTAGTGTCATTGCATGTGAGTTCTTTTCCTAAACCACATGGATCCATTGGAGTCATTTGCTTGTGTGTTATTTTTCTAAACCACATTGATCCACTAGTGACATTGCATCTGTGTTCTTTTCCTAAACCACATGGATCCACTTGAGTCATTGCATTTGTGTTCTTTTCCTAAACCACATTGATCCACTGGTGTGTTATTTAATGTGTGGTCTTTTCCTAAACCACATTGATCCACTAGTGACATTTGCATGTGTCTTCTTTTCCTAAACCACATTGATCCACGGTTGACATTGTATCTATGTTCTTTTCCTAAACCACATGGATCCACTAGAGACATTGCATGTGTGTTCCTTTCCTAAACCACATTGATCCACTAGTGTCATTACATGATTGTTCTTTTCCTAAACCACATGGATCCACTAGAGTCATTGCACGTGTGTTCTTTTCCTAAACCACATGGATCCACTGGTGACATTCCATGTGTGTTATTTTCCTAAGCCACATTGATCCACTGGTGATATTGTCATGTGTGTTCCTTTTCGAAACCACATGGATCCACTAGAGACATTGCATGTGTATTCTTTTCCTAAACCACATCAATCCACTAGAGTCATTGAATGTGTGTTCTTTTCCTAAACCACATGGATCCACTAGTGACATTGCATGTGTGTTCTTTTCCTAAACCACATGAATCCACTAGAGTCATTGGATGTGTGTTATTTTCCTAAACCACATTGATCCACTAGATACATTTGCATGTGTGTTCCTTTCCTAAACCACATGGATCCACTAGAGACATTGAATGTGTGTTGTTTTCCAAAACCACATGGATCCACTAGAGTCATTGCATGTATGTTCTTTTCCTGAACCACATGGATCCAGTAGAGACATTGCTTGTGTGTTCTATTCCTAAACCACATGGATCTACTAGAGTTATTGCATGTGTGTTCTTTTCCTAAACCACATGGATCCACTGGAGTCATTGCATGTGTTCTTTTCCTGAACCACATGGATCCACTAGAGTCATTCCATATGTGTGTTATTCCAAAACCACATGGATCCACTAGAGTCATTGCATGTGTGTTCTTTTCCTAAACAACATGGATCCACTTGAGACATTACATGTGTGTTATTTTCCTAAGCCACATTGATCTACTAGTGATATTTGCATGTGTGTTCCTTTCCTAAACCACATGGATCCACTAGACACATTGCATGTGTGTTCTTTTCCTAAACCACATGGATCCACTAGAGATATTGCATGTGTGTTCTTTTCCTAAACCACATGGATCCACTGTTAACATTGCATGTGAGTTATTTTCCTAAACCACATGGATCCACTGGAGTCATTTGCGTGTGTGTTATTTTTCTAAACCACATTGATCCAATAGTGACATTGCATCTGTGTTCTTTTCCTAAACTACATGGATCCACTTGAGTCATTGCATTTGTGTTCTCTTCCTAAACCACATTGATCCGCTGGTGTGTCATTGCATGTGTGGTCTTTTCCTAAATCACATTGATCCACTAGTGACATTTGCATGTATCTTCTTTTCCTAACCCACATTGATCCACGGTTGACATTGTATCTATGTTCTTTTCCTAAACCACATGGATCCACTAGAGACATTGCATGTGTGTTCCTTTCCTAAACCACATTGATCCACTAGTGTCATTGCATGATTGTTCTTTTCCTAAACCACATGGATCCACTAGATTCATTGCATGTGTGTTCTTTTCCTAAACAACATGGATCCACTTGAGACATTACATGTGTGTTATTTTCCTAAGCCACATTGATCTACTAGTGATATTTGCATGTCTGTTCCTTTCCTAAACCACATGGATCCACTAGACACATTGCATGTGTGTTCTTTTCCTAAACCACATGGATCCACTAGAGATATTGCATGTGTGTTCTTTTCCTAAACCACATGGATCCACTATTAACATTGCATGTGAGTTCTTTTCCTAAACCACATGGATCCACTTGAGTCATTTGCTTGTGTGTTATTTTTCTAAACCACATTGATCCACTAGTGACATTGCATCTGTGTTCTTTTCCTAAACCACATGGATCCACTTGAGTCATTGCATTTGTGTTCTTTTCCTAAACCACATTGATCCACTGGTGTGTCATTGCATGTGTGGTCTTTTCCTAAACCACATTGATCCACTAGTGACATTTGCATGTGTCTTCTTTTCCTAAACCACATTGATCCACGGTTGACATTGTACCTATGTTCTTTTCCTAAACCACATGGATCCACTAGAGACATTGCATGTGTGTTCCTTTCCTAAACCACATTGATCCACTAGTGTTATTGCATGATTGTTCTTTTCCTAAACCACATGGACCCACTAGAGTCATTGCATGTGTGTTCTTTTCCTAAACCGCATTGATCCACCGGTGACATTTGCATGTGTGTTTTTCCTAAACTTAATTGATCCACTCGTGACATTGCATGTGTGTTATTTTCCTAAACAAGATCGATCCACGAGTCATTGCATGTGTGTTCTTTTCATAAACCACATTGATCCACTTGTGACATTTGCATGTGTGTTCTTTTCCTAAACCAAATTGATCCACTAAAGTCATTGCATGAGTGTTCTTTTCGTAAACCACATGGATCCACTGGAGTCACTGCATGTGTGTTGTTTTCCTAAACCACATGGATCCACTAGAGACATTGCTTGTGTGTTCTTTTCCTAATCCACGTGGATCCACTAGAGTCATTGCATGTGTGTTCTTTTCCTAACCCACATGGATCCACTTGAGTCATTGCATGTCTGTTCTTTTCCTAAACCACATGGATCCACTGGATACATTTGCATGTGCGTTCTTTTCCTAAACCACATGGATCCACTAGAGTCATGGCATGTGTGTCCTTTTCCTAAACCACATGGATCTACTTGAGACATTCCATCTGTGTTCCTTTCCTAAGCCACATTGATCCACTGGTGATATTTTCATGTGTGTTCCTTTTCTAAACCACATGGATCCACTAGAGACATTGCATGTGTATTCTTTTCCTAAACCACATCGATCCACTAGAGTCATTGAATGTGTGTTCTTTTCCTAAACCACATGGATCGCCTAGTGACATTGCATGTGTGTTCTTTTCCTAAACCACATGAATCCACTAGAGTCATTGGATGTGTGTTATCTTCCTAAACCACCTTGATCCACTAGATACATTTGCATGTGTGTTCCTTTCCTAAACCACATGGATCCACTAGAGACATTGCATGTGTGTTCTTTTCCAAAACCACATGGATCCACTAGAGTCATTGCATGTGTGTTCTTTTCCTAAACCACATTGATCCACTAGAGACATTGCTTGTGTGTTCTATTCCTAAACCACATGGATCCACTTGAGTTATTGCATCTGTGTTCTTTTCCTAAACCACATGGATCCACTGGAGTCATTGCATGTGTGTTCTTTTCCTTAACCACATGGATCCACCAGAGTCATTCCATACGTGTGCTATTCCAAAACCACATGGATCCACTAGAGTCATTGCATGTGTGTTCTTTTCGTAAACAAGATTGATCCACTTGAGACATTACATGTGTGTTATTATCCTAAGCCACATTGATCTACTAGTGATATTTGCAAGTGTTTTCCTTTCCTAAACCACATGGATCCACTAGACACATTGCATGTGTGTTCTTTTCCTAAACCACATTGATCTACTAGTGACATTGCATGTGTGTTCTTTTCCTAAACCACATGGATCCACTAGAGATATTGCATGTGTGTTCTTTTCCTAATCCACATGGATCCACTAGTGTCATTGCATGTGAGTTCTTTTCCTAAACCACATGGATCCATTGGAGTCATTTGCTTGTGTGTTATTTTTCTAAACCACATTGATCCACTAGTGACATTGCATCTGTGTTCTTTTCCTAAACCACATGGATCCACTTGAGTCATTGCATTTGTGTTCTTTTCCTAAACCACATTGATCCACTGGTGTGTTATTTAATGTGTGGTCTTTTCCTAAACCACATTGACCCACTAGTGACATTTGCATGTGTCTTCTTTTCCTAAACCACATTGATCCACGGTTGACATTGTATCTATGTTCTTTTCCTAAACCACATGGATCCACTAGAGACATTGCATGTGTGTTCCTTTCCTAAACCACATTGATCCACTAGTGTCATTACATGATTGTTCTTTTCCTAAACCACATGGATCCACTAGAGTCATTGCACGTGTGTTCTTTTCCTAAACCACATGGATACACTGGTGACATTCCATGTGTGTTATTTTCCTAAGCCACATTGATCCACTGGTGATATTGTCATGTGTGTTCCTTTTCGAAACCACATGGATCCACTGGAGACATTGCATGTGTATTCTTTTCCTAAACCACATCAATCCACTAGAGTCATTGAATGTGTGTTCTTTTCCTAAACCACATGGATCCACTAGTGACATTGCATGTGTGTTCTTTTCCTAAACCACATGAATCCACTAGAGTCATTGGATGTGTGTTATTTTCCTAAACCACATTGATCCACTAGATACATTTGCATGTGTGTTCCTTTCCTAAACCACATGGATCCACTAGATACATTGCATGTGTGTTGTTTTCCAAAACCACATGGATCCACTAGAGTCATTGCATGTGTGTTCTTTTCCTAAACCACATGGATCCAGTAGAGACATTGCTTGTGTGTTCTATTCCTAAACCACATGGATCTACTAGAGTTATTGCATGTGTGTTCTTTTCCTAAACCACATGGATGCACTGGAGTCATTGCATGTGTGTTCTTTTCCTTAACCACATGGATCCACTAGAGTCATTCCATATGTGTGTTATTCCAAAACCACATGGATCCACTAGAGTCATTGCATGTGTGTTCTTTTCCTAACCAACATGGATCCACTTGAGACATTACATGTGTGTTATTTTCCTAAGCCACATTGATCTACTAGTGATATTTGCATGTGTGTTCCTTTCCTAAACCACATGGATCCACTAGACACATTGCATGTGTGTTCTTTTCCTAAACCACATGGATCCACTAGAGATATTGCATGTGTGTTCTTTTCCTAAACCACATGGATCCACTGTTAACATTGCATGTGAGTTCTTTTCCTAAACCACATGGATCCACTGGAGTCATTTGCTTGTGTGTTATTTTTCTAAACCACATTGATCCACTAGTGACATTGCATCTGTGTTCTTTTCCTAAACTACATGGATCCACTTGAGTCATTGCATTTGTGTTCTTTTCCTAAACCACATTGATCCGCTGGTGTGTCATTGCATGTGTGGTCTTTTCCTAAACCACATTGATCCACTAGTGACATTTGCATGTGTCTTCTTTTCCTAACCCACATTGATCCACGGTTGACATTGTATCTATGTTCTTTTCCTAAACCACATGGATCCACTAGAGACATTGCATGTGTGTTCCTTTCCTAAACCACATTGATCCACTAGTGTCATTGCATGATTCTTCTTTTCCTAAACCACATGGATCCACTAGAGTCATTGCATGTGTGTTCTTTTCCTAAACCGCATTGATCCACCGGTGACATTTGCATGTGTGTTTTTTCCTCAACTTCATTGATTCACTGGTGACATTGCATGTGTGTTATTTTCCTAAACAAGATCGATCCACGAGTCATTCCATGTGTGTTCCTTTCATAAACCACATTGATCCACTGGTGACATTTGCATGTGTGTTCTTTTCCTAAACCAAATTGATCCACTAAAGTCATTACATGAGTGTTCTTTTCCTAAACCACATGGATCCACTGGAGTCATTGCATGTGTGTTCTTTTCCTAAACCACATGGATCCACTAGAGACATTGCTTGTGTGTTCTTTTCCTAATCCACATGGATCCACTAGAGTTAATGCATGTGTGTTCTTTTCCTAACCCACATGGATCCACCGGAGTCATTGCATGTCTGTTCTTTTCCTAAACCACATGGATCCACTAGATACATTTGCATGTGCGTTCTTTTCCTAAACCACATGGATCCACTAGAGTCATGGCATGTGTGTTCTTTTCCTAAACCACATGGATCCACTGGAGACATTCCATGTTTGTTATTTTCCTAAGCCACATTGATCCACTTGTGATATTTTCATGTGTGTTCCTTTTCTAAACCACATGGATCCACTAGAGACATTGCATGTGTATTCTTTTCCTAAACCACATCGAACCACTAGAATCATTGCATGTGTGTTCTTTTCCTAAACCACATTATCCAGTAGTGACATTGCATGTGTGTTCTTTTCCTAAACCACATGAATCCACTAGAGTCATTGGATGTGTGTTATTTTCCTAACCACATTGATCCACTAGTGACATTTTCATGTGTGTTCCTTTCCTAAATCACATGGATCCACTAGAGACATTGCATGTGTGTTCTTTTCCTAAACCACATGGATCCACATGTGACATTGCATGTGTGTTCTTTTCCTAAACCACATTCATCCACTAGAGTCATTTGTTTGTGTATTCTTTTTCTATACCACATTAATCCCCTGGTGACATTGCATCTGTGTTCTTTTCCTAAACCACATGGATCCACTTGAGTCAATGCATGTGTGTTCTTTTCCTACACCACATTGATATACTAGTGTCATTGCATGTGTGTTCTTTTCCTAAACGACATGGATCCACTAGAGTCATTGGATGTGTATTATTTTCCTAAACCACATGGATCCACTAGTGACGTTGCATGCGTGTTCTTTTTCTATACCACATTGATCCATTGGTGACACTTCCTTTGTGTTCTTTTCCTAAACCACATGGATCCACTAGAGACATTGCATGTGTGTTCTTTTCCTAAACCACATGGATCCACTAGTGACATTTACATGTGTGTTCTTTTCTTAAACTACATGGATCCACTAGAGGCATTGAATGTGTGTTCTTTTCCTAAACCACATGGTCCACTAGAGTCATTGCCTGTGTGTTCTTTTCCTAAACCACATGGATCCAGTAGATTAATTGCATGCATGTTCGTTTCCTAAACCAAATGGATCCACTAGAGACATTGCACGTGTGTTGTTTTCCTAAACCACATTAATCCACTGGTGACCTTTGCATGTGTGTTCTTTTCCTAAACCATATGGATCCACTAGTGACATTTGCATGTGTGTTATTTTTGTTAACCACATGGATCCACTAGAGACATTGAATGTGTGTTCTTTTTGTGGGCTCCCTGGATTATTCATCCGAGAAATCGCTGTTATGCATACATCCACCTTCCCATGATCAGTGAGCCGTGGAACATAACCGACGGGTATCATTACAACATCCGAAACATAATGTATTACAAGACTTACATAAATGCCATTATGGCTACATCATCATTAGTAGCGGATCATCACCAAGCGAAGATCCCAATCGTGCCCCAACCTACAGGCAGCTAACTGGGAAGACAGCCTAGCTCGCTGGACGTCACCTGAATCTTCCGAAGTCGAAACTCTGAAAGTCTGGCAAAGTAAATATCCAGGAACAAAGCCATGAGTACATTGAATGTACTCGCAAACCACCAGGATAAGTGAAACAAGAAAATGCAATTTTGGCTGTGGCGAAATATCTCTATCTGGGGTTGCTTTTGGAAAGCCTAAACTAACTTTTGAAGTTATGGCATCTCCATATCTTTGTTGAAAAAGAGTTTTGAAAACATGCTTCTGTTTTATAAATCAAAACATCTTTGTATCTTTGTTGAAAAAGGAGTTTCGAAACTAGTTTTGGAGTAAAAACCCTTTTTAAACATCTTCGACCCCTCAGGTCAAAACAAAGCTTTCGAACTCGGGTTCTCCCGGAACCTTCGTCCTCAAGGTACTTTTTTCCCAAACAAGCATAGTTTGGGTACTCCTAGCCAACACCTTTACAACCGTCCTTGCCCGTGGACACGACTATTCGAATAGGTTATACTTTGCAGAGTTTGCGCACTTTCCCCACAAGAATCGATACATCCGCCGGGATACAACCACGGCCCACTACCACTGTAGACGGGGGTCCGGATAATCAAACCTAACCTTTCACTTGTCTACCCTAGCAAAGGCATGCTTTTCCTATTGGGTTTCTTCTCCCCGACAATGAGTATGTGGCTCCCAGCCATAGTCCTTCCTTCCGTACACGCGCATACGCAAACCGCAACTTGGCGTATACCTTAAATCTGGTGACTCCACTTCCTTCCGTACTCCAAGTCATAACGTCCATGGGAGACCCAATTGTTGCACCAGCCTCCTGCCAGTTCAGGTTCACTCTTGCCTAGGCAAGCGAAAGGCTTCAGATCCGTGATCTGGTGGCGCCTGCCCGGACTTCCAGGGATCTCTCCCTACAAGCATTGTAGAAGATGCCTCGGCTAATGCGGACAAACTACGAGCTAAGCCCCAGTACCTAGGGTAATGTGGTTGCGCGGATAAAAAATGTTCCAGTAAAGGCGTAGAACATCCCATCAGCATCTCATTTCTCATTATCGCCATTTCTTTCGTTAAAACTTCCGCTTGGAACGATGCCTGTTTCCAAGGGTTTTACAAAACAATTTTTGAAACATTTGTAGTGGGATAAATCCCAAAACAGTTTATTTTCTCAAAACCTGGGTTTTTCCAATGAGGTAGGATTCTAACCATCATACTCTCTATCTAAAGGGATAAAATGGTAGGTACATTGGGGTGGTGCCTCGAAGGACACGAAGTCATAACTTGGAGGAGCCAAGTTATTATCCCAGTATTTGAAGAACAAAATATGCATGTAGATAATGCAATTTATAAAGAGGATATAAAACAGGTAAAAGAGAATAGGACATATATCAGAGTTCAGGAATGGTGTATTGCCTGTGGTCAGCAATAAGTTCCTGGACTTCTTTAGATAACCAGAATACCCAAATATATAATAATAAGAATTCCATTCCTTCTTGTCGTCAGACACTCACACTATCGTTGTCATCGAGTACTCATGCAAGCAGACAATACCACAATCAATACAAGGTAAACAAGCATCAAACCATACAGCAAGCAACATACTAAACACTACTGAACTTGGGAGGTTTTGGAGAAGTTAGGGGTTATTGGTGGAATTACTAAATTGCCATTGTACTGTTTTCTCTTGGAAGATAGTTGCCAAGGCTAGATACAATGATCTTGGATTAGGGTTCTGGGGTTAGTAGGATACCAATGTGAAAAAGTGATATCCTCAGATAGTTCTTGACAAGACAAAACCATCACAAGTGGTTTCACTTGAATATCAATTTCCTAGATTTACTTATGCTTTTTATAGTGGATTAAACTCTAGTTTGAGGAAATAATTCACTAGAAGAGTTCTGTAGTTACAAAAATTATTTCCTTGGATGGTTTGGTAATATTTGCTGAACTGAACCACCCAGAGTTGGAATTGTGTCAAAAGAATTACCAGAATGCCCTCAGGAAATTCCTAAAAGCAGTTCGGTCTTGTTTTTCTCTTTTTCACCAGAGTAAGTAAACAGGAGCTATTGAGTTGGTTCCAAGGGCAGGTGATAGGTATTGGAAATACCTTTCTGTAGGAATTTGATTCACCCTTTTTGGAGTTGCCAAACTCCTGGAGTGAATTAGTTAGTGAAAATACCCATCATAGGAGTATTTAACTCACACTAATTTAACCAGAGCTCAAAAAATTCTGGGCTGCTGGGATTTGGTAGATATTGATAATATGAGGTACTGGGAGGTGGAATTAGGTCAAGACCACACTTGGTTTGACCTAGGTAATTTATCCAAGGCAGCAAGTTGCTAGTTTTGTTATTTTTGCTAAAGGCAACATACTATTCACCTTGGTATAGGACCTGTGTTGTGTTATAGGTATGTCAAATACCTCTCAGTAGAGCCTTGGTTCATCTCAAATGGATATGTGAAACTCTCTATGGAAATTAATTTGTGTACCAGATACATTTTAGCAGAATAAATTCCAGTACTTAATGGAATTTAATTTGGTCTTGGGGTTGCCTCTGCATGTTTGATAAAACATCAGGGAACCACCAAAAATTTTAATCCTGGTACTTGGATTTTATTTACATTTTTGGTTGGATTTAAACCAAATAGCTTTCTAGCAGATCTGGTGGAAAAATAAAAGAAAAAGGCAACAGGGGTGTTTGGGCTTGATTTGCGCGGGGGGGTGGGCCGCCGAGCCAAATCGGCCCAGCAGGGGAGGGAGTCGCCAGCGGGAGTTGGATTTGAATCCCGCTGGGCGGGGCCCAGGGTTCAGTGAGTGCGGCAGGGTGAAGGGGTATGGGAGGCCCCTGGCCGTTCGATTAGATAGAGGATCGACAGCTGGGAGCTCATCGTCCACCTCCGACGAGCGGCGGCGCGCAGAAACCCTAGAGGGCAACGGGGGAGGTGCGGGGAGCTCACCCGAGGCCGTCTCTGGCAAAGGGGAAGGGCGTAGACGACACAGTGGTCCTCGACGAGCCCGTGGATGGGCGGCAGGGGCAGGTTCAACCTCAGCAGGAGCCTCACACAACGACGAGGGCGGTGCACACTCGGCAGCTCTCCAATGCTGCTGCTGGGGTGCCTGCATGTCGAAGTGGAGGGCGGGGGAGGTTAGGGTTGGCTCCGAGGAGACTAAGAATGCCAATGCACAGGGAAATGGAGAAGGAGGGAGACCACCAAGTCGGGTTATTGGAGAAGACCGAGAGGAGGAGATCTCCTTCTCCTAGCCGAGACAGGTGCTGGGAGGGGCTCTGGAGCTTGGGGAGGTGGATCTGGTATGAGGGGTTGCAGTGAAGCCACATGCAGGTGGAGGGGAGCAGGGGAGAAGGTGCTGCAAGCTCAAGCTCAAAAATGGTCGAGAAGGGTGGTTGTCCTTCTTGTGGCCAGAGGAGAGGAAAGGAAGGGATGGGGAGCTCGGGGGAGGTGAGTGAGGAGGAGAGGGGGCAAATGAGGGGCAGGGGGCATGCTGGGGAGGGCTGCTGGCCTTTATAACAAGAGGGAGGGGTATTTGGTGTAAATGTCCTTTTTGGACATGGTGGAGAGGGAAAGCTGGCCAGGGATTGGTCCAGGGTTTGGTGGGGAGGGGCAAGAAAGGTATTTGGGTCGTGCAGGGACAGAGTAGGGAGCTGTGGTGAGTAAATGGACAAGATCCTTGTAAGATTTGGGGTTATCTCTCTCTTACTACTAGTACAAGGGCAAAATGGGTAATTTGTTTGGGTGGAGCTACAGTGCTGGTCGACCAGGGGTGTGTCTGGTGCTGAGGAGGTGCATTGGACAAGTTTTGATGAAATTTGGAAATGGTTAGAGTAGTGGTTTGTTTAATTGGCAAATTTGATCAAACTAGAGGGTTATGAAGGAAGTCCAAAATCTTGCATTGGACCCGAGGAGGAAAGGGTACTGGTGAGTAGATGAGGTAAAGGTAGACTCCTAGGATTTATTTGAGATTTTTTAGAGGAGTTTTTGTCCTCCTAAATCCATTTACTCAGAAAGGGCAGAAGTGGTTTTTAGAAGATCATTTTATATTTTTTACCTTGGACAAGGTTGGGTGTTGATGTAGGAGGGTCCCAGATGTGAATACACACTTAGAGGAATTTTCCCAAGATTTATTGAGGTACAAAAGTATTTAAAACAATTATTATTCCAATTCATCCATTTAAGGAAATAGGTAAAAATAAATAGTAAAGCTTCTCAAAAATATTTACTTTTTAGGTGGAAAGATGGGGTATGATATATGGAACTCACATGAGTCAAAAGTTGTAGAAAGGTTTTGGCAAAAACCAAACTTTCCTTTATGAAGGGAGTTTTGGAGATTTTGATTAGTAAAAGAATTAAATAGTTTTGGGGCCATAATAATTATGGATAATTATTGATAAATCTTGAGAGTCAATGTAGATGAGATAGACAAGGTGTAGCAAGCAGTTGCAACCTTGTGGAATGGAATTCCAACTTGAAAAGGATGGAAAATAAGGAGTTGATGATCTAGGGTGATGTTATTTTTATACCACCAAAACATGCTTGCATCTTGGAGCTCAGAGTTCACCTAGGTGTAAGGGATAGATGGGTGAGTAGACCAGGTCATGTACAAGATCATGGCAGGATGAGTTTGAATTAATAGCATTTGGGGTAATATAGAAGTTAAGGGTGCCATGCAGAAAGAGTCATGAAGCCTTCTAAACCAAGTGGGTTTAGGCAGCACTAAGATTCACTTGGAACAAGTGAAGTAGGTTTTGATAAACATCAATGAGTAGGTCACAACCATGCAGAGAGTTGGTCCATAGGGGTGGTATGAGGATGTGAGCTTCTACCAAAGTAGGCATGATGATTAGTTTTGCAGGAAATGTTATTTTCTTGTCTGCAAAACCATCATAGACAAGTGGGGTGGAGGAGGATCTAACCAGAGGCAAATGTGGGCCTTGGTAGTCCTTAGGATGGTTAACAAGATGGTTCAGGTGCATTTCCAAAAAAATGCACATGGCTTGAGAAAAGGAGTCATTCAAAAAGGTGATGTTGAAACTGTTTCCAGACTTAGTCAAATTTGGCAGTTTGAGGATTTTGACTAGAGTATCAGAGGGAATGATCTTGGAGGAGTTGCAAGGTATCAGAGCATTAGCAAGTGGATGATATTGAAGTGTAGATTGAGTATAAGAGATCCATGCTTGATATTTGTCTCCATGGACTTGGAAACTTCTGGAATGGAAATCTTCAGAATGGATCTGGTTGAGGATTTTAGATGATCACTTATTGGCTAGGGATCATAACTAGGTTTGTATTCTTTCTTAGGGATTGATGATTTGGAAACCTCTGGATCCTAGTGATGAGCTCCTAGAGTAGCTCATACTACTTCCTAAGCAAACAAATCAAATAGCAAATCAAAGCAACTCATCAGATAGCAGATCAAGGTAACTCAACTTATACAATAATCAACTACTCAAGGGTTACCATCAAGCTTAGCTTGAGGTAGGGTTGGGGCATTTTGAAGAGGTTGAGTTTTGAAGAAGGTGAGAGTCCTTGGTATCTCTACCAAGAGTAGAATTTAAATGCTTGGAAAAGGTGTTTTGGGGAAACTAGAGATAAGATTAGTTGAGTGTCCTGTCTTGAAAACATAAGGAGGTTGTATTATATACCTCTCCATAGTTTTGTCAATAGAAGCTACCAAAATAGTTTTGGTTACATAGGCATCTTGGCTCATGTTTTGAAATGCCAGAACATTTGAGAATATGTAGAATGAGCCAGGATAGTTTTGGTGAATATCTTTTGTCAACTGAGGGTGAGGTAAGGAGTATCCTAAGATACATTTTCATAAGCACAAGATCAAACAATCAACAAGCAAGCACTGCACCGAAGCACAAGAAAAAGTTTTTGTTCCCCCTGATTTTTGCATTCTGGACAACTAGTCAGGGTTGCTGAAATTGGGATGTTATAGACCTTTCCCCCTTAAAATAATCTCGTCCCGAGATTCGGGAGAGTACGGTTAGGGGATTTGTCCTAGTTAGTGCTATGTGTTTCTTGTGGACTAACTATCCTACTTTGTCTTTTGAATAGAAACACCTTGACAGCAAGGTTGACTTCAATCTTCTTGTAACTTGGGGGTCGAGCTGGCTTCAACCATGGTTGCAGGGAGGGATCGTCCTTCGGTAAAGGGTTCAAAGTGTTTCTCGTAAGTGGGTTGTTGCATCCAAGTCTGTGAAAAGTCTATGTCTTGAGATCTGGGTCTTTGGGTTGCAAGGTTAGATTTTCTTCTAGCAGTGAGGTAATCTATATATGCGGGAATGACACAGTCTTTACCCTTAGGATTGGACTTGGGTTGGGCGGAGAGTTACAAGTAGGGGGACTTTCTTATAAGGGTGGCACAAAACGGTTCTTAAGGTAGCGGACATTGACTTAAGAGAGGGTAGCGTCATAGGTGGCGTTCTAGGGGGACCTGGGCTAGGTTTATTACAAGTTGCACTCGACGACTTTCGGAGAGGCCTAGAGTGGATTAAGGAGATTCTCTCTCTCGATATTTACTTCCACGGGGTGTTGTCGCCTATCGAAGCACGGGAAATCTTCAGTCTTGAGCTACGGGGCAGCGAGTGGTAAGGTGACCATCTTTTCTGAAGGAGGGGACCTTGGGTGCCTTCGGGCTTCTCTTTCTCGGAAGTCTTGACGGGTTTACCCTCAGGGAATTCCCGGCTAAAGTGGCCGGGTAGTCCACACGTCAAGCAGGTGCCTAACCTTCGGTGTAATTGTTTTGACGACTTGCCTTTGCTGGTGCCGGGAGGTTGACGGGCCTGGCAAATGAGGGGATGAATTGGGCAATTGACAGGGACATGGTCTTGGCCTTCGTAGAAGAAACAAGTGATAAGTCGAGTTGGGCAAACTTTGGGTGAATGGGGTGCTCCGCAGTTGGGGCAGTGGCCGGAACATCCGATGGCTTGGTGCCCTTCGTCTCCGCAGCGGCTACATGCCTTCTTCGAGCTTCCAGACTCCATGGCCATCCTGGGGAAATCTCCGGTTGAGGGTACGCATTTTGGGTGTGGGTCTGATGCAACGACTTGGGTAAAACACGCAAGAAGGAAGAACAATTCAAGCAAGCATAGCAATTCAAGGGAGTTATTAAATACCAACCAATTCTGCACCCGAGGGTGCCAATAGTACTTAAGCATTACAAAACGCGTTCAGGGACGATACACGACTCTACCCTATTACTGGATGGGCGAGTACCGCGACGCGGGTGATTACTCGGAGGGTGCATCTGTGGAGTCGTGATGACTTTGGGGTTTCGACTACTACAGATCCTCTGTGGTTTGTGGGATATTCACCTCGTCTTCGGTGAAGGTGAGAGTGGTGCCTTCCCATGGTGCAGGGTTGGATGTTGACTCGCTCGGCGCGGGTGACTGGACGATAGGGTGGTACTCATTGATGAAGGAGAGGTCGTCGTCAGTACCAGGGTTCTCGTCTTCAGGGGTTGGCAGGTACTTCAATGATCAGCTTTCTCACCAAGCGGGCATTGGTGGCTTGGAGACTTCTTTCGCGCATACGGAGTAGGTTGATATCCATCTCTAGAAGCAGATTCTCGCGTCTGGCCTTGTCAAGATCTTCCTGGGAGCGTTGGAGTAGGTATTCCATATTCTCCAGCTGATTCCCAATGCAGCAGGTGAGGAAAGACTCCGTAGGTAGTCCATCTTCATATCACTTTCCAAACAAGTGGTAGGGAGTATCTTTCAACTCATCTTCGTGGATCTTGCAGAGGCGCATCATGATCTCCTGTATGGCTTGCACCATGCCATCTACCTAGTTGCTGTCGAGGAAGGTGAAGATTGTGGGCGTGGTGTCTTCATCGGGAGCAGGAATCATAGCCTTGATGACCCATTGCATCACATTGGTTTTACTGCGAGGAAGTTCGGTTCCTTGAATAGTTGGTGAGGGCCTCTTGACTATCTTCAGTAGGTTGTGAAGCTGTTCTTCAAAGGGCCAGAAACTGTCTCCAACGATGATGCGCTCTGAGCAGAGAGAGGCCATCTACAACAGATTTTTGAGATGGGGTTGGGTTAGTGACAGTGTGCAGGATTTTAAGCTTATGAAATCATATTAATGCAAGTAGGTTTTTTAGAATCAGAGGGGAAAAGACATAAGCACTTTTGCAAATATTCATCTTTTCACCCTTGGCTTTTTAGAAAATAGGTTTGTCGTTTCCTGTCTAACGGCCATGCTAACTAAGGTCTCCTACAGTCAGGATGGCTCTGATACCAAGTCTGTGCGCTCCCCGGATTATTCATCCGAGAAATCCCTGTTATGCATACATCCATGTTCCCATGATCAGTGAGCCGTGGAACATAACCGACAGGTATCATTACAACATCCAAAACATAACGTATTACAAGACTTACATAAATGCCATTATGGCTACATCATCATTAGCAGCGGATCATCACAAAGCGCAGAGCCCAATCGTGCCTCAACCTACAGGCAGCTGACTAGGAAGACGGCCTAGCTCGCTGGACGTCACCTGAATCTTCCGAAGTCAAAACTCTGAAAGTTTGGCAAAGTAAATAGCCAGGGACAAAGCCGTGAGTACATTGAATGTACTCGCAAACCACCAGGATAAGTGAAACAAGAAAATGCAATTTTGGCTGTGGCGAAATAGCTCTATCTGGGGTTGCTTTTGGAAAGCCTAAACTAACTTTTGAAGTTATGGCATCTCCATATCTTTGTTGAAAAAGAGTTTTGAAAACATGCTACTGTTTTATAGATCAAAACATCTCCGTATCTTTGTTGAAAAAGGAGTTTTGAAACTACTTTTGGAGTAAAAACCCTTTTTAAACATCTTCTACCTCTCGGGTCAAAACAAAGCTTTCGAACTCGGGTTCCCCCGGAACCTTCGTCCTCAAGGTACTTGTTTCCCAAACAAGCACGGTTTGGGTACTCCTAGCCAACACCTTTACAACCGTCCTTGACCGTGGACACGGCTATTCGAATAGGTTATACTTTGCAGAGTTTGCGCACTTTCCCCACAAGAATCAATACATCCGCCGGGATACATCCATGGCCCACTACCACTGTAGATGGGGGTCCGGATAATCAAACCTAACCTTTCGCTTGTATACCCTAGCAAAGGCATGCTTTTCCTATTGGGTTTGTTCTCCCAGGCAACGAGTATATGGATCCTAGCCATAGTCCTTCCTTCCGTACACGCGCATACCCGAGCCGCAACTTGGCGTATACCTTAAATCTGGTGACTCCACTTCCTTTCGTACTCCAAGTCATACCGTCCGCGGGAGACCCAATTGACGAGGTTTATTCTCGTCAATGCCCATTGTTATGGACTTGGGTTTTGGAGAAGATGGGGATGCTAGAGATCGTGGCACGGTTAACAGACAAGCAACCAGGGGACACGAGATTTACCCAGGTTTAGGCCCCCGGAGGGCAAACCCTACTCCTGCTTGTCTGCTCTTTGATTACGGCGGAACCGAAGGTTACAGGGTGCGCAGATTCGATCTGGCGTGGATGCGTGTGCGAAAGTATGAGTCGAGTTGAGGTGAGTTGACCTAGGACGTGCCCTCCTGGCCTTTATATAGACTTAGGCAGGTCCCGGGCGTAGTCCTAGTCGGTTACAAGTTCTAGGGCTTTACCCCTTTGAATTTCCTATCTCCTCTAGTCTTGCTCTCCAAGGATCCCAAGGCGTCATGGGCCTTGGCCACCCGAAAATCTTCATGGGCCAGCGTATATCTGCTGTGGGCCTTCCTTGGGCTGGACCAGGTATGCTGAAGTCATGTACCCGTAGGGTATAACCATGTCAGTAGCCCCCGAGTGATCAGTCGAATCGTAGATTCGGCTGAGGACTCTTCCATCCTTCGGGAGCAGTTATATGTTAATAGTATATGTGTGTAGGGATTGTTGATGTGTGCACGACTCACTGCAGATCAGGGTCGATTAACTGTCTTAGGACGAAACAACACGATCTTCTTCAGTTCGGGTCCCTCAACCGGACTGGAACATATCTTGGCGTAATCGACTCAGGCCACGGAGGACTTACGAGTGGAATTCCAGTGATTATAATTGGTGTACCCAATGCGTCCGACAGGATTTTTCATCGTACCTGCTGCAGGATTCATACTAGCGAGCGCCTTGATCAGTGCGTTGCTGGGCCATCGGATGATATCGTAGGTCTTATCTTTGCGTCGCGAGCAGCATCGAATGTTTATCACCGCGGAGGTGTTTCGGGTGGCCAAGGAGGATGTTACTCACTTAGCATTAATTGGGGAAGAGTTGCCGAAAAGTTTTGCGTGCTGATCCGAAAGATCATAGTCGAAGATTTTATAGGGTGCGTGACCAGCGCTCCCTATGGGAGTAGCCCCCAAGTGTCTGTTCGAGTCGTAGACTCGAACGGAAACTTTTAGTTCAAGCATTGTTTCAATCATTAGGTCCGCAGGACTCGAAAATTTTCGGATGCTTAAATCCATCCTCCCTATGGGAGTAGCCCCCGAGTCCGTAGTGGAGTCGCAGACTCGACGTCGGACTCGAAGAATTGTTCCATGGCGTAGTTCATTGGCGTGCCACTCGAAGATCTTTTGTGTGCGCGACCAGCGCTCCAGTTTGGAGTAGCCCCGAGTGTCTGGCAGAGTCGTGACTCGAGCAGACTTCGAATCTTATTAATGAGTTATAGTCGACAATCTGTGGCGTACGTTGACCGGAAGTACATCGGGTCAGCGTCGCGCCTGTGTAGCATCAAGTGATGCAACCATCCGAGGAGGGTTTCGACTCGGGCCTTGAGTTTATGGCGTAGCCAGTTGTTTCGTCGACTCCTGTTGGAGGACCCGATAGAATAGCTCGACGTAGGATTCAGAGAAATAATTTTGTCCTCATTTGTTCCGGGTGCGCCAGCGCTCCTGATAGGAGTAGCCCCCAAGTATTTAGTCGAATCGTAGATTCGAGTGAGTAATTTTAGCTGTGGAGCCGAAGTGGTGCTAGTATAGCTTTTGATGACAACAGTGCTTACGATCGATGACCTCAAGCGTCTGCTATGCCAGATATGACTTGACTGGACGAAGCGTGGGTCCCACTTGCTGACTTTGAATTGACCGGTCACGCGTGGCGTGGAGATGATTACGGTGTCTCCTTGATTTCCGCACGTAGTGGACAGCGTGGTAACGATGGTTCGTTTTGGTG
This sequence comes from Avena insularis, assembly GCA_023614405.1. Taxonomy (NCBI): domain Eukaryota; kingdom Viridiplantae; phylum Streptophyta; class Magnoliopsida; order Poales; family Poaceae; genus Avena; species Avena insularis. The sequence continues at coordinate 242,686,769 of CM042688.1, forward strand.
CTGACACGTGTACGGCCAGATCTACCGTTGGCGTTAGGTCTTCTCGATGGACGGCCAGCGTGCGTCGTCTTCGCTGTTATAATCCCTGGTGAAATCGTGGTTTGTTTTTCACCGTAGCAGTTCATCTATTCACTGCCTCCTCGTTCTTGATCTATTCTTGCTGCGCGCTGAGAGTTTCCTCCACATTTCCTTTGTCGTTCTTCGTTGGTAACGCCACCACCGCCATAGCGCCATGGGGAAAAAGAAGTCATCATCTGCAGTTGGCACCAGCGCCGTCGGAGGCAAGAAGGGCACCGCCACTGCTCGCGTCACTGACGGTGGCTGGCGGCGATCAGAAGCGCGGGAGAGCGATCTCCGCAAACTGCGCGAGCGGAGCCTGATCCCGCAAGACACGACGGCCGTGAGACTTCCCGTCAATGAGGTAATCCCCCGTCCCCCATCTGGGTATCGGGTTATGTTTGTTGCCTTCGTGATTCGCGGGTTTTCTTTTCCGGTCCATGACTTCCTTCGTGGACTGCTCTTTTTCTATGGGGTTCAACTCCATCATCTGTCTCCCAACTCCCTTCTTCACATTGCGTGTTTTATCACGCTTTGCGAGTGTTGGCTTGGCATTGATCCGCACTTTGGCCTCTTCCGGAAGCTTTATTCCGTGAAGAGGCAGTCTGGTTCGGATGGTGTGTATCCCATTGGGGGTTTCATCATCTCCCTCAGTCCCAATGTGCAATTCTTTTCCTTTTCCATGTCCGAATCTGTCTAGTACTGGCGGAGGAAGTGGTTTTACATCCGTAACTCCGTACTGCCTGGGCAAGATTTTGGTCTCGTTCCTTTTGACCCCTCCCAGTTGATTGAGAAGAAAAGATCCTGGAAAAACCAAATCTTGGATGGTGAGGTGGCGGAGGTAGAGGCCCTGTATCGTCGGGTGGAGGATCTCCAATTGATTCCTGAGAAGGAGGTGAATGGTGTCGACATCATCCGGACGTTTCTTGAGCGTCGGGTGCAGCCTCTCCAGGCGAGGGCGCATCCGATGTTTCTTTACTCTGGGCGCCGTGATCCGACGAGGGTTTTGAGTGAGAAAATCTCCGAGGCGGAACTTGACAAGGATCTTCGCGTGCTGTTGAAGTTCAAGGCCGACGAAGAAATCCCGGGGAAGTCGCTGACTCCTCCCTTTTCTTCGACGTTGGTCGTACCGAAGGTGTAGATTTGCGCACGTAGTGCTCCCCTTTTTTGTTGGGTGTTTATTTGTGTCCTTTGTTTGCTAACAAAGTTTCTTCTCATCTTGTAGAGCTTCAAAGTGCCGGGCATGGCACCACCATTGCCCGAAAGGTATCCGAATGCCCCGGATAATGAAGTGGTGGATTCCATGTCCGAGCTACCGTCAGCGCGATCCCTTGCGGAGGATGCCGACGAATCGAGTGAGGACCATTCGCGCAAGCAATCACGGAGCTCGAGCGAGTCTTCGGATGCTTCAACTCCTCCGACTCCCAGAAATCCTCTGGGCCTTGAGCGTCATGATGATGTTCATGGGGGTTCTTCCTCTCCCCTTCCTGCCATTCCTGTGCGGGCTGTTGCTCCGCACCCTCCAAAGAAAGCGGAAGAAGGAAGAAGAAGGAGGAGAAGGAAGAAAAGAAGGAGGAGAAGAGGGCCGAAGGGCTTCTCCTATCTTCGACCTGGCGCGTTAGGCTCGTAAGTTTTCTTGTTGCCCTTGTTGTCCTTTTCTTTTTTATGATGCTTGCACTGCTGATTGGCCGTATGCAGGCAATCCTCCGGCGGCTCCAGTGATGGTGCGGGGAGATGATGGAAGTCGAACATTCGTCGCCTCCTCCTCGGGCAGTGGCGACTTGGTGATGCTGCGCGGTTCCTCTGTGCGGGAGAGGCTGGTGGTTGCACCTCGAGAATTTGTGGCGGGCCTGCGAGTTATGCCAGCACGTAAGTTTTACGCTTGATGTTCTGGGGAGCCCCGAGTGTCTTCGTATGCTGATGTTGTTTATGCTTCTTTGTGTTGGGCGTAGCCCCAAGTCCTGCTCTTACTACTATTGCTGTTGCTGCAGCCTTTTGTCCAAGAGGCCAAGCGGTGGTGAAAAACGCTTGAGGCTGCTTGGCAGCTTCAAGGTATTAAATGCGCCTTGTAGTACTTCTCTTACTTATCCTGGTCCTGTTCTTTGACGCTTTCTTGTTGTAAATGCAGAGGAGCATAACGACTCTCTCCGTGAGGTCGATGCTCTGAAGAAGAGCATTGGCCAATCGGAAGGCGAAGCTGCATTGGGCGAGAGCTCCTTGAGCTGGAGCCTGACGCAGCCGAAGCGAAAGCGTCTGCAGCAGGAGGCCGCAGATTGTGAGGAGCAGCTGGCCACCGTTGCGGCTCCTCGTGAAAAAGGGGTGGCGGAGAAGCTCATGGCTGCTGCCAAGGCTATTTCGGGTGAGCACTAGCTTTTGTACTTGCTTCTTTTTCTTCGGATCTTCTTCTATGTTGCCTTTCTTCATGTTTTCTTCTTTTTGTCTCGAGATGCATGCGCATCGAGTTTAACCATGATGCTTTCTGGAGCAGGAGTGCTCTAGATGATGCCACTATGGCGGTGAAGACCGCTGCACCGTCGTCAATTCCCTTGCCAAGAAAGAGGTCCTTGGTCGCTTCTACCGAGCTCTTCCCGGCGCATCCCTTGAAGACGTGGGTGCTCTGGCGAGGCTCTGTCGGCGAAGTACTGCGGCGTGGCCATAGCAGAAGGGCATCGGCGCGTCCGTCGGGCTGGCGATGGCCATGGCGGCTGGGGCGGAGCTGGACCTGCCCCAGATTACTTCTCGGATGCCTACAGCTGCGGATGGATCCGAGGTAGCCTTTGCCGCCTACTCCGCTCGCTGCAGACGATATGGGCCCAAGCTCATTGACTTGCTGTCTGAGTATGCATTGCGGCGGCGAAGCCAAAGCTAAGCGATCAGGTTACGGCGACTCAGTGCCCTCCGCCTTAGGCGTAGTAGACGTAGGGTAGTTGGTAGTCTATTTTTGTTGTAAATATCTTTTGTAGTATCATCCTTGTGCCACGTAGTGGCCTTATATACTTTAATGAATTCCTACGAGTTGTGCTCTATTCTTGGCTGAATGTCTGTGTGCCTTCTTTTTTCTGCTGCTATAGGTTCCTTCGGGTGCTGACCCGATTGACACTTCATCCGAAAGGCCCTTGCGAGCATCATTGGATGATTCCTCGCAGCTCGCGTTTCTTCGAGATCGCGTGCGCAGCTTAGAGAGAGATTTGCTTGGGTTCTGTGATCGCTGACGTTTGGAAATCCAAAGCAGACCGTGGTGCAGCCAGAGAGGAGTATTTGATGGCGGAGCTAGGTCGGCTGTCCGAGCAGCTGCAATGTAAGTTGATCCTTCTTTCGGGCTGTAGCTCAGTTCTTCGGGCGAGCCTGCTGGCCTTACTCTTGTTTTGTGCGGTTGTCGCAGGTGCCAACCTTGCTCCGAGGAAAGAAAAGGAGCGTATTGATGTTCGAGTCAATTGATGGATCGTGATCGTGCCATAGTTCTGGCGACGGTGCAGGATCGTGTCTACCAGGTTTCGCGGGTGTTCCGCCAGGTGCAGACATCGCTTTCCTCGGTACTGCACGTCATGTTTCCGTTGGATGCCGTGCCAACGACCCTTGCAGGTCTTCTGACGAAGTTTCGGAGTGCCAGCAATGTCAAGGAGCTGGTGCGGCAGCAGCTCGTCGCAGGGGTGAAGGCTGCCTTGTCTCTTGTGAGGGTGCACATACAGCGTAGATTTGGCTGTTGTGGCGACTGGGCCACCTCCTCGACCAGATGGTGGCGAGTGGAATATGTGTCCGCATTACGCGGCTGTAAGGCAGTATGCCGAACAAATTGTAGATTTGTTTGAGCAGCGTGCTCAGGTTATTCTTCAGAGTAGGTAGGACCTGAAAATAAACAGATAGATGTAAAATTTGTATATTGCGGCTGGGCGTGTATGTGCCCTTTGTTGTAAAGGTTTGCCTATTGGCGAGCACGCAGTGCTTTGATGTAGTACGTGCCCTTTTCATTTGCCTGACGTGGTCAGCTACTCAGGTGTACATGTTTTGTCCTCAGTCGATGAAATCGTGAGGTGGGGGGAGCCCCCGAGTGCGTTTGTAGCATGTAGTAAAGTTGCAAAAAATAGTCAACTGAGGGTTGGGGGCGAGGTACTTAGCTTTATTTATATCGTAATGGAGGAGGTACATGATTCAGCTGAGTAGCCTTGGCTGGAAGCCTTATTGAAAGTAAAAGGGGGGTAGGTTGCTACGGGTAGAATCGTGGCAGGTGCGAGACGTTCCACGGGTTGGAGTATGCGACTCCAGACTCCATGTGCTTGAGGCGATAGGCGCCACCTGGGATGACCTCGGTGATGGCGTAGGGTCCTTCCCATGGTGAATCGAGTTTGTTCGGTCGCTTTTGCTTGAGTCGCAAGACGAGGTCTCCTTCGATGAAGGACCTTGGGCGCAGCCGGCGGCTGTGATAGTTGCGGAGACTTTGCTGGTACACCGCTGATCTAGCTGTTGCTATATCCCGTGCTTCGTCGAGTGTGTCGACGGCATCTTCGAGTGCAGCCGTGGATTCGGCTTCGCTGTAAGCGACGACTCGTGGAGCCTGGTGGCGTACTTCGGCTGGTAGCACGGCCTCAGCTCCGTGCACCATGAAGAACGATGTGTAGCCGGTGGAGCTGTTTGGCGTTGTCCGTAAGCTCCACAGGACAGACGGTAGTTCTTGAGGCGCTTCTTGATGCCGGCTCTGATTAGACCGTTGGCCTTTTCCACTTGCCCGTTTGTTTGCGGGTGTGCCACTGAGGCATACGTGATGTTGATCCCGAGGCCTTCGCAGAAGTCCTGGAATTCTTCGGAGATGAAGTTCGATCCGTTGTCGGTGATGATGCTGTGTGTACGAACCTGTAGACAATGGATTGAAGAATTGTGGGCAGTTTTGCCCTTCGGTTGGTGGCGGCATTGCTTGATCCACTTGGTGAATTTGTCATTGCGACCGGGAGGAAGCGTGTCCTCCTTCGAGGATTTTGGCGGTTTGCCGATCATGTCGAGGCCCCATTGGGCAAAAGGCCGAGCTATGGGTATGGGTCGAAGTTCGGACCCAGTGCGTCGGTTTGTCGGCAAACCGTTGGCACCGTTGCATCTTCGGACGATGTCGCCGGCGTCGCTCATGGCGTTGGCGATAGAATCCTGCTCGCGAGCTCTGGCGACGAGGCGGCTACGCATGGTGGCCATAGATGCCCTCGTGGATATCTTGGAGTATGGCCTTGCCGTCATTGATGGTGACGCTTTACCGTTGTATGCGCCCGTAATGCTGCGTTTGTACAGCTCGCCGTTGATGATGGTGAAGGCTTTTGATCGACGAGATATGCGCCGGGCATCTGTCGGGCTGTCTGGCAATTCTCCGTTTATCAGGAACTGGAGGTATGGGCGTGTCCCAGTTTACGTCGACGCCATGACCTGCATCAGGTTGACCATGGCAACCGGTATCAATTTTTGGGTCCTTCATGACCTTGGTAACGTAGCCCCCGAGTGTTCTGCTTCTTCGGGTGATCCCTTGGGGAATTTCCGCTTGATGGATGGCACGCAGATCTGTTCGAGGAACACACCTGGTGGTACCTTTGCACAAGTGGAGCCGATGTTGGCGAGTCTATCGGCCTCCTCGTTGCTCTCTCTTCCAACGTGCCGAAGTTCGCAGCCGTCGAATTCTCCTTCGAGTGCGTTGTATAGCGCGCGGTACGCGATCATGTTTTCGGCGTGTGCGTCGCACTCATTCATCGCCTGCTGTACGACAAGGTTGGAGTCACCGTAGATGACCAGGCGTGTTGCGCCACATATTTTTGCCATCTTCATGCCATGGATGAGGGCTTCCGTTATGACCTCGTTGTTGGAGGCTCTGAATTTCATCCGAAGGACGTACTTCATCTTGTCACCTTGCGGGGAGGTTAGTATGACTCCTGCCCCTGCTCCGGCTTCGCGTTTGGAGCCGTCACAATGCATTGTCTAGGATTGCGACATGTCTGGGGTATCAGGCAGCTGCAGCTCCATCCAGTGCACCAGGAAGTCCAGAAGGACTTGAGATTTGATTGCGTGTCGCTTCTCGTAGATGATGTCCAGGGGTGATAGTTCAATGCCCCACAGGGCCACACGCCCTGTGGCCTCTGGGTTATTCAGGATGCTGTTTAGGGGTGCCTCGTTGACGACCATCACCTGATGCTCCTGGAAGTAGTGGCTCAGTCGTCGAGCCGTCATGAACACGCCGTAGGCCAGCCACAGTAGTGCGGTACCGCTGTATTGTTGGAGTGAGAACCTCTTGAGGTAGTAAATTAGGCGTTGTACCCCGTGGGTCTTGCCTTCTTCGGGTCGTTCGACCACGAGTACTGTGCTGACCACCTGGTGTGTGGCTGCTATGTACAGCAATAGGGGCTCGCGCTCTTTTGGCGTGACCAAAACTGGCGAGGTGGAGAGGAGCCGCTTGAGGCTTTCGAATGCGTCGTTGGCTTCTGGTGTCCACTCGAACTTATGCGCCTTCGCGCAGCTGGTAAAATGGTAGGGCCTTCTCGCCCATGCGGTGATGAACACCTTAGTGTCGCTACTCGCCCTGCGAGCTGCTGAACGCCCTTGAGGTTTTTCGGCTTCTCCATTGTCATGATAGCTTTGATTTTCTTCGGGTTCGCTTCGATCCCTCGTTGAGAGATGAAGTACCCGAGCAGGTGACCTGAGGGGACGCCGAAGGCGCACTTTTCTGGATTGAGCTTGATCGTGTAGCGATCAAGGTTGTCGAACGTCTCGCGGAGATCGTCGATAAGTGTTCTTGCCTCCTTGGTTTTTATGACTATGTCGTCGACATAGACTTGGACGTTGCGACCGATCTGGTCCTTGAGGCAGGCCTGCATGCATCGCTGATACGTGGCACCCGCGGTCTTTAGCCCGAAGGGCATTGTGTTGTAGCAGTATACTCCGAACGGTGTGATGAACGTCGTTTTATCTTGATCTTCGACCTTGAGTCGAATCTGGTTATAGCCTGAGTAAGCGTCGAGGAAGGAGAGTTTCTCACAACCTGCAGTCGAATCGATGATCTAGTCGATCTGAGGAAGAGGGAAGTGGTCCTTGGGGAAGTGTTTATTTAGTGACGTGAAGTCCACACACATTCGCAGGATGTCCGTGTCCTTCTTCGGGACCATCACCGTGTTTGCCAGCCACTCGCTTTCCTTGATTTCCCGGATGAAGTCTGCTGCGACTAATCTGTTGATCTCCTTGCCGATAGCTTCGGCTCGTGGCTCCGACAGTCTTCGGATGGACTGCTTGGTGGCTTGGTGTGCAGGAAGACATTGAGTGCGTTCTCGGCGAATTCACAGGAACTCTGGCATGTCCGCAGGACACCGGTAATTTCCCAGCGCTTACGGAGGAATTCGACGAGCGCGCCTTCCTATGCGGTGCTGAGGTCGTTGGCGATCAACGCCGTCTTGGAGGCATCCGTTGGATGGACCTGCACTTTCTTGGTGTTGATGGTGGAGTCGAAAGACATGTCAGGTGCATTCTGCTTTGTGACTGGGGGTAGCCCATTGTCCGTCACCTCGCGGAGCCTTACAAGCTCGTCTTGCATGCCGAAAGACTGGGATATTTTGTTGAAATCCCTGTCGCATTGGTCCGATCGGGTGAAGCTCCCGTGAATTGTGATGACACCCCTCGGTCCTGGCATCTTGAGTAGTAGGTATGCATAGTGTGGGACGGCCAGGAACCTTGCGAAAGCTACACGTCCCAGGATGGCATGGTATTGCGACGGCTAGTCCACCACTTCGAATTCAAGGCGCTCCTGCCGAAAGTTGTCCGGCTTCCCGAAGATGACGTCGAGCCCTATTTTGCCCAGGGGGGAGATGCCCTTCCCTGGGACAATGCCGTGGAACGTTGTGTCTGATTGTTCCAGGCTGCATTGCGGGATCCGCATAGCTGCTAGAGTGCTTGCGAATATTAGGTTAATGCCGCTGCCGCCATCCATGAAGACGCGACTCATCTCGAAGCCTCCGATCTGCGCCTCCAGCACCAGGGCAGCATGACCTGGGCGAGGGATCTGGCAAGGGTGATCCGCGTGAGTGAATGTGATGCAGGACTCCGATCCGCTGAGGTACTCATGGATTGCAGGCGGAGTTGCCACGGCCAAGTTAATTTGTCGGGTGATTTTCTTCTGCACCCTGTTGGTGGGGCGTCCCTTCTGGATCATATTTAACGCTCCCTTTGGTGGGGGTATGCGATCCCGGCGTTGTTTTGCGCTGGTGCGATTGGTTGATTTGGGCCTGCAATAGGCGGCGGTGGAGGAGCTCCATGTGCTATTTCACCTGGCACAGGTGCGTTTCCGAACGCAGGAATTGGAGCTTGTTGCCTCATCTGCATCATGCCTTCGCTGAGTTTCTGCAACTCGCGGCAGTCCTTGAGCATGTGGCTAGCTTTCTTTTTGCCATCTTGTTTGTCGATGTAGAAGTGGATGGTGCATGGACCCGAAAGTTTGTCGAATGCTAAGGGTCCATTGTCGCGGTCGCGGCGTTGCCACGACTGCGTTGGTCGTCCATTGTCGCGGAAGTTTCCGCTGCGGTATCCTCCGCTGTTGCGGCTGTTGTCGTTACGGCGGTCGGCGTAGCCGGCTGCGACCATGTCGGGTCCGTCGCGGTCCTCATAGACGCGCGATCTCCTCTTGCTGCGGCGTTCGCGTCTTCGGCCGTAGTCGTCCTCTTCATCTGATTGCGCCTGCTGGATGCAATCTTCGCCGTCTGCCCAGCTGTTGGCGATTTCCATGAGGTGGTCGAGTGTCTTGGGCTTTACACGCCCAAGTTCCTCCTTGAAGTCTGGGCGCTTGACGCCGTCCCGAAAAGGCATCGATGGCCCTTTCTTCGGAGATGTGTGCTGCGGAGTTCTTGGTTGTAGACCAGCGTAGTATGTACGAGCGAATAGATTCACCCATTCTCTGAGTGCAGGCTCGCAACTCTTCAATTGAGGCGGGCCTCTTGCTGGTGCCTTTGAAATTTCGGATGAAGCTATAAGCAAGCTCATCCCAGCTTCGGATGGATCCTGATGATAGGCTGCTAAGCCAGACCCGCGCCGCGTCTGTCAGCTGCAGCTGAAGGCATTGCATGGCGGTTTCTTTGTTGCCTCCGTGAAGCTTGACGGATGATGATTGTCAGCGAGCGGACTTTGGATCTTGCGTGCCAACCCGGAGTATCGAAGGAAGTTTGAAGTTGCGTGGCATCTGTGTTCGCGGACGGATCTGCTAAAGCATCGAGCCTGAGTTCTCGCCGTCTTCATCCATCTCAGATTGAGCGAGCATGCGCGTTTTGGCGTGCTTTGTCGATCTTGCTGTGTAAGCTTGTCTCTGGCGTCGTAGTCGCGTTTATGGCGGTCTGAGCTCTTCTTCCTTCGAGGAAGATCGTGTTCCTCTTCATCTTCGGATGAGGGAGTGGGGCTCCGGTCGCGCATGGCCGGAGCTTTCTTCTTCGGCTCCGTAGGAGCGTCTTCGTGGAGCGCAGATCCGATTAGTCCTAGTCCGGTGAGTGCGGACCTATGCATGGCCCTTTTCGGGTCCCCCTCCGGAGGTGGGTGAGCCGCGAGATCTGTGATGGCTGCCATGATCGTAGCTTGGCGTCTTCGGGATGATGTTGACGTCGGCGTCCATATCCATGAGCGATGTATGGAGAGTTCGGGTTACGTCCGCGCTCCTTGGTCCATGTTTTCCACCGAGTGGTGCTTGTTTCCCTGGTTTCCGTTTGTGCTAGAGCGGGTCCTTTGGCGGAGGCGCGGCTCGTCGCGCCGGACTCGGAGGCTACTAACTGCGTTTATCGGCGTCTCTGCATCTTGACTTGCTTCTTGTGCTCCTCGATGAGGAGGTAGTGGTATGTTATCGATGAGGTCACGTGAGGAGTCCAGAGGTAGGACTATTTCGCTGCGGTAGCGGCGTGCTTGACCCATCCTTCTTTGCTAAGTTGGATGAGGTGGCCCCTATTTTCCCGTTTCGCTGTTTCCACCTTTGTTTTCGCGTTTCATCCTGCGGGTTGGGGTTGGGCGGCGGGTTAGCGTTCCTCGTCGGTTTGGATAGCTGCGGCGCCTGAGATAGCGCTGCTGATTGGTTGGCTCTGCCGCAGCTTTTGGATCGGAACCGTAGGTCCCTTCATCCGAAGGTGGATCGCCAGATCGGAGTTGCATCTGCTGTCGCCGAGAACTCATCTGTTGATGGTGACGTGCGTAGCACGGGTGTGGATCCTGGCGGGCCTGATTGATGGCACGGGCACCGCCAGGGAGGCGGAGGTGCGGTTGTCCCACAGGCGAAGCTCCGAACAGAATTTGGTCCGTCGCCCACGGGCTCGAAATCCTTCATGGTATCCGTGAGTGGGCGGTGAAGTCGGAAGCGCAGAAGAGGAGGTGATTCTCCATCGCGTGAGTTGTAGATCGATCGGGTCGGAACCGTCACGACCGCACAATCAGCAGCCCCAATTCCTGAGCGGCGCCAATTGACGAGGTTTAATCTCGTCAATGCCCATTGTTATGGACTTGGGTTTTGGAGAAGATGGGGATGCTGGAGATCATGGCACGGTTAACAGACAAGCAACCAGGGGACACGAGATTTACCCAGGTTCAGGCCCCCGGAGGGAAAACCCTACTCCTGCTTGTCTGCTCTTTGATTACGGCGGAACCGAAGGTTACAGGGTGCGCAGATTCGATCTGGCATGGATGAGTGTGCGAAAGTATGAGTCGAGTTGAGGTGAGTTGACCTAGGACGTGCCCTCCTGGCCTTTACATAGACTTAGGCAGGTCCCGGGCGTAGTCCTAGTCGGTTACAAGTTCTAGGGCTTTACCCCTTTGAATTTCCTATCTCCTCTAGTCTTGCTCTCCAAGGATCCCAAGGCGTCATGGGCCTTGGCCACCCGAAAATCTTCATGGGCCAGCGTATATCTGCTGTGGGACTTCCTTGGGCTGGACCAGGTATGCTGAAGTCACGTACCCGTAGGGTATAACCATGTCACCAATTGTTGCACCGGCCTCCTACCAGTTCAGGCTCACTCTTGCCTAGGCAAGCGACAGGCTTCAGATCCGTGATCTCTTGGCGCCTGCCCGGACTTCTAGGGATCTCTCCCTATAAGCATTATAGAAGCTGCCTCGGCTAATGCGGACAAACTACGAGCTAAGACCCAGTACCTGGGGTAATGTGGTTGCGCAGATAAAAAATGTTCCAGTAAAGTTGTAGAACATCCCATCACCATCTCATTTCTCATCATCGCCATTTCTTTCGTTAAAACTTCCGCTTGGAACGATGCCTGTTTACAAGGGTTTTACAAAACAATTTTTGAAACATTTGTAGTGGGATAAATCCCAAAACAGTTTATTTTCTCAAAACCGGGGTTTTTACAACGAGGTAGGATGCTAACCATCATACTCTCTATCTAAACGGATAAAATGGTAGGTACATCGAGGTGGTGCCTCGAAGGACACGAAGTCATAACTTAGAGGAGCCAAGTTATTATCGCAGTATTTGTAGAACAAAACATGCATGTAGATAATGCAATTAATAAATAGGATATAAAACAGGTAAAATAGAATAGGACATATATCAGAGTTCAGGAATGGTGGCTTGCCTGTGGTCAGCAATAAGTCCCTGGACTTCTTTAGATAACTAGAATAACCAAATATATAATAATAAGAATTCCCTTCCTTCTTGTCGTCGGACACTCACACTATCGTCGTCATCGGGTACACATGCAAGCAGACAATACCACAATAAATACAAGGTAAACAAGCATCAAACCATATAGAAAGCAACATACTGAACACTACTGAACTTGGGAGGTTTTGGAGAAGTTAGGGGTTATTGGTGGAATTACTAAATTGCCATTGTAGTGTTTTTCTCTTAGAAGATAGTTGCCAAGGCTAGATACAATGATCTTGGATTAGGGTTCTAGGGTCAGTAGGATACCAATGTGCAAAAGTGATATCCTCAGATAGGTCTTCACAAGACAAAACCATCACAAGTGGTTTCACTTGAATATCAATTTCCTAGATTTAGTTATGCTTTTTATAGTGGATTAAACTCTAGTTTGAGGAAATAATTCACTAGAAGAGTTCTAGAGTTCCAAAAATTATTTCCTTGGATAGTTTGGTAGTATTTGCTGTACTGAACGTTCCAGAGTCGGAATTGTGTCAAAAGAATTACAGAATGCCCTCAGGAAATTTCTAAAGTCAGTTTTGTCTGGTTTTTATCTTTTTCACCAGAGTAATTCAACAGGAGCTATTGAGTTGGTTCCAAGGGCAGGTGATAGGTATTGGAAATACCTTTCTGTAGGAATTGCATTCACCATTTTTGGAGTTGCCAAACTCCTGGAGTGATTTAGTTAGTGAAAATACACACGATAGGAGTATTTAACTCACAATAATTTAACCAGAGCTCAATAAATTCCGGGATGCTGGGATTTGGTAGATATTTATAATATGGGGTACTGGGAGGTGGAATTAGGTCAATACCACACTTGGTTTAACCTAGGGAATTTATCCAAGGCAGGAAGTTGCTAGTTTTGTTATTTTTGCTAAAGGTAACATACTGTTCACCTTGGTATAGGACCTGTGCTGAGTTATAGGTATGTCAAATACCTCTCAGTAGAGCCTTGGTTCATCTCAAATGGAGATGTGAAACTCTCTAAGGAAATTAATTTGTTTACTAGATACATTTTAGCAGAATAAATTCCAGTACTTAATGGAATTTAATTTGGTCTTGGGGTTGCCTCTACATGTTTGAGAAAACATCAGGGAACCACCAGAAATTTTAATCCTGGTACTTGGAATTTATTTACATTTTTGGTTGGATTTAAACCAAACAGCTTTCTAGCAGATCTGGTGGAAAAGCAAAAGAAAACGGCAACAGGGGTGTCTGGGCTTGATTTGCGCGGGAAGGTGGGCCGCCGAGCCAAATCGGCCCAGCAGGGGAGGGGGGCACCGGCGGGAGTTGAATTTGAATCCCGCTGGGCGGGGCCTAGGGGTCAGCAAGGGCGGCGGGGTGAAGGGGTATGGGAGGCCCCTGGTCGTTCGATTAGATAGAGGATCGATGGCTAGGAGCTCGTCGTCCACCTCCGACGAGCGGCGGCACGCAGAAACCCTAGAGGGTGACGGGGGAGGTGCGGGGAGCTCACCTGAGGCCATCTCCAGCGAAGGGGAAGGGCGTAGACGACGCGGTGGTCCTCGATTAGCCCGTGGATGGGCGGCAGGAGCAGGTTCTACCCGGCAGGAACCTTGCGCGACGATGAGGGCGGTGCACACTCGGCCGCTCTTCAGTGCCGCTGCTGGGGTGCCTGCATGTCGAAGAGGAGGGCGGGGGAGGTTAGGGTTGGCTCCGAGGAGGCTAAGAATGCCAATGTAGAGGGAAATGGAGCAGGAGGGAGACCACCAAGCCGGGTTATTGGAGAAGACCGAGAGGAGGAGATCTCCTTCTCCAAGCCAACATAGGTGCTAGGAGGGGCTCTGGAGCTTGGGGAGGTGGATCTGGTGTGAGGGGTTGCAGTGAGGCCACATGCAGGTGGAGGGGAGCAAGGGAGAAGGTGCTGCAAGCTCAAGCTCAAAAATGGACGAGAAGGGTGGTTCTCCTTCTTATGGCCAGAGGAGAGGAAAGGAAGGGATGGGGAGCTCGGGGGAGGTGAGTGAGGAGGAGAGGGGGAAAATGAGGGGCAGGGGGCATGCTGGGGAGGGTTGTTGGCCTTTATAACAAGAGGGAGGGGTAGATGGTGTAAATGTTCTTTTTGGACATGGTGGAGAGGGAAAGCTGGCCAGGGATTGGTCCAGGGTTTGGTGGGGAGGGGCAAGAAAGGTATTTGGGTCGTGCAGGGACAGAGTGGGGAGCTGTGGTGAATAAATAGACAAGATCCTTGTAAGATTTGGGGTTATCTCTCTCTCTTACTACTAGTACAAGGGCAAAATGGGTAATTTGTTGGGGTGGAGCTACAGTGCTGGTCGACTAGGGGTGTGTCTGGTGCTGAGGAGGTGCATTGGACAAGTTTTGATGAAATTTGGAAATGGTTAGAGTAGTGGTTTGTTTAATTGGCAAATTTGATCAAACTAGAGGGTTATGAAGGAAGTCCAAAATCTTGCATTGGACCAGAGGAGGAAATGGTACTGGTGCGTAGATGAGTTAAAGGTAGACTCCTAGGATTTATTTGAGATTTTTCAGAGGAGGTTTAGTCCTCCTAAATCCATTTACTCAAAAAGGGCAGAAGTGGTTTTTAGAAGATCATTTGATATTTTTACATTGGACAAGGTTGGGTGTTGATGTGGGAGGGACCCGATGTGAATACACACTTAGAGGAATTTTCCCAAGATTTATTGAGGCACAAAAGTATTTAAAAAAATTATTATTCCAATTCAGCCATTTAAGGAAATGGGTAAAAAGAAATAGTAAAGCTTCTCAAAAATATTTATTTTTGTGATGGAAAGATGGGGTATGATATATGGAACTCACATGAGTCAAAATTTGGAGATGGTTTTTGGCAAAAACCAAACTTTCCTTTATGAAGGGAGTTTTGGAGATTTTGGTTAGTAAAAGAATTAAATAGTTTTGGGTCCATAATAATTATGGATCATTATTGATAAATCTTGAGGGTCAATGTAGATGAGATAGACAAGGTGTAGCAAGCAGTTGCAACCTTGTGGAATAGAATTCCAACTTGAAAAGGATGGAAAACAAGGAGTTGATGATCTAGGGTGATGTTATTTTTATACCACCAAAACATGCTTGCATCTTGGAGCTCAGAGTTCACCTAGGTGCAAGGGATAGATGGGTGAGTAGAATAGGTCATATAGATGATCATGGCAGGAGGAGTTTGAATTAATAGCATTTGGGGTGATCTAGAAGTGATGGCAAACTTTGTTGAAGTTAAGGCTGCCATGCAGAAAGACTCATGAAGCCTTCTAAACCAAGTGGGTTTAGGCAGCACTAAAATTCACTTGGAACAAGTGAAGTAGGTTTTGATAAAGATCAATGAGTAGGTCTCAACCATGCATAGAGTTGGTCCATAGGGGGTGGTATGAGGATGTGAGCTTCTACCAAAGTAGGCATGATGATTAGTTTTGCAGGAAATGTTATTTTCTTGTCTGCAAAACCATCATGCACAAGTGGGTTGGAGGAGGATCTAACTAGAGGAAAATGTGGGCCTTGGTATTCCTTAGGATGGTTAACAAGATGGTTCAGGTGCATTTCCAAAAAAATGCACATGGCTTGAGAAAAGGAGTCATTGAAAAAGGTGTTGTTGAAAAGGATTTTGACTAGAGTATGAGAGGGAATGATCTTGGAGGAGTTGCAAGGTATAAGAGCATTATCAAGTGGATGATATTGACGTGTAGATTGTGTATAAGAGATCCATGCTTGATATTGGTCTCCATGGACTTGGAAACTTCTGGAATGGAAATCTTCAGAATGGATCTGGTTGAGGGTTTTAGATGATCACTTAGTGGCTAGGGATCATAACTAGGTTTGTATTCTTGCTTCGGGATTGATGATTAGGTAACCTCTGGATCCTAGTGATGAGCTCCTAGAGTAGCTCATACTACTTCCTAAGAAAACAAATCAAACAACAGATCAAAGCAAGTCATCAGAAAGCAGATCAAGGCAACTCATCTTATACACTAATCAACTACTCAAGGGTTACCATCAAGCCTAGCTTGAGGTAGGGTTGGGGCATTTTGAAGAGGTTGAGTTTTGAAGAAGGTGAGACTCCTTGGTATCTCTACCAAGAGTAGAATTTAAATGCTTGGAAAAGGTGTTTTGGGGAAACTAGAGATAAGATTAGAGGAGTGTCCTGTATTGAAAACATAAGGAGGTTGTATTATATATCTCTCCATAGTTTTGTCAATAGAAGCTACCAAAATAGTTTTGGTTACATAGGCATCTTGGCCATGTTTCGAAATGCCAGAACATTTGAGAATATGTAGAATGAGCCAGGATAGTTTTGGTGAATAGCTTTTGTCAACTAAAGGTGAGGTAAGGAGTATCCTAAGATACATTTTCATAATCACAAGAGCAAACAATCAACAAGCAAGCACTGCACCAAAGCAACCACTAGATCCATTGCATGTGTGTTATTTTCCTAAACCCCATTAATCTACTCGTGGCATTTACATGTGTGTTCTTTTCCTAAACCATGTTGATCCACTTGAGTCATTGCATGTGTGTTCTTTTCCTAAACCACATGGATCCACTAGACTCATTGCATGTGTGTTCTTTTCCTAAACCACATGGATCCTCTAGACACATTGCATGTGTGTTCTTTTCCTAAACCACATGCATCCACTAGAGTCATTGCATGTGTGTTCTATTCCTAAACCACATGGATCCACTTGAGTCATTGCATGTGTGTTCTTTTCTTAAACCACATGGATCCACTAGTGACATTTGTAAGTGTGTTCTTTTCCTAAACCACATGGATCCACTAGAGGCATAGCATGTGTGTTCTTTTCCTAAACCACATGGATCCACTTGATACATTACATGTGTGTTATTTTCCTAAGCCACATTGATCCACTGGTGATATTTGCATATGTGTTCCTTACCTAAACCACATGGATCCAGTAGAGACATTGCATGTGTGTTCTTTTCCTAAACCACATTGATCCACTAGTGACATTGCATGTGTGTTCTTTTCCTAACCCACATGGATCCACTAGTAACATTTGCATGTGTGTTAAACCACATGGATCCACTCGAGATATTGCATGTGTGTTATTTTCCTAAACCACATCGATCCACTGGTGACATTTGCATGTGTGTTCCTTTCCTAAACCACATGGATCCACTAGATACATTGGATGAGTGTTCTTTTCCTAAACAACATGGATCCACTCGTGACATTGAATGTGTGTTCTTTTCCTAAACCAAATTGATCCACTGGTGTCATTGCATGAGTGTTCTTTTCCTAAACCACATGGATCCACTAGAGATATGGCATGTGTGTTCTTTTCCTAAACCACATGGATCCACTGGTTACATTGCATGTGAGTTCTTTTCCTAAACCACATGGATCCACTGGAGTCATTTGCTTGTGTGTTATTTTTCTAAACCACATTGATCCACTAGTGACATTGCATCATTGTTCTTTTCCTAAACCACATTGATCCACTTGAGTCATTGGATTTGTGTTCTATTCCTAAACCACATTGATCCACTGGTGTGTCATTGCATGTGTGGTCTTTTCCTAAACCACATGGATCCACTGGAGTCATTGCATGTATGTTCTTTTCCTAAACCACATGGATCCACTAGACACATTGCTTGTGTGTTCTTTTCCTAAACCACATGTATCCACTAGAGTCATTGCATGTGTGTTCTTTTCCTAACCGACATGGATCCACTGGAGTCATTGCATGTCTGTTCTTTTCCTAAATCACATGGATACACTGGAGACATTTGCATGTGCGTTCTTTTCCTAAACCACATGGATCCACTAGAGTCATGGTATGTGTGTTCTTTTCCTAAACCACGTGGATCCACTGGAGACATTCCATGTGTGTTATTTTCCTAAGCCACATTGATCCACTGGTGATATTTTCATGTGTGTTCCTTTCCTAAACCACATGGATCCACTAGAGACATTGCATCTCTATTCTTTTCCTAAACCACATCGACCCACTAGAGTCATTGCATGTGTGTTCTTTTCCTAAACCACATAGATCCACTAGTGACATTGCATGTGTGTTCTTTTCCTAAACCACATGAATCCACTAGAGTCATTGGCTGTGTGTTATTTTCCTAAACCAAATTGATCCACTAGTGACATTTGCATGTGTGTTCCTTTTCTAAACCACATGGATCCACTAGAGACATTGCATATGTGTTCTTTTCCTAAACCACATGGATCCACTGGTGACATTGCATGTTTGTTCTTTTCCTAAACCTCATGGATGCAGTGGAGTCATTTGTCAGTGTGTTCTTTTTCTATACCACATTAATCCCCTGTTGACATTGCACCTGTGTTCTTTTCTTAAAGCGCATGGATCCACTTGAATCAATGCATGTGTGTTCTTTTCCTAAACCACATTGATACACTAGTGTCATTGCATGTGTGTTCTTTTTCTAAACCACATGGATCCACTAGAGTCATTGCATGTGTGTTATTTTCCTAAACCCCATTGATCTACTCATGACATTTGCACGTGTGTTCTTTTCCTAAACCATGTTGATCGACTTGAGTCATTGCATGTGTGTTCTTTGCATAAACCACATGGATCCACTAGAGTCATTGCATGTGTGTTGTTTTCCTAAACCCCATTGATCTACTCGTGACATTTGCATGTGTGTTCTTTTCCTAAACCATGTTGATCCACTTGAGTCATTGGATGTGTGTTCTTTTCCTAAACCACATGGATCCACTAGAGTCATTGCATGTGTGTTCTTTTCCTAAACCACATGGAACCTCTAGAAACATTGCATGTGTGTTCTTTTCCTATACCACATGAATCCACTAGATTCATTGCATGTGTGTTCTATTCCTAAACCACATGGATCCACTTGAGTCATTACATGTGTGTTCTTTTCATAAACCACATGGATCCACTAGTGACATTTGCAAGTGTGTTCTTTTCGTAAACAACATGGATCCACCAGATTCATAGCATGTGTGTTCTTTTCCTAAACCACATGGATCCACTTGATACATTACATGTGTGTTATTTCCCTAAGCCACATTGATCGACTAGTGATATTTACATGTGTGTTCCTTTCCTAAACTACATGGATCCACTAGAGACATTGCAAGTGTGTTCCTTTCCTAAACCACATGGATCCATTGGAGACATTGCATGTGTGTTATTTTCCTAAACCACATTGATCCACTAGTGACATTTGCATGTGTGTTCCTTTCCTAAACCATATGGATCCACTAGAGACATTGCATGTTTGTTCTTTTCCTAAATCACATTGATCCACCGGTGTCATTGCATGTGTGTTCTTTTCCTAAACCACATAGATCCACTAGAGACATTGCATGTGTGTTCTTTTCCTAAACCACATGGAACCACATGAGTCATTGCATGTGCGTTCTTTGACTAAACCACATGGATCCACTAGATTCATTACATGTCTATTCTTTTCCTAAACAACATGGGTCCACTAGAGACATTGCACCTGTCTTCTTTTTGTAAACCAAATTAATCCCCTAGTGAACTTTGCATTTGTGTTCTTTTCCTAAACCACATTTATCCACTAGTGACATTTGCAGGTGCGTTATTTTCATAAACCACACGGATCCACTAGATATTGCATGTGAGTTCTTTTTCTACATCACATTGGTCCGCTGGTGTCATTGCATGTGTGTTCTTTTCCTAACAAACATTGATCCACTAGAGTAATTGCATGTGTGTTCTTTTCCTAAACCACATTGATCCACTTGATTCATTGCATGTGTGTTCTTTTCCTAAACCACATTGATCCACTGGTGACATTGCATGGGTGTTCTTTTCCTGAACCACAAGGGTCCACTAGAGTTATTGCATGTGTGTTCTTTTCCTAAACCACATGGATCCACTAGAGGCATTTCATGTGTGTTCTTTTCCTAAACCACATGGATCCACTGAAGACATTGCATGTATGTTATTTTCCTAAGACACATTGATCCATTGGTGATATTTGCATGTGTGTTCCTTTCCTAAACCACATGGATCCACTAGAGACATTGCATGTCTATTCTTTTCGTAGACCACATTAATCAACTGGTGACGTTGCATGTGTGTTATTTTCCTAAACCACATGGATCCACTAGTGATATTTGCATCTGTGTTCCTTTTGCTAAACCCCATTGATCCACTGGTGACATTTGCATGCGTGTTCTTTTCCTCAACCACATTGATCCACTAGAGTCATTGCATGTGTGTTCGTTTCCTAAACCACATGGATCCACTATATTCATTGCATGTGTGTTCTTTTCGTAAACCACATGGATCCACTAGAAACATTGCATGTGTGTTGTTTTCGTAAACCACATGAATCCACTAGAGCCATTGCATATGTGTATTTTCCTAAGCCACATTGATCCAATGGTGATATTTGCATGTGTGTTCCTTTCCTAAACCACATGGATCCCCTAGAGAAAATGGATGTGTGTTCTTTTCCTAAACCACATTGATCCACTGGTGACATTACATGTGTGTCCTTTTCCTAAACCACATGGTTCCACTGGTGGCATTTGCATGTGTGTTCCTTTCCTAAACCACATGGATCCACTGGAGACATTACATGTGTGTTATTTTCCTAAACCACATTGATCCACTGGTGACATTTGCATGTGTGTTCTTTTCCTAAACCACATTGATCCACTGGTGACATTTGCATGTGTGTTCTTTTCCTAAACCACATTGATCCACTATTGACATTCCATGTGTGTCCTTTTCCTGAACCCCAAGGGTCCACTAGAGTCATTGCATGTGTGTTCTTTTCCTAAACCCCATTGATCCACTGGTGACATTTGCAAGTGTGTTCTTTTGCTAAACCACATGGATCCACTAGAGACATTGCATGTTTATTCTTTTCCTAGATCACATTAATCCACTAGTGATGTTGCATGTGTGTTCTTTTCCTAAACCGCATGGCCACTAGTGATATTTGCATGTGTGTTCCTTTCCTAAACCACAGGGATCCACTAGACACAATACATGTGTGTTATTTTCCTAAACCACATTTATCCACTAGTGACATTTGCATGTGTGTTCCTTTCCTAAACCACATGGATCCACTAGAGACATTGCATGTGCGTTCTTTTCCTAAACCACATGGATCCACTGGTGGCATTGCATGTGTGTTCTTTTCCAAAACCACATGGATCCAATTGATTCATTTGCTTGTGCGTTCTTTCTCTAAACCATATTGATCCACTAGTGACATTGCATCTATGTTGTTTTCCTAAACAACATGGATCCACTTGAGCCATTGCGTGTGTGTTCTTTTCCTAAACCACATTGATCCACTAGTGTCATTGCATTTGTGTTCTTTTCCTAAACCACATTGATCCACTAGTGAAATTTGCATGTGTGTTCTTTTCCTAAACCACATTGACCCACTAGTGTCATTGCATATGTGTTCTTTTCCTAAACCACATTGATCCACTCAAGTCATTTGGTTGTGTGTTCTAGTTATATACCACATTTATCCACTTTTGACATTGCATCTTTGTTCTTTTCCTAAACCACATGGATCAACTAGAGACAATGCATATGTGTTCCTTCCTAAACCACATTGATCCACTGGTGTCATTGCATGTGTGTTCTTTTCCTAAACCACATGGATCCAATAGAGTCATTGCATGTGTGTTATTTTCCTAAACCACATTGATTCACTGGTGACATTTGCATGTGTGTTATTTTTTCCTAAACCACATTGATCCACTTGTGACATTGCATATGTATTCTCTTCCTAAACCACATCAATCCACTAGAGTCATTGCATGTTTGTTATTTTCCTAAACCACATTGATCCCCTAGTGAACTTTGCATTTGTGTTCTTTTCCTAAACCACATTGATCCACTAGTGACATTTGCATGTGTGTTGTTTTCATAAACCACCTGGATCCAAAAGATATTGCATCCGAGTTCTTTTTCCACTTCACATTGGTCCGCTGGTGTCATTGCATGTGTGTTGTTTTCCTAACCAACATTGATCCACTAGAGTAATTGCATTTGTGTTCTTTTCCTAAACCACATTGATCCACTTGAGTCATTGCATGTGTGTTCTTTTCCTAAACCACATTGATCCACTGGTGACATGGCATGTGTGTTCTGTTCCTGAACCACAAGGGTCCACTAGAGTCATTGCATGCGTGGTCTTTTCCTAAACCCCATTGATCCACTAGTGACATTAGCAAGTGTGTTCTTTTGCTAAACCATATGGATCCACTAGAGGCATTTCATGTGTGTTCTTTTCCTAAACCACATGGATCCACTGGAGACATTGCATGTATGTTAGTTTCCTAAGACACATTGATCCATTTGTGATATTTGCATGTGTGTTCCTTTCCTAAACCACATGGATCCACTAGAGACATTGCATGTGTATTCTTTTCCTAGACCACATTAATCAACTGGTGACGTTGCATGTGTGTTATTTTCCTAAACCTCATGGATCCACTAGTGATATTTGCATGTGTGTTCCTTTTGCTAAACCCCATTGATCCACTGGTGACATTTGCATGCGTGTTCTTTTCCTCAACCACATTGATCCACTAGAGTCATTGCATGTGTGTTCGTTTCCTAAACCACATGGATCCACTATATTCATTGCATGTGTGTTCTTTTCGTAAACCACATGGATCCACTAGAAACATTGCATGTGTGTTGTTTTCGTAAACCACATGAATCCACTAGAGTCATTGCATGTGTGTTCTATTCCTAAACCACATGGATCCACTGGAGTCATTGCATGTGTATTATTTTCTTAACGCTCATGGATCCACTAGTGACATTTGCATGTGTGTTCTTTTCCTAAACCACATGGATCCACTAGAGTAATTGCATGTGTGTTCTTTTCCTAAACCACATGGATCCACTGGTGCCATTGCATGTGTGTTATTTTCCTAAGCCACATTGATCCAATGGTGATATTTGCATGTGTGTTCCTTTCCTAACCCACATGGATCCCCTAGAGACAATGCATGTGTGTTCTTTTCGTAAACCACATTGATCCACTGGTGACATTACATGTGTGTCCTTTTCCTAAACCACATGGTTCCACTAGTGGCATTTGCATGTGTGTTCCTTTCCTAAACCACATGGATCCACTTGAGACATTGCATGTGTGTTATTTTCCTAAACTACATTGATCCACTGGTGACATTTGAATGTGTGTACTTTTCCTAAACCACATTGATCCACTGGTGACATTTGCATGTGTGTTCTTTTCCTAAACCACATTGATCCACTGTTGACATTCCATGTGTCTCCTTTTCCTGAACCCCAAGGGTCCACTAGAGTCATTGCATGTGTGTTCTTTTACTAAATCCCATTGATCCACTGGTGACATTTGCAAGTGTGTTCTTTTGCTAAACCACATGGATCCACTAGAGACATTGCATGTTTATTCTTTTCCTAGACCACATTAATCCACTGGTGACGTTGCATGTGTGTTCTTTTCCTAAAACGCATGGATCCAGTAGTGATATTTGCATGTGTGTTCCTTCCCTAAACCACATGGATCCAGTAGATACATTGCATGTGTGTTATTTTCCTAAACCACATTGATCCACTACTCACATTTGCATGTGTGTTCCTTTCCTAAACCCCATGGATCCACTAGAGACATTGCATGTGTGTTCTTTTCCTCAACCACATGGATCCACTTGATTCATTTGCTTGTGTGTTCTTTTTCTAAACCATATTGATCAACTAGTGACATTGCATCTATGTTCTTTTCCTAAACAACATGGATCCACTTGAGTCATTGCATGTGTGTTCTTTTCCTAAACCACATTGATCCACTGGAGACATTGCATGTGTGTTATTTTCCTAAACTACATTGATCCACTGGTGACATTTGCATGTGTGTACTTTTCCTAAACCACATTGATCCACTCGTGACATTTGCATGTGTGTTCTTTTCCTAAACCACATTGATCCACTGTTGACATTTGCATCTGTGTTATTTTCATTAACCACATGGATCCACTAGATATTGCATGTGAGTTCTTTTTCTACATCGCATTGGTCCGCTGGTGTCATTGCATGTGTGTTCTTTTCCTAACCAACATTGATCCACTAGAGTAGTTGCATTTGTGTTCTTTTCCTAAACCACATTGATCCACTTGAGTCATTGCATGTGTGTTCTTTTCCTAAACCACATTAATCCACTGGTGACATTGCATGTGTGTTCTTTTCCTAAACCACAAGGGTCCACTAGAGTCATTGCATGTGTGTTCTTTTCCTAAACCCCATTGATCCACTAGTAACATTAGCAAGTGTGTTCTTTTGCTAAACCATATGGATCCACTAGAGGCATTTCATGTGTGTTCTTTTCCTAAACCACATGGATCCACTGGAGACATTGCATGTATGTTAGTTTCCTAAGACACATTGATCCATTTGTGATATTTGCATGTGTGTTCCTTTCCTAAACCACATGGATCCACTAGAGACATTGCATGTGTATTCTTTTCCTAGACCACATTAATCAACTGGTGACGTTGCATGTGTGTTATTTTCCTAAACCTCATGGATCCACTAGTGATATTTGCATGTGTGTTCCTTTTGCTAAACCCCATTGATCCACTGGTGACATTTGCATGCGTGTTCTTTATCTCAACCACATTGATCCACTAGAATCATTGCATGTGTGTTCGTTTCCTAAACCACATGGATCCACTATATTCATTGCATGTGTGTTCTTTTCGTAAACCACATGGATCCACTAGAAACATTGCATGTGTGTTGTTTTCGTAAACCACATGAATCCACTAGAGTCATTGCATGTGTGTTCTATTCCTAAACCACATGGATCCACTGGAGTCATTGCATGTCTATTATTTTCTTAACGCTCATGGATCCACTAGTGACATTTGCAAGTGTGTTCTTTTCCTAAACCACATGGATCCATTAGAGTAATTGCATGTGTGTTCTTTTCCTAAACCACATGGATCCACTGGTGCCATTGCATGTGTGTTATTTTCCTAAGCCACATTGATCCAATGGTGATATTTGCATCTGTGTTCCTTTCCTAACCCACATGGATCCCCTAGAGACAATGCATGTGTGTTCTTTTCGTAAACCACATTGATCCACTGGTGACATTACATGTGTGTCCTTTTCCTAAACCACATGGTTCCACTGGTGGCATTTGCATGTGTGTTCCTTTCCTAAACCACATGGATCCACTTGAGACATTGCATGTGTGTTATTTTCCTAAACTACATTGATCCACTGGTGACATTTGAATGTGTGTACTTTTCCTAAACCACATTGATCCACTGGTGACATTTGCATGTGTGTTCTTTTCCTAAACCACATTGATCCACTGTTGACATTCCATGTGTCTCCTTTTCCTGAACCCCAAGGGTCCACTAGAGTCATTGCATGTGTGTTCTTTTACTAAATACCATTGATCCACTGGTGACATTTGCAAGTGTGTTCTTTTGCTAAACCACATGGATCCACTAGAGACATTGCATGTTTATTCTTTTCCTAGACCACATTAATCCACTGGTGACGTTGCATGTGTGTTCTTTTCCTAAAACGCATGGATCCAGTTGTGATATTTGCATGTGTGTTCCTTCCCTAAACCACATGGATCCACTAGATACATTGCATGTGTGTTATTTTCCTAAACCACATTGATCCACTACTCACATTTGCATGTGTGTTCCTTTCCTAAACCCCATGGATCCACTAGAGACATTGCATGTGTGTTCTTTTCCTAAACCACATGGATCCACTTGATTCATTTGCTTGTGTGTTCTTTTTCTAAACCATATTGATCAACTAGTGACATTGGATCTATGTTATTTTCCTAAACAACATGGATCCACTTGAGTCATTGCATGTGTGTTCTTTTCCTAAACCACATTGATCCACTGGAGACATTGCATGTGTGTTATTTTCCTAAACCACATTGATCCACTGGTGACATTTGCATGTGTGTACTTTTCCTAAACCACATTGATCCACTCGTGACATTTGCATGTGTGTTCTTTTCCTAAACCACATTGATCCACTGTTGACATTTGCATCTGTGTTATTTTCATTAACCACATGGATCCACTAGATATTGCATGTGAGTTCTTTTTCTACATCACATTGGTCCGCTGGTGTCATTGCATGTGTGTTCTTTTCCTAACCAACATTGATCCACTAGAGTAGTTGCATTTGTGTTCTTTTCCTAAACCACATTGATCCACTTGAGTCATTGCATGTGTGTTCTTTTCCTAAACCACATTGATCCACTGGTGACATTGCATGTGTGTTCTTTTCCTAAACCACAAGGGTCCACTAGAGTCATTGCATGTGAGTTCTTTTCCTAAACCCCATTGATCCACTAGTAACATTAGCAAGTGTGTTCTTTTGCTAAACCATATGGATCCACTAGAGGCATTTCATGTGTGTTCTTTTCCTAAACCACATGGATCCACTGAAGACATTGCATGTATGTTAGTTTCCTAAGACACATTGATCCATTGGTGATATTTGCATGTGTGTTCCTTTCCTAAACCACATGGATCCACTAGAGACATTGCATGTGTATTCTTTTCCTAGACCACATTAATCAACTGGTGACGTTGCATGTGTGTTATTTTCCTAAACCACATGGATCCACTAGTGATATTTGCATGTGTGTTCCTTTTGCTAAACCCCATTGATCCACTGGTGACATTTGCATGCGTGTTCTTTTCCTCAACCACATTGATCCTCTAGAGTAATTGCATGTGTGTTCGTTTCCTAAACCACATGGATCCACTATATTCATTGCATGTGTGTTCTTTTCGTAAACCACATGGATCCACTAGAAACATTGCATGTGTGTTGTTTTCGTAAACCACATGAATCCACTAGAGTCATTGCATGTGTGTTCTATTCCTAAACCACATGGATCCACTGGAGTCATTGCATGTGTATTATTTTGTTAACACTCATGGATCCACTAGTGACATTTGCAAGTGTGTTCTTTTCCTAAACCACATGGATCCACTAGAGTAATTGCATGTGTGTTCTTTTCCTAAACCACATGGATCCACTGGTGCCATTGCATGTGTGTTATTTTCCTAAGCCACATTGATCCAATGGTGATATTTGCATGTGTGTTACTTTCCTAACCCACATGGATCCCCTAGAGACAATGCATGTGTGTTCTTTTCGTAAACCACATTGATCCAGTGGTGACATTACATGTGTGTCCTTTTCCTAAACCACATGGTTCCACTGGTGGCATTTGCATGTGTGCTCCTTTCCTAAACCACATGGATCCACTGGAGACATTGCATGTGTGTTATTTTCCTAAACTACATTGATCCACTAGTGACATTTGCATGTGTGTACTTTTCCTAAACCACATTGATCCACTGGTGACATTTGCATGTGTGTTATTTTCCTAAACCACATTGATCCACTGTTGACATTCCATGTGTCTCCTTTTCCTAAACCCCAAGGGTCCACTAGAGTCATTGCATGTGTGTTCTTTTCCTAAACCCCATTGATCCACTGGAGACATTTGCAAGTGTGTTCTTTTGCTAAACCACATGGATCCACTAGAGACATTGCATGTTTATTCTTTTCCTAGACCACATTAATCCACTGGTGACGTTGCATGTGTGTTCTTTTCCTAAACCACACAGATCCAGTAGTGATATTTGCATGTGTGTTCCTTTCCTAAACCACATGGATCCACTAGAGGCATTGCATGTGTGTTATTTTCCTAAACCACATTGATCCACTAGTCACATTTGCATGTGTGTTCCTTTCCTAAACCCCATGGATCCACTAGAGACATTGCATGTGTGTTCTTTTCCTAAACCACATGGATCCACTAGTGGCATTGCATGTGTGTTCTTTTCCTAGACCACATGGATCCACTTGATTCATTTGCTTGTGTGTTCTTTTTCTAAACCATATTGATCCACTAGTGACATTGCATCTGTGTTCTTTTCCTAAACAACATGAATCCACTTGAGTCATTGCAGGTGTGTTCTTTTCCTAATCCACATTGATCCACTAGTGTCATTGCATTTGTGTTCTTTTCCTAAACCACATTGATCCACTAGTCACATTTGCACGTGTGTTCTTTTCCGAAACCACATTGACCCACTAGTGTCATTGCATATGTGTTCTTTTCCTAAACCACATTGATCCACTCAAGTCATTTGGTTGTGTGTTCTAGTTATATACCACATGGATCCACTGGAGTCATTGCATGTGTGTTCTTTTCCTAAACCACATGGATTAACTAGAGACAATGCATATGTGTTCTTTTCCTAAACCACATGGATCCACTAGAGTCATTGCAAATATGTTATTTTCCTAAACCACACGGATACACTAGAGTCATTTCATGTGTATTTTTTACCTAAACCACATGGATATACTAGTGACATTTGCATGCGTCTTCTTTTCCTAAACCAGATGGATCCACTAGAGTCATTGCGTGTGTGTTCTTTTCCTAAACCACATGGATCCACTTGAGACATTGCATGAGTCTTATTTCCTAAGCCACATTGATCCACTAGTGATATTTGCAAGTGTGTTCATTTCCTAAACCACATGGATCCACTAGAGACATTGCGTGTGTGTTATTTTCCTAAACCACATTGATCCACTAGCGTCATTGCATGTGTGTTCTTTTCCTAAACCTCATTGATCCACTAGTGACATTTGCATGTGCGTTCTTTTCCTAAACCACATGGATCCACTCGAGTCATTTGCATGTGTGTTCTTTTTATATACCACATTTATCCACCGCTGGCATTGCATCTTTGTTCTTATCTAAACCACATGGATCCACTAGGGACAATGCATGTGTGTTACTTCCCTAAACCACATTGATCCACTAGTGTCATTGCGTCTGTGTTATTTTCCTAAACCAAATGGATCCACTAGAGTCATTTATGTGTGTTCTTTTCCTAAACCACATTGATTCACTGGTGACATTTGCATGTGTGTTCTTTTCCTAAACCGCATTGATCCACTGGTGACATTGCATGTGTATTCTTTTCCTAATCCACATCGATCCACTAGAGTAATTGCATGTGTGTTATTTTCCTAAACGACATTGATCTACTAGTGACATTTGCATGTGTTCTTTTCCTAAACCACATTGATCCACTAGAGTCATTGCATGTGTGTTCTTTTTCTAAACCACATGGATCCACTTGAGTCATTGCATGTGTGTCCTTTTCCTAAACCACACAGATCCACTAGAGACATTGCTTGTGTGTTCTTTTCCTAAACCACATGGATCCACTAGAGTCATTGCAAATATGTTCTTTTCCTAAACCACATGGATCCACTAGAGTTATTGCATGTGTGTTCTTTTCCTAAATCACATGGATCTACTAGTGACATTTGAATGTGTCTTATTTTCGTAAACCACATGGATCCACTAGAGTCATTGCGTGTGTTTTCTTTTTCTAAACCACATGGATCCACTAGAGACATTGCATGTGTGTTATTTTCCTAAGCCACATTGATCCACTAGTGATATTTGCAAGTGTCTTCCTTTCCTAAACCACATGGATCCACTAGAGACATTGCGTTTGTGTTATTTTCCTAAACCACATTGATCCACTAGTTTCATTGCATGTGTGTTCTTTTCCCAAACCACATTGATCCACTAGTGACATTTGCATGTGCGTTCTTTTCCTAAACCACATTTACCCACTAGTGTCATTTCATATGTGTTCGTTTCCTAAACCACATGGATCCACTCGAGTCATTTGCTTGTGTGTTCTTTTTATATACCACATTTATCCACTATTGACATTGCATCTTTGTTCTTTTCCTAAACCACATGGATCCACTAGAGACAATGCATGTGTGTTACTTCCATAAACCACATTGATCCACTAGTGTCATTGCATGTGTGTTATTTTCCTAAACCGACCGGATCCACTAGAGTCATTGCATGTGTGTTCTTTTCCTAAACCACATTGATTTACTGGTGACATTTGCATGTGTGTTTCTTTTCCTAAACCGCATTGATCCACTGGTGACATTGCTTGTGTGTTCTTTTCCTAAACCACATTGATCCACTAGAGTCATTTCATGTGTGTTATTTTCCTAAACCACATTGATCCACTCGTGACATTTGCATGTGTGTTCTTTTCCTAAACCACATTGACCAACTAGAGTCATGGCATGTGTGTTCTTTTTCTAAACCACATGGATCCACTAGAATCATTGCATGTGTGTTATTTTCCTAAACCACATGTATCCACTAGAGACATTGCTTGTGTGTTCTTTTCCTAAACCACATGGATCCACTAGAGACATTGCATGTGTGTTCTTTTCCTATACCACATGTATCCACTAGAGTCATTGCACGTGTGTTCTTTTCCTAAACCACATTGATCTACTAGTGACATGTGCATGTGTCTTCTTTTCCTAAACCACATGGATTCACTAAAGTCATTGCATTTGTGTTTTTTCCTATACCACATGGATCCACTTGAGACATTGTATGTGTGTTATTTTGCTAAGCCACATTGATCCACTAGTGATATTTGAAGGTGTGTTCCTTTCCTAAACCACATGGATCCACTAGAGACATTGCGTGTGTGTTATTTTCCTAAACCACATTGATCCACTAGTGTCATTGCATGTGTGTTCTTTTCCTAAACAACATGGATCCACTAGTGCCATTTGCATGTGTGTTCTTTTCCTAAACCACATTGACCCACTAGTGTCATTGCATATGTGTTCTTTTCCTAAGCCACATGGATCCACTCGAGTCATTTGCATGTGTGTTCTTTTCACATTTATCCACCCCTGGCATTGCATCTTTGTTCTTTTCCTAAACCACATGGATCCACTAGGGACAATGCATGTGTGTTACTTCCCTAAACCACATTGATCCACTAGTGTCATTGCATGTGGGTTATTTTCCTAAACCACATGGATCCACTAGAGTCATTTATGTGTGTTCTTTTCCTAAACCACATTGATTCACAGGTGACATTTGCATGTGTGTTCTTTTCCTAAACCGCATTGATCCACTGGTGACATTGCATGTGTATTCTTTTCCTAAACCACATCGATCCACTAGAGTAATTGCATGTGTGTTATTTTCCTAAACGACATTGATCTACTGGTGACATTTGCATGTGTGTTCTTTTCCTAAACCACATTGATCCAGTAGAGTCATTGCATGTGTGTTCTTTTTCTAAACCACATGGATCCACTTGAGTCATTGCATGTGTGTCCTTTTCCTAAACCACACAGATCCACTAGAGACATTGCTTGTGTGTTCTTTTCCTAAACCACATGGATCCACTAGAGTCATTGCAAAGATGTTCTTTTCCTAAACCACATGGATGCACTAGAGTTATTGCATGAGTGTTCTTTTCCTAAACCACATGGATCTACTAGTGACATTTGAATGTGTCTTATTTTCGTAAACCACATGGATCCACTAGAGTCATTGCGTGTATGTTCTTTTTCTAAACCTCATGGATCCACTAGAGACATTGCATGTGTGTTATTTTCCTAAGCCACATTGATCCACTAGTGATATTTGCAAGTGTGTTCCTTTCCTAAACCACATGGATCCACTAGAGACATTGCGTTTGTGTTATTTTCCTAAACCACATTGATCCACTAGTTTCATTGCATGTGTGTTCTTTTCCCAAACCACATTGATCCACTAGTGACATTTGCATGTGCGTTCTTTTCCTAAACCACATTTACCCACTAGTGTCATTTCATATGTGTTCGTTTCCTAAACCACATGGATCGACTCGAGTCATTTTCTTCTGTGTTCTTTTTATATACCACATGTATCCACTATTGACATTGCATCTTTGTTCTTTTCCTAAACCACATGGATCCACTAGAGACAATGCATGTGTGTTACTTCCCTAAACCACATTGATCCACTAGTGTCATTGCATGTGTGTTATTTTCCTAAACCGACCGGATCCACTAGAGTCATTGCATGTGTGTTCTTTTCCGAAACCACATTAATTTACTGGTGACATTTGCATGTGTGTTTCTTTTCCCAAACCGCATTGATCCACTGGTGACATTGCATGTGTGTTCTTTTCCTAAACCACATTGATCCACTAGAGTCATTGCATGTGTGTTATTTTCCGAAACCACATTGATCCACTCGTGACATTTGCATGTGTGTTCTTTTCCTAAACCACATTGACCCACTAGAGTCATGGCATGTGTGTTCTTTTTCTAAACCACATGGATCCACTAGAGTCATTGCATGTGTGTTATTTTCCGAAACCCACATGGATCCACTAGAGACATTGCTTGTTTGTTCTTTCCTAAACCACATGGATCCACTAAAGTCATTGCATGTGTGTTCTTTTCCTATACCACATGTATCCACTAGAGTCATTGCACGTGTGTTCTTTTCCTAAACCACATTGATCTACTAGTGACATGTGCATGTGTCTTCTTTTCCTAAACCACATGGATTCACTAAAGTCATTGCATGTGTGTTTTTTCCTATACCACATGGATCCACTTGAGACATTGTATGTGTGTTATTTTGCTAAGCCACATTGATCCACTAGTGATATTTTCAAGTGTGTTCCTTTCCTAAACCACAAGGATCCACTAGAGACATTGCGTGTGTGTTATTTTCCTAAACCACATTGATCCACTAGTGTCATTGCATGTGTGTTATTTAACTAAACCACATTGATCCACTAGTGCCATTTGCATGTGTGTTCTTTTCCTAAACCACATTGATCCACTAGTGTCATTGCATATGTGTTCTTTTCCTAAACCACATGGATCCACTCGAGTCATTTGCATGTGTGTTCTTTTTATATACCACATTTATCCACCGCTGGCATTACATCTTTGTTCTTTTCCTAAACCACATGGATCCACTAGGGACAATGCATGCGTGTTACTTCCCTAAACCACATTGATCCACCAGTGTCATTGCATGTGTGTTATTTTCCTAAACCACATGGATCCACTAGAGTCATTTATGTGTGTTCTTTTCCTAAACCACATTGATTCACTGGTGACATTTGCATGTGTGTTCTTTTCCTAAACCGCATTGATCCACTGGTGACATTGCATGTGTATTCTTTTCCTAAACCACATCGATCCACTAGAGTAATTGCATGTGTGTTATTTTCCTAAACGACATTGATCTACTGGTGACATTTGCATGTGTGTTCTTTTCCTAAACCACATTGATCCAGTAGAGTCATTGCATGTGTGTTCTTTTTCTAAACCACATGGATCCACTTGAGTCATTGCATGTGTGTCCTTTTCCTAAACCACACAGATCCACTAGAGACATTGCTTGTGTGTCTTTTCCTAAACCACATGGATCCACTAGAGTCATTGCAAATATGTTCTTTTCCTAAACCACATGGATCCACTAGAGTTATTGCATGTGTGTTCTTTTCCTAAACCACATGGATCTACTAGTGACATTTGAATGTGTCTTATTTTCGTAAACCACATGGATCCACTATAGTCATTGCGTGTGTGTTCTTTTTCTAAACCACATGGATCCACTAGAGACATTGCATGTGTGTTATTTTCCGAAGCCAAATTGATCCACTAGTGATATTTGCAAGTGTGTTCCTTTCCTAAACCACATGGATCCACTAGAGACGTTGCGTTTGTGTTATTTTCCTAAACCACATTGATCCACTAGTTTCATTGCATGTGTGTTCTTTGAAGGGTTTCGCGGCATAGTAAATCAAAATTTTCTACGGAAGCGAACAGAGGGAAAGCCAAGATCTAATCTAGGAGATGCAAACAACGAGAGAGATTGGATTAGATCTTCATACCCTTGAAGATTCGTGTGAGCCGGAACGGGCGTGGGTGGTGTAGTCGTACTCGCTTCTCCTCCTCGCGATCCGATCCGATCTAGCACCACAAGTGGCGGTGCCTCCGTGAGATGCACACGTGCGGAACCTCGACGTCTCCTCCTTCCTCGGACCAGCAAGTAGGGTGGAGAGATAGATTGGATCTACAACACGACGGCGTGGTGTATATGGTGGAGAATTTCTGCAGCAGGGCTTCGCCTACAAACAGTCGGGAGGGAGAGAGGAAGGGCAGCTGGGCAACTAGGGTTTGGAGGAAGGTGTAGGTGAGGAGAGGGGCGCACCAGCCCTCTATATATAGAGGGGGTGCGCCAGCCCTAGCCTCTCCTCCAAGCCTATCTCTAGTTTAAACAATTTAAACTCTCCCTTATCTAGAAATCCTATCTTATCTTATCTCTAGTTTAAACGATTTAAACTTAACAAGGATCGGCTGGGCCCTATGTGTCCTTGTGCACCTTTCCAAATGCGGCCAGGACACTACCTCATAGGACAATGCACCCTCCCGCAAGGTGGGACCACGTTGGCCCTTCCGAAGGTTCTAGAAGCTGCATAATACCGATTAACCGAACAATTCAACTCCAAAACTGCACCGCTTTATATGAATCTTATTCTCCTGACCATTCCGAACCTCTCGTGATATCCGGATCCCATCCGAGACCAACAAAAATTCATAAACCAATTATCCAATCTATCCTAGCCGAGACACGTTATGTGTGACCTCGGGTTCGAGAATATGCTGAGATGATCTTCTATCAATATTCAACATCGGTGTCTGGGCAACCATATTGACTCCCACACATTCATCGATGATCATTTCGGATGAACCTCGATGCCAGGATTCTATCAATCCCATATATATATTCCTTCGTCTCGCGATATTTTACTTGCCCGAGATTCGATCGCCGGTATCGCCATACCTAGTTCAATCTCGCTCACAAAGAAGTACTTTACTCCCAGTAATCCGATATCACTTTGTGATTAACTCCTTAACCACATGCTTGCAAGCGGTGTTGATATCGACACCGAGGGCCCAAGTATATCTCTCCGACTTGGGAGGGACAAACCCCATCTCGATACATACAACCCAATGATACTTTCCGATCACCGAGAGACACCTTTATGATCACCCTCTCATAGGATGACGTTTGATGACCTCAAAGCTTTCTTCCGATACCAGGGAGTTGCATTATCTCATGGTCTAAGGAATACAATATTTGACATAGGAAAAGCTTTGCAAAGATGAACACAATGACACGATCTAATTGCTTCGCTTAGTTTGGGTCTATCCACCATATCATTCTCCAATGATATGATCTCATTATCAATTGACAACTCATGTCTATGGTTAGGAAACCTTAACCATCATTGATCAATGAGCTAGTCCATAGAGGCGATTAGGGACACGTGTTGTTCACAAACCACACAAGTATTAAAGTTTCCGCTTAATACAATTCTAGCATGGAATATAAACTTTATCATGAACAAGAATTATAATAATAACATCTTTATTATTGCCTCTAGGGCATAATTCCAACAGTCTCCCACTTGCACTAGAGTCAATAATCTAGTTTACATCTGGCAACAATCTCACACCCATGGCACTGAGGTGCTGATCATGTTTTACACGTGGAAGAGGTTTAGTCAATGGATCTGCGACATTCAGATCTGTATGTACTTTGGTGATCTTCAGATCTCCATCTGCTATATAATCTTGGATTATATGAAACTTGCGGTTGATATGCTTGGTCTTTGGATGATATCTTGGTTCCTTAGCGAGTGCTATGGCGCCGTTGTTGTCACACAATATCTCCAAGGGTCCAATGCACTTGAACCACGCCAAGCTCAGGATGAAGTTTCGATCCAAACTCCTTCACTTGACGCTTCGCAGCAGCCATGTATTCCGCTTTCATCAGAGATCCCGCGACCACGCTTTGCTTGCAGCTTCTCCACTCACGGCTCCTCCATTCAAAATATACACGTATCCCGTCTCGAGATTTAGCATCATCCTTGTCGGTGTCAAACTAGCATCGACGTAACCTTTTACGACGAAATGTTCATCACCCCCATAGACTAAGAACATTTCTTTAGTCCTATTTAGGTACCTTAGGATGTTCTTCACGGTCCAAAGTGTTCCACTCTGGACCACTTTGATATCTTCGTCAAACTAAGAGCATTGGACACATCCGTCTAGTACACAAGATGGCATCCATGATGGAACCTATGGCCGAGGCATAAGGCACTTTGCTCATAGCTTCCCTATCATTTATCAGAATGGACACCGAGCCTTGCTCAATATCTTACTCGACAACATAGGCAATGAACCTTTCAATGCCTTATCCATTCTGAACCTTTTCGTAACTTTGTCTAGGTATGTACTTTGGCTTAAAGCTATCAGCGCCTTTTGTCTATCTCTATAGATTTTGATGCCCAATATATAAGCAGCTTCACCTAGGTCTTTCATTGAAAAACACTTGTTCAAATAACTCTTCACATCGTTAAGCATGTTGATGTCATTTCCAATAATCAATATGTCATCCACATATAGTACCAGAAACGTCACCGAGCTCCCACTCACTTTCTTGTAGATGCAAGCTCTTGATCACTTGATCAAAACGAAGGTTCCAACTCTGAGATGCTTGCTTCAGTCCATAAATGGAACGCTGAAGTTTGCATACTTTATCAGCATCCTTAGGATCAACAAAACCTTCGGGTTGCATCATATACAACTCTTCATCAATGTTGCCATTGAGGAAAGCAGTCTTGACATCCATTTGCCATATTTCATAATCATGAAATGCAGCAATTGCTAATAAAATCCGAATGGACTTAAACATCGCTACGGGAGAGAAAGTCTCATCGCAGTCAACACCTTGAACTTGTCGAAAACCTTTCGCAACAAGCCGTGCTTTATAGACGGTAACATTACCATCCGCGTCCGTTTTCTTCTTAAAGATCCATTTGCACTCAACGACCTTTCGGTCGCTAGGAGGGTCCACCAAAGTCCATACTTGGTTTTCGCTCATGGATCCCAATTCGGATTTCATGGCTTCTAGCCATTTCTCAGAGTCTGGGCTCATCATCGCTTCCTCATAGTTCGTAGGTTCACTGTCTTCTACTAACAAGACACCAAGACAGGTTGCCGCACCACTCAGAGGGGCTCGCGACCTTGTCGACTGCGACGCTCAAGAGCAGATCGTCCAAGCTTCATGATCCTTGTCATTAGCTTCCTCTATTGTTGGTGCAAAGTAATCGAACAATTTCAGGTGCTGCGCTACTCTCCAATTCAAGAGAAGGTTCAATAACCTCGTCTAGCTCTACTTTCCTCCCACTCACTTCTTTCGAGAGAAACTCCTTCTCAAGAAAGGAACCGCTTCATGCATAAACGCTTTGCCTTCGGTTACGTGATAGAAGGTATACCCAATAGTTTCCTTAGGGTATCCTATGAAGACGCATTTCTCCGCTTTGGGTTCGAGCTTGTCCGCATCAACTTCTTGACGAAGCTTCGATCCCCAAACTTTAAGAAACGACAACTTAGGTTTAGCACCAAACCATAGTTCATACGGTGTCGTCTCAATGGATTTAGATGGAGCCCTATTTAAAGTGAATGCAGCGTTTCTAATGCATAACCCCAAAATGATAACGCAAATCAAGAAGAGACATCATCGATCGGACCATATCTAATGTGGTTCGATTCCTGCTCGACACACCATTGCGCTGTGGTGTTCCGGTATGGAGTTGTGAAACGATTCCACTTGCTTTGAGATGCGTGAGAAAATCATAACTCAAATATTCGCCCCACGATCGGATCAGAAACTTAATCTTTACATACGATGGTTCTCCACTTCATTCTGAAATTCTTTGAACTTTTCAAACGTTTCAGATTTATGTTTCATTAAATAGATATACCCATATCTACTTAAGTCATCGGTAAAAGTGAGAAAATAGCGATATCCACCGGCGTCAAACACTCATCGGTCCGCATACATCGGTATGTATGATTTCCAACAAGTCCGCTGTTCGCCCATCATACCAGAGAACGGGTTTTGATCATCTTGCCCATGAGGCATGGTTCGCATGTGTCAAATGATTCAAAATCAAGAGACTCCAAAAGTCCATCGAATGGAGTTTCTTCATGCGCTTTACACCAATATGACCTAGACGGTGCCACAAATAAGTAGTATTATCACTATCTACTTTGCATCTCTTAGCCTCAGTGTTATGGATGTGTGTTTCATCCCTTTCGAGATTTAGAAGAAATAAACCACTCACAAGAGGTGCATGACCATAAAAGATGTTACTCATATAAATAGAACAACCATTATTCTCCGATTTAAATGAATAACCGTCTTGCAATAAACACGATCCAGAAATAATGTTCATGCTCAACGCAGCACATAATAACATTTATTAAGGTTTAAAACTAATCCCGAAGGTAAAACTAAGGAGAGCATGTCGACGGCCATCACATCAACTCTTGATCCGTTGCCAACGCGCATCGTCACCTCATCCCTCGTAAGCCGCCGTCTATTCCGTAGCTCCTGTTTCGAGTTACAAATATCAACTGAACCAGTATCAAATACCTGTGCACTACAACGAGGGCTAGTAAGGAAAACATCAATAACATGTATATCAAATATACCTTTGATGGTGCCAGCCTTCTTGTCCGCTAAGTACTTGGACGATTCTTCCCAAATGACCCTTGTCCTTGCAATAGAAGCACTCAAAGGTCCGGCTTAGGACCAGACTTGAGCTTCTTCTCAGCAGGGGCAACGCGCTTGCCGCCGCTTTTCTTGAAGGGATTCTTTGCACCTTTACCTTTCTTAAAGGAGGGCTTGTTGACCATCAACACATGATTATCCTTTTTGATGTCCACCTCCGCAGCCTTCAGCTTTGCGAAGAGCTCGATGATCGTATCAGTGGAACCAATCTGATTGTGAGTCACTACAAAACTTTTGTAGCTGGGAGGGAGTGATTGCAGAACCTGTCAATCTTGAGCTCCTCGGAATCTTGCGATCCGTTGCTCAAGGCGTTGAGTGTAGCCCGACATCTTAATGGCGTGCTCACTAACGGAACTCCCTTCCTCCATCTTGCAGTTAAAGAACTTCTCGGAGATCTCATATCTCTCAGAACGGGCCTAAGTCTGAAACATGGTTTTCAACTCTTCGAGAATCTCAAAGGGCCCGGGATAGTTTTCAAAACGATTTTGAAGTTCCGGTTCCATAGAAAACAACATGGTGCTCTTAATCACACCATAATCATCTTTCTTGACCGATAGACAGCTTTCTCATCACGGCCTTGATTGTGAGGGTTACCTAACGCTTTCTCAAGGACATAGTCCTTTGTCCGTGCAGAATGATTCTTAGATTGTGGAACCAGTTGGTGAAGTTAGACCCATTGTTTCTAAGCTTTTCTTTCTCAGCAAAAACGTTGAAGTTGAAGTTGGACTTGGCCATGTGATCTACAGTATTTGCAAGTACAATTTAGACTATGTTCATGATAAATAGTTCAACTTAATCAAATTACTAGATGAACTCCCACTAAATTCAACATCCCTCAAGTTGTTTAGTGAACACGATCCAAATTCACCACACCTAATCCGATCTTCACGAGAAGAGATGTGGCTTCAATGGTGGACAACAAAGTGTCGATCATATCATTCATATGACTCATGCTTAACCTTTCGGTTCATGTGTTCCGAGGCCATGTCTGTACATGCTAGGCTCGTCAAGTCAAACCCAAGTATTTCCGCGTGTGCAAAACTGGCTTGCACCCGTTGTATGTGAGCGTAGAGTCTATAGCACCCGATCATCACGTGATGCTTGGACACGACGAACTTTCGCAACGGTGCATACATGGGGAGAACACAGTTTTATCTTGATCTTTATGAGGAATCATCTTATAATGCTACCGTCGCGATCTAAGCATAATAAGATACATAAAAGGATAAACATCACATGCATATAACTTTATGTGACATGGTATAGCCAATCTTCGCGCAATGATCTCCATCTTGTGCGTTCCGGCATGATCTCCATCACTTCACCATGATTGCCTCCACCACGAATAGCAACTACAACTATTGCTAACTACTTAGCGATAAAGTAAAGCTATTACATGGCGTATAAGAAGTTGACTCGCAGGTCATACACAATTATAAAGACAACCATATGGCTCCTGTCGGTTGTGTACTCATCGACATGCAAGTCGTGAAACATTACAAAACATGATCATCGCATACATTATACACATCACATCTTGGGCCATACCATATCACAGAAAACACTCCCTGCAAAAACAAGTTAGACGCCTCTACTTTGTTGTTGCATGTTTTACGTGGCTTATGGGAGTAGATGCTAAGAACGATTCTTACCTACGGAAAGCCACAACGGTGATATTATGGTTGCCAAACTCCGGTGTTAATCCCATGACAACTATAGTGAGAGAAACTGACATCCACCAGCCGCATGTATGGTACAAGCCACACGTCAAGTGCGGAGCGGTCTCATGACGACGTCGCGTAAGGTTGGCCTGGACCGCTTCAATCTCACTATCCCGCGCCATAAGAAGAACACAAACAAGAGGCTTGCAACAGAAAACATCAACGCCCGCAACAACCATGTTGCGTTCTACTCGTGAAACACATCTACGCATAGATCTAGCTCTGATACCATCAAGGGTTTCAAGGCATAGTAAATCAAAATTTTCTAAGCTTAACAGAGGAAAGCCAAGATATAATCTAGGAGATGCAAACAACAAGAGAGATTGGATTAGATCTTCATACCCTTGAAGATTCGCTGCAATGAACGTTTCCGGAACGTGGGTGGTGTAGTCGTACTCGCTTCTCCTCCTCGCGATCCGATCCGATCTAGCACCACAAGTGGCGGTGCCTCCGTGAGATGCACACGTGCGGCACCTCGACGTCTCCTCCTTCCTCGGACCAGCAAGTAGGGTGGAGAGATAGATTGGATCTACAACACGACGGCGTGGTGTATATGGTGGAGAATTTCTGCAGCAGGGCTTCGCCTACAAACAGTCGGGAGGGAGAGAGGAAGGGCAGCTGGGCAACTAGGGTTTGGAGGAAGGTGTAAGGGGGTGTGAGAGGGGGCGCACCAGCCCTCTATATATAGAGGGGGGTGCGGCCAGCCCTAGCCTCTCCTCCAAGCCTATCTCTAGTTTAAACAATTTAAACTCTCCCTTATCTAGAAATCCTATCTTATCTTATCTCTAGTTTAAACGATTTAAACTTATCTAGGATCGGCTGGGCCCTATGGGGCCTTGTGCCCCTAGCCCAATGCGGCCAGGACACTCCCTCATAGGCCCATGCCCCCTCCCGGAAGGTGGGACCACGTTGGCCCCCTTCCGGAAGGTTCTAGAAGCTTCCGGTACAATACCGATTAACCCGGAACAATTCCGAACTCCAAAAACTGCACTGCCTTATATGAATCTTATTCTCCAGACCATTCCGGAACCTCTCGTGATATCCCGGATCCCATCCGAGACTCCGAACAAAAATTCATAAACCAATTATCCAATCTATCCTAGCGTCGAGACACGTTAAGTGTGTGACCCTCAGTTCGAGAATATGCGACATGATCTTCTATCAATAATCAACAATGGGTCTGGGCACCCATATTGACTCCCACACATTCATCGATGATCATATCGGATGAACCACGATGCCAGGATTCAATCAATCCCATATATATATTCCCTTCGTCTCGCGATATTTTACTTGCCCGAGATTCGATCGTCGGTATCGTCATACCTAGTTCAATCTCGTTCACAGCAAGTACTTTACTCGTTCCGTAATCCGATATCACTTTGTGATTAACTCCTTAACCACATGCTTGCAAGCGGTGTTGATATCGATTACCGAGTGGGCCCGAAGTATATCTCTCCGACTTGGGAGGGACAAACCCCATCTCGATACATACAACCTTCCGATCACGATCACCTCTCATAGGATGACGTTTGATGACCTCAAAGCTTTCTTCCGATACCAGGGAGTTGCATTATCTCATGGTCTAAGGAATACAATATTTGACATAGGAAAAGCTTTGCAAAGATGAACACAATGACACGATCTAATTGCTTCGCTTAGTTTGGGTCTATCCACCATATCATTCTCCAATGATATGATCTCATTATCAATTGACAACTCATGTCTATGGTTAGGAAACCTTAACCATCATTGATCAATGAGCTAGTCCATAGAGGCGTACTAGGGACACGGTGTTGTTCACAAACGACACAAGTATTAAAGTTTCCGCTTAATACAATTCTAGCATGGAATATAAACTTTATCATGAACAAGAATTATAATAATAACATCTTTATTATTGCCTCTAGGGCATAATTCCAACATTCTTTTCCCAAACCACATTGATCCACTAGTGACATTTGCATGTGCGTTCTTTTCCTAAACCACATTTACCCACTAGTGTCATTTCATATGTGTTCGTTTCCTAAACCACATGGATCCACTCGAGTCATTTTCTTGTGTGTTCTTTTTATATAACACATTTATCCACTATTGACATTGCATATTTGTTCTTTTCCTAAACCACATGGATCCACTAGAGACAATGCATGTGTGTTACTTCCCTAAACCACATTGATCCACTAGTGTCATTGCATGTGTGTTATTTTCCTAACCGACCGGATCCACTAGAGTCATTGCATGTGTGTTCTTTTCCTAAACCACATTGATTTACTGGTGACATTTGCATGTGTGTTTCTTTTCCCAAACCGCATTGATCCATTGGTGACATTGCATGTGTGTTCTTTTCCTAAACCACATTGATCCACTAGAGTCATTGCATGTGTGTTATTTTCCTAAACCACATTGATCCACTCGTGACATTTGCATGTGTGTTCTTTTCCTAAACCACATTGACCCACTAGAGTCATGGCATGTGTGTTCTTTTTCTAAACCACATGGATCCACTAGAGTCATTGCATGTGTGTTATTTTCCGAAACCACATGGATCCACTAGAGACATTGTTTGTGTGTTCTTTCCTAAACCACATGGATCCACTAAAGTCATTGCATGTGTGTTCTTTTCCTATACCACATGTATCCACTAGAGTCATTGCACGTGTGTTCTTTTCCTAAACCACATTGATCTACTAGTGACATGTGCATGTGTCTTCTTTTCCTAAACCACATGGATTCACTAAAGTCATTGCATGTGTGTTTTTTCCTATACCACATGGATCCACTTGAGACATTGTATGTGTGTTATTTTGCTAAGCCACATTGATCC
Source organism: Avena insularis (assembly GCA_023614405.1). NCBI lineage: Eukaryota > Viridiplantae > Streptophyta > Magnoliopsida > Poales > Poaceae > Avena > Avena insularis. Next base: position 242,729,532 of record CM042688.1, read on the forward strand.
ACTAGTGATATTTGCAAGTGTGTTCCTTTCCTAAACCACAAGGATCCACTAGAGACATTGCGTGTGTGTTATTTTCCTAAACCACATTGATCCACTAGTGTCATTGCATGTGTGTTCTTTTCCTAAACCACATTGACCCACTAGTGTCATTGCATATGTGTTCTTTTCCTAAACCACATGGATCCACTCGAGTCATTTGGATGTGTGTTCTTTTTATATACCACATTTATCCACCGTTGGCATTACATCTTTGTTGTTTTCCTAAACCACATGGATCCACTAGGGACAATGCATGCGTGTTACTTCCCTAAACCACATTGATCCACCAGTGTCATTGCATGTGTGTTATTTTCCTAAACCACATGGATCCACTAGAGTCATTTATGTGTGTTCTTTTCCTAAACCTTATTGATTCACTGGTGACATTTGCATGTGTGTTCTTTTCCTAAACCGCATTGATCCACTGGTGACATTGCATGTGTATTCTTTTCCTAAACCACATCGATCCACTAGAGTAATTGCATGTGTGTTATTTTCCGAAACGACATTGATCTACTGGTGACATTTGCATGTGTGTTCTTTTCCTAAACCACATTGATCCACTAGAGTCATTGCATGTGTGTTCTTTTTCTAAACCACATGGATCCACTTGAGTCATTGCATGTGTGTCCTTTTCCTAAACCACACAGATCCACTAGAGACATTGCTTGTGTGTTCTTTTCCTAAACCACATGGATCCACTAGAGTCATTGCAAATATGTTCTTTTCCTAAACCACATGGATCCACTAGAGTTATTGCATGTGTGTTCTTTTCCTAAACCACATGGATCTACTAGTGAAATTTGAATGTGTCTTATTTTCGTAAACCACATGGATCCACTAGAGTCATTGCGTGTGTGTTCTTTTTCTAAACCACATGGATCCACTAGAGACATTGCATGTGTGTTATTTTCCTAAGCCAAATTGATCCACTAGTGATATTTGCAAGTGTGTTCCTTTCCTAAACCACATGGATCCACTAGAGACATTGCGTTTGTGTTATTTTCCTAAACCACATTGATCCACTAGTTTCATTGCATGTGTGTTCTTTTCCCAAACCACATTGATCCACTAGTGACATTTGCATGTGTGTTCTTCTCCTAAACCACATTTACCCACTAGTGTCATTTCATATGTGTTCGTTTCCTAAACCACATGGATCCTCTCGAGTCATTTGCTTGTGTGTTCTTTTTATATACCACATTTATCCACTATTGACATTGCATCTTTGTTCTTTTCCTAAACCACATGGATCCACTAGAGACAATGCATGTGTGTTACTTCCCTAAACCACATTGATCCACTAGTGTCATTGCATGTGTGTTATTTTCCTAAACCGACCGGATCCACTAGAGTCATTGCATGTGTGTTCTTTTCCTAAACCACATTGATTTACTGGTGACATTTGCATGTGTGATTCTTTTCCTAAACCGCATTGATCCACTGTTGACATTGCATGTGTGTTCTTTTCCTAAACCACATTGATCCACTAGAGTCATTGCATGTGTGTTATTTTCCTAAACCACATTGATCCACTCGTGACATTTGCATGTGTGTTCTTTTCCTAAACCACATTGACCCACTAGAGTCATGGCATGTGTGTTCTTTTTCTAAACCACATGGATCCACTGGAGTCATTGCATCTGTGTTATTTTCCTAAACTAAATGGATCCACTAGAGACATTGCTTGTGTGTTCTTTTCCTAAACCACATGGATCCACTAAAGTCATTGCATGTGTGTTCTTTTCCTATACCACATGTATCCACTAGAGTCATTGCACGTGTGTTCTTTTCCTAAACCACATTGATCTACTAGTGACATGTGCATGTGTCTTCTTTTCCTAAACCACATGGATTCACTAAAGTCATTGCATGTGTGTTTTTCCTATACCACATGGATCCACTTGAGACATTGTATGTGTGTTATTTTGCTAAGCCACATTGATCCACTAGTGATATTTGCAAGTTTGTTCCTTTCCTAAACCACATGGATCCACTAGAGACATTGCGTGTGTGTTATTTTCCAAAACCACATTGATCCACTAGTGTCATTGCATGTGTGTTCTTTTCCTAAACCACATTGATCCACTACTGCCATTGGCATGTGTGTTCTTTTCCTAACCCACATTAACCCACTAGTGTCATTGCATATGTGTTCTTTTCCTAAACCACATGGATCCACTCGAGTCATTTGCTTGTGTGTTCTTTTTATATACCACATTTATCCACTGCTGACATTGCATCTTTGTTCTTTTCCTAAACCACATGGATCCATTAGGGACAATGCATGTGTGTTACTTCCCTAAACTACATTGATCCACTGGTGTCATTGCATGTGCGTTATTTTCCTAAACCACATGGATCCACTAGAGTCATTGTATGTGTGTTCTTTTCATAAACCACATTGATTCACTGGTGACATTGCATGTGTATTCTTTTCCTAAACCACATCGATCCACTAGAGTCATTGCATGTGTGTTATTTTCCTAAACCACATTGATCTACTAGTGAAATTTGCATGTGTGTTCTTTTCCTAAACCACATTGATCAACTAGAGTCATTGCATGTGTATTCTTTTTCTGAATCACATGGATCCACTGGAGTCATTGCCTGTGTGTTCTTTTCCTAAACCACACGGATCCACTAGAGAAATTGCTTGTGTGTTCCTTTCCTAAACCACATGGATCCACTAGAGTCATTGCATATGTGTTCTTTTCCTAAACCACATGGATCCACTGGAGTCATTGCATGTGTCTTATTTTCCTAAACCACATGGATCCACTAAAGTCATTGCGTGTGTGTTCTTTTCCTCAACCACATGGATCCACTAATGATATTTGCAAGTGTGTTCCTTTCCTAAACCACATTGATCCACTAGAGTCATGGCATGTGTGTTCTGTTTCTAAACCACATGGATCCACTAGAGTCATTGCATGTGTGTTCTGTTCCTAAACTACACGGATCCACTAGAGACATTGCTTGTATGTTCTTTTCCTAAACCACATTGATCCACTGGTGACATTTGCAGGTGTGTTCTTTTCCTAAAACATATTGATCCACTAGAGTCATTGCATGTGTGTTCTTTTCCTAAACAACATTGATTCATTGGTGACATTTGCATGTGTGTTCTTTTCCTAAACCACATTGATCCACTGGTGACATTGCATGTTTATTCTTTTCCTAAACTACATCGATCCACTAGAGTCATTGCATATGTGTTATTTTTCTAAACCACATTGATCCACTAGTGACATTAGCATGTGTGTTCTTTTCCTAAAACACATTGATCCACTATAGTCATTGCATGTGTGTTCTTTTTCTAAATCACATGGATCCACTGGAGTCATTGCATGTGTGTTCTTTTCCTAAACCACATGGATCCACTAGAGACATTGCTTGTTTGTTCTTTTCCTAAACCACATGGATCCACTAGAGTCATTGCATGTGTGTTCTTTTCCTAAACCACATGGATCCACTTGAGTCATTGCATGTGTGTTCTTTCCCTAAACCAGATTGATCCACTAGTGACATTGCATGTGTATTCTTTTCCTAAACCACATCGATCCATTAGAGTCATTGCATGTGTGTTATTTTTCTAAACCACATTGATCCACTGGTGACATTTGCATGTGTGTTCTTTTCGTAAAACACATTGATCCACTAGACTCATTGCATGTGTGTTCTTTTTCTAAACCACATGGATCCACTTGAGTCATTGCATGTGTGTTCTTTTCCTAAACCACAAGCATCCACTAGAGACATTGCTTGTGTGTTCTTTTCCTAAACCACAAGGATCCACTAGAGTCATTGCATATATGTTCTTTGCCTAAACCACATGGATCCACTAGAGTCGTTGCATGTGTGTTCTTTTCCTAAACCACGTGGATCTACTAGTGACATTTGCATGTGTCTTCTTTTCCTAAACCACATGGATCCACTAGAGTCATTGCATGTGTGTTCTTTTCCTAAACCACATGGATCCACTGGAGACATTGCATGTGTGTTATTTTCCTAAGACACATTGATCCACTAATGTTATTTGCAAGTGTGTTCCTTTCCTAAACCACGTGGACCCACTAGAGACATTGCATGTGTGTTATTTTCCTAAACCACATTGATCCACTAGTGTAATTGCATGTGTGTTCTTTTCCTAAACCACATTGATCCACTAGTGACATTTGCATGTGTGTTCTTTTCCTAAACCACATTGACCCACTAGTTTCATTGCATATGTGTTCTTTTCCTAAACCACATGGATCCACTCGAGTCATTTGCTTGCGTGTTGTTTTTATATACCACATTCATCCACTGTTGACATTGCATCTTTGTTCTTTTCCTAATCCACATGGATCCACTAGAGACAATGCATGTGTGTTACTTCCCTAAACCACATTGATCCACTGGTGTCATTGCATGTGTGTTATTTTCCTATACCACATGGATCCACTAGAGTCATTTCATGTGTATTCTTTTCCTTAACCACATTGATTCATTGGTGACATTTGCATGTGTGTTCTTTTCCTAAACCACATTGATCCACTAGTGACATTGCATGTGTATTCTTTTCCTAAACCACATCGATCCGTTAGAGTCATTGCATGTGTGTTATTTTTCTAAACCACATTGATCCACTGGTCACATTTGCATGTGTGTTCTTTTCGTAAAACACATTGATCCACTAGACTCATTGCATGTGTGTTCTTTTTCTAAACCACATGGATCCACTTGAGTCATTGCATGTGTGTTCTTTTCCTAAACCACATGGATCCAGTAGAGACATTGCTTGTGTGTTCTTTTCCTAAACCACATGGATCCACTAGAGTCATTACATGTGTGTTCTTTTCCTAAACCACATGGATCCACTAGAGTCATTGCATGTGTGTTCTTTTCCTAAACCACACGGATCCACTAGAGACATTGCTCGTGTGTTCTTTTGCTAAACCACATTGATCCACTGGTGACATTTGTATGTGTGTTCTTTTCCTAAAACATATTGATCCACTAGAGTCATTGCATGTGTATTCTTTTCCTAAACCACATTGATTCACTGGTGACATTTGCATTTGTGTTCTTTTCGTAAACCACATTGATCCACTAGACTCATTGCATGTGTATTCTTTTCCTAAACCACATCGATCCACTAGAGTAATTGCATGTGTGTTATTTTTCTAAACCACATTGATCCACTGGTCACATTTGCATGTGTGTTCTTTTCGTAAAACACATTGATCCACTAGACTCATTGAATGTGTGTTCTTTTTCTAAACCACATGGATCCACTTGAGTCATTGCATGTGTGTTCTTTTCCTAAACCACATGGATCCACTAGAGACATTGCTTGTGTGTTCTTTTCCTAAACCACATGGATCCACTAGAGTCATTACATGTGTGTTCTTTTCCTAAACCACATGGATCCACTAGAGTCATTGCATGTGTGTTCTTTTCCTAAACCACACGGATCCACTAGAGACATTGCTCGTGTGTTCTTTTGCTAAACCACATTGATCCACTGGTGACATTTGCATGTGTGTTCTTTTCCTAAAACATATTGATCCACTAGAGTCATTGCATGTGTGTTCTTTATCTAAACCACATTGATTCATTGGTGACATTTTCATGTGTTTTTTTTCCTAAACCACATTGATCCACTAGTGACATTGCATGTGTATTCTTTTCCTAAACCACATCGATCCACTAGAGTCATTGCATGTGTGTTATTTTTCTAAACCACATTGATCCACTAGTGACATTTCCATGTGTGTTCTTTTCTAAAACACATTGATCCACTATAGTCATTGCATGTGTGTTCTTTTTCTAAATCACATGAATCCACTAGAGTCATTGCATGTGTGTTCTTTTCCTAAACCACATGGATCCACTAGAGACATTGCTTGTGTGTTCTTTTCCTAAACCACATGGATCCTCTAGAGTCATTGCATGTGTGTTCTTTTCCTAAAACACATGGATCCACTTGAGTCATTGCATGTGTGTTCTTTTCCTAAACCACATTGATCCACTAGTGACATTTCCATGTGTGTTCTTTTCCTAAACCACATGGATCCACTAGAGTAATTGCATGTGTGTTCTTTTTCTAGACCACATGGATCCACTTGAGTCATTGCATGTGTGTTCTTTTCCTAAACCACAAGGATCCACTAGAGACATTGCTTGTGTGTTCTTTTCCTAAACGACATGGATCCACTAGAGTCATTGCACATATGTTCTTTGCCTAAACAACATGGATCCACTAGAGTCGCTGCATGTGTGTTCTTTTCCTAAACCACGTGTATTTACTAGTCACATTTGCATGTGTCTTCTTTTCCTAAACCACATGGATCCACTAGAGTCATTGCATGTGTGTTCTTTTCCTAAACCACATGGATCCACTAGAGACATTGCATGTGTATTATTTTCCTAAGCCACATTGATCCACTAATGATATTTGCAAGTGTGTTCCTTTCCTAAACCACGTGGAACCACTAGACACATTGCATGTGTGTTATTTTCCTAAACCACATTGATCCACTAGTGTAATTGCATGTGTGTTCTTTTCCTAAACCACATTGATCCACTAGTGATATTTGCATGTGTGTTCTTTTCCTAAACCACATTGACCCACTAGTTTCATTGGATATGTGTTCTTTTCCTAAACCACATGGATCCACTCGAGTCATTTGCTTGTGTGTTTTTTTTATATACCACATTTATCCACTGTTGACATTGCATCTTTGTTGTTTTCCTAAACCACATGGATCCACTAGAGACAATGCATGTATGTTACTTCCCTAAACCACATTGATCCACTGGTGTCATTGCATGTGTGTTATTATACCACATGGATCCACTAGAGACATTTCATGTGTATTCTTTTCCTAAACCACATTGATTCACTGGTGACATTTGCATGTGTGTTCTTTTCGTAAAACACATTGATCCACTAGACTCATTGCATGTGTGTTCTTTTTCTAAACCACATGGATCCACTAGGGTCATTGCATGTGTGTTATTTTCTAAACCACATTGATCCAGTAGAGACATTGATTGTGTGTTCTTTTCCTAAACCACATGGATCCACTAGAGTCATTACATGTGTATTCTTTTCCTAAACCACATCGATCCACTAGAGTCATTGCATGTGTGTTCTTTTCCTAAACCACACGGATCCACTAGAGACATTGCTCGTGTGTTCTTTTGCTAAACCACATTGATCCACTGGTGACATTTCCATGTGTGTTCTTTTCCTAAAACATATTGATCCACTACAGTCATTGCATGTTTGTTCTTTATCTAAACCACATTGATTCATTGGTGACATTTTCATGTATGTTCTTTTCCTAAACCACATTGATCCACTAGTGACATTCCATGTGTATTCTTTTCCTAAACCACATCGATCCACTAGAGTCATTGCATGTGTGTTATTTTTCTAAACCACATTGATCCACTGGTGACATTAGCATGTGTGTTCTTTTCCTAAAACACATTGATCCACTAGAGTCATTGCATGTGTCTTCTTTTTCTAAACCACATGGATCCACTTGAGTCATTGCATGTGTGTTCTTTTTCCTAAACCACATGGATCCACTGGAGTCATTGCATGTGTGCTCTTTTCCTAAACCACATTGATCTAATAGTGACATTTGCATGTGTCTTCTTTTCCAAAACCACATGGATCCTCTAGAGTCATTGCATGTGTGTTCTTTTCCTAAACAACATTGATCCACTAGTGACATTTGCATGTTTGTTCTTTTCCTAAACCACATTGATCAGCTAGAGTCATTGCATGTGTTCTTTTTCTAAACCACATGGATCCCCTGTGTCATTGCATGTATTCTTTTCCTAAACCACATTGATTCATTGGTGACATTTGCATGTGTGTTCTTTTCCTAAACCACATTGATGCACTGGTGACATTGCATGTGTATTCTTTTCCTAAACCACATCGATCCACTAGAGTCATTGCATGTGTGTTATTTTTCTAAACCACATTGATCCACTTGTGACATTTGCATGTGTGTTCTTATCGTAAAACACATTGATCCACTAGAGTCATTGCATGTGTGTTCTTTTTCTAAACCACATGGATTCATTGGAGTCATTGCATGTGTGTTCTTTTCCTAAACCACATGGATCCACTAGAGACATTGCTTCTGTGTTCTTTTCCTAAACCACATGGATCCACTAGAGTCATTACATGTGTGTTCTTTCCCTAAACCACATGGATCCACTGGAGTCATTGCATGTGTGTTCATTTCCTAAACCACATTGATCTAATAGTGACATTTGCATGTGTCTTGTTTTCCTAAACCACATGGACCCTCTAGAGTCATTGCATGTGTGTTCTTTTCCTAAACCACATTGATCCACTAGTGACATTTGCATGTGTGTTCTTTTCCTAAACCACATTGATCCACTAGAGTCATTGCATGTGTGTTCTTTTTCTAAACCACATGGATCCACTGGAGTCATTGCATGTGTGTTCTTTTCCTAAACCACACGAATCCACTAGAGACATTGCTTGTGTGTTCTTTTCCTAAACCACATTGATCCACTAGTGACATTTGCATGTGTGTTCATTTCCTAAAACATATTTATCCACTAGAGTCATTGCATGTGTGTTCTTTATCTAAACCACATTGATTCATTGGTGACATTTTCATGTGTGTTCTTTTCCTAAACCACATGGATCCACTAGTGACATTGCATGTGTATTCTTTTCCTAAACCACATCGATCCACTAGAGTCATTGCATGTGTGTTATTTTTCTAAACCACATTGATCCACTGGTGACATTTGCATGTGTGTTCTTTTCGTAAAACACATTGATCCACTAGACTCATTGCATGTGTGTTCTTTTTCTAAACCACATGGATCCACTTGAGTCATTGCATGTGTGTTCTTTTCCTAAACCACAAGGATCCACTAGAGACATTGCTTGTGTGTTCTTTTCCTAAACCACAAGGATCCACTAGAGTCATTGCATATATGTTCTTTGCCTAAACCACATGGATCCACTAGAGTCGTTGCATGTGTGTTCTTTTCCTAAACCACGTGGATCTACTAGTGACATTTGCATGTGTCTTCTTTTCCTAAACCACATGGATCCACTAGAGTCATTGCATGTGTGTTCTTTTCCTAAACCACATGGATCCACTGGAGACATTGCATGTGTGTTATTTTCCTAAGACACATTGATCCACTAATGTTATTTGCAAGTGTGTTCCTTTCCTAAACCACGTGGACCCACTAGAGACATTGCATGTGTGTTATTTTCCTAAACCACATTGATCCACTAGTGTAATTGCATGTGTGTTCTTTTCCTAAACCACATTGATCCACTAGTGACATTTGCATGTGTGTTCTTTTCCTAAACCACATTGACCCACTAGTTTCATTGCATATGTGTTCTTTTCCTAAACCACATGGATCCACTCGAGTCATTTGCTTGCGTGTTGTTTTTATATACCACATTCATCCACTGTTGACATTGCATCTTTGTTCTTTTCCTAATCCACATGGATCCACTAGAGACAATGCATGTGTGTTACTTCCCTAAACCACATTGATCCACTGGTGTCATTGCATGTGTGTTATTTTCCTATACCACATGGATCCACTAGAGTCATTTCATGTGTATTCTTTTCCTTAACCACATTGATTCATTGGTGACATTTGCATGTGTGTTCTTTTCCTAAACCACATTGATCCACTAGTGACATTGCATGTGTATTCTTTTCCTAAACCACATCGATCCGTTAGAGTCATTGCATGTGTGTTATTTTTCTAAACCACATTGATCCACTGGTCACATTTGCATGTGTGTTCTTTTCGTAAAACACATTGATCCACTAGACTCATTGCATGTGTTCTTTTTCTAAACCACATGGATCCACTTGAGTCATTGCATGTGTGTTCTTTTCCTAAACCACATGGATCCAGTAGAGACATTGCTTGTGTGTTCTTTTCCTAAACCACATGGATCCACTAGAGTCATTACATGTGTGTTCTTTTCCTAAACCACATGGATCCACTAGAGTCATTGCATGTGTGTTCTTTTCCTAAACCACACGGATCCACTAGAGACATTGCTCAGGTGTTCTTTTGCTAAACCACATTGATCCACTGGTGACATTTGTATGTGTGTTCTTTTCCTAAAACATATTGATCCACTAGAGTCATTGCATGTGTATTCTTTCCTAAACCACATTGTTTCACTGGTGACATTTGCATTTGTGTTCTTTTCGTAAACCACATTGATCCACTAGACTCATTGCATGTGTATTCTTTTCCTAAACCACATCGATCCACTAGAGTAATTGCATGTGTGTTATTTTTCTAAACCACATTGATCCACTGGTCACATTTGCATGTGTGTTCTTTTCAGAAACACATTGATCCACTAGACTCATTGAATGTGTGTTCTTTTTCTAAACCACATGGATCCACTTGAGTCATTGCATGTGTGTTCTTTTCCTAAACCACATGGATCCACTAGAGACATTGCTTGTGTGTTCTTTTCCTAAACCACATGGATCCACTAGAGTCATTACATGTGTGTTCTTTTCCTAAACCACATGGATCCACTAGAGTCATTGCATGTGTGTTCTTTTCCTAAACCACACGGATCCACTAGAGACATTGCTCGTGTGTTCTTTTGCTAAACCACATTGATCCACTGGTGACATTTGCATGTGTGTTCTTTTCCTAAAACATATTGATCCACTAGAGTCATTGCATGTGTGTTCTTTATCTAAACCACATTGATTCATTGGTGACATTTTCATGTGTTTTTTTTCCTAAACCACATTGATCCACTAGTGACATTGCATGTGTATTCTTTTCCTAAACCACATCGATCCACTAGAGTCATTGCATGTGTGTTATTTTTCTAAACCACATTGATCCACTGGTCACATTAGCATGTGTGTTCTTTTCCTAAAACACATTGATCCACTATAGTCATTGCATGTGTGTTCTTTTTCTAAATCACATGAATCCACTAGAGTCATTGCATGTGTGTTCTTTTCCTAAACCACATGGATCCACTAGAGACATTGCTTGTGTGTTCTTTTCCTAAACCACATGGATCCTCTAGAGTCATTGCATGTGTGTTCTTTTCCTAAAACACATGGATCCACTTGAGTCATTGCATGTGTGTTCTTTTCCTAAACCACATTGATCCACTAGTGACATTTCCATGTGTGTTCTTTTCCTAAACCACATGGATCCACTAGAGTAATTGCATGTGTGTTCTTTTTCTAGACCACATGGATCCACTTGAGTCATTGCATGTGTGTTCTTTTCCTAAACCACAAGGATCCACTAGAGACATTGCTTGTGTGTTCTTTTCCTAAACGACATGGATCCACTAGAGTCATTGCACATATGTTCTTTGCCTAAACAACATGGATCCACTAGAGTCGCTGCATGTGTGTTCTTTTCCTAAACCACGTGTATTTACTAGTCACATTTGCATGTGTCTTCTTTTCCTAAACCACATGGATCCACTAGAGTCATTGCATGTGTGTTCTTTTCCTAAACCACATGGATCCACTAGAGACATTGCATGTGTATTATTTTCCTAAGCCACATTGATCCACTAATGATATTTGCAAGTGTGTTCCTTTCCTAAACCACGTGGAACCACTAGACACATTGCATGTGTGTTATTTTCCTAAACCACATTGATCCACTAGTGTAATTGCATGTGTGTTCTTTTCCTAAACCACATTGATCCACTAGTGACATTTGCATGTGTGTTCTTTTCCTAAACCACATTGACCCACTAGTTTCATTGGATATGTGTTCTTTTCCTAAACCACATGGATCCACTCGAGTCATTTGCTTGTGTGTTTTTTTTATATACCACATTTATCCACTGTTGACATTGCATCTTTGTTGTTTTCCTAAACCACATGGATCCACTAGAGACAATGCATGTATGTTACTTCCCTAAACCACATTGATCCACTGGTGTCATTGCATGTGTGTTATTATACCACATGGATCCACTAGAGACATTTCATGTGTATTCTTTTCCTAAACCACATTGATTCACTGGTGACATTTGCATGTGTGTTCTTTTCGTAAAACACATTGATCCACTAGACTCATTGCATGTGTGTTCTTTTTCTAAACCACATGGATCCACTAGGGTCATTGCATGTGTGTTATTTTTCTAAACCACATTGATCCAGTAGAGACATTGATTGTGTGTTCTTTTCCTAAACCACATGGATCCACTAGAGTCATTACATGTGTATTCTTTTCCTAAACCACATCGATCCACTAGAGTCATTGCATGTGTGTTCTTTTCCTAAACCACACGGATCCACTAGAGACATTGCTCGTGTGTTCTTTTGCTAAACCACATTGATCCACTGGTGACATTTCCATGTGTGTTCTTTTCCTAAAACATATTGATCCACTACAGTCTTGCATGTTTGTTCTTTATCTAAACCACATTGATTCATTGGTGACATTTTCATGTATGTTCTTTTCCTAAACCACATTGATCCACTAGTGACATTCCATGTGTATTCTTTTCCTAAACCACATCGATCCACTAGAGTCATTGCATGTGTGTTATTTTTCTAAACCACATTGATCCACTGGTGACATTAGCATGTGTGTTCTTTTCCTAAAACACATTGATCCACTAGAGTCATTGCATGTGTCTTCTTTTTCTAAACCACATGGATCCACTTGAGTCATTGCATGTGTGTTCTTTTTCCTAAACCACATGGATCCACTGGAGTCATTGCATGTGTGCTCTTTTCCTAAACCACATTGATCTAATAGTGACATTTGCATGTGTCTTCTTTTCCAAAACCACATGGATCCTCTAGAGTCATTGCATGTGTGTTCTTTTCCTAAACAACATTGATCCACTAGTGACATTTGCATGTTTGTTCTTTTCCTAAACCACATTGATCAGCTAGAGTCATTGCATGTGTGTTCTTTTTCTAAACCACATGGATCCCCTGGTGTCATTGCATGTGTATTCTTTTCCTAAACCACATTGATTCATTGGTGACATTTGCATGTGTGTTCTTTTCCTAAACCACATTGATGCACTGGTGACATTGCATGTGTATTCTTTTCCTAAACCACATCGATCCACTAGAGTCATTGCATGTGTGTTATTTTTCTAAACCACATTGATCCACTTGTGACATTTGCATGTGTGTTCTTATCGTAAAACACATTGATCCACTAGAGTCATTGCATGTGTGTTCTTTTTCTAAACCACATGGATTCATTGGAGTCATTGCATGTGTGTTCTTTTCCTAAACCACATGGATCCACTAGAGACATTGCTTCTGTGTTCTTTTCCTAAACCACATGGATCCACTAGAGTCATTACATGTGTGTTCTTTCCCTAAACCACATGGATCCACTGGAGTCATTGCATGTGTGTTCATTTCCTAAACCACATTGATCTAATAGTGACATTTGCATGTGTCTTGTTTTCCTAAACCACATGGACCCTCTAGAGTCATTGCATGTGTGTTCTTTTCCTAAACCACATTGATCCACTAGTGACATTTGCATGTGTGTTCTTTTCCTAAACCACATTGATCCACTAGAGTCATTGCATGTGTGTTCTTTTTCTAAACCACATGGATCCACTGGAGTCATTGCATGTGTGTTCTTTTCCTAAATCACACGAATCCACTAGAGACATTGCTTGTGTGTTCTTTTCCTAAACCACATTGATCCACTAGTGACATTTGCATGTGTGTTCATTTCCTAAAACATATTTATCCACTAGAGTCATTGCATGTGTGTTCTTTATCTAAACCACATTGATTCATTGGTGACATTTTCATGTGTGTTCTTTTCCTAAACCACATGGATCCACTAGTGACATTGCATGTGTATTCTTTTCCTAAACCACATCGATCCACTAGAGTCATTGCATGTGTGTTATTTTTCTAAACCACATTGATCCACTGGTGACATTTGCATGTGTGTTCTTTTCAAAACACATTGATCCACTAGACTCATTGCATGTGTGTTCTTTTTCTAAACCACATGGATCCACTTGAGTCATTGCATGTGTGTTCTTTTCCTAAACCACAAGGATCCACTAGAGACATTGCTTGTGTGTTCTTTTCCTAAACCACAAGGATCCACTAGAGTCATTGCATATATGTTCTTTGCCTAAACCACATGGATCCACTAGAGTCGTTGCATGTGTGTTCTTTTCCTAAACCACGTGGATCTACTAGTGACATTTGCATGTGTCTTCTTTTCCTAAACCACATGGATCCACTAGAGTCATTGCATGTGTGTTCTTTTCCTAAACCACATGGATCCACTGGAGACATTGCATGTGTGTTATTTTCCTAAGACACATTGATCCACTAATGTTATTTGCAAGTGTGTTCCTTTCCTAAACCACGTGGACCCACTAGAGACATTGCATGTGTGTTATTTTCCTAAACCACATTGATCCACTAGTGTAATTGCATGTGTGTTCTTTTCCTAAACCACATTGATCCACTAGTGACATTTGCATGTGTGTTCTTTTCCTAAACCACATTGACCCACTAGTTTCATTGCATATGTGTTCTTTTCCTAAACCACATGGATCCACTCGAGTCATTTGCTTGCGTGTTCTTTTTATATACCACATTCATCCACTGTTGACATTGCATCTTTGTTCTTTTCCTAATCCACATGGATCCACTAGAGACAATGCATGTGTGTTACTTCCCTAAACCACATTTATCCACTGGTGTCATTGCATGTGTGTTATTTTCCTATACCACATGGATCCACTAGAGTCATTTCATGTGTATTCTTTTCCTAAACCACATTGATTCATTGGTGACATTTGCATGTGTGTTCTTTTCCTAAACCATATTGATCCACTAGTGACATTGCATGTGTATTCTTTTCCTAAACCACATCGATCCGTTAGAGTCATTGCATGTGTGTTATTTTTCTAAACCACATTGATCCACTGGTCACATTTGCATGTGTGTTCTTTTCGTAAAACACATTGATCCACTAGACTCATTGCATGTGTGTTCTTTTTCTAAACCACATGGATCCACTTGAGTCATTGCATGTGTGTTCTTTTCCTAAACCACATGGATCCAGTAGAGACACTGCTTGTGTGTTCTTTTCCTAAACCACATGGATCCACTAGAGTCATTACATGTGTGTTCTTTTCCTAAACCACATGGATCCACTAGAGTCATTGCATGTGTGTTCTTTTCCTAAACAACACGGATCCACTAGAGACATTGCTCGTGTGTTCTTTTACTAAACCACATTGATCCACTGGTGACATTTGCATGTGTGTTCTTTTCCTAAAACATATTGATCCACTAGAGTCATTGCATGTGTATTCTTTTCCTAAACCACATTGATTCACTGGTGACATTTGCATGTGTGTTCTTTTCGTAAACCACATTGATCCACTAGACTCATTGAATGTGTATTCTTTTCCTAAACCACATCGATCCACTAGAGTAATTGCATGTGTGTTATTTTCTAAACCACATTGATCCACTGGTCACATTTGCATGTGTGTTCTTTTCGTAAAACACATTGATCCACCAGACTCATTGAATGTGTGTTCTTTTTCTAAACCACATGGATCCACTTGAGTCATTGCATGTGTGTTCTTTTCCTAAACCACATGGATCAACTAGAGACATTGCTTGTGTGTTCTTTTCCTAAACCACATGGATCCACTAGAGTCATTACATGTGTGTTCTTTTCCTAAACCACATGGATCCACTAGAGTCATTGCATGTGTGTTCTTTTCCTAAACCACACGGATCCACTAGAGACATTGCTCGTGTGTTCTTTTGCTAAACCACATTGATCCACTGGTGACATTTGCATGTGTGTTCTTTTCCTAAAACATATTGATCCACTAGAGTCATTGCATGTGTGTTATTTATCTAAACCACATTGATTCATTGGTGACATTTTCATGTGTTTTTTTTCCTAAACCACATTGATCCACTAGTGACATTGCATGTGTATTCTTTTCCTAAACCACATCGATCCACTAGAGTCATTGCATGTGTGTTATTTTTCTAAACCACATTGATCCACTGGTCACATTAGCATGTGTGTTCTTTTCCTAAAACACATTGATCCACTATAGTCATTGCATGTGTGTTCTTTTTCTAAATCACATGAATCCACTGGAGTCATTGCATGTGTGTTCTTTTCCTAAACCACATGGATCCACTAGAGACATTGCTTGTGTGTTCTTTTCCTAAACCACATAGATCCACTAGAGTCATTGCATGTGTGTTCTTTTCCTAAAACACATGGATCCACTTGAGTCATTGCATGTGTGTTCTTTTCCTAAACCACATTGATCCAATAGTTACATTTGCATGTGTGTTCTTTTCCTAAACCACATGGATGCTCTAGAGTCATTGCATGTGTGTTCTTTTCCTAAACCACATTGATCCACTAGTGACATTTCCATGTGTGTTCTTTTCCTAAACCACATGGATCCACTAGAGTAATTGCATGTGTGTTCTTTTTCTAGACCACATGGATCCACTTGAGTCATTGCATGTGTGTTCTTTTCCTAAACCACAAGGATCCACTAGAGACATTGCTTGTGTGTTCTTTTCCTAAACGACATGGATCCACTAGAGTCATTGCACATATGTTCTTTGCCTAAACAACATGGATCCACTAGAGTCGCTGCATGTGTGTTCTTTTCCTAAACCACGTGTATTTACTAGTCACATTTGCATGTGTCTTCTTTTCCTAAACCACATGGATCCACTAGAGTCATTGCATGTGTGTTCTTTTCCTAAACCACATGGATCCACTAGAGACATTGCATGTGTATTATTTTCCTAAGCCACATTGATCCACTAATGATATTTGCAAGTGTGTTCCTTTCCTAAACCACGTGGACCCACTAGACACATTGCATGTGTGTTATTTTCCTAAACCACATTGATCCACTAGTGTAATTGCATGTGTGTTCTTTTCCTAAACCACATTGATCCACTAGTGACATTTGCATGTGTGTTCTTTTCCTAAACCACATTGACCCACTAGTTTCATTGGATATGTGTTCTTTTCCTAAACCACATGGATCCACTCGAGTCATTTGCTTGTGTGTTTTTTTTATATACCACATTTATCCACTGTTGACATTGCATCTTTGTTGTTTTCCTAAACCACATGGATCCACTAGAGACAATGCATGTATGTTACTTCCCTAAACCACATTGATCCACTGGTGTCATTGCATGTGTGTTATTTTCCTATACCACATGGATCCACTAGAGTCATTTCATGTGTATTCTTTTCCTAAACCACATTGATTCACTGGTGACATTTGCATGTGTGTTCTTTTCGTAAAACACATTGATCCACTAGACTCATTGCATGTGTGTTCTTTTTCTAAACCACATGGATCCACTAGGGTCATTGCATGTGTGTTATTTTTCTAAACCACATTGATCCAGTAGAGACATTGATTGTGTGTTCTTTTCCTAAACCACATGGATCCACTAGAGTCATTACATGTGTATTCTTTTCCTAAACCACATCGATCCACTAGAGTCATTGCATGTGTGTTCTTTTCCTAAACCACACGGATCAACTAGAGACATTGCTCGTGTGTTCTTTTGCTAAACCACATTGATCCACTGGTGACATTTCCATGTGTGTTCTTTTCCTAAAACATATTGATCCACTACAGTCATTGCATGTGTGTTCTTTATCTAAACCACATTGATTCATTGGTGACATTTTCATGTATGTTCTTTTCCTAAACCACATTGATCCACTAGTGACATTCCATGTGTATTCTTTTCCTAAACCACATCGATCCACTAGAGTCAATGCATGTGTGTTATTTTTCTAAACCACATTGATCCACTGGTGACATTAGCATGTGTGTTCTTTTCCTAAAACACATTGATCCACTAGAGTCATTGCATGTGTGTTCTTTATCTAAACCACATGGATCCACTTGAGTCATTGCATGTGTGTTCTTTTTCCTAAACCACATGGATCCACTGGAGTCATTGCATGTGTGCTCTTTTCCTAAACCACATTGATCTAATAGTGACATTTGCATGTGTCTTCTTTTCCAAAACCACATGGATCCTCTAGAGTCATTGCTTGTGTGTTCTTTTCCTAAACAACATTGATCCACTAGTGACATTTGCATGTTTGTTCTTTTCCTAAACCACATTGATCAGCTAGAGTCATTGCATGTGTGTTCTTTTTCTAAACCACATGGATCCCCTGGTGTCATTGCATGTGTATTCTTTTCCTAAACCACATTGATTCATTGGTGACATTTGCATGTGTGTTCTTTTCCTAAACCACATTGATGCACTGGTGACATTGCATGTGTATTCTTTTCCTAAACCACATCGATCCACTAGAGTCATTGCATGTGTGTTATTTTTCTAAACCACATTGATCCACTTGTGACATTTGCATGTGTGTTCTTATCGTAAAACACATTGATCCACTAGAGTCATTGCATGTGTGTTCTTTTTCTAAACCACATGGATTCATTGGAGTCATTGCATGTGTGTTCTTTTCCTAAACCACATGGATCCACTAGAGACATTGCTTCTGTGTTCTTTTCCTAAACCACATGGATCCACTAGAGTCATTACATGTGTGTTCTTTCCCTAAACCACATGGATCCACTGGAGTCATTGCATGTGTGTTCATTTCCTAAACCACATTGATCTAATAGTGACATTTGCATGTGTCTTGTTTTCCTAAACCACATGGACCCTCTAGAGTCATTGCATGTGTGTTCTTTTCCTAAACCACATTGATCCACTAGTGACATTTGCATGTGTGTTCTTTTCCTAAACCACATTGATCCACTAGAGTCATTGCATGTGTGTTCTTTTTCTAAACCACATGGATCCACTGGAGTCATTGCATGTGTGTTCTTTTCCTAAACCACACGAATCCACTAGAGACATTGCTTGTGTGTTCTTTTCCTAAACCACATTGATCCACTTGTGACATTTGCATGTGTGTTCATTTCCTAAAACATATTTATCCACTAGAGTCATTGCATGTGTGTTCTTTATCTAAACCACATGGATCCACTTGAGTCATTGCATGTGTGTTCTTTTTCCTAAACCACATGGATCCACTGGAGTCATTGCATGTGTGCTCTTTTCCTAAACCACATTGATCTAATAGTGACATTTGCATGTGTCTTCTTTTCCAAAACCACATGGATCCTCTAGATTCATTGCATGTGTGTTCTTTTCCTAAACAACATTGATCCACTAGTGACATTTGCATGTTTGTTCTTTTCCTAAACCACATTGATCAGCTAGAGTCATTGCATGTGTGTTCTTTTTCTAAACCACATGGATCCCCTGGTGTCATTGCATGTGTATTCTTTTCCTAAACCACATTGATTCATTGGTGACATTTGCATGTGTGTTCTTTTCCTAAACCACATTGATGCACTGGTGACATTGCATGTGTATTCTTTTCCTAAACCACATCGATCCACTAGAGTCATTGCATGTGTGTTATTTTTCTAAACCACATTGATCCACTGGTGACATTAGCATGTGTGTTCTTTTCCTAAAACACATTGATCCACTAGAGTCATTGCATGTGTCTTCTTTTTCTAAACCACATGGATCCACTTGAGTCATTGCATGTGTGTTCTTTTTCCTAAACCACATGGATCCACTGGAGTCATTGCATGTGTGCTCTTTTCCTAAACCACATTGATCTAATAGTGACATTTGCATGTGTCTTCTTTTCCAAAACCACATGGATCCTCTAGAGTCATTGCATGTGTGTTCTTTTCCTAAACAACATTGATCCACTAGTGACATTTGCATGTTTGTTCTTTTCCTAAACCACATTGATCAGCTAGAGTCATTGCATGTGTTCTTTTTTCTAAACCACATGGATCCCCTGGTGTCATTGCATGTGTATTCTTTTCCTAAACCACATTGATTCATTGGTGACATTTGCATGTGTGTTCTTTTCCTAAACCACATTGATGCACTGGTGACATTGCATGTGTATTCTTTTCCTAAACCACATCGATCCACTAGAGTCATTGCATGTGTTATTTTTCTAAACCACATTGATCCACTTGTGACATTTGCATGTGTGTTCTTATCAAAACACATTGATCCACTAGAGTCATTGCATGTGTGTTCTTTTTCTAAACCACATGGATTCATTGGAGTCATTGCATGTGTGTTCTTTTCCTAAACCACATGGATCCACTAGAGACATTGCTTCTGTGTTCTTTTCCTAAACCACATGGATCCACTAGAGTCATTACATGTGTGTTCTTTCCCTAAACCACATGGATCCACTGGAGTCATTGCATGTGTGTTCATTTCCTAAACCACATTGATCTAATAGTGACATTTGCATGTGTCTTGTTTTCCTAAACCACATGGACCCTCTAGAGTCATTGCATGTGTGTTCTTTTCCTAAACCACATTGATCCACTAGTGACATTTGCATGTGTGTTCTTTTCCTAAACCACATTGATCCACTAGAGTCATTGCATGTGTGTTCTTTTTCTAAACCACATGGATCCACTGGAGTCATTGCATGTGTGTTCTTTTCCTAAACCACACGAATCCACTAGAGACATTGCTTGTGTGTTCTTTTCCTAAACCACATTGATCCACTTGTGACATTTGCATGTGTGTTCATTTCCTAAAACATATTTATCCACTAGAGTCATTGCATGTGTGTTCTTTATCTAAACCACATGGATCCACTTGAGTCATTGCATGTGTGTTCTTTTTCCTAAACCACATGGATCCACTGGAGTCATTGTGTGCTCTTTTCCTAAACCACATTGATCTAATAGTGACATTTGCATGTGTCTTCTTTTCCAAAACCACATGGATCCTCTAGATTCATTGCATGTGTGTTCTTTTCCTAAACAACATTGATCCACTAGTGACATTTGCATGTTTGTTCTTTTCCTAAACCACATTGATCAGCTAGAGTCATTGCATGTGTGTTCTTTTTCTAAACCACATGGATCCCCTGGTGTCATTGCATGTGTATTCTTTTCCTAAACCACATTGATTCATTGGTGACATTTGCATGTGTGTTCTTTTCCTAAAGCACATTGATGCACTGGTGACATTGCATGTGTATTCTTTTCCTAAACCACATCGATCCACTAGAGTCATTGCATGTGTGTTATTTTTCTAAACCACATTGATCCACTTGTGACATTTGCATGTGTGTTCTTATCGTAAAACACATTGATCCACTAGAGTCATTGCATGTGTGTTCTTTTTCTAAACCACATGTATTCATTGGAGTCATTGCATGTGTGTTCTTTTCCTAAACCACATGGATCCACTAGAGACATTGCTTCTGTGTTCTTTTCCTAAACCACATGGATCCACTAGAGTCATTACATGTGTTCTTTCCCTAAACCACATGGATCCACTGGAGTCATTGCATGTGTGTTCATTTCCTAAACCACATTGATCTAATAGTGACATTTGCATGTGTCTTGTTTTCCTAAACCACATGGACCCTCTAGAGTCATTGCATGTGTGTTCTTTTCCTAAACCACATTGATCCACTAGTGACATTTGCATGTGTGTTCTTTTCCTAAACCACATTGATCCACTAGAGTCATTGCATGTGTGTTCTTTTTCTAAACCACATGGATCCACTGGAGTCATTGCATGTGTGTTCTTTTCCTAAACCACACGAATCCACTAGAGACATTGCTTGTGTGTTCTTTTCCTAAACCACATTGATCCACTGGTGACATTTGCATGTGTGTTCATTTCCTAAAACATATTTATCCACTAGAGTCATTGCATGTGTGTTCTTTATCTAAACCACATTGATTCATTGGTGACATTTTCATGTGTGTTCTTTTCCTAAACCACATGGATCCACTAGTGACATTGCATGTGTATTCTTTTCCTAAACCACATCGATCCACTAGAGTCATTGCATGTGTGTTATTTTTCTAAACCACATTGATCCACTGGTGACATTAGCATGTGTGTTCTTTTCCTAAAACACATTGATCCACTAGAGTCATTGCATGTGTCTTCTTTTTCTAAACCACATGGATCCACTTGAGTCATTGCATGTGTGTTCTTTTCTTAAACCACATGGATCCACTAGAGACATTGCTTGTTTGTTCTTTTCCTAAACCACATGGATCCACTAGAGTCATTGGATGTGTGTTCTTTTCCTAAACCACATGGATCCACTAGAGTCATTGCATGTGTGTTCTTTTCCTAAACCACATTGATCCACTGGTGACATTTGCATGTCTCTTCTTTTCCTAAACCACATTGATCCACTAGAGTCATTGCACGTGTGTTCTTTTTCTAAACCACATGGATCCCCTGGTGTCATTGCATGTGTATTCTTTTCCTAAACCACATTGATTCATTGGTGACATTTGCATGTGTGTTCTTTTCCTAAACCACATTGATGAACTGGTGACATTGCATGTGTATTCTTTTCCTAAACCACATCGATCCACTAGAGTCATTGCATGTGTGTTATTTTTCTAAACCACATTGATCCACTTGTGACATTTGCATGTGTGTTCTTTTCGTAAAACACATTGATCCACTAGAGTCATCGCATGTGTGTTCTTTTTCTAAACCACATGGATTCATTGGAGTCATTGCATGTGTGTTCTTTTCCTAAACCAAATGGATCCACTAGAGACATTGCTTCTGTGTTCTTTTCCTAAACCACATGGATCCACTAGAGTCATTACATATGTGTTCTTTCCCTAAACCACATGGATCCACTGGAGTCATTGCATGTCTGTTCATTTCCTAAACCACATTGATCTAATAGTGACATTTGCATGTGTCTTGATTTCCTAAACCACATGGACCCTCTAGAGTCATTGCATGTGTGTTCTTTTCCTAAACCACATTGATCCACTAGTGACATTTGCATGTGTGTTCTTTTCCTAAACCACATTGATCCACTAGAGTCATTGCATGTGCTTTCTTTTTCTAAACCACATGGATCCACTGGAGTCATTGCATGTGTGTTCTTTTCCTAAACTACACGGATCCACTAGAGACATTGCTTGTGTTTTCTTTTCCTAAACCACATTGATCCACTAGTGACATTTGCATGTGTGTTCTTTTCCTAAAAGATATTGATCCACTAGAGTCATTGCATGTGTGTTCTTTTCCTAAACCACATTGATTCATTGGTGACATTTGCATGTGTGTTCTTTTCCTAAACCACATTAATCCACCAGTGACATTGCATGTGTATTCTTTTCCTAAACCACATCTATCCACAAGAGTCATTGCATGTGTGTTATTTTTCTAAACCACATTGATCCACTGGTGATATTAGCATGTGTGTTCTTTTCCTAAAACACATTGATCCACTAGAATAATTGCATGTGTCTTCTTTTTCTAAACCACATGGATCCACTTGAGTCATTGCATGTGTGTTCTTTTCCTAAACCACATGGATCCACTAGAGACATTGCTTGTGTGTTCTTTTCCTAAACCACACGGATCCACTAGAGATATTGCTTGTGTGTTCTTTTCCTAAACCACATTGATCCACTGGTGACATTTGCATGTGTGTTCTTTTCCTAAAACATATTGATCCACTAGAGTCATTGCATGTGTGTTCTTTTCCTAAACCACATTGATTCATTAGTGACATTTGCACGTGTGTTCTTTTTCGAAACCACATTGATCTACAGGTGACATTGTATGTGTATTATTTTCCTAAACCACATCGATCCACTAGAGTCATTGCATATGTGTTATTTTTCTAAACCACATTGATCCACTAGTGACATTAGCATGTGTGTTCTTTTCCTAAAACACATTGATCCACTAGAGTCATTGCATGTGTTTTTTTTTCTAAACCACATGGATCCACTGGAGTCATTGCATGTGTGTTCTTTTCCTAAACCACATGGATCCACTAGAGACATTGCTTGTGTGTTCTTTTCCTAAACCACATGGATCCACTAGAGTCATTGCATGTGCGTTCTTTTCCTAAACCACATGGATCCACTTGAGTCATTTCATGTGTGTTCTTTTACTAAACCACATTTATCTAATAGTTACATTTGCATGTGTGTTCTTTTCCTAAACCACATGGATCCTCTAGAGTCATTGCATGTGTGCTCTTTTCCTAAACCATATTGATCCACTGGTGACATTTCCATGCGTGTTCTTTTCCTAAACCACATTGATCCACTAGAGTCATTGCATGTGTGTTCTTTTTCTAAACCACATGGATCCACTAGAGTCATTGCATGTGTGTTCTTTTCCTAAACCACAAGGATCCACTAGAGACATTGCCTGTGTGTTGTTTTGCTAAACCACATGGATCCACTAGAGTCATTGCATATATGTTCTTTAACCTAACCCACATGGATCCACTAGAGTCATTGCATGTGTGTTCTTATCCTAAACCACATGGATCCACTAGAGTCATTTCATCTTTGTTCTTTTCCTAAACCACATGGATCCACTAGGGATAATGCATGTGTGTTACTTCCCTAAACCACATTGATCCACTGGTGTCATTGCATGTGTGTTCTTTTCGTAAAACACATTGATCCACTAGAGTCATTGCATGTGTTTTCTTTTTCTAAACCACATGGATCCACTAGAGTCATTGCATGTGTGTTCTTTTCCTAAACCACATGGATCCACTAGAGACATTGCTTGTGTGTTCTTTTCCTAAACCACATGGATCCACTAGAGTCATTACATGTGTGTTCTTTTCCTAAACCACATGGATCCACTGGAGTCATTGGATGTGTGTTCTTTTCCTAAACCACACAGATCCACTAGAGACATTGCTCGTGTGTTCTTTTGCTAAACCCCCTTTATTCCACTGGTGACATTTGCATGTGTGTTCTTTTCCTAAAACGTATTGATACACTAGAGTCATTGCATGTGTGTTCTTTATCTAAACCACATTGATCCACTAATGACATTGCATGTGTATTCTTTTCCAAAACCACATCGATCCACTAGAGTCATTGCATGTGTGTTATTTTTCTAAACCACATTGATCCACTGGTGACATTAACATGTTTGTTCTTTTGCTAAAACACATTGATCCACTAGAGTCATTGCATGTGTCTTCTTTTTCTAAACCACATGGATCCACTGGAGTCATTGCATGTGTGTGCTTTTCCTAAACCACATGGATCCACTGGAGTCATTGCATGTGTGTTACTTCCCTAAACCACATTGATCCACTAGTGTCATTTCATGTGTGTTATTTTCCTATACCACATGCATCCACTAGAGTTATTTCATGTGTATTCTTTTCCTAAACCACATTGATTCATTGGTGACATTTGCATGTGTGTTCTTTTCCTAAACCACATTGATCCACTAGTGACATTGCATGCGTATTCTTTTCCTAAACCACATCGATCCATTAGAGTCATTGCATGTGTGTTATTTTTCTAAACCACATTGAACCACTAGTGTCACTGCATGTGTGTTCTTTTCCCAAACCACATTGATCCACTAGTGACATTTGCATGTGCGTTCTTTTCCTAAACCACATTTACCCACTAGTGTCATTTCATATGTGTTCGTTTCCTAAACCACATGGGTCCACTCGAGTCATTTGCTTGTGTCTTCTTTTTATATACCACATTTATCCACTATTGACATTGCATCTTTGTTCTTTTCCTAAACCACATGGATCCACTTGAGTCATTGCATTTGTGTTCTTTTCCTAAACCACATTGATCCACTGGTGTGTTATTTTCCTAAACCACATTGATCCACTAGAGTCATTGCATGTGTCTTTTTTTCCTAAACCACATTGATCCACTGCTGACATTAGCATGTGTGTTCTTTTCCTAAACTAACTTGATCCACTGGTGACATTGCATGTGTATTCTTTTCCTAAACCACATTGATCCACTAGAGTCATTGCATGTGTGTTATTTTCCTAAACCACATTGATCCACTGGTGACATTTGCATGTGTGTTCTTTTCCTAAACCACATTGACCCACTAGAGTCATGGCATGTGTGTTCTTTTTCTATACCACTTGGATCCACTAGAGTCATTGCATGTGTGTTGTTTTCCTAAACCACATGGATCCACTAGAGACATTGCTTGTGTGTTCTTTTCCTAAACCACATGGATCCACTAGAGTCATTGCATGTGTGTTCTTTTCCTAAATCACATGTATCCACTGGAGTCATTGCATGTGTGTTCTTTTCCTAAACCAAATTGATCTACTAGTGACATTTGCATGTGTCTTCTTTTCCTAAACCACATGGATCCACTAAAGTCATTGCATGTGTGTTCTTTTCCTATACCACATGGATCCACTTGAGACATTGTATGTGTGTTATTTTGCTAAGCCACATTGATCCACTAGTGATATTTGCATGTGTGTTCTTTTCCTAATCCACAAGGATCCACTAGAGACATTGCGTGTGTGTTCTTTTCCTAAACCACATGGATCCACTAGAGTCATTGCATATATGTTCTTTGCCTAAACCACATGGATCCACTAGAGTCATTGCATGTGTGTTATTTTCCTAAACCACATGGATCTACTACTGACATTTGCATGTGTCTTCTTTTCCTAAACCACATGGATCCACTAGAGTCATTGCATGTGTGTTCTTTTCCTAAACCACATGGATCCAGTGGAGACATTTCATGTGTGTTATTTTCCTATACCACATGGATCCACTAGAGTCATTTCATGTGTATTCTTTTCCTAAACCACATTGATTCACTGGTGACATTTGCATGTGTGTTCTTTTCCTAAACCACATTGATCCACTAGTGACATTGCATGTGTATTCTTTTCCTAAACCACATCGATCCATTAGAGTCATTGCATGTGTGTTATTTTTCTAAACCACATTGATCCACTGGTGACATTTGCATGTGTGTTGTTTTAGTAAAAGACATTAATCCACTAGACTCATTGCATGTGTGTTCATTTTCTAAACCACATGGATCCACTTGAGTCATTGCATATGTGTTCTTTTCCTAAACCACATGGATCCAGTAGAGACATTGCTTGTGTGTTCTTTTCCTAAACCACTTGGATCCACTAGAGTCATTACATGTGTGTTCTTTTCCTAAACCACATGGATCCACTTGAGTCATTGCATGTGTGTTCTTTTCCTAAACCACACGGATCCACTAGAGACATTGCTCGTGTGTTCTTTTTCTAAACCACATTGATCCACTCGTGACATTTGCACGTGTGTTCTTTTCCTAAAACATATTGATCCACTAGAGTCATTGCATGTGTGTTCTTTATCTAAACCATATTGATTCATTGGTGACATTTTCATGTGTGTTCTTTTCCTAAACCACATTGATCCACTAGTGACATTACATGTGTATTCTTTTCCTAAACCACATCGATCCACTAGAGTCATTGCATGTGTGTTATTTTTCTAAACCACATTGATCCACTAGTGACATTAGCATGTGTGTTCTTTTCCTAAAACACCTTGATCCACTAGAGTCATTGCATATGTTTTATTTTTCTAAGCCACATTGATCCACTAGTGACATTAGCATGTGTGTTCTTTTCCTAAAACACATTGATCCACTATATTCATTGCATGTGTGTTCTTTTTCTAAATCACATGGATCCACTGGAGTCATTGCATGTGTGTTCTTTTCCTAAACCACATGGATCCACTAGAGACATTGCTTGTGTGTTCTTTTCCTAAACCACATGGATCCACTAGAGTCATTGCATGTCTGTTCTTTTCCTAAACCACATGGATCCACTGGAGTCATTGCATGTGTGTTCTTTTCCTAAACCACATTTATCTAATAGTTACATTTGCATGTGTGTTCTTTTCCTAAACCACATGGATGCTCTAGAGTCATTGCATGTGTGTTCTTTTCCTAAACCACATTCATCCACTGGTGACATTGCATGTGTATTCTTTTCCTAAACCACATCGATCCACTAGAGTCATTACATGTGTGTTATTTTTCTAAACCACATTGATCCACTGGTGACATTAGCATGTGTGTTCTTTTCCTAAAACAAACATTGATCCACTACAGTCTTTGCATGTGTGTTCTTCTTCTAAACCACATGGATCCCCTGGTGTCATTGCATGTGTAGTCTGTTCCTAAACCACATTGATTCATTGGTGACATTTGCATGTGTGTTCTTTTCCTAAACCACATTGATGCACTGGTGACATTGCATGTGTATTGTTTTCCTAAACAACATCGATCCACTAGAGTCATTGCATGTGTGTTCTTTTCCTAAACCACATGGATCCACTGGAGACATTGCATGTGTGTTATTTTCCTAAGACACATTGATCCACTAATAATATTTGCAAGTGTGTTCCTTTCCTAAACCACGTGGACCCACTAGAGACATTGCATGTGTGTTATTTTCCTAAACCACATTGATCCACTAGTGTAATTGCATGTGTGTTATTTTCCTAAACCACATTGATCCACTAGTGACATTTGCATGTGTGTTCTTTTCCTAAACCACATTGACCCACTAGTTTCATTGCATATGTGTTCTTTTCCTAAACCACATGGATCCACTCGAGTCATTTGCTTGTGTGTTCTTTTTATATAGCACATTTATCCACTGTTGAAATTGCATCTTTGTTCTTTTCCTAAACCACATCGATCCATTAGAGTCATTGCATGTGTGTTATTTTTCTAAACCACATTGATCCACTGGTGACATTTGCATGTGTGTTCTTTTCGTAAAACACATTGATCCACTAGACTCATTGCATGTGTGTTCTTTTTCTAAACCACATGGATCCACTTGAGTCATTGCATGTGTGTTCTTTTCCTAAACCACATGGATCCAGTAGAGACATTGCTTGTGTGTTCTTTTCCTAAACCACATGGATCCACTAGAGTCATTACATGTGTGTTCTTTTCCTAAACCACATGGATCCACTGGAGTCATTGCATGTGTGTTCTTTTCCTAAACCACATTGATCCACTGGTGACATTGCATGTGTATTCTTTTCCTAAACCACATCGATCCACTAGAGTCATTGCATGTGTGTTATTTTTCTAAACCACATTGATCCACTGGTGACATTAGCATGTGTGTTCTTTTCCTAAAACACATTGATCCACTAGAGTCATTGCATGTGTGTTCTTTTTCTAAACCACATGGATCCACTGGTGTCATTGCATGTGTATTCTTTTCCTAAACCACATTGATTCATTGGTGACATTTGCATGTGTGTTCTTTTCCTAAACCACATTGATGCACTGGTGACATTGCATGTGTATTGTTTTCCTAAACCACATCGATCCACTAGAGTCATTACATGTGTGTTATTTTCCTAAACCACATGGATCCACTGGAGACATTGCATGTTTGTTATTTTTCTAAGCCACATTGATCCACTAATAATATTTGCAAGTGTGTTCCTTTCCTAAACCACGTGGACCCACTAGAGACATTGCATGTGTGTTATTTTCCTAAACCACATTGATCCACTAGTGTAATTGCATGTGTGTTCTTTTCCTAAACCACATTGATCCACTAGTGACATTTGCATGTGTGTTCTTTTCCTAAACCACATTGACCCACTAGTTTCATTGCATATGTGTTCTTTTCCTAAACCACATGGATCCACTCGAGTCATTTGCTTGTGTGTTCTTTTTATATACCACATTTATCCACTGTTGACATTGCATCTTAGTTCTTTTCCTAAACCTCATCGATCCATTAGAGTCATTGCATGTGTGTTATTTTTCTAAACCACATTGATCCACTGGTGACATTTGCATGTGTGTTCTTTTCGTAAAACACATTGATCCACTAGACTCATTGCATGTGTGTTCTTTATCTAAACCACATGGATCCACTTGAGTCATTGCATGTGTGTTCTTTTCCTAAACCACATGGATCCAGTTGAGACATTGCTTGTGTGTTCTTTTCCTAAACCACATGGATCCACTAGAGTCATTACATGTGTGTTCTTTTCCTAAACCACATGGATCCACTGGAGTCATTGCATGTGTGTTCTTTTCCTAAACCACACGGATCCACTAGAGACATTGGTCGTGTGTTCTTTTGCTAAACCACATTGATCCACTGGTGACATTTGCATGTGTGTTCTTTTGCTAAAACATATTGCTCCACTAGAGTCATTGCATGTGTGTTCTTTATCTAAACCAGATTGATTCATTGGTGACATTTTCATGTGTGTTCTTTTCCTAAACCACATTGATCCACTGGTGACATTACATGTGTATTCTTTTCCTAAACCACATCGATCCACTAGAGTCATTGCATGTGTGTTATTTTTCTAAACCACATTGATCCACTGGTGACATTAGCATGTGTGTTCTTTTCCTAAAACACATTGATCGACTAGAGTCATTGCATGTGTGTTCTTTTTCTAAACCACATGTATCCACCCGTGTCATTGCATGTGTATTCTTTTCCTAAACCAGATTGATTCATTGGTGACATTTGCATGTGTGTTCTTTTCCTAAACCACATTGATGCACTGGTGACATTGCATGTGTATTGTTTTCCTAAACCACATCGATCCACTAGAGTCATTGCATGTGTGTTATTTTTCTAAACCACATTGATCCACTGGTGACATTTGCATGTGTGTTCTTTTCGTAAAACACATTGATCCACTAGAGTCATTGCATGTGTGTTCTTTTTCTAAACCACATGGATCCATTGGAGTCATTGCATGTGTGTTCTTTTCCTAAACCACATGGATCCACTAGAGACATTGCTTGTGCGTTCTTTTCCTAAACCACATGGATCCACTAGAGTCATTGCATGTGTGTTATTTTCCTAAACCACATGGATACTCTAGATTCATTGCATGTGTTTTCTTTTCCTAAACCACACGGATCCACTAGAGACATTGCTTGTGTGTTCTTTTGCTAAACCACATTGATCCACTGGTGACATTTGCAGGTGTGTTCTTTTCCTAAACCACATTGATCCACTAGAGTCATTGCATGTGTGTTCTTTTTCTAAACCACATGGATCCACTGGAGTCATTTCATGTGTGTTCTTTTCCTAAACCACACGGATCCACTAGAGAAATTGCGTGTGTGTTCTTTTCCTAAAACATATTGATCCACTAGAGTCATTGGATGTGTGTTATTTTCCTAAACAACATTGATTCATTGGTGACATTTGCATGTGTGTTCTTTTCCTAAACCACATTGATCCACTGGTGACATTGCATGTGTATTCTTTTCCTAAACCACATCGATCCACTTGAGTCATTGCATATGTGTTATTTTTCTAAACCACATTGATCCACTAGTGACATTAGCATGTGTGTTCTTTTCCTAAAACACATTGATCCACTAGAGTCATTGCATGTGTGTTCTTTTTCTAAACCACATGGATCCACTCGAGTCATTGCATGTGTGTTGTTTTCCTAAACCACATGGATCCACTAGAGACATTGCTTGTGTGTTCTTTTCCTAAACCACATGGATCCACTAGAGTCATTGAATGTGTGTTCTTTTCCTAAACCACATGGATCCACTGGAGTCATTGCATGTGTGTTCTTTTCCTAAACCACATTGATCTAATAGTTACATTTGCATGTGTGTTCTTTTCCTAAACCACATGGATCCCCTAGAGTCATTGCATGTTTGTTCTTTTCCTAAACCACATTGATCCACTGGTGACATTTCCATGTGTGTTCTTTTACTAAACCACATTGATCCACTAGAGTCATTGCATGTGTGTTCTTTTTCTAATCCACATGGATCCACTGGAGGCATTGCATGTGTGTTCTTTTCCTAAACGAAAAGGATCCACTAGAGATATTGCTTGTGTGTTGTTTTGCTAAACCACATGGATCCACTAGAGTCATTGCATATATGTTCTTTGCCTAAACCACATGGATCCACTAGAGTCATTGCATGTGTATTCTTTTCCTAAACCACATGGATCCACTAGAGTCATTGCATCTTTGTTCTTTTCCTAAACCACATGGATCCACTAGGGACAATGCATGTGTGTTACTTCCCTAAACCACATTGATCCACTGGTGTCATTGCATGTGTGTTATTTTCCTAAACCACATGGATCCACTAGAGTCATTGTATGTGTGTTCTATTCCTAAACCACATTGATTCACTGGTGACATTTGCATGTGTGTTCTTTTCCTAAACCGCATTGATCCACTTGTGACATTGCATGTGTATTCTTTTCCTTAACCACATCGATCCACTAGAGTCACTGCATGTGTGTTATTTTCCTAAACCACATTGATCTACTAGTGAAATTTGCATGTTTGTTCTTTTCCAAAACAACATTGATCAACTAGAGTCATTGCATGTGTATTCTTTTTCTAAACCACATGGATCCACTGGAGTCATTGCATGTGTGTTCTTTTCATAAACCACATGGATCCACTAGAGAAATTGCTTGTGTATTCCTTATCTAAACCACATGGATCCACTAGACTCATTGCATATGTGTTCTTTTCCTTAACCACATGGATCCACTCGAGTCATTGCATGTGTGTTCTTTTCCTAAACCACATGGATCTACTAGTGACATTTGCATGTGTCTTCTTTTCCTAAACCACATGGATCCACTAGAGTCATTGCATATGTCTTATTTTTCTAAACCACATTGATCCACTAGTGACATTAGCATGTGTGTTCTTTTCCTAAAACACATTGATCCACTAGAGTCATTGCATGTGTGTTCTTTTTCTTAACCACATGGATCCACTGGAGTCATTGCATGTGTGTTCTTTTCCTAAACCACATGGATCCACTAGAGACATTGCTTGTGTGTTCTTTTTCTAAACCACATGGATCCACTAGAGTCATTGCATGTTTGTTCTTTTCCTAAATCACATGGATCCACTAGAGTCATTGCATGTGTGTTCTTTTCCTAAACCACATTGATCTAATAGTTACATTTGCATGTGTGTTCTTTTCCTAAACCACATGGATCCTCTAGAGTCATTGCATGTGTGTTGTTTTCCTAAACCACATTGATCGACTAGTGACATTTCTTTGTGTGTTCTTTTCCTAAACCACATTGATCCACTAGAGTCATTGCATGTGTGTTCTTTTTCTAAACCACATGCATCCACTGGAGTCATTGCATGTGTGTTCTTTTCCTAAACCACAAGGATCCACTAGAGACATTGCTTGTGTGTTGTTTTACTAAACCACATGGATCCACTAGAGTAATTGCATATATGTTCTTTGCCTAAACCACATGGATCCACTAGAGTCATTGCATTTGTGTTCTTTTCCTAAACAACATGGATCCACTAGAGTCATTGCATCTTTGTTCTTGTCCTAAACCACATGGATCCACTAGGGACAATGCATGTGTGTTACTTCCCTAAACCACATTGATCCACTTGTGTCATTGCATGTGTGTTCTTTTCGTAAAACACATTGATCCACCAGAGTCATTGCATGTGTGTTCTTTTTCTAAACCACATGGATCCACTAGAGTCATTGCATGTGTGTTCTTTTCCTAAACAACATGGATCCACTAGAGACATTGCTTGTGTGTTCTTTTCCTAAACCACATGGATCCACTAGAGTCATTCCATGTGTGTTCTTTTCCTAAACCACATGGATCCACTGGAGTCATTGCATGTGTGGTCTTTTCCTAAACCACACGGATCCACTAGAGACATTGCTCGTGTGTTATTTTGCTAAACCACATTGATCCACTGGTGACATTTGCATATGTGTTCTTTTCCTAAAACATATTGACCGACTAGAGTCACTGCATGTGTGTTCTTTATCTAAACCACATTGATCCACTAGTGACATTGCATGTGTATTCTTTTCCTAAACCACATCGATCCAAAAGAGTCATTGCATGTGTGTTATTTTTCTAAACCACATTGATCCACTGGTGAGACTAGCATGTGTGTTCTTTTCCTAAAACACATTGATCCACTAGAGTCATTGCATGTGTCTTCTTTTTCTAAACCACATGGATCCACTGAGTCATTGAATTTGTGTTCTTTTCCTAAACCACATGGATCCACTAGAGACATTGCTTGTTTGTTCTTTTCCTAAACCACATGGATCCACTAGAGTCATTGCATGTGTGTTCTTTTCCTAAACCACATGGATCCACTGGAGTCATTGCATGTGTGTTCTTTTTCTAAACCACATTGATCTAATAGTGACATTTGCATGTGTCTTATTTTCCTAAACCACATGGATCCTCTAGAGTGATTGCATGTGTGTTCTTTTCCTAAACCACATTGATCCACTGGTGACATTTGCATGTGTGTTCTTTTCCTAAACCACATTGATGCACTGGTGATATTGCATGTGTATTCTTTTCCTAAACCACATCGATCCACTAGAGTCATTGCATGAGTGTTATTTTTCTAAACCACATTGACCCACTCGTGACATTTGCACTTGTGTTCTTTTCGTAAAACACATGGATCCACTAGAGTCATTGCATGTGTGTTCTTTTTCTAAACCACATGGATCCATTGGAGTCATTGCATGTGTGTTGTTTTCCTAAACCACATGGATCCACTAGAGACATTGCTTGTGTGTTCTTTTCCTAAACCACATGGATCCACTAGAGTCATTACATGTGTGTTCGTTTCCTAAACCACATGGATCCACTTGAGTCATTGCATGTGTGTTTTTCCTAAACCACATTGATCTAATAGTAACATTTGCATGTGTCTTCTTTTCCTAAACCACATGGATCCTCTAGAGTCATTGCATGTGTGTTCTTTTCCTAAACCACATTGATCCACTGGTGACATTTGCAGGTGTGTTCTTTTCCTAAACCACATTGATCCACTGGAGTCATTGCATTTGTGTTCTTTTCCTAAACCACATTGATCTATTAGTGACATTTGCATGTGTCTTCTTTTCCTAAACCACATGGATCCTCTAGAGTCATTGCATGTGTGTTCTTTTCCTAAACCACATTGATCCACTGGTGACATTTGCAGGTGTGTTCTTTTCCTAAACCACATTGATCCACTAGAGTCATTGCATGTGTGTTCTTTTTCTAAACCACATGGATCCACTTGAGTCATTGCATGTGTTTTCTTTTCCAAAACCACACGGATCCCTTAGAGACATTGCTTGTGTGTTCTTTTCCTAAACCACATTGATCCACTTGTGACATTTGCATGTGTGTTCTTTTCCTAAAACATATTGATCCACTAGAGTCATTGGATGTGTGTTCTTTTCCTAAACCACATTGATTCATTGGTGACATTTGCATGTGTGTTCTTTTTTCCTAAACCACATTGATCCACTGGTGACATTGCATGTGTATTCTTTTCCTAAACCACATCGATCCACTAGAGTCATTGCATATGTGTTATTTTTCTAAACCAGATTGATCCACTAGTGACATTAGCATGTGTGTTCTTTTCCTAAAACACATTAATCTACTAGAGTCATTGCATGTGTGTTCTTGTTCTAAACCACATGGATCCACTTGAGTCATTGCATGTGTGTTCTTTTCCTAAACCACATGGATCCACTAGAGACATTGCTTGTGTGTTCTTTTCCTAAACCACATTGATCCACTGGTGACATTTCCATGTGTGTTCTTTTCCTAAACCACATTGATCCACTAGAGTCATTGCATGTGTGTTCTTTTTCTAATCCACATGGATCCACTGGAGTCATTGCATGTGTGTTCTTTTCCTAAACCACAAGGATCCACTAGAGACATTGCTTGTGTGTTGTTTTGCTAAACCACATGGATCCACTAGAGTCATTGCATACATGTTCTTTGCCTAAACCACATGGATCCACTAGAGTCATTGCATGTGTGCTCTTTTCCTAAACCAGATGGATCCACTAGAGTCATTGCATCTTTGTTCTTTTCCTAAACCACATGAATCCACTAGGGACAATGCATGTGTGTTACTTCCCTAAACCACATTGATCCACTGGTGTCATTGCATGTGTGTTATTTTCCTAAACCACATGGATCCACTAGAGTCATTGTATGTGTATTCTTTTCCTAAAGCACATTGATTCACTGGTGACATTTGCATGTGTGTTCTTTTCCTAAACCGCATTGATCCACTGGTGACATTGCATGTGTATTCTTTTCC
Organism: Avena insularis; assembly: GCA_023614405.1. Lineage (NCBI taxonomy): Eukaryota > Viridiplantae > Streptophyta > Magnoliopsida > Poales > Poaceae > Avena > Avena insularis. The sequence goes on from CM042688.1 coordinate 242,765,644, forward strand.
TAAATCACATCGATTCACTAGAGTCATTGCATGTGTGTTATTTTCCTAAACCACATTGATCTACTGGTGAAATTTGCATGTGTGTTCTTTTCCTAAACCACATTGATCAACTAAAGTCATTGCATGTGTATTCTTTTGCTAAACCACATGGATCCACTGGAGTCATTGCATGTGTGTTCCTTTCCTAAACCACATGGATCCACTAGACTCATTGCATATGTGTTCTTTTCCTAAACCACATGGATCCACTCGAGTCATTGCATGTGTGTTCTTTTCCTAAACCACATGGATCTACTAGTGACATTTGCATGTGGCTTCTTTTCCTAAACCACATGGATCCACTAAAGTCATTGCGCGTGTGTTCTTTTCCTAAACCACATGGATCCACTAATGATATTTGCAAGTGTGTTCCTTTCCTAAACCACATTGATCCCCTAGAGTCATTGCATGTGTGTTCTTTTTCTAAACCACATGGATCCACTAGAGTCATTGCATGTGTGTTCTTTTCCTAAACCACGCGGATCCACTAGAGACATTGCTTGTGTGTTCTTTTCCTAAACCACATTGACCCACTGGTGACATTTGCCTGTGTGTTCTTTTCCTAAAACATATTGATCCACTAGAGTCATTGCATGTGTGTTGTTTTCCTAAACTACATTGATTCATTGGTGACATTTGCATGTGTGTTCTTTTCCTAAACCACATTGATCCACTAGGGACAATGCATGTGTGTTACTTCCCTAAACCACATTGATCCACTTGTGTCATTGCATGTGTGTTCTTTTCGTAAAACACATTGATCCACTAGAGTCATTGCATGTGTGTTCTTTTTCTAAACCACATGGATCCACTAGAGACATTGCTTGTTTGTTCTTTTCCTAAACCACATGGATCCACTAGAGTCATTGCATGTGTGTTCTTTTCCTAAACCACATGGATCCACTTGAGTCATTGCATGTGTGTTCTTTCCCTAAACCACATTGATCTAATAGTTACATTTGCATGTGTGTTCTTTTCCTAAACCACATGGATCCACTAGAGACATTGCTTGTGTGTTCTTTTGCTAAACCACATTGATCCACTGGTAACATTTCCATGTGTGTTCTTTTCCTAAACCACATTGATCCACTAGAGTCATTGCATGTGTGTTCTTTTTCTAATCCACATGGATCCACTGGAGTCATTGCATGTGTGTTCTTTTCCTAAACCACAAGGATCCACTAGAGACATTGCTTGTGTGTTGTTTTGCTAAACCACATGGATCCACTAGAGTCATTGCATATATGTTCATTGCCTAAACCACATGGATCCACTAGATTCATTGCATGTGTGTTCTTTTCCTAAACCACATGGATCCACTAGAGTCATTGCATGTGTGTTCTTTTCCTAAACCACATTGATCTAATAGTGACATTTGCATGTGTCTTATTTTCCTAAACCACATGGATCCTCCAGAGTCATTGCATGTGTGTTCTTTTCCTAAACCACATTGATCCACTGGTGACATTTGCATGTGTGTTCTTTTCCTAAACCACATTGATGCACCTGTGACATTGCATGTGTATTCTTTTCCTAAACCACATCGATCCACTAGAGTCATTGCATGAGTGTTATTTTTCTGAACCACATTGATCAACTCGTGACATTTGCATGTGTGTTCTTTTCGTAAAACACATTGATCCACTAGAGTCTTTGCATGTGTGTTCTTTTTCTAAACCACATGGATCCATTGGAGTCATTGCATGTGTGTTCTTGGTTTAACCACATGGATCCACTTGAGTCATTGCATGTGTGTTCTTTTCCTAAACCACATGGATCCACTAGAGTCATTACATGTGTGTTCTTTTCCTAAACCACATGGATCCACTGGAGTCATTGCATGTGTGTTCTTTTCCTAAACCACATTGATCTAATAGTGACATTTTCATGTGTCTTCTTTTCCTAAACCACATGGATCCTCTAGAGTCATTGCATGTGTGTTCTTTTCCTAAACCACATTGATCCACTGGTGAAATTTGCAGGTGTGTTCTTTTCCTAAACCACATTGATCCACTGGTGACATTTGCAGGTGTGTTCTTTTCCTAAACCACATTGATCCACTAGAGTCATTGCATGTGCGTTCTTTTTCTAAACCACATGGATCCACTGGAGTCATTGCATGTGTTTTCTTTTCCTAAACCACACGGATCCACTAGAGACATTGCTTGTGTGTTGTTTTCCTAAACCACATTGATCCACTTGTGACAATTGCATGTGTGTTCTTTTCCTAAAACATATTGATCTACTAGAGTCATTGGATGTGTGTTCTTTTCCTAAACCACATTGATTCATTGGTGACATTTGCATGTGTGTTCTTTTTTCCTAAACCACATTGATCCACTGGTGACAATGCATGTGTATTCTTTTCCTAAACCACATCGATCCACTAGAGTCATTGCATATGTGTTATTTTTCTAAACCACATTGATCCACTAGTGACATTAGCATGTGAGTTCTTTACCTAAAACACATTGATCCACTAGAGTCATTGCATGTGTGTTCTTTTTCGAAACCACATGGATCCACTTGAGTCATTGCATGTGTGTTCTTTTCCTAAACCACATGGATCTACTAGAGACATTGCTTGTGTGTTCTTTTCCTAAACCACATTGATCCACTGGTGACATTTCCATGTGTGTTCTTTTCCTAAACCACATTGATCCACTAGAGTCATTGCATGTGTGTTCTTTTTCTAATCCACATGGATCCACTGGAGTCATTGCATGTGTGTTCTTTTCCTAAACCACAAGGATCCACTAGAGACATTGCTTGTGTGTTATTTTCCTAAACCACATTGATCCACTGGTGACATTTCCATGTGTGTTCTTTTCCTAAACCACATTGATCCACTAGAGTCATTGCATGTGTGTTCTTTTTCTAATCCACATGGATCCACTGGAGTCATTGCATGTGTGTTCTTTTCCTAAACCACAAGGATCGACTAGAGACATTGCTTGTGTGTTGTTTTGCTAAACCACATGGATCCACTAGAGTCATTGCATATATGTTCGTTGCCTAAACCACATGGATCCACTAGAGTCATTGCATGTGTGTTCTTTTCCTAAACCACATGGATCCACTAGAGTCATTGCATGTGTGTTCTTTTCCTAAACCACATTGATCTAATAGTGACATTTGCATGTGTCTTATTTTCCTAAACCACATGGATCCTCCAGAGTCATTGCATGTGTGTTCTTTTCCTAAACTACATTGATCCACTGGTGACATTTGCATGTGTGTTCTTTTCCTAAACCACATTGATGCACCGGTGACATTGCATGTGTATTCTTTTCCTAAACCACATCGATCCACTAGAGTCATTGCATGAGTGTTATTTTTCTGAACCACATTGATCAAATCGTGACATTTGCATGTGTGTTCTTTTCGTAAAACACATTGATCCACTAGAGTCTTTGCATGTGTGTTCTTTTTCTAAACCACATGGATCCATTGGAGTCATTGCATGTGTGTTCTTGTTCTAAACCACATGGATCCACTTGAGTCATTGCATGTGTGTTCTTTTCCTAAACCACATGGATCCACTAGAGTCATTACATGTGTGTTCTTTTCCTAAACCACATGGATCCACTGGAGTCATTGCATGTGTGTTCTTTTCCTAAACCACATGGATCTAATAGTGACATTTGCATGTGTCTTCTTTTCCTAAACCACATGGATCCTCTAGAGTCATTGCATGTGTGTTCTTTTCCTAAACCACATTGATCCACTGGTGACATTTGCAGGTGTGTTCTTTTCCTAAACCACATTGATCCACTGGTGACATTTGCAGGTGTGTTCTTTTCCTAAACCACATTGATCCACTAGAGTCATTGCATGTGTGTTCTTTTTCTAAACCACATGGATCCACTGGAGTCATTGCATGTGTTTTCTTTTCCTAAACCACACGGATCCACTAGAGACATTGCCTGTGTGTTGTTTTCCTAAACCACATTGATCCACTTGTGACAATTGCATGTGTGTTCTTTTCCTAAAACATATTGATCCACTAGAGTCATTGGATGTGTGTTCTTTTCCTAAACCACATTGATTCATTGGTGACATTTGCATGTGTGTTCTTTTTTCCTAAACCACATTGATCCACTGGTGACAATGCATGTGTATTCTTTTCCTAAACCACATCGATCCACTAGAGTCATTGCATATGTGTTATTTTTCTGAACCACATTGATCCACTAGTGACATTAGCATGTGAGTTCTTTTCCTAAAACACATTGATCCACTAGAGTCATTGCATGTGTGTTCTTTTTCTAAACCACATGGATCCACTTGAGTCATTGCATGTGTGTTCTTTTCCTAAACCACATGGATCTACTAGAGACATTGCTTGTGTGTTCTTTTCCTAAACCACATTGATCCACTGGTGACATTTCCATGTGTGTTCTTTTCCTAAACCATATTGATCCACTAGAGTCATTGCATGTGTGTTCTTTTTCTAATCCACATGGATCCACTGGAGTCATTGCATGTGTGTTCTTTTCCTAAACCACAAGGATCCACTAGAGACATTGCTTGTGTGTTATTTTCCTAAACCACATTGATCCACTGGTGACATTTCCATGTGTGTTCTTTTCCTAAACCACATTGATCCACTAGAGTCATTGCATGTGTGTTCTTTTTCTAATCCACATGGATCCACTGGAGTCATTGCATGTGTGTTCTTTTCCTAAACCACAAGGATCCACTAGAGACATTGCTTGTGTGTTGTTTTGCTAAACCACATGGATCCACTAGAGTCATTGCATATATGTTCGCTTAAACCACATGGATCCACTAGAGTCATTGCATGTGTGTTCTTTTCCTAAACCACATGGATCCACTAGAGTCATTGCATGTGTGTTCTTTTCCTAAACCACATTGATCTAATAGTGACATTTGCATGTGTCTTATTTTCCTAAACCACATGGATCCTCCAGAGTCATTGCATGTGTGTTCTTTTCCTAAACTACATTGATCCACTGGTGACATTTGCATGTGTGTTCTTTTCCTAAACCACATTGATGCACCGGTGACATTGCATGTGTATTCTTTTCCTAAACCACATCGATCCACTAGAGTCATTGCATCAGTGTTATTTTTCTGAACCACATTGATCAAATCGTGACATTTGCATGTGTGTTCTTTTCGTAAAACACATTGATCCACTAGAGTCTTTGCATGTGTGTTCTTTTTCTAAACCACATGGATCCATTGGAGTCATTGCATGTGTGTTCTTGTTCTAAACCACATGGATCCACTTGAGTCATTGCATGTGTGTTCTTTTCCTAAACCACATGGATCCACTAGAGTCATTACATGTGTGTTCTTTTCCTAAACCACATGGATCCACTGGAGTCATTGCATGTGTGTTCTTTTCCTAAACCACATGGATCTAATAGTGACATTTGCATGTGTCTTCTTTTCCTAAACCACATGGATCCTCTAGAGTCATTGCATGTGTGTTCTTTTCCTAAACCACATTGATCCACTGGTGACATTTGCAGGTGTGTTCTTTTCCTAAACCACATTGATCCACTGGTGACATTTGCAGGTGTGTTCTTTTCCTAAACCACATTGATCCACTAGAGTCATTGCATGTGTGTTCTTTTTCTAAACCACATGGATCCACTGGAGTCATTGCATGTGTTTTCTTTTCCTAAACCACACGGATCCACTAGAGACATTGCCTGTGTGTTGTTTTCCTAAACCACATTGATCCACTTGTGACAATTGCATGTGTGTTCTTTTCCTAAAACATATTGATCCACTAGAGTCATTGGATGTGTGTTCTTTTCCTAAACCACATTGATTCATTGGTGACATTTGCATGTGTGTTCTTTTTTCCTAAACCACATTGATCCACTGGTGACAATGCATGTGTATTCTTTTCCTAAACCACATCGATCCACTAGAGTCATTGCATATGTGTTATTTTTCTGAACCACATTGATCCACTAGTGACATTAGCATGTGAGTTCTTTTCCTAAAACACATTGATCCACTAGAGTCATTGCATGTGTGTTCTTTTTCTAAACCACATGGATCCACTTGAGTCATTGCATGTGTGTTCTTTTCCTAAACCACATGGATCTACTAGAGACATTGCTTGTGTGTTCTTTTCCTAAACCACATTGATCCACTGGTGACATTTCCATGTGTGTTCTTTTCCTAAACCATATTGATCCACTAGAGTCATTGCATGTGTGTTCTTTTTCTAATCCACATGGATCCACTGGAGTCATTGCATGTGTGTTCTTTTCCTAAACCACAAGGATCCACTAGAGACATTGCTTGTGTGTTGTTTTGCTAAACCACATGGATCCACTAGAGTCATTGCATATGTGTTCTTTTCCTAAACCACATGGATCCACTGGAGTGTTTGCATGTGTGTTCTTTTCCTAAACCACATTGATCTAATAGTGACATTTGCATGTGTCTTATTTTCCTAAACCACATGGATCCTCTACAGTCATTGCATGTGTGTTCTTTTCCTAAACCACATTGATCCACTGGTGACATTTGCATGTGTGTTCTTTTCCTAAACCACATTGATGCACCGGTGACATTGCATGTGTATTCTTTTCCTAAACCACATCGATCCACTAGAGTCATTGCATGAGTGTTATTTTTCTGAACCACATTGATCCACTCGTGACATTTGCATGTGTGTTCTTTTCGTAAAACACATTGATCCACTAGAGTCATTGCATGTGTGTTATTTTTCTAAACCACATGGATCCATTGGAGTCATTGCATGTGTGTTCTTTTCCTAAACCACATGGATCCACTAGAGACGTTGCTTGTGTGTTCTTTTCCTAAACCACATGGATCCACTAGAGTCATTACATGTGTGTTCTTTTCCTAGACCACATGGATCCACTGGAGTCATTGCATGTGTTTTCTTTTCCTAAACCACATTGATCTAATAGTGACATTTGCATGTGTCTTCTTTTCCTAAACCACATGGATCCTCTAGAGTCATTGCATGTGTGTTCTTTTCCTAAACCACATTGATCCACTGGTGACATTTGCAGGTATGTTCTTTTCCTAAACCACATTGATCCACTGGTGACATTTGCAGGTGTGTTCTTTTCCTAAACCACATTGATCCACTAGAGTCATTGCATGTGTGTTCTTTTTCTAAACCACATGGATCCACTGGAGTCATTGCATGTGTTTTCTTTTCCTAAACCACACGGATCCACTAGAGACATTGCCTGTGTGTTGTTTTCCTAAACCACATTGATCCACTTGTGACAATTGCATGTGTGTTCTTTTCCTAAAACATATTGATCCACTAGAGTCATTGGATGTGTGTTCTTTTCCTAAACCACATTGATTCATTGGTGACATTTGCATGTGTGTTCTTTTTTCCTAAACCACATTGATCCACTGGTGACAATGCATGTGTATTCTTTTCCTAAACCACATCGATCCACTAGAGTCATTGCATATGTGTTATTTTTCTAAACCACATTGATCCACTAGTGACATTAGCATGTGAGTTCTTTTCCTAAAACACATTGATCCACTAGAGTCATTGCATGTGTGTTCTTTTTCTAAACCACATGGATCCACTTGAGTCATTGCATGTGTGTTCTTTTCCTAAACCACATGGATCTACTAGAGACATTGCTTGTGTGTTCTTTTCCTAAACCACATTGATCCACTGGTGACATTTCCATGTGTGTTCTTTTCCTAAACCATATTGATCCACTAGAGTCATTGCATGTGTGTTCTTTTTCTAATCCACATGGATCCACTGGAGTCATTGCATGTGTGTTCTTTTCCTAAACCACAAGGATCCACTAGAGACATTGCTTGTGTGTTGTTTTGCTAAACCACATGGATCCACTAGAGTCATTGCATATATGTTCGTTGCCTAAACCACATGGATCCACTAGAGTCATTGCATGTGTGTTCTTTTCCTAAACCACATGGATCCACTGGAGTGTTTGCATGTGTGTTCTTTTCCTAAACCACATTGATCTAATAGTGACATTTGCATGTGTCTTATTTTCCTAAACCACATGGATCCTCTACAGTCATTGCATGTGTGTTCTTTTCCTAAACCACATTGATCCACTGGTGACATTTGCATGTGTGTTCTTTTCCTAAACCACATTGATGCACCGGTGACATTGCATGTGTATTCTTTTCCTAAACCACATCGATCCACTAGAGTCATTGCATGAGTGTTATTTTTCTAAACCACATTGATCCACTCGTGACATTTGCATGTGTGTTCTTTTCGTAAAACACATTGATCCACTAGAGTCATTGCATGTGTGTTATTTTTCTAAACCACATGGATCCATTGGAGTCATTGCATGTGTGTTCTTTTCCTAAACCACATGGATCCACTAGAGACGTTGCTTGTGTGTTCTTTTCCTAAACCACATGGATCCACTAGAGTCATTACATGTGTGTTCTTTTCCTAGACCACATGGATCCACTGGAGTCATTGCATGTGTTTTCTTGTCCTAAACCACATTGATCTAATAGTGACATTTGCATGTGTCTTCTTTTCCTAAACCACATGGATCCTCTAGAGTCATTGCATGTGTGTTCTTTTCCTAAACAACATTGATCCACTGGTGACATTTGCAGGTGTGTTCTTTTCTTAAACCATATTGATCCACTGGTGACATTTGCAGGTGTGTTCTTTTCCTAAACCACATTGATCCACTAGAGTCATTGCATGTGTGTTCTTTTTCTAAACCACATGGATCCACTGGAGTCATTGCATGTGTTTTCTTTTCCTAAACCACACGGATCCACTAGAGACATTGCTTGTGTGTTCTTTTCCTAAACCACATTGATCCACTTGTGACATTTGCATGTGTGTTCTTTTCCTAAAACATATTGATCCACTAGAGTCATTGGATGTGTGTTCTTTTCCTAAACCACATTGATTCATTGGTGACATTTGCATGTGTGTTCTTTTTTCCTAAACCACATTGATCCACTGGTGACAATGCATGTGTATTCTTTTCCTAAACCACATCGATCCACTAGAGTCATTGCATATGTGTTATTTTTCTAAACCACATTGATCCACTAGTGACATTAGCATGCGAGTTCTTTTCCTAAAACACATTGATCCACTAGAGTCATTGCATGTGTGTTCTTTTTCTAAACCACATGGATCCACTTGAGTCATTGCATGTGTGTTCTTTTCCTAAACCACATGGATCCACTACAGACATTGCTTGTGTGTTCTTTTCCTAAACCACATTGATCCACTGGTGACATTTCCATGTGTGTTCTTTTCCTAAACCACATTGATCCACTAGAGTCATTGCATGTGTGTTCTTTTTCTAATCCACATGGATCCACTTGAGTCATTGCATGTGTGTTCTTTTCCTAAACCACAAGGATCCACTACAGACATTGCTTGTGTGTTGTTTTGCTAAACCACATGGATCCACTAGAGTCATTGCATATATGTTCTTTGCCTAAACCACATGGATCCACTAGAGTCATTGCATGTGTGTTCTTTTCCTAAACCACATGGATCCACTAGAGTCATTGCATCTTTGTTCTTTTCCTAAACCACATGAATCCACTAGGGACAATGCATGTGTGTTACTTCCCTAAACCACATTGATCCACTGGTGTCATTGCATGTGTGTTATTTTCCTAAACCACATGGATCCAATAGAGTCATTGTATGTGTATTCTTGTCCTAAACCACATTGATTCACTGGTGACATTTGCATGTGTATTCTTTTCCTAAACCACATCGATCCACTAGAGTCGTTGCATGTGTGTTATTTTCCTAAACCACATTGATCTACAGGTGAAATTTGCATGTGTGTTCTTTTCCTAAACCACATTGATCAACTAAACTCATTGCATGTGTATTCTTTTTCTAAACCACATGAATCCACTGGAGTCATTGCATGTGTGTTCTTTTCCTAAACCCCATGGATCCACTAGAGAAATTGCTTGTGTGTTCCTTTCCTAAACCACATGGATCCACTAGACTCATTGCATATGTGTTCTTTTCCTAAACCACATGGATCCACTCGAGTCATTGCATGTGTGTTCTTTTCCTAAACCACATTGATCTAATAGTGAAATTTGCATGTGTCTTATTTTCCTAAACCACATGGATCCTCTAGAGTCATTGCATGTGTGTTCTTGTCCTAAACCACATGGATCCACTAATGATATTTGCAAGTGTGTTCCTTTCCTAAACCACATTGAGCCCCTAGAGTCATTGCATGTGTGTTCTTTTTCTAAACCACATGGATCTACTAGAGTCATTGCATGTGTGTTTTTTTCCTAAACCACGCGGATCCACTAGAGAAATTGCTTGTGTGTTATTTTCCTAAACCACATTGATCCACTTGTGACATTTGCATGTGTGTTCTTTTCCTAAAACATATTGATCCACTAGAGTCATTGCATGTGTGTTGTTTTCCTAAACCACATTGATTCATTGGTGACATTTGCATGTGTGTTCTTTTTTCCTAAACCACATTGATCCACTGGTGACAATGCATGTGTATTCTTTTCCTAAACCACATCGATCCACTAGAGTCATTGCATATGTGTTATTTTTCTAAACCACATTGATCCACTAGTGACATTAGCATGTGTGTTCTTTTCCTAAAACACATTGATCCACTAGAGTCATTGCATGTGTGTTCTTTTTTCTAAACCACATGGATCCACTTGAGTCATTGCATGTGTGTTCTTTTCCTAAACCACATGGATCCACTAGAGAAATTGCTTGTGTGTTCTTTTCCTAAACCACATTGATCAACTAGTGACATTTCCATGTGTGTTCTTTTCCTAAACCACATTGATCCACTAGAGTCATTGCATGTGTGTTCTTTTTCTAATCCACATGGATCCACTAGAGTCATTGCATGTGTGTTCTTTTCCTAAACCACAAGGATCCACTAGAGACATTGCTTGTGTGTTATTTTGCTAAACCACATGGATCCACTAGAGTCATTGTATATATGTTCTTTGCCTAAACCACATGGATCCACTAGAGTCATTGCATGTGTGTTCTTTTCCTAAACCACATGGATCCACTAGAGTCATTGCATCTTTGTTCTTTTCCTAAACCACATGAATCCACTAGGGACAATGCATGTGTGTTCCTTCCCTAAACCACATTGATCCACTGGTGTCATTGCATGTGTGTTATTTTCCTTAACCACATGGATCCACTAGAGTCATTGTATGTGTATTCTTGTCCTAAACCACATTGATTCACTGGTGACATTTGCTTGTATGTTCTTTTCCTAAACTGCATTGATCCACTGGTGACATTGCATGTGTATTCTTTTCCTAAACCACATCGATCCACTAGAGTCATTGCATGTGTGTTAGTTTCCTAAACCACATTGTTCTACTGGTGAAATTTGCATGTGTGTTCTTTTCCTAAACCACATTGATCAACTAAAGTCATTGCATGTGTATTCTTTTTCTAAACCAAATGGATCCACTAGAGAAATTGCTTGTGTGTTCCTTTCCAAAACCACATGGATCCACTAGACTCATTGCATATGTGTTCTTTTCCTAAACCACATGGATCCACTCGAGTCATTGCATGTGTGTTCTTTTCCTAAACCACATTGATCTACTAGTGACATTTGCATGTGTCTTCTTTTCCTAAACCACATGGATCCACTAAAGTCATTGCGCGTGTGTTCTTTTCCTAAACCACATGGATCCACTAATGATATTTGCAAGTGTGTTCCTTTCCTAAACCACATTGATCCCCTAGAGTCATTGCATGTGTGTTCTTTTTCTAAACCACATGGATCCACTAGAGTCATTGCATGTGTGTTCTTTTCCTAAACCACGCGGATCCACTAGAGACATTGCTTGTGTGTTCTTTTCCTAAACCACATTGATCCACTGGTGACATTTGCATGTGTGTTCTTTTCCTAAAACATATTGATCCACTAGAGTCATTGCATGTTTGTTGTTTTCCTAAACCACATTGATTCATTGGTGACATTTGCATGTGTGTTCTTTTCCTAAACCACATTGATCCACTGGCGACATTGCTTGTGTATTCTTTTCCTAAACCACATCGAGCCACTAGAGTCATTGCATATGTGTTATTTTTCTAAACCACATTGATCCACTGGTGACATTAGCTTGTGTGTTCTTTTCCTAAAACACATTGATCCACTAGAGTCATTCCATGTGTGTTCTTTTTCTAAACCACATGGATCCACTGGAGTCATTGCATGTGTGTTCTTTTCCTAAACCACATGGATCCACTAGAGACATTGCTTGTGTGTTCTTTTACTAAACCACATGGATCCACTAGAGTCATTGCATGTGTGTTCTTTTCCTAAACCATATGAATCCACTAGAGTCATTACATGTGTGTTCTTTTCCTAAACCACATTGATCTAATAGTTACATTTGCATGTGTGTTCTTTTCCTAAACCACATGGATCCTCTAGAGTCATTGAATGTCTGTTCTTTTCCTAAACCACATTGATCCACTGGTGACATTGCCATGTGTGTTCTTTTCCTAAACCACATGGATCCACTAGAGTCATTGCATGTGTGTTCTTTTCCCAAACCAAACGGATCCACTAGAGACATTGCTTGTGTGCTCTTTTCCTAAACCACATGGATCCACTAGAGTCATTGCATATATGTTCTTCGCCTAAACCACATGGATCTGCTAGTGACATTTGCATGTGTCTTCTTTTCCTAAACCACATGGATCCAGTAGAGTCATTGCGTGTGTGTTCTTTTACTAAACCACATGGATCCACTTGAGACATTGCATGTGTGTTATTTTCCTAAACCACATTGATTCATTGGTGACATTTGCATATGTGTTATTTTCCTAAACCACATTGATCCACTGGTGACATTGCATGTGTATTCTTTTCCTAAACCACATCGATCCACTAGAGTCATTGCATGTGTGTTATTTTTGTAAACCACATTGATCCACTGGTGACATTAGCACGTGTGTTATTTTCCTAAAACACATTGATCCAATAGAGTCATTGCATGTGTGTTCTTTTTCTAAATCACATGGATCCACTGGAGTCATTGAATGTGTGTTTCTTTTCCTAAACCACATGGATCCACTAGAGTCATTGCATGTGTGTTCTTTTCATAAACCACATGGATCCACTGGAGTCATTGCATGTGTGTTCTTTTCCTAAACCACATTGATCTAATAGTTACATTTGCATGTGTGTTCTTTTCCTAAACCACATGGATCCTCTAGAGTCATTGCATGTGTGTTCTTTTCCTAAACCACATTGATCCACTGGTGACATTTCCATTTGTGTTATTTTCCTAAACCACATTGATCCACGAGAGTCATTGCATATGTGTTCTTCTTCTAAGCCACATTGATCCACTGGAGTCATTGCATTTGTGTTCTTTTCCTAAACCACAAGAATCCACTAGAGACATTGCTTGTGTGTTCTTTTCCTAAACCACATGGATCCACTAGAGTCATTGCATATATGTTCTTTGCCTAAACCACATGGATCCACTAGGGTCACTGCGTGTGTGTTCTTTTCCTAAACCACATGGATCCACTTGAGACATTGCATGTGTGTTATTTTTCTAAGCCACATTGACCCACTAATGATATTTACAAGTGTGTTCCTTTCCTAAACCACGTGGACCCACTAGAGTCATTGCATGTGTGTTCTTTTTCTAAACCACATGGATCCACTGGAGTCATTGCATGTGTGCTCTTTTCCTAAACCACATGGATCCACTAGAGACATTGGTTGTGTGTTCTTTTACTAAACCACATGGATCCACTAGAGTCATTGCATGTGTGTTCTTTTCCTAAACCATATGAATCCACTGGAGTCATTGCATGTGTGTTCTTTTCCTAAACCACATTGATCTAATAGTTACATTTGCATGTGTGTTCTTTTCCTAAACCACATGGATCCTCTAGAGTCATTGCATGTCTGTTCTTCTCCTAAACCACATTGATCCACTGGTGACATTGCCATGTGTGTTCTTTTCCTAAACCACATGGATCCACTAGAGTCATTGCATGTGTGTTCTTTTCCCAAACCAAACGGATCCACTAGAGACATTGCTTGTGTGCTCTTTTCCTAAACCACATGGATCTACTAGAGTCATTCCATATATGTTCTTTGCCTAAACCACATGGATCTGCTAGTGACATTTGCATGTGTCTTCTTTTCCTAAACCACATGGATCCACTTGAGACATTGCATGTTTGTTATTTTCCTAAACCACATTGATTCATTGGTGACATTTGCATGTGTGTTATTTTCCTAAACCACATTGATCCACTGGTGACATTGCATGTGTATTCTTTTCCTAAACCACATCGATCCACTAGAGTCATTGCATGTGTGTTATTTTTCTAAACCACATTGATCCACTAGTGACATTAGCATGTGTGTTCTTTTCCTAAAACACATTGATACACTAGAGTCATTGCATGTGTGTTCTTTTCCTAAACCACAAGGATCCACTAGAGACATTGCTTGTGTGTTCTTTTCCTAAACCACATGGATCCACTAGAGTCATTGCATATATGTTCTTTGCCTAAACCACATGGATCCACTAGAGTCACTGCATGTGTGTTCTTTTCCTAAACCACATGGATCTACTAGTGACATTTGCATGTATCTTCTTTTCCTAAACCACATGGATCCACTACAGTCATTGCGTGTGTGTTCTTTTCCTAAACCACATGGATCCACTTGAGACATTGCATGTGTGTTATTTTCCTAGGCCACATTGACCCACTAATGATATTTGCAAGTGTGTTCCTTTCCTAAACCACGTGGACCCACTAGAGTCATTGCATGTGTGTTATTTTCCTAAACCACATTGATCCACTAGTGTAATTGTATGTGTGTTCTTTTCATAAACCACATTGATCCACTAGTGACATTTGCATGTGTGTTCTTTACCTAAACCACATTGACCCACTAGTTTCATTGCATATGTGTTCTTTTCCTAAACCACATGGATCCACTCGAGTCATTTGCTTGTGTGTTGTTTTTATATACCACATTTATCCACTATTGACATTGCATATTTGTTCTTTTCCTAAACCACCTGGATCCACTAGAGGCAATGAATGTGTGTTACTTCCCTAAACAACATTGATCCACTGGTGTCATTGCATGTGTGTTATCTTCCTAAACCACATGGATCCACTAGAGTCATTGCTTGTGTGTTCTTTTCCTAAACCACATTGATTCATTGGTGACATTTTCATGTGTCTTCTTTTCCTAAACCACATTGATCCACTGGTGACATTGCATGTGTATTCTTTTCCTAAACCACATCAATCCACTAGAGTCATTGCATGTGTGTTCTTTTTTCCTAAACCACATTGATCCACTGGTGACAATGCATGTGTATTCTTTTCCTAAACCACATCGATCCACTAGAGTAATTGCATATGTGTTATTTTTCTAAACCACATTGATCCACTAGTGACATTAGCATGTGTGCTCTTTTCCTAAACCACATGGATCCACTAGAGACATTGCTTGTGTGTTCTTTTCCTAAACCACATGGATCCACTAGAGTCATTGCATGTGTGTTCTTTTCCTAAACCACGTGGATCCACAGGAGTCATTGCATGTGTGTTGTTTTCCTAAACCACATTGATCTAATAGTGACATTTGCATGTGTCTTCTTTTCCTAAACCACATGGATCCTCTAGAGTCATTGCATGTGTGTTCTTTTCCTAAACCACGTTGATCCACTGGTGACATTTGCATGTGTGTTCTTTTCCTAAACCACATTGATCCACTAGAGTCATTGCATGTGTGTTCTTTTTCTAAACCACATGGATCCACTTGAGTCATTACCTATGTGTTGTTTTCCTAAACCACACGGATCCACTAGAGACATTGCTTGTGTGTTCTTTTCCTAAACCACATGGATCCACTAGAGTCATTGCATATATGTTCTTTTCCTAAACCACATGGACCCACTAGAGTCATTGCATGTGTGTTCTTTTCCTAAACCACATGGATCTACTAGTGACATTTCCATGTGTCTTCTTTTCCTAAACCACATGGATCCACTAGAGTCATTGCGTGTGTGTTCTTTTCCTAAACCACGTGGATCTACTGGAGACATTGTATGTGGTTATTTTCCTAAGCCACCTTGATCCACTAATTTTATTTGCAAGTGTGTTCCTTTCCTAAACCACGTGGACCCACTAGAGACATTGCATGTGTGTTATTTTCCTAAACCACATTGATCCACTAGTGTCATTACATGTGTGTTATTTTCCTAAACCACATTGATCCACTAGTGACATTTGCATGTGTGTTCTTTTCCTAAACCACATTGACCCACTAGTGTCATTGCATATGTGTTCTTTTCCTAAACCACATGGATCCACTCGAGTCATTTCCTTGTGTGTTCTTTTTATATACCACATTTATCCACTGTTGACATTGCATCTTTGTTCTATTCCTAAACAACATGGATCCACTAGAAACAATGCATGTGTGTTACTTCCCTAAACTACATGCATCCACTGGAGTCATTGCATGTGTGTTCTTTTCCTAAACCACATTGATCTAATAGTGACATTTGAATGTGTCTTCTTTTCCAAAACCACAGGGATCCTCTAGAGTCATTGCATGTGTGTTATTTTCCTAAACCACAATGATCCACTGGTGACAATTGCATGTGTGTTCTTTTCCTAAACCACATTGATCCACTAGGGTCATTTCACGTGTGTTCTCTTTCTAAACCACATGGATCCACTGGATTCATTGCATGTGTGTTCTTTTCCTAAATCACACGGATCAAATAGAGACATTGCTTGTGTGTTCTTTTCCTAAACCACATTGATCCACTGGTGACATTTGCATGTATGTTCTTTTCCTAAAACATATTGATCCACTAGAGTCATTGCATGTGTGTTCTTTTCCTAAACCACATTGATTCATTGGTGACATTTGCATGTGTGTTCTTTTCCTAAACCACATTGATCCACTGGTGACATTGCATGTGTATTCTTTTCCTAAACCACATCGATCCACTAGAATCATTGCATGTGTGTTATTTTTCTAAACCACATTGATCCACTGGTGACATTAGCATGTGCGTTCTTTTCGTAAAACACATTGATCCACTAGAGTCATTGCATGTGTGTTCTTTTTCTAAACCACATGGATCCACTGGAGTCATTGCATGTGTGTTCTTTTCCTAAACCACATTGATATAATAGTGACATTTGCATGTGTCTTCTTTTCCTAAACCACATGGATCCTCTAGAGTCATTGCATGTGTGTTCTTTTCCTAAACCACGTTGATCCACTGGTGACATTTGCATGTGTGTTCTTTTCCTAAACCACATTGATCCACTAGAATCATTGCATGTGTGTTCTTTTTCTAAACCACATGGATCCACTTGAGTCATTGCCTATGTGTTCTTTTCCTAAACCACATGGATCCACTAGATTCATTGCATGTGTGTTCTTTTCCTAAACCACATGGATCTACTAGTGACATTTGCATGTGTCTTCTTTTCGTAAACCACATGGATCCACTAGAGTCATTGCGTGTGTGTTCTTTTCCCAAACCACATGGATCCACTAGATACATTGCATGTGTGTTATTTTCCTAAGACACATTGATCCACTAGTGATATTTGCAAGTGTGTTCCTTTTCTAAACCACATGGATCCACTAGAGACATTGCGTGTGTGTTATGTTCCTAAACCACATTGTCCACTAGTGTCCTTGCACGTGTGTTCTTTTCCTAAACCACATTGATCCACTAGTAACATTTGCATGTGTGTTATTTTCCTAAAACACATTGACCCACTAGTGTCATTGCATATGTGTTCTTTTCCCAAACCACATGGATCCACTCGATTCATTTCCTTGTGTGTTCTTTTTATATACCACATTTATGCACTTTTGACATTGCATCTTTGTTCTTTTCCTAGACCACATGGATCCACTAGAGACAATGCATGTGTGTTACTTCCCTAAACCACATTGATCCACTAGTGTCATTGCATGTGTGTTATTTTCCTAAACCACATAGATCTAGTAGAGTCATTGCATGTGTGTTCTTTTCCTAAACCGCATTGATCCACTGGTGACATTGCATGTGTATTCTTTTCCTAAACCACATCGATCCACTAGAATCATTGCATGTGTGTTATTTTTCTAAACCACATTGATCCACTGGTGACATTAGCATGTGCGTTCTTTTCCTAAAACACATTGATCCACTAGAGTCATTGCATGTGTGTTCTTTTTCTAAACCACATGGATCCACTGGAGTCATTGCATGTGTGTTCTTTTCCTAAACCACATTGATATAATAGTGACATTTGCATGTGTCTTCTTTTCCTAAACCACATGGATCCTCTAGAGTCATTGCATGTGTGTTCTTTTCATAAACCACGTTGATCCACTGGTGACATTTGCATGTGTGTTCTTTTCCTAAACCACATTGATCCACTAGAGTCATTGCATGTGTGTTCTTTTTCTAAACCACATGGATCCACTTGAGTCATTGCCTATGTGTTCTTTTCCTAAACCACATGGATCCACTAGATTCATTGCATGTGTGTTCTTTTCCTAAACCACATGGATCTACTAGTGACATTTGCATGTGTCTTCTTTTCGTAAACCACATGGATCCACTAGAGTCATTGCGTGTGTGTTCTTTTCCCAAACCACATGGATCCACTTGATACATTGCATGTGTGTTATTTTCCTAAGACACATTGATCCACTAGTGATATTTGCAAGTGTGTTCCTTTTCTAAACCACATGGATCCACTAGAGACATTGCGTGTGTGTTATGTTCCTAAACCACATTGTCCACTAGTGTCCTTGCATGTGTGTTCTTTTCCTAAACCACATTGATCCACTAGTAACATTTGCATGTGTGTTATTTTCCTAAACCACATTGACCCACTAGTGTCATTGCATATGTGTTCTTTTCCCAAACCACATGGATCCACTCGATTCATTTCCTTGTGTGTTCTTTTTATATACCACATTTATGCACTGTTGACATTGCATCTTTGTTCTTTTCCTAGACCACATGGATCCACTAGAGACAATGCATGTGTGTTACTTCCCTAAACCACATTGATCCACTAGTGTCATTGCATGTGTGTTATTTTCCTAAACCACATAGATCTAGTAGAGTCATTGCATGTGTGTTCTTTTCCTAAACCGCATTGATCCACTGGTGACATTGCATGTGTATTCTTTTCCTAAACCACATCGATCCACTAGAGTCATTGCATGTGTGTTGTTTTCCTAAACCACATTGATCCACTCGTGACATTTGCATGTGTTTTCTTTTCCTAAACCACATTGAACCACTAGAGTCATTGCATATGTGTTCTTTTTCAAAACCACATGGATCCACTGGAGTCATTGCATGTGTGTTCTTTTCCTAAACCACATGGATCCACTAGAGACATTGCATCTGTGTTCTTTTCCTAAACCACATTGATCTAATAGTGACATTTGAATGTGTCTTCTTTTCCAAAACCACAGGGATCCTCTAGAGTCATTGCATGTGTGTTATTTTCCTAAACCCCAATGATCCACTGGTGACAATTGCATGTGTGTTCTTTTCCTAAACCACATTGATCCACTAGGGTCATTTCACGTGTGTTCTCTTTCTAAACCACATGGATCCACTGGAGTCATTGCATGTGTGTTCTTTTCCTAACTCACACGGATCAAATAGAGACATTGCTTGTGTGTTCTTTTCCTAAACCACATTGATCCACTAGTGACATTTGCATGTATGTTCTTTTCCTAAAACATATTGATCCACTAGAGTCATTGCATGTGTGTTCTTTTCCTAAACCACATTGATTCATTGGTGACATTTGCATGTGTGTTCTTTTCCTAAACCACATTGATCCACTGGTGACATTGCATGTGTATTCTTTTCCTAAACCACATCGATCCACTAGAATCATTGCATGTGTGTTATTTTTCTAAACCACATTGATCCACTGGTGACATTAGCATGTGCGTTCTTTTCCTAAAACACATTGATCCACTAGAGTCATTGCATGTGTGTTCTTTTTCTAAACCACATGGATCCACTGGAGTCATTGCATGTGTGTTCTTTTCCTAAACCACATTGATATAATAGTGACATTTGCATGTGTCTTCTTTTCCTAAACCACATGGATCCTCTAGAGTCATTGCATGTGTGTCTTTTCCTAAACCACGTTGATCCACTGGTGACATTTGCATGTGTGTTCTTTTCCTAAACCACATTGATCCACTAGAATCATTGCATGTGTGTTCTTTTTCTAAACCACATGGATCCACTTGAGTCATTGCCTATGTGTTCTTTTCCTAAACCACATGGATCCACTAGATTCATTGCATGTGTGTTCTTTTCCTAAACCACATGGATCTACTAGTGACATTTGCATGTGTCTTCTTTTCGTAAACCACATGGATCCACTAGAGTCATTGCGTGTGTGTTCTTTTCCCAAACCACATGGATCCACTAGATACATTGCATGTGTGTTATTTTCCTAAGACACATTGATCCACTAGTGATATTTGCAAGTGTGTTCCTTTTCTAAACCACATGGATCCACTAGAGACATTGCGTGTGTGTTATGTTCCTAAACCACATTGTCCACTAGTGTCCTTGCATGTGTGTTCTTTTCCTAAACCACATTGATCCACTAGTAACATTTGCATGTGTGTTATTTTCCTAAACCACATTGACCCACTAGTGTCATTGCATATGTGTTCTTTTCCCAAACCACATGGATCCACTCGATTCATTTCCTTGTGTGTTCTTTTTATATACCACATTTATGCACTGTTGACATTGCATATTTGTTCTTTTCCTAGACCACATGGATCCACTAGTGTCATTGCATGTGTGTTATTTTCCTAAACCACATAGATCTAGTAGAGTCATTGCATGTGTGTTCTTTTCCTAAACCGCATTGATCCACTGGTGACATTGCATGTGTATTCTTTTCCTAAACCACATCGATCCACTAGAGTCATTGCATGTGTGTTGTTTTCCTAAACCACATTGATCCACTCGTGACATTTGCATGTGTTTTCTTTTCCTAAACCACATTGAACCACTAGAGTCATTGCATGTGTGTTCTTTTTCAAAACCACATGGATCCACTGGAGTCATTGCATGTGTGTTCTTTTCCTAAACCACATGGATCCACTAGAGACATTGCTTGTGTGTTCTTTTCCTAACCCACATGGATCCACTAGAGCTATTGCATGTGTGTTCTTTTCCTAAACCACATGGATCCACTACAGTCATTGCATGTGTGTTCTTTTCCTAAACCTCATGGATCCACTAGAGACATTGCATGTATGTTGTTTTCCTAATCCACATTGACCCACTAGTGATATTTGCATCTGTCTTCCTTTCCTAAACCACATGGATCCACTAGGGACATTGCATGTGTGTTGTTTTCCTAAACCACCTTGATCCACTAGTGTCATTGCATGTGTGTTATTTTCCTAAACCACATTGATCCACTGGTGACATTTGCATGTGTGTTCCTTTGCTAAACCACATGGATCCACTAGAGACATTGCATGTGTGTTATTTTCCTAAACCACATTGATCCACTGGTGACCTTTGCATGTGTGTTCCTTTCCTAAACCACATGGATCCACTAGCGACATTGCATGTGTGTTCTTTTCCTAAACCACATGGATCCATTAGTGACATTGCATGTTTGTTCTTTTCCTAAACTACATGGATCCACTTGAGTCATTTGCTTGTGTATTCTTTTTCTATACCACATTGATCCACTAGTAACGTTGTATCTGTGTTCTTTTCCTAAACCATATGGATCCACTTGAGTTAATGCATGTGTGTTCTTTTCCTAAACCATATTGATCCTTTGGTGTCATTGCATGTGTGTTCTTGTCCTAAACCACATGGATCCACTAGAGGCATTGCATGTGTGTTCTTTTCCTAAACCACATGGATCCACTGGTGACATTGCATGTGTGTATTTTCCTACACCACATGGATCCACTAGATTCATTTGCTTGTGTGATCTTTTTCTACACCACATTGATCCATTGGTGACATTGCATCTGTGTTCTTTTCCTAAACCACATGGATCCACTAGAGACATTGAATATGTGTTCCTTTCCTAAGCCACATTGATCCACTGGTGTCATTTCATGTATGTTATTTTCCTAAACCACATGGATCCACTAGAGTCATTACATGTGTGTTCTTTTCCTAAATCACATTGATCCACTAGAGTCATTGCATGCGTGTTCTTTTCCTAAACCACATTGATCCACTGGTGACATTTGCATGTATGTTCTTTTCCTAAACCACATTGATCTACTGGTTACATTGCATGTGTGCTCTTTTCCTAAACCAATGCATCCACCTGAGTCATTGCATGTGTGTTTTTTTCCTAAAACACATTGATCCACTGGTGAAATTTTCCTGTGTCAATGACTGTCGTTGGATATTAACCCTAGTGTCCAATGGTTGCTATCGGACGGGTCTTCTAGCAGCCCCGAGCGGTTGCATGTTAGATCTACATCCCAATTGTTAGGTTTCATTGGATCGGGGAGCGTGGACGATAAGGATGTCCTTCGTCAGGGCGATCCGTGAGCAGTCTATTGTGCGACCTGATTGGCAGTGGCAACCACTTGTGGGTCTACGTCCTTGCCCTTATTCCCGTAACCATGGGGCCGAAGCTTAGATCATGTTCCTTCATTGCCATGGAGAGGCACAAACTCATCTTGTACGAGGCTCAGATGTTCGCCCACTATGACATACGAGCGTGTACTAGCAAAAGTTGTTCAAGAAGGAGCGAATGATGTTGATTGAGCTGTGCGGGACCCACCGACAGGAGATTCACCCGGATCTACGCAACCCCGAAGGGAGGGAGCACTTCTGGGCAGTGCCTGGGCGTACGACCACCACCGTTATCGAGGAGGCGTGCTGTGAAGAATTCATGAGGAGGAGGAACGCGGCCGGGAACATCGGTATCGATTCCAACACGTAGGAGGCAGACAGCAACAAGGACAATGTTGTCGATGATGGAGACAGCGGGAGCATCATAGTCGATTAGGGCCACTTAAGCCTAAATTTAATCTATGTACGGTAGCTTAATGCCCTCTTTGGGATAGGGTCACTTGAGTCATTGTCGATTAGCGTCATAATCTATATATTGGCCATGTTTTAGGTGTCTTTTTCTTTGAAACTAATCGAAAGTCGTCCAATCCTGAAAAACAAAGTACGCGCCTCCCTGGCACATCAGATGGGACAATACGCCGAGTCTGCTCCCAGCACTTGATGGCACATCCATAACTTTGGAGTGCGCCAGAGGAGAAGGGGACGAGCGTGTTGTAATAATGTACTCCTTCCGTAAAAAAATAACTGAGTTCGCTTTTTTAGATTAAAATGTATCTGTACACCAAAACATGTCTAGATACATACGAATCTAGACAAATTCAAGTAACTTATTTGTGGATGGAGGGAGTAAAATATTTTTTGAGGAATATTTTCTAAGTGCATATATTTGCCATGTTTTAGGTTTCTTTGTCTTTCAAACCAATCAAAAGTCGTCTGATTATGAAAACCAAAGTTCGCCCGTTCCTAGCACATCTGATGAGAGAATATGCCGACTCTTCTACCAAAACTTGATGGCACATCCATAATTTTGGAGTGCGCTAGAGGAAATGGGAATCCAAGGGAGATGGCAACTAGTGGCTCCGTCCAGCGCAGGCAAAAAAAATATAACAATATTTAAATAGTTGAAATATGGTCCACATGACCCCATCGCAGACACATTGCAGGCACTAGATATAAATAAAGACGACAAAACTAGTTCAGTTTCAATGATAATTCAAGAAACGATGTTACTATGACCGCTTCTATCTACTCCTGTTATTAGTCTGCTAGCCCGCACTGGATTAGAAAACAGTTGATGAGGATGAAACAAATGATCAAAATGGCAAATAAAACAATTTTTAAGCTTACCTTTCATCTGGAGAATCGTATAGAGATGAAATTGGCAGGGATTTATTATTTCTCCTGTGGTTAACCGAAAGATCCTCAAGAACATCCTCAATCATCCCTGCAACTTCTTCATATTCTAATACACCTCCATTATTTTCCTTTTCCTTCTCATTCCGCTTACCCTTTTGTTTCTTTTCACCCCTATCCTCGTTGGCACCTCCACTTCTTCATAAATTTGCTGCTTAACGATGTTTTCCTCTAAATGCTCATCATCGTTTTCCTCCACCAGCTGCACTTCCTCAAGTTCTTCGTCTTCTCGCTACTCTTACTCCAGTTCTGGATAAGAAGTCTAATTTTCTGCCACCGGGGTTTGAACAGCGACAAGATCATGTGGAGCTGGGTTTTTGCACAACCTCTTGATATGGCCAAATCCTCAAAACCGTTTGCATTTCCTTTTCCTTGCTCCTAGCCTTGAACCTTTATAAGTGGAGGCTTCGATCCTTAGCTTAGGAGGCCTCCTAGGTGGCCTCCTAAGAACAGTTGTTGAAGTTTGAACCCTGGATCGACAATCTCCCAATCATTTTCATCATCCATAGGTGGTACGTTTTCTGCATAAGTTGCAGCAAACTTGTCCACAAAGAAATAATTGTCAACATAGTTCTCTATTTCATCTTCACTACCTCTCAGCTTTAAGATGAAGTACATTGCATGGTGATGATGATGGCAAGTGCACAGGTCATTTGTAGCTAGTTTCGAAATAAACATATCGATCCCACAGGGAGCAGTAGGAGAAAGACTAAAATGCTTTTAACTAAAACTAAATGAAGTACTAAAGGAATAACTTTGAGATGCAAGAAAAGTAGAATTGTTTTTTGGTTTTTGATTGAACGAAGCAATTAAAGTAAAGTAAAACTTAATGCAGAAAGTAAGAACCGCGTATGTAAAATAACTTGAAACTGCAATAGGGAAAAAGGTGTTCTCAGGGAGTGGTGGATACACCACTAGGAATTTAGACTAAGCAATCAAGATTATTATAACAAATATTCTAATGATATGTATGTATGTGGTAGGAGCTCCATATATGTACAAATAGGCAACAACCACTGCTCACATCATCCTTCATAACCACAGCTGACAGATAAACGACATCAATCGTTTCATCCCGCTATTAAGGGAGACATGACTTTATGAGTTCTCCTTGCTTCCCCAAGTTAGTACGTAAAGAATGACAACAGCTTTATAGTCACAGTAAGTGTTATCATCCCTTCGTCTACCATCAGGTAATCCCCTTCATCATGGCCCCATAAGAGGCACAACTCCCAACATCAAGATGAAGACAATTAACACATACACATAATGATGTATAACATAATAATCTCTATCTCATCTCAATCATATACTAGGGTTTCTCCATCTCCCCAATAACTAAAGATCTACTTAGACATGGAGGCAAACAACATCATGGCAATGGTAATGGAAACAATTGTAAATGAATAGTTCTTGTATAAATCCACAACGAGTACGGAAATTACAACAAGATATAGATGGGGTGAATATGGGATGGATGGAGATGATGATGTTGCAGCGGTTGATGAAGATGAAAATCGATGCCTTGGCCTCCCAGATCTGCATAGGGCGAAGATGGATCCCTTGGGAAAATTCCCCCTCTAGATGCCTTCCGGAGGTGAGGTTTTGGAGATTTCTGGGTTTTTTGTATGTCGTCTCCCTGATCCAGTTGCACGGGGTGAAACTATATGAGTAGGCGGTGGCGGCACTAACTATACGACCGGAACTATACGTCCGAAAAAAGTATTCCGGTTGTATAGTTGGTCGTTAAACCCTCTAGATGCCTCAATTGCTTCGGGTTTTCTTCTAATGTTATTGATATTTCAGAAATAAGCGATTTACGTTGTTTTTTACTCCTTTTCTCCCGAGTACAACTACTCCAAGAATTGTGTCCATTGTATCCATCATCTGTCCTGATCCTGGTGAAAATAGACATAAAATGTGCCTGCGAACGCCGTAAAATACCAAGATACTACCACTACAATGCAAAATAATAATATAAAACATGATGCAATTATGCACTCATCAACTTCCCCAATCTTAGACTCTTGCTCGTCCCGAGCAAGTTTAGCTTAATGGATGTGATCCTCATATTCATGAAGCTGAGTCGATAAAATAAATGAGGCAGTTATAGCATGTGTTTATCATATATGATAAATAGGAATAACTTCGTGAATAATACCTTACTCGAACCATCCGAATAACATTAGAAGGCTTCCACACCTTAGTGATCAACAGTTTAGAAGAGATGAATCTCAACATGATGTAAAAGTAATTGGTTCAACTGAATGAGTTAGTGAGGTAGTCCCAAGTGTTTTAGTATTAACATATTCACTTGGGATTTAAAATCTCAAACATTTCTTTGTCGTACTACAATATAGTGGTATATGCATATTTGCTCTTTGCACATCCGCTCTTTTTCTTTGCTTATATATATATATATGCTCACACTTTTGTTTAAGTGTTGTGCAAAGGAGCTAGCCATACATTCCACTTCATGTAGGAATCCAAAGTTTAACAATCTCAATTACCAAATTCCAATTGTATATGAAGCATCTTTATGACTCGAAGATTCTACCTCAACTTGTTCTCACTCTGTTTTGATAGCACTTTTAATTTTCCTTTGTTCAAGGTTTCTTTTTCAACTTAACTGATTAGATAATTTTTCTTTCCTTGTAAATCAAACCATGTACTTACAACATATCGATTAAATTATATTTATATATTCCATTAATACCAATGGTGTGGAAGACTCCTATTGCTATCATCAAGTGCAAGTAAAATCATACTCAAGCCATTCATATATCCAATAAGACAAGCACAAACTCAATAATGCTCCATATATGATAATAAACTCGGAATTTCACAAATGGGATCGACTTTTCCTTAAGGGAATTTAAATGATGCAAACTTTTATTTCTAAGCTCGAACTAATGCAAAACTAAAATAGTAATTTAAAAGATAGATTACAAGGTCTTAAAGATCTCCCCAAGCTTGGAATCAAGCCAGGCAGGATCAAATAACTCCTTGTTGGTACCTATTCCTCCTCCTAGGTAGGAAGAGTATTGCCTTCTTCCCCTGTGTTGCAATCTTTAGCTATGCTTGCGAAGCAGATGCTGAGCTTGGCCATGTTGTATTGAAGCTTCAACATTTTCTTCTTAAGGAATTTTGTCTCATCTGTCAACTCAAAAACAGTTTTAATCAAGAAACCAACTCTACCATCGATGTCATTGACATTCTTCTCAAGGTCTTTGCTCATCATCCAGTAGGAGTCAATCCATTCTCCAATTGTTTCAACACATGCCTTTGAAGCTTTTTCCAACTCATAGACCTTATCATGAATCTCATCTTCCCGCACCTTCTTAGGTTTAAGAGGCAACGGACCGAGAGGAGGTTTATAATAGGATCCTATGTTGTAGCGATAGGGATTAGGGAGATACTCATCCTTGCTCTTCCCCCGCTCTGCTTTCCTCATCATCTCCATCCTTTGCGGGGACATGTCCTCTCCAGTTTGGGAGAGGCTTAATCTCCTGGCTGGACGATGATGATGATCCTTTAGGTTCTACTTCTTCGATTCTCTTCACGGGCTTCTCTTCTTTCTTCCTCCAAATCTTGTTGACATGGAAGGACTGCATGGCTTCACTACACGGATGTTGTTAGAAGGGGTTTGTATAGGGATGACGAGGATTTTTCGAGGATGGAGGCTGTAGCTCTAGGAAAACTTAATAAAAAGGTTAAATGCGACCAACTTTAAAAGGGGAGGTCGAAAACTCTAGCTGCCGTCCGTAACGAGAAACTATATGGGCGTGGCCCATATAGGTCCTGCCGTATAGTTATGAACCGACTATTGATTTTCTTTTACGGTGGAACCAACTATACGGCCGGAACTATACAGGCGGGAATATTAAACCTTCTGCACTCCGAATAATTTTTTTGGAGATGGTTCGATATCTATACGGCTGCAACTATACGGGCGAAAATTTTATTCCCGCCATATAGTTGGACATTAAACTATCAGTACCCAGAAAAGAGCTTTGACGAAGGAATCGATATCTATATGGTGGCAACTATAAGAGCGGAACTTTTATTCCCGCCGTATAGTTGGTCATTAAACTATCAGTACCTTTCGTGGACAGAAGGGGTGATGTCGAAACAACTATACGACCGCAACTATATCGCCAGAATTTTTATTCCCGCCGTATAGTTGGTCATTAAACCTTCTGGATCAACCAAAAATTACCTGCTTCTCTGAGAATTCTTTATTAATCTAAAAGTTAACGAAATATCAAGTTTTGACAGAAAAATGACAACTTAAATTTTCGACCAATATTAGCATTATGAATCCTCCTTTTCTTCGCTAGAGCTTTAAATGTTCCTTATTTAACACAAGCTCAATTAAAACTTAATAAAAAATCGAAAAACTTACTCAAACCTTTACTTCGCATGGGTTGCCTCCCATGAGGTGCTCTTTTATGGTCAATAGCTTGACCATAGTGTTGCTCATTTTGTCTCGAGTCCATTCTTCCTGTAGTTGCCATTCCTTGTATATCTTTGCTTAATCACCTCTTCTAGGGTGATCACTTGTATGGTGACTGGACTTATATCTTATTTTGCTCGATAATGCTTCAAGCGTTGTCCATTTACCACCCATGAAAGAGAGTGTGTTTTTCCCTGGAGCTTCACTACTCCCGTTGAATAAGCTTGTTCAACTATATAAGGGCCTTACCACTTTGATCTGAGCTTCATGATGACCCAAAATATATGGAGCTCATTGGGGAACCCCAAGAGGAAGGTATGTTGAGCACAGTATCAAGTTTTCCCTCAGTTATGAAACCAAGGTTATCGATCCAGTAGGAGCAAGGAAACACCTCCAAGGTGTTGTTGCCAACTTGGAATCCTGCACAACACAACCAAAGAACTTTGCCCCCAACTTACAGTGAGGTTGTCAATCTCACCGGTTTTGCTGAAAACAAAGGATTAAACGTATTGTGTGGAAGATAGTAATAGCTTGCGGAAAGTAAACAGAAAATAATAAATAGATTGTAGATTGATAGTAAAAGAAAGGACCGGGGTCCATAGTTCACTAATGGTAGTTCTCCTTAATATAGATGATATGTTGGGTGAACAAATTACAGCAGGGCAATTGATAAACATCGAGAAAGCATACATGCATATACTAATCATCTTGACTCCTATGAGATTTGATTGGGAATTACAACATTATACATAGACCGTAATCCAACTGCATCTATGACTAATAATCCACCTTTAGGTTATCAATCCGACCCCCTCTAGTATTAAGTTGCAAGCAACAGATAATTGCATTACGCATTGCATGTAAAGTAAACAATACGATTGTTCTATGAACAAAGGATTGATGTTTTCTCCCTAGTAGGAATAGCACATCTAGTACCTTAGAGATTTGTGTCACTTCCCCAGGTTACTAGAGGCATGAACCCACTATCGAGCATAAATACTCCTTCTTGGAGTTGCTAGCATCTACTCGGCCAAGATATCTACTAACAACGGAGAGCATGCAAGATCACACATAATAGAGACATGATAGAATCAATAATCAATCTGAAATAGCATCTCAATATCCATTGGATCCCCGCAAAGACAACATGTAGGATTACAAATAGATGATCTTGATCATGAACGGAGCTCACAAGATCTAAACATGGTAGCACAAAGGAGAAGAACCAATCATCTAGCTACTACATGGACCCGTAGTCCAAGGATGAACTACTCACGCATCACACCGGAGGCTTGCATTGTGATGAAGAAGGCCTCTAGGGTGAATTCTCCCCTCCGGCAGGGTGCCGGGAAGAGCTTCAGATCCCTCCCGATCTAGGGATGGATATGACGGCGGCTACATACTCTTTTGTGGAATTTTGATCGAGTACTTAGGGTTTCTGTATCGGAGGCATCTTATAGGCGAAAGGGGAGTCCGAGGGGGTACCCTAGGCGGCTACACCACCCCCTGGCACGGGCTAGGAATGGCCGCACGGCCAGGTGGTGTGGTGGCCCTCTGGTCCCTCTCCGTCCAGTATTCTGGCTCCGTGTACCCCTCGGTGAAAAATTGACTTTGGCTTTTGTCCCGTCCAATTCCGAGAATATTCATTTTCTGACTTTCCTGGAACCAAAAACAGCAGAAAACAAGAAGCTGGCACTATGGCATCTTGTTAATAGGTTAGTCCAAGAAAGTGTATAAAAATTACTCCAAAGTGTGGACAAAACATAAGAAAGTAGATAAAAACCAAGCATGGAACATCAAAAATTATGGATACGTTAGCAACGTATCACTTCCCTAGAAACAACTTAAGACGAGAATTATAGAGCAACACTTTGTCTCCATTTTTAAAGGTCTTATTTTATATTTATCTATCATGCCATCTTTTCATTTTTTTTTCTTTAAACAATCTAGCATTCCTTTAAGCCTCACTTCTAAACTCATCTAAACCATGAATATCTAATAAACTTTTTTCTCCTGCTGTTTTAAGATCATAGTTTAGGTTCTTGATTGCCCAAAAAGCTTTGTGTTCTAATTCTAAAGGTAAATTGCATACCTTACCATATACCATCTTATAAGGTGTCATACCCATTGGATTTTTAAACGTAGTATGATAGATTGTCATTTAACTTGTATGACCAATCTTTTCTTGATTTGTCCATCGTCTTCTCAAGTATTGTCTTTAATTATCTATTGGAGAGTTATACTTGACCACTCGTTTGAGGATGATATGGTGAAGCAACACAGTGAGTTACTCCATATTTGCTGAGGATTTTCCTGAAAGTTCCTTTCATAAAATGAGAACCACAGTCAGTGATTAAAAATCTAGGAACTCCAAACCTAGGGAATATAACATCCTTGATCATATTCACTAAGGTAGGTGCATCTGCATGGCTTGTTGGAATAGCTTCAACCCATTTAGTAACATAATCGATAGCAACAAGAATATGAGTGTAACCATTTGATTCTATAAAAGGTCCCAGGTAGTCCATTCCCCATACATCAAAGGGTTCGATTATAAGACTATAATTCATTGCCATCTCTTGTCTCCTACCTATATTACCCCTTCTTTGGCAAGCATCACAATGTTCTACATACCTGTGTGCGTCCTTGAGCAAGGTGGGCCAACAGAATCCGGATTGAAGTACCTTTGCTAAAGTTCGCTTGCCTACATGATGTCCTCCATATGGGCTGTCATGACAAGCTTGCAAAATTTCATTCATTTCATGGTTAGGAACACACTTCTGAATCATTCTGTCAGGTCCATGACGATATAGATACGGATCATCCCAAAAGTAATATTTAAGATCATTAAATAATTTCATTCTCTGATTTCTTGTCATACCAGGAGGTATAAATTTTACTGCGAGATAGTTAGCATAATCTACAAACCAAGGATCAGCAATTTCAACATTTGCTAAATATTCTGCCAGAAATGACTGATTTATAGGTACGGGGTTAGTAATTATTCCCTCCATCCTAGAGAGATATCTGCTACCGGATTATCGTTACCCCTCCTATCTACTATTTGCAAATCATATTCTTGTAGTAATAAAACCCACCTAATCAACCTGGGCTTCGCATCCTTTTTCACAAGGAGGTGGCGCAAAGCTTGGTGATCTGTATGAACTATTACATTATAATTAATGATGTAAGATATAAATTTGTCACAAGCAAAAAATTATAGCTAGGAACTCTTTTTCTGTAGTAGCATAATTTTTCTGAATCTTATTAAGAGGTCTACTAGCATAATAAATAACATTTAAATTATTTCCATCTCGCTGTTCTAACACAGCCTCTAAAGCATAGTCACTAGCATCACACATGATTTTGAAAGGTCCATCCCATTTTGGAGATTGTGTGATGGGTGTTGAAACTAATTTGTTTTTAAGGTTCTTAAAAGCTACAATGAAGTTATGATCTAAGTAGAATGGAGTTTCTTTCTCAATAAGGTTGGTGAGAGGCATAGCTATTTTAGCAAAATATTTTATAAAATGCTTATAAAAACTTGCATGTCCCAAAAACATTTTTAAGTTTTTATATCCTGAGGTATTGGAAGATTTTCTATAGCATTTATATTAGTTTTATCTATTTCTATACCCTTCTCTGAAACCTTATGCCCAAAAACTTTACCTTCTCTTTCCATGAAACGGCATTGTTCCCAATTCCAAACCAAATTTGATTGCCTACATCTACAGAAAACTTTGGTTAGATTGTAGAGGCAATTATCAAATGTTATTCCACAAACAACAAAATCATTTGTTAGAACTTTCATAGTCTTCTCAATGAAATCATCAAAGATTTTTAAAACAAATTCTTGAAAAGTCGCACCTGCATTATATAAGCCAGACGAAATTAAGCTATAAGCATATGTGATGACTACAAGTGCACAGATCATTTGTAGCTAGTTTCAAAATAAAGATATCCATCCCACATGGAGCAGGTGTCTGAAATCTAATAATTCTTGAAATAAGTATTGCAATAGAAATGCTATATAAAGTTCTAAGTAACAAGATAAATTGCGGGTATTGTGTAAAAAGGTGTTTTGGGGTTTTAGGTATAAGAGCAATAATAAAGTAAAGCAAAGTAACTTAATACATAAAGTAAGTATCACGTATCTAAGAGAGATTGGAACCACAGTAGGGAAAAAACATTCTTAGGGAGTAGCGGATACATCACTAGTATTTGTGAAGATCTAAGATAAAGATTATCATCATGAACATTCTCAACTATGTATATGTGGGAGGAACTCCGTATGTGGACGAATAGGCAACAACCGCTGCTCACATCATCCTCATAACCACAGCTGTCAGCAATCGACATTAATCGAATTACTGCGCTATTAAGGGATGTAATCCCGTAGGACGTATCCCATGGCATGGATAGTGTTCCGTGAGTTTCTCCGATTTCCCAAGTTGATATGTAAGGAGTGCCAACAGCTTTATAGTCACTATAAGTGTGAGCACGCCTCCATCTACCAACAAGTAGTTCCCTCCATCAAGTCCCCGCAAGAGGCAAATATTGAGAGGTCGACTTCTCTCAACATGAAGATGTAGAGAATCTAACACATGGTCACAGCGATGAATATCATAATAGACTTTATCTTATTTCAATCTCATACTATGGTTTCTCCATCTCCCCAAGAACTAATGATCTACTCATACATGGAGGCAATCAACATCATGGCAATGATAATGGAAACGATCATAGATAAATAGTACTTGTATAAATCCACAACGAGTATAGGAATTACAACAAGATCTAAACGAGATATAGATGGGATGGATGGAGATGGTGGTGATGCAGCAGTGGATAATGACGATCGATGCCTTATCCTCCCGGATCTACGCAGGGCGAAGATGGATCCCTTGTGGATGAGTTCCCCCTCTAGATGCCTTCCGGAGGTGAGGTTTCTGCGATTTCTGGGTGTTCTGTATGTCGTCTCCTCGAACGAGTTGCATGGGGGTGAAACTATTTGATGAGGCGGAGGCGGCGCCAACTATACGGCCAGAGGTATATGGGCGGAAGAAATGCTCCCGCCGTATAGTTGGTCATTGCGCTCTCTGCCTCCTTTGTTCACTTCTGGTTTTCTTCTAGTATTATTAATATTTCCCAAATAAGCGATTTATGTTTTTTTACTCCTTTTCTCCACAGTACAACTGCTTCAAATATTGTATCTATTGGATCCATCATCTATCCTGATCCTAGTGAAAACAGACATAAAATGTGCGCGCGAGCACCGTAAAATACCAAGATCCTACATCTACAATGCAAAATAATAATATAAAACATGATGCAAATATGCACTCATCAACTTCCCCAAGCTTAGACTCTTGCTCGTCCCGAGCAAGTTTTTAGCTTAATGGATGTGATCCTCATATTCATGAAGCTGAGTCGATCAAATAAATGAGGCAATTTCAGCATGTGTTTATCATGTACGATACAGGAGAATAAGTTCATGAATTGTACCTTACTCGAACCATCTGAATAGTATTGCATGGCTTCCACACCTTAGTTATCAATAGTTCATAAAAGATGAATCTCAACATAAGATAAAATAATCCAGTTCAATCGAATGAGTTAATGAGTTAGTCCCAAGAGTTCTAGGATCAACGTATTCACTTGGGATTCAAAATCTCAAAAGTGTCTCTTTGTCATACTACAATACAGTGGTATATGCCTATTTTCTCTTTGCACATTCGCTCTTTTTCTTATTTTCTTTTGCATACATGCTCACACTTTTGTTTTAAGTGTTGTGCAAAGGAGCTAGCCATATATTCCACTTCATGTAGGAAATCAAAGTTCAACGATCTCAATTATAAAATTCCAACTGTGTATGAAGCATTCTTATGACTTGAGATTCTACCATGACTTCTACTCACTCTATTTGGATAGCACTTTCACTTTCCTTTATTCAAGGTTTTATTTTTCGAGTTAATTGTATAGATAATTTTTCTTTGTGAATCAAACCGTAGACTTATAGTATATTGACCAAATTATCTTTATGTGCTCCAGTAATATCAATGGTGTGGAAGACTCCTATTGCTATCATCGAGCGCAAGTAAAATCATACTCAAGCCATTCATATATCAATAAAGCAAACACAAACTCAATATTGCTCCATATATAATAATAAACTCGGAATTTCATAAAAGGGATCAACTATTCCTGAAGGGAATTCTAATGATGCAAACTTTATTTCTAGTTTGAACTAATGCAGAATAATAATAAAAAATTATAACATAGATTAGAAGGTCTTAAAGATCTCCCCAAGCTTGGAATCAAGCCAAGCGGGATCAAATAATCATTTTGTACCGTGATTGTTGTAGATCACTATGGTGCCATGGCATGTAGCACCGTGGTGCGTAGCTTATTATTGGTCTCCTCTAGAGTAGTTATGCGGCTGTAGCACCTACGCAGATCATATTGCAGAGTGTCCACTCTATCTGCAAGCTTGGTCACCAAAGGAAGGAGGTCTTCCTTCTTCTCCATATCATTGAGACGGTGACAGATTTCGACGCAATGGAGTAGCTCCTGCTTCTGATATACCTCTAGTGCCTGCACATGATCCTTGGTCCTGGGGACAACTTCTTCTTCGTCATCCATGATTGATGGATCGGGGAAGTGGAAACCGTACCTCCACTCTTCTTGAGGCTTAACCTTTATACGAGCACCAATGGTTGGCTTCGAGAGTGGAACCTCCCCTTCCTTGCTAGCACCTGCACCAATGTTAGATAGTTCCTTATGCTTGTGTGGCCTCGGATCTATGGTGATGAACTTGACCATCTCGACACGCCCTTTTCCATGTGGCTTGTGATCTTCTCTCTCTTGTTGAGCTTTCTTCATTGACGCCCAGTTGATTCCTGGTACTTCGGGCTAGACCTCTCCACCTCCTCATCATCGTCCTCCATGGACGGGCTGCTAGAGCGGTCCCTAGAAGGAGCAATGAGCCCCATGGGTTTCCCATGGCCTGGGGTGAGATAATGCATTTCTAGATTGGTTTCTGTAGATTGCGATTAGAGAGCGAGACAATGGCAGTATATAAGACACGTCAGAGGTCTGTGAAACTTGCGAGAAACACCAAATTGTCGTCCAAGAAAAGAATCCAAATGGAACAGAAAAATAAATCACGGACTTGGAAGTAACCTACCGTGTAACGACCAACTATACGGGCGCGGCCCGTACAGGTCTAGCCGTATAGTTGGTTTTAGGCAGATATTTCCCAATATCTCGGGTCCAGGTCGATTAAATCACGACTCAGAACCGACAATAATGTTTTTTATTTAGATGAGTAAAAGAAAGATCAAACTAAAAACTGTCAGAGAGTTTAGCGACCAACTATACGTCCGCAATTTTTTTTTCGGTCGTATAGTTGTGACCGTATAGTTGCAAACACCGAAAATCAGAAGTTCCTGGGAGTTTAGCGACCAACTATATGGACAGAATTTATCACGATCCATATGAACTCTCACCTTTGCATCAAGTATGTAAGAACAAAATTTATCACAAGAGAAAAATACAACAAACAGTTACTTTTCTTCCTTCGGGTAATTCTTTTGAGCACCATTAAGAGTTCTACTAGCATGATGTATAATATTAAATCTACGACCAATATGTTGTCCAAGAGTTACTCCGACAACATCATCACTAGCTTCACATATTAAGTCAAAGGTTGTATCCCAAATAGGTGGTTTAATGATGGGAGCACGAGTTAAATCATTTTTTAGTTTAGCAAAGGCTTCAAGACACTTATCATCAAAATTAAATCTCATTCCCTTTTGCAAGAGGTTAGTCAAAGGTTTAGATATCCCAGAGAAATTTCTAATGAACCTTATGTAAAAAATCACATGGCTAAGAAAACTTCTTATACCTTTAATATCCCTAGGTGGTGGCATTCTCTCTATTACTTCAACCTTAGCTCTATCAACTTCAATTCCCTTACATGATACCTTGTGTCCAAGGACTATACCTTCTTTGACCATAAAGTGGCACTTCTCCCAGTTTAGAACAAGATTAGTTTCTTCACAACACTGCAAAACTCTCTTGAGATTATCCAAGCAACTAGTAAATGAAGTTCCATAGATAGAAAAGTCATCCATAAATACTTCGATTATATGTTCTATAAAATCAGAAAAAATAGCTGTGATACATCATTGAAAAGTAGCTGGAGCATTACATAGACCAAATGGCATACGTCGGTAAGCATGTAAACCGTAAGGACTTATGAAAGTTGTTGTAAGTTGGTCATCCGGATGAACAGCTATTTGAGAGAAACCATAATATCCGTGCAAGTAAGAAAAATGAGTATGGTTTGCTAAGCTTTCTAAATTTTGATCTATGAATGGTAATGGATAATGATCTTTCCTAGTTTGTTTATTTAATTTCCTGAAATCTATGCACATCCTGTGCCCAACAAAAGTTCTAGTAGGTATTAGTTCATTGTTTTCATTAGGAACAATAGTAA
This sequence comes from Avena insularis, assembly GCA_023614405.1. NCBI lineage: Eukaryota > Viridiplantae > Streptophyta > Magnoliopsida > Poales > Poaceae > Avena > Avena insularis. The sequence goes on from CM042688.1 coordinate 242,802,693, forward strand.
AACCGCCATTCTTAGGGACACAATGAATAGGACTTACCCAATCACTCTCTTTAATAGGATAAATTATACCCGTGTCCAGTAGGCATACAATTTCTTTTCTTACCACTTCTTTCATTTCAGGCTTCAATCTTCTATTAAATTCTGCAACTAGTTTATCACCTTCTTCCATGAATATTCGATGGACGGCTATCATGGGACTAATGCCCTTCAAGTCATCCATTGAGTACTGATACGTCATAAATGTATCTATAATTTTTTATGTTCCATGCTTATTTTATATCTACATTCTTAAGTTTTGTTCACACTTTGAGGTATTTTTATACATTTTATGGAACTAATCTATTAACAAGATGCCACGGTGCTAGTTGCCTATTTTCTGCTTTTTTTTGTTTTAGAAAACCTAGTAAGGAAAAATTCTCGGAATTTGATGGGACAAAAGCCAAATTCAATATTTCACTAGAAGGAATAGGGAGTTCGGAGGGGAGACAAAGTGGCGCACCAGGACAGCCACACCTGGTGGTGGTGCATCCTCGGGGCGCGCCACCAGGGGGTGTGGGCCCCCTAGTACTCCACCTACCTTGCCCCTTCGCCTATAAAAGCCTCCCAGGACAAAAACCCTAAGCAACCCGATCAGAAATCCACTAAAGAGTCTGTAGAAGCCGCCATCTCCATCCCTAGATTGGGGGATCCGAAGCTCTTCCCGGCACCCTGTCGGAGGGGAGCAATCACCCTGGAGGCCTTCTTCATCACCATGCCTGCCTCCGGTGTGATGCGTGAGTAGTTCACCTTGGACTATGGGTCCATGTAGTAGCTAGATGGTGGGTTATCCTCCTTTATGCTATCATGTTTAGATCTTGTGATCTCCGTTCATGATCAAGATCATCTATTTGTAATCTTACATGTTGTGTTTGCGGGGATCCGATGGATATTGAGATACTATTTTAGATTGATTATTGATTCTATCATGTCTATGTTATTTGTGATCTTGCATGCTCTATGTTGTTAGTATATATCTTGGCCAAGTAGATGCTTGCAACTCCAAGAGGGAGTATTTATGCTCGATATTGGGTTCATGCCTCTAGTAATCTAGGGAAGTGACAGAAATCTCTAAGGTTGTGCTATTGCTACTAGGGAGAAAACATCAATCCTATGTCCATGGGGCAATTGTATTGTTTAATTTACACACTTTGCTTAATGCAATTATCTGTTGCTTGCAACTTAATACTGGAAGGGGTTCGGATGATAACCAGAAGGTGGATTATTAGTCATAGATACAGTTGGATTACGGTCTATGTATAATGTTGTAATGCCCAATCAAATCTCATAGGAGTCAATATGTCTAGTATATGCATTCTTATGCTTTCTCAATATGTCAATTGCCCCACTATAATTTGTTCACCCAACATGCTATTTATCTTAAGGAGAAACACCTCTAGTGAACTATGGACCCTAGTCCATTCTTTTACCATCAATATACCATCTATTGTTTACCATTTATTGTTTACTTTCTGCAAGCAATTACTATCTTCCACACTATACGTTTAATCCTTTGTTTTCAGCAAAACAAGTGAGATTGACAACCTCATTGTAAGTTGGGGCAAAGTTCTGTGGTTGTGTTTTGCAGGATTCCAAGTTGTTAGCAACACCTTGGAGTTGTTTCATTGCCCCTACTGGTTCGATAACCTTGGTTTCATAACTGAGGGAAACTTGCAGCTATGCTCATCATACCTTCCTCTTGGGGTTCCCAACGAGTTCGACGTATCTTGAGCCATCGAGCATTTTTCTGGCACCATTACCGGGGAGTTAAGGACAGCTTCAATCTCTTCCTCCCCATCAATCACTTTTCAGGGAGAAAGAAGATTCTTGCAAGGGGAGTCTCTCACAACCAATCCATTTACTTTGTTTTTTGTTTTGCTTAGTTTATTTTTGCTTTGTTTGCTTGTTTATTTTTATCAAAAACACAAAAAAATAGTTGTACTGGTTTGCTTCTTTTATCAAAAACACCAAAATAATTAGTTCCTATTTCAGTTTCTATTTCTGTTGGCTTGCTTTAATCTTACAAAAATGAATACTCCTTAAAACACTAAGTTGTGTGACTTCACTAGCACAAACAACAATGATTTTATGTGCACACCTATTGCTCCACCTGTTCCTGAAGCTACTTTCTTAGAAATCAAATCTGCTTTGCTCAATCTTTTTATGAAAGAACAATTCTCTGGTGCTCGTACTGATGATGCTATTGCTCACCTTAATAACTTTGTTGAAATTTGTGAGATGCAAAAACACAGGGATATAGATGGAGATATTATTAAGCTTAAATTGTTTCCTTTCGCTTTGAGAGGAAAAACTAAAGAATGGTTGTTATCCCTAACTATAAATAGTATTGATTCTTGGATTAAATGCAAAGATGCTTTCATTGTAAAATACTATTCTCCTGCTAAGATTATATCTATGAGAAGTGAAATAATGAAATTTAAACAATTTTATAATGAACATGTTGCTCAAGCTTGGGAAAGAATGAAATCTTTGGTAAAGAATTGCCCCACTCATGGACTGACTGCTTGGATGATTATCCAAACCTTTTATACAGGACTAAATTATTCTTCAAGAAATCTATTGGATTCTGCTGATGGAGGCACCTTTATGACCATTACTTTGGGTGCTGCAACAAAGCTTATTGATAATATGATGGTTAACTATTCTGAATGGCACACTGAGAGAGCTCCACAAGGTAAGAAGGTAAATTCTGTTGAAGAAACCTCCTCCTTGAGTGATAAAATTGATGTTATTATGTCTATGCTTGTTAATGGAAAAGCTCATATTGATCCAAATCATGTTCCCTTAGCCTGTTTGGTTGCTCAAGAAGAGCAAGTTGATGTGAACTTCATTAGAAACAATAATTTCAGCAAAAATGCCTACAGGAATAATTTTTGTAGTAATAATTATAGGACATATCCTCCCAATAATGGCAATGCTTATGGAAATTCCTACAACAACAATAGAAGTGCACCCTCTCAACTTGAAGTCATGCTTAAGGATTTTATTTGTAAACAAACTGCATTCAATAAAACTGTCAAGGAAAAACTTTTGAATGCTGAAAAAAATATATCATCTTTGTCTGAAGCACAATGCTCTTTGGTTAATAAAATGGCTGCCAAACCTAAAACTATGGAAAACCCCTTTGCTGATACTAATGCCATACAAGTTAGAATCTATGAAAAATGTTAGATTGTTAGCTAAATTACATGCTAAGTGGGAAAGAGAAGATGAAATTTATAGAAATAGTAGTATTTGTAATATTACCACCACCAATGTTGATGCTAGCAAACCACATGAAGTCCCCATTCCTTTTGCAACAATGCCTAAACCAATGGAACCTTTTCCAATAAAAATGCTGAAATTCTTCGAAATATGGGAAACAATAGCTCTACTACCTTGGATGGTAATTATGATTTTGATCTTGATGGTTGCAATATTTGTGAAGTAATTATGTTCCTACAAAAGCTTGCTAAAATTCCTAATGCTAGTGCTATGAATATGGCCTTTACAAAACACATTAGAGATGCTCTCATAAAAATTAAAGAAGAAAAATTGAAACATAAAGCTTCTATTCCTATGAAATTAGAAGATGGTTGGAAACCCATCATTAATATGAAAGTGACTGATTTTGATCTCAAAGCTTTATGTGATATTGGTGCTAGTGTCTCTATTATGCCTAGAAAGATTTATGAAATGCTTGGTTTGCCACCATTAGGAGATTGTTATTTAGATGTCCAACTTGATGATAATGCTAAAAAGAAACTCATGGGGAGTATTAATGATGTTCTTATTATGGTTAGCAATACTTATGTCCCCATTGATTTCTATGTTTTGGATGTTGAATGCAATGATTCTTGTCCTATTATTTTGGGAAGACCTTTTTCTGAGAACTGTTGGTGCCATTATTGATATGAAAGAAGGCACCATTAAATATAAATTCCCACTCAGGAAAGGTATATAACACTTCCCTAAGAGGAGATAGAAGATTCCTTTTGCCTCTCCTATTAAAATAAAATTTGATCTTAATGCTTCTTCATTGGAAAACACTTGAATCTTGCTCCTATGCCTACCTGAAAGGCGTTAAAGAAAAGCACTATTGGGAGATAACCCAAATTTTTATTCAGTAAGTTTTTCTTTTGTTGAGTATTGGAAGTTATTGCCTCAGTAATAACCTCTACTAATCCTTTTTGTGTGGTTTTTGTGCCAAGAATAACCTCTAATGAGAGAGAAGTAAGACTTGGGAAAGTTGCTGTTCCGAAACAGATTTTTGTGCTTCACTGTAAAAAATTGTGAAAAATCCCTGTACGTTGGATTGAGCTGTAATTTTTTGTTCTTATGTCCCAGGTTGTTATCTGACTTTCGTTAGTTTATCACTTTTCGATTTGAGCAACAGAAGGTTTTCGAAAAAATCGGTTTTTACCTGCTGGTCTATTTTGACAGATTTCTGCCATTATTTGCATTTGCCTGTTAATCTCTTTCTCTTTGAGTTCTCTTTGATCACTTGATCTTTTAGAAGGAATTGCTACAGTATCTTGTGTTTTAATGGAAGTTTTACTTATGTTGAAACTAAACCCAAAGACTTATTATCTTAAATACACTAATGTTGCTAATGAAGATTGTGTGAAGTTTTGTATGAAGGAAATTTTAAAGTGTAGGGAAGAATAATGTGATGAGATGAAGTATGGACAAAAGCTGAAGCTTGGGGATGCCACCCGTGTCACCCCAAGAAATATTCAAGAAGTACAAGCGTCAAAGCTCGGGGATGCACAAGGCATCCCCTTCATCAATAAAAATCTCAGGTTTTCTTCCAAACACTTCATTTTATTGTTTCATGCACAATTGTGTTGTTCATGGAGTGTCTTAATTTTTGTTTTTTGTTTGCTTAAATAAATTGGTTGAACCCCCGCATTCATACATTGTTTCAAATAAGTTGATCTGTGTTGGAAACGAGTAGGAAGTTTCTTATAAGTGGTACAAAAGGAGCTTGTTTTGACTGTGGTCTAGACTTTATCATGTCATTTTTGATGTTGCTTTGACTTTATGCTTAGTAATTATTGCTTTAGCATGACTTGTTCCAAACAATTGAGATTGCTTAATGTGCCTTGAAAGAATCATGCGTTGTTTTGGCATACAAAAGAATAATATTGTGGTATTCTCCTTTGATTCTTTATTTGGGTTGACTTGGCACATGCTTACACCATCATTTAGTTTTTGACTTGTAATATTACTTTATTCTTTAATTAATAATGTGTTGCTTTGCATGATTATGGCCATTATTGCTCTCTTAGTTGGTCGCTCCCAGTCTTTTACTAGCCTCCACATGTACCAAGTATGAGTTCCACTCATGCATCCAACTCCAAATGAAACCAAGTTATTCCAAAGAGTCCACTATAAATTCCTATGCATGGTGTGTTACACCATTCCAACTATATTCATGTTTTTATCTACCTTCCAAATGAAACTTGTTATGTGAAAATTAGTTATTAAAGCTCTCACAAACTTGATGGCACACTTTACTTTCTTGCACTTAATAAACTTGAACCATTGTCTCCATCTATGGTGATTATATGCTTGCACTTTATAAGTTGAGAATTAGCAGAACCATGTACCATGGGGAACGCTTTCAACATTGCACTTATCATTCAGTTGATATCATGTTCTTTTGTTTATGGATCCCGACAGTGTGAAATAAAAGGGGAGCTTGTAAGCTCATGGAGTTTGTATGTGTGTTAGAGAAACGCTTGGGCCACTAGCCTAAGCCATGCCTAATCATGGTGGAAACTTGTAGCATAACCATAGTAAGCATTCTGTGAAGCATCCTCAATAAAAACCTATGCAAATAGCAAATAAAAAGATCGTTGAGATGCTCATTGTCTGTTGCCTTGTCATTTTGATATGGTATAGCTCCTGTGTCATGGGGCAAGGGGTACCCCGTTGGCGGTTCTCTATGATACACATGTACTTACAATGACAAGAACTTACTTGTGACTAAAGTTGAGTAGCATGAGGTTCGGTACTCGTAAGCAAGGGGCATGAGATTTTCAACTTATAACTTGTCAATCATATCCTCATATTTGTGTCACTTTAACCTTAATCACCTCAAGATGCTTATGATAGGGGCAATGAGAGCTAAAAACTAATAAGTACCATAATTTTTGGAAGCTCTTTATGGGACTTGAATCCCTGCTTCCCTTTGTGAAGGGCCTTTCTTTTTTTACTATTATGTTGAGTCTCCATCTTCTATCTTCATGCACCAATTGAGAGAGCATAGTGGTCATTCTTAGTTTAATGTGCATTGTCCCAAAACTTGTTGATTGATTCATAACTTTTATATTGCTTGTTCTTAAATTATTTGTATCTAGTCACCCTTATGAACTTTGAAGGTGTCCTATGCATTTATGTTTTGCTATACCGTGAGGGACAAGCTGAATACCACTCTTATTATGTTTTCTATATGCGAAAAAACAAACATCTTTCAATGCATTGTTATTCATGATCTTTTGTTTGTACCTTTTCATGTTACAACATAGTTGCTATGTATTATTGTTAGAACTATATCTTTCATGTCTATGTTAGAGTACTATGATCCCAGCTATCAATGTTTTACAAATACCTTTATCAAGATTATGATGGTGCATGTCACCTCAAAAATTATTCTTTTTATCACTTACCTACTCGAGGACGAGTAGGAGTTAAGCTTGGGGATGCTTGATACGTCGTAAACGGGTCTATAATTTTTGATGTTCCATGCTTGTTTTATATCTAATTTCTTATGTTTTGTTCACACTTTGAGGTATTTTTATACATTTTCTAGAACTAACCTATTAACAAGATGCCACAGTATCAGTTGCTTGTTTTTTCTTTCAGAAAAGCTAGTAAGGAAATATTCTCGGAATTTGACGGTACAAAAGCCAAAGTCAATATTTTACCAGAAGGAACACGGAGTCCAGAGGGGAGACGAAGTGGCACACTAGGGAGGCCATACCTGGTGGCGGCACGGCCAAGGGGCACGCCACCAGGGGGTGTGGGCCCCTGGTACTCCACCGACCTTGCCCCTTCTGGGACGAAAACCCTAAGCAACCCGATCAGAAATCCACATAAGAGTCTGTAGCCACCGCCATCTCCATCCCTAGATCGGGGGCGATCCGAAGCTCTTCCCGGCACCCTGCCGGAGGGGAGAGATCACCCTGGAGGACTTCTTCATCACCATGCCTACCTCCGGTGTGATGCGTGAGTAGTTCACCCTTGGACTATGGGTCCATGTAGTAGCTAGATGGTTGGTTCTCCTCCTTTGTGCTATCATGTTTAGATCTTGTGAGCTCCGTTCATGATCAAGATCATCTATTTGTAATCTTACATGTTGTGTTTGCGGGGATCCGATGGATATTGAGATACTATTTCAGATTGATTATTGATTCTATCATGTCTATGTTATTTGTGATCTTGCATGCTCTCCGTTGTTAGTAGCTATCTTGGCCAAGTAGATTCTTGCAACTCCAAGAGGGAGTATTTATGCTCGATAGTGGGTTCATGCCTCTAATAATCTGGGGAAGTTACAGAAATGTCTAAGGTTGTAGATGTGCTATTGCTACTATGGAGAAAACAGCAATCCTTTGTCCATGGAGCAATTGTATTGTTTACTTTACACACTTTGCTTAATGCAATTATTAGTTGCTTGCAACTTAATACTGGAAGGGGTTCAGATGATAACCTGAAGGTGGATTATTAGTCATAGATGCAGTTGGATTACGGTCTATGTATAATGTTGTAATGCCCAATCAAATCTCATAGGAGTCAAGATGTCTAGTATGTGCATTGTTATGCTTTCTCAATCTGTCAATTGCCCCGCTATAATTTGTTCGCCTAACATGCTATTTATCTTAAGGAGAAACACCTCTAGTGAACTATGGACCCCAGTCCATTCTGTTACCATTAATATACCATCTACTGTTTACCGTTTACTATTTACTTTCTACAAGCAATTACTATCTTCCACACTATACGTTTAATCCTTTGTTTTCAACAAAACCAGTGAGATTGACAACCTCATTGTAAGTTGGGGAAAGTTCTGTGGTTGTGTTGTGCAGGATTCCAAGTTGTTAGCAACACCTTGGAATTGTTTCCTTGCTCCTACTGGTTTGATAACCTTGGTTTCATAATGGAAGGAAACTTGCTCCTGTGCTCATCATACCTTCCTCTTGGGGTTCCCAACGAGCTCGGCGTATCTTGAGCCATCAAGTACCCAAAGGCTTGGCGATGCTCCTTAAGTATCCTCATGAGTTCTTCTTCTTCTCCTGAAAGTTTAGCACTAATAATAACTGGAAATTTATTGGTATCATCTAAAAACCTGTATTTGAGATTATCTGGTAGATCCTTCAACTCTAGGGGTGGTAATTCCTCGTCCCCTCTCTTTTCTGGCTCTTCAAAAGCCTCATCTGTTGGAGGTCCCAAAATAGGAAGTGAATCGAATTCATATTCTAGTTCTTCTAGGGACTTGTCCTCCATAACTATTTCTTCATAATTTGGATCTTCATTTATTTCTTCTTCTTGATTACCAAAGAAAAGAGCTGCCATTTCCTCAATAGTTCTCTCTTCCTCTTCTTCTTGTACTTGTGGAGGTCTGTCTTTAAATTTGGAAAAATGGAATTTATTTTCCGTTCCCCAAGCTTAAGAGTCACAATCTCCTTTTTGAAATTGACATCGGCACCTATATCACCCAAAAAGGTTCTTCCAAATATAATAGGGCATAAAGTATCAGCTGGCATATCAACAACTACAAAGTCGATAGGAAAGTCTTTGTTGCCAATTGTGACAGTTGCATTGTCAACTACTCCCATTGGAATTCTAAGATTTTTATTGGCCAACATAAATGTTATATTAGTATTCTCAATTGTAGCCGGTTCTATTTCTTCTTTTATTTCTAGGTAAAAATCATAAGATATAACATTAACTTCAGTGCCAACATCACATAAACCGTAATGAGAGGTTTCTTTAAATATGCAGAGAAGAATAAGCTTACCCACATATTTTACCTTTGTTTTACCTTCAACCAATATGGAAGTCTCTACATCAAGTTCAACTATGTTACAGTGTGAGTACATAGCCATAATTGCTTCCTTGGTTACCCCTTCTTGTTTGGTTTCCTTCAGATGTTCCACAACTTCTGGAACGCTTTCCTCTTCCCTCTTTTCCTGTACTGCTTTGACCTGTTCATATTGAAAAATATGCTTTTATGCAGTGTTAGGGAAAGCCACTTCATATATTGGTTCTATGGAGGCAAGTGTTGCTTTATCTTCTCTTTTCTTTTCTGGTTTAGGTGGTGGATCATACTTAACTGGACCCTCCTTTGGAGCTTTAATATGTTCTATAAAAGCTTTAACAACTTGCAACACAAGATCTAAATCCATATAAAGTTCTTTAGATAATTCTTTAACATGGCCTTTTTTATTATAGTCATGAATACAATCATGCTCTATTTCTACGCCTCCTTCACTTCCTAGACCAAAATTCCATGAAACTCTATGATCACGAATTGTATTAAGTAAAGCCCAAGCTTTAGGTATAGGAAGATTCATAAAGGGTCCTTCCGTGAAAGAGTCTAGTTCAATTTTATTAGGTTCAATTAAACCGCCATAAAACATATGTAACAAATACCATTCAGGCAAATCATGATAAGGACATAGTCGTAGTAAATATTTAAATCTAATATAAGCTCTTACTAGTCCTTCATTAGAACGATTCTTCCAAGTCATTATAAGACGCCTAATTACAAAAGATTTTGATAATGGATAATATTTTGATAGGAATTCACATGCTAGATTATCCCAAGTAGTAGTGGCTTCAGTGGGTAGAGATCTGTACCATGAGAGAGTTGTACTTGTAAAAGTTTGACTAAAAAGTTTAACCCTTACCTCATCAGCAGTATATCCCGTCAATTGAAAAGTGCCACATATATCTTTAAAACATGTAGTATGCTTACATGGATCAGGATCTTCTTCATCCCCGGTAAATTGCTTCTTATGTAGAATACTAAGTAGTAGAGGATTTATTTCAAACCCCCTTGTCTTCTCATTGGAGTTGTCTCTTTTATAAATATCATAGGGCTTCCCAGAGTGGTTTAGTGGGTTAGCACTAATCATATGCTCAAAATCCATTATGTTGGTGGAAACCTATAACTCAAAACAAAATTTAGCAAGACAAAAATAAATAATCAAAAACTAAAAGACCTACAGTGCTTAGCTCCCCGGCAACGGTGCCATAAAATAGCTTGATGAGTGCAAGTGCATAGATCGTTTGTAGCTAGTTTCGAAATAAAGATATCGATCCCACAGGGAGCAGGGGTCTGAAGTCTATAATTTTTGAAATAAGTATTGCAATAGAAATGCTAGATAAAGTTCTAAGTAACAAGATAAAATGCGAGTATTGTGTAAAAAGGTGTTTTTGGGTTTTAGGTATAAGAGCAATAATAAAGTAAAGCAAAGTAACTTAATATAGAAAGTAAGTGTCGCGTATGTAAGAGAGATTGGAACTGCAGTAGGGAAAAAGAGTTCTTAGGGAGTAGCGGATACACCACTAGTATTTGTTAAGATCTAAGATAAAGATTATCATCATGAATATTCTCAACTATGTATGTGTGGGAGGAACTCCGTATGTGTTCGAAGAGGCAACAACCGCTGCTCACATCATCCTCATAACCACAGAGTCAGCAATCGACATCAAACAAATTACTGCACTATTAAGGGACGTAATCCCGTAGGACGTATCCCATGGCATGGATAGTGTTCTATGAGTTTCCTCGATTTACCAAGTTGATACATAAGGAGTGCCAACAGCTTTATAGTCACTGTAAGTGCTAGCACGCCTCCGTCTACTAATAAGTAGTTCCCTCCATCAAGTCCCCGCAAGAGGCAAATATTGAGAGGTAGACTTCTCTCAACATCAAGATGTAGATAATCTAACACATGGTCACAACGATGAATATCATAATATAATTTATCTTATTTCAATCTCATACTAGGGTTTCTCCATCTCCCCCAAGAACTAATGATCTACTCAGACATGGAGGCAATCAACATCATGGCAATGATAATGGAAACAATCATAGATGAATAGTACTTGTATAAATCCACAATGAGTATAGAAATTACAACAAGATTTAAATGAGATATAGATGGGATGGATGGAGATGGTGGTGATGAAGTGGTGGATGATGAAGATCGATACCTTAGCCTCCCGGATCTGCGCAGGGTGAAGATGGATCCCTTGTGGATGAGTTCCCCCTCCAGATGCCTTCTGGAGATGAGGTTTCTAAAATTTTTGGTTGTTCTGTATGTCGTCTCCTCAATTCAATTGCATGCGGTGAAACTATTTGACGAGGCGGAGGTGGCGCCAACTATATGGCCGGAGCTATACGGGCGGAAGAAATGCTCCTGCCATATAGTTGGTCGTTGCGCTCTCTGCCTTCTTTGTTCGCTTATGGTTTTCTTCTGGTATTATTAATATTTCCCACATAAGTGATTTACGTTGTTTTTGACTCTTTTTCTCCACAGTACAACTTCTTCAATAATTGTATCCATTGGATCCATCATCTGTCCTGATCCTGGTGAAAACAGACATAAAGTGTGTGCACGAGCGCCGTAAAATACGAAGATCCTACATCTACAATGCAAAATAATAATATAAAACATGATGCAAGTATGCACTCATCAATATGTGCCATAAGGGCAAGTGAAGGTTGTTTTCTCTTGATCTTCCGGTTGTATAGAAATTTGAGAATATCTAGAATAACCATCAAGAAAATAAAATAAGAATTATTACTAAGTCTTTCTAAAATTTTATCCATAAATGGTATGGTTTTATGATTTTTCCGTCTCTCGCGGTTTAATTTTCTAAAATCAATGCACATGCGATATCCAACAATAGGTTTTACAGGAACTAGCTCACCATCCTCATTCATAGCAGCATCAAGACCCCCTTGTCTTGGTATGCAATGAGCTGGGTTAACCCACTTACTGTCAGAAATAGGAAATATTATGCCAGCATCTAATAAGCGTATAACATCTTTTCTTACTATTTCCTTCATTTTTGGATTAGTCCTTCTTTGTGTATCAACCACAGGTTCAGCATCATCAAGCATGGTAATCTTATGTGTTACAATAGATCGATCTATTCCTTTAATATCACTTAGAGTATACCCAAAGGCTTCACGATGCTTAACCAAGACCAAAATGAGTTTATTTGTTTCATTTTCTGATAGATTTTTACTAATAATAACATTACATTTATTTTCATTATCTAGAAACTCATACCTCATATCATCTGGAAGTTGTTTCAATTCAATTGGCGGAGGTTCTTCATCTCCTTTTCTTACCAGTTCTTCATAGTCATGTGGATTTTGTGCTTATAGAACTGAATAAAGGTAATCATACATGTCTTCTCTCTCCTCATCATCCGGTGCTTCGTCCCAATTAATTAGGCTCCTCCCCAATTCATCTTGTGGAGTACTGAAATGAATTGCGGCCATCTCGGCAATTGTTTTATCTTCCTTGATATCTTCCACCTCATATGGCCTCTTCTTTAGTTTGGCAAAGTGGAATGTCATTTCCTCTTCTCTAAACATCAATGAAATAGTCTCCTTCTTATTATCAACTCGAGCTTTGGTTATGGAGACAAAAGGCCTGCCTAAAAGAATAGGACAAAAAGAATCTCGAGGCATGTCAACAATATGAAAATCAAGCGGGTACATGAGCAATCCAATAAAGACATAGATATTTCCGAAAACACCTTCTCGTTTTATATTATTTATATTAGACAATTTAATAGTAGTGTATACCTGTTCCACATCTGGATTATTTAAATTGTAGCGAAGTTCCTCACAAAGTGATGAAGGCATAATGTTTATAGTGGAAATCGACTTACAAATTCCGTATAAGAAAGTTTCTCCACAATATATAGGAGTCATAGGTTTAGAAGTTCTGTTACCTCGTACCTTACCTTCGATGAATTCTGAGGTTTCAAGTCTAGCATAACCACTTCATTATCCACTGTTCGTGCTTCCATAAGATCCTTCAACATAACATTATTTATATTGGTAGCTTCGGGGTTCTTTCCTGGTTTCTTTAATCTTCTCTTTATTGTTCTTCCTCTTTTTGCTTTTTCTTGATATTCTCTTGAATAGGTGCATAGGAGAACTCTTCCAATAGCACTCTTGCATGCTTCTTTTCTCCGAGGGGTTTATGGGGTTCCCATTCTATAGGTACTTGTAAATTCCCTGCATAATTCTCAATAATTTTCTTTACTAAGTAAGAATCAATACCAAGGGTTTTAATCATCACACAAGTCCTTTCATCTATAAGGAAATCATTAACACAAGCATATTCAGAGAAAGTATTTGTAATGTTCTCCTTGTTTTTAAGATTTTCCGTTGCCTCCCTCATTTTCATTATTAATTTTCCAAGATTCATCATAGGTATAGGATAGAAAACTACCATTAGAAGCGGTGTCTAGATTCATTCTATTTTCATTATTAAGCCCTCCATAAAAAGTGTGAGTGATTTACCAATCAGGCAAACGATGATGGGGCAATTATCTAGAGAGCTCTTTTACCTTAGATACTCTTCATACAGACCCTCACCAAGACTATTTTGGAAACTGGTAATAATACCTCTCATCCCGTGAGCTTTGCTTTTTGAGTAATATTTTGATAGGAAATTGGTTGTCAATTCCATCCAAGTCCTAGGTGCTTCTGCACAAAAAGATATATACCAGTCACAAAAATTATTAAAGAGAGTTTCTCTAAACAACTGGGTTTTAACCATATCAAGATTACAGTCATCAAACATAAAGGAACTGAGAATGTCTTCAAATAACTATAAGTGTCCATATGGACTCTCTTCATTGGTTCCTGCAAATTTCTTAGAGTGTAGTAGTTCAAATAATAAAGGGTGGATCTCAATTCCATCCGGATTTATGCTTTCATTGACAGTTATAAAAGCATCCATGGGCGAACCCATTTTCCTTACTGCCTCAAGCTGGATTAAATGCTGAGTGTTGTCCATTGTTGCAGTCCTACAATCTTAAATTAAAAATTAGTACAATGAAAGTAAATAACTAAAAGTAAAGTGACTTATAGCGCTAAGCTCCTCGGCAACGGTGCCAGAAAATAGCTTGATGACTGCAAGTGCACAGATTGTTTGTAGCTAGTTTCGAAATAAAGATATCTATCCCACAGGGAGCAGTAGGCGAAAGACTAAAATGCTTTTAACTAAAACTAAATGAAGTACTAAAGGAAAAACTTTGAGATGCAACAAAAGTAGAATTGTTTTTGGGTTTTTGATTGAACGAAGTAATTAAAGTAAATAAAAACTTAATGCAGAAAGTAAGAATCGCGTATGTAAAAGAACTTGAAACTATAATAGGGAAAAAGGTGTTCTCAGGGAGTGGTGGATACACCACTAGCAATTTAGACTAAGCAATCAAGATTATTGTAACAAATATTCTCATGATATGTATGTATGTGGGAGAAGCTCCATATATGGACAAATAGCAGCAACCACTTCTCACATCATCCTTCATAACCACGGCTGATAGATAAACAACATCAATCGTATTATCTTGCTATTAAGGGATTTCTCCCATCGCATGGACATGGATTTATGAGTTCTCCTTGCTTCCCCAAGTTAGTACGTAAATAATGACAATAGCTTTATAGACACAGTACGTGTTATCATCCCTCCGTCTACCAACAAGTAATCCCCTTCATTGTGTCCTGATAAGAGGCAAATATTAAGAAGGTGCACAACTCCCAATATCAAGATGAAGACAATTAACACATACACATAATGATGTACCATCTCCCTAAGAATTAAAGATCTACTCGGACATGGAGGCAATCAACATCATGGCAATGGTAATGGAAACAATTGTAAATGAATAGTTCTTGTATAAATCCACAACAAGTACAAAAATTATAACAAGATCTAGATGGGGTGAAGATGGGATGGATGGAGATGATGGTGGTGCAGCGGTTGATGAAGATGAAGATCAATGCCTTGGCCTCCCAGATCTGCGTAGGGCGAAGATGGATCACTTGGGAAAATTCCCCCTCCAGATGCCTTCCAGAGGTGAGGTTCGGCAATTTCTGGGTGTTCTATATGCCGTCTCCCTGATCCAATTGCACGGGGTGAAACTATTTGAGGAGGCGGCGGTGGCACTAACTATACGACCGGAACTATATGGCCGAAAAAAGTATTCCGGTCGTATAGTTGGTCGTTAAACACTCTGGATGCCTCAATTGCTTTGGGTTTTCTTCTGATGTTATTGATATTTCCCAAATAATCGATTTACATTGTTTTTGACTCCTTTTCTCCCCAGTACAACTGCTCCAAGAATTGTGTCCATTGTATCCATCATCTGTCCTAATCTTGGTGAAAATAGACATAAAATGTGTGCGCGAACACCAAAAAATACCAAGATCCTACCACTACAATGCAAAAAAATAATATAAAACATGATGCAATTATGCACTCATCAGGTGACATGGCAGACCATTAATCTGCCACTTCCTACATGGACAAGTCTTGTTTTCAATGTCTACAGTATACCTCCATTGAGTTCCACGGTTGTATTATGCATAAACCTCAGCCAATGTACTGGAACTTCTGAACATCCTCATCTTTATCGTTCTCATTGCACTGGTTCTTGCATTCAGTAACATAACCACCTTTGGAAATATTTTATGGCCTAAAATATTTCTTGCACAAATCCTTTGCCTTAAATCTATCTTCACCATTATGCACTATCTTATTGCATCCAACAAAAGAACAATTGCAAGTGTCTTCATGCTCGAAATCTTAGCATTGAAACTCTCTGCCAAATTATTGTAAACAAAATCCATCTTACTTAACCCACCAAACTTGCTTCTGGCCTATAGCTTGGTGTGATGTTCTTCGAGGTATTTTTTCACCTTTGGCACTATATACATGTTCTACATGTAAGTTGCATGCGTGCGTGGGGTGTATGTGTATGCTGATCACCACACGTACTCTTCAAAGATCTTTCCTTTGAACTTATTCATGAAGTTAGTAGAGAGGTGCCGCATGCATTCCCTATGATCAACCCTAGGAAACACAGTATCAACAACATTCTCAAGCCCCTTGCATGCACCAGTGTGTATCACCAAGCCTTTAGGGTAACCAATTACTGCCCGTAGTCTCTGCATGAACCATGTCCAACTTTCATTTGATTCACCCTCAAGAATAGCATAAGCTACGGGAAGAAGCCAATTATGCGCGTCCCCATCACAAGCAGAAGCAACATGTCCCCTGAACTTCCTTGTTAAATAAGTTGCGCCTATTGCCAAGTATGGCCTGCAGCCGTCTAAGAACCCCTTCCAGCATGCCTTCAGGTAGACAAAACATCTTCAGGTAAGGAATCAGAACGTTAAACTTTTTGCTAATCTTTTCTCTGAGTTTAGCAGGTCCAATGTTATGATCCTACCTCACCCAGTCAAGTACAGTAGCAGCAATCCACTTGGTAGTCCCCAGCCTAATTTTATCACTTAAAGAAGTATTAGGGCAGTTGTGTTTCTTCGTGTTTACCTTGATCTACATTCGATAAGAATCCAAATAAATCAGAGCTAATTATCAGGAGAATAAATATGAGAAAGCTTGAAACTAAATGTAGCTATTGCAACCTGAAATGGGTGTCCACCCCGCATTGGAGATGCATGCAATCTCCATTTACACACATTACTTTCCCTATAATCCACCCTAAATCTCTTTTGGGCACTCTTTTCAATGATAAATTTGAACCCAACTCTAATTGTATAGGTAGCAACTGCATATCCATGCCATCATTGTCCCTGTCAAAGTGTATCACTGGCATGTCCTCGTCTTCGTCATTGTATCTGCATCCCATTTCCACATCTTCACATTCCTCTTCCTCATCAGTCCCTTAGTCAGGCTCAAAGTTCGAATCAACCAAATATTCCCTACTCTCCATCCTATCAGGGTCAACAGCCACATCTAGATATGCGCTCTCATCATCATCAATATATTTGAGCACAAAATCATCTACACCGTCACCCATTTCAGTGTCTTCATGCTTGCTTGACAAAGCATCATGCTCAAGGACAAGCTGTAAAGACGTCATGCCGTTACAAACACATATCCTTGCCATCACCACAGGACTAGAAACGCTAATTGGGGTATGCAGAAAAGGAATTACTGTTCTTACCCTTCAATGAGGACGTACGGCACGTTGATCGGTTTCCAAACCACAAAAGCTTTGCACCCAGCTTCCTCTTCCCTTGTTTCGTTCTCCTCTGTGCTTTCTAGACGTGAAGGAGATTTCGTGATCTCTAGCAGCGCAGGACCCATCCGCGTGTTCTCCAGCCACTCATGATCCATCTCCGAGCGGGATCCAGATTACCAGCATTGTTGGGCGCCTAACCCAACACCCGACTCTCGGTTTTCATTTCCAGATGCGCCTGGGCGGTGAATGGCGGCAATGAGACAGGGCGAGGAGGGGAGGGGAGAGGAGGGGAGGGGAGAGTGGGAGGACGATGGCCTAAGGGGAGGACGAGAGTGGTGCACGACTGAACGGAGTGGCGGCAGCAGGACCAGAGGAACGGAGCAGAGCTAGGAGCGACAAAACATGGAAAATTGCAAAATAATGTGTTGGGGGCACTAGTACTCGAACTTGGGATGCGCGCCACCGACGGTGGAGGAGGAGGGCCCTCCAGTCAGAAAACATGCCACGTCATCTTCCCCTGTTTCTGATGCCCTTTTTAAAAAAGAAAACATGCCACATTGTCATCCCCTATTTATGATGGTGTTGCTACAATTCGACGGTACATAGTGGCTCCAAAATAATATTGCATAAACATAAGGGCACAGTTGTAGATAGTTTTAAAATGGAACCCGGTTTGTTTGGTCTCCTACCTCTTCTGGTACATTGCCCCACCAGGTGGATAGCCACGATTGATCTTTTTAATAACTTCGCACTCTTATGCTGAGTAGGGAAATAAAGATTGAGCTGTTAATGCAACGAGTGTCGAATTATTACCCTCTCAGGAAATAGGAGATGATTATTTTCATGCGTGCCTAGAGTTCACACCTACTATCAGTCTGTCACTCCCCTTCTCTGACAAACCAAAGTTCCCCTTGGGCAGCTCCGCCATGATGCACCACCTAGGGTAACATGTCCTGGCCTAAGCAGCCGTGGCCGCTGCCGGTGCCGCCGAAACTGGGGTATTTGGCCCCTATAAGGCATGCGATGAAGCTCTACTTCGAGGTCGGTCTCTCATTGCCATGCCAGGTGGATGATTTCGTCAAATGTGCTGCATCGGTTGCGGCAGCGGCGGTGTTGTCGGCGGCGAGCAGGGCCAAGTAAGCGCTATGGATAAAGCGCACAACGGCATTATGGCGTGGTCTACGCAGGGGAACACAAGGTACGTGTCAAATCGTTCATGCGAGCTTTCCACGGAGGGTACACACCCTTGAACAGGGCAGCACCAAGGTCTAGGAACTCTCGCGTCCAAGCTTCGGCGCGGGCAACCTTACCGCAGTGGGGGAGGTTGGGAACACGCCGTCTGTGGAAAAGATGCTCCATCCAACGCACCATTGGAGGCCAGATCGTGGCGTCGACTAAACGTCTACACTCAGCCTATTGGATTGTTCGATAGCTGGAGTCGTCGGTGGGCAACATCTCAGCGTTGGAATTTAGGTTCCAATTCACACGGACCTACGATCCCTACTATGAGATGCCAAATTTCATGTTCGAAGAAATCGTAGCGGATCGCGAATGGTCCTACTGAACCGGGACTAGTGCGAGTAAAGAAGTCGTGCATGATCGATGCAAATTTCTTGTAGTTTGGCGGGAAGGCAAAAGATCAGTTGGAGTTAAATGATCACCGAACTTACGTCCTCTCAAGGAAATTGGCCACCTAACTTTTCTGGTGGAGATCTGCAGTTTCTTTGGTGAAGAATAGTTAAGTTGAGACTGAAGAATAGTTAATCTGCCACTTCCTACATTGACAAGTCTTGTTTTCATTGTTTACAGTATACCTCCATTGAGTTCCACGGTTGTATTATGCATAAACCTCAGCCAATGTACTGGAACTTCTGAACATCCTCATCTTTATCGTTCTCATTGCACTGGTTCTTGCATTCAGTAACATAACCACCTTTGGAAATATTTTATGGCCTAAAATATTTCTTGCACAAATCCTTTGCCTTAAATCTATCTTCACCATTATGCACTATCTTATTGCATCCAACAAAAGAACAATTGCAAGTGTCTTCATGCTCGAAATCTTAGCATTGAAACTCTCTGCCAAATTATTGTAAACAAAATCCATCTTACTTAACCCACCAAACTTGCTTCTGGCCTATAGCTTGGTGTGATGTTCTTCGAGGTATTTTTTCACCTTTGGCACTATATACATGTTCTACATGTAAGTTGCATGCGTGCGTGGGGTGTATGTGTATGCTGATCACCACAAGTCCCCTTCAAAGATCTTTCCTTTGAACTTATTCATGAAGTTAGTAGCGAGGTGCCGCATGCATTCCCTATGATCAACCCTAGGAAACACAGTATCAACAACATTCTCAAGCCCCTTGCATGCACCAGTGTGTATCACCAAGCCTTTAGGGTAACCAATTACTGCCCGTAGTCTCTGCATGAACCATATCCAACTTTCATTTGATTCACCCTCAAGAATAGCATAAGCTACGGGAAGAAGCCAATTATGCGCGTCCCCATCACAAGCAGAAGCAACATGTCCCCTGAACTTCCTTGTTAAATAAGTTGCACCTATTGCCAAGTATGGCCTGCAGCCGTCTAAGAACCCCTTCCAGCATGCCTTCAGGTAGACAAAACATCTTCAGGTAAGGAATCAGAACGTTAAACTTTTTGCTAATCTTTTCTCTGAGTTTAGCAGGTCCAATGTTATGATCCTACCTCACCCAGTCAAGTACAGTAGCAGCAATCCACTTGGTAGTCCCCAGACTAATTTTAACACTTAAAGAAGTATTAGGGAAGTTGTGTTTCTTCGTGTTTACCTTGATCTGCATTCGATAAGAATCCAAATAAATCAGAGCTAATTATTAGGAGAATAAATATGAGAAAGCTTGAAACTAAATGTAGCTATTGCAACCTGAAATGGGTGTCCACCCCGCATTGGAGATGCATGCAATCTCCATTTACACACATTACTTTCCCTATAATCCACCCTAAATCTCTTTTGGGCACTCTTTTCAATGATAAATTTGAACCCAACTCTAATTGTATAGGTAGCAACTGCATATCCATGCCATCATTGTCCCTGTCAAAGTGTATCACTGGCATGTCCTCGTCTTCGACATTGTATCTGCATCCCATTTCCACATCTTCACATTCCTCTTCCTCATCAGTCCCTTAGTCAGGCTCAAAGTTCGAATCAACCAAATATTCCCTACTCTCCATCCTATCAGGGTCAGCAGCCACATCTAGATATGCGCTCTCATCATCATCAATATATTTGAGCACAAAATCATCTACACCGTCACCCATTTCAGTGTCTTCATGCTTGCTTGACAAAGCATCATGCTCAAGGACAAGTCAGAAGACGCCATGTGCTACAAACACATATCCTTGCCATCACCACAGGACTAGAAACGCTAATTGGGGTATGCAAAAAAGGAATTACTGTTCTTACCCTTCAATGAGGACGTACGGCACCTTGATCGGTTTCCAAACCACAAAAGCTTTGCACCCAGCTTCCTCTTCCCTTGTTTCGTTCTCATCTGTGCTTTCTAGACGTGAAGGAGATTTCGTGATCTCTAGCAGCGCAGGACCCATCCGCGTGTTCTCCAGCCACTCATGATCCATCTCCGAGCGGGATCCAGATCACCAGCATTGTTGGGCGCCTAACCCAACACCCGACTCTCGGTTTTCATTTCCAGACGCGCCTGGGCGGTGAATGGCAGCAGTGAGACAGGGCGAGGAGGGGAGGGGAGAGGAGGGGAGGGGAGAGTGGGAGGACGATGGCCTAAGGGGAGGACGAGAGTGGTGCACGACTGAACAGAGTGGCGGCAGCAGGACCAGAGGAGCGGAGCAGAGCTAGGAGCGACAAAACATGGAAAATTGCAAAATAATGTGTTGGGGGCACTAGTACTCGAACTTGGGATGCGCGCCATCGATGGTGGAGGAGGAGGGCCCTCCAGTCTGAAAACATGCCACGTCATCTTCCCCTGTTTCTGATGCCCTTTTTAAAAAAGAAAACCTGCCACATTGGCATCCCCTATTTTTGATGGTGTTACTACAATTCGACGGTACATAGTGGCTCCAAAATAATATTGCATAAACATAAAGGCACAGTTGTAGATAGTTTTAAAATGGAACCCGGTTTGTTTGGTCTCCTACCTCTTCTGGTACATTGCCCCACCAGGTGGATAGCCACGATTGATCTTTTTAATAACTTCGCACTCTTATGCTGAGAAGGGAAATAAAGATTAAGCTGTTAATGCAACGAGTGTCGAATTATTACCCTCTCAGGAAATAGGAGATGATTATTTTCATGCGTGCCTAGAGTTCACACCTACTATCAGTCTGTCACTCACCTTCTCTGACAAACCAAAGTTCCCCTTGGGCAGCTCCGCCATGATGCACCACCTAGGGTAACATGTCCTGGCCTAAGCAGCCGTGGCCGCTACCGGTGCCGCCGAAACTAGGGTATTTGGCCCCTATAAGGCATGCGATGAAGCTCTACTTCGAGGTCGGTCTCTCATTGCCATGCCAGGTGGATGATTTCGTCAAATGTGCTGCATCGGTTGCGGCTGCGGCGGCGTTGTCGGCGGCGAGCAGGGCCAAGTAAGCGCTATGGATAAAGCGCACAACGGCATTATGGTGTGGTCTACGCAGGGGAACACAAGGTACGTGTCAAATCGTTCTTGCGAGCTTTCCACGGAGGGTACACACCCTTTAACATGGCAGCACCAAGGTCTAGGAACTCTCGCATCCAAGCTTCGGCGCGGGCAACCTTACCGCAGTGGGGGAGGTTGGGAACACGCCGTCTGCGGCAAAGATGCTCCATCCAACACACCGTTGGAGGCCAGACCGTGGCGTCGACTAAACGTCTACACTCAGCCTATTGGATTGTTCGATAGCTGGAGTCGTCGGTGGGCAACATCTCAGCGTCGGAATTTAGGTTCCAATTCACACGGACCTATGATCCCTACTATGAGATGCCAAATTTCATGTTCGAAGAAATCGTAGCGGATCGCGAATGGTCCTACTGAACCGGGACTAGTGCGAGTAAAGAAGTCGTGCATGATCGATGCAAATTTCTTGTAGTTTGGCGGGAAGGCAAAAGATCAGTTGGAGTTAAATGATAACCGAACTTACGTCCTCTCAAGGAAATTGGCCACCTAACTTTTCTGGTGGAGATCTGCAGTTTCTTTGGTGAAGAATAGTTAAGTTCAGACTGAAGAATGGCTTTTGTAGATGAAATGCTGACGCATTATTCTATAAACTAATAGGAAGTTTTGCCCACTTTTGTGCAGATATCAGACCCTTTTGTATGGAAGTACTACTGATGTAAACAAATATTATCAAGTATCTATTTCCTTCAATTACTACTCATGGTTCAATCCAGTTAACTGCCATTTTTATCCTAGACAGATAAAATTCAGACAAAAGTTTATGTACTGATTTTGCTTCGGCTATCTGTGTTGTAAACCATTTTTTGTTTGTCTTGTGCTGGTTGCAAAATGGTCCTGCAGTTCACCGTGTTACAAAACCAGTAGACAGTCTTATAAGGATCATCAGGTAATCTTCGTTTGAAACAAAAATCATTTATTGTCTTCTAGAACGCTCATCACTTGGCACAATAATCTAGCTACCTTGTACTTGAAGAGGAGATGGACTACATTTTTCTGGCATCCACAGAATTGACATTGCTCATTGCTAGTACACCCTCTTTTCATGAGGTTATCCTTGGTTATTCACAGAAATTGTAAAGCATGGTGTTCAATACAGATGCATTACACACACATACTTTAGATTCATTACCCACACATACTACATCAATTCAAACTATTACATATTTTTAGTCTAGGCTAACTACCTTGTACGCTCTCCATACTACAAATTCATTAGCCACACATACTACATCAATTCACTAGAGCTATGTCTTCCCTCGAGGGAAATCAGAACCACCAGCTTGTCCATGCCCAGTTTCCCCACCGAAACGGTGTGCGCCGTCGCGAAACGGTGGTGGTCATGTGCCATCGATCCTTCCAGGCCAACACTATAGGCGACGAGCATGCTTTCTGGTCGCCTCATCGGGGTCCTGAATGCCATGTATCGATTCCAGAACCTCCTCCAGGTGGATGATGACCGGGTGCTTCCAGCAAAGTTGTCGTCCTGCCCTGCTTGGAATCTCCACCTCGTACATCTTAGGAACGACGTCAGGATCTTTCAGCCATGCCTTTACCTCAATGATCCATCTATCGCTTGGTGGCACGATATCCACCAGCTCGCTGCCATGGCTACTGACGACCTTCTTGAGGGCCTTCGGCTCCCAAGCATCCAATGGGACGCCGTCAAAGCCGAGTTTGGAGAAGAAACGAAGCTACCCCAAGCGATCGTCCCACCCACATGCGTGATGCCAATGCATGAAACTCATTTTCTCCAAGCAACATTTGAAAGAACGGGAAGAATGTAGAACGCGCTTGGTGTCTGAGCTGTGCTCAAACCGGACGAAAAAATCGAATGGCGGCCTGCATACCTCAATCTTGACCAAATTTCGTCTGATCCCAAAACGAGACCTGAAAGCCGACACACAACGGGATGGATGCCCATCATGGTGGCCATGAGAGCGTGGTCATCGACCTGATGTGCCAGGGCTATCATGCTTGGGGTGCGCGGCAGCACGCAACCGCCCGAGGCCGGTCGCCGGCCAGGATGCGAGAAGGACTAGCCAGAGGCGAGAGACTAGTCCAGGGACACGAAGCTCCCATAAGGCGGACGATGCGACGGCGACGGCTGAGAGCTTCGATTAGGGGCATGGGAGGTTGACCGGACATGGAGGGGACGCAGGGAGAGCAAGTGCGAGTTCCGATCTGAGATGAGCAGCCGAAGCTGAACAAAGGTTATGGGGAGGGGAGCAGGGGAGAAGAGCAGAGCAGAGCAAAGAAATAGATCTGGTCCATGCAGGGGTAAACTAGTCCACGACCGCAAAGGATAACGGGGAATACTGACAAGGCGGGCCAAGAAGAGTTGACCTTATAGCGGTATTTGAGTTCAACCATATTTCGTCTGGTTCAAACGACCGTTTGGCTGTTAGATTTGTATTCACCCCCATTTGGTCTCTCTGTACAATTGGCGAATCTACTACGGCCCCTCCGCGAGATTGCAGGCAAGTCGGGCACCGCGATGCACTCGCCCGAGAAATTTGGGCCCGCAAACGAACAAGCCCGCTGAGAATGCTCATCTGCCGGCTATGTTATTTTCTGCGGTACTTTTTGCTTGTGCCACCCTAAAAAAGTGTGGGGACAGGGGTATTTTGTAGTGACAGAAGCTTGTTCTTGGTCATTTTTAGTATGCTCATACACAATCAATGGATATTTCTATATAATAGGTTCTCTAATCTATTTTTCTAATTTCTTATTGATGGTGCAAACAACTACTCATCATCAACAAAAACCATGTATCACCTCTAGAAAAAACAGAATTGAGCCCAAACCTCCGGTTATTGTTACCAACAAAGCCTAGATGGCATCTGAACATGGAAATAAGATGATGTGAACAACTTAAAAGAGCTGCAAAAGTGGTTATACTACTTCCCTTTGCAGAATCATGGCTAATATATCTGAGGCATGCCAAAGTAGTTCATATGACTAATTAATCCTTAAATATATATGCTGAAGTGTTCTAATATCATTATTTAACCAGTTCTTAAAAAGGGAAATAATCTTAAGAATAAAGGCTAGAAGGTAACCACATGTCAAGTATAGAGCAACCATTATTCAGAAGCAAACGGATACACACAATACAAAAATACAGCATATCTTGGCATCTGAATTATTTACGCTCAATGCAAAATGAAGAAAATTATGTATCCCCAGCCAATTAGTCTTCTCTAAGCATAGTGGAAAGAGTGACTCCTTAATATGTTTCAAATCCATTGGGTCCCCAAGTACATACAGAAATATTTTCACCACAATCATTCTATGCTGATTTTTTTTTTAAATTGTAGCGTTGTGTATCTTTCTTGGGATCGAAAAGTTACATCCCGTTATTTATCCATATGCACAACACATCATAAGTATGGGAAACACAACTGGAGCATTGGCCTAGAATTTAGTTGCGCATCAGATTGAGCCTCTTAATTTAAAAGAATAACCAACATGCGCACATTAAGCATATCAGAAACTCGACAGATTCATTAACAAGTTAGATTTCTTTGATAAAGTTTAATAAGTTAGATACACATGGTGCTCCTCACATCACAAACCAATAGGGGATGTGTTGATGGAACGAAATTATTTCTGAGCAGGACAAATGTAGAAGAGCACAGATGCTGCAGTAGGTTGCTTCTTGCAATTAGCACTTTCTACAAGTTGTGTCAGACTTCAAAAGAAGAAGATATTGATTTGCTGACTGTGACATCCATCAAAGAGTTGTGTTATCTACTAATGTCAAGAAAAAACAAGTCCTTGATAAGGAAAGGTAAACCAGAACTTCACTGTTTGCTTAGGATCAGTACCAAGGATTATAGCTTTCTTCTGAATTTTTTTTGACCAAATTTGGTACTCAATGTTGCCTATTTCGAAACTAAAAAATATAAAACATATAACCATGGTAAATTCTTCTCTGGTCTGAAATTTTGGTTTATCGCCTGCCATCTTCTTGTTTCTGCACTATGCTTCTTTAGAATAAAAGACAAAAAAAACTTACAGCATAATGCAAAGTGCTGCCACCAACGAATTATACATATGTAGTCTCAGAGTGCTAACAAATATCACAAATGTTTATGCATTTACAAATCTAATCAAATTAGACAACTAATATTTCGTGAGTTTATCCAAAATCGTGAGAGGCAATTTTCTATGCATGGTGGTAGCTACACACCCTTACATTTTCGTCGATTCAAGCCATGTATTCCCATTTTATTTCGGTTTGAATTTATTTTTGTCAAAGTCTACTCATGCGTTGACTTTTGGTTTGTTGTCGTGGTGGTGTCACGGCAGATGCCATGGATAGGCTAAAGGTGGGGACTAATAGCACTCGGGGAATCCCTGGAATATGCCTCCTCCCAAAATAGCAAACCGACCGGGGTGCTTTTCCCCCGTGTCACCCATGCAGAGGCTACGTGAGCCTCTGCGGCGCCTGCGTCAGCCGACACGGGCGTCGTCACCTCTATCGACCACGCCTCGGTGGTCCTGTCCCTGTCTGCTTCGCTCATGCAGTGCGTACCGGGGCTTCTTTTGACCAGCGAGATTTCTTCCTTCTCCTAGAATCTAGATATGACCCGGATCATAGTTGATCCGGGCACACCCGTTCCTGCATACAAGTTAAATACGCCTTTCCGACTTATGGCTTAAGTCGGTTGAGACCTAGTTAGGTGGACGCCCCTGGTCCGGGTTACCCCGTGATTCGGCCCGCCCTGAAGTGACCCGGACAGCATCCGCTTTAGCCTTGCCGAACCTCGGCTAACTCGGCCTTTATTCCCCGGGGTGACCCTATCCGGGGGTATCCCCCCAACATTAGTCCCCGAATCTGGTTCGGTTTTAGCTGCCTTGGCTGCTAAGACCACATCAGGTTCAATTTTATTGAGCTTTGGATGTTATTTCCGAGTTATCTCCTTATCTCGGGTTGTATGGATTTACGTTCCCTTGGCACGTTCCAAGTTTTCACTTGTTGGACGGGTTACCACCTTAACTCGGACCTCATGGTTTTACCTTCCCTTGGCACATTCCAAGTTTTCACTTGCTGGCCGGGTTACCATGGTCTCATCCGGGTCTTCTTTCGTTCTCTCGTACGCTAACCCACGTGGAGGCTAATCATCAGGTTGCCTCATTTTAAGGGCCAGCCACAGTAACCGTCGCAGTAATTGTCAGTTATCACTGTGCGCCGGTCACGTCACGCCTGCCTCCTCGTTAACCGCATCAATGCGTCACGTCATGGGATCAGCTACACCTTGTGGCCTTCCGTGTGGCTCGCTGCTGATTGGTCGATGCGGGCTATACACCGCCACACCGTGTGGCGTACCCGCATGACACGATCCCACTTCCCCCTCGAGGGAGTGGTTAAATAGGGGAAGGGCGCACCCCTTAGGTCTTTTCCCCCTTCCGCGCCCCTCTGCCTCTAGCTCTTCTTCTTCTTCGTCTTCCCCACGACAGCGCCACCGACACTGCTTCTAAGTAGCAGCGCCGCCGCCGCACGGCTTCCCCATGCCTCTGCATCGCCGCCACCGCTGCGCACCTCCTCCGCCAAGGGTCGTTGTCAATCTAGGCCGTTGCCCCCACCGCCGCTAGCGCCAGTGAGGGCAGCGAACACAAGATGACAGAGGAGGAGCTTGCCGTCGCCGAGCAAGAGATGGAGGAAGACTCTGCCATGGCGGACCGTGGTGCGTGGGCTGGGTCCTGGGTCTGCCAAGACGACCTGGACTAGCTCTACCGCACCAGACGCATTCCCTCCGGCGTCATCACGCGCCTCGCCTCTGCCAAACTCGCCCCCTCACCCAATCCGGGTGAGTACGTTGTGTTCTTGTCCCACTTCCAGCGGGGGTACGGTTTGCCGGTCAGCGATTTCTTCCATGATTGGTTAAGCACCTACGAACTCTAGCCGCACCACCTTTCTGCCAACGCAATTACTTCTCTTTCTGCTTTCGCCTCCACGATCGAAGGCTATGCCGGACTATGGCCCACAAAGGAGCTATGGATACGGTTTTTCGGCCTTCGTTGTAATGGCATTCCGAACATTCAACTTGATCCGGAGGACAAGCGGCTCACTCAATTCGGAGCTGCATCCATCTCACCCTAGAGGCTATCTGTTTTCCCCCGAGTGATCGGGCTGGACTCCTACAAAGGATGGCCCCGGACTTTCTTTACGTCCAGAACGAGAGCACTGAAAACTTGATCCGGCTGCTTCCCTATGCTCCGGGTCCACCTAACCCGGAGTTGTGGGACGTTGTCCCCAAGAAGCCCACAGTATTGGCCAACCAGGTCAACAAAAGGTTCACGGAGCTGAAGGAGCTCGGGTTGCGCAACGAGGACGCCATGATCACATTCGTCCGCAACCGGATCTCCCCTCTCCAGAAGTGCACTCACAAGGTGTGCCACATGAGTTGGGACCATGACCCCAAACGGACCTCGTCTATCGAGCTGAGCAACACAGAAATCTATCGCCGGGTCAAGGCCCTCTTCACCACCCACAAGGACTTCTCCTCTGAGTGGACGTGGGGAATTGAGCACTATTGCCGCGACAGGCTTCCTCCCATGGTAAGCTTTGTGCCACCGACTTTCTCCAAATTAAACCTTATGTCGGTGGCCGTTGTATTTTTAACTCAGTTGTCTTTTTTCTCCCTTAGCAATTCCTTTAGCAAACTATCGAGGATGGCACCGATCCCACCCTCAAATGTGTGCCTAACCGGGAAAGCTCGGACGAGGAAGAACCGGAGCAGGAGATGTTCCTCCCCATGGGCGACGCGACCAAGCGACCCACCGGTAACCTCTCTTCTATTAGAGATTGGCCCGATGATGAAGATGAGTCGGATATCGAGGTGATGGAAGCTGTTGATGCTGTCCTCCTTTCTTATGCTTTTCCGGCATCAGCTAACCCCGGTGGGCAGATCCATGAGGACCCTCCCCTTGCTACGGGTGAACCTGTTTCGGTAGCGCCGAAGAAGAGGCGTGGAGCTGCATCAAGTTCCTCCTCCGGACCTTCTCAGCCTGCCAAAAGGCGAAAGAAGTCCAGAGACAAAACCGCCTCCAAGCCAGCAGGTAAGGCCCCAGCACAAAGGGCTCGGAAACCCAAGGATCCCCTGACCTCGGATGTGTAAGCCTCTCTTCCCTCTGCAACTTATTCTTCCTTGCATTGTTTTAGTTTCTCTTCTGACATTATTTGGTTCTGTAGTGCTGCGGTGGAGGTCCCCCAGAATGGATCTAGCATTTCTTTGCCACTCCGACTTAGCCCTTCTCCCCCTCGTGACGACCAGTCACGCCCGCTGAGCCCTATTACAGAGGGTTCTGCGGCTGCTCCGGGTTCTATTCCACCTCGTCAAGAGGGGGGTAACCTTGGAGCGGGGGAGACCGGCCCAGCCGAGGCGGCGGCATCCACAACTTCGGCTTTGCCGCAACCAGCAACTACCGAGACTACCTCAGCACCAGCACCAGCTCCAGCACCAAAGACCACTCCAACCACTCCAGCACCAACTCCGGCAACAAGAACATCAGCAGCAGCACCAAGTCCAGCAACAAGAGCACCAGCGCCAAGCTCCTCCACCTCGTTCGAGTCTTCTCAGTCTCGGCGACGAAGTACCCAGGCAACTCCAAAGGGTAAATCTGCTGCAACCACTTCCTCCTCTCAGCAGCTCAAAGGGAAGAAAGCCCCTGACGCCACCAGGGCAGCGTCCGTCGAGTCCGGACAGCGCACTCTCGCGTCCATGCTTGCCAAGAAGCCTCCAGCACCGAAGGACACCCCTGCCGAGCCAGCTAATGCGCAGCAACTTGTTCTGCACACCAGCACGACCCTTGCCCAGGTTGAGAGGAGGGAAGCACATGCCAAGGGCTTGGTGGCGCCCCACATGCTCGGCGGTGAGTGATATCCTCCGACCTTGATCGAGTTTATGAACAACTGGAACAAGGCGGAGTTCGTCTACAATGACGATCTCCCGGAGAAGTTCGGTCCTGCCAAGTTCTCTGCTCAGATGAACACAGCCGCTAAGGTGATTAACCTCGCGGGTCGGATGATGGAGGTACGTTACTTCACCTTTTCCTTAGCATGCTGTAGATATTAGCGATATAACCATTAGTCCCCGAGCCTCCGGGGGAGTAACTTGTTACTCGGCCGGATGCTCCTTAGAAAACTAACGTAGCTCCTTGACAACTTCAAATATGCACACACCTAGAGCCGGGTTAAGTTCTACTTGGCCCGGATCTTGCACACTTTGAATATGCACACACCTACAGCCGGGTTAAGTTCCACTTGGCCCGGATCTCGTACACTTCGAATATGCACACACCTAGAGCCGGGTTAAGTTCCACTTGGCCTGGATCTTGTACACTTCGAACATACACACACCTAGAGCCGGGTTAAGTTCCACTTGGCCCAGATCTTGTACACTTCGAATATGCACACACCTAGAGCCGGGTTAAGTTCTACTTGGCCCAGATCTTGTACACTTCGAATATGCACACACCTAGAGCCGGGTTAAGTTCCACTTGGCCCGGATCTTGTACACTTCGAACATGCACACACCTAGAGCTGGGTTAAGTTCCACTTGGCCCGGATCTTGTACACTTCGAATATGCACACACCTAGAGCCGGGTTAAGTTCCACTTGGCCCAGATCTTGTACACTTCGAATATGCACACACCTAGAGCCGGGTTAAGTTCCACTTGGCCTGGATCTTGTACAATTCGAATATGCACAAGGCTTAATCTAAATTTTTGTACTCTTTTCAGGTGACCAACCGCCGGAGCGCTGAGTTCCAGCGTCTCCTGGACACTCACAAAATGCTGCTCGCAAAGCATAATGCACATCTCGCTGAGCACAAGAAAAGGGGTAAGTTCTCTTCGTCACATTTTTCTATTTTCCTTCATCTTTTTCTGCCGAACTAATCAGCCATTCGGTTTTCGCAGCTGGGGTGGAGGCTGAGAACAAGCTTATGAGGAAGAACCTGGATCAGATTAAGGGTAAGCTACTTTTGTTTGACCTTGCTTTGCTTTCTATTTCCTTTTCTCCTTGGCTCGACGAACATTCATACCTCGGCATTGCCGGGTTAACAAACTATTTTAGTATCGCTGGAAGATAGTGTGCCCGTGCCTGATATGATGTTGCATTTTCTCGAACAAGCAGGGCAGCATCAGGCTGAGCTCAAGAAGAAAGACGATGAGCTTGCCCTCCTCCGAACCAAGGATGACGAGATTGCCAAGTTAAAGGCAGAAATGA
This sequence comes from Avena insularis, assembly GCA_023614405.1. Taxonomy (NCBI): domain Eukaryota; kingdom Viridiplantae; phylum Streptophyta; class Magnoliopsida; order Poales; family Poaceae; genus Avena; species Avena insularis. The sequence continues at coordinate 242,833,890 of CM042688.1, forward strand.
AGAAGATGAAAGCGCAGAACCAAACCGAGCTTGAAAAGGCTGGCCAGGACTACACCGAAGAGCGTGAGCGCCTCAATCTCCGAATTGCCAAGGATCGAGAACTTCTTCAGGAGGCCGATGTCAAGTTTGAGTCGGCAAACACTGAACTGGTGCAGCTCCACAAAAGACGTGATGATTGTACCAAGGAATTGACCCGGATCCACAGCCACATTTTACGTAAGTTCCTTTTCCTGATCCGGCATATTTCTCCGGGTTACCTCACATGTCTTTTCATTACTTGCTTCTCTTGTCTCGTTTTTAGGCAAATTTCCAGAGGGTACTCCCATTGCGAGCGCCACCGTTGCCAATTTCCGCCGAGATAGGGGTACTCCCGTTGCTGCTGACGGTGAAGACATTCCCTATGACATGGAGGACCTATTGGTCAGCCTATCATCTTGCATGGAAACTATCAAGAACTATGGCAAGGATCTCCTTAACGTTGTAGTCCGAGTCTTCAACACGTTTTGGGCTGCCGAAGACACTCCGGAGGGAACCGCAGTTCTTGCTGAAAAGTTGATGGAAATCGAGACCCAGCTCGACCTCTGGAGGGAGTCCACTGGACGTGCCGCAGCTGAGACCGTTCTTCACCACATACTCACGTGGTACGAGAAGATCGACCTCAACCTTCTAACGCGCCTGCACACCGGATCCAAATGGACTAATGACCCGGAGTGGGTATCTCGGCGCCAGGCTTGCGCCCACAGCCTCATTGAATATGCTCCCATTCATGAGTGGACTGAGGGACCGAGCTTCCTGGAAGCCGCTAGTGACGAAGAGGTTGAGAACGTTGAAGATGGCTCAGACGAGTATGGAGAGGACGATGCCTCGGATATCGAAGACGGCGAAGATGACGCCGAACTTCCTCCTCATGTTGCTCCTTGAGTGAAAACACTTGAAAACTTATTAGATCCCAGGTATGCCGGGTGGAATTGTATCCAATACACATGTGATATTTTGCTACTAAGTTTTTATGCCAGATCAACTTGGGCGTAGCCCCCGAGTTTCATTTTCTTGTTCGTCCAATCTTCTGGCTCGGTTCGTGTCTACCTTGATTCGGTTTTACGACTTACGAATCTGAGCTTCAAAAATCGTTTTAACAGTACTTAGAAACTTTAGGCTTAGCTCAAAATAGTTCAGCATAATAATTTGAAAGTAAATACAAGGTTAGTCCGAATAACAAACGTCGGCTTGATTAAGTTCTTTTCCTTAGTGGTTTTTCATATGCTACGCAATTTCAAACTTGTTCTCTTGCTTGCCATGAAGCCAATTCTAGTTGGGCAGCAGCAAGTCGAAGAGTTGGGTTTTTGGTGCTCACACACTACTAATCCGAGTTAAGTAGAACAACTTACTCCAGCTGACGTATAAATAATGAAAGACAACAAATATTATTAAGGCAGTCCCCGAGTTACTGCTCGAGGTGCCAATATTTCATTGATAGGCTCATTGCCGGCATACATACCGACATATGAGAAGACTCGGATACATACACTTCTCTGCTAAGTGTAGAAAGGACGAAGTAGAGCTACATTCCATGGACGCTTAGATTCCTCGCCGGACCTGTACGCCTTGTTCTTTTCCTGTGGCTTTGCATCGATAAGATAATAAGAATCATTTTGCAATGCTTTGCTCACAATGAATAGCCCTTCCCATGGGAGGGATAACTTATGCATGCCAGCAGTACGTTGTACCAACCGGAGCACCAGATCGCCTTCCCAGAAAACTCGGGGGCTTACTTTTCGGCTATGGTAGCGTTGGAGATTTTGCTGATATATGGCGGATCTGGACAATGCCAATTCTCTCGCTTCTTCCAGCAGATCAACATCATTTTGCTGGGCTTCCTGCACTTCGGCTTCTGTGTATTGGGTGACCCTAGGCGAGTCATGCTCTATGTCGGCTGGTAATACAGCTTCTGCCCCATATACCAGAAAAAATGGCGTATAGCCTATTGATCGATTCGGAGTTGTTCTTAACCCACAAGCATCACCGGTAGTTCTTCTATCCAGCACCCCACTGATCTTTGCAGCGGCTCAATGAGCCGGGGTTTTATCCCGGATAACACCAATCCATTGGATCTTTCCACTTGTCCTTTCGATGCGGGGTGAGCTACCGAGGCAACGTCCAACCGGATCTTCTTATCCCGGCAGAATCGTGCAAATGCTCCTTCAGCAAAATTTGTGCCATTATCAGTTATGATACTGTGAGGATAACCGTATCTCAAGATGATGTCTTTGAGAAATGTTACGGCCGTAGCTCCATCACATTTTCTTATAGGATTCACTTCAATCCATTTTGTAAACTTATCCACCATGACCAAAATGTGAGTCATATTCCCCCTTGTTGGTTTGAACGGGCCAACCATATCCAAACACCATACGGCAAATGGCCATGTGATTGGTATGGTCTTGAGTTCCGGCATAGGCATATGTGTCTTGGTAGCATACCTCTGACAACCATTGCATTTTCTCACCAGATCTTTTGCTTGTTCTAAGGCACTTGGCCAGTAGAATCCATGCCGGAAAGCTTTTGCCACCAAGGCTCGGGACGAGGCATGATGCCCGCACTCCCCTTGATGTATATCTTGGAGGATGTCAAGCCCTTCTTTCGGGTCAACGCATCGCTGGAGGACATTGGTCACACTCCTTTTGTATAGCTCGCAATTGATGATTGTGTATGCCTTTGCTCTCCTCTGAGTTTGCCTGGATAGCACCTCCTCCGTGGGTAACGTTCCATCTTTCAGGAATTGAAATACAGGCAGTGCCCAAGCTGGTATTGCTCGTGCAGGGAACACATGCTCATCAATTTCCATCTGATCCACCGGCATAACTTCAACCAGATCACGCTGAGTAGTCCCCGGGTCCTGCGAGGTAGTCCCTGGGTTCGCTGAGGCATTCCTCGGGTTTGCTGATGCAGTCCTCGGGTTTCGCGCACCACCTCCCATGTCAATATCCATGGGCACAGCTCCGGATTATGTATCTTCCGGGTCATAGATTGAGTCGGTTCCTGGGGACGGCCTGATAGATGGTTTTCTGAGGTGTTCCAATGCTACACCCGGTGGAATTGCTTGTCGAGTTGATCCGAGCTTTGACAGCATGTCAGCAGCCTCATTTTCCACCCGGGGTACATGGTGAAATTCACATCCCTCAAAGTAACAAGATATCTTCTGCACATGAAATCTGTACAGAGGCATGTTCGGATCAAGGGCGTCCCACAATCCCAACACTTGCTGTATTACCAAATCCGAGTCGCCAAAGCATAGTATCTGACGTATCGCAATCTCTTTTGCCACTTTGAGCCCATGCACAAGTGCTTCATACTCAGCGACATTGTTTGAAGCCGTGAAATGGATCTGCAGCACATATTTCAGCTGGTCCTTCTTTGGCGAGGTAAGCACAACTGCGGCGCCTAGCCTGGTTTTTGTTTTTGACCCATCAAAATGCATCCTCCAGTAGTTCGGATCTGGTGGCAGTGGTTCATATTGTACCTCGGCCCAGTCCACAAAAAAGTCAGCCACAGCCTGAGACTTGATTACTTCTCTTCTGTCATATTGTGGCGCATAAGGAGCTAGTTCGATTGCCCATTTTGCAATTCTGCCACTCGCATCTTTGTTACTCATTATATCGGATATGGGAGCTTCACATATTACTTTGATGGGATGTTCCTCAAAATAATGCTTTAACTTCTTAGCTGCCATATAGACACCATATGCCACCTTTTGATAGTGTGGGTAGTTCTGCTTTGAGGCAGACAATACCTCGCTCAAGTAATACACTGGCCTTTGCACCAATTTACCCTCTTCGTCGCGCTCTACCACAATCACTACACTTACAACTCGGTTGGTTGCGGCTATGTAGAGCAACATTGGCTCCTTTGATAGTGGATAGGCTAACACTGGTGCAGTGGCTAACATCTTATTTAAGTGGGCAAAGGCTTCATCGGCTTGTGGCATCCAAACGAACTTATCTGACTTTTTCACGAGTTGGTAGAGAGGCAATGCCTTTTCTCCCAACCGACATACAAACCGACTTAACGATGCCAGGCAACCAGTTCCATTCGTTCAATGACCCGGATCTTAGTTGGGTTAACTTCGATACCTCGGCTGGAGACGAGAAATCCAAGTAATTTTCCAGCCGAGACACCAAAGGTACATTTTTCTGGGTTAAGCTTCATTCGGAACCTCCTTAAGTTCGTGAATGTCTGCTTATGTCGTCAAGGAGCGTTTTGCTTTCCTTGGTCTTGATAACCACATCATCCACATACACTTGTACATTTTGACCTATTTGGTCATGCAAACACTTCTGCATACATCTTTGGTACGTTGCCCCTGCATTACGTAAACCAAACGGCATGGTGCGATAGCAATAAGCCCCATACGGGGTGATAAATGCATTCTTTATTTGATCATCCGGATTTACAGGTATCTGGTGAAAACTAGAATATACATCAATGAATGACAATAGTTCACATCCAGCAGTTTAGTCTATGACCTGATCTATCCTAGGCAGTGGAAATGGATCTTTTGGACACGCCTTGTTCAGGTTCGTGTAATCGATACACATACGCCAAACCACTGCCACATTCGGATCATCTTTCTTCTTCTCCACCAGCACCGGATTAGATAGCCAATCCGGGTAAAGTACTTCCATGATAAATCCTGCTGCTAGTAACCGAGCTATCTCGTCTCCAATGGCTTTTCTCCTATCTTCGATGAAGCGGCGGAGAGGTTGCTTCACCGGCCTTGCTCCGGATCTCACGTTCAAAGAGTGCTCGGCCAACTCCCTCGGAACACCTTGCAAGTCCTGTGTGGACCAAGCAAGAGAGCTCGCTTTCCTATTTATCACTCAACCCAGCACCAATTGTTACGGTGCGCTCTGGGAACATATCATCAACAGGCACTTTCTTAGTATCCTTTGCGGCTTGGAACGAAACGCTACCATGCGGGTTACTCAACGCCGGCATATACTGCTGTGCGGACTAAGCTAATGCCGCCACCTCTTGGATTTTTCTTTTATCTTGTGCAATCACAAGTGACTCGGCCAAGTTAGACCTGGCTGAGGCGCACTCAATGGAACGTTGGAAATCTCCAGTGATGGTAATCACTCTGTTTGGCTCGGGCAACTTCATCTTCAAGTAACTGATGTGACAGCTTGCCATGAATTTGTTCAATGCTGGTCTTCCGAGTAATGCATGATACGCGCTTTCCAAGTTCACCACTTCAAACTCCAGATTCTCAGTTCGGCAATTATCTCTCGTGCCGAACAACACGTCAAGGCGGACTTTGCCTATGGGCTCACAAGAAATGACTGGCAGAATACCATGGAAAGTTGTCCTTGTAGCCTGCAACATGTTCTCCGTGATACCCAACTTGCGCATTGTATCCGCATACATGATGTTAATGCTACTGCCATTGTCAATCAGCACCTTGGAGAACCTCACATTGATGTTTGGCCCAATGAATGTCGGATCCAGCACTAACGCATACGAACCAGGACTTGGCATAAGTTTGGGATGATCTTTGATGTTCCAGGTAATTTCCTGGTCCGACCAAGGCATATACCTCGTCGCCGCGGGCATTACCGCATTGACCTCCACATTTCGGTGTTGCAAGCTCTTCCTATCTGTTTCCTCAGTGGTAAACACACAGTAACTCTGATGATGCTCCCTGTACTCATTCCTCCCCTCATTTCCGGGATACCTCTGATCCAGCTGATGCTGGTTTTCTACTTGATGCACTGCATCCCTTCTCTCATGGTTATCATATCTCGGCGGAGGGGGAGGCAACATTAGCTGTTGCGTGTTCGCTCCGGAGAGCAATTGCTGCCGGGGTAACTCCTGCCAAGGTTGATCATTCTGGGGTGCCTGAGCATTCTCCGAACCACCTTGTTCTATCTTACATATCCACTCACATTGCCTCGTTGTATGACCCGCTGGGTTACTCGGATTTGGCGTGTGAAATTTACACGAGCCAAGGTTGAGTCGGATCACCCAAAGCATACGAATCAGCAATCCAGATCATTTATGCCAAAGTGGTTGGAATTTTCCTTTGCAACTTCACCGCAGTTGCCATACACCGCTGCACGCAAGAAACCATGCTATGGCCTGTGACTCTATCACACCCTCACACGAGTTTCTCACGGTGCACCACCGGGTTAAGAACTCACGATCTGTCTCATTCGGTCTCTGCTTGCACATAGCTAGGGTCTGTGGCCTATTTGGCCTCTGATACGTACTTGAGAAATTGCTGATAAACATTTCCTCAAAATCGATCCAGCAGTTAATACTCCCGGGCGGCAAATTGTTCAACCATACCCTTGCTGGCCCCTCCAACATCTGGGGTACGTATCTCACAGCCCATCGCAAGTTGCCCGTAGCAATTTTCACAGATGTAGCATAGTTTATCAACCAATCCTCCGGCTTAGTGCTGTCGTCATACGTCTCCGTGCCTCTGGGTAACTGGAAGTTAGGTACCGGTGGCTCTTTCATGATCCGATGTCCAAAACACGCAGGACCCGAAGGACCTTGACTTTCAATCTGCTCCGACCTATACAGTCGATTCAGTTTCAACCTGGCGTCGTCCGGCATCAGATCCCTACTTCCCAATCTCGACCCTATCACATGATAGTCCGGCCTTAGGTATCCCGCATTCACCATTTACGAATCTCCATCGTTATACCGGTCTCGCTCTCATGGCGCATCTCTCTGTTGCATACCTCGGCCGGCACTTTGCTCTTGCCTTGGTATATTCCACTGCTGCGGTTGTCCTGCCGAGTTGCACTGTCCGTCATTGCCATTAATAGTGTTTCCTTGACCGGTGTTGCCTTGGTCACGGTTACCTCGGCCAGCCTCACCTCGGCTTACACTCCGTCGATCGTCATTTCTTTGTACCTCTTTTGCCTTTCCTGCCCTTGTCGGGTCATACGGAACAATCTGCTTGTTTCTCCTGGACGAGGTTACTACCTCCTCTCTCCTAGGACCACCATGAGGAGACGATGCGGCTCCAGCGGATTTCTCCGGGTTACCCACCGCCGAATGAACAATCTTGGAGGCCCCAGCTCTCTCCGGGTTAGCCCTGAGCAACTTCTCATTTTGCCTGTTCGCGATCCGAACCAACTCATTGACCCTATCTTGCTGTCTCTGACGGGCTTCACCCGTTAGACCCTCTAATTCGGACGCAGCTGCATCCGATGCTCTGAGGTTTTTTGCCGGGTACTGTACTTCGGCAGCCCCACGGACAAACAAATCTCTAACTCCTCAATCCTAGTATCACCCTCTTTGTTCATTCAACTCATGAGATTTCTCCCCTTCACTTTTACAACATCTACTTTATTTGCCTTTGCATACTCACGCAGCGTCATGTTCAACGACTGCTAAGCCGCAGCAATCTTTTTCGCTCCCTCTAGAATTTTCTTCCTAGTTTCTTCTAGCTCGGCCTGTGCCTGAGCCGGATCTACCACTGCTATTACCGGGTCTGCCAAGCTATCCATAGCTTCTCTCAGTACATTCTCAGGCCTCTCTAGTGGAGGTCCTATACCTTTCCTCGGTGCCTTAGGTGTTACCTCCGGATCTGGCGCCGGATCCTTGCTTGCGCCTGCGCCTGGCGCAGTCATCATCACCTCAGCACGGTCCGGGGAGCGAGTGATACGAGCCCCGTGAACCACGCTAAGGGGTGGCTCCCCTGCTTCGACGACGTGCCGCGGATTAACGCATGATACGTCCACAACAACATAGACCTTGTGCGCACCGAGCTTGACGAAGAGGCCATTGCAAGGAAGCGGGCGCGTGCTGAAGCAACCAACATTGTCGTTGACGAAGTCCAGCGCTCCAAAGCGCTGAACGAGCCCGGAGACGATGCGTTCGCCGGTGCCGATGAGGTTTCCGGTCCGAATCTTGACCCCTGCTAGCGCCGCTAGCCCCACGATAGGCGCCAACTGTCGTGGTGGTGTCACGGCAGATGCCATGGATAGGCTAAAGGTAGGGACTAATAACACTAGGGGAATCTAGGGAGGGATAGTGAGGTGATTCCCCACACTGAAGGTTCGTATTTGATTCACTTCCAAGGTTACAAGTGCTCCTAGAGCTGTATTGGCGAGAGGAGGAAGAAGGAACTCTCTTACTCTCACCCACAGTTAACCCATACAAGACCAACTAGAGATCGACCCTTAGAACCTAAAACCAATCAGAATAGCCCAGCCCCCTCTACAGAGTCCCTAGCCCTCCTTATATAGGGGTGGCTAGGTCTCTACCTAGGGAATACGTGGAGGCATATTCCAGGGAATATGCCTCCTCCCAAAATAGCAAACCGATCAGGTTTTTTTTTCCCTGCTGTTACCCATGCAGAGGCTACGTGGAGCTCAAGCTCAAGGTGCTCAAGGTCACCGACACGGGCATCGTCACCTCTGTCGGCCACGCCTCGGTGGTCTTGCCCCTGTCCGCTTCGCTCATGTAGTGCGTACTGGGCTTCTTTTGACCAGCGAGATTCCTTCCTTCTCCTAGAAGCTAGAGATGACCCGGATCATAGTTGATCCGGCCACACCCATTCCTGCATACAAGTTAAATACGCCTTTCCGACTTACGACTTAAGTCGGTTGAGACCTAGTTAGGTGGACGCCCCCTGGTCCAGGTTACCCCGTGATTCGGCCTGCCCTGAAGTGACCCGGCCAGCATCCGCTTTAGCCTTGCCGAACCTCTCCTAACTCGGCCTTTATACCCCGGCGTGACCCTACCCGGGGGTATCCCCCCAACATTTGTTGAGTTGATTTTTGAAAAAAAGACCAAAAGTATTCAAACCATAAAATTAAAACCACTTCTCTACGTGAGAAATGTGTGTTCTACAAGAACAATAGGCTAAAACATGTTCATTTGGCTTGAATAGGTGGGATGTGCAAATGTTTGTAGCTACCACGCATGACACAAAGTTATTTTCGTATATGCCAAATGCTCGGCGTGGAGTTTGATATTTCCGAGAAAGAAAAACATATCTTGTAGCTGCTTTTATGAAGAAGTGGTTCATCTAATCGCATATAGATCCGAGGGTTCTCTCCAAACTTTAAAGATGAACTCTGCATGCCATATATGAACACATGTAGAACATGAGACTAAAGTTAAAACCGATACTGTTGAATATGTAGTCATCAAGCTGGTACAGAGAGAATAGCAACATCATACTTGTGCAGGAGAAGATTGGCATGGTATAAGGATGAATCTTATCAACCAATGGTAGTTCCATGCAACACAGCGGTCCTCTCTGCGGAGCACGACCATCCTGGCAGCTGGCAGGTTGTCCTCCTGCACGTGCACAAGCTCCGACGAGTTGTTCGAACTCTTTGTTGCCGCCATCCATGGTCATCCATGTTGCTGCCATTATGGCGGTCACATCAAACATCTCGCATGTATGACTTACAACACCCTCGTGCTTGTGTTGCCACCATCTTCTGTCAAACCAATCCAATCCAAAACAAAGTAACAAATCCACTACCAAAAACCTACAATTCCGAACATTTATTAGAGTTGTAATCGGTGGTTTACCTTAATCGTTGGCTCGTCGTAGTCCGTTTGCATCAACTTTTCTTGGAGGCATGAGCGCCATGTGACCGTAGGTATCCACGCCCGCGCCCTCATCCTGCAGCTACAGCTAAGAGAAAACAAAACACGAAGGATCGAAGATTAGACTCTGGCAACAGATTAAGCTGGGAATGGCACAAAGGGGAATAGAGAGGCTGCCTCACACTAAATCCAGCAACGCCGCCGCAAAATCAAACCTAGGTAAGATCCATGGATTCTGAAGATATGGAGCACCCACCATAGATGCGATGTAGCGCTTCTCTACTCCCGAGAATAGTAATGGCAGGAAAACGGGAAGCTCAGGTGACAATCTGAGAGGATGCCACGAAAACCCGCTCGCCGAGCAGTGGCCCATCAGAGAATCAGGAAATCGGCCTGGTTCATGAGAAACCTCCCAGTTAATCTTCTGAGCAGCAGCTCAGAAAATGGCGGCCACAACGGGCGAGGTGGCAACAGCCCTAACACGTGACGGTGGGTCATTTAGGCTTAGCTAGATCAGAGTCAGTAAAAAATGAGTTAATGACTGACGAGGGTTAAACTCATCAATGCCCATTGTTATGGACTTAGGTTCAAGGAATTGAGGAGCTCTAGAAATCTCGATCGGCTAGCAAACAAACACATAGGGAGACTCGAAGATTTACCCAGGTTCAGGCGTCATAGAGGACCCTACTCCTGCTTGTCTACTCTTGATTGATGATGATCCGAAGGATTCCAATGTCTCCGATGGTGGTGTATACGCAGATTAGATCTGGCATATGTGCTAGGTTTTGCGGTGTCTAGATCTATTGTGAGAGAGGTGGAGAAGTTATGTTGTGTCCTCCTCGTTGGACCCTCCTAGACTTTATATATGGGGAGGCTAGGTCTCAGATACCAATACGAGTTGGTTACAAATTAGATTAGAACTCTTTTCTTGAGGTTTCCTTGTCTTGCGTACTTGGAGTTTGTGTCCATCTGGGCTTCGCACCACCCAAACTATCTTTAGCTTCATAGACCTTGGCACATCGTCAAGTGGGCCTTCCATTGAGCCGCACCAGGTAGGCCAATAGTAGGTGCCTATAGGGCATAACTATGTCAGTAGCCCCCGAGTGTCTAGTCGTATCGTAGATTCGGGTGGAGACTTAGTAGTCTTGAGTTTTGAATTAGGATTTCGGAGTCGACAGTTATGTCGAGTGCGAAGCACTTCACCCGGAAGTTCATCAGGTCAGTCGAATTTATAGTAGTTCATAGGGATGATGGTAAACGTGCCTGGTGCGCTCGACAGATCGGGACCAGTTAATTGCTCTAGGGAAAAAACAACGCTACCTACTCAAATTCGAGTCCCCGGACTGGAATTCGGAAATTGCTGGTGTAGTTTGACTCATGCCGCGGAGGTCGTACTGAGCCGAACTCTAGTTTTAATGCATATGTACCCAACGCGTCCCTCGGGATTTTATACATGTCGTACACACGATATATATCTGGTAGAGCACAGCGGATGCGGTTGCTAGGCCATCAGATTGTATCTGTAGGTCTTATCTTTACATCATGGACACAACATCCGAAGGTTTATCACCGCGGAGGTGTTTCAGGTGACCAAGGAGACGTTGTCTCTGAACTTGAGATTGTAGTGTAAAGTGGGTGAAGTCACCAATGCGTTCGAATGCTGTAAACGAGTCGACATTGTGGACGCAGTCGACACAATTGATTGTATTGTGAATCTTTTGTTTTCTATAGGGTGCGCGACCAGTGCTCCCTATGGGAGTAGCCCCCAAGTGTCTGTTCGAGTCGCAGACTCGAGCAGAGACTTATAGTCGTTGATTGCATAGACACAACAATCTAGAAGAGCTTCAGATGATCTTGCGAATGCCATCAACGCCGGCACTTTTTCGAATGTGCAGCCAGCGTGCCCTATGGGAGTAGCCCCCGAGTCCTTAGTCGAATCATGGATTCGAGTGAGGATTCAGAATGTGCCACTCGAATATCTTGTATATGCGCGTCCAGCACTCCAGTTTGGAGTAGGCTCCGAGTGTCTAGCATAGTCATAGACTCGGGCAGAGACTCGAGTCTTGTATCTTGAAGTCATAGTCGAAAATCATGCGAAAAGAAACCACTGACCCGGAAGTACATCGAATCAGCATCTCATACATAAGGACCCAAGAGTCGACGATGTAGTTGGAATCGAAGTAGTGGAGTCATGCGGCGTTTAGCTGGGTGAGTCAACGATGAGTCGACACATTCACTGATGTCGGGTGCACGGCCAACGTTGCGCGTGTGTAGCATCAAGCGATGCAACCATCCGAGGAGGGACTCGACTCGGGTTTTGAGTGTATGTCATAGCCAATTGTTTTGCCGACTCCGGTTGGAAGACCCGATAGAATAGCTCGATGCAGTAGACATTTTTTTAAGCTGCATAAAACATTAAGAATTGTGAAGTACTTGTATCTTGTAGAGAATATTTGCATGTCGGTTTGTAAAGTAAAATTCTGGTGCCAACCGAGCCGACACTTTTGCATTGCATGCTAGGCCTTTTCGTTAGCCTGATGTAACACCCGTCCACTCCTGGGCCCGGGGGATGCCACTCCTGGCAGCTTAATATGATATCTAGACTGGCCCCACAGACCAACACTAGTCTTTTCTGCGCACTTTGTCCTCACTCGTGCGCATCCGGTTACCCACTTCCCGGTCGGTCACCCATCCTAGAATTGTTGTAGGCCAAGCACGCTTAATCTTAGAGTTCTTTTCGAATGAGCTTCCGGAAAAGAAGTTGCAACTTGTTGATATGGGTATCCTATCAATCCTATTAAGCCATGTGCCTGGATCTAACATACACCCACCCTTTAGAAGATCGATGCCCTCATCGATCAAGCACACCCCAGGACCATTCCTCTTGGCACGCGTATGTGCGTCCAGTGCCGGCACATGTGCCATGCCGTGTCCACTCCGGGCCACACGCGCCATGCTCCACATGTCCCGCCACAGACCCGCACACACCCGTGTAATCGCAAGGGTCGGCTCTGATACCACTTTGTAACACCCGTCCACTCCTGAGCCTGGGGGGTGTCACTCCTGGCAGCTTAATAGGATATCTAGACTGGCTCCACAGACCAACACTAGTCTTTTCTGCGCACTTTGTCCTCACTCGTGTGCACCCGGTACCCACTTCCCGGTCGGTCACCCATCCTATAATTGCTCTAGGCCAAGCACGCTTAACCTTAGAGTTCTTTTTAAATGAGCTTCCGGAAAAGAAGTTACAACTTGTTGATATGGGTATCCTATCAATTCTATTAAGCCATGTGCCTGGATCTCACACCTGATTACCCTTAGTCTCAGTACCTTGCCGAGGTACACGGAGTTCAAGGATTCGACGATCAGGTAGAATCAGCTACTTGGTTGTCGCGTATGAGATGCTCGAGTACGTAGAGTCGAGGGAACATTAGGTTACTCGAAGAGGGTGCAGCCCCCGAGTGTTTCGAGTGCGAGTTAAAAAGAATCAGCTCTAAGTAGAGGAAAACTTAGCTTTATTGGTAGTTGTCGTGGACGAAGTCGATGCAATCGCGGACGTAGTCGACGCGGCTGCGGGTCGCATGACGGAGTTGAAGACACAACAGGTTGGCAGAGTCGAAGATCGCAGCGGGTCGCCGCAGCCGAAGACCATAGCGGGTCGCGTGATGGAGTAAAGACCCAGTAGGTCGGCAGAGTCGAAGACCGCAATGAGTCACCATAGACGAAGGCGGCAACAGGCCTCGCGGTGGAGTCGGCAGAGCCCCGAGTGTAGATTCGATGTGGTCGATGTAGTCGAGGCGGCATCTGAGAGCCGGTGCGACGGACTAGGGTCGATGCGGCAGCAGGTCACCAAAACCGATGGTGGCAGCGGTTTTCCACAACCGAAGATTGTAGCAGGTCGCCGTAGCCGAGGACTGCAGCGGGTCGTTGTTGTCGAACAAGCCCCCGAGTCGCTGAAGCAGAAGGCCGCAGCGGAGCCGGAGTCGAAAGAACTCCCGAGTGCCAATACGACAAGGCGGTAGGTTGTGCGGTGGACGTAGACGACGCGGCGGACCAGAGCCGCGTGGTATTGACGAGTGGCTACAGCCGCAGGAGGCAGCGAGTGGCCGGAGTCAAAGACCGCAGCAGGTCACTGTAGTCGAGGGAGCCTCGGGTCGCCGGAGGCTAAAATTATAGCGGGTCGCCGTAGCCTATGGTGGCAGCGGGTCAATCGACTCGGTTGGACATAGTCGAAAAAGGTATAGCTGTGCCCTTTTAAAACATTCGAGCTGAACCACGTAGCTTCCTTGCTCTATGTACGTATAATAGATTTTTTTCTCTGATTGGTGATACGATCTGATAAGTTTTTTTATCCATATGAGGACGCGACATCTCTGTCTTCTCCTAGGACTCGGTCTTCTCTTTTATTTCCCTTCAAATACAGACCATATGTGCAAACGCTTCGCTGATTTTCTTGGAGCCGGATCGTGTTTGATCTGGACGTTTTGCTTTTTCTTTTGTGTGTTCGACGTATGGAGTTAGGCCAATTTGATGATGAGCCTTCTGAATATTGTAGCAGTCCAATCATTAACTACACATCGATCTACATATGGCCAGTTTGATGGCACGTTGCTCACGAACGAAAACTTTTGGCCAGTTTCCAACTTACACCGGGTATCGATTTCCTGCCACGTAAGAAGCAGAACAGCTCCCAAGCCGACGCATCCAGGCTGTCTCGAGTTGCTTTGCTTCGGACTCGCCGTGTGGAACCGGTCCTCTATGTTCCCATGCAACGTTTCTCAAGTCGACATTTGCTAAGGTCCATGCTGCACTGGGTTTAGATTGCTTCTCGAAGTCGCGAGCTTGTGTTGCTGAAGATCAAATCGGCTGCCGTACGGACGTTGATGAAGAAATTTGTCGAGCCGACGTAGATGAGCAGACCCGACGCGATCTGGCCAAAGTTTGATGACGAGGGAGCCAAATTGGATCTGATCTATAGATCGTCGAGTTATAGATTGTTGATGATGGGACCGTTGAGATCGCAACATCAGCGCGCCCAGTTTCCACGGACGACGCCAATTGACAAGAGTTAAACTCATCAATGCCTATTGTTATGGACTTAGGTTCGAGGAATTAAGGAGCGCTGGAAATCTCGATCGGCTAGCAAACAAACACAAATAGAGACTCGAAGATTTACCCAGGTTCAGGCCTCGTAGAGGACCCTATTCCTGCTTGTCTGCTCTTGATTGATGATGATCCGAAGGATTACAATGTCGCCGATGGCGGTGTATGCGCAGATTAGATTTGGTGTATGTGCTAGGTTTTGCGGTGTCTAGATCTATTGTGGGAGAGGTGGAGAAGTTATGTCGTGTTCTTCTCGTTGGACCCTCCTCACCTTTATATATGGTGAGACTAGGTCTCAGGTACCAATACGAGTTGGTTATAAATTAGATTAGAACTCTTTCCTTTAGCTTTCCTTGTCTTGCGCACTTGGAGTCCGTGTCTATTCGGGCTTCGCACCAACCGAACTATCTTTGACTTCGTAGACCTTAGCACGTCGTCGAGTGGCCCTTTTCATTGAGCCGCACCAGGTAGGTCAATAGTAGGTGCATGTAGGGCATACCTATGTCAACAACCGTTCAGGGTTAGCAGGTTCATCTGTAGCCTTTATTTGACACGTACGACGGTTCAGGCAGGATTTATTTGGCAAATCATTGTGAGAGGGCTTAGCTATGTGATTTTTACTGTTCCTTAATTTTAGGATGCCTTTAATACAAGGAAACAATATGAACTTGCCTAAACCGAATATACACATATAGAGACTGAGTAATTAACCCTTTTTAGGAAAGGCTATCATAGCTAGCTTTATTAATTATCAAACAATAGTTACATCGGTTAGGGACTACGTAAATAACTTACTCTCTCCATTTTAAAATATAAGTTGTTTTAGCTTTTTTCTAAAATACATGTATCTAAACATCTTTTACTGTATAAGTTCAGAGCAAAATGAGGAAACCTACACACTAAATCTATTCTAGAGACGTGTGTTTGAGAAAAAAAAACTAAATCATCCTATATTTTGGAACACAAGGAGTACCAATTTGTCTATATAGGAGATATAGTCTAACAGTGATGT
Source organism: Avena insularis (assembly GCA_023614405.1). Lineage (NCBI taxonomy): Eukaryota > Viridiplantae > Streptophyta > Magnoliopsida > Poales > Poaceae > Avena > Avena insularis. Next base: position 242,849,584 of record CM042688.1, read on the forward strand.
CAAGGAGCCAGTTTCCTAAGTACACTAGTTTTAGTAAAAGTGAAATTTCAGGAGATATACTCTAACAGTGATGGCAACGAGGCAGTTTTGCCAAGTACACTAGTTTTCGTAAAAGTGAAATATATAAATTTTAATCAAGTGTATTAAAAAATAGTATCGACATCTACATAATGTCATTGACGAATGTTATATTATTTAGTAGTATGTCATTTTTCTTTATTTGATATTAAATCTCAAACAATGTTCACTAATTTTGAATAGGAATATAATGGCACTAGTTTTTCCACATAAATTAGTAATTATTCAATAAATTCTTGTGCTAGAAAAATACGATATTCATATGGACAAGAAAGAGCAATAATATTTCTCGAGTAGTAGCAACAATTTCATGTCACCTTCAAAAAAAAAATTTGTGTCTAAACTAAATATGAAAATGCTCAGTGGAGGCATAGGCATGCGGCATTACCTACCTGGCTAGGCACAGGGGATGGGTGGGCGACCACCCCAAGATCCCCCCCTCTACAATCTGCAGCGTACTATTTAGTGATAATCACTGTTATTAGTCGCCCATTAGACTCGACTATAACCTATAGGCCTAAGCGTCAATCCCGAGATCCACAACGCACAAGGGTGCATCCCGGTAGCCCATGATCTTGATTGCGTAAGTGATTGCCCAGGACCTGGAGTAACTATATTCAAAGCATGAATTATATGGATAGATACCTAGCTGAGACTATACAGCCATACTCATCATCTACAAATCGATGACCAAGGCTTCTCGTCTCATTGCCTGGGGCTTCCGCTTGGGCTCTTTGACAACCATTGCTGATTTGTTGTATCGTCCTGGCGGCACCGGAGCGTGTGTTGCCATCGGATGCCTCACGCAGTTGGTTCATATTTAGGCTTAATCGCTTTCGAACATCTTTGTCTTCGAGCTTTGGCATCGGTGTTCAGTTTCCTTCCAGTATGAAACAAAGCTTTGGAAATCTCCCAACAAAAAGGAAATCTTTGGAGAGGTCTTTCTATTTTCTGTTAAACAGACCCAAAAAAATCATGTATTTTAGGTCAATATAATAGTGTTTTCAATAGAATTAGTACTAAAAAGATTGTTGAAATTGGCGATATGTTCCCATTAGTATATTTCATCATTGCTTACCACTATGGTGCAATCACCCTTTCCTACGTCCATGTTAAAAAAACATATAACAATAAAAATACGTAATAGATGTATTCGTATCCAGGAGCTTGGTTGGGGCCAAGATGGTCAATGGCCCCCAGCTCAAAGATTTTTTGTATACCACTACTGATATATACATCAGTACAAACGCGTTACTTAAAGACGTCAATTGTCCATAGACCTTAGACAGTTTCTCGTTATGGCTCAAGTGCATATCTTCTAAGAACACACCACCTGAGCCGTTTTTTCTTTCGGCTCTAAGATACGATACCTCATACGGTGCAAAAAGGAAAACGCCTCTAACATGTTTGAGCTGGAGACGGCCAGTATTTCTAACCATTTGCAAGAACTCCTCAACCACAGACGTTATATTCAGGCGAGCTGAGTCAAATTCTAACAAAGACAGTCTCCAGAACTAGTGTGCCTCGAAGCGGCTTTTTAAAGTGACCGTCTCCAGTGTATAAACCATTTTAAATAATAGCATGCTAATTCGAACTCGATCATAGCTGACATGACACATAATCATGATTCAGCAGACAGGTAGACACATTAACTAGCCAGATAGTTGGGGAAATCCATCTAAATTTAGCCATTAAATGTTATGGCAGTACATACAAAGTGCAGTTCATAATTCAATCAGCTAGCATTGTCTTGGGAATGACCATGGCAGTCGCTACCAAGGGTAGCGATTGATAAGATTGGGGCAAGAGCGTGTAGCCATCCGTGGTGTGAGATTGGGAACAAACATAAGGGATTTACCCAGGTTCACCCACCCGTAGGGTAAAGACCTACTTCCTGCTAGATTGTATTGCTGGTGAGTGGATTACAAGATCGGCGAGCTCGGTGGCTAGGCAGCGAGTCGCTTGGATGGGTAGCTAATAGCGCGTAAGTATTTAGGGTACCCTAGGGAGGTTTATATAGGGGAACCTCAGTAGGGTTTACAATATTACAACCGATTCAGTTTAGGTTTCGAATTATTTGACCTAATCTAAATGGGCCTATCTAGAGTCTTGGGCCTTCAGCTTCTAGTCACCGGGCTTTGCTTCCAGTCGCATTCTAGTCACCGTGCTTGCAGGCCCATTCGCCATGGGTCTAAGTCAGTTGAACCGACCTTCTGGGTATACCCCGATTGTCATATCCCCATCAGTAGTCCCCAAGTGCAACGGGGGTTCGGCGAAGGTGTCAACTTGGCAATCGGAGTAAGCGAGTCAAGGTGGACACCCAGTCGAATCGGTGGCAAACTCCTCCAATGAAGGGAGAAGCCTTCCTGTGTGTTTTCAGTCACAACTTTGCTGAGTAGGAGTATGCTCGAGTCGTCTCGCCTAGACAATTGGAATGGGCAAGCATGCAGGCAAGCGAGTTGAGTGACCAATTTGGTCGAAGTTGGACCGTTCGTTCAGACAAACTAGCCATTAGGTAACTCCAACGTTAACTTTGGCAGAATTACTGCAAAGTAACGGCTATCCTAAAACTGTCGGGTAGTGCTGCTTTATAAGGAGAGTTACGGAGGGAAGTACGGGCTTTCCTCACATTTCTCCGCCTCCTTTCAACTTTAGTCTCCCAGAACCACTCCCGATCTAGAATTTCCAGACAGAGCGATCTCCTCTCTTCTCGATTGCACCCACGAAGGATTTGTGGGGCAAATCTAAGTGCACCTCGGCAATCAAAGAGGGAATGGAACAAACCAGACTACTTGGCGATGGTGAAGCCTTAAGATGAGGAAGAAGCCAAGAAACCCCATGGGAAGGGGTGCATGGAGTCTCTCAAGCTCATTTCCATCAACTACTCGTCACCAAAGTGTAAGAAGTCTAACAACTCCACTGCAGGAACCTATCAAGAGACTATGGCTCATACATCAGCAACATAGAAGATCACCATGAAAGGGCGCATGAGCGTGAAGCCACAAGAGGACCGGGGGTTCAACAATCTGGACGTACTAGTTGGTATGCACGTCCTAGACAATCAACACCATCTTAACAAGATAGAGAAGTACTAGAAATAAGAAATCCTCCACAGGGAGATCATGCGCAAGTGCCTCTTGGATCTTGAAGGCAAGAAGGAACTCGATGACATGATGAGAAAAGTCGCTGATGGGATCTTTCTCTTGCGTTCATATCTACAGAAGTGTCTGCAACACATATCTTCCGTGGAGAGGACAAACAAGAAGGTCCTAGCGGCACGCTCCAACAAGACCTCTTCACCATGAAGCACGCCGCGGTATCAAATAATCGCAAGGGATTATTTGATCCACCCGGCTTGACTCCAAGCTTGGGGGGATCTGTGAGAACCTTGTAATATATCTTACAGTTTTAGCATGTTTACTTCTCTGCGTGCATGGTTAGGATTAAATTTGCATTAGTTGCATCTACTTCGAGTTACCTTTGTTCAAGATAAGAATTATATCCGTAGAGTTATGATACTTTATGATAAATTGATGTTGTGTTTGATTCATGATTTGTCGTCGGATTGATGACAAGTACGCCATGAGGGGGTCCTCGGGGTGTGCGGAAGAGAGGGGTGTGAGACGTACGGTGTTCCGGGACGGTGAGCACACAAGTTTACCCAAGTTTGAATCCGCCGGCTTTGGACGGATCCTACTCCTGCTAGAAATCCAGTAATACGGTAGAGCCGGAATATGGGTTACAAGGGTTCGCCTGTGCGAGTTGAGATTGTGATAGTAAGGGGTGCCCTAAGGGATATCCATAGGATGGCTTATATAGATATCCGGCCTAGGGTTTACATGAGAGATCTATCCAGGTACGACTAAGAGTCGGTTACAGAGTACATCTTGAACTACAAGTAACACTATGGGCCTATATCGGTAAGTCTTCTGGGCCTTCCCATAGCCGGATTGGACTCCGTCTCTTCTCCCTAACTGGGCCGCCTGTGAAGCAAAGCTCTAACGCGAAGTGGGCCACCCTGGTCAGTGAGGACTATGACGATACCCGGAAAGTAAATCCCCAACATGATTATTATATTAGATGATTGAACTAGGTTGAGTGTTATGATACTTGTACAATTGTCATAATTTTAGGGACCACACCTATAGAAGTATTGATTAAGTTATGAGAAGAATAATTCTGGTAGCATATTATGATTAAGAGTTTTTGAAAGCCCTTGAAGTAGTGAGCATGATCAAATAGCTTGCCGAAAAGAAAAAGAGAAAAAGGGAGCAAGGAAAAATATAGATATGCAAGTATCAAGACAGAAAAAGAAAGCATCTATCAAAAGAATCAAACATATAAAAAAAGGAAGAAAGAAGAAAAGAGAAAATGATCATGAATCTTCACCATTAAACTTAGTGCTTCACATCTCTAAACTCCTTTATTATATGATATGTTGAATTACTAGTAGCTTCTTATAATTTCATTGATACTAGAAAAAGGTGTGGAAGCCTCTAAGTTATGTAATGTGTCAGGGTATGGTAATACCCCCAACGTATCTCTACATCCGATGTTGTACCCCTATTTCAATTTTTGCATCATTTATTGTATCGTCTCATGTCTCATGAACATGATTATCTTGTCCATAAGCCACCATCTTGCTCAAGGAGTTGATGCGTCCAAAATTGAAGAATATTTACCTTTTGTTTTGGCATAAACAGAGTAGGGATTTTTATATTTCACTGCGCCTTTGTGCACTATTTCGTTCTTGCTTCAACGGGATCCCAAATCATGGAGTCATATATGAACATATCAATTAGAGCTATCATATTGTGTAATTATATGATATTTCTAAGTGATAAAAGTCATTTTATAAATTTACCTTCGCACCTGGAAGAATAACAAATAAGGATGAGGCATCAGTACCGATAGAAACCACTGATACGGGCGGAGCCTGCTCGTACCATGCGTCTTCGCGACCGCCTCGTAAAGTAGTTTCTCCTGGGGAAGATGAGAAGGAGATCCGACATTCACAACCACTAGAAACCACAAAACACCACATCCGAGAGGGATCTAAAGTAGGAACTCGATTGGAGTAAAATCCCGGTTGCTTCATGGATCATTGGAGGACAATGCATCATCCCCTTCATCATCAACCGATGCATCTCCATCGCCACCATTACTCCATCTTTCATCTATTAGGTCTCTTTGTAATTCCAGATCCAATTGTGGTTTACATTATATCTACCTCGTACTTTAATCCATTAATTTGATTATGATAATGTTGTTGATTGCTTCAATGAGTGAGTAGTTCCTTTGTTCTTGGGGAGATGGAGAAACCCTAGCACCATTATGAACTTGTAATAAATATGATCTATTCTTGTGTCCATGTGACTTGCTTGTCTATGATATAATTATGATTTGTATTTGATTTATCTCTTTAGATGATATGTGAAGTCGACCACATATCATTTTCCTTTAGGACTAAAGGGAGGAAGAAACACTTTGGACGCGTCGACTCGTAACCTACACGGTCAAAGGGGATTAAAGAGGGACTCTCTAAGCTAATTACGATATCCATGTGGAAACCCTTAATTGCGGTGGTTTGTATGGGTGATTGCTCTCAGACATCGCAGTGGTTATTTAGAGGTGACCTCACACTTGGCTCAACAAAGTGGCTTCCTACGAGCCTTGCCGTGAACTTATTATTATGGGGATATCTCCACACATATCATGACACAATAAGTATGTTATCTTGATTACATATAAGAATAACGCTATGCTAGTGGTGTATCCTACATACCCGAGAATGATTTAGCCCTATTGAGTTCAACCACTCTTTCACACAATCTTGTTACTTTTTTTCTTTTACTTGTTTTAATTACTTTTCTGCAAACAACCATAAACCATTCAAACACCCTTTACTTGAGATCAAGGACAACTTATAAGTATTCTTTGGTAGAGAGCAACGAGGGGCATAAATACCTTTACCAATAGCTCTCTATGGGTTCGATATCTTTACTTCAAAACTAGCAAGAATTGGTCTATGCACTTGCAGTCATACGCATGTCAAATGGATTTCATGTGAAGATGTCGCGATTCTCACGGAGGAACTCGATGAGCGCATTTTCCTATGCAGGGCTCATGTTGGTTCCCATGATGACCTTCTGGCTCAAGTCAGCTGGGACGAGCTCAATGGTGCAGGTGTGTGTGGAGGCCTTGAAGGTTGCCTATGAGGCACTAGCCGAGGTGGGGTTTTTTAGGATTGTCAGGTCGTCCTTGTCCATGTTACTCGTGTATTTCGCGATCTCGTCCGTGTGGTTGCTTTCTTCGGCAATGACAGTGTCGTGATGTGGAACACGGTAGTGCCATCAGAGATGGCATGAAGGGGACAATCAGTATGCTATCGGTGGCTACTCGCAAGGGGTTGGACACATATACTGCAAACATAGCGATGTACCCAACTTCGGAGCCCTTTGGAAGAGGTAAAACTCCTACTTCTGCATGGATCTACTATATGGGGAGCAATTGCTCAGTACAAGTGCTCCTTGAGCTGTTTCCCTAGCTGCTATAGAAAGCTAGAGGAAGATGAACTACTGAACTTGTGGAATCTAGAGAACTTGTAACATGTACTACCTAGAACCCTAGCACAACCCCCTGTTATATACTGGTTGGGAGAGGTAGGTTACAATGTGGGATCTCGGGTTTATAGTTTGGGCTTTGGGTTTACAAAGGGGGCCCAGCCGGTGGGCCAGGACCCGGTCAAGCCAACAATACAGGGGGGACATCGCTATAGTGTCTTAGCACCGTTACTTTGGGCGTCACCCAGTGCTTTACTCATCAGCTTGGCGCTTTACTCGCCAGCTGGCGCTTTAGTCGTCACCCTTCAACCTTGGTGCTTTGGCGCCCTCGTCTTGTAGCGCCGGCTGGGCGGTGCTCTAGCCTGTCCGGTGAGGGGTGTTCTCAGGAAGGAGCGTCATCCCCCCATACCTTTGGCCAACGGATTCGAGGAGGACGGGTAGAGGTGGCCACCCAGCCGGCTCTACTGGTCACCTGGCTAGTCAGGCTAGCCGAGGAATCTTGAGGGCAGTCCACCCGGTTGTGGCTCTTTGTCTTGTGGCCAACCAGCCAGGCCTCCCTGGAGCTAGCCAGTTGAGCCTGGCTTGGCCTACCTGGGGGTCATCCCCCTACACTAGTCCCCGAGCGCATTTGGACTTTGCCTTGTGGAGAAGTTATTGCATGCTCATTGGCTGAGCTGGAATGATTGCTGACGAAGAGCTAGTCACAAGTTTGTCTTGTAGTGCTTGTCTAGTAGTGCTTGTCGTTTTCTGGATCAAGATACTTGTTGTTCCCCGGTTGGAGTTTACCAGCTACGGAACCGGTGACCCACCCACAGGGTGTGAGCAGCGATTAAATCTACCGGCTACAGCAACTGGCGGTTGATGTGAATTGCCTGGTTAATGAAGTTAGTGCCTATGTTGGCCATGCCTGCCAGTTCTGGCACGCGTCACGTCAGTTTGACCCCTTGATCTGCCGCGGCAGTTTTTGGTAACCGCACACACATCTTCATCATTGCGGTTTCTTGGAGATCATGCGCACGCCTCGCCTCCTGCAGTAACGCCTGAGGGATCTTCTACGGGAGTTACGTTGGCGCATGTGATCCGTAGCTGAATTGTCGTGGGGGGAGCAGAGCAGTTGCCTGCCACGTGGTAGGGGGGAGCGCATGTGGCATGCTTGCTGTGCCTCGATAAATAGGGGCGCAAGGGAGAGTCCTTTCCCCACTTCATCTTGTTGTGCCCGCTTCCTCTGCCCCTTGTGTTCTGCCTCCTCTTTGCTTCTTTGTGCCTCCATATCTTGGTCGCTGGTGCCGCCGCTTGTTCTTCGTGACGACGAGACCACGGTTCTCTAACACGGCCACCGCCCCAACAAGATGCTGCCTGAACAGTTCGGGGGCTTGTGTGGCTCATACGTCACCGACGATCTTGTCCGTAAGTACCAATGGGGGAAATTCCTCCCATCGAAGCGCTTGGTGAAGCATCGCCTCACACCGGAGGGGGAGAGGGTGCCTAACACCCGGCCAGGGGAAGCCGTCGTCTTACTCACCCACTTTGCCCATGGAGTTGGCCTGCCGCTGAGCAGGTTCGTCCTCGAGATCCTCGTGATGTTCGACCTTCAGCCATTGTGCAGCTGTCACATCATGTGGCCTGTTGTGAGGCCTTCCTAGGGGTTTGCCTGGACACAGCGAACTCCTTGAAGTTTTTCGATTTCAAGGTCCAGGTGGTGGGGAAGGGCGGCCCCCTGACGGAGACCGGCTGCTGCGTCATCTACCTGCGGCTGTTGTCGGTGATGCCATGGTAGGAGACTCCAACACTGTCAAGTTGTGGCAGCACTCGTACTTCTACGTGCGCAACTCCTTCGACGTTGACCTCATCCGCGTGGCGGTGTTGGTGGAGAAGGAGCTACTAACTGCCCGAGACATCCTGCTGTCCTGGATGATGAGATGCGTGCTTCCGCTACAGCAGCGGTCACACAATATGTGCCACCTATCCGGCTCCATGGATCCCACGCGGGTGTCCTGGATGGAAGTGTCGTACGGGTCCCTTCGGGAGTAGCTTGCCACTATCTCAAAGGAGACGCTGGCAGAGGACTGGACCTTCTCCTACCGGCCGTACCACCGTAGCCGGCTGCCACCGAAGGATAGCTTCTTTTCTTCTTCTCCAGGTGAACTTTTCTCGAGGAATCTCTTCTTGTTTCCTATTTTCCCATTGTTGAGTAGCTTTTTATGGCACAGCTGGCGATGGATGGTATGGGGGACGATGAGCTTCCCTCCTTCTCAGCTGATTTCAAGCCACAGAAGTACCCTCCGCAGGAGCCAGAGCACTTTCCCACCCGGGCCGACAAGGGTAGTGAGTTCCCACCCGGTGAGTATACATTCTTTGTCTTTATTTGTTTTGCCCTTCTTTAGCCGTATGTTTGATGTTCTTCTTGTGCACTTGAGCAGCCGTGCACGACGTGGATGCAGACCCGGCTGAGGTCGCCACCACGCGAGCTAGGCTCGAAGAGGGCCCGTCGACCGAGGGCTGTAGCCGCCATGCCCAGCATCGCCAAGTACGTGCCTTTGCTCTTGCTCTGCTTGTGACCACTAGTTTTCCTTTTGCTAAACGTGTCTTTGTGCTTTGCACATAGTGAGGCAATGTCCTTGGCCGGCTCCGCGACCATCACACCAGGTCTGCCCTTCCACCGGCTAGGGCTGAAGGATCTGCCGCACCGCCTACGGCCCCTAATGCCACGCCGACTGAGCCTTCTGTGGATGTGGTGGGGTCGGTGCCGCCGGCTATGCCCGTGACCCTCCACCGGGCCTCTGACGCCTCCAAGCTCGCCGAAGTTCTCTTGGCCGGGCGCGGTGGTGCGGCTGCTCCTCCCCTCCAACCGACGGAGGGGACAGAGCAATTCCTGAGCGAGGCTTAGATGGGCTCCACCGCCTATCAGGTGGAGGAGCCTACAGAGGAGGCACCGGAAGCAGCTGCGCAGCCGGCCGCAGGAGACGGCGGGCGGCAGGCAGTTCCCGGCTCGGGTGTTGACGGTGCTGGGATCTAGCCGGAGGCGTCGCGCACAGCCGCCGGGAGCGACGAAGACCTTCAGGTCACTGGCTGGAGGTCGGCCCAGGTCGCACCACCGCCGAACAACATCCAGGCGCAGCTCTCTGAGTCGGCCCCGTAGCCCTCTGCCAGGTGCGCCACCTGGTTGAGGCGATGGAGCAGGGACTTGGCCAGGCCAAGGAGATGAAGGCATGGCTGGAGGTAAATGTTTCCTTGCCATTTTCAATGTTCTTCTTTTCTGCTGCTTTCTTGTTCTCTATTTCATTATTTCTCCTCTGTAGAAAGCTTTTGCCAAAGCCACCAAGACCCCACATGACCTGGGACATAAGATCGCTCGCTCTGCCATGTCCTCCCGCTTGCACGAATTCTCGCATTTCTCGTTGACCATTGGGTACCCTCCTGTAGCTCTTTTAGCGGATAGGGACCGGAAGGTGGAGAGGCTAAAGGAGGAGGTGACCTGGCTAGAGGAAACCAACCCGGGTCGCCAAGCTAGATTGGTCAGCTGGTGGATCATCAGAAGCAAATGAAGGTCAAGGCCGGCCAGGCCAAGAAGGTCGCCGACACCCAGACTAAAGTGCTCAAGAATCTTGAGAAGCTCTATGCCCAGCAGGCGGAGACACTAAAGTTTGCTCAGTCCAAGGAGAAGGCGGCATCAAGTGAGCTGAGCCAGATTGTCAATCGCTATTAGTAAGTGGTTCTCCTTCAAAGAACTTGTTCTTCGCTTGTCAGAAGGTGTATAACAACTACTTATTTCTCGGGTACAACTCAGTATTTTGAGGCGACTAACCAGGCTCTAGCCCGCATTCCCAAGGCGGATGCCGGACGCGACCTCCATCTAGAGGAGTTGGGGGCAGTGGCATGCGAGGAGGCCAAGAAGCTGCGTGATGCAGCCCTTGATGTCTATGCATACGTCTAGCCGGATACCACTCTACCGGCTACGATCGAGGCCTTGGCTGAGAAGCTCCTCTTAGCTCCTGACATCATGGACATTGCACGGGACTCGGCGGCACGCAGCGGCATGGAGATGGTGCTTGCACTGCTGAAGTCTTGGTACCCTGACATGGACCTTCGGAGTCTCTCCAGGGGGTTCTGCCAAGGGACCAACTATGACTAGCTTCGCGCCAAAGTTCCTGACATCCGCTCATGTGGTGTCAAGATAGGGAGTTTTGTCCAGCTGGACTGGGACTTAAGCGACCCGTCTGGCGCGAAGCCGTACTCCTTTGACCTGCTCCCAGCTCCAGCAAATCCCAACGCCCCGGCTGCGCTAGCCTCTACCTCTGCCGATGTCGCCTCTAGTAGCCATGCTCTAGCTAATGCCTCTGGTCCCTCTGCTTGATCCTTGGAATGCCAGGTGTATTTGTACTAGTTCAGAACTTGTCCTTTGTGGTACTGTCTTGTCCTTCTATGAATTTTCTTCTTTTGTTCTGAATTGGACTATGGTGGGAGCTTCATCTCCCTTTGTGATATTGTCTTGTGCTTTGTGCTTACACTTGCTATGTGTCGCACTTGTTGTGTGCTTGTTTCTGTGTGGGGGCGTGCGAGGGTATCCACAGGGTGTGGTCCCCGAGGTTTGTGCCGGCTAGAGAATTCAGCTAGGTCGAAGCTCCTTTGTATTGTTGCTAGTTGCAGGTTTTCTGTGTGGGGGCACGCAAGTGCACCCCCATGGTGTAGTCCCCTAGGTTCGTGTCGGCTGGAGAATTCAGCCGGGTCAAAGCTCCTTTGTGTTGTTGCTAGCTGCAGGTTTTCTGTGTGGGGGCGCGCGAGTGCACCCATAGGGTCTAGTCCCCGAGGTTTGTGCCGGCTGGAGAATTCAGCCGGGTCGAAGCTCTTTACCTATTCTTCTGTCGTCTAGGAGGCTATTAGCATGCGGCTCTAGTACTTGGCTTGGACTATGGCTCATGTGTTAGGTATCCATAATAGGAACATAGTTCGTAGATCATTTGTTAGGTTGAAAACTCTGCTATTTCGGGCTAGATCAATGACTTTGTCCTTTTCTCAGTGAGCATTGGCCAGTTTTAAGGTGTGCCCTTGCCGACTAGGAGCCAAAGTCGAAGGGGTAGCTAGTAGGCATACTGCACGGTACTTTGGGTTTTGGTCATTGGTGTTGACCAAGCGAGCGCAACTGGAATGTCTAGATAATTTTTTGCTTTCCTTATGACTTTTCGTGTAGGGGTCCTCGAGCTTTCTGCTCTTGCCGGATCTGTCAGCCGGCTTATGGTCTGCAGCCGGAATAGAAGAGGAAGCCCTTAGAGCCGCATACAGTACTTCACCGCTTGGAGCGCCCGCCCGTCTGGGCCAAACGGCGAGTCCCCGGGTGAGACAGCCAGATCCGGGGTTAGAAATAATGCAGTCAAAAAACATCAAATTATGTAGCAAAAAATGCCGAATGATTATGGAGTCCCTGAGACTGTGTCGAGTCTCCTCACCTTGTTCAATACATAAAAGTAAGATACATGCACCCTGTATTCAGGTGTAGAATGGGCGAAGCAGGTTCGCGTTCCACGGGCACTCGGTTTCTTCGCTGGAGTGGTCCATCTTGTTCTTTGCCGGCTGGCGTGTGTCGATGAGGTAGTATGAGTTGTTCTGCAGCACTCTGCTTATGATGAATGGCCCCTCACAAGGTGGAGACATCTTGTGCATCCCCTTGGTGTCTTGTACCAGCCGCAGGACTAGATCGCCCTCTCGGAATGAGATGTTGTGAATCCGGCTGGCATGGTAGCGGCGCAGGTTCTGCTGGTAGATGACAGACCTGGAAAAGGGCAGTCTCGCACTTCTTAGAGGAGATCGACGCTCTCGTCATGCGCTTCCTTGGACTGCTGCTCAGTGTATAGTAGTTTGCGGGGAGCATCGAACTTGATGTAAGTTGGCAGGACCGCCTCTACTCCGTAGACGAGGAAGAATGGTGTGTAGATGGTGAAGCTGTTTGGCGTGGTGCGCAGGCTCCACAGCATAGCTGACAACTCTTCTATCTAGCATCTGGAGGATCTCATCAAAGGCTCGATCAGTCGTGTCTTCATTCCGGCTAGGACCAGACCATTTGCTCCACAGAAAGGCACGAAGGCCCCTTTGGTGAAGTTTCTACCGTTTTCAGTGATGATGCTGTTGGGTAGCTGAAGCACGTGATGATGTCTGTGAAGAACTCAACTACTGTCGATCCATCTAGCTTCATGATTAGTTTTTCCTTAATCCACTTGGTGAACTTGTCCACGGCCACCAGCAGGTGTGTCATGCCAGCTCATGCTATTTTGAAGGGGCCCACCATGTCCAAGCCCCAGACAACAAATGGCTAGGTGATGGGGATCGTCTTGAGTGCCACCGATGGAGTGTGTTTCTGCTGGGCGAACCACTGGCATCTATTACATGCCTTCACTAGCTGCTCGGCGTCTTCCAGCGCCGTGGGCCAGTAAAACCCGTGGCGGAATGCCTTTGCCACTATGGCTCGTGATGATGCATGGTGACTGCACTCACCTTGGTTAATGTCCACCAGCAGCCAGATTCCTTCTTCTCGGCTCACGCAGCGCTAGTAGATTCCTCCAACACTGTTCTTGTATAGCTCGTTGTTGATAATGGTGTACGCACTTGCCCTGCGCTTCACTTGCCTTGCCTCAACCTCTTCGTCAGGAAGCTCCCCTTTAGCCAGGAAGTTCATGAATGTCTTGCCCCATGGAGGTGTTTCCCGAATGGCGCACATGATCTCCATGATTAGCTTGATTTCCTCGCTCCCTGCCGGCTCGGGCTCGTCGGGTGGCCTTCCAGGTGGGAGACCTAAGCCGGCAGTCCCCATGCTGCTGGAGCCGGCTAGGAGTGTCGCGGACTTTGACCCGGAAGTCCCCAGGATGGAGGCGGCAGTCCCTGGGTGTGGCGTAGCAGTCCCCAGGTGTGGCACGGCAGCCCCCGGGTGTGGCACAACAGTCCCCGGGGCCTTAGCTATAGCTTCAGGTTGCTTGGAGCCGACAATCCCTGGGTTCGCGTCCTGTATGATGGAGACGGATTCTAGAGAAGGCATGATGGAGGGCTTGCGCAGATGTTCGAGGGTAACTCTAGGCGGAATCACTGCTCTTGTTGACCCGACACGGGCAAGTGCGTCCGCGGCTTTGTTGTTGGCTCAAGGCACATGGTGAAACTCGCATCCTTCAAAGCAGGCGCACAACTGCTGCATGAAGAAATGGTATAGTGATATGTTTGCGTCCTTGGCATCCGAATCACGTGATACTTGCTGCACCACCAGGTCCGAGTCACCAAAGCAGAGGATGTGCCTGATGCCAATTTCATTTGCCATCTCGAGGTCGTGGATAAGTGCTTCATACTCGGCTACGTTGTTGGATGCACGGAAGTGGATCTGCAGCACGTACTCTAGCCGGTCTCCATTTGGAGAGGTGATGACGACCCCGGCTCCAAGTCCCCCGTACATCTTGGAGCCATCGAAGTGTAGCTTCCAGTGCGTGGAGTCAGGGCATGTAGGCAGGTATTGCGTCTCTGCCCAGTCGACGAGCAAATCTGCCAGTGCCTGAGACTTGATCGCCGTCCTTGGCTCATACCGGATGCAGCTTGTGGCGAGCACTATTGCCCCACTTCGCCACTGGCCTGTGGCGTCTATGTTGCCGATGATATCCAAAAGGGGGGCTAGCACCACTACCCAGATGGAGTGCTTTTGGAAGTAGTGCTTAAGTTTCTTGGCGGCCATGTATATGCCATACACCAGCTTCTGGTAGTGAGGGTGGTTCTGCTTTAATAGCGAGAGTACCTCACTCAGGTAGTATATTGGGTGCTGGATCGGCTGCACCTTTCCTTCTTTTGGCCTTTCAACCACCAGCACAATGCTGACGAACCGGTTGGTATCGTGATGTACATCAGCATTGGCTCTTTTGCAGCCGAGGCCGTCAGTATTGGCGGAGAGGACAACATGCGCTTGAGGTCGTGGAAGGCCTCGTCCGCCTGTGCTATCTAGACGAACTTTTCCATTTTCTTCATGAGCTGGTACAGGGGGAGTGCCTTCTCGCCCAGCTGGATGACGAACCAGCTGGGGGAGGCTAGGCACCCGGTGAACTTCTGCACCTCGCAGGTTCCGCGGTGGCTGCATGTGCTCGATTTCGCCGATCTTCTCCGGGTTGGCCTTGATTCCATGTTCTGAGACGAGGAAACTGAGGAGCTGGCCGGCTGGAACACCGAACACGCACTTCTCCGGGTTCAACTTCATATAGAACCGGCGGAGGTTGGCGAATGTTTCCTTCAGGTCTTCGATGAGTGTCCGCTGCTCCTTTGTCTTGACCACCACTTCATCGATGTAGGCATACAGATTTCGGCTGATCTACGATTGTAGGCACTTCTGCATGCAACATTGGTACGTGGCACCTGCATTTTTTAGTCCAAATGGCATGGTGGTGTAGCAGTAAGCCCCATACGGGGTGATGAATGATGTCTTTATCTGATCAGCGGGGTTCAACCGGATATGGTGGTAGCCGGAGTACGCGTCCAGAAATGACAACAGCTCACAGTCGGCCGTAGAGTCGATCACTTGATCTATCCTTGGCACGACGAATGGATCTTTGGGGAATGCCTAGTTGAGGCTAGTGTAGTCAACACACATGCACCAAGTTTTGTTCTTTTTCAGCACCAGCACTGGGTTTGCTAGCCATTCCGGGTGGAAAACCTCCATGATGAATCTGGCTACGACTAGCCGGGTGATTTCTTCACCAATGGTTCTTCTCTTCTCCTCATTGAAGCAGCGTACTGACTGTTTGATCAGCTGTGCATCCGTCCTAACATGTAAAGAGTTCTTGGCGAGCTCCCTCAGAACACTAGGCATGTCCTTGGGGACCATGCAAAGATATCTCGATTCTCACGGAAGAACTTGACGAACGCGCTTTCCTATTTGCTATCTGGCTCGGCCTCATTGAGCAGGATCTTCTTGGTGCCCTTTAATGGCTTGAACTCGCCTCTCTAGCTGGCTTTGTCTCGCCAGCCAGTATGTCCGCCTGTAGGGCTGCCACGTTCTACATGATGATGCGCTTCTCTTCCACGATGATCATGGCCTCGGAAATCTTAGAGACGTTAGTACCACATTCCACCAACCACCTATAGTCGCCAGCGACAATGATTACTCCCTTTGGGCCGGGGAACTTCATCTTTAGGTATGCATAGTGCATCACTTCCATGAACTTGGTGAGCTCTGGGCATCCCAGGATGGCATGGTATGTGATACAGAGGTTGACCACCTCGAACCATATGGTCTCGCGGCGGAAGTTGTCCTCCGTGCCGAAGATGACATCCAGCCGGATCCTACCGATGGGCGAATGCAATGGACCCAGAATGACTCCGTGGAAGGATGTACTGTATTGCTCCAGCTGGGATTGTCTGATGCCGAGCCGGTCCAGAGAACTGTGGTACATGAGGTTGATGCTACTGCCTCCATCAACAAGGACACGGGAGAACCTGCACGAGTGCTTCTTGGAGATGATGATGGGGTCCAGGACCATGGCGTATGTGCCTAGATGCGGCAGCATGACCGGTTGGTCCTTCCGGCTCCACATGACTTCTTGCTCAACCCAGTTTAGATATTGAGGGATAGGGGAAACGATTGTGTTCACCTCCACCTCGTGGCGCCTCTTGATGTGCTTGGTTTCTGGCATTGTGGTGAAGATGTGGTAGTTCCCCACCCGGCAAGGATAGTCTCCTCTGTCCTCGTCCTGGCGGTTCTGGCGGTCTTAGTTGTCTTGCTGGCCGCCAGCTGGTGGAGGTGGGGGTGGTGATGGTAGCCCACAAACCTCGGCCATCCTCTTTGTCTAGGTGCACTGGCGAGATGTATGTTTAGTCGGCTTGTTGCTACCACTATGGAAGTTGCACAGGCCATCAAGCATCGATTTGATGGTGTACTTGGGTAGTGGCGGCCGATCATCGGGCTTCTGCCTCCGGTTGCCGCCTGGAGCCGGGTCCTCTCGAACGGCTGCCACCTGCCTGGAACCATATTGGTTATCCGACTGGTCATCCTTCCTCTTTCCATAGCGGTTGTCATGCCACATGGAGTTGTTATTGTTTCCTTCCGGCTAGCACCTGTCCATGGAGACATCCACGATCATCTGCCCCTGGTCGTCTACCCGGATGGATCTCTTCATTGCCGCGTTGGTGGTGGCATACTTGTCTGTGATGGCCATGGTCTTATCCATGGTGTCGGGCTCCACCCGGCGGAGCTTGTGATTTAGCATGGTGCCATCTCTACAACCGTTGATGAAGAACTGGACTCCTTGGTGCTCGCGCACCCCCTCGTAAGAGTTGTGCATGCTTGTCCACTTGGTGATGTAAGAGCGGTCAGTATCGTCCTTGCCTTGAACGCAGAGGGCGAGCTCGCATGGGCGACCCGGGCGCTTGTAGGTACCGGTGAAGTTGCGGATGAACTCCTGCTCGAAGTCAATCCAAGCATTGATGTTGTTGTCGGGGAGACTGTTGAGCCATGTTCTGGCCGAGTCGAGGAGCATGAGGGGGCGTAGCGCACGGCTACCCGGCGATTGCCGTTTGCGATGCCCACTACAGTGGTGTAGTCCACTAGCCATTCCTCCAGCTTGATCGTGTCGTTGTACTTCAGCGTGTCCCTTGGGAGCGAAAATCCCTTTGGAAACGGTTCGTTCTGAATACGCGGTCCGAAACATCTTGGGTCAGCCAGACTTTCTTCTTCCAGCACACATAATTGGACTAGTAGGTCGATGCGCACGCACGCGTCCCGCAGCTCTTTTGGCTTGAGTGGGCCAAGCCAGCCCGAAAGGCGAGACTTGGGTGGCGTGTTGCTTCTTCCGATTCCGTTAGCTAGATCACGGTTCCTGCTGGTGACGGCTGCAGCATCGCGTGGATTTTTTCCCACGTCGTCCTGATCCGCTGTGTGGACGGCTGTTCTGCCTTGTGTCGTTCGGGGAAGAGGCCTTGCTGCTGCCTGCAGCTAGATCTGCCATCCAGCGATGCTTCTGGCTCTTGCTGTTTCCTTGGAGGCTCGCGCCTGCCTCGGACTGCTGCCTATTTGCCATGTCTACGAGGAGCTGAATGCATGCATGCTGGCGACGCATCTCGTCACCTTCCAGGTGGCTTAGCTCAGCGATGGCTACTTCTATGGCCCTCATGTTCTTGGCAGGAGTACTATAAACCAGCTGAGCTTCAAGAATGCGCGAGTCAGCAGCACGGTCTAGCTCCGAGCCCAAGTTACATCCTTGGGGCAGAATCTGCTGGTTTGCACCAGGTAAGTGGGAGAAGCCGTGCGCGGTGTTGTACTCGTGCATGGACGCGTCCAGGCGGCGTTGGCGGGTGGAGACCTTGCTAGCTTCCTCTAGGAGGTTCTGGCATGTGGCTTCTAGCACTGCAGTTGCTGTCGTTGGGTCCACCTCGAGAGCGATGGGGATGCGGAGGTTTTGGATGGAGGCGGTCAACGGGTCTGGATCTTGCTCGCGTGGAGCAGCGTTGCTGGCGCATGCATTGCGCTCGAGTGGCGGGTGGCGCCCTTCGCCTAAACTAGCCATCATGACCTCAACGCTGCCGCTGGCGAGGCGTGGGTGGGGATGCGGAGGTTTTGGATGGAGGCGGTCAACGGGTCTGGATCTTGCTCGCGTGGAGCAGCGTTGCTGGCGCATGCATTGCGCTCGAGTGGCGGGTGGCGCCCTTCGCCTAAACTAGCCATCATGACCTCAACGCTGCCGCTGGCGAGGCGTGGGTCGGAGAAGCCAGGCGGTGCACTAGAAATGGCGATGACCTCATGAGGGAAGGCCTCTACGACGGTGGTGACGTAGACACGAAGCTCGCCGAAGTGCATGATGGAGCCGCCGCTAGGGCAGGTTTCCCGTTGAAGCAGGATCTGTTGTGGATGACGTAGTCGAAGGAGCCGAAGGTGAGGACGAGGCCAGAGGCGACTTTCTCACCGGCGACGACTAGAAGTCCCGTGCGAAAGATGACTCCAGCCGAAGTGATGTGACCCACAGTTGGCGCCAACTGTCGTGGTGTGTAACACGGCAGTGCCATCAGGGATGGCATGAAGGGGACAATCAGGATGCTATCGATGGCTACTCGCAACGGGTTGGGCACAAATACTGCAAACACATCGATGTACCTAGGTTTGGAGCCCTCTGGATGAGGTAAAACTCCTACTCCTGCATGGATCTACTATATGGGGAGCAAGTGCTCAGTACAATTGCTCCTTGAGCTGTTTCCCTAGCTGCTATGGAAATCTAGAGGAAGATGAACTACTAAACTTGTGGAATCTAGAGAACCTGTAACTTGTAATGGTCTACCTAGAACCCTAGCACTACCCCCTTATATACTAGTTGGGAGAGGTAGGTTACAATATGGGCTATAGGGTTTACTGTTTGGGCTTTGGGTTTACAAAGTGGGCTGGCTAGTTGGGCCTAACCGGTGGGCCAGGACCCGGTCAAGCCTTCAGTACAGGGGGACATCACTACAGTGTCCTAGCACCATTACTTTGGGCATCACCCGATGATTTACTAATCAGCTTGGCGCTTTACTCGTTAGCCGGTGCTTTACTTGTCAACTGGCGCTTTAATCGTCAGCCTTCAGCCTTGGTGCTTTGGCGCCCTCGTCTTGTAGCGTCGGCAAGGCGGCGCGCCAGCTTGTCCGGTCACAGGTGTGCTCAGCAAGGAGCATCATCCCTCGTACCTTTGGCCAACGGATCCGAGGCGGGCGGGTAGAGGTGGCCACCCAGCTGGCTCTACTGGTCACCTGGCTAGACGGGCCAGCCAGGGAATCTTGAGGGCAGACCGGATGGGACGGTCCACCCGGTTGTGGCTCTTTCTCTTGCGGCCAACCGGCCCGTCCTCCCTTGAGCCGGCTAGTTGAGCCTGGCTTTGCCTACCCATGGGTCATACCCCCGACAGACGGTGTCGGCAAGCTTGGCACTGTTGTCCTTGCAATCCACAGCGATATCGAGGTTATCATGGACGGTGATGATTCCCCGCGGCCCCGGGTGCTTCATCATGTTGTAGGCATAGTGGGGAGCCACCATGAATTTGGCGAATGCCTGTCACCCAGGACACAGTGGTAGGGGCTGCGGAAGTTCAAGAGCTCAAATACGATCCGTTCGGTGTAGAAGTTCGCTGGCGTGCCGAAGATGACTGGCAATGTCACCTTGCTGATCAGATATGCCTTCCGACCGGGGACAATGCCATTGAAGGTGGTGAGGGTCGATTCAACCATCGACTGCGGGAGTTGTAGTCTCCTGAAGGTATCCAGGTAAAGGATGTTGATGGATCTTCTGCCGTCCATCAAGATCTTAGGGAGCCAGTAGTCAGCCACTTTGGGCTTGACCACCAGGGCGACTTGTGGCTCCAGGTGATGCTTTGCTTAGACCAGTTGAGGAAGCGAGGGACGTCCACTTGGGTCACTGCGTTCACAGCGAATGCGTAGGCGAGTACTTTCTTCTCGCGCTTGGTCCTCAGCCTAGTGAATGTATGTAGCGAGCCGACCACGTGGCCGAATCTACCAGCGTTGCCGTTGTCCCTTGGCAGGTCGTCATTGGATCCTTCCTTGGATTGCCTTGCCTTTTCGATCTCTTTGAGAGAGTGGCAGCCGATAGTGGTGTGAGTGGCGGGCTTCCTCTCCCTGCTATGATAGACATAGGGTTGGTTGAGCAGGGCGGCATGGTCAAATTTCACCCTCGCCCCGTTGTTGGAGTGGTAGCTGCCACTATGGTGGTAGTTGCCACCATCGCAGTAGTTGCCACCGCCGCAACGGTAGTTCTTGGGGTTGAATTTCCAGTAGCTGCCAGTAGTTTCCACAATCGCAGTAGTGCTTGCCGGTGAGGCGAGTATTGCTACAGTGTAGCTCGTGGTGCCTGCCGTTGTCCGGACCACCCGAGCGGCATCTTCCCCCTGACTCGTCATTTGAGTCTTGGTTGGGGTCCTCCTCCGCGTAGGTCTTGGAGATCTCGAGGAGGTCGGGGATGTTGTCGAGCGTCCGGTAGACCCCCTTGATCTTGGGGACCAGAGGTTCGTAGCAGTACGAGTTCTTGAAGAAGTGGATCGCCGTGCCCGGGTGGATGCCGAAAGCGTTGATCCATAGGTCCTGCCACCATTGGACCCAGTGGCGAGTCGACTCGCATGGTCCCTGTATGCAGCATTCTAGGTCCTCGAAGTGCTTGACAAAGGCGTCTCGCATGTCCTCCCACGAGTCGATAATGTTCTTGGGGAGGGTGTTGATCGATTGGCAAGTCGCTCCCTCCATCATCAGCGGGAAGTAGCGAGTGGTGAGTAGGTCCGTGTGGCTGGCAAACCCATTGACATGAGGTACGTGTCGATCCACACCACTGGATCATACGTGGGGTCGTACTTCTCGATGTCCTTTGGCACTTCAAAGGTGGAGGGGTACTTATCGCCTCGTATCAATGGTCCAAAGCACTACGGGCCGATTCGGCTGAGGGAGCCCCTTGGCTCGGGCTCGCTATGGTTGGTGAGGGTATTCTTCAAATTATTTTGCTAGCGAGATCGCCAGGCTTGGTTGTTGAGGATGTGGGTCTGCGAGTCGATCGGTTGACTGTTGGCAGCGACTATGTTATGCACAGGTCGCGGCTCATTGGTGGAAAGCGGGGTTTGCTGCCCGCGGTTGGAGCTCCAGGGGCTCGGGTGGGGGGCAGTTGACAGTGTTGGCGACCGTCAGGCGGCCTCTCGAGGCCGCACGGCTGCCGGATGAGCAATAGTACATCTGCCCCCGCGGTCAACCCCCATGACTTGCTGCTCGACGGCACTGGTGAGTAGGGCCTGGGCGTATTTGACCTGCATCGCCCTCTCCCATGATGTTGAGGGTCATCTTCGTCGTCAAAGTTCAGGAAGCGGCCCTGAACGGTAGGGTTCAGGTGGATCCTGATGCAGCACTGGTGGTAGAGCAATAGCTCATGTGCCGTTTGCTGCTCGAGGCGGAACTTTTCGCGCTCGGCGTATTCCCTGACCTTGGTCGCCTCTAGCTGCTGGCGGTACTCCTCGATCTCCGCCACCGTCATCATCAGTGGGATGGGCGTGCAAAACGGATCTGGTGGCATGTTGCTGCTACCTGCCATGTGGTGGCGTCATAGTGATTGGATCTGGTTCATGCCTCGTCAGGGGACTCTGACCCAGTGTCAGAATCGAAGAGCCCAAGGATGGAGGGGTCATCGAAGTGCTCAACATTAGAGACTCGAGCGATGGAGTCCTCGTGCGACGTGGCGGTGATGGATCTGGCGGCCGAAGGAGGGGCCACCCAGTTGCCGTAATCACGAAGAGCCGCATCGCTCCCACCCGTGTTGGTGGCGCCCGAGTCGTACTCAGCGACGAGGTCGGTGATGGAGCGAACCTGCTCCTCCAAGAAAAGATCGCGTGGTAGAGATCCACCGGTGATCACCGTCTCCACCAGTTCAATGGCGTCTGTGAACCTGACGAAGAGGTTAATGGTGCCAACCGGCATCACCACGCTATGACTAGGCGCGATGCCAGGATGTAGCTGCTCGGCAGGATCTGGAGGAACCCGCCGCTAGCAACCATGCAGCAGGTGGTGATCGGCCAGTTGACCGGGATGTTGGCTCTCGACGCAGATCTCAGGCTTGACTAGAGAAGCCCCATGGTGGCAGTCACCACCAGGGGTAGTGATTGATACGATTGGGGGCAAGAGTGAGTCGCCATCTACGGTGCGATATTGGGAACAAACGCAAGGGATTTACCCAGGTTTGGCCTCCGTAGGGTAAAGACCTACTTCCTGATAGATTGTATTGCTGGTGAGTGGATTACAAGATCGGCAAGCTCGGCGGCTAGGCAGCGACTCACTTGGATGGGGTAGCTAATAGGGCATAAGTATACAAGGTACCCTAGGGAGGTTTATATAGGGGCACCTCACTAGGATTTACAAGATTACAACCGATTTAGTTTAGGTTTCAGAAGATTTGACCTAATCCGACTTGACCTAGCTAGAGTGTTGGGCCTTCAGCTTCTATTTGCCGAGCTTCGCTTCAAGTTTCCATGCTTCCAGGCCCATTCACCATGGGCCCATGTTAGTCGAACGGCCTTCTGGGGATACCCCGATTGGCATATCCCCATCAAGCATAATTACTACTCTCTAGCAAACCAGCATTGTAGTTATAATGGGTCGCCCGGTGGAAGTTACTGAACCAGAATATGTACCTCTCCAATATCTTTCTCATCAAAGCAAAAAAGGACAATGCTACCATGCTTTAGGTTGAAGCTTCTCACAACCTTCTCCCATCCAGTCATCAAGATTGCATTTGACCCAGCCCCCATATTCATCCTAACCATATTTGGCCTTTTGATCTTCATTTGCCAAACATGGACATCAATAAGTTCATCAAGGCGATTCTTTAGGTATTTTCTTGTGAACTCAGCTCTGAATGTCTAGGCAAGTATAAATAATTTAAGAATTAACATGCTTGTGATTACTAGAAGTATTTAAATATCACACGGTAGCTTGTTGATAACATGATCAAGAATATACCATCTTACCAGCTTGCACTTCTGTTTCATGACAGATGAATAGGGCAGCCTATAGACGTAGTACTTGATTTTTGGTGTAAATTCGGGTTCACACCAGTCTAAGACAAAGTCTGCATGAACATCTTTTAGATACATGTCGTTTCCAAAAAGGCTCTTCTTATGAAAATCAGTGCCCCTCTTGTGTTGAGGCCTTGATCCAATAACACATAAAAATTACAATGCGGTGGAATATTAATGTCTACCTCATGAATGCATACAAAACATATGAATGCAATTTTGATGTTCTTTTAATACCCCTAAACTCAACCCTCTCAGTGGGATCTTCATCTGTTGACTGGTATTCAAAACCACGAAAGTTAATGCAAAAACTATCATCGCTAGAGAGAGTTACTGCATCGTCACTACATGTTCCCATTAGTTAATAGATACAGACTGAAATCATCTTAATACAATCAAGATGCAAGTAGACTAATGAAGTGACAATTAAAATGGATACAAAGACTAATGAAATGAAAATTAATTCTCTATTGCTGGGATTGATAATTAAATTTGTATTGCTAGAAGTGACAATTGTAGATTTTGAGATTTATACAAGGGAAAAAGTTGGATAGATGTAGGCCGGCTGGGGGAGGCTCTCCCGATGGTCTTTGCAGCTTGGTAACCCTGAACCTTAAATTCGAGAAGAAAAATGGCAAATTCCATGGCAAAATTCCTTAATCGAAGCTTCTAATTTAGGGTTTTGGGGGTTTGGTTTCCACGCATACCTACCTGGAAAACGAAGGGGGCCTCGGAGGCAAGGGAAAGCATCTGCACTGCAGGGGAATGGAGGCGGCGATGGTGGAGAGGCGGGGGACCGGAGGCGGCGGTGGTGGAGGGCGGTGGTGGTGGATAGTGGTCTGGGCGGGCGGTGAAGAACAAAAGTGGCACATATCTGAAATATTTATCCAAATATTTTATGATATTTGCCGCCAAGTACTAGCCTTAGATGTCCACAAGTGTAAAACTTCTCTAAGAACATCCGTTCTCCGAATATTTCACATTTTTCCGCCAAGTACTAGACGACCAGTGATTTGAAAAGAGCTAATATTCGGAACTCCGGATATATTCAAAACTCCGGCATTTGATAATCCTAAAATTTGATCATTATTCATAATTAAAGGCAAAGAAAGGTGTGTATACATGCTCGCTAGAGTTAAATTGAGTCCCCTAAGACTAAATGAGGTTCATAAAGTGATGAAAATAATTGGCATAGTACAAACCTTGGATCTTTACCCTTAAAGGCAACAGACTAGTGTTCATGCGCTTTGTTGCAGAGAAATAAGGGGCAAGTGTTTTGAATTTGAATAATTCAATTGTTTAATCATGAAGTGAGATCATTTGGTTACTTAATTATGAAAATTTGACAAATATAACCTTTTTTCATTTATTCTTTGAAGCAAATCTCGTTTAGTGAATATTCAGATATCTGGATATATTCAGAACACTGGATTTTGTTAATCCTAAATTTTTGAGAATAGTTCATAATTTAAAGGCAAAGGTAGGTGTTTACACATGCTTTCTAAAGTAAAGTTGAGTCCTAAGAGTAAATGAGGTTCATACATCAAAGAAAATATATGGCGTAGTACATATATACATCGAAGAGTGAAATTGAGTCCTAAGAGTAAATGAGGTTCATGTATGTTGCAGAGCAATAAGGTGCAACTATTTTTAATTTGACTAATTCAAATGTTTAATGCCGATGTGATATCATTTAGTTAGTTTAGTACGAATTTTCCACCAATTTAAAAACTTGTTGATGTATTCCTTGACAATTAGAATATAATCAAGCACTAGAAATATTTGGTAGTGTGCAGGAGCTTGATCAGTAATATAATTGAACACTACAAATTTTAAGGAACTCCATATAAAGGAGTAGATTAATATATATATATATATATATATATAAACGAGGTTCTTATAATTAATAGTTCAACAACCACTAGAGACACCACAAATATTGTCTTACATGCAACCAGGTAATAATTAAATTAAACAAAATATAAGGAGGGGCAGCAACAGGAGAGACACAGAGATGCCTAGTTGGGGTAGCAGCAGGAGCATGCATTAGCCTACTCGACGGGAAATAGGCCCGTCCTGACATATTCCTAGAGGAATTTGCATAGGATGCTTGCTGCACCAAGGTCTTCGGCTTGTGCTTTCGGCCTTGGCTTTTACCAATGTCCACCACGTGCTGGATCATGCTATCGAGGACCATGTTGATGGCTCTACCATATAATGGGCAGACTAGTCTCCCTACGATAGAAAGGAATTTTCCCACACTGTAACCACCTCAGCACGTAGCGGCTCTTGTTGTCCCGAGAGTACTTGCTAGAGTCCATGTCATCAGAATCCTCCTGTTGATTTTTAAGAATATAACCAAGAACTCACACATATGATTGAATTCTACTACAATTCAAGAATTGACAATATATGTAAGGCAATATTAAATTGATATCAAAGAGAATTCATCTCAGCAATAGTTTGATCAGTTCATATATCATTTCTTCTCAACAAAATGGCAATTAATTGGATCATAGTATATGTATAACAAATATTACAGCCTCATAAGTTTCTTCAGGGATGGCGTAAGCGAACCAAGTACCAATTGCGCAACCTATTGTTCTTGTACATTGCCCCAAGTTCGCTAACTCATTCCTAAAAAAATCTGACAACAATGTGTCTACATCTCTTTTGGGGAAAATTTGAATCATTATCCATAATAAGAAATTAAAATATAATCCTACAAAACAATATTTAGGGATATCCATATTCAGGAACAAAAAGAATCCGAAAAATTGTAATTATAAATAACAAAAAACCAAACAATCTTCAAGTACATGTAGAAACAACTTTGATCAAAACCATGCATATATATATATGCATCATACGAATCATTGAAAGATCATAAACAATTCGAAGATCATATATAGTTCCATATGAGAATAAATCAAGGGCCTCATAATTTTTTCCAGAGATGGAGTTGGCAAACCAAAATACCAACAACACAACTTATATTGTTTGTGTACATTGCTGCCTCAGGTTCACTAACCTATCCCTAAAAAACGACCCCAACAAATGTTTCACCACTGCACTCTTTTGGGGTAAATTTCAATCATTGGCCTCGGTGAGAAACTGAAATGTAATTCTTATACACTATGAATGCATGCAATAACAATTCAAAGATCATAGTTCTATGAATGTAAAATAAATATGGGGGCCTCATAATTTTTTTAGAGATGGAGTAAGTGAACCAAAGTAACAACAGCACGACCTATATTGTTTGTGTGTCACCCCTGCAATATTTTGGGGAAAATTTAAATCATCTGCCTCAGTGAGAAATAGTTCAAAGATCATAGTTCATATATGAAGAATAAATCTAGAGCCTCATAAAAAATTTAGGGATGGAGTTAGCGAACCAAAGTACCAATTACACAACTTATATTGTTGTACATTTCCTCATGTTCACTAACCATCCCTAAAAAAAATTGACACCATCATATGTGTCTCCCCTTACACTGTTTTGGGGGAAAATTGAATCATTAGCCTTAGTAAGGATTACAAAAGTAATGTTATATGCATATCGTGTATCGAAATCAACACTGGGCTAGCAATCCCTAAAACCCCTAAAATCAAATGTTACAGATCGATTAAATTTAAAGCACAAGAAGAACTGTATGAACAACAAGTTAAGCAAATGTAAATTTACTAGATGGAAGATGAGAAGATCTAATCAAATCTCTAAAACAATCGACCGTTCAAACCATATATATTCCCTACATCAAGATCAAAAGAATTTATAGACGATTAAGCAAATCCTACATATGAACAATGAAATCTACGGCTGTGACTAGAGAAGCCAGCAAAGTAGTACCTTAGACACCTCATGGGAGACCTCCTCCTCGAACTCGTCGTTCTCCGTGATTGCGTCGAGGATTTGCTCGTGGAGGATGTGGTCATTGATGTTGAGCATCGAGTTGGATCCGCCTGCCGCATGCCCCTCATCTAGATCTACCACTGGCACCACGTTGTTGTCGGCCATCTGCTGCTCGACAGCGATGAGGACTAGTTGGACGGATCCCGAAGCCTCGACGGTGTGGCGATGAGCAGCGTGTGTTCCCGGAGAAGCCTCCTACGCCTGCTCAGCAAAGACCGAGCCATCTGTTGTTGCGCCTCCAACAGGCTTCACCTTCGGCTTGTCTCCATGCGTACGCTTCATGGTGCATCTAGGGAGGGTGGTGGTGCAAGCAAAGGAGCTTCGGTGCGTGCGGAAGGTGTAGATTGAGGTTTTGTGACTAGACAAATTGGGGAAAATGACACGAGCTCATGGAAGAAGAAAGCCGAGCGGGTTTATATACGTGGGACCGTTGGTAGTCCTCAAGTGGACACGTGGGTGTGGACTCATGTGGGTGGGGGCCTAGTGCACGATCTCCACTTTCTAACTACATTAACAACACATGGATGCTACTTCAGGACCGTGCACGACGCCAGTGTTTGAGACGGGCGACATAATGGCCCGCCTCAGTAGACACCTAGAGGTGATTAATATTACTGACCGGCTACGGTTGAGTGATCTAGAGAGACGACCAGTAATTTCCATCATCTTAGGTTCAATTTAGAGGTTGATTGCTTTAAATACCACTTAAGGGGGACTCGTACTAGAGATGGTGCAGATTAACAATCGTCTGTGGTTAGAGTTAGAGGCGGTCAAAAAATTACGACCCCCTGAGGGTCATGAACGCAACCAGTGGTTTGCATTTTTGGGGTAAACCGGCTCTAGGCACAGTCTCTAAGTAAGGAGTTTGTACTAGTGATATATATATATATATATTCATTTATACATACATTTGATAATATATTTTAGTTTGGCCCCCTCAGCTCTCATATAATTTCTCTTTGCCACCCCTATTGTGTTGGTCAATCTCTTCCATTGTCACTATCCCAACAAGGCATCCCTCCAGTGGAGCGTCACTGTTACCCATAAGTGCAGATTAGCCTTTGCGGTTATCACATCCATGTGGTCACCGTTTCTGTCAACATCTCTTGTAGTTACCGGCCTTGCACATGTAGTCAACATATACAAAGTGTTTGTTTTAGGAAATGTAATGGAAGCGCAAATGTATCAAATGACACTGGTAGTTAAACGGAATCGGTAAAATTCGAAATTTGTTTGGTCTGACAAATGTAAAGATAATCAATTACATCCTTCCAAAAACAGTTGATCCGAACAATAGTATTGCAACAGATTTGTAGAAATCTGCACCAGAACGTGTCAGATCTCGACGAGATTAGATGGGCCAATACCCAAGACCCATGGTTACACATCCATCTAGGACTCAGCAGGCGCTTGACTGCTACCAAGGCCGTTTATGTGTTCCTGAACTACTACATCTAAGAGGCACAAAGGAGTTTCTTAGCGGCAGCGCTACCGTTATCTCCACTAGCATGACTCAACTCATCTGAATGCGTCCATGCGGATGTGCGGGACGTGCGCAGTATCTCCAGCGGCATGACCTATCCAGACCGATGCGTCCGGCTCGATCCATCGATCCACCAAATTTGCGATGTCGATGCGTCAGGAGCGGATGCGGAAGACCGAGGTGTGTCCTTTGGGCATGCAACTAGCCCACCCGTCAGCGACCGCTTAGCGCGGCACTGACTCAGAGGTACGGGTGGCAGCCTGACCGGTGGCAGCCTTCGCCATCAATACCGACGGGACGACAGCCAGTGACTAACGGGTCTTTGCCTGATTTCCCGCACCAGCATTAATGGCAAAGGCACGAAAACCTACACACGCAGGTGCTAATTAAGCCAACCCCTGCGCCCGTCGGTGCTGCATTTCCCAGCACTCGCCATTGCAAGATACACCCCTCCCTATGTCGCCGCCTCCACCACCAACGATGAAGACATCTTGCTAGATGAAGAAGGCCAAGAATGACCACGAGGCAAGCGGTTCCTGATTGAGCCACCGGCGTAGGAAGGGGGCTACCCTGCCTCCCTTCCTTCGCGGCATTGTGCTGCGGCCCCAGGACTTCGCTCACTGTCCCACCGTGCGCTAGGTGGAGGAGCCCCGCCACGACCGCCACTAATTCCGCTTGGATGAGTGAGAGAAGCAATGGAGGGAGGGAGAAGTCATAGCCCACCATGATGTCTCCCTCCCCACGGGCCAACACCTCAACCGGGAGTGGGTCCTGGTGCTGCCCGTGCTGAAGGAGGGCAAAGGGCTAGAGGAGGAGATCCGCCACCGCATCCGAAAGCTTCCCCCGACCTCCGATGGGAGCACAGCTACCAGATCCAGGACTTGTGGAAAGGATTACTAGCCTGGGAACGCAAGGCGTGGTGTGGGAGTACCTACCACATTCAACCCCAACGACGTGGCTCTATCAACCACTCAGACGACAAGCTTGACATGACAACGACAACATCATCGCCAAGGCGGAGATGGTGTACTTTGTCCCAGCCGCCACCATGCACCTCCCCCCGGAGTACCAGGAGATCCTTGCACGAGGCTATGATGAGGAAGTCTTCACCGAGCATGCTAGTGCGACCAGCGCAAAGGACGAGGACGCCATGTGGGGCGGCTTCCAAGAGGCCATCCAGCTCACCGGCCTGGTGGTGTAGGCAAACACGGAGCCTCCATTGCCAGGGTGGGTGCCGTCGATCGCGACGGAGGAGGGGATGGAGCTAGCACTGGGTGGCCAGTGTGGCCTTGGCAGGTGATCGACCAGCTCGCGCCCGCGCCTTCTCCGGCCCTGTCACCAGCACACCTCTAGACGTCACCAGAGTACATCGATGTTGACCCCTAGATGGATGGGACGGTGCCGACCGCAAAAATCGGTATCTAGGGCTAGTTTAAATGTCATCTTTTTATTTTGAATGTAAATTATATATAAATATATATATGAACTTTGTTAGTTTTAGCGTGTCATTGCCTCTGTTTTATTTTAAAAAGAATTTCGTCAAGTCATGGTCCGAAGAGGATTCCGATGGTGAGACTGAATTTCTACTAGCCACTGCACAAATGGTGCACGAGCAGTACCTCTTGTCGCCGCATAGAGGTGGCTCAGCGATGCGGCATGAAGCGGCACGAAGCCAACCATGAACGGTGTGTCGAACTATCTCTTCTTCCCAGCACACTCACGAAATCTCTCTTCTTCCTCTAGCTCTCATACACACAGATAAGGCCTCATAGTGGCAAGATACAGCTCAAGGAGCACCATTTGAGCTACATGTACAAATCATATATAGTCAGATAGGCAGGAGTAGGGTTTTACCTCCACACGAGGGCCCTAAACCTGGGTAGGTCTTGGTGTTTGTAGTATCCTTCCGTGTGTGGCCTTGACCGCATCATCCCTCCCCGGATCCTCTAGCATCCATCGTCCCCAACATAAGCCTACCCTAGGCATCTGTCGTGGTACCACCACGACAACGAGACCGAGAAGCTAGCCACCTGCGGCTTTACAGGGACTACTTCCACCCAACTGATCTGCTCTTCAAAGAGAAGGCATTTCGTCGCTGCTATCAGATGTCTAGGAACATGTTCGTAGACATTAACAATGGGGTGAGGGAGTACGATGACTACTTCGAGGTGAAGTATGATTGTAGATTGGCTTCTCCTCTTACCAGAAATGTTTCACTACACTTCAGCAGCTTGCATATGGAGTGCCCAATGATCTCCTCGATGACTACATGCGCATGAGCGAGTCCACATGCCATGAGGCCATGTATTGGTTTTGTAGTGCAATTATTGTGGTGTTTGGAAAAGTTTACTTGAGAGAGCCAAACATCAAAGACATTGTCCGCCTTTTTTTCATCAACGAGAGTAGGGGGTTTCTTGGGATGCTTTGTAGCATCGACTGTATGCATTGGTAGTGGAAGAACTGTCCTTTTGGTTGGCCAGGGTAGTTCAAAGGGCATGCGGAGGGGTGCACCGTCATACTAGAGGGTGTTGCATCACATGATCTCTAGATTTGTCACTCTTATTTTGGCATGGCTGGATAAAACAATGATATCAATGTATAGCGGTGGTCTTCGGTGTTTGCTAGGATGGTAGAAGGCAATGCCCCACAGGTTTCATATGACATTAATGGCAATCCTTATGAAATGGGCTACTATCAAGCTGACGGTATCTATCCCTCCTGGTCCACCTTTGTGAAGACAATTCTCAACCATCGATATGGGAAATGCAAGAGGATGTGGAGTGAGAATTTGGTGTGCTTCAGTCAAGGTAGGCTATTGTTCGATACCCTTCTAGAACCTGGAACATGGAGAGGATGTGGGATGTGATGACTACTTGTGTAATCATGCACAACATGATCATCGAGGACGAGCCTAATGAAAGCATCTTCGACCAAGGCTAGGATTTTCAGTGTCAGTTGGTTGAGCCAGATCCAGGTCTAGCATCTTGGAAAGATTTCATGCATGTGCATGAAAGTTTCAATCACAGCCTCATAGGCACACCCATGACTGGCTTCATCTAGATTTGATTGAGAACATATGGGCTCGTGTGGAAAACCAAAACGGTTAATCCCTTATTTGTTTCTTGTAATTTGAATGATGTTTGGTTGTTTTTATCAAACCATGTGAGTGTGAACTATTCATATGTAAGCACTATTTTAATTTTATTACCTAATATAGTTTATTTGCTTGTCAAATTGTACATTTTTTATGTACTTTGTACTAAAATGTGCAAAGAGTTGAAAATTCTGGCTTGCCCAGACAGATGGGTCGCGCCGTTGAGCGCGGCTGGCTGGACCACGACCCAAATTTGTATGCAGCCCAACACAAATAGATAGAATCAAACTGTTTGGGTCGTGATGGTGGAGATGCCTTAAATGGAGGGAGATATGGGTAAAGGTCGGTGAATCTCTATGAGACCATAGGTGGAAAATAAGACACGAACATCTCAGATAATTTGGCTAATATTATTCTATATATTAAGCCTGGTGTCCTACCCACGTCCTCAGGATGTTCTCACCGTGAGCGTTCCCAACCGTTGGATCTTGTGTGGAGGGCAAAAGATTCGTCCAATGAGACTGGTTAGCATAGTTGTTGGGTACAATCTATGGTGAAAAAACTTCCTACCTCTCTTCTCCCATCATGATTCCATGCCGTGGTCGCCTTTGCTCGTGCCACCTCCTCCCGTGTCCCTCCCTCATGTGATGTCTAGCCCTGCCACCACACACATCCCTTGGTGGCTCGACATCCAACTCGCTACCAGATGAAGTTAGTGCCACATTCTCCCGTGGATTTTGTTGGTGCTGCCTCCACCCATAGCCAGGAATGGCACAGGGACGCAAGCAACACCACAGGTCGACGTTGCAGGGCACGCACCTAGAGGATGCGAGGTGGAGCATCGGGGGCACTGATGGCTATCAAAATAGCCATCTTTCTCCGTGTTTAAACTTCATTTCTAGTCAAATAATTGACGAAGAATATCTCTAGCCTTGTTACTAATGACTAATTATTGCAAAGATGAGCAATCCATTGTTTTGAATTGTGTTATGCAGGAAATCATGCTTTTAAGGCGAAATCAAGAGTCATAAATGAA
Organism: Avena insularis; assembly: GCA_023614405.1. NCBI lineage: Eukaryota > Viridiplantae > Streptophyta > Magnoliopsida > Poales > Poaceae > Avena > Avena insularis. The sequence continues at coordinate 242,882,286 of CM042688.1, forward strand.
TATTTTGAGGAAGTCCACACGGGTAAGCAATCCTGGGTCGAAACCCAGGCTCTAGAGATCTTAACGACCACTGGTATGGGCAAACTTCGCACGTACCGTCCGCCTGTACCAGTGGCATTGGCTTCATCTCGTCAAACCGTACAACTTTCGTGAAGACGCCTATATATTTCAAGGTTCCAATCGCCGCACAGAGAGCTACTATTCTCAGATTGCATCACAACACCACCAAACAAGATCCACCACCATAGTTCATCCTCTCCACCATCCATCCTCTCCATAGCAACAACCATTAGCTTGTACTTGAGATCTCCTTCTGATTCGGCAACCATTGTAAGAATATTTTTTTTCAATCTAAGTATTTTACACAATGTTTTCTATCATTGATATTATAGTCATGAGTGAGTAGTCCTCATGGGCTGCGGGTTGGGGTGAAACCTCGTAGCGATTATCTGCATCTAACCTATGGGAGTATGGTGTATTGATTGAATAGACATGTGTATCTTTGGTTCTTTGTCTCTTGCCTCGATCTATGGACTTATAGGTACCCAAGATGCTAGAGATTGATAAAGGCTCGAGGTGAGATACTTGTTTAGTGGCGATATCATAGGAAACACAGTGATAGGAAGGGGTGTACGCTCTTCTCTTAGCCATACACTGGGCAACAACAGGAACAACACTTGTTAAGGCTTTGATTTGTGTTTTCACCTAATAATTGTTTGTAGTCTACTGCTTCGCAGAGCAAACGATTGGACCAAAAGACTATTACTATGCCTATGACTCATAGGGGCTCCAGTATATCATGATGTGCTGCCCCCAAATTTTCCATATATTAAATTATTACACATGAATATGTGTATTACTATCTTTATCCCATATGATGTGCAGATGCGGTTGAATCTTCAACCCTAGCCTATTTCCATCCATTGACACAACCCACATTATAAAGTAAACTAGAAAGGTTTGGTGAATGAAGGTAAAACGAAGATACAAGTCTTGTATATGTGCCTTATTATTATTCTTTTAGAATTGCTTCCCAAGGATTCGATTAAACCTAGGACTAATAGATAAAAAGCTACTATACTGCATCCATAAATCCGGATCGAAGGTAACAACCCTTTTCAGCGTCGTTGTCGGGGAAGCAATTAGCTATCCTGGTGAGTTCACTAGAGACCTTGTTTTTAGTTTTATTTTTGTTTGTCATTTATTTATTGTTATTAGTTTACTTTTTGTTATATATTGAAAATCCAAAAATTATTTACATGATTATTTGTTTCTCTTATTTAGAAACACCAAAAAGAAAAGATCCATGGCTCAAAAGAATCTTGGGGAGTATGATACCCTGATTGATGAATTTATTCGTGCACCTATTACTCAGCCCGCTGTTGATGTAGAAACTTATGAAATCAAGCCTAAATTTTTACGTTTGGTCCAGCAAAACTATTTTGGAGGCTCATCTGCTAAGGTCTCAGGTTTGCACCTAAACACTTATAGTGAAATTTGGGACATGATGCGCATAAAAGATGTTGACCCAAGTGCAGTTAAATTATGTTTATTCCCTTTCTCTCTAAGAGGAAAGGCTAAGAATTAAATCTTGGGAGGAAGGTACTAATCTTTTTATGACAAAATTGTTCCCTCCATCTAAGACCATGCGGCTAAGGTCCAATATTACAAGCTTTAGACAAGAAGACCGCAAGCCACTAGCTCTTGCTTGGGAAAGGATGAAATAGCCCTTAATGAACTATCCTAGTCATGGGATGGAAGAGTGGCTTACATTATATTTTTTTTATAATGGCCTTAACCCAATATCTAAGTCTACGCAAGATACTTCCATAGGAGGAACTATCATGGGAAAGCAAGTGAGTGTTGCGAAGAAATTACTTGATGATATGCAAAACAACCATGCCCAATGACATGTGGAAAGATCCTCAATAAGAGTGAATGCTATCACCGAGGAACACAGTGAAGAGCTTACTACAAAGATAGATGAATTACTTAATATTGTGAATGGTAAGAAAACTACCCAAAAATAAAGGCTATCACTACCTTTGCTAATGATGTTAATTTTATAGCTTGCAATCCTTATAATCCTGCTTGGAAGAGTCAAAACTTTGGCTAAAATTTTCAAAAAAATAATCTAATCCTGCAGGTGCTCCCTACAACTATAATAATAATAATGATAGTCATAATAAAGAAAATCATGGTAATATCTCTTTTGAAGATACTATAAGAACTTTCATGCAAGCTCAAATCAAGCAAAATAATATTCTTATTAAAATGACAGAGAACCATGAGACTAGTATTGGAAAATTATCTAGCTATGCCATTGCAATTAGAAATGATGTGCGGGCTCTATAGGAACGAACCAAAACCATGGAGGCACAATTGGGCAAAGTAGCTGAGAGCTAAGCTCTGATACTTGAAAATTTAGCTAGCAAGCCCGAGCCAAACCCGGTTGAGGATCTCAAGTTGACGAGGGCAGAAAATAAAGATGAGATGCCTAAAGAGCTGGACTATAGCAATGCGCCATCACCAGACTATACCGTGGAAGATTTGTTAAAAATGATCACCATGAAGAATCCTGGTATTAACAAGATAACGATGCTACATACCAAAAATTTATAAAAGAAGTAGCATCTAAATTTATTGAACTAGAAATGGAGTATAAGAAACTAGCCGACAAGCTAGATGATATTTTTGAGCCCACAACTAAAATGAAGATTGCGGTTAATGAGATAGTAGCTCTTTGTGATCTTGGAGCAAGCGTCTCAACAATTTCCAAACGTCTATTTGATAAGCTAAACTTAGGGCCATTCACAACTACTGAAATGAGACTCCATCTTGTTGATTCAACCTATAAAGAACTGTTGGGATAAAAGAAAATATATTTGTCGAAATTAAAGGATGTCCTCCTCTTATTGATCTTATTATAGTGGACATTCCTAAAGATCTCATAACACCTATAATTCTAGGTAGGCAATTCCTTATAACTATTAAAGCTTTACTTAATTTACATGAAGGGAATGTGAGAATTAGACTTTCTTCTAGAGATCCTTTTATAGTCCACTTCCCAAGAAAGAAGAATGTCAATCCTAATGATGACAATGGTATAATCACTTTAAAAGCTAATTACATTAGAGTGGGTGTCCCACTTGCAAAGAATAAGTAATCACCATCTTAGGTCAAGCTAATTGACCTTAACTAGATGCGCTTCATGGGAGGTAACCCATGTAAAATAAAGTTTTTAATCTTGTGTTAGTTTTTTTTGTTTTTTTTTGTTTTTATTAAAGAGTGTTCTAGAAGGGTCCTTTGAAGAGAGGAGAAGAAAGCAAGGTAATCCTCCATCTATTATATTTGCTAACACATGGCCAAAAAGACTTATTGTTTATAAAGTTTGTTTGTTGTCATTTATGTTGTTCCTAAGATGTGCAAAGAAACACGAATCTACTAACTTAATTCTCTAAGTTTGGAAGCTTATTGCAGCCTTAACGAGCACTGGTATGACTAGACCCGGCCATACCGCGCTCCCGTACCACATCGTGGCAAAGGAAAATGAAAATGTTGATTTTTTCTAATGGACAAAGAGGCCTTAACAACCACCGGTATGACCGGATCTAACCATACCTTCTACCCATACCGTACCCCGGAGAAAAAACATCAAGTTTAAGGTAAAACATGCTGACCAGTTAACGACCACTCCTACGGGTGCAGGTGACCATACCGTGCGCCCGTACCTAGTGCACTGTCGGAAGGGTCCTTTGACCCCAAGGTTGTGAACCTGGTACGAGCGAGCTCCCACCATACCGCTCGCCCGGGTTGAGCTCGTGGCCACGACAATAACCCTATGGAGAGGTAAAACCTAAATCTTAAATCACAAATTCTCTTTCTTATTCCTCCAAACTCCAAACTACCTTCATTGGATCTCCAATTTAGTCCATTATTTCTTTGATTCCTCACACCCAATCGATCTAGGGTATGTTTATCCTTAGATCCCCAAGTTATTTGCATCAAAATCTTGCTCAATCTTTCACCATTATCAATCTAGACTTTGATATTATTCTTAAGCAATTTTCGATTATGAGCATGCTTAGTTTTGTCTTTATAGGAGTTTCTTTTATAAAAAGTGAAGGGTTTCCGTAGTAGATATCAAAAAAATTACTATGTTGGAACACCCTAATGCCCATGATCTATCTAGAAGTAAAGCAGTAACATAGGAAGACAACGGTAATATACCCTTGAAGACCGAGATAGCTCTACGCGCATGCAGGAGCGTGGATGATTTATTCTAAAGGGAATATGCCTAAGAGGCAATAATAAAGTGATTATTATATTATATTCCATGTTTATGACAAATTTTTATTTTGCATGCTATAATTTTGTTAACCGGAAACGTTAATACATGTGTCTTTAATAAACAAAGAAAAGTTTCCTAGTAATGTCTCTCATTACACTAGCTTGTTGATTAATAGATGATCAAGGTTTCCTGGTCATGATATTGGATGTTGTTAATAACAAGGTCACAACATTGGTAGAATGATGTGATGAACATTCTCCCAAACTATAGTAATAAGATCATGCCATTATGTTTACATTGCTATAATGTCATTCAAAGTAACTCTAATCCTTAGACCATGAGATCGTGCCAATCACTAACTCGGGAAGAGTACTTTGATTCCATCAAACATCACACTATAATAGGGTGATTATAAAGATGTTGTTGAGTACTTAGAAAGTCTTAGTTGAGGCTCATGTATCATGAGTGGGATTTGTCCATCCTGATGATGGAGAGATATACTTAGGGCCCTCTTAGTGATATCACATTAACATAGCTTGCAAGCAAGTGATAATATCACTAAGAATGTTATATCATGGGAGAAAAGAGTAATTGTCGGTAACAAGATCAAACTAGGTATGGATTATACCGAATGATCGGATCTCGAACAAGTAAAATATCACGAGACAAAAGGAATTGGTTAGTGCGAAAAAGGTTCACATGATCACTAGTTTATCATTGAATTAGTGGGAGTCATGATGAATCTCTAGGTCCCGCTAATGATTATTGATCAAAGAGAGTCTCGATCATGTCCACTTAGTTCATGAGCCCATAGGGAGACACACTTAAGGGTAGTCAACGCATTTGAGTGGATAGGGAACGCATGAGAAAATACTAATGTGTTCTGATAAAAACTATTAGCATAGTTTTGGTGTATTAAAATATTAATGTGTTCTAAAATGTTAATGTGTTCATTAAATGAAGTTTTCTTTAAATGAATTACTCATTAAATGAAATGTTCATTAATTTGAGTGGCATTAAACTAAGTGAGTGGAGAATTATGAGAGATGGCATTAATTTTTGTGGAAAATTAATGCAAGTGAGTGGAGGTTTGAGTGGAGATGGATTAATGTGAGTGGACATCCACCCACATGATGATGGGAGAAGTGGGGGCACCTATTTGGGCGTGCTCACCCCTTGGGGAAGCCTCCCCTCCCCCTATAAAAGGCCATCTCCTCTTCCTCTCATCACACACCTCACCATTCCTCTCATATGCCCTTTGGTTGACATCTTCTCCCTCTTGCTAGCTTCTCCACTATCACGACTATGGTGCTTAGGCGAAGCTCTGTTCAAGACCTTCTCCTACACCACCACTACCATGTCATAGTGCCATTAGAGTTCCCAAGGATCCACTACTTCCACTGCCCAACATGGAGCAAGGTATGGAGGCCGTCGGCACAACGAACATGTGACCATTTATAGAGGAGCTGCCCTTTGTGGTGCTTATAGTCATCACGTCCTTGAGGAAGGTCATGTACATTCTAAACCATCCATGTTTTTGCAGGAATGTTATCCCTCTTCTAGTCTTCGAGGGTGAGTCCTTCTGAAACTATTACAAGTATCGCCTAGATTCAATCTTGGCAGTTGCAACTGTAGGAATTTCTTTGTTTTCTGTGCAATGAACCCCATCAGTGGTATCATAGCTATGTCTATGTGTAGATGATTTGTACGGTTAGAACACATAGAGATGTGGGCGTTGATGATCATGTTATTGCATACTTGCCTGAATTTGGATCATGGTGGCACGTTGAAATGAAGCGGCTCGGACTAACTTTACATGTCCTCGTAGATGAGAATTGTCCCATGCTTGACATGCAACTTGTATTGCATAAGTGGCTCAGCGGGTGTGTATCTCTCCCAGCATAGTCATGATCTAATTTACAATGGTTTGCTAATAACTTTATTATCACTGTTGTGGTTGAAGTTCGTAGGTAGAGCGGTTCTTTCCTAAAAATCCCACAGCCACATAAAATATGCAAAAAAATGAATTAGATGCATCTAACTTGTTTCTGTAGGGGCATGTGATGTGATATGGTCGTTGATACAGAAATTGTTGTATGTAATGAGATTTATTATAAGTTAAACAACCGGCAGGAGCCATATGGGTGTCTTTATCTTTTTATGGCATGCATGCTATTTATGTATATCCGAGAGATATATTGTAATGGTGGAGACGGCCATGATGGTGGTGCCATGTACCTTGGTGCCACACCGGTGGAATTATGGAGATCATACCATGTCACACAAGATGGAGATCAAGTGCAAGAAAGGACCATATCATATCACATATTATATATGCATGTGATGTTTGTCCTTTTTATGCTTCTTATTTGCTTATGTCTAGCTTAGAACTTGGAAGTAGCATTATAAAATGAACCCTCTTATTAAATATCAAGATAATAATATGTTGTTCCCTAGTATGCATCGTTAAGAAAGTTCGTTGTTTCGAAGCATCACGCGATGATCGGGTGTGATAGACTCTACGTTCGCATACAACAGGTATAAGACAGCTTTTACACATGTGAGTACTAAGGTTCTTACTTGGCGAGCCTAGCATGTACATACATGGCCTCGGAACATGAACCTAAAGGTAAAGCATGAGTCATATGAATGATATGCTGTCCATATGATGCTCGCCAATGTAGATGCACCACCGCACGTGATGATCAGACATAGTGTTGTGAATTTGGTTCGTGTAATGACCAAAATGACTCGAGGGATGTTGTTTTGAGTAGGAGTTTATTCCATAATTTGGATTAATTTGAACTCAATTTATCATAAACTAAATCGAAGTGAATTTCTTAGTTCGTTATAGTCACTAGCATTCATTTACTACCTTGTTTTTAGCTATAATTGAGATGTTAAAACTATAGAATTCTGGAATTTTACTTCACGAGATGGTAACATATTGTTTTATGAGTGTCAATCTCTCATCAAAACCTCACTTGCTCCATCAAATTCAATAAGTAGTATTGAATCAAGAGTAACAAATTTTAGAGTTAGTATCTAAGTATCATGCTTGCCACCATGATTCTTGATATTAAAAAATTGTTTTAATCTCAACATTATCTACGAGCTGAAAATTGTTTCATAAACCATCATCTGTAAAAGATAGTGTGATACCTGAAATAATGCTTGGTTGCAATATTATAGAGTATAATTTAATAAAATACATATTCTCGTATTGTATGAGAATTTGCAAAGATTGGAGACGCTAGGCATCCTGATTACCCAAAAGGTTTTGGGAATTAACATTATATTCGTGGTTTGTCCTTATGAGCCATAGTAGCTTGATCATGAAATTTGTCATGATAAGGATGGATAGAAGATGTAGATAAAATGTTTACTACATTAAAAAAATTACTAAAAGGAATGTATTTGGAAGAACACCAAATATTTGATGATGGTGATCCATTTCAAAGTGCAAGTACAAAGGTATTAGCATTTGACTATACTCGCTTTGAACTATGTGTCATATGTATGGCACCACTATTAATCTTGATAGATTCTTTTGAAAATAAGAGTAAATGCTGAAAGAGAATCTAGAAAATATTTGGCAGGAAAAGAAAAGACTAGAAATGTCTAGTTTAGGTATATAAATGATATACACATTATGGGTGTATTCTTTGCTTGTTAAACAATGTGGTTCTTAGTTATTGGATGCCGAATTGGTTGATGTGAAATGTCACACAGAGCGACACAACTCATGAACTACAATGGCCTAAGTAACTTGCAAAAGAATATGTGATGATGTTCATCGAAAACAAATAAAGTGTTATTGTGTTTCTCGTTGACATCAAAAGCTTGCCTTCAAGATTTGTTCTTAATAATTGTTATTTTGTTCCGGTATTATGAGAACGATGCTTGTTCAAATAATTACCATATTCCATTGAAGATGGATGAACTCTTACAAATCTAGTTGGATAAATCACGTCCATAAACACGAATGCTAAAGTGTCATCAGACGAATGATTATAAGATCACTTATGAGTAACACTGTAGTTTAAATCATATCGGAAAGAAAACATTAAGAAACTCCATGTTGATGGAATTTTGGAGTCTTTTTGAATTTTGAATCAATTGACGCTTGTGAGAATTTCTTGAAAATGATTTCAATTTCATTCATAGGCCAAAGAGGAACGAACAACTAACTTATTGGACATTGTGTATATTGATGTATATAGTACATTAGGAGTAGCCGTATGTGGTGGATCATACAAACTTAATATACTTTAACCAAATATTTGAGTGAATATATATATATATATTTACTTAATCAGGGAGAAGTATGAAATGTTTAAAAATGTTGAAATGATTTTGAGATGAAGTGGAAAATCATTGTAATGAGAAAATTTATGATTGGATCATAAAGGAAAATATTTGAGTTACAAGTTTAGCAAAGACACCTAAGAATCAAGGAATCATTCCATGGATTTATGTTTCTCGATAAACCATAGGAGTATGGAGTATTCGAGAGATGTAATCAAACCTTTGACATGGTAGGATCAATGGTGTTATTTATAAAATTGCATTATATTACAAAGATCAAGCTTTACTGAATATCGCTTTTACACTGAAAAGAGCTCCATCGTGATCCGTTGAAATGACACCATATAAGTTATGGATTGGGATAAAACCCAAGTTGTCTTTTTCTTAAAATTTGATATGCTAGGCATAGGTAAAATGTTTACAACCAAAGTCGTATAATCATGTATTTGTAGGTTATCGCAAAGCAACAGTTGGGTATTCCTACATAACTCCGAAGACAAAAGTGTTTGTCACTTAGAACATAATGTTTCTTAAGAAGGATTTTTTTGCAAAAAGTTAAGTGGGAGGACAATAGAACTTTGATAAGGTTATTCAACCTTAGCTATATGTGCAAAGTTGCGCAGCACCGGAAACTGTCTCGGAGGGAGCCATAATGCTCATGGATCCCTTGCCTCAAAGGTTGTGGTCAAATACTAAGTTCCTGTTGAACAACGTAGGTCTGGTAAATAATCAAATACTAAGATTTGAGATTAAATCATTATTGTTTGACAATGATGAATCGACTACATGCAAATAAGCGATGATGGGCCCTAGCTCCGTCAAATGGCTTGAAGCCATAAAATCCTTGATAGTTCCATACATGAGAAACCAAGTTATTAAACTTGAAAGACCCTCTGAAAAGCATAAAGCCTACTAGTCCTATTTGGATTTATAAAGAAAAAGACATGGATGTTTCACATCTATGAAATAGTTGACATGTCGGTAAAGAGTTTACGACAATGTTCAGGGAGTTTAATACAACAAGATTCGATCTTTCATAGCGATTTAGTCTAGACGGATTAGTGTAGCAACCACTACATATGTCAATTGTTGAATATGCTAGTCGAATAAACAAAATGACGTTCTTATAATAGAATGGTTAACTAGGAAGTATAAGTGACACGGTCCGAGGTTTTTTTTAAATCAAAGGATGCTAAAAGGCATGCATACTTCAATAGTTGAAGTAAGCATAGCATAGTTGGAATCTCCACCATGATGAAAATGTTTAATTTCATCAGGGGACCATGAAGATGCTCGCATTTGCAATAAATTAAGTGGGAGCATAGAGACATGTTTCTAATGCGTTTTTTATAAGACATATTGTTGATTGAAAATGATGTATCTTTTATTAACACAAGTTAATGATTTGATTAAAATTTATATTTAAATGAAAGTTGTGGTCAAAACCCAGAATATTGGGCATCAAAGTCTATTTGGTTAGATTGATACACTAATATGGTTATGCAATCTGTACATAGATGAAATATTGAATGAGTTCAAATGGAAACAACGAGAAAGGTTCTTGCCACATGGAAAAGGTTCAATCAAGATTCAAATGTTTTGACACTTAGTGAGGAAAATCACATGAATATCTGGATAAACGAGATTCAAGTGTTTTGACACTTGATGAGTAAAATCACATGAATATCTTAATCAATCATATTGTGATATGTACATATCTAGATATGTCCTATGCTATAAATTTTATAAGCATAGATCAGGATGACTCATAAGATGATGATTGGATGATAGTAAGGTTATTCTTATGATCTTTGGAAGAACTAAGAATATATTATGTATGTAGAAGTGACAAATAGTTCATTCTAAAGTGTTACATTGGCACTAAACAGATAGTTCATTGTAAAATGTTACATTGATACTAATTTTGTCACAACATACAAACAAAGTTTATCTCAATTTAGGCCATGGGTTAAAGTGGCACAATTTTATGGAAGAAAGTTCCATGATAGATTTGGATGAGTTTCAAAATGTTAAGTATTGTGAAGGATAATACTGCTATGGTAGCAACAAAGTAACTAGGTGTGGTTCACAATGGGCTAAGGTCTCACCAAAGGACTGAATATACAATGCCACCTTATTTGAGAATGAGTGATGTGTAGTGACGCAAAGACATGCAAATACACACAAACCTGAAAGTGTCATATCTGGACATTAGGTTTACCACAAGAATGCGTATTTACAACACCATCCATAGGTGTTTATATGCTCCAGTTTCAACTAGATTATTGACTCTAGTGCAAGTGGGAGACTGAAGGGAATATGCCCGAGAGGCAATAATAAAGTGGTTATTATGTTATATTCCATGTTTATGATAAATGTTTATTTCTCATGCTATAATTGTATTAACCGTAAACATTAATACATGTGTGTTTAATAAACAAAGAAAATGTTCCTTGTAATTCCTCTCATTAGACTAGCTTGTTGATTAACAGATAATCAAGGTTTCCTGATCATGACATTGGATCTTGTTAATAACGAGGTCACAACATTCCTAGAATGATGTGATGTACATTCTCCCAAAGTATAGTTATATGATCATGCCATTATGTTTACATTGTTATAACGTCATTCGAAGTAACTCTAATCCTCAGACCATGAGATCACGTTAATCACTAACTCTAGAAGAGTACTTTGATTACATCAAATGTCACACCGTAACATGGTGATTATAAAAATTTCATTGAGTACTTGGAAAGTCTTAGTTGAGGCTCGTGGATCAAGAGTGGGATTTGTCCATCGTGATGATGGAGAGATATACTCAGGGCCCAACATAGCTTGCAAACAAGTGATAATATCACTAAGAATGTTATATCACGGGAATGATAAAAGACTACTTGTCGATAACGAGATCGAACTAGGTATGTATGATACCGAATGATCGGATCTCAGACAAGTAAAATATCGTGAGACAAAATGAATTGGTTACTATGAAAAAAGTTCATGCGATCACTAGTTCATCGTAGAATTAGTGAGAGCCATTATGGATCTCTAGGTCTCGCTAATGATTATCGATCGGAGATACTCTCAATCATGTACACTTAGTTCATGATCCCTTAGGGAGATACACTTAAGGTTAGTCGACACAATTAAGTGGATAGGGATGGACAGCGTAGAAACATTCTGATAAAAACTGCCGGAATAGTGTCGGTGTATCAAATTATTGCAAGGGGATAAACTGTTAAAGTGTTCATTAAATGAAGTTTTCACTAATTTGAGTGGCATTAAACCAAGCGAGTGGAGATTATGAGAGATGGCATTAACTTTGGTGGAAAATTAATGCAAGTGAGTGGAGGTTTTAGTGGAGATGGATTAATGTGAGTGGACATCCACCCACATGATGATGGGAGAAGTGGGGGCACCTATTGGGGCGTGCTCACCCCTTGGGGAAGCCTCCCCTCCCCCTATAAAAGGCCATCTCCTCTTCCTCTCATCACACACCTCACCATTCCTCTCATATGCCCTTTGGTTGGCATTTTCTCCCTCTTGCTAGCTTCTCCACTATCATGAGTAGGGTGCTTAGGCGAAGCTCTTCTCAAGACATTCTCCTCCACCACCACTAACATGTTGTAGTTCCACTAGAGTTCCCGAGGATCCACTGCTTCCGCTGCCCAACATGGAGCAAGGGACGGTGGTCATTGGCACACTGACGTGTGACCGATTACCGAGGCGTTGCCCTTTGTGGCGCTTATAGTGATCGCCTCCTTGAGGATGATCATGTATATTATACACCATCCATGTTTGTTTGCGGGAACATTATCCCGCTTATGGTCTTTGAGGGTGAGTCTTTCTGAAACCGTTATAAGTATCACCTAGATTCGATCTTTGCAGTTTCAACCATAGGAAAAATTTGTTTTCTGTGCAATGATCCCAATCATAGTCGTACCCGTCCGACCTCAAGGTCGCGAAGCTCCTCGCACGTCACCTCTTGTCCAAGTTCTTGCATGACTCTACCCGAGTTATCACACACATATGGTGCAATGCAACGACTCTCGAGCTCTTGATCCCTGAAGAGCTTGCGGAAGTAGACCTTCTTGCTGGAATCCTTGTAGCACAATGCCGTGCCACAATGGTGTTGACTTTGCGTTTATAGTCCTTCTCTAGGGCTGTGCCACCGCAAAGGCAACTGAGAGAGAGAAGGATTTTCTCTAAAGAAAAGTGCCTTAGAGAATATCTTATTGGTATGTTTTAATCCCACCCATGGGCACCCCTTTATATAGGCGGAGGGAGATGTACCCTCCCCTTTGGGTGTCCCATGTGGGACTAAAAATATAAATGCAAAGGCAAAAACATGTTTGACGGCCGGCAGGGCACCCCGGCCAAGGCCCAGCTCGGTGCCGCCAGCAGCAGCTGGTGGCCTACAGGAGGCGGCCGGGTGGGCTGGCGACCCCAACGGCCCATCCCACGGTAACAGCGGTAGCCCACGGTGCGGCCCCGGGTGGGTTGGCCCCCGTGCGCGTGGCCCAGCTAGCGCGAGGCTGTAGCCCGCCAGCGCCTACCTCCGCTTACCTGGGTGGGCCGAAACGGCCACGGTCCGTCAAGCGTGGAGCAGCGCCCAGCACCCCGTCGCCCTGTGTGGCATTCATTATCTGTCACCCGCCTTCGTGAGCTGATTGGCTCAGTAGCATTTATGCTGCCCTTTTGCTATTGTTCTTCTGCGGTTTCCTCTTAGGTCAATTCCCTTTGGGGTTTTGTACTAATGAGAAAGTTTCTTTATAAATTTTATTTTAAATACATATTTAATATATGTTAATTAATAACTAATATATAATAAATGCATATTATAAATTTCCATTTATCTGAAACTACTTTTGGCCTTTTCTTTTCCTTTTTTCTGTGAACAACTTCGATCTCTCTAGAATGATTCTGATTCTCTCTCTCTCTCTTTTGTGATTCCATCTCATAGGAGGATCTCCAAGCGTCATAGTTCCCTTAAGCGTGTTTCCCTATGGTTCGGGAATGTCATAGACATGATCTCGATCAATGATCAAAAGTGGGACCGTTATGCCCATGTTGACCCCTATGCACTCCACGAATCAACATCGTGTCAAACCTTAAACGATATGTCCAATTCCCTTTGTTACATGATACAATACTTTTTCAAGATCTGATCATCGGTATCATGATACCTTGTTCAATCTTGTTTCCTACAAGTATTGTTTTACTCGTTCACATGAAATTCCATCCCCATGACCTAGTCATACGCTGCGCAACTTATGGATGTAATTCACCGAGTGGGCCCAGTGTATCTTCCCATCACACAGGAGAACAAATACCGATCTTGATGCATAGGCCTCAACATTCTCCTTCATACTACCCAACATACACCTTTATGGTCACCTAGTCACAGTAACGACAGTTGATGCATTAAAAGCAATCTTTTGGTAACAGTGATTAATAGGATCTCACGATCTAAGGATTAGGACACTTCGTTTCTAACAATTGCAACGTGAACTAAGTGACATGATCGTGTTGCAACAATCATCATTGGGAAATGTCCATCACATCATGCCAGATGATATGACTTCATTGTCAGTTGGCTCTCATAGCACCATGATTAGGAAACCGTGATCATCAGCTGCCCAATGAATTAGTTGAATAGAGGCTACTAGGGACATGGGTTTGTTTATATATAGCACACATGTATCAATGTTTCCGCTTGATACAGTTATAGCATGATATAAAACTATTATGAACTAATGAGATATGACAATAAACCCCTTTATTATTTGCCTCTAGGGCATATCTCCATCAAAAAGTGTAAAGGATCACTTATGTTATGTTTCTATTAGATCAATTTTTAATTAGCTTTATTCTTATTTTTGTCTTAGATGAACACGAGGAGCCGTGCACGTGCGATGGTTGCCAAACAAGTTGCACCACCCATTGATACGATAATAACCCCCTTGTCATTTGGTATCGAGTTTGCCGAGGAGTTTCAACTCAGTTGTTTCAACCCTCTCAAGCACCGAGAGATCAAGTCCACCAAGTGATTGTCTCCTTATATCCTTAACCAACTGGGTATTCACTATGATTTTCGGTTCCTCGCTCGATGTTGACTCGCCGAAATATTTTGAGGTATGTGGGTCCCGGACGTCAGTGTCTCTAGAGGAGCATACTTTTCGGTCGTGCCTCCCTGATTTGAACTCGATAATGTTGCTCGATGTGTCTATCGTTTAGTCAAGCTGTTGGGACCCACATGTCAGCCTCTCATTAGAAGAATCGTGTGTATGATGGAATTTTTTTTCCTTCGCTCGCGCTACCCTGTTCCGAACTTGATGGCGTTGCTCCATGTATCTACCGTTTAATAATGTTGCTGGGTCTCACATGGCATCCTCTCATTAGAACAAATATGTGTATGATGGTATTTTTACCTGAGCTCGTGCTACCCTGTTCCAAACTTGATAGCGCTGCTTAATCCATCTACCATTCAATCAACCTCCTGGGCCCCACATGTCATCCTCTCATTAGTAGAAACGTGTGTATGATAGAATTTTTTCCTCGGTCGCGCATCTATGTTCTGAACTTGATACTGTTGCTTGTTACATTAGCCGTTTATACAGGCTGGTGGGCCCCACATGTCAGCCTCCTATTTGTAGGAAACGTGTGCATGTTGAACTTTTTTCTTCGTTCGTGCCTCCAAGTTTGGAACTTGGCAACGTTGCTCGATACAACACCTATATAATCTCTCCCTGCTGGGTCCACATGTTAGCCTCCTATGTAGAGGAAACGTTCACCGGTTTGACCTTGCTAACGTTGCTTGATGCGGCAGTCGTGTATGGTCTTGCTGCTGGGACCCATGTTCAGCCTCTCCAGACAAGAAGACGTGTCTATCTTGGTCTTCTTTTTTCTGGTCGTGACTATTGTACAAGTACTTTTTAAACCTTCTTGTTAAACTTGATCTCTTGTATGGTAAGGTTGATGGGCGATAGCTGCAGGCAGGTGGGTCGGCCATGTCAGCCCCTCAGTACAGAAATATTGCTACATATAAACTGCATGCCTTGCCACTACATAAGAAAATTTTTATGATTTTATAAAACGTAAAAAATATATACTAACATCGTATATAACTTATTTAGTTTTCTTCTTAAAAAATTGCTTATCCATCTGCTACACGTGATTGCTGGCAGCTCAACTAAAAAATGTTATACATAATGTAGCAGGTAGTACTTAAAAAACATGGATAGGAGGAGTTTTTTAAGGGGTGGGTGGACAGTGCCCAAAAAGGCCAAATTGAAGAAAAATGAGCCAAGAAGGGAATGCTAGGCTATTATCCATGGGCTATTTTTCATGGGCTCTCGCCCAAACTGAGGCCGGATGGGCTAATTTCTTGGGCTCGATAGTTAAAATCCCAAGATACGTGCTGGGCTCGGCGGGATACAAAGCAAAGACATCAACAAGGAAAAAAGGTATAAAATATGAGCGCCTAGAGCTTAGGTGTCTGAGAACTTGTTATGTTAAGGCGCTGACGTCACCCTACTAATTGTGCTAATTCTCAGTTGTAACCTAGTAGTTGAAACTCATTAAATCCCCAGTTACAACCTAGTTGCAACAAATGTGTAACCCTCATGTTGCATGAATCGTGAGGTAAATCCAATAGAGAGAGAGGTGACTGAGAACTGGCAAATACGATAAATTATTTCAAAGATATTTCTGTCAAAATTGTGGACAAACACCCCGCGCCCGCCAAAACTTTCCTAAGCACGCCCTTAATCGAGCGACCAGCCCCTATCTCTTCAAATTTTGCTTCGTTCTTATGGGATCTGCATCGAATTAGAACTAGGCCGCAAACTTCTCCACACCTTAAAAAAATTCTCGACGCCTTTCTATCAATAGTGTCGGCCTACCACCATTGGCCATGTCGTTCTTCACGAGATGCACCGGTCGGTGACCTGGTGGGCGATCCCCACGCTTTGCCTACTAGATTCATGCACTAGACATTTTTCTTGGCTTTGGTTTGTTCTCCACCTCTCCTAGAAATAGTTAAAGATTGTGACCACATAGATTTAAAAGGTGCTTGCAGATTTTGGTAGGTACGTTCTTTAGGTAAATCTATAGTAAAGCTTTGGAGAAAAGAGTTGGAAAAAATCTTAAGAAGGACCTGACAGAGATCCTATGCAAGCTTTTGACCTGATATATTCCCCATCCTTCTTTGATACAATGGAGCATTTGGTTGTTGATGTACCTAACAAGGAAGTACTTAGAGGTACAGTATAGTATAGATGGATGTATCCTATAGAACATCGACTTCGCATTTTCAAGGAGCGGGAAAATATCCATAGATAGTTTGATAACTGAGTGCTATGCAAAGTTATCTTCACATATAATATAGACTGTAGAAAACTTAGATATATTCAAATGTCTGACTTGGCTATGTTTTGTAGGTTCTTCGCAGAAATAAAAGTACCAACAAATTTCGTTCCACCAATAAAAAGACTAGACGGACTAAGATCAAAGGATCATGTAAGACGCTCGAATTGCACTATGAATTGTCTAGATGGGATAATCTCTTGTCTATTTTCTAATGCTAGATTTCGTAGCTTGAATTTCTAGCCCGTATCTATGGTCTTGATAGGAGTATAACAACAGCTTCAGCTTGCATTTCCAATAGTGTCTGCCATAGCGCTAATGTACCATCTGTGCAGAATGACGCAGCTGGATGTTGTCATGATGAACCTGCACTGGATTGCGTTTAGACTCTAAATCCTGCACTTGACATTGTCGTCCAAGGGAAAAGAAGGTTGTGGATCTGGTAATACCGTCTTCTGTAGAACAAGATGCTGGAGGTGTTGATTTCCTATGGCAATCCCTACCATTCTATGACTTGTACGAGTAGTTATCATAATTTAATTGAATTGCATGTCCCTCTCTATCAATGAAAATGGCAAATCTTTTGCCTTGTTTCAAAAATAAATAAATATTTGTATGTCTCCTTGTGTTAGTCGATGCAAAGAAGATATTGTTTTATATTCAAGTCATGTGAACAAATATGTTTGTATGTAGAGACATAAATGCGGATTGGGTGACAAAATCAGCATAAAATTTCTAGATTAATAACACAAGCATAATGGCATTACAAGAAAAGGAACAAAACCATCTTTTCATCATTCTTGTGAAAAGGAGATGAGCCAGAAATCATGCCTGGATGTTGTAGAGGACAACTCTTGTGCAGCTCATCTAGCATTGGTTTATCATTGATAATACTTAAGAATCCGAATATGATTACATACTAGGAGTAGTTCTAGTCCCACACTACAGTTCAACATGCAAAAGTGTAAGAAATGCATAAGGTAGCTCTATAATACAGGTTCCAAATAAAAGCATACAAATCATAAGAAAGATAGCTCGACATCGTAGTTCACCACCTTTAGGTGCAACAGTCTCTATAGATTGTAAGCCCAATTCACCACCTCCTTTAGGTGGCATGATGATTTCGGGAGCAGGATCAGTAGCACCAACAGTAGTGCCAGCACCGGTAGCATGAGTCTCCACAATAGCTGAACTATCGAGCACCACAATGACCTCTGGAGGCTCTTCACTGCCAGCTCTAGCTGCACAAGCCTCCACCGATGGTAAAACCAATCTACCACATCCATCATCTGGCATGACGATGGGAAGTGTAGGCTCATTAGTACCAGCTGCAGCAGCATCAGTCTCCACTTTCTACTCTGTTTTCTACTCCACGAAGGTAAACAAGGTGGCGTCTTAGGTATAGCAAACTGACATCCATTTTCTACTCCGTCATCGGGAAACTGAGAGTCTTCTTCAACTTTGTGCTTCTGTAGTTACAAGATGAACAGAGATTATAGCGAAAGCATCTGCGGGGGACAACAAGAAGATACATCATTCTATTGATTTACCTTGTCATCAGGGATAGTAGAAGTCACATAATTGGAACCTATTTCATTGAGAATCCTCTTTTTCGCTCCTTCCACTATGTCCTTCTACCGTAAGTTGTAATATTGATTACACGATGTTGATTGTCAAATATATGCAAATATTGAAAAGTTTGCACTGTTGAACTACCAACTTTAAACGGATCCCCACTATTCTTAGTTATGGGATCTAGCATAGAAAACAAGATTCCATGCAATCCTAGTCTACAAAAAGGATGCATACCCGAGATAAGAACTACTCTACACATGACAATGTTGCGCAATCGACAATAAAAATTTAACCGTATGATCAACTCTATCATGTAAGTTCAGAGTGAATCTAGATACACGTTTCACATAGGCTAAAACATCTTATATTATGAAACGGAGGGAATAGGAACGAGTGTTCTAGTATTTCACAAACCGCCAATGTTGTCGTGTCACAGGGATGATGGATATGCCACTGCCCTACAGAAGGTTGTTGCACCGATCTCACCGCCACCTGTAGAGGATGGAGCCGAGGAGCTGGTCGACAACAATATGGAGCGAGAGGCCAAGGGGCGGTAGTGGATGGGAATAAGGGACTGAGTAAAAGAGGTTGTGTGTGCACGGGGGGAGGCCAGTGAGGGAGTTAAAACCAGCTTGTCTTGGAAGGAACATGCTGCCATGTCCACCGGCATGTGCAAAACTCCCTCCCTCTCTCTCTCTCTCTCTTTTGTGGCAGGTACTAATAGTAGTACTCCAGCTAGCTTCATTGAGTTCTCTGGTACAAGTATACCTTTACTACTACTACTACTACTACTACTACTACTAGGTAGACTAGTGGTACTCTTTTAGAAGAAGAAAAAACTAGACTAGCACACTATCGTACAATATTGCCTTGTCAAATCACTGGCGATGCCATCATGAGCGACATGTTTTTACTAGTAAACCTGGAAACATCGTGTTCCTTCCACCGCATGCTGGTTCTGAGCGAAGTACCAACACGTCCAACTTACCTACAGTAGCTTGTTACATGACCCAAACTGCAGTGAAAAAAACAAAACTACAGACCTGCTAGGAGTAATACTAATAGTACTACTAGTGTACAACATTCTGGAATAAATAATGTAGTAGTAGCAGATTACAACTGTACTCCTAATAAGGTTCTTTTACGATCTTGGTAAAACATACATGCTGGAGAAACTACCAAGTGTACAAAAGGGGTTTGGTCATGTAGAGTATTTTACAAGCCGAACCGGGTGTGAAACTAAATGTTGAGTACTCGTACATTAGCTAAACCAACCAAAAAAGAGTTCAACAGAAGGCCGAGACGAAATGATCTATCCTTGAAACGGCTCGTTATAATCCAAGGCGTTTGAGAAGCTTGGGATGAACCAAAACCGAGTATCCTACCATATCCAGCGAGTGTTGGTGTGGAAACCAACAGCTGCATCACCATTTAGATTGAAGCAGCAAATTTCAGGACATGTCCTGTACTCGTAGCCAATTTCTTGGTGTGATGTGTAAACACAGTTCCTTCTTGTTAGATGTCCTGGCGGATCAATTGCATCGCCTACTGCAATGTTAATCAGATAGTTCACGCCAAGGAAAAGAGAATATGAACCAAGGTCAGTAACCCTTTTCCATTGGTTAGCTGTAGTTAACTGGCTTGTGTCCATCGAGAACACCATGCACTCAAACCCAAAAGTATAGGTGCGAATGGTGCAACCATAGTGAACAAAACTAGTATCATCAGCAATTGCATTGCCTGAGACACCATATCTATAGACCAGAAGAAGTCTTGAACCATGGGCAGATCTTGCTAACCACCACCTACTAGGATCATCCTCCTCATCATCCTCAGCAAACCCATGTGTCAGGTAAAGCACATCGTGTGGCTTCAGGATAAATAAATGACCTTCAAAGGGAAAGGAAATGTAACATGGAAATAATACTGATATTGATCTAACATTGTAGAAGTTGATATACGGTTCTATTTTCAAAATCTTGATTATACTTAATGTCGTGGTATTGCCGACAACTATTCCATGGAGGGGTCCTCATAGAGCGTGTTTAGAGAGGTGGGGGAAGGCGATGAGTTTGCAGGTATGAGGTAACATAGCTTACCCAGGTTCAAGTCCCACAACGGTGGCAGAACTCTACTCCTTCTATAAATCACTATAATGGCAATACACCGAGGTACAGAGATTGGTTCGCTGTGCGAGGGTGTTGTGAATCGTGCCCTAAAGGCTCCCACAGGTCCAGTTTATAAAGGCACCAGAACCTAGGTTAATAGGTAAAGGACCTTGTCGGACAAGTTACAGAGTCCTACACTAATACTAACTAGTCTTCGTGTCTTGTACTCCAAGGCTCCGAGTATGTTGATGACTCCCACGTAGCCTTCATATATCCTGCATGGACCTCCCTTCTAGATCCATCTAACTGGGCCACCTAGCATTCCATGGGTCATGCTACCAACTGTGGGCCACCCGGGTTAGCTGGATTAGAGACATGCAATGGTGATACCCATTTAGCATATCCCCAACAGTAGCCCCGGGAGGACTTTGAGATCTTGCGCCGTCTTGCCTATTAGTCTTGAATGCTCTGTCTAGGTGATGCCGGCAATTCATCGAATAGTATCTCAAAGGTCCCCCCAAAGAACCCTACAATCCTCTCCGTCTTCATAATGTAGATGGACATTCTTCAAGTTTTGTCTTCTAAAGTCGGATAACTTCCGCCTGCCATGGAATCTTCAGATGTGACCCAGGCGACAGCCTACGCTACCTCGAAACTCATATATAGCAGGGAATTAATCATTATCTATTTTCGCGCACGCAAAATCTGAAATGTTAAGCGGCAGATCGGGGGACGTAGCGAAATTAACGCGCAGGTTCATCCACACGTTGGCAACACCGTGTTTGTTAGGTCTTTTTGCACGAATCTTGATGATGGAGTCTATAAATATTTACGGCGGCTTAAGCATTTTTCTTTACCTGCATTCTCCCCTACGTCTTCTTCTTCCTCCCATCGCGCAACCGTTCGAGCTCCCTTAGCAGAAAACACTAGCCAGATTACTTCCTTCCCCCCACATCTCCATCCATCCATGGAATGGCCTCCACCAGCAGCACTACATCAACAGCGGTGACTCCCGAGGCCTCAACTGAGCCATCACGGAGCGTTTCCATCCCACCGGAAGGGGTGCTGGTCCCAATCTTTGCCGTGGTGGAATCAACCGGCGGCAACCAAAAACGAGCGGTGCTAGATGCTGTGGAAGAAGATCCTGACTCCCATAAGGGAGTATGGAGGGGCTCTGACTTGTCCGCCGAGTAGCTCCAAGGACTTGTCGCAGAAGGCTATCTCCCTATGACGGAGGGCTTGGTATGGTGGCTGGCATGGTGGTCCCTTCTCCCCAAGCTAGAGAAAAGGTTTACCTCAAGTCCCAGCTGGTGCCTGACGTTAGCCTGGCAGTCTAGGAATTCTTCCTCGAGATCCTCTGGCACTTCCGGGTACTTCCCCACAACCTCTCTCCCAACAACATTCTCATACTCAGCAATTTTATAGCTTTGTGCGAAGGATACCTAGGAATCAAGCCTAGGTTATATATGTTTATTTACTTCTTCACTGTCAAGAGAGAGTCTTTAGAATCCAAGGATGAGCTGTAGATTTGCCGAACAATTAGTTTTAAGATCCGTCGTCACCAGCGATTCCCCGACATCGTTGGTCATAAGTCCTGCAAGAACTGGCAGCAAACATATTTCTATGGCCCAGATATCCTTCTGGATGGCCACCAAAACTCATACCCCGACTTTGTCGACGGAGCCGCCGCCGAGGCCAGCACCTGGAGATCCCAAGGCCCCCTCCCTTCTGACCATGAAGCCTCTCGCGTCGTAAGGCGGATCGAGTGGTTGGTAGATGAAGGACTGACCGGCTTGGACCTAGCCATGTGTTGGTTCATGAGGCAGATCCAACCGCTGCAGCACCGTGCCAAGCTGATGCATAAGTACTCCAAGGATAGAAAAGATCCCATGGGGATATCCGAGGACATGTTCTCCAACAACTCCTTCAAGCTCTGACTTAAAGACATCGTCAAGGTGAAAGACACGAAGCATGGCTTCAAGATCACCTTTGACATGTTTGAATTCGAATAGTGCCTAGAGGTAACTATGCTTCCTTTGTTGCTCATTATACATATATACTCTAAGTTCTTCCATCTTGGATGTGTTACTCATCTGACCTGCTGTTTGATCTTACCAACTAGCGACCCTAGCGACAGCTCAGATGGCCTCCCAGGTCTATGATCCAAATATGAAAATCCATGTTGTGTTTGATGACGACACTTCCAAGGATCTGCCAGCTCCTGCAGCACGAAAGTAGAAGAGGTCCACTGACGCTACTGCCGAGTGCAAGAACAAGGAAATGGAGAGTGGAGTCTCCAAGAAATCTACTGCCTCCTTAGAGGCGAAGAAGAAAAAGAAATCCACCAGCATCCTCTTAGATAAGTTGTCTGCTGTAGTGTAAGTATATTCATTCTCCGGCTTTAATTTTCATTACACCAATTAAATTCCTATACTTATATTATGTACGTTTCAGGAAGAAGTCCGGTGTTGGCTTGAAGCGGACCTCCAAAGATGTTGGAGGTTCCAAAAATATTCGCCATATGTTTTCCAAGTCGTCTCCAGTTGTTGCTCCCCCAACTCCTAATGCCAAGCCAGTGACAGGCTCCACTGGACCTTCATCACCCGTCATTCATGAGGTCTCCGCCATGGAGATAGATTTCAATTCGACAACGGATACCTTAGGCCTTGCTGGCATGGATATTGCTCCTAGTGGTTAGGCCACACAAGAAAGTACCTCCCCCAAAATGGCTGAAGCTCCGGCTAAGGATGCCATCAAGAAAGGGAAATAGGCGATGGAGGAAGCGGAGCTGGAGGCAGCCATAGCTACGGACGAGGCGGGAGACTCTAAGCCATCAACTGCCATCATAACACAGAAGGTAGTCAGGTCTTTGTCAACTCGTCTTCCTTTAACTCCTCTGATTCTGTGCCTGGACGATCTCATCAAACAGACAAATGTCGTGTATAACAACCTTCTATAATGCATACGCTCATTTGTCCAATAATCTGAAGGTTATTTACATTGTAAGTCTCTGAACTTCACTTCTTTTACTTTGTAATATATCCCACTGTTGCCCCCGAGCTCTTAGGCGGAAAATCACTAGCTTGTGGCCTGAGTGCTCCAAAGAACTAAGGGTAGAACTTGTCAGTGTAGCCCCCGAGATTATAGTTTAGAATGAATAATTCCGACTAGATACTCTAAAAGAGAACATTTTTTGAATTAAAATCTAATACTGTATCCCCCGAGCGTTTAGTTGAAATAGATTTTTTCCGACTAGATGCTTTAGAGAAACTAAGCACTTTGTCTTCTTTGTAGAATGAGAATGGCCGAACAAAGGCCGCTAATGAGAGATTTGCCAAGTTGCGAAAAGAACTGGACCTTGAATAGGGTAAAACTTCCTTCCTAAAGGAACAAATAAAAAATAGCAAGTGTCTGTTTTCTTTTAACAACTCCTTATTTTCCTCATGGGTCCATTTCTTCCAAACTCTCATAGTATTGTCTGTGTTCCATCTTTTAGAGGTCATTGCCAAAACCAAGAGCATCATCGAGCAATCCAAGCATATCTAGGAGCTCGATGATGAAAACAAAATCCTGAAGAAAGACCTAGCTGAGGCCGTCAAGGGCCATGAAGAGGCAATGAAGGCAATGCAAGAATTTTTTGAAGCCGAGATGCAGCGTCTGATCAATGAAAACAACTCAAGGGAAAAAACCAGGCTACCAAAGAGAAGAATGATTAGAACCTTGAGGTGTACAAGAATCTTCAGAAGGATAATGACATCTTGGCGAAGACCTGCAAGCTATCCGAGACGAGCATCTTTGGTAACTTTCCTCCGACTTTGTAAATGTTGTAATGTGCATAATTGTATTGTTATACTCATGACCCTTGTTTTTGACGAAAACACATCCCCCATTGGTTTAACCAACATGGGTGAAGGTGCTCCGGATCCAAAGGAATGCATGATTCTTGCCGGCAACTTTATCAACACTGCCATCACTCAAGCTAAGGAGATAGCCTCGCCACTGGAAATCACCATCAAGGCGGCAGAGTCTGTGACCAAATTTTTGGAAATCCTGCACCGAGCCCCCGGGAAAATCAAGGACTGGAAAGCTTATTATGTCTAGATTGGTTCAAGGATGGCCTTGTCCTTGGTCAAGGCGCATTATGACAACGCCGACTTGGACTTGATAACCTCCGGTATTCTGAAGCTTGATGAGGAAGGGAATGAGATTGATAGCGATGATATATGGAACTCCCTTGCCGGCTATGACACCAAGGTTGCCAAGCTGACCTAGGCGGACGTCTTCATGCCTGCTGAGGAGATGGATGATGACCTGGCATCTTCAGAATCTAGCCCGGGGCCCTTCGAGTTTGATGAGATCTCTAGGCCTGGCTCTCCTGCTGCTGATGATGTAGTGGCAAGTTCCCCTGCAGCAGAACCAAAAAACATTGATGTATTAAATGTATCTCTGCAATGTGTATGCGAAAAAAACTTATGTGTTTGTAAGGCGGAAAACTTGGTTATAAGCCTCCTGCTACTTAACTAGATCGAGCATGTATATATTATTTAAGCAAGTGCTGGATTATCCATTATTCTTGTTCGTATGCTTGACCTTTCATGAGACGGAAAACCCTCAGCATAGAACCATGCTCTAAGGTGATGATGCTTAATAGCACCGTCAAGAACCTAAGAGCAAAATCTCCGGCTTTGGGTGCCGAAAAGTCACTACTCCGTAATCCACATAAAAACATCAGAAAACATGTAGACCAGAAAACTCAAGCTAACGCCCGTAGGCAGAATTTTTACAAGTGAAAACGCGAACTTGCGCATAAAGGGTTTATATGATCCAAAAATAAACAAATAAAGGAGGTAAAAGACTCAGAAAATGTGAGTGAACCAAATGCTTTATTTCATCGATCATATAAATTACTTATTACATATATATTATGCTAAGTGTAAAAGGGATGTAATTTTGCTATATTCCATGACCGATATGTCTCTAGGAAATCATCATCGGAGTCACGTTGCTTGTACTTGCACTTTTTTGGCCTATCTTTCAACTCGCGAATATCGATGAGGTAATAGGAACCATTGAGGAATGCTTTGCTTACTAATGTTTTTTCAAAAGAGGATCAAGTTTATCGACATGAAAATTCCTATTAAAAACTTGAATCTATTTTGAAGAGAGCTATCATGCACTTGTAATTCAAATTAGGTAAATTCTCGTCAAAACTTGTTTGTGGTTTTGTTGTGTCATGGTCAAACATCACACAAGCAAATTGCAAAGTTTGAGTTTGATACTGATGGGAGAAAGTATACACCCGTCTATACTGACCTTCTAAGATACAACTTTGCGTTATCATTTAAGTTTTTTAATGCTAACTAATTCCCGCTAATCGATGTCCAAAAACCAAAAAACATATTTTGTCTGATTAAGAGATTATTACCCGAAAATCTAATTCGGCTCATGGGTGCAAATGAACCCATTGTTATTAAACACATTTTAAAATATAAAAATAATTAGATAAAAATATATGCATGCACATCTAGCATTATATGTTCGTACACAAGTTTTTTGGAATAAAAAACATTTTTTTGCCCCACGTAAGAAGACAACTCGGATACTCTATTGACTTTAATTTTACACCATGTACTAGATAGACCCAGCGCGCTTTGCCGCGCCATCCTCTGTTAATGACGTTTAAATTCCGAGCCTGAGATATTTGTTTACTTTATGCTTTCGGTTCGTGGTGTATTGGGTTTGTTAATAGTATGGGGATGCCGGTGTAGGGTATGCAGGCGACATGTGACGTGCTTCATCGGTTCTCGAAGGCAATCTCCCGAGAAGTTCAGCAGGACAAACTATATCTTGTGGCGAAATCTCGGCTGTCCCAAAGTGTACATGCCTGCAAGGAAGACCACAACACCAAACAGTGTGATATTCTTTTATACATAAAATACATTACCATTTTAAGTTGTTAGAATGTAGGGAGCAGGAGAACAAAGTGAGAAAATAGCTAAATGATGAATTGCAGGAACTTGAAAGAAGTGAGGAGATGATCATGCTTAATAAAGTGCAACAAACTCGCAAATCCCAGGGCCAGCAACAGCTCTTTGAAATTTATGAAAAAGAGGAACAATATTGGCAACAGAGATCCAGGGATTCGTGGCTTCTTAAAGGGGATAGTAACACTGAATATTTTCATAGGGTGGCTAATGGTGTCAGAAGGGTGGCTAAGGCCTATTTGTCTGTTGTAGGTGCTTTTTAAAATCTTTACAAAAACTCTCACTATCAGAACTGAGCCTGTAATGCATAAGTTGATAGATTCCTGTCAGACTTCTTTCATCGAAGGACGATATATTTTAGATGGGGTCACCCTTTTGCATGAGATTCTGTCAACACCCGGATTTTTAATCCCAGATGCCCTTTATGCCATACCTCGCAATCCCAGGATTACCATTTTTCCGAGACATAACGGATTGGATATCATAGTACGTCATCCATTACAAACCATACATAAGGTCTTACATAAATAAGGATCTCATGATCCAGTCTTAATACAACAAGCATCGGAAATAAAAGATAAGCGTAGCGGTGGGGTCCATCTTCAGGGGCACAGGCAATGCTGACGAAGGCAGATAGTCCTAGTTATCGTAGTCGTCCTGCTGGCCATCATCTCGATAGTCTCCTTCATAGTCTGGCCATGAGAATGGCCAGGGACAAAAGGCATGAGTACTCTTTAAGTACTCGCAAACTACCACTAACAAGTAGTATAGTGCTAAGTTAAAGTGCTAAATCTAAGTTAACTAAAAAGTTAAGTTTGAAACCTAAGCTGAGTTCAGAAGCAAAGAAAGATAAAATAAAGTTCTAGAATCACTTAAGTTGGGAAGCTATTATCATAAGCACAACCCTGTTGTGGTCAAGTCAAGATTCATCACTCATCTCATAAGTTGTTTTTAAAACATCTGACAACGAAACAATATGGCCATTCCAACTGTCCATAACCGCGGACGCGGCTATTCGAATAGTTTGACACTCTGCAGAGGTGGTACGCTTTCACCACAAGATTTGATACATCTGTCAAGGATAACCCTGAATCATCATACTTAGTATGCAGATAATCAAACATAACCTTTCATTTACACACCCTAGTATAAGCGCCTCTCATATGAGCATGGCCTCCCAACCATGACCATCAGTCATCTTGGGCACTTCATAGGTGGACAACATTGAGAGGTAGCCTCAGCTCAAACCACTCCTGCGAGGGAACTAATACTAATGCATATAAATTTCTAGCTAAGCCTTACCCAATTCAAGTAGTGTGGTTGTACGGTAAATTTAGAATGGTATCGCATCCGAATCCAACCATCAGTTTTATAGAAGGGCTAAGGCTCATGCCTCAACATTTTCACCATCATGAACCATTTGTGTTTCTCAACACATGTCAAAACATCTCAATAGAATGACTCATCATTCCAATGTTTTCATAATTCATTTTCACCAAGTGTTCCCATCTAAAGTGACTCAATTTTTTGATCTACTCTAAACTACTAAGTTAAGAGTGTTCAGTAAGGTGGAAAATGGTGGGATCAATCTCATGCCATAGAATGACATCTAAAGGGTTCTAAATAGGTCAAGTTTTATACTTTTTATGCTACCTTCAAAACAAGTAAAGAACTTTGGGTAGAGTAAAGGAAGTAAATCTTGAAACTAAGACATGGATGAAATACTAGTCAAGGTAGTATAACTCAATCATGCCTAAAGCATCTTTGCTAAACAATCTAGTTCAATCCTAGCTTGCTAAGCATTATACTTGCAAGTGTTAGCTTGCATTGTTAATGGTGGCTTGCAAGTACAACTTGCAAGGGTTAACTTGGATAGTCCTAGCTTGCCTTCGTTGGTGCAATGGTTGAAGTTTTCTCCTTCTTCTCGGTAGCACTCCTCCTCCTCGTAAGCTTGGTCCGTACTATCTTCTATAAATACATACAGAGTACACAATCACCAAACAATACTTAACTAGTCTAATTAGTATTCTAAGGCACACAATTGATGATCTATTATCATCATAAGCATCACAAGGGTAATTCACTAGTTTCATCCTTTTTATTTTAGAAAAGTAATTTCTACTCATTGAGAAATTAACTAAGATTTAATATTCACCACTTAAAATATGGGATCATGTGGACACATGTCATCACCCATATTCTAACATGTGGGAATGTGATTTAAGGGTTGGATCATAATTACTTTGGTTTAAGTTTATTATTTAATGATTTAAAGTGACTAGAAATGCCTATATAGCATTATTTTGGTACTAGTCCAAAGTCACTGCAAGTAAACCTTGATATTATTACATATTCAGATAGGCATGATGAAATGTGATTTTTGAGAGTTGGAATCAACTCAAAAGCTAACTTGGTTGATTTTATAAAAATGTTGCAAGGTACAAATGCCTCTGTTTTATTATTTTTACTAGGAGAGATCTATAACTCTAATTTAATTAAATCCAACGGGCTTGGATAGATCATTTCAATACCTTTCAGACAAAATTGGTTTCATGCAATTTGGAGTTGTCAAACTCCCAGAATTGATTTTTAAACTAGTGGACAAAAACTAGATTAACTCTAAATACAAAAAACTAAATTTGAAAATTTAACACGCGCGGGAACTAACTGGGCTGGCCCATCTACGCACAGTGCACGCAGTGGGCTGCCTGACATGCGGGCTCCACTGGTCAGAGGCACAAAATCAATGAAATGGTATTTAGCAACCTGGGCCACATGATCTAAAGGGGATCCAACGGTGGGAGGTCATCGTCGACGACGGATTACACCGGCAAGGACCTGACCTAGACGCGGCGGTGGGGTCGATTGGGGCATACCAGGGATCCAGCAAGGTCGGTGAGGCGGGCAAACGGGCTGGTAGACGACGGCGAGGCGAGGCGCGGTTGTGGCGGAGCTTGGGGTGCCCTAAATCGCAGACACCCTTCTCCTCCTCCTGCGGCGGCTTCAGCTCCAATTCCGGTGAGACAGAGCTCGAGCGGCTTCAGCTAGAGGTGGGTAAGGTTAAGAGAGAGGTGGGAGTGAGTGAGTGATGAGAATTGAGGCTGGGGTGGACGCTTTATATAGGGTCGACGAGAGGGTAGAGCGGTCGCCGGTGAGGTCATCGGTGATGACAATGCGGGGCTCTCTCGGCATGGGCGAGGTCGGCGATGGAAACTCTGCTCCCCGGTGATCCTCTAGGGCTTAAAGGTGCGGCAAGGTGGAGTCTCTACTGGTCGGGAGCATGCGGTGAATTGCGCACGGACGGCGGTGTTCGACACGGTTCCTATGGGCTGCTGGTCACTAGGCGGCGAACGATGATGTCTGGGCGGTTGCTGGGCCTGCTGCAGGTGCTGACACGCAAGGCTAGGGCTAGGCGAGGTCGGTGCTGCTCTGGCAGGTGCGGCGCTCCGGGGTGATCGGCATGGCAGACAACGGCATGGGCGCGAGCAAAATGAGGTTTGTCCTCCGCTCGATTTTGATCGGGGGCTGGTCAGGGCGGAGCGGTGTGATGGCGCCTGTCTCCCAGCAAGCGAAGGAGAGCAGGACGGGCTGAGGCGAGCTATTCGAGGTCGACCTGGCGCATGGCGTCGGGCGGATTGCTACTGGAGCAGACATGGGAGAGGGAGAGAGATTTAGGGCCGGGGTTTTAGCTGGGGGAACAAGGGGACCAAGTTAGGCCCAAATGGAGACCAAAGCTACTGCTCACTACAGTGTTTTAGGTTTTGTGAGATTTGTATGTGCCACCTGTTTGATGAAATGGCCGCAAGAAGCAAAAGTTTGAATTTTGGTTTCAAAATTTTTGAGTGATCTCCACTAGTACTAGGTAGCCTCTGGTTGCAAGGGTTTTGAAAATGGAGTTCAAATGGATGGTTTTTGAAATAGGGGTGAAATAGGCATATGCATTGAATTCAATTTTCACATGCCATTTAAAATAATTATTTGAATGTTTTTAGTAGATCAAAAAGTGGGCCTAGGTACCTCATTATGTGTACTAGCAAAGGGTGTAAAGATCTAGAATTATTCCCTGCAAAGTGAAGATGGTGAGATCAAAGGGACCTATGATCTCTTGATTCATGCCACTGATTTTTACAAAAAATGGTTTGGCCCTGCTGATGGTTTTGCCATCAGGCTGTCTCATGATAATTGGGAAAATTGGAAAAAGCTGGATGACTATGATAGGGAAGAAATGAGCAAGCCTTTCATAGAGGAGGAAATTAGAGAGGTTGTGGACCAGATGGAAACAAGGCTGCTGGTCCTGATGGGATGCCTGTAGAGTTCTATCAATTTTGCTGGCATGTTATCAGGGATGATGTTATGGAAGCTTTTGCTGATTTTCACTCACACAAAATAGATCTGAGCAGTATCAACTATGGCACAATTACTTTGATACCAAAAAGCGAGGATGCTGATGTAATACAGAAATCCAGGCCTATTTGTCTGTTGCAGGTGCTTTTTAAAATCTTTACAAAAACTCTCACTATCAGAACTGATCCTGTACTGCATAAGTTGATAGATACCTGTCAGACTTCTTTCATCGAAGGACGATATATTTTAGATGGCGTCACCCTTTTGCATGAGATTCTGTCAACACCCGAATTTTTAATCCCAGATGCCCGTTATGCCATACCTCGCAATCCTAGGATTACCATTTTTCCGATACATAACGGATTGGATATCATAGTACATCATCCATTACAAACCTTACATAGGGTCTTACATAAATAAGGATCTCATGATCCAGTCTTAATACAACAAGCATCGGAAATAAAAGATAAGCGTAGCGATGGGGTCCATCTTCAGGGGCACATGCAATGCTGACGAAGGCAGATAGTCCTAGTTATCATAGCCGTCCTGCTAGCCATCATCTCGATAGTCTCCTTCATAGTCTGGCCATGAGAATAGCCAGGGACAAAAGGCATGAGTAATATTTAAGTACTTGCAAACTAACACTAACAAGTAGTATAGTGCTAAGTTAAAGTGCTAAATCTAAGTTAATGAAAAAGTTAAGTTTGAAACCTAAGCTGAGTTCAGAAGCAAAGAAAGATAAAATAAAGTTCTAGAATCACTTAAGTTGGGAAGCTATTATCATAAGCACAACCCTATTGTGGTCAAGTCAAGATTCCTCATTCATCTCATAAGTTGTTTTTAAAACATCTGACAACGAAACAATACGGCCATTCCAATTGTCCATAACCGCGGACGCGGCTATTCAAATAGTTTGACACTTTGCAGAGGTGGTACACTTTCACCAAAAGATTCGATACATCTGTCAAGGATAACCCTGAATCATCATACTTAGTATGCAGATAATCAAACATCACCTTTCCTTTACACACCCTAGTATAAGCACCTCTCATATGAGCATGGCCTCCCAACCATGACCAATAGTCATCTTGGGCACTTCATAGGTGGACAACATTGAGAGGTAGCCTCAGCTCAAACCTCTCCCGCGAGGGAAATAATACTAATGCATATAAATTTCCAGCTAAGCCTTACCCAGTTCAGGTAGTGTGGTTGTACGGTAAATTTGGAATGGTATCGCATCCGATTCCAACCATCAGTTTTATAAAAGGGCTAAGGCTCATGCCTCAACATTTTGACCATCATAAACCATTTGTGTTTCTCAACACATGTCAAAACATCTCAATAGAATGACCCATCATTCCAATGTTTTCATAATTCATTTTCAGCAAGTGTTCCCATCTAAAGTGACTCAAGTTTTTGATCTACTCTAAACTACTAAGTTAAGAGTGTTCACTAAGGTGGAAAATGGTGGGATCAATCTCATGCCATAGAATGACATCTAAAGGGTTCTAAATAGGTCAACTTTTATACTTTTTATGCTACCTTCAAAACAAGTAAAGAACTTTGGGTAGAGTAAAGGAAGTAAAGCTTGAAACTAAAACTTGGATGAAATACTAGTCAAGGTAGTATAACTCAATCATGCCTAAAGCATCTTTGCTAAACCATCTAGTTCAATCCTAGCTTGCTAAGCATTATACTTGCAAGTGTTAGCTTACATTGTTAATGGTGGCTTGCAAGTATAACTTTCAAGGGTTAACTTGGATAGTGCTAGCTTGCCTTCGTTGATGCAATGGTTGAAGTTTTCTTCTTCTTCTCGGTAGCACTCCTCCTCCTCGTAAGCTTGGTCGGTACTATCTTCTATAAATACATACAGACTACACAATCACCAAACAATACTTAACTAGTCTAATTAGTATTCTAAGGCACACAATTGATGATCTATTATCATCACAAGAATCGCAAGGGTAATTCACTAGTTTCATCCTTTTTATTTTAGAAAAGTAATTTCTACTCATTGAGAATTTAAATAAGATTTAATATTCACCACTTAGAATATGGGATCATGTGGACACATGTCATCACCACATATTCTAACATGTGGGAATGTGATTTAAGGTTTGGATCATAATTACTTTGATTTAAGTTCATTATTTAATGATTTAAAGTGATTAGAAATGCCTATATTGCATTATTTTGGTACTACTCCAAAGTCACTACAAGTAACCCTAGATATTATTACATATTCAGATAGGCATGATTAAATTTGATTTTTAAGAGTTGGAATCAACTCAAAAGCTAACTTGGTTGATTCTATAAAAAATTTGCAAGGTACAAATGCTTCTGTTTTATTATTTTTACTAGGAGAGATATATAACTCTAATTTAATTGAATCCAACGGGCTTGGATAGATCATTTCAATACCTTTCAAACAAAATTGGTTTCATGCAATTTGGAGTTGTCAAACTCCCAAAATTGATTTTTAAACTAGTGGACAGAAACTAGAGTAACTCTAAATACAAAAAACTAAATTTGAAAATTTAACACGCGCGGGAACTAACTGGGCCGGCCCATCTACGCACAGTGCACGCAGCAGGCTGCCTGACATGCGGGCTCCACTGGTCAGAGGCACAAAATCACCGAAACGGTATCTAGCATCCTGGGCCACACGATCTAAAGGGGATCCAACGGTGGGAGGTCATCGTCGACGATGGATTATTCCGGCGAGAACCTGACTTAGACGCGGCGGTGGGGGTCGATTGGGGGCATACCAGGGCTCCAGCAAGGTCAGGGAGGCGGGCAAACAGGCTGGTAGACGACGAGGAGGCGAAGCGCGGTTGCGGCGGAGCTTGGGGTGCCCTAAATCACAGACACCCTTCTCCTCCTGCTGCGGCGGCTTCTGCTCCAATTCCAGTGAGACAGAGCTTGAGCGGCTTCGGCTAGAGGTGGGTAAGGTTCAGAGAGAGGTGGGAGTGAGTGAGTGTGGAGAATTGAGGCTGGGGTGGACGCTTTATGTAGGGTCGACGAGAGGGTAGAGCTGGCGCCGGTGAGGTCATCGGTGACGACAATGCGGGGCTCTCTCGGCATGGGCGAGGTCGGCGATGGATACTCTGCTCCCCGGTGATCCTCTGGGGCTTAAAGGCGCGGCAAGGCGGAGTCTCTACTGGTCGGGAGCGTGCGGTGAACTGCGCGCGGACGGCGGTGTTCGACGCGGTTCCTCCGGGCTGCTGGTCACTAGGCGGCGAATGACGATGTCTGGGCGGTTGCTGGGCCTGCTGCGGGTGCTGACACGCAAGGCCAGGGCTAGGCAAGGTCGGTGCTGCTCTGGCGGGTGCGGCGCTCCGGGGTGATCGGCATGGCAGACAGCGGCATGGGCGCGAGCAAAATGAGGTTTGTCCTCCGCTCGATTTTGGTCGGGGGCTGGTCAGGGGGGAGCGGTGTGATGGCGCCTGTCTCCCAGCAAGCGAAGGAGAGCCAGTGGGCTGAGGCGAGCTATCCGTGGTCAACCTAGCGCATGGCGTCGGGCGGCTCGCTACTAGAGCAGACAGGGGAGAGGGAGAGAGAGTTAGTGCCGGGGTTTTAGCTGTGGGAACAAGGGGACCAAGTTACGCCCAAATGGAGACCAAAGCTACTGCTCACTACAGTGTTTTAGGTTTTGTGAGATTTGTGTGTGCCACGTGTTTGATGAAATGGCCGCAAGAAGCAAATGTTTGAATTTTTGTTTCAAAAATTTTGAGTGATCTCCACTAGTACTAGTTAGCCTCGGGTTGCAAGGGTTTTGAAAATGGAGTTCAAATGGATGGTTTTTGAAAAAGGGGTGATCTAGGCATATGCATTGAATTCAATTTTCACATGCCATTTAAAATAAGTATTTGAATGTTTTTAGTAGATCAAAAAGTGGGCCTAGGTACCTCATTATGTGTACTAGCAAAGGGTGTAAAGATCTAGAATTATTCCCTGCAAAGTGAAGATGGTGAGATCAAAGGGACCTATCATCTCTTGATTCATGCCACTGATTTTTGCAAAAAATGGTTTGGCCCTGCTGATGGTTTTGCCATCAGGCTGTCTGATGATAATTGGGAAAATTGGAAAAGCTGGATGACTATGATAGAGAAGAGATGAGCAAGCCTTTCACAAAGGAGGAAATTAGAGAGGTTGTGGACCAGATGGAAAAGAACAAGGCTGCTGGTCCTGATGGGATGCCAGTAGAGTTCTATCAAGTTTGCTGGGATGTTATCAGGGATGATGTTATGGAAGCTTTTGCTGATTTTCACTCACACAAAATAGATCTGAGCAGTATCAACTATGGCACAATTACTTTGATACCAAAAAGCGAGGATGCTGATGTAATACAGGAATTCAGGCCTATTTGTCTGTTGTAGGTGCTTTTTAAAATCCTTACAGAAACTCTCACTATCAGAACTGAGTCTGTAATGCATAAGTTGATAGATACCTGTCAGACTTCTTTCATCGAAGGACGATATATTTTAGATGGGGTCACCTTTTTGCAAGAGATTCTGTCAACACCCGGATTTTTAATCCCAGATGCCCGTTATGCCATACCTCGCAATCCCAGGATTACCATTTTTCTGAGACATAACGGATTGGATATCACAGTACATCATCCATTACAAACCATACATAAGGTCTTACATAAATAAGGATCTCATGATCTAGTCTTAATACAACAAGCATCGGAAATAAAAGATAAGCGTAGCGGTGGGATCCATCTTCAGGGACACAGGCAATGCTGACGAAGGCAGATAGTCCTAGTTATCATAGCCGTCCTGCTGGCCATCATGTCGATAGTCTCCTTCATAGTCCGGCCATGAGAATAGCCAGGGACAAAAGGCATGAGTACTCTTTAAGTACTCGCAAACTACCACTAACAAGTAGTATAGTGCTAAGTTAAAGTGCTAAATCTAAGTTAACTAAAAAGTTAAGTTTGAAACCTAAGCTGAGTTCAGAAGCAAAGAAAGATAAAATAAAGTTCTAGAATCACTTAAGTTGGGAAGCTATTATCATAAGCACAACCCTGTTGTGGTCAAGTCAAGATTCATCATTCATCTCATAAGTTATTTTTAAGGCACAAAATTGATGATCTATTATCATCACAAGCATCACAAGGGTAATTCACTAGTTTCATCCT
The DNA here is from genome assembly GCA_023614405.1 of Avena insularis. Lineage (NCBI taxonomy): Eukaryota > Viridiplantae > Streptophyta > Magnoliopsida > Poales > Poaceae > Avena > Avena insularis. The sequence goes on from CM042688.1 coordinate 242,918,409, forward strand.
TTTTATTTTAGAAAAGAAATTTCTACTCATTGAGCGATTAACTAAGATTTAATATTCACCACTTAAAATATGGGATCATGTGGATACATGTCATCACCACATATTCTAACATGTGGGAATGTGATTTAATGGTTGGATCATAATTAATTTGGTTAAAGTTCATTATTTAATGATTTAAAGTGACTAGAAATGCCTATATAGCATTATTTTGGTACTAGTCCAAACTCACTGCAAGTAAACCTTGATATTATTACATATTCAGATAGGCATGATGAAATGTGATTTTTGAGAGTTGGAATCAACTCAAAAGCTAACTTGGTTGATTTTATAAAAATGTTGCAAGGTACAAATGCTTCTGTTTTATTATTTTTACTAGGAGAGATCTATAACCCTAATTTAATTAAATCCAACGGGCTTCGATAGATCATTTCAATACCTTTCAGACAAAATTGGTTTCTTGCAATTTGGAGTTGTCAAACTCCCAGAATTGATTTTTAAACTAGTGGACAGAAACTAGAGTAACTCTAAATACAAAAAAATAAATTTGAAAATTTAACACGCGCGGGAACTAACTGGGCCGGCCCATCTACGCACAGTGCACGCAGCAGGCTGCCTGACATGCGGGCTCCACTGGTCAGAGGCACAAAATCACCGAAATGGTATCTAGCATCCTCGGCCACACGATCTGAAGGGGATCCAACGGTGGGAGGTCATCGTCGATGCCAGATTACTCCGGCGAGAACCTAACCTAGACGCGGCGGTGGGGGTCGATTGGGGGCATACCAGGGCTCCAGCAAGGTCGGTGAGGCAGGCAAACGTGCTGGTAGACAACGGCGAGGCGAGGCGCGGTTGCGGTGGAGCTTGGGGTGCCCTAAATCGCAGACGCCCTTCTCCTCCTGCTGCGGCGGCTTCGGCTCCAATTCCGGCGAGACAGAGCTCGAACGGCTTCAGCTAGAGGTGGGTAAGGTTCAGAGAGAGGTGGGAGTGAGTGAGTGTGGAGAATTGAGGCTGGGGTGGCCGCTTTATATAGGGTCGACGAGAGGGTGGGCAGGCGCCGTTGAGGTCATCGATGACGATAATGCGGGGCTCTCTCGGCATGGGCGAGGGCGGCGATAGATACTCTGCTCCCCGACGATCCTCTGGAGCTTAAAGGCGCGGCAAGGCGGAGTCTCTACTAGTCGGGAGCATGCGGTGAACTCCACACGGACGGCGGTGTTCGACGCGGTTCCTCCGGGCTGCTGGTCACTAGGCGGCGAACGACAATGTCCGGGCGGTTGTTGGGCCTGCTGCAGGTGCTGACACGCAAGGCTAGGGCTAGGCGAGGTCGGTGCTTCTCTGGAGGGTGCGGCGCTCCAGGGTGATCGGCATGGCAGACAGCGGCATGGGCGCGAGCAAAATGAGGTTTGTCATTCGCTCGATTGTGGTCGGGGGCTGGTTAGGGCGGAGCTGTGTGATGGCGCCTATCTCCCAGCAAGCGAAGGAGAGCACGGGACGGGCTGAGGCGAGTTGTCCGTAGTCGACCTGGCGCATGGCGTCGGGCGGCTTGCTACTGGAGAAGACATGGGAGAGGGAGAGAGAGTTAGTGACGGGGTTTTAGCTGGGGGAACAAGGGGACCAAGTTAGGCCCAAATGGAGACCCAAGCTACTGCTCACTATAATGTTTTAGGTTTTGTGAGATTTGTGTGTGCCACCTGTTTAATGAAATGGCCACAGGAAGCAAAAGTTCGAATTTTGGTTTCAAAATTTTTGAGTGATCTCCACTAGTACTAGGTAGCCTCTGGTTGCAAGGGTTTTGAAAATGGAGTTCAAATGGATGGTTTTTGAAATAGGGGTGATCTAGGCATATGCATTGAATTCAATTTTCACATGCCATTTAAAATAAGTATTTGAATGTTTTTAGTAGATCAAAAAGTGGGCCTTGGTACCCCATTATGTGTACTACCAAAGGGTGTAAAGATCTAGAATTATTTCTGTTGAGAAATGAGTGCTAGGAACACTCAAAGTAGTGTGGTGGATTAAAATGACCAAAATGACCATTCCTCATTTTTAATTGTTTTTATTTGATTTTCTTTGCGATTTGCTTGGGAAAGATTTAGATGATCTTTATTTCACCTAAGAAACATTTTACAAGCAAGGTATCACAAAACCATGGCAATTCAAATCAACTCCTAATTCAAATGCACATACACATGAATGCTTTCATTTTTAATTTGGAAAAGTTTTTGTTAACCCTAATTTTGATGATCTGGATCTTGATAAGTTTGGATTGAAGTTTTGGGATGTTACAGATTCTAAAATAATCCAAGGTATAAAAACAACAAGGGGTAGTCCTAAACTTGGATTTTGAGAAGGCATATGAAAAAGTCAACTGGAATTTCTTGTTTCATTGCTGTAAACAGAAAGGCTTTGGTAAAGATTGGTTGATTTGGTTGAAGAGTGCTATTACAATAGGGACCTTAAATGTGAGAGTGAATGGTGAAATGGGTCCTTATTTTGGGAGTCATAAAGGAGTCAGACAGGGGGACCCTTTTTCTCCTTTCCTGTTCAATATGGCAGGTGATTGATTGGCTAAAATGGTGCTGAATGCCCAGGTAGGTGGACTCATAACTGGTTTGGCTGACAATATGTTTGACAAAGGCATTGCTATTTTACAGTATGCTGATGACACTATTTTGTTCATCAAGGAGTTGTGGAGGGGGCTAGAAATCTGAAATTACTTTTGTATCTCTTTGAAGCTATGTCTGGTCTAAAAATCAATTCTGAAAAAAGTGAGGTGCTGATGATTTTAGAAGATGATGTAAAACTGGAGATGTATGCAGATCAATCAAATACCTAGGCTTACCTGTTTGTAGTAGAAAGTGTTTTTGTGGCTGAGTTAAAGTTCATTGGAGAGATTGTGTAAGAAGATGGATGGTTGGATGGGAGGTGCTCTCTCTATTGGAGGGAGATATGTTAAGATCACTACTTGTGTGTCAAGTGTAGCCGTTTATCCTATGTCTATGTTTCTTCTCCATAAAACAAATATGGAAGAAATAGAGAAACCCACCAGAGCTTTCTTTTGGTATGGAAAATCAAGCAGGAAAACGTATCAATTGATGAAATGGAAATATATCCGTAGGCCTAAAGAAAAAGGTGGTTTGGATATAAAAATACAAGGATTTTTAATATCAGCCTGTTGTGTAAGTGGTGGTGGAGACTAGAAGCTGAGGAATGTCCTTGGCAAGTTTTTGTGAGAAGAAAATACCTCGTCTGACTTGCTGAAAGTAAAAGACATATACCTATCAGGTAGAAGAATGATCGTTGGAAATGGCCTGAGAACACATTTTTGGGGTGATGCATGGTGTATGGATGCCCCTTTGAAAATCATTTTCCCAGAATTGTTTGATATTTGTCGTGATCAGGATGTATCAATTGCTGTAATGGCTACGAGAAATTGGCATTGCTCTTTTAGGAGGTGGCTAAGTGGTGACAAGCAGGAACAGTATAACAGGCTACAGGTGATTTTAAATGGGGTTTCCTTGTCATCTGATGTGGATAGACCCAGGTGGTTGTGGAATAAAAGTGACATTTTCACTGTGAAATCAACTTATAATCATATATCCAATAGGGGTGTGGATAGGAGATTTAAGCATTTGTGGAAGGCTAATATTCCGTTGAAAATCAAGATATGGATGTGGCTTATCTGGCACAATGCCATACCCACAAAATATAATATGAAAAAAAGAAAGTGGAATGGGGATACAAGATATAGGTTCTGTGACCAGGAGTACTCTATTGGCCATCTTTTCTTTACCTATGGGGCTGCAAAAATATGTGTGGGAGGTAGTTGCGAAATCAGTAGGTGATGCGGATAGGCCTGGGTCCTTTTCATAGTACTTCTGGTGGATTCCAAGATATCTTGATGTTAGTCGTAATATTCAGATTACGTCTTTAGCATCTATCTGTTGGGCCATTTGGAAACTCATAAAAATGGCCTGCTTTGAGCAGAAACTGATTAGCTCCCCTATTGATCTAATTATGTTTGCCTATGTTTTTATCAAATATTGGGCATGCCTTCACAATGAAGATGAGAGGGAGGAACTAAGGAGTGGTGCTGAAGTCCTTCAAAGGAATGCTCTGGCTGATGCTGAGGCCATGGATACAGCCCTAGGTCCACTTTTGGGATGGCCATCTACCAGTCGGAAACGTGCAAGGTCACTAGGAGATGACGAGAAGGAAGAATGATGATCTTCTCCAAGATGTGAGAATTAAGAGAATGGAGGAGGAGCAAAAAGAGAGTTTCTGGATGTCTTTTGATTTGCTATGCTTGGTGATGCTTGGGATGTCCTTTTGTGGGAGAGTGATTGATACTTGTTCTTTTCCTAATGTTTGCTATCTCGGTGTAAACACTAGCGTAATGCGGTGGCTCTTGCGTCTCTCTCCCCCGCCCCCCTTTTTTCTCTTTTCATTGTTCTGTCTGTATATAGTGGTTAGCCCCAGGAGCTTGGAACCTGTGAATCTGTGTGGTGGATATGTGTGTGTTGTTCCATTATCTGACGATTGTGGAACCCGATCCCTATGTTATGGGGATAGTATGGAAAAAAAAGTTGTCACAATGTTTCTATAAAACTTAAAATTGTGAAAACAAATTCAACATTTGATACTCCCTCCGATCCCAATTAATGGACTCAGATTTGTCTAGATTCAGATGAATCTCCGAATCTAGAAAAATCTGAGTCCATTAGTTTGGATCGAAGGGATTATCTAAAAGGAAAAAATACAGGATTATAATTTTTTTAAATATGACTTTAGTTGTCATAAGTTGGAACCAATGAAAGAATGCCACAAATTATTTCTATTTATGGAATATAATATGTTCATCGATACCTATAAATTTGAATACTTATTTAACTTTTCTACTCCCTTTGTCGCTAAATTGATGTCGGAAATTTGACAAAATTTACATGTATCTAGACACTATTTAGACTATATACATCCAAATTAAAAAAAATTGTGACATCTATTTGGAAACGGAGGGAAAAATCTGAACCATGACGCAACAGTGGTGGTATTATCGTATTATGTCGTGCAGCACATATTAATTTGCAGTTTGTAACCAATTAGCAGTTGCATCAAGATCAATGTAGTTAAGGTAGTGAGAACATGAGAGAAGAGAAGCAAAGATTCAGGCGATTACAATCACATATCATATACAAATGTATTATTGTATGCAACTAACTAAAATGGAACGATTAGGACATTCCATTTGAGTATCAAATCAGAGGCCTTAACCCTAACAATGCAGTTCACTTCAAGATGAAATTAAGATACAAAAACAATGCTCTATTCCGGCATATTCTTTCTCTGCTCAGTTAACTTCATGGATAACATACTATCTAACCATAGATATACATGTATTTTACATGCATTTGCTCCTCGGTATAACATGAACTTGTATGAACTTATGTGATTAGAGTTTTCCCATGTGATAGTCGGTATAATAAGTTTGGTGTATTAAAAAGACCTCATCATAGATGAAAAAAATATCAAGATGCATAAATTGAATTTTTTTCTACTCCACACACAGTTACGCATGCACGAATAGTGCCATGTCGCCTGACTATATTGAGATCCAACAGAAGCAAAATGGTATGCGCTTTATATGTGTCAAAAGCCAATGGCAGCATAGAAAAATATTGTATGAACGAAGAAGTGAATAAAAGAGAAAACAATGTGAAAATATATGGTTTATTTGTATTAGCACATTGTTTATTATCAAGATGCTTCCAACCTCAGCCGACCCCATGCCGTGTGATGCCTCTTGTTGTTTTCCTGCAGCATCACCTTGTGCGAATAATTCGCAGCAGACCTGCCTAGAACATCCATCCTAGCTCCCTGTAGAACCTGAAATGACAAATGAATTCCAAGTCGAACACTCCAACAATGGAGAAAAAACATCAGAGGTAGAAGGGAATGCATGTCCGCTCCTAAGAAAACAACACATATCAAATTAATGAGCAAGCAACAAAACAGAAACAACACAAGCCCAAATGCACCATGCGAAGACCATATTCAGTAGTAGGACATTCAACAGCAACACGTTTAAGAGATCACGGAGTGACAGGCCGCGCACTCGAAGAAGCACGAGGATCACCTCCACCCAACCCCACTCGCCCATAAGAAATTGGAAAAAAAACATAGCAATATGACAAACAAAACGACAAAAGCACTCGCAGCCGAACCAAGAGCAATAGAAACATGAGGACACACATGACGCCTGATAGCTGACGCAGCAACAACATCACGACCGGATGCCCCAGCTACCGCACAACAGAACTCAAATGCATCAATATAAATAACCGTAAAGATAGATGGAAAAAAAATATAGGCAAAATTCAATTAGTGTGAAGCAAAAAAACCAAGAAGTTCCAGCTTCACGCAGGTTGCCCAGTGTCCATCCAGTAAACCAACAACCGTGGGCACCTACACACACTCGCACCCGCAACACCATTAACCGTCAAATTACATAGAAAAGACCCAAATGGTAAGCACCGGGACACCACGCTTGTCGAACCACCACCAACACACACCCAACACACTCCCACTAACAAAGCTGACCCGGCACCTGAATCGCAAGGATCCCAGGAGAAAAGTAGACGCCTCGCAAAACCAAACCAGGCAACATCACCGGGCCAACCATCACACTAATTAAAGAAAATGAAAAACGAATCACCCCAAATCCACACATCGTCAAGCGATCCTCATATTGCTCCAGGCAGCAAACCCAACCTCAACCAAGCTGCCGCATGAATGACCAACACAAATAGAATCAACAGGCATGAGCATATAGCGAGCACTCATTAACCACACCACCACCACCACCCTCCCACACACACACCCCACCACCACCATAACATGCCAGAACAATGCAGAAGCAAGAGAAGGGGAAAAGAACCATATAAAGAAGCAAATAGACAGCAAGAACGCAAGCGGGAGACGTGATCACAACGATCACAATTGGCCATGCCCACAATGTAACATCCCAATTTCAGCAACCCTGATTAGTTGTCCAGAATGCAAAAATCAGGGTGAACAAAAACTTTTTCTTGTTTAATGCTGAAGTGTTTTCTTGTTGTTTGGATATGCTTATGCATATGAATGTGTATTAGATGATATACTCCTTACCTTAACACCAGTTGACAAAAGCTACTTCCCAAAATAGTCTTAGCTTAATTTCCATATTATCAAATGTTCTGGCATTTCAAAACCTAAGCCAAGAAGCCTTTGCAAACCAACTATTTTAGTAGCTTCTATTGATCAAACTATGGAGAGCTATATAACATAATCTGCTTATGTTGTCAAGACAGAACCTTCTACTATTCTTATCTCTAGATTTAACAAAACCTTTTTATGAAGCATTTGAATTCTACTCTTGGTAGAAATGCCAAGGACTCTCATCTGATTCAAAACCCAACCTTTTCAAAATTTCCCAACCTTACCTCAAGCCAAGCCTGATGGTAACCCTAGTAGTAGTTATATTGTTTGTAAGATGAATTGCCTTGATCTGCTGCTTGAATTGTCTGCTTAGGAGATAGTAAGAGCTACTCTAAGAGCTCATCACTAGGATAAAGATGTTTCCAAATCATCACACCCTAAGCAAGATTACAAAGCTAGATCTGATCTCTAACTGCTAGGTGATCATCTAAAACCCTTAACCAGATCAGCTCTGATGTGATCAAAATCCAGAAGCTTCCAAGTCAATGAAGACGAATATCAAGCATGGATCCTTTCTACTCAATCTACACTTCAACATCATCCACTTTATGATGGTTGGGTACCTTGCAACCCATCACAAACATCCCCTCATGCTCTAGTCAAGAACCCTAAATCTACCAAATTCGGCTAAGTCTGGAAATTTGTTTCCAACATCACCTTTTTGAATGCCTCCCTTTCTCAACCCTTGTGAATTTTTGAAAATGCATCTGAACCATCTTGTTAACCATCCTAAGGACTACCAAGGCCCACTCTTTCCCTTGGTTAGAACGTCCTCCAACCTACTTGTTCTTGATGGTTTTGCAGGTGAGAAAAAATAACTATTCCTGCAAATCTAGTCAACATGCCTACTTTGACAGAAGCTCACACCATCATCCAACCTTCTATTGACCAACTCTTTGCATGGTTGTGATCTACTAATATAGGCCTATCAATATCTACTTCACTTGCTCCCAGTGGATCCTTGTTCTTCTTAAACCCACAAGGTTTTTAAGGCTAGTTGATAATCTTCTTTGGTAGGCTTATTTTATTCAAAGGTTGAAATCAATTCTTGGGGAACTCAAACAAGATCAAGCTCAAAACTCTATACCATGTTGATGTACATAACTAGGTATAACTATCCATCTATACCTTGCATCAAGGTGAGCTCTGAGCTCCAAGATACAACAAGCTTTTGCTGGTATGAAATTAACCTCACCCAAGATCCTTAACCTAGGGTATTTCATCAAAATCAACATGGATTCTCCAATACCAAGGTTGAAAATGCTTGCTACACCTTGTCTACATCATCTACCTTGATCACCAAGATTTATCAAATATTATCCATAATTATTATGGCTCCAAATCAAATTAATCTCTTTAATAAACAAAATTTCCAAAACTCCTTCCCTAAAGGAAAGTTTGGTTTTGCCAAAACACTTCTCAACTTTGGCTCAATTAAGTTCCACATATAAAACCTTATCATCCCATTTAAAAAATAAATATTTTTGAAGAGCCTTATTATTTCTTTTTCCCATTTTCTTAAATGGCTGAATTGGAATAATAATTGTTTTAAATACTTTTATCTTCCAATAAATCATGGGAAAATTCCCCTAAGTGTGTATTCACATTTGTGACCATCTAACATCAAAATCCAACCTGGTCCAATGTAAATTTATCAAATGAGCTTCTATAAACCCCTTTTGCACTTTTTGAATAAATAGATTTAAGTGGACTAAACCTCCTCTGAAAAATCTCAAATAAATTCTAGAGGTGTCTCTTGACCTCATCTACCCACCAGTACCATTTCCCCATCTTTTCCAATGCAAGTTTTGACACTTTCTTCATAGCCCTCTATTTGCTCAAATTTCCAAGGAGACAAATCCTCAAATCAAAAACCCACCAAACCTATACCACTTGGTCAAACAAACTTGCACAACACACCTCTTAAATCTCTGGCTGTGATCACTTTAGAAATTACTGTAGCAGCTTGTCCTCTAGTGCTTGGACACTAGGGCTTAACCCCATGTGGGTGTCTTAGCTTGGAAACCTTTACTCCTCTTGTAGCAGCCACCAGCTGGCCCTCTCTGCTCCTGCACAACCCAGAGAACCCCCACCTCTCACCCCTCACCACCTGTGTCAACCAATGACTGCTCAGCCCACTCCCAAAGATTGTCCATGGACTTGGTCCCTCCTACACCCTCCCTCTTGGTTTTAAAGGCCAGAGGCCACCCCGCTCCATCCCCTGCCCCTCATTCACTCCCCCTGCTCCCCACTTACCTCCCATAGCACCCTCTTCCTCTCCCCTGCTCAGTTCTGCTCGAAAGAAGAAGAGAGAGGAACCTCGGCCTCCCCCAAAAATCGAGCTAAGCTCTATTTCCTCGCCTCCTCCCCTGCTGCATGTCCCTCTTTGGTGATCCCCTCCTCCTCCTCTTTCTGACCGTACCCTTATTTTTGTATAGGACCACCTCTACCGGCCACGCCGCCGAGCCCCACCGAGGTCACCGTCGGCCACCACCGCGCGAGGCCCGCACCGACGTCGAGGCCCACCTTGTCGCCCACCGTTGGGACCATTGTCGAGGACCGCTCCACCTCCGCCACCTCCCGGCTCCTCTCCGCCCTGTTGGTAAGCCCCCGCCACCGCCTAGGGTTCCCTCTGCCTGCCGCCGGTCCTAAGGAGGACGACGAGCTGGGGCCGTCGATCCTTACATGATCGAACGGGCCTCCTCGCCCAGTACCTGTTCGGCCCCTGGGGTGGCTAACCAGCGGGCCCCGCTGTCAGCCCCTTTGAACCTCCCTCCCAAGACTGCCTCGAACACGGTGCGAAATCCTCCGGCCTGCTTAACACCTGAACCCGCCCAAGATCGCCTTTTCTTTTATTTTTGGTGGTTCCTTAACATCCAGAAGTTGACTTTCAGTTTAAATCATTCCAAAAATGCTAAACAACTCTAAATGCCTTGAAACATATATTCCCAAGTAAATGAATGTTTTCTTAAACATTCAGAGCCTAAAGTTTTACCAGATATTAATTTCACATTCTCTAGAAATTAATCTACCAGAACATATCCTATTTAGTAAATAAATTCCTTAGAGAGTTCCACATCTCCAAATTGGGTAAATCCAACTTTCTATGGTAGGTATATCAGATACCTACCTCATGGCATTAGTCTTTCCCCAAGGTGAACAGTGGTTTGCCTGTGGAAATTTTAACAAGTAGTCCCTAGTTTGTATTGGCCTAATTCCAACACCCTGTGATGTGGTACACTTAGGTCCACAAAAATCCAGGCCCTGTTCAATTTTGGTGAATTAATTATCTCTATATAGTGTTATCTCAATAGAAAAATCACTAAAGGAGTTTGGCAACTCCAAAAATAGTGAATCCAATTCCTACTGAAAGGTATTCAAAATACCTACCATGTGGAATTGTTGTCCTATCAAAGACTACTGTAGATTTAATCTGGTGAAAAAGACAAGTTGTCTACAGAAATGCCTTCGGGAATTTCTTGAGGGCATTCTGGTAAATATTTTGATATGATTTCAACTCTCAGTGAACAAGTACATCAAGCCCCACTTAACAATCCAAGGGAATAATTTTTGGAAGTATAGAACCTTCCTGGTGAATTATTTCCTAAAATTAGATCTTTTATCACTAGGATATTCATAGGAAATCAAAGAAAAGTGATAAAATAGTGAAACCACTTTTGTTGGTCTCATTTTATCAAACCCTATCTGTTGGTATCATTTCTACACAATGGTATCATACCAAATATGTCCTTGGTCCAAACCCCTTCTCCTAGATAATTTTTGGACTATAAAACCCTAAGGGATGTTCCTACCCTTCTCCAAGGCCATCTCAATCTCCTAAATGCAATCCTCTCAAAACCATCTAAATCTTAATTCGGTATTATCCAATTTCTTGTTGTATTGGATTGTTGCTTGTATGCCTTGTGTTGATTGTGGCTTGGTTTGCTTGCATCTGCTGGCGGGGTGACGATAGTTGCGATGAAATCGGAGAGTAGAAGAAGTGGTATTTATTATTGCTAATGGTATTCTGGAGTTATATAAAGAAGAAGTCCAGGGACATATTGCCATATTGCTAATCATCAGGCAAGCCACCTTCTTTCTCATGTTTTATCTACTATTTATGAAACTGCATTGTTTTACTATATGTTGATGTATATATATATGGTAGTGGTTTAGCTCCTCTGAACTATTACACTTTGGTACTATTAAGTACATCCCCCTTGATGGCACCTACTTGTCCCTAGTAGAATAGATGGTGTATTACACCATACCCCTTTGGAGACCCCGATTAAGCTGAAGCAAAGCTAGAGGATGGGAAGACCCTGGAAAAAGTTTTACCAAATGTTTTACGATAAAACCTTGGTGGGGTGGGACCTCCCAAGAGATGTTGAGAAAGAAAAAGGTTTTGCTTTACCAAAATGCTGAAGGAGAACTGGAGGAAAAAGATTTACAAAAATGCACCCGGTTCTTTGCAGTTTTGCTAGAACAATTAACCCGTGTAGCCACATTACTCTGGTACGGGACGGGGCTGGATTTGATGTTTGTCTATTCTGGTATAAGCTGCCTCCCAACTACTACAGGGGATGAAACTCCCTAGAGGGTGGGCCTTCTTTCCACAATGGTCCATGTGAGACATCGACCGGGAGAAGGAACGAAGGGTCTACAGACCTCCGCGTGTTACTATGAGCCCGTCATTGAAAGCACGCACGTGGGATGTGCAATATGCACTCCGGTTGGTCCTCGGTACCCGATGTCCCGGTGTTGAGGGGAATAACACTCATAGAGTAGGCACTTATACCGGAGTGGGCATCCGGAGAGTCTTGATCGGTTACTCGACCCACGATCGGTGAAGATCAGGGTAGTGTACCCGGATAGTGTGGGTAAATTGTACAACCTCTGCAGAGTGTAAATCTATTCGAATAGCCCTGTCCGCGGTCATACACGGTTGGGAAGGTTGCTGTTGAGCGGTGCTGGTTTTATTTTCAAAAAGGATTTCGGAAAAGCAAAGGCTTTGAAAATATTTTGACCATGGGATGGTCAAAAAGGAGAAAGGTTTTGACCATGGGATCTCCAGAAAGGAATGAAAGGAGTTTGGTCGTGGGACGACCCGAAGATGGGAACAAATGGGTGACCCAGTCCTAATGATTTCCAAAACTTTTCAAAAAGGTTTCCAAAATGTTTACAAAAGTTTTCAACAAAGATATGTAGATGCTATATCTACAAAAGAAACTAATTGAGAAAATAACTTCTCTTGGAGCCCTCCTATTACCACAGCCATATTGCATATCCTCTTGTTATTGTTGTTATCTTAGGGTGGTTTGCGAGTACATTCAAAGTACTCACTGGCATTGTCCCTAGCTATTAACTTGGTTAGATATCAAGAAGAGGGTGAAGTGGACGACTATGCGAGCTAGGACGTTCTCCCAATCAGTTGCTTGTAGGTTAAGGCATGGCTCGGGCTCTGCGCTTGATGAAGTTCCGCTAATGTTTATTGATGTAGCCATAACGGCATTTATGTAAGTCTTGTAATTCGGTATATTCTTGGATGTTGTAATGATACTTGTCGGTTATGTGCCACGACTAACTGATCATGGGATCGTGGTTGTATGCATAACAGGGATTCTTGGAGGATTAATCCGGGGGCCCCACAGACTTGGTATCAGAGCCATCCTGACTATAGGAGAACCTTAGTTAGCATGGTCGCTAGACAGGAACCTTATTGTGAAAACCCCGGCTTTTGAAAACTAGTTTCTCAGTGAGTTTCTAAAAGTTCTACTTCTTCTCTTTACTCTAAGTAAAGGCTTTTGAAAATGGTTTCCTCTACCCCTCATCCAAGATTCAAACCTATGGATTTTTGATAACTAGGATCTAGAACCCGTTGAAGACAATGAGAACAAGATGAAGACAAGCAACTACCAGCAAACACAAGGAGACTACAATATCGCTCTACCCGCGGAATCCTCACACTCAGAAGACCTCAGGTGTTGCCCTATCAAGAAGCGTCCAAGATACGATGAAGTCTTCATCTGCAAGATAGTAACTCCGACCTGAAGAAAGACGATATCTAGGGTCAATAGTCCTAAGATAGGATTCCCCTACATCGCGAGTAGTTAACTCCTTGGTCCCTAGCGTTGACCGTGTTTGCTTGCCTAAGTGCATCCTGTGTTGCTTGATGTGTGTGGTTTGCCGAGGACATTGTGAGCCCCTCGCTCTGTTTGCCTTGTTTGTATGTTCTAGTTCACCTTGACCTCCTTAAAAATGTGACTAGAGGAGCGATAACCCACCTAGTAACTCAGGAAACCCCTGTGCTAGTTGTGGGTAATGAGACCCAGACTAACCTCGAGAGTATATGAGAGGAAAAGCATCGCAAGAACCTAGAGTTCGACATCGTCAAGTCAGAATCAACTTGAAGATTTCACCCCAGCAGGACGGCATATCTCGTCCAACTCACCCCTCAAGACTCGTCAATTGCGCAACACTCCCTTGTTCATCAGCCTACTACAACAAAAAACCCGTTGAAGCCAGAAGTCAATCACCGAAGGATCCCCACTATCTACAAGAAACCATCCGATAAGTCAACCAAGACCAGAAGTGAAGACCTAACTACGCTGACCTCCGGTACATTAGAACTTCCGACCACCTCAGGAGACTACCTATTATAGTCAAACCTACCCAAACTAACGGGAAGTTCCTCCCTAGAAGTCAGAAGTACCCCTGAATCCGGATGCTAAGGAAGCGTGAAGACAACGAGTCTACTCCGCCATCGAGCAAAGACATCACCCAAAGTTCAAGAAAAAACAGCTCCTCTGAAGATGGATGCCTCTAATCCAACGGAGAAATATCAAGATGATTCGTAAACCACTAATTTGTCCTAATTTAACTCCTTAAGCCTTCGTTAGGAAATCACCCCTGCCAAGATTGATAAAGTAAGGCATCGCTCGAAGACCTCCACTCAAGACCAGGAAGATACAACCTTAACCTAGAATCACGCCAGCCTTCCAAGACAAAAGATCCGCACCCTTCCCGAAGAACCTTAGTGAAGCTCTAAGGTGGAAAGACTACATATTTCCACTCAATCTCCAGAAGACTGTCTACCAAAAGATACTTCCGAAAATATCTCCGTCTCCGAAGTCTTCCCGCAAAGCAACAACCCGTGAGTTATCCGATGAGAAACTAACTGAAGATTCTGCAAAGTCCCTCCGCTACTTCAGCTGAAGACCCACCCAAAGGACCGCCAAACCGCTAACCCCTAGGTCCTTAATGCTTAGAGGACGTGAGGCCTCAATGTAAACACCCAGATTTTTAATACCAGATGCCCGTTATGCCATACCTCACAATCCCAGGATTACCATTTTTGCGAGACATAATGGATTGGATATCACAGTACATCATCCATTACAAACCATAGATAAGGTCTTACACAAATAAGGATATCATGATCCAGTCTTAATATAACATGCAGCGGAAATAAAAGATAAGCATAGCGGTGGGGTCCATCTTCAGGGGCATAGGCAATGCTGACGAAGGCAGATAGTCCTAGTTATCATAGTCGTCCTGCTGGCCATCATCTTGGTAGTCTCCTTCATAGTCTGGCCATGAGAATAGCCAGGGACAAAAGCCATGAGTACTCTTTAAGTACTCGCAAACTACCACTAACAAGTAGTATAATTCTAAGTTAAAGTGCTCAATCTAAGTTTAACTATAAGGATAACTTTGAAACCTAATCCGAGTTCTGAAGCAAAGAAAGATAAAATAAAGTTCTAGAATTACTTAAGTTGGGAAGCTATTGTCATAAACACAACTCTGTTGTGGTCAAGTCAAGATTCATCATTCATTTCATAAGTCATCTTGAAAACATCTGACAACGAAACAGTATGGCCATTCCAATTGTCCATAACCGTGGACGCAGCTATTCGAATAGTTTGACACTCTATAGGTTGTATGCATAACATCGATTCTCGGAGGATTAATCCGGGTCCCCACACACAACTCTCCCACGCCTACAGAATCGAGGAAACGACAGAGGTTGAGGTCACCGTAGAGCGAAACAAAATCCCCGATGCGGCAAGGAACTGCAGAGAAATCCAACCCACCGGTGAAAGCAGATGTGAATAGACAGTCAACCAAACTACCCCAAATGCAGTGGTAACACATGGTCAATCGGGCCCCATCTAGTACAGCACGCCCCAATCAATCACACGCGCCCAAACTCACGGGAAGCAAAGCGGTATCCCACCACCACATGGGCCCCAGCCAGTAGGGGCGGCCCGAGCAATCACATGGCTTCAAAACCAGTGAGTTTAGAGTTCTCTGAGATTCTAGGCATGCAACACCGACATGCTAAATCTCTATTTTTGTTTTGGCGGTACAGTGAAGCTCAAACTTTAAGAAAAAAATTAACATCCATGAAGTTTGTTGCGTAATTAGTAGGGTGATATTATAGGACAAAAATATGAACGTAAACATTAAACTCTTAGAGAAAATGAAGTTCAATCATTTATCCTGCGACGGGGCGATAAATAGCTAGAAAAATATTTTTTAACAATCTATGTAGATTATAATGAATCGGTAACCAACTATTATTTTGCACTAAACAGGATGACTGTGATATCTGAAAAACATGCAAAAGAAAAAATTAGGTATAGAAACTCTTGGTCTGATTGACTTAGATGCTATTTCTCAAGGAGGTTCATAGAGAGCATTTTTGACTAAACTATTTTACTTTGCTGTCATTCAAAAGGTGTATCTCTAGACTATGCTATTCTTTTGTCGGCATCTTTTTAATACCTACTTTATCAAACCACTCTATTGTCTGGCTAACCTGCAAGCCTATAATTGGGGGAATGATAATACTGAAGAGATGTGAGCACACATATATACACATGCATATAACCGAAAGTTTGAAGAATGTTCAGATCCTAATTTCCCTTTAGATCGATTTTAAGCATGGCATTATGCAGTATTATTTTGTACAAAATCTTTATCTAGAACTACAAAGAATTACCATAAAAATTGCTATCTTTACGTATGCCACGACATTGAAAAAAGGAGCAGTGCACTATTCAAAAAATAGATAGAACTCAAATCCTCTCGCAAAACCTGAACATCTTGATTCAGGCCCTCTTGGTGCATCATCATTTGTCGGCCTCAATCCGATGTATAAACTGGAAACATAAAAAATGAGATAGAGGAAGAGTGCTCACAGAGATATGATTCTCCTTGCCCACAACGCCAGCAACGAGGCGTCGACCCCATGTAATGGAGCATAATAAGGTCGCTCGCCGCTGCCTTCACCACAAGATAATTACTTCCGGCGGTGTGGTTTTAGAAAAACCCTCTTATTTTTCCATGGACACCATCCTCCCTCGCTCGACCTCCTTCTCCCGATGTTGGCAAGTTAGAGGTAGGCGACCAAGGCCTGGAGACGGCAGACATCCGCCCCACGTCGCTGCAGCATGTCCTCGCCGGCGGTACGACACACATCCAGGACCGTGCTGTCCTGTAGCTCTGGCACAGTCTACTCTTCGAGGCTTCAGCGCATCGGCGTTAAAGCGCTGGCTACGGCTGCCAGTGCCTCATTGCAGGAGAGGTGGGGATCTGCACAAGGCGGTGGGCGCGGTGGTGGGATGGCACTTTCGTGCTTGCGCGGTGTATGTTTCGATCCAACATGCTCGTATCTACCGGGTGAAATCGACTTGGATCCACACATGTGAAATACACCGTCAGGTAGGCCCAAACAAAACCAAAGGCCACAGCCCTAGCGACCATATCCTACCAATTCCACCAGCGGCTATCCAGTATCACACCTACAACTGGGTCCCATCTAGCGAAAACATCCTAAGCAACTAGAGGCCTCCAAAACTAGGGAGCTTAGAGAGATGACCAAATTCAGTAACTAATTGCCTCAAGAAAGATTAGTTGATGCAAGATCTACACTCTTCCCACTGGCAATTGCCAACATTCAATAAGAATTCCACCAATGCCAAAACAAAAACTACAAGGTTCAAAGTACATGCACCAGAAAAGCAATAAAGAGATGATGCAGTGTGAACAAAAAAGAAGTGTGTGTATTGTACGCCAGCTCACCATACTCCCCATGTTTCTTATGTATAAGAATGTGCATAGCACAATGCCCGCTTAGCCATAATTCCCTGGTATTGCACACTGTATTAGCTCCTAAGTACCCTGACTAAACTGGGCATGAGATGCATGATATTTTCATTCTAATTAGACCGCAAATTGTGCAGTCCTGAGCAAATATGTAAAGAGTAAGTTACAAAATATTCAGAGCTTAAGAATCATACCTTCTTAATGTTAAAGAGGAGGATTAGACATACCATGAAGACAAATTAGTGCATTGGGAAAAAGCAACATACGTAACTCCAGATCCTATTCATATAAACCGTCAATTACATAGTTTCAGTGGCAGATACTACAATTAGTAAACTTAAGGTAAGATAACATGGAACAAAATCTACAAAGACTAATGTGAACATCAAAAAATTCGTTGTCCAGTATTTGACTTCTTGATGCATGGAAAATAACCCTATTGAAAATATCTTTGTCGTATCGCTGGATGGAAGAAAAATTATGAACAACTCAACCCAAAAGTAAAAAGTGGAAGTTCAATACAGCAAAATGAATGATATCTTACATGGTTTGTTAGGTTAGGTTGGTCTCGAAAACTTTAAATACTAAACGATATATTGTTTTGCTGAACTACATGAAAGTGATCGGTATCTTCATAGAGCAGACAAACAATGATTAAAGGCCAGGGAAAGAGGAGATGGCAAAGTAAAAGTACAAATCACACTTATCTTCAAAGTAAGAGGTTTAAACTATCGTAAAGTAAGTACACAAATAATATAGTCAGCATATATAAAATAGACAATTCCTTACCTTATTTCAAGGTTTAGATAAAACCACCGATGCCCTGCAACAACCGTGTCAATCTCATATATGGTTTGCACAAAAACTTATAATTGAGTAGGCTCATGGAAATTCTCGATACTAATAGCTTCTTGAACTCAAAAGCTAATACTAACTTCAGCTCACTCATACTATCAATATATCTAGAGAGTTTTCATTCCAACAAAGAGAAATGGTTTTCCTCCATAGAGGAAAATTACACTCATGATCTTCTAGAATAACAATAATCAGGTCTGGCTTAAAAGGGTCAAAGATCGAGAAAAAATGATGAATCATGGCACTACAACCATATATCATGATAATAATGATCCACATGTTAAATTGTACTCCCCCTGTTTGAAAATATAAGATGTTTTGAGTTTTGTGAAACGAATGTATCTAGACACCTTTTATGTGTAGATTCACTCCAAACCAACACACCAAAATGCGTCTAGATACATTTGCTTCACAGAAGCTAAAACATTTTAAAAGGGAGGGAGTAGATCTTACTATACCGTCCAATATCATTTCTCTAGTTAGAGAGAATATAAAACTGGGCATCCGCACCTCGTAACTGTTAAGCGATATAAAAGCACATGAACCTAACAAAATTAATTGGGATATATCACATATGTGTTAACTAAAAATGTTGCCAAGAAGGTAAAGGATCAGATGATATGAACAACACTAAAACATGATTCCAATGATGCACATCACTTTCTTCTCACCTGCTAAATATGTCTGCATGTTCATCCCACAGGCACTACCATATCCACTCCGGAACTGCTTTGAACCCTCTTCACTATACTGGCATAGATCTCCCTCCTCGCCTGATCCATCAAGACCTCATATCTAAGCAAGCTGAAATGTTTAACAATAATCCATGGAAATATAGTAACCAATACTAACAAATTTAAGTAGTTCACCTGGTAGGGAGTTTATTTAGATAATCACAACATTAAGGTGAAGGATTGAATGACCTATGAGCACCAATGTTTGGATTGCAAGACACCAAACCTCAGCATGCTCAATTCACCTCGCCCTCTCTGGGTCACTGCCCATCCTCGCCCTGTCTGAGACAGCTGTAGCTCTTTGTGCCGCTACTGTCGACCGCACCAGCATTCACGCCCATCAAACATCAGTATCTGATTGAAACATATTTTCCTACTTATCTATAATAATGTTCCTCTGCTGCATAACACCGTTTCAATTGAACAACATGTATTTCAAATCTCTTGACTGGAACATAATAGAGAATGCATAACTAAATTCCGTAGTACGTTTCATAAACCCATAAACACTGGACAGTGGATGCAAATTTCCAACAAATTAAAGAAACTTGGATGCATCCAGTAATGACATGTTGTCCAAAAGAAATACAAATAGTTATATGGAATGTCTCGTCCTGGATCTAACAAAAATATCTGGACATGCTTTTCTTTTGGGGTGGAGTAGCACAAGAAATACTGGATATGCACCGACATCTAGATAGATAAAATCAAAAGGTATAAAATAGCAGAGTTTTGCGGAAAAATTAAGAGAGGTTTGGGTGTACTCAACCTAAAATTTCTGAATCAGCGGTTGGTTCTCAAGTTATTGCATGAGTTTTATCACCAAGCTGATATACCGTGGGTTCCAAAAACCTGGTATAACTATTACATGGTGTGCAGCGAGACTTGGACAATTTGATGAGTATTTCCGTAGGATCACATCCACTACAGTCAAGTGTGGTGCCCAGATACTTATTTGGGAGGATCTTTGGCAAGATGATCATGTAACAATCTATTGCTAGAGTATTCTTGTTATTCTAGGAGGATATCTCGGTTTTTTATGTGCTTAATCCTAATCTTCACAGGCAACTCTTCCTGTCGCTTTCTATCAAGGCAACGCTGAATTAACTCAGCTTCGGCAGTTGATCACTGATGCAAAACTTGATGATGATGATGTTGCTACATGGACACCTAGCTATTTACCTCTAATGCGGAAATCTAAGAATATGATGAAACATTGAATTTTTCGCTTGGCATTTGTTGGTTGATCGTATGAACACAGAGGACATGTTACGCCATCGCCATTTCATATGAGCACTGATTGCAGCTGTATGCTTTGTCGTCCGGAGACTGACGAAATCAGGATGCAACCAGGAAGGGGGCCGAGGCAAACCAACCAAGTGATTTTGGGGGTTTCCGGAGGATCGCTGGAACATGGCCAGAGAGATGAGGAGGAGGGCAGGAGAGACACACCTGACTACGGAGTCACCACTATCGATCTCAAGTGGTCGTATGCACAAGGTAACAATATCGGCTGGTGCGGAAGATGCTCGTGGTGAGGAGGAATGGCTATGGAGCTAGGGGAGCCAGCAGTGAGTGTTCCGCTATTGTGGCTCTCGCCCTTGGACCCCTGCATATCCGTACGCGCTGGTGGCCGGATGTTGCGACGGCCAAGGTCGAGCTCCTCATGTGTGTCTGCCTCTTCATCATCGTCGACGGTGGCTAAGAGAGACAGAGGAGGATTTGCATGGGGTGGTCGAATCCGTGGAAATCCACCTTTGCAATGGCTACGCCATGCACCTCTACTCTGCCCCATGAGAAAGAAGTGTCAGGGGAAGGCGGCATGATTGCGTTGATCTCACGGAAAGGAGAACAGACGACAGCGGCTGCAATGTGTACCACCGGATCCAGCGGCCGTGCATCCCCCGCCGCTTCCCATGTGCTCCTCTTTGACGCCTTTGATGGCTACAGAGGTGCCGAGGATGGAGGCGGTGGAGCTCGATCTGCCACCGCGCAATGAAAGGGGTGTGATTGGAGGAGCTGCCGACGATTGCTCATCTCTACCGACTCGTACACGTATTTTGTTAGGATGGCCCCAATGGGCCCACACCTGGACCAAACGAACCGACTCTAAATCCTAAACATAGCTGACACGTAGCTCCGCTCATGGCACCACCCGAGCGATCTCGCGAGGCAAACATACCTGGTAGTTGGAGCACGTACAAGGCTGCAATTCTAGGGAGCTTAGAGCTCCATAGGGATGTCGAATGGTCCTTTCCAAGGCGGAGATAATTTTTGTGATTTTTTCTGCTTGAGTCTAAGCACCAGATCGCCCTCTTTAAATGAGCGATGCCTAACACGGATACTATAGTAGCCACATAGTTTCTGCTGGTAGATGGCGGATCTCTAGCATGCCAGCATGTGCTCTTCCTCGAGTAGGTCCACAGATAGGCGTCTGGATTCTTCAGCGTCATCCTCTTTGTTGGCGGTGACTCTTGGTACATCATGGAGGATGTCGGATGGTAGGACAGCTACTGCTTCATAAATTATGAAGTAAGGGGTCAAGCCGGTAGATCTGTTGAGTGTTGTTCGTAAACTCCACAGCATAGATGGCAACTCCTCCGCCCAGGCTCCATCTGGTCTATGTAGCGGTGCCTCTAAGCGTGGCTTGATTCCTTGTAGAATTAATCCATTGGCCCGTTCAAGTTTCCCATTTGACTATGGATGTGTCACTGATGCTAGGTCAATGCGGATGCCTTTTTCATGACAATACTCCTCGACTTCTCCGAGAGACAAGTTTCTGCCGTTGTCGGTGATGATGCTATGTGGGAGACCAAATCTCACAACCAAATCGTGGACAATTTGAGGTATGTGCCCCATCGAGCTTTCTAATGGGTTTATCTTCAATCCATTTTGTGAATTTGTCAACTGCTACTAGCAGATGTGTAAATCCACAAGGTGTTGTTTGCAAAGTGTAACTACCTCGGTGAATTGCGCTCTTAGTTACAAGCCTGGATGAGCAGAAATGGTTAAAATAGTACGGTGGGGCCAAATGCCACTCACAGGTAGACCTTTCGGCCGTCCTAACCTTTTCCAAACATCGGGACAAGAACGAGCGGCGTAATCGGCAGGCGAAGGGATCAACTACATACAAAAGAAATAGAAATATTGCAACGCCATACGGCAAGATCCAAATATCCTAGATAGATATAATAGTTTAGGATATCTCCTCATACATCAAACATCAGAGCATCAGGCGGAAGCGGAAAACAAGATCCGAGTACGGATAAGAAGCAAATCGGCATAAGATGCCCCATAAATAAACACATCCCGCCCACAAATCTCACGGATCCCCGTTCTCGGAATCTCTACACCGAGTGATCGTTGCCAACATCGTCCGTCTCTTCCACCCAGTATCCATCTTGTGAGTGTACCTGTTCATCTGAATCAAACAATTTATCGTGTGAGACCCTAGGGGTACTCAGCAAGTCTTTATGCCTCTAAAGGGGACACAACCTGGGGTGACGCAATTGCAGCAAAAGATAATACCTAACAATTCTATAGTTACTCGCTAACCATCCGCCTAACCAAAGATAGACGGATGTCCGTGAATTAATAACAACAGTTATAACAGTAATATTAACAGATCCATCCTCCTCCTCGCTTACCAACGAGGAAGCGGACGAACAGCCCCCCCATCCGTTGGCAGTTTTATTATCCATTCCATGAGTGTTGCACTATTTACTAGTCGTACTTAGTCAAATTAAAAGCGGTACTTTAGTTATACTTGTCTATGATCGAGAAACCTGTGCTCCAAGTCGTCCATAACGCGGACACGGCTTTCAGAAGATTTACCCTAGGGTGCACAAATAGCAACACACACTCGATCAACCTCGGAAAAACCAAATCAAAACCCAACGAGGCATTCACGACAAAGCGATCACGATTCAGAAATGTTTCAGAGGCCACCCCATTAAGCTACCATAGCGAAGTTGGCCGGCTCGAGACGGACTCATGGTTTGTGTGGACGGCAGTAAACGATCGGGAACCCAAAAGTGTGACTGGGCTTGTCGTCTGGTACACAAAAAAAAGCGTGTCACGATCCTAAATAACTGAGTGCTCACAATCGTAAATAAATAAAGCAAAGAAGCATGGCATAAGTACAGGATAGTAATAAAGCCCCAAACTACTTTGTGGCCCCAAGAAATAAGAATGAATCAAGCTCTGGCTCAGGGGGGTTCATAAGCCTCCCGGATGTGGATAGCGCGAATATTCAAGGAACAGGAATCAAGTACTGGGTCCCACAGACACAAGTGAGCATGAAAAACCAAATAGCAGATATTGCTCACCGGTGCCACTTTCATTAGTTTTCCCATTACTACTCAGGTTAAGTTGTTTAGGTACCTCGTTATCCATCAGACACTCACATACCCTACACATGCTGTTCTACGACCCGCATGGCTCAAACAACTCCTGTAGGGATGGAGGAACAAGCTTCGGTGGGGTTGAAATGTAAAGGCTATGCAATACTTGGGATTCAGTTTAATGCAATCACGACTCAATGATGCAAGAATAAGATAGAGGCAATAGGTACTATATGTATGCAAGCATGTGGTAGTGCTTGCACGACTCGATTGAAGCGAGGGGTGGATCTGGGTAGTGCTCATGGGTTTCTTGATATATCCCCTGCTCAGCGTCTATTCGAAGAAGAACCAAACAAACAAGGGCCAACATAAATAGAGTGCACAAGCATATGAATTAAAATGCGACAAGCAAACAATCATGCCATGATGAATGATGCACAATTTGCATGGCAATAACGTAGCATGGCATGGGTGAGGTGTGGAATACAAGAATAAAGCATTTTATGGAGTTTTAGTCACCTTTTATCCTCAAATAAGTTGCTGTAAACTTTATATTTATATGATGCATGCTGCAATTCAGAACATGGAATGCATAAACAGAAAGGTCTCGTCGAGATGATCATTTTAGACATACTATTTGTCAACTTCAGAGATATAAAACAAAAGTTATTAATTAATTAAGGCAAAGGGCATTTTATTGTAATTTTGATCAACTCGAAATTTAAAGTGTTCAAAATATATTTTGAAGGGCATATTTGAAATCCTCACATTTTTCTGATTCCAAAACATATATCATTTGTATTATTTGGATTTATATTTCAATAGTTATTTAAAAACAGATTTGAATTTGAATTTAAAACAAATTTGAAAAGTTTAAATTAAAACAGAAAACAGAAAACCTTTTGTCACTCACACAGATCTAGCCACAGACACAGACAGATGGGCCCGGGCTGACCTGGCGAAAACAGACGACGCGGAGAAACCTTTCTCACCGCGAGCTGAGCTAGCCCATGCGGCTTACAGGTGGGACCGGTGGGGTTGAGGGTCCACGGCGCGCGCAGCCAGCCAGTGGCCGACACGTTGCGGATCCGTGGAGTGCGGGCTGAGGCAGTAGAACCTGGGGGGCTTATCTGCAAAACGGACGGAGAGGCTGACAGGTGGGGCTCGGTGGTACCGCGGGTTGAGCAGATAAAAAGCTAGGGGGTTAAGCGCAAAAGGGGCCACGGCCACTGTGGATCTTCTCTGCGCCTGCGGACGGATCGGTGCTCGACCGACGCGGGGCGCGGCACGGAGATTCGAAGCCGCGAGGCGGGGCGCACACACTAAGGGGAGGAACCAGCGCGGTAGGCTAACAGATGGTGATAGAGAGGCGGCGGGCGGCTAGATAAGGTTCTACGCGACGCGGGAGCGAGCCAAAGTAGTGGCCGACGGCCTTGAGCTGCTCATTTAAACAAGCGGAGCTAGAGCGGTCTGAGGCGGAGCGTGTCGAGGAGAAGGTGCTCACCGGGCTCGGTGGTGGTGTTGGATCGGGCAGGCGTGGCGGATCGTCGGCCGACGACGCAGACGCCCGGCCGGGCTAGGGTTTTGCCGGCTGGTCTGGCGAGCCTGGTGCTTCTCCTCCTGGCGGGAAACAGGGCAGAGGTGGTTCTCGTCTTTCCTCGACAACCACAGCTCCTCGCCACCGGCTGCAAGAGGGGGGACGGTGGAGACCGACGGATCACCGGCCGGTGGAGAGAAAAGTAGAGGGGAAGGCGAGATGGTTGCGGCACGAGGCCAGGGGGGTTTGGCGAGGCAGAGGAAGGAGGGGAAGGGATAAGGGCAAGCCTAGAGGGAGGCGATGTCGTGGGGGACGCGGCGGTGTAAAAATGTGGCTCGGCCACCTTTCCCCCTCGCCCTCACGTGCTCGGGCTGGCTCGGTTTGAGCAGGGCAGGCAGAGGCAGGCAGGTGGGCCAGGAAGAGGGGAGGTAGGTCAGGTCCAGGTGGGGCACGCATGACAGAGAGAAGAGAAAGAGAGAGGAGAGGGGAGGCTCGGTGAGCTAGGGTAGGCTAGGGGGAGGCTCGGGTTAGGGCTGGTTAGATGGGGTAGGAGGGTAGCTGGGGTGGGGCCTGCATGGCATAGAGGAAGGGAGAGAGGCCGAGAGAGAGGGTCGGGTAGCTAGGGTTAGCTAGAGAGGGGTGGCTCGAGTTAGCAAGGTAGGGCTCGGGTTAGGGTTTTGGAGAGAGGGGGGAGGAGGCTAGATGGAACCAGCATGGTAGAGAGAGGAGAGATGAGAGAGGGGGGCTTAGGGTTTTTGGGTTCTTGCATGCATCAAGCTAGATCATACAAGAATGGGTGGAAGTGGTGTAGGTTTTTTTAGCAAGCTCAAACAAAAACAAACAAAAAGGAGTGGTAGAGAGGGATAGAGGTGATGGATGGATATGGCCCCAAAAAGAGAAAACCCATTAAATCCAAGAGAGAAACAATTGGCTAAAGGTGGAGGTACTCTTGCATGGCCCATGCAATTTAATAAATGCCATGATTAAATTCTTGTGAAAACAAAAATAATAGCATGGCATTATTCTTATGCCTTCCCAAGAAGTGGAATAAAGGCCAAGCAAAAGAATTTATAGAATTAGATCCACCCCACCCACATGAGCTAGAATAAAATCAAGGAAAAAAGAGAAACAAGCTCATGGATAATGGGATGGTGGAATTATAAGGTGGTGACAAGGATAGGTTGTGGAATTGGAATAAAAGATATGCCCCCAACTCAACTTGGGCATTTAAACAATATATCAATAACCAAATACAATATCAAGAGGCAAATACAATTAATAATGCATATGAGAGAAGAACCAAAACAAAAAGGGTTTTATATGATGCTCAAATGCAAGGTGGCATGATGACATGAGCATGATATAATTATGATGCAACAATTATATATAGGAAGTAGCCATTATATTACTAGACCAAGTAGCATTACAATTGTTAGACAATTGGGATGCTACACAAAGGTCCAACCATGACAAGCCCCCAGACTACAAACAACCAATTGATTGGTACTGTTTGCAATTATTCAGCTGGAACATTTGGTTGTCTTGTATAAAATTGGCACCCAAGACAGGTTTGTACCAACTTGTCGCAATGTCCGAGATGTATTTCTCTAAGGATGTACATAGCTTGCTTCTGGGAGATGCATCACAGGAAAACTCTCGTGGTACTTCTTTTATATAGCTGGCCATCAATGATGACGTAGCCTTTTGCTCTACGTACTATCTGCCAGCTTTCGACTTAATCGGCGGGCAAAGTTCCGTCTTGAAGATAGTCCATGAACGGTTTCGTCCATGCCAGAGAGGGCCCTATTACTACATTAACAAATGAATCCAATCTATCCGGGTTGTCGGGGTCCGCTCCTTTCACGGATGGGGTCCACAAATGCTCTAGGAAAATGCCTAGCAGAATTGGTCGGCGAGATGATCAAAGCTATGATAGCAGATCTGTCGCTTTGTTCTCCTCCCTTTTGACGTACTTGACATCGTAGCCATCGAAGCACTTGGCTATCTCGTCTACTTTGTCTCGATATGCCGCCATCATAGGATTTTATGTCTACGCACTTCTATTCTTGTAGATAGTTGTTGGGCCTCCAAGTGCAGAGGTTTGTAGAACAGCAGCAAGTTTCCCTTAAGTGGATTACCAAGGTTTAACGAACTCAGGGAGGAAGTGGTCAAAGGTATCCCTCTCAAGCAACCTTAGAATCAAGATACAAGAAGTCTCTTGTGTCCCCAA
Organism: Avena insularis; assembly: GCA_023614405.1. Classification (NCBI taxonomy): domain Eukaryota; kingdom Viridiplantae; phylum Streptophyta; class Magnoliopsida; order Poales; family Poaceae; genus Avena; species Avena insularis. Next base: position 242,945,472 of record CM042688.1, read on the forward strand.
CACACCCAATAAACTTGACAGATGTATAGGTGCACTAGTTCGGCGAAGAGATAGTGAAATACAAGTGGTATGGATATAAGACAACGGTGCCAGAAAAGAGCTTGATGGGAGGAAAAGACTAAAGGCAAAAAGATGGAAGCAGGCAAACATGTAACAAATCTAGTTGCAAACGGTGTTTCAATGTTTAGAAAAAAGGCCTAGGGATCATACTTTCACTAGTGGACACTCTCATATAAATATCTTCTCTTTATGATGCTACCCTGAACTACTCTCTGGTTGGATGATGTAGGGCTATAACAACACACCTTAAAGTTCGCATTCCCCATCTAGATAACCCCTCACTGTCACCATGAGCGCTAGATGGTTCCAACAAACACCACAATCTCATAGAGACATCCAACTCAAAATATAACTCATAACAAGTATTTGTAATCTCTAGCCTGAGTGCCACCATGGTGTGCATGATATCACTTTCACACACGTGGGGAGAGCCAGAGATCTATTAAAGAACTTGAGTAGCAAGGTAGATCTACTTGATTACAAAGCTCATGATCTCAATATGATCATGCATAGAGAGAGATGAACACATAGCTACCAGTAGAACCCTTAGCCTCGAGGAAGAACTACTCCCTCATCATCATGGGAATCAGCAACGGCGATGGAGATGGTGGTGGAGATCAATGGAGGTGGCTCCGGGGGCAATTCCCCGTCCAGGCAGGGTGTCGGAACAGAGACTTACTATCCCCCGAATCTGCTCTTCGGTGGTGGCGGTGCTGTGTAGGTTTTCGTGTAATTCTGATCTGGTACTTGGGGTTTTTGTCCTGGAGGCAATATATAGGCAAAGGGGCAATGTTAGAGGGTGGACCATGGGCCCACACCACCTGGTGGCGCGGCCAGGGGACCCGCGCCACCACATGGTGTGGCCAGCCCCTAGACCCTCTCTGTCTCGTCTTGGCTTCGCGAGTCTTCTGGTAAAATATCGACTTTGGCTTTTGTCCGGTCCAATTCCGAGAATATTTCTTTTCCAGCTTTTCTGAAACCAAAAACAGCAGAAAACAGGCAACTAGCACTATGACATCTTTTTAATAGGTTAGTTCCAGAAAATGCATAAACGTATCTCAAAATGTAGACAAAGCATAGGACAAATGATATAAAACAAGCATGGAACATCAAAAATTATAGATACGTTTGCAACATATCAACATCCCCAAGCTTAACTCTTGCTCGTCCTCGAGTAGGTAAGTGATAAAAAAGAATAATTTTTTAGGTGACATGCACCATCACAATCAAGATCAAACCATTTGCAAGCATTGAAAGATGGGATCAAAGTACTCTAAACATGAGCATGAAAGATGAAGTTCTAACAATAAGACATAGTAACTATGGATGCCACATGAAAGGATATAAACAAAGATCATGCATAACAATGCATTGAAAGATGTTTGTTTGTTTCACATATAGAAAACATAGCATAGTGGCATTCAGCTTGTCCCTCATGGAGTAGCAAAACATAAATGCATATGACACCTTCAAAGTTCATAAGGGTGACTAGATACAAATAGTTCTACAACAAGCAATATCAACATTATGAATCAATCAATAAGTTTTGGGACAATGCATATATAAATAAGAATGACAACTATGCTCTCTTAATTGGTGCCTAAGGATAGAAGGTGGAGACTCAATATAAAAGTGGAAGAAAGGCCTTCATAGAAGGAAGCAGGGATTCAAGTCTCATAAAGAGCTTCCAAAAATTATGGTACTTATTAGCTTTCAGCTCTCATTGCCCCTATCATAAGCATTCTGAAGTGATTAAGGTTAAAGTGAACAAACTACGAAGTATATGCTTGACAAAGTATAAGTTGGCAATCTTATGTCCCTTGAATACAAGGGTCGCTCCTCATGCTACTCATGTTTAGTTACCGGTAAGTTCTAGTCATAGTAAGTACATGTGTATCATAGAGAACCGCCAACGAGGTACCCCTTGCACATGATATAGGAGCTATCCCATAATCAAAATGACAAGGCAAGCAGACAATGAGCATCTCAGCAATCTTCTCATTTACCATGGGAAAATGGTGCTTTTTTCTCTCTTTCATCTTTTCTCATCTTTTTTTTCTTTTTCTCAATCTCTATCTCTTTTTTTATAAGAAGAATGCTTCATATATTTCTCACTATGGTGATGCTACAAGTTTCCACCATGATTAGGCATGGCTTAGGCTAGCAGCCCAGGCGTTTCTCTAACACACATACATAACTCCATGGACTTACAAGCTCCCCTTTAATTTCACACCGACGACATCCATAAACAAAAGAGCATGATATTAATTGGGTATAATGTACAAGTGCAATGTTGAAAGCATTCCCCATGACAGCATGGTTCTGCGAATCCCAACATATAAGTGCAAGCATATACAACATAGATGACACAATGGTTCAAGTTTATTAGGGGAAAGAAAAAGTGTGCCATCAAGTTTGTGAGAGCTTTAATCACTAATTTTCACATAACAAGTTTAATTCGGAAGGTAGATCAAAACATGAATATATACTTGGAATAGCAAATGCTAATAGGTAGGTATGGTGAACTCTTTGGAATAACTTTGTTTTATCTTGAGTTGGATGCATGAGTGGAACTCATACTTGGGATGGAGGCTAGCAAAAGTCTGGGAGCGACCAACCACTGGTGGAGAACGGGCCTATAGTCCTGGCCCGTAAAAGCCTTTAGTCCCGGTTGTGGTATCGGGACTAGAGATGCGGGACTAAAGGCCCACCCACTAGTCCCGGCCCGCTTACCAGCCGGGACCAATGGGCATCCACGTGGCCATCTCTGCGGGCGTGGGGTGCCACCGATTAGTCCCGGTTCGTATTACGAACCGGGAGAAATGGTGTCAACACCCGGATTTTTAATCCCAGATGCCTGTTATGCCATACCTCGCAATCCTAGGATTACCATTTTTGCGAGACATAACGGATTGGATATCACAGTACATCATCCATTACAAACCATACATAAAGTTTTACACAAATAAGGATCTCATGATCCAGTCTTTAATACAACAAGCAGCGGAAATAAACGATAGCGTAGCGGTGGGGTCCATCTTCAGGGGCACAGGCAATGCTGACGAAGGCAGATAGTCCTAGTTATCATAGTCGTCCTGCTGACCATCATCTTGATAATCTCCTTCATAGTCTGGCCATGATAATAGCCAGGGACAAAAGCCATGAGTACTCTTTAAGTACTCGCAAACTACTACTAGCAAGGGTTATAATTCTAAGTTAAAGTACGGAAATTAAAGAATAACTATCAAGTTAAGTTTGAAACCTAAGCTGAGTTCTGAAACAAGAAAACATAAAATAAAAGTCTAGAATCACTTAAGTTGGGAAGCTATTTTCATCTACACAACCCTATTGTGGTACAGTCAAGGTTCATCATTTATTTCAAGTCATTTAGAAACATCTGACAACGAAACAGTATGGCCATTCCAACTATCCATAACCGCGGACGCGGCTATTCCAATAGTTTGACACTCTACAGAGGTGGTACGCTTTCACCACAAGATTCGATACATCTGTCAGGGATAACCCTGAATCATCATACTTGGTATGCAGATAATCAAACATAACCTTCCCTTTACACACCCTAGTACAAGCACCTCTCCTATGAGCATGGCCTCCCAACCATGACCATCACCATCTTGGGCCTTTGCATAGGTGGACAACATTGAGAGGTAGCCTCAGCTCAAACCTCTCCCGTGAGGGAACTAATACTAATGCATATAAATTTCTAGCTAAGCCTTACCCGATTCAGGTAATGTGGTTGTACGGTAAATTTGGAATGGTATCGTATCCGAATCCAACCATCAGTTTTATAAAAAAGGTTAAGGCTCATGCCTCATCATTTTCATCATCATAAACCAATTGTGTTTCTCAACACATGTCAAAACATCTCAATAGAATGACTCATCATTCCAAGGTTTTCATAACTCATTTTCACCAAGTGTTCCCATCTAAAATGACTCAAGTTTGATCTATTCTAAAACACTAGGTTAAGAATGTTCACTAAGGTGGGAAGGTGGGATCAATCTCATGCCATAGAATGACATCTAAGGGTTTCTAATTAGGTCAAGTTTTATACTCTTTATGCTACCTTCAAAAATTAATTGAAGAACTTTGTGTAAACTAAGGGGGTGTGATCAAAGTATGCTTAAGGCATCTTTACTAAACTATCTAGTTTTATTCTAGCTTGCTACAATAGCTTACTAAAGAATGTTTGCAAGGGTTAGCTTGCCACTAATAGCTTGCCTTGGTTGGTGCAGTGGTTGAAGTTGTCTTCTTCTTCTTCTTCTTGGTAGAACTCCTCCTCCTCGAAGGCTTGGTCGGTACTAGCGTCTAGAAATACATAGGGAGTGCACAATCACCAAGCAATACTTAACTTAGGCTAAGTAGTATTCTGAACCACACAATTGATGATCTATTATCATCCCAAACATCACAAGTTTTAATTCAATAGTTTCAACCTTTTTATTTTGGAGAAGTAATTTCTACTCATTGAAATAATAACTAAGATTTAATATTCACCACCAAAATATGGGATCATGTGGACACATGTCCTCACCACATATTCTAACATGTGGGAATGAGATTTAAAGGTTGGATCAATATTACTTTGGTTTAAGTTTATTATTTAATGATTTAAAGTGACTAGAAATGCCTATATAGCATTATTTTGGTACTAGTCCAAAGTCACTGCCTGTAAACCTTAATATTATTACATATTTAGATAGATATGATGAAATGTGATTTTTGAGAGTTGGAATCAACTCAAAAGCTAACTTGGTTGATTTTACAAAAATGTTTCAAGTTGCAAAAGCTTCTGTCTTCTTATTTTTATTAGGAGAAATCTATAACTCTAAATGAATTAAATCCAACGGGCTTGGATAGAGCATTTCAATACCTTCCAGACAAAATTAGTTTCATGTAATTTGGATTTGTTAAACTCATAGAATTGAATTTTGAAACACTGGACAGAAACTATATTCTAACTAAAAAGAAAAACCTAGATTTGAATCTACGGGCTTGCGCGGGAAAGGAATAGCGCCGCGAGGCTCAGCTGACAGGGGGGTCCCACTGGTCAGCGACACTTAAAACGCGAAGCGGTACGCGCGTTGTGGGCCGTGCGATTAGAGGCTAGATCTACGGCTGAGGGTCGTTGTCGACGACGGACGGGTCGCGGGCGAGCTCGAACCCTAGAAACTCGGTGGGGGTCTACTGGGGGCGTACCAGGGCCCCAGCAGGGTCGGCGATGCGGGCGAACGAAGTGGAAGACGACGGCAAGGCGAGGCGTGGTCGCGGCGGAGCTTGGGGTGGCCAGAATCAACGGCACCCTTCTTCTCCAGAGGCGGCGGCTCCGGCTCCAATTTCGGTGAGCTGCTGCTCCACTTGCTCTGGCGAGGGGTGGGTGAGGTTCAGAGAGGTGAGGGGAGTGGAATAGTGTGAGTCTTTGGTGCTGGGGAGGGCTCCTTTTATAGGCTCGACAGTGACACCGAGCGGGATGGGCGGTCGACGGTGGCGACATGGCTACGGCGAGCTAGCGGCATGGCTAGGGATGGTGATCGATGGGCGGTCCCCTGACGATGCTCTAGCGCTTCAATGCGGCTGTAGGGGCGGTGGCATGCGGTCGGGGTGAGGTGGCACTCTGCGCGGCCGAAGCGGCTGTGTCCACGGCGAGCGGTGACTGTGGGGCTTTGGGCGGCGAACGGAGGTGTCTGGGGTGTTCTCTAGGTGGAGGCGGAGCGGTGGGCGCGGGCTGGTGTCGAGTGGTGGCTTGTGCACGCGGGGGCAGTGCACGCTCTGCGGGTGGCGTCGGCATGGTTCGGTGGCACTGGGCGCGGTTTCTCCTCGGTGGTCCACGGCTGCTCTTTGCTCGGTCAAGGGATAGAGATGGGCGATGCGGCATTGGCTACCTCCTAGACATGGCGAGGGAAGGGTGAGTGGTCTGCTGCGGCGGTTGCAAGGTTGGCCGGCAAGGGTGGTGCTCGGCATGGCATGGCATTGCCACTAGGGCGTAGGGGATGGGCTGCAATTGGCATGGTTTGATCAAAGGGGGACAGAGAGATTAAATGGAGATCAAATGGGGGCAAAACCCTGTTCCAAACAGTGAGCTAGGATTAGAGGTATGATTCTGCCTACCAAGTGTTTGATGAAATGGCCGCAAGAGAAAAAGTTTTGAATTTTGAGTTCAAAATTTTTGAGTGATCTCCACTAGTGCTAGGTAGTCTCTGGTTGCAAGGGTTTTGAAAATGGAGCTCAAATACATGGTTTTTGAAATAGGGGTGATCTATGCATATGCATTAGATTCAATTTTGAACTGCCATTTAAAATAGTTTCCAGAATGTTTTTAGAAGATCAAAGGGTGGGCCTTGGTACCTCATTATGTGTACTAGCAAGGGGTGCAAAGATCAAGAATTGTTTCTGTTAAGAATTGAGTACTAGGCATAGCCAAAGTAGGCATGAGAGTTAAATTTGTCCAAATGACCATTCCTTCATTTTAATTCTTTTTGATTTGATTTCTTTTAGGAAAAGTTTGGGAATGATGTAGATGATGTTTAAATCACCTAAGAAACATTTTAGAAGCAAAGGATCACACAATCATGGCAATTCCAAACAATTCCTATTTTAAATGCACACATATATGAATGCTTTCATTTTAAATATGGAAAAGTTTTTGTTAATCCTAAATTTGGATGATTTGATCTTTGATACACTTGGATTGAAGTTTTGGGCTGCTACAAATGGTTCTCTGCCGCGGCAGAATTTTAGGCACTTTCTCTGTCGCGACAGAGAATTCAATTTGTATCCTTTTTTTTCATTTCAAAATAGTTTTCTACGCTACCACATACCGTACATGTTCGTGCATACATAAGATATCTTCTCTTAAGATCGAGCATACAAATATATACATGATAGTTACACATGGAGATCACAATTATCGGGACTAGAGCCCGTCTATTCAATTACACGGTCGGGGATCATCGGCGCCTATTCACACTAAATTCTCCGGCGTCATCTATCATCTCGTTCATCAAGAATCATGCCAGTTCTACAGCAATTCCTACTACGCGTTGCTCTGGTAGGAGCTGATCCCGCATTTTCTCGAACTATATAAGAAAAGGAGATCAATATGAATATCAATCATGATAACAAAAAGTGACGGTAATAAAATAATGTTGTGAATGTATTGTTTACATCGACTCTATAATCATTCAGCTCACTGGTAAATGTGCGAATGAACTCGCAAATGTAGAATCCACATAGATTCGTCTTTGGTGGCTACCTCGCGTACTTGACGAGAATAGAATTCAATCAAAATAATAATCTAGCATCATAATTGTATTGAAACTAGAAGTAAAGAGATGCGCGTACTACTTACCGAGACCGGCTTAAACGTCAGCTTCTCACTAAAAAAAGTCACCCGTAACCGCACTCTTGAACTGGTTCCAAACCCTGCCCGGTAAATAAAATGAATGAGTTATTTATTACGTGATATCTCAGGAAATCAACGAAAGAGACCGATGTGGCGCGAAAATTACCTCTGGAGCATGTCCTGCATGTCCCTAAATATTTTCCAGGGGTCTCTTTAATGGGTCCATGACTTCAACTCTTGCATTATCAAGTTGAATGTCTACCAGAATCCAGTGGAAACTGCACACGTTTATATATACATCAGTAACTCATCAATTACACTTAACGTCGAGTAAGCAAAAGTGAATGTGTACAACATAGTAAGACCCTCACGCGAAATTGTAAGGAAACAGTATGTGGTCACAGAAATTTTGCTCCGTTAGAAAATTTAGAAGGTTTTCCTGCGTCTCCTCGGGTTTTGTCGTTAGCATCTTTACATGTATTTTATCTGGGTCAATGAACCCAACACTAAAGATTGACCTTCTTTTACATTCCATGATCTTCATTCTGCATAATAATAGAGTACAAAAGGATATAATTAGGATAATTACATGCAAGGAACTGAACAACTGAAAAAATAAACAACTTATATATAGACAATGAATTCAACAACTTACAGACAATAGCAAATCATGATATATTTGTCGAGGGCATCGAAAGCGTATAACTGGAAGAGTTCTGGAAACTCAACATGGACCTCTTCTTCTCGGAAGTAGTAGTCATGTGGGACTTTCGCCATGATTATTATTCTCTCCTGCTTTGCGGCTTTCAAGTACCAGTTATGTAAACTCCGCATTTGTGTTGGCAGTTGTTGAAACTGCTCAAAGCTGACCAGAGACTTCCATGGGACATATGTAGGGACTACCTGAGCCTTGGGTAACTTGTCGACCTTGGGACGTAGGAATTTCTCAACAGTCACATTCATAGAGGCCACAAGCTTCGCAACTTCTTCCATATTCTGCTGGGGAATGTCATGGGATACCACCTTGAGGGGTGGGGTCAATTTTTTGGCCTGTTCCGCGAGCTGGGGGACATCCTTTCTTTTCCCGGTTGCACTTTAACTTGATGATTTGCTCCCGCTTGCACTTCTTGATTTCCTCTTCTTCACTTCCTTCTGAAGTGCGCGTAGATAGTCATCTGGCTTATGGTGCAAGTCATATTGCAATTTTTTGTTCAGAAAAGAAAGTGCATACGCTTTTTCCTTCTCGGTGTATACCGGGGCGGGCTCGGGTTTCTTCTTTTGAAGCTGCGCAACACATTCGGCCTTTACGATCATGTCGTTTTCCTCGTCAGTATGATCGTAAGGTCTGATGGAAAGATTCTTATGAGGTACTCTTGGGAGGGGAGACATTTGTCGTTTTGGGCTGCTGCGTCGTTTAGTCCTTATCGACAGGATGCTTTCGCTTTTTGTCCTTAGCAGGCGGCGAAGGCAGCTGACCCTGCGGTGGAGATCGAGATGGACTCGCGCTGTGGTGGTCATAGTCATGGGGTGGGCTTCTTGGAGGTGATGGAGGTGAAGGTGACATGCGACGACTCGGAGGCGGTGTTGGCCTTGGCGCTGGGCCTGGAAGCTTGCTGTTGTTCTTGTCCCATAGAATGATGCCACCCAATACTTCTCCGAGTGTCCTCTCACCATTAGGTCCAGGGATGTCAAGCTCCATTGAGTCCCACCCCGTTGCGATTTCATCCACCCTGACTTTAGCATAGCCAGCTGGAATCTCACGGCCATGCCAGCGTGCGTCAGGTGGACAAGGTAAAGCACATCCGACCGCCACCTTGACGGATAGGTTCTTCACCTTCTGATGGAGCTCACAAGATGCCTGCTCCTTGATTCCATCCACAGGGTAGCCGGGACCGCCATCTACCATCCGTGCATCGTCAGACGGGACCTCCGATTCAGGCACGCTGCTTCTCCGCTGAGATGGAACGGCGGTAATATCAAGTGCAGGATCTGGCAGGCGCGCTACTCCTCGAAGTTCGTCAATCTGTTGCTGATGAATTCGAATTGTTCCTAGCAACTCGGTGAACCTGTCTCCATCCTCCTCCTACCGTCGCCTCTTTGCTCTCTCTTGGCTCCTATAAGTATCTCTGTCTTTGTGTAACCCCATCTCCCAAGTATAACTAGTGCCAAGGCCTCGTTCTCATCCTCCGCGTTCTTTATTCCCGAGGGCCTTTGTCAGCAAGTCATTCTCACTCTCGGTACAGAACTTTGTTGTCCCCTCTTTAATTTCCTTAACCACTCTCTGACATGTCTCCCGGTGTATCCTAATCCCGTCACTGCAAATAAGGTCGCCTGTTTTTTCGTCATACTCACTCCCATGCCCAAGGAAGCAATTTCTTACCCTCAGATCCCATTCTTCGCGTATTGGTTCTGGAGTGATACCTTTAACATCCCACTGCAGCTCACTCTCTTTAGCATCCCACTTTGGCATGACAGTCGCATAGCCCCCTGACCCCAGGTGATGGTGATATTTCTTCATCGCGGCATTTTTCTTGTTTTTTTCCGACTTTTCCATAGTAGGTTCTGACTCCTTGTACTTCACAAATGCATCCCAGTTAGCCTGCTGCTTTGTTAGATAGCATTCAAATTTAGGAGGAATCTTCGTCTTCTGATACTTTTGCCATAATGCTTTCTTCTAGTTCTTGAATAGTTTGGCCATCTTCGTAAGAGTCCACTTCTTGACTTTCTTCCTCAATGCAGCTATGTCAGCATCATCCTCATATTCTGGCAGGGTGAAATGTGTCATGAGGTCATTCCAAAGACCCTCTTTGTACCTGTCGGCGACATACTGACCCTCTTCCGCCCCTTTGGTCTTATTCCACTCTCGAACGGTGATCGGGATGCGATCCCTAACCATAACTCCGCATTGTTGTACAAATACACTTTTAGCCTTTTCAGGTTCCAACGGTTCACCCCGTGGTGATACCACCGTAATTGTATAACGCGTAGATGCGTCCAACTTTTTGGCCGTGCCTCGTTTGGAATATTTTTTTCTCGATGTGGAGGCCTAAGAGAAGAAACATTTGTCAATTTATATATATACAACTCAATTAATGCATCTACTAATCACCGTACTTCATATATATACCTCGCCGGACTTCGTTAAGGTTCCACCAAGGCCGTCGGCTTCTCCATCAACGGAGTCATCGGCTTCTCCCTAATCATTTCGGTCGACCTCCTCACCCTCACCGGAGGGGTTCAGATACATCGACGGAGATTCAGGTCGAACAACATAGCGGCCGTCGTTGATCATATCCTCGAGAATTTCTTCTTGTGCTAGGTCTCTGCGCATTGGACTAGGTGGATCCATAGTTTCTGCAAAATGCGAAATGCACACAATATTATTTCCTATATACAAATATTACCTATATACAAATATTTCCTATATACAAAAATATGTTTCCTATATACAAAAAGTCCGGGGGCCCGCGAGCACTGCCACCCTAACCCTAAGTCCGGGGGCCCGCGAGCACTACCACCCTAACCCTATGTCCGGGGGTCCACGAGCACTACCACCCTAACCCTAAGTCCGGGTGCCCGGGCACCACCACCCGAACCCTAAGTTCGGGCGGCCCGCGAGCACCAACACTCTAACCCTAAGTCCAGGCGGCCCGCGAGTGCTTCCACCCTAACCCTAAGTCCGGGGGCCCGTGAGCACTCCACCCTAACCCTAAGTCCGGGTGCCCGCGAGCACTACCACCCTAACCCTAAGTCCGGGGGTCCGTGAGCACCACCACCCTAACCCTATGTTCGGGGGCCCACGAGCACCACCACCATAACCCTAAGTCCGGGGGCCTGCGAGCACTACCACCCTAACCCTAAGTCCGGGCGACCCGCGAGCACCAACACTCTAACCCTAAGTCCGGGGGCCCGTGAGCACTACCACCCTAACCCTAAGTCCGGGGGCCTGCGAGCACTACCACCCTAACCCTATGTCCGGGTGCCCGCGAGCACTACCACCCTAACCCTAAGTCCGGGGGTCCGCGAGCTCCACCACCCTAACCCTAAGTTTGGGGGCCCGCAAGCACTACCACCCTAACCCTAAGTCCGGGGACCCGCGAGCACCACCACCCTAACCCTAAGTCCGGGGCCCGCGAGCACCACCACCCTAACCCTAAGTCCGGGGGCCCGCGAGCACCACCACCCTAACCCTAAGTCCGGGGGCCTGCGAGCACCCCCACCCTAACCCTAAGTTCGGGGGCCCGCAAGCACTACCGGACTTAGGGTAGTTATTTCTTTAGCTTATCTTTATTTAGAACTAATGCTTGTCTGTCTCAATCGACACATACTATATATATAATATACTACTATATAATAATACTACATACTATATAATATACTACTATATATAATATTACACTATCTATACTATATCTATATACTCTATTACTATACACAAACATATATATATATATACTATATCTTTATACTAGTAATAAATATTACAATATAAAAAAGATACAAGAAATAAAAAAACATATATATACTATATCTATATGATCTATTACTATTATACACAAACATATTTATATATACTATATCTATATATACTAGTAATAATTATTAACATATAAAAATACACGAAATAAAAAAAAACATATGACAGGGATCCCAAATTACTCTATTACTATATATACACAAACATATATATACTATTAATAATTCTTCATTAGTATATAAAAAATATAAGAAATTAAAAAAAGTGGTCGGGCCCGAGGTGTGGGTATCGCCCGGGCACACCGGCCGGGGCTGGCGGGGATGGACAGAGGCAGTGCGCGCGGTCGAGGGGGGCCGCCCGGGCTCGCCGAGGCCGGGGACGGAGAGAGGCAGTGGCGTGCAGTGGGGGAAGGGAGTTTATTACCTCCCAGCAGCGGGGCGGACGTGCGCGCGTATGGAGAGGCGGCGGCGCGGCGTTTGGAGAGGTGGCAACGCGGCGGGGCGAATACGCGGACGGGCGGAGGGGCGGCGTAGCTCCAAATTTTGGCAGCCTAGCGACATAGTGCTAGCTCCTCGCGATGTGCTCCGTTCGATGGATTCGACCGGGGAAGAAGCGACACAATATATACCCCCACACCCTTTAGTCTCGGTGCGTGGCATAAACCGGGACTAAATGGGGGTCTTTAGTCCTGGTTCCAGCCACGCACCGGAGACTAAAGGCTTTGGATGCCTTTTTGCCTGCAGAGCCTTTAGTCCCGGCTGGTGTTCTGGGCCGGGACTAAAGGCCCAATTTGCGCGCGCTGGCCTAAGTTGGTGCCTGTTTTTTCAAATATTACAATTTGTAACTATTAGATTTTTAAACATTTAAATTATACAGTTTCTGTTACTTATGAATTTGAGAAAAAATTTAACATGAAAAGTTCTTGAATTTGAATAAGTAATCCAAAGCAATTTTCTGTTTTATAAAATAATTATTCTAACTACTGAAACTATTAACCATTTTGCCATTTTCAATTTAAAAATGCATTGACTATTATATTTTGTTTATTTTTTAATCTCACTAAACTTTTAACATAAAAAAATCCTTGAATTTGAATAAGTAATCCAAATCTATTTTCTATTTTATAAAATATTTATTCTAACTAGTCAAACTATTAACAATTTTGCCATTTCCAATTTAAAAATGCATTAACTATTATGTTTTGCATATCTTTGAATCTCAATAAACTTTTAACATAAAAAATGCCTGAATTTGAATAAGTAATCCAAATCTATTTTCTGTTTTATAAAATAATTATTCTAACTAGTCAAGCTATTAACCATTTTTCCATTTTCAATTCAAAAATGCATTATCTATTATATTTTACTGAAATCTCTGTTTCGGGTTTAGGGTTTAGGGTTGAGGGTTAGGGTTTAGGGTTTTGGGTTAGGGTTAGGGTTAGGGTTTAGGGTTTAGGGTTTAGGTTTTAACTATTATATTTTTGGGGCCTTTAATCCCGGTTGGAGTCAATAACCGGGACTTAATACATTTCCTGCCCTTCTCAGAGTCGTCACGCCACGCGTCATGCTTTCCCGCCAGTTCCCTCCGCTTCCCGCCATATTTTCCCGACTTTTCCCTCTATATCTAGGCCGGCCACCATGGCCGTCCACACATCCAAATCATCCCCTCTCACAACAATGGACACCGCACACTGGGCCATTCTGACCCTCGAGGAGACTGAGACACTATTCATGAGATGGTCGAAGATGGTAACCTGGGCAACAAGTACAACTGATCTCCAACAATGGTGTTATTCATGATATGTGTCTGCAACCAACTGCCGAAATTCTTCTCGTGTTCCCCTTTAATCAAGGAGTCAGGCTTCCCCGGGTTTTCGGAGCGTAGAATATTCTTGTGTTTCTCGATATACGGAGCCACCACAGTGGAATTGTGTAGAACTGTGTAGTGTGCTTGAGTGAAAGAATTCCCGTCCCTAAATACCATTGATTTCCTTCCTAGTGTGCCTTTTCCAGTCAGCCTCCCCACATACCGAGATTCAGGAACACCAATCGGCTTTTGGTCAGGAAGAAAGTCAACACAAAACTCAATGACATCCTCTGTTCCATAGCCCTTGGAGATGCTTCCTTCTGGCCTAGCACGGTTATGAACGTATTTCTTTAAGACTTCCATGAACCTCTCAAAGGGGAACATATTGTGTAGAAACATAGGACCGATAATTCTAATCTCTTCGACTAGGTGAACTAGGAGGTGCGTCATAATATTGAAGAAGGATGGTGGGAACAACAACTCAAAGCTGACTAGACATTGGACCACATCAATCTGTAACCCTGATAGACTTTCTTGATCGATTGCATTCTGAGAAATTGCATTGAGGAATGCACATACCTTCACAATGGCTAGTCAAACATTTTCTGGTAGAATTCCCCTTAATGCAACCGGAAGTAATTACGTCATAAGCACGTGGCAGTCATGAGACTTTAGGTTTTGAATTTTTTCTCTTTGATATTTACTATTCCATTTATATTCGACAAGAAGCCAGACGGGACCTTGATATTGAAAAGGACTTAAAAAAAGATTTCCTTCTCTTCTTTGGTAAGAGCGTAGCTGGCAAGCCCTTAAACTGCCCTGGAAGCTTGTCGTCTCGTCCTTTATGATGTTGCTGGTCCTCCCGTGCTGCCTGGGTATCTTTTGACTTCCCATACAAACCCAGGTAGCCTAGAATATTCACGCAAAGATTCTTCGTCAGGTGCATCACGTTGATTGCAGAGCGGACCTCGTGCACTTTCCAATCGGGTAGCTCCCAAAATATAGATTTCTTCTTCCACATGGGTGCGTGTCCGTCGGCGTCTTTCGGAACAGGTTGTCCTCCAGGACCCTTTCCAAAGATTACATCCAAATCCTTGACCATACCAAATACATCAGCACCAGTACGGGGGGCAGGCTTCGTCCAGGCTTCTCCCTTGCCATTGAAATGCTTGCCTTTCTTCCTTAAGTGATGACTTGGCAGAAGAAAACGACGATTGTACGGGTACACATTCTTCCTACATTTATCTAGATATATACTTTCAGTCTTATCTAAACAGTGCGTGCATGCATTGTATCCTGTGTCTGTCTGTCCTAAAATGTTACTAAGAGAAGGCCAATCATTGATGGTTACGAACAGCAACCCTTGTAGGTCAAATTCCTGCTGCTTGTGCTCATCCCACACACGTACACCTTGTTTGGCCCACAACTGTAAAAGTTCATCACCTAATGGCCTTAGGTACACATCAATGTCGTTGCCGGGTTGCTTCGGGCCTTGGATGAGCACTGGCATCATAATGAACTTCCGCTTCATGAACAACCAAGGAGGAAGGTTGTAGATATATAGAGTCACGGGCCAGGTGTTGTGACTGCAGTTATGCTCCCCAAAAGGATTCATGCCATCGTTACTTAGACCAAACCATAAGTTCCTTGCATCACCAGCAAAGTACGGGAAGTCCCTCTCAATTTTTCTCCACTACCGACCATCAGCAAGGTGCCTCAACTTCCCGTCTTTCTTACGATCTTCCATGTGCCATCGCAACAACTTTGCATGCTCTTTGTTTCTGAACAAACGTTTCAACCGTGGTATTATAGGAGCATACCACATTACCTTGGCAGGAACCCTCTTCCTGGGTGGCTCGCCCTCAACATCGCCAGGGTCATATTTTCTAATCTCATACTGCAATGCAGTGCAGACAACCTTCTTTGCTTCGTACGTACTAGAGGGTAATTTGTTATTTCTTGGAAGCAGCTTCTTCATTATTATCAGCAACTTTTCAAATCCCGAGTCAGTAACACCGGTCTCTGCCTTCCACTTCAGCAATTCTAGTGTGCTACCCAGCTTCTTCTGGCCATCTTCACAAGTTGGGTACAATAATTTGTTGTGGTCCTGTAACATCTTCTCGAACTGCAACCTCTCCTTTTCTGTGTCGCAGTCTCGCTTTGAATCAGAAGTGACCCGACCAAGATCATCAGGGGCTCATCTGGTTCCTGTTCTTCACCACCTTCTTCTTCATTGTCTTCCATTGCGGTATCAGCGTATTCAGGGAACATAGATCGGTAGTTGTCATCATCGTTGTCTTCTTCATTGCTGTCTTCCATCATAACCCCTCTTTCTCCGTGCTTGGTCCAAACATTATAGCTGGACATGAAACCGGACCGAAGGAGGTGACTCTGAATGACTCTTGAGGAAGTGTGAGCCTGCTCATTTCGACATTCAAAAAATGGACAACACATAAAACCATCCTGCCGCTTGTTCGCCTTTGCCACAAGGAAAAAAGAACACATGCCTACTCTATAAGCGTCAGAGCGTCGGTCACCGTAAATCCATGGATGGCTCATCTGCATCATACAACCATGCATACATATCAAACGCAATCACGATGCTCAAATTAGTACTGTGCGGTCTAAACGAGAAAGTAGTGGCTAACCTTTTAGGACACCTGGAAACAAACATGAGAAAACTTAAGTGTGGCTCTGGCACCTCATATCATGTTTTGTCTTGTGTGAACTCAAGTGACATCGCCCTAACAGGCATTTCACCGAACACCTCTAGTGCGTATGAATAAAACAAATTAGCACAAAGTTATACCCACCTCACAGAGGAAAAAAACAGGAGAGAGTGGAGGGTTGGGTGCATATATATAGGGCCAGACCATTAGTACCGTTTTGAGATACAAACCGGGACTAATTGTTCTGCCAGGAGCACGCGCGCGTGCCCAGACCAATTAGTCCCGGTTTGTATCTCAAACCGGGACTAATGGTCCCTTACGGACCAGGACAAAGGACCTCGGCATCCTCAGGTCGTCTGGTTTAGACCATTAGTCCCGGCCCCAGCCACGACCGGGACTAGTGGCCCGAACCAAATGCCCTTTTTCTACTAGTGAACAAAGAGATCAATAATGATCATAATCATGCAAAGCAATAAAACATTTTTAACTAAAGCATCAAGTGATATTACAAGTCAAAAACTAAATAATCATAGAGGCTATGGTGACTTGATATAGTCTTAACATGGTGTGAGAATGCACCAAGTCAACCCAAATAAAGCATTTAAAGGAGAATACCACAATATTATGTTTTTGTATGCTAAAACAATCCATGATTCTTTCAAGGCACATTAAGCAATCTCAATTGTTTGGAACAAGTCATGCTACAGCAATAATCAATAAGCATAAAGTCAAAGCAATATCAAACATGACATGATAAAGTCTAAGCCACAGTCAAAACAAGCTCCCTTTTGTACCACTAAAGCATGAAGCTTTCTACTCTCTTCCAACACCAATCGACTTATTTGAAAGAACTCACAAAGATAATAAAAAATAAAGATCAGTGGGCTTGTCTCACAAATCCACAAAGAAGAACTAAAAATTTCTAAGATGAAAGCACAAGAAAACTAAGGCGAAACCAAGTGCTAGCAAAAGAGAACACTCACAAAACAATAAGAATGAAAACTAGAATGTTCTAAACAACGAAAGCAGAGTGTGTCTCGCTCCAAAAGAGGTGCTTGGATCCAACCAACTTATTGCAGCAAACCAAGCAAAAGAAAACTAAAAACAAAAACAAAGACGCTCCAAGAACAACACAATTGTGCATGAAACAATAAAAATGAAGTGTTTGGAAGAAAACCTGAGATTTTTATTGATGAAGAAGGGGATCCTTGGGCATCCCCAAGCTTTGATGCTTGTACTTCTTGAATATTTCTTGGGGTGACACGGGTGGCATCCCCGAGTTTGAGCTTTTGTCCATCCTTCATCTTATCACATTATTCTTCCCTACACTTTAAAATTTCCTTCATACAAAACTTCACACAATCTTCATTAGCAACATTAGTGTACTCAAGATAATAAGTCTTTTGGTTCAGTTTCAACACAAGTAAAACTTCCATTAAAACACAAGCTACTGTAGTAATTCCTTTTATAAGTTCAAGAATTTTGGCAAGAACTCAAAGAGAAAGAGATTAAGAGGCAAATGCAAATAATGGTAGAAATCTGTCAAAACAGACAAGCAGGTAAAAACCGATTTTTTTGAAGACCTTCTGTTGGTCAAATAGAAAAGTGTTGAACTAACTAAAATTAGATAATACCTGGGGCAGAAGCACAAAACATTACATCTCAATCCGATGTACAGATATTTTTCACGAATGTTACAGTGAAGCACAAAAATCTGTTTCGGGACAGCAACTTTCCCAAGTCTTACTTCTCTCTCATTAGAGGATATTATTGGCACAAAAACCACACAAAAAGGATAAGGAGAGGTTATTACAGAGGCAATAACTTCCAAGACTCAACAAAAGATTCCTAATGAAATTTGTATTATCTCCCGATAAGTGCTTTTATTTAACGCCTTCGAGCTAGGCATCATAATTTCGATGATGCTCACATAAGAACTATGAATTGAAGTAAAAGAGCATCAAGAAGCAAATATCGAGTAAATTTAATTCTAACCCACTTTCTATGAAAAATAATCTTGTAAAGAAACAAGTCATGAAATCACAAAGCAACAAGCATAGGAAACAAAAACAAGTGCAACTTCAAAATTTTCAACATAAAGAGGGGAAACTTAATGTTGAGATACATAAAACCATGTTTCCCTCTCTCATAATAACTTTCAATAGAATCATGAATAAAATTAACAATATAACTATCACATAAAACATTCTTATCATGAGCCACATGCATAAAAGAATTAATACTCTCCACATAAACATAGTCATTCTTATTAATTGTAGTGGGAGCAAATTCAACAAAATAGCTATCATTATTATTCTCATCACCATAATCATCAAATATAGGAGGCATATTGTAATCATAATTAATTCTCTCCTCAATAGTAGGTGGACTGAAAATGTCATACTCATCATTGTAATCATCATATGTCGATACCTCTTGGCAATGTGTTCCCCTCAGGAACTATATCGTGCCAGAATTCCATGATATGGCTGATGCTCACGTCGGTCCATTTGTGTTGCACCTTCATCTCTAGAGCCTTGAGGGTTACATTCAGGCACGTATGCTCGGGCCGACACCCAGGATACAACAGAGTAATCCCATCTTTATCCATTTGCACCAGCTTGGCTTTCTCTCTGGCAGCAGCTTTGTCGTTGCTCGTCTCCTTAAGGAGTAGTTCTTGAAAATGAGGGTCCCGTAAAGCTGAAGTTAGCGGTGTCGGCGTGTCCGTGTCTTCTGCACCACCATCGGATCCATCATCTCCTTCATGATGATCATAATCATGTCCAAGAGCATCTTCTTCATCATAATCATGTTCAGCGTCTTTGTGAGCACCATTTCCCGCCGGTGCCCCGTACTTGATGTCCTCGTCAATGTAGTCGGGCATGAAACCACCCATGATCAAGTGCTTCTCCAATGTCCCGGAATCAGGTTTGATTAGGGTACCAAGTTTCCATCTCTTACAAGGACATCTTATCTCGGTCATGTTGTTCTGAATCATGGCGGCCATCGTGCGTGCCTTATATCTAGCCACCATAGCTTTGCTCATCTAACGCACCATGGTTTGCTGTGCGGCGGTATGGAGAAAAATGGAATATTTGGAACCATGCATGCAAAAATTTGGCATGACCTTCCCTATAAATAGGACATATGAGTAGTGCAAAATTTTTCCAAAACAGAAATGAATCAACATTTCGGCAAACATTCATTGCACCACACACACCGGCACCTTCACAACACAAAGCATACACAAGAACACAAGCATATATCCATGTAAACATCGTCTCCCGAGCCAACACCGTTGTCCGCACACACAAAAATAGAAGCATACATATATATATGTATATATATATCCATGTACACAATAACACAAGCATTTATCACAAGAACACAAGCATATATACCGCCAACATTGTTGTCCACACACACAAGACAAGCACAAGTTACACGAGACGAGAGAGGCCGTGCAAGAGAGCGTGTGGTGACTTGATGTGGAGGAGAGGAGAGAAAAAGGTGTGTGCGCTTACTTTAGTGGATCTACAGTGGAGAGGAGTTTCCTTTATAGATCCCTCCAACCCAAAGAGGTTTTGGCAACATAAAATGGAGAAATTGGTGGAGAAAATGAGGTGAGGAGGAGGAGCACCTCGAGCTATATCTAGTGGAGATGGGGAAAGTGTGCCAACTTTTTGTGTGGCTGGCACGACATATCTGTGGCACACCAGCTACACGATGCTCCACTGACTAAATATACCCGTGGCGCTGATGTCTACGCACTTCTATTCTTGTAGACAGTTGTTGGGCCTCCAAGTGCAGAAGTTTGTAGAACAGCAACAAGTTTCCCTTAAGTGGATTACCCAAGGTTATCGAACTCAGGGAGGAAGTGGTCAAAGGTATCCCTCCCAAGCAACGCTGCAATCAAGATACAAGAAGTCTCTTGTGTCCCCAACACACCCAATACACTTGTCAGGTGTATAGGTGCACTAGTTCGGCGAAGAGATAGTGAAATACAAGTGGTATGGATATAAGATAACGGTGCTAGAAAATAGCTTGATGGCGTGGAAGAGACTAAAGGCAAACTGAAATAAAGATGGAAACAAGGAAACATGTAACAGATCTAGTTGGAAACAGTTTTTCAATGCTTAGAAACAAGGCCTAGGGATCATACTTTCACTAGTGAATAGTCTCATATAAATATCTTCTCTTTGTGATATTACTCTGAACTACTCTCCGGTTGGACACTCTAATCCATGGTAAGGCTATAACAGCACACCTCAAAGTTCGCTTTCCCCATCTAGATAACCCCACACTGTCACCTTGAGCTCTAGATGGTTTCAACAAACACCACAATTGCATAGAAACATCCAACTCCAAATATAACTCATAACAAGTATTTGTAATCTCTAGCCTAAGTGCCACCATGGTGTGCATGCTGTCACTTTCACACACATGGGGAAAGCAGAGATTTATTAAAGCACTTAAGTAGCAAGGTAGATCTACTTGATTATAAAGATCATGATCACAATTTGATCATGCATAGAGAGAGAGTTGAACACATAGCTACCGGTAGAGCCCTTAGCCTCGAGGAAGAACTACTCCCTCATCATCATGGGAATCAGCAATGACGATGGAGATGGTGGTGGAGATCGATGTAGATGGCTCCGGGGGCACTTCCCCGTCCTGGAAGGGTGCCGAAACAGAGAATTTTTGTCCCCCAAATCTCCCCTTCGGTGGCGGCAGTGCTTCGGAACTTTTCGTGGCTGGAGGCTGTTCGATTTAGGGTTTTCGTCCCAGGGGCTTCTTATAGGCGAAGGGACAAGGTCGGTGGCAATGCCTTAGCACACAATTTAGGGTCCGCGCTAAGGTGGTGTGGCCGCCCTGTGGCCCCCCTTCGTCTCTCCTTCGGACTCCATCTGTCTTCCGGTAAAATATTGACTTTGGCTTTTGTCCTTTCCAATTCCGAGAATATTGATTTTCTGGCTTTCCTGGAACCAAAAACAACAGAAAACAGGGAACTGGCACTGTGTCATCTTGTTAATAGGTTAGTCCAAGAATGTGTATAAAAATACTCCAAAGTGTGGATAAAACATAAGAAAGTAGATATAAAACAAGCATGGAACATAAAAAATTATAGATACGTTTGCAACGTATCAACATCCCCAAGCTTAACTCCTGCTCGTCCTCGAATAGGTAAGTGACAAAAAGGATGATTTTGGAGGTGACATGCACCATCACAATCAAGATCAAACCATTCGCATGCATTGAAAGCTGGGATCAAAGTACTCTAAACATGAGCATGAAAACTGAAGTTCTAACAATAAGACATAGTAACTATGCATGCAACATGAAAGGATATAAACAAAGATCATGCATAACAATGCATTGAAAGATGTTTGTTTGTTTCACATATAGAAAACATAGCATAGTGGCATTCAGCTTGTCCCTCATGGAGTAGCAAAACATAAATGCATATGACACCTTCAAAGTTCATAAGGGTGACTAGATACAAATAGTTCAAGAACAAGTAATATCAACATTATGAATCAATCAATAAGTCTTGGGACAATGCACATTAAACTAAGAATGGCAACTATGCTCTCTCAATAGGTGCATAAAGATATAAGATGGAGACTCAACATAAAAGTAAAAGAAAGGCCTTCATAGAAGGAAGCAGGGATTCAAGTTTCATAAAGAGCTTCCAAAAATTATTGTACTTGTTATCTTTTAGCTCTCATTGCCCCTATCATAAGCATCTTGAAGTGATTAAGGTTAAAGTGAACAAACTATGGAGTATATGCTTAACAAAGTATAAGTTGGCAATCTCATGTCCCTTGAATACGAGGGCCACTCCTCATGCTACTCAAGTTTAGTTACCGGTAAGTTCTTGTCATAGTAAGTACATGTGTATCATAGAGAACCGCCAACGGGTACCCCATGCACATGATACAGGAGCTATTCCATAATCAAAATGACAAGGCAAGCAGACAATGAGCATCTCAACAATCTTCTTATTTACCATGGGGAAATGGTGCTTTTTTTCTCTCTTTCCTCTTTTCTCATCTTTTTTTCTTTTTCTCAATCTCTATCACTTTTTTTATAAGAAGAATGCTTCATAGATTGCTCACTATGGTGATGCTGCAAGTTTCCACCATGATTAGGCATGGCTTAGGCTAGCGGCCCGGGCGTTTCTCTAACACACATACATAACTCCATGGACATACAAGCTCCCCTTTCATTTCACAACGACGACATCCATAAACAAAAGAGCATGATATCAACTGGGTACAATGTTGAAAGCGTTCCCCATGACAGTATGGTTCTGCTAATTCCCAACGTATAAGTGCAAGCATATACAACATAGATGACACAATGGTTCAAGTTTATTAGGGGCAAGAAAAGTAAATTATGCCATCAAGTTTGTGAGAGCTTTAATCACTAGTTTTCTCATAACAAGTTTAATTCGGAAGATAGATAAAAACATGAATATACTTGAAATAGCAAATGCTAATAGGAAGGTATGGTGAACTCTTTGGGATAACTTTGTTTTATTTGGAGTTGGATGCATGAGTGGAACTCATACTTGGTTATGGAGGCTAGCAAAAGACTGGGAGCGACCAACTAAGAGAGCAATAATGGCCATAATCATGCAAATCGACAAAACATTATTAATTAAAGCATAAAGTGATATTACAAGTCGAAAACTAAATGATCATAGAGGCTATGGTGACTCGGGATAGTCTTAACATGGTGTGAGCATGCGCCAAGTCAACCCAAATAAAGCATCAAAGGAGAATACAACAATACTATGCTTTAATATGCTAAAACAACGCATGATTCTTTCAAGGCACATTAAGCAATCTCAATTATTTATAACATGTCATGCTACAGCATAGATCACTAAGCATAAATCCAAAACAATACCAAGCATGACATGACAAAGCATTGGTCATATTAAAAAACAAGCTCCTTATTTACCACTTAAGCATGAACTTTTCCTACTCTTTTCCAACACCAATTGACTTATTTGAAACAACTCACAAAGATAATAATAATTAAAGATCAGTGAGCTTGTATCACGAATCAACAAAGAAGAACTAAAAGTGCTAAGCTGAAAGCACAACAAAACTAAGGCTAAACACAGTGCTAGAAAAAGAGAACACTCACAAAACAATAAGAATGAAAACTAGAGTGTTCTAGGCAATGAAAACAGAGTGTGTCTCTCTCCAAAAGAAGTGTGCTGGGATCCAACCAACTTATTGCAGCAAACCAAGAAAAATAAAACTAAAAACAAAAACTAAGACTCTCCAAGAACAACACAACAGTGCATGAAACAATAAAAATGAAGTGTCTAGAAACACCTGAGATTTTTATTGATGAAGAAGGGGATGCCTTGGGTATCCCCAAGATTTCACGCTTGTACTTCTTGGATATTTCTCGAGGTGACACGCGTGGCATCCCCAAGATTGAGCTTTAGTCCATTCTTCATCTCATTAAATCATTCTCTCCATACAGCTAAAATTTTTCCTTCATACAAAACTTCACACAATCTTTATTACCAACATTAGTGTACTCAAGATAATAAGTCTTTGGGTTCAGTTTCAACACCAATAAAACTTCCATTAAAACATAAGCTAATGTAGAACTTCCCTTAAAAAATCTCAATTCCCCAAAGAGAACCCAAAAAGGAATCAACAAGAAGCAAATGCAAATAATGGCAGAAATCTGTCAAAACATACCAGCAGTTAGAAACCGATTTTTTAGAAGACCTTCTGTTGCTCAACTTGAAAAGTGTTGAACTAATGAAAGTTGGATAACAACCTGGGGCAGAAGCAAAAAACATTATAGCTCAAACCAACCTACAGAGAGTTTACACGAATTTTTACAGCAAAGCACAAAAATCTGTTTCGAGACATCAACTTTCCCAAGCATTACTTATCTCTCATTAGAGGTTACTCTTGGCACAAAAGGCAAATAAAAAGTATAAGGAAAGGTTATTACTGAAGCAATAATTTTTTTGGGTTATCTCCCAATTAGTAATTTTCTTTAACGCCTTTAAGTCAGGCATGATAGTTTGAGAAGATGCTCACATAAGAAATATGAATTGAAGTCAAAGAGAGCATCAAGAAGCAAATTGAAAGAACATTTATGTCTAACCCACTTCATATGCATAGGAATCTTGTAAAGAAACAGGTCATGAAAGCACAAAGCAACAAGCATAGTAAAGCAAAACAAGTGCAACTTCAAAATTTTCAACATAAAGAGAAGAAACTTAATATTGTTGAGATACATAAAACCATGTTTCCCTCTCTCATAATAACTTCCAGTAGCATCATGAATAAAATTAAGAATATAACTATCACATAAAACATTCTTATCATGAGCCACATGCATAAAATAATTATTACTCTCCCTATAAGCATAGTCATTCTTATTAATCGTAGTGGGGGCAAATTCAACAAAATAGCTATCATTATTATTCTCATCACCATAATCATCAAATATAGGAGGCATATTGTAATAATTATTATTTTTCTCCTCCATAGTAGGTGGACTGAAAATATCATATTAATCATTGTAATCATCATATATTGGAGGCATAGTATCATCAAAGTAAATTTTCTCCTCCGTGCTTGGGGGACTAAAAAGATCATTCTCGTAAAAGCTAGCTTCCCCAAGCTTATACTTTTCCATACTAACAACATTGCTATTAGCATGCAAATAAAGTTCCATAGGTTTTTTAATTTTCTCTTAAAACACTTCATCTCCTAACTCAAGATAAATACTATAAAGCTCTCTAATTTTGTTGTTGTTTTCCATTAAGCCTAACTAGTGAAAACAAGAAACAAAAAGACAAAATTGCAGAATCTAAAGGAAATAACTTTGAGCACTCACACCGGAGGATGTGAGTACCTTTTACCTTACCTCCCCAGCGACGGCGTCAGAAAATAGCTTGATGTCTATGCACTTCTATTCTTGTAGACAGTTGTTGGGCCTCCAAGTGCAGAGGTTTGTAGAACAGCAGCCCGTTTCCCTTAAGTGGATTACCCAAGGTTTATCGAACTCAGGGAGGAAGTGGTCAAAGGTATCCCTCTCAAGCAACCCTGCAATCAAGATACAAGAAGTCTCTTGTGTCCCCAACACACCCAATTCACATGTCAGGTGTATAGGTGCACTAGTTCAGCGAAGAGATAGTGAAATACAAGTGGTATGGATATAATACAACGGTGCTAGAAAATAGCTTGTTGGCGTGGAAGAGACTAAATGCAAACTGAAATAAAGATGGAAATAAGAAAACATGTAACAGATCTTGTTGCAAACGGTGTTTCAATGCTTAGAAACAAGGCCTAGGGATCATACTTTTGCTAGTGAACACTCTCATATAAATATCTTCTCTTTGTGATATTACTCTGAACTACTCTCCGGTTGGACACTCTAATCCATGGTAGGGCTATAATAGCACACCTCAAAGTTCGCTTTCGCCATCTAGATAACCCCACACTATCACCTTGGGATCTAGATGGTTTCAACAAACACCACAATTTCATAGAAACATCCAACTCCAAATATAGCTCATAACAAGTATTTGTAATCTCTAGCCTAAGTGCCACCATGGTGTGCACGCTGTCACTTTCACACACATGGGGAGAGCAGAGATTTATTAAAGAACTTGAGTAGCAAGGTAGATCTACTTGATTACAAAGCTCATGATCACAATATGATGATGCATAGAGAGACAGATGAACAAATAGCTACCGGTAGAGCCCTTAGCCTCGAAGAAGAACTACTCCCTCATCATCATGGGAATCAGAAATGACGATGGATATGGTGGTGGAGATCGATGGAGATGGCTCTAGGGGAACTTCCCTGTCCCGGAAGGGTGCCGGAATATAGACTTTTTGTCCCCCGAATCTCCCCTTCAGTGGTGGCAGCGCTGCGGAACTTTTCGTGGCTGGAGGCTGTTTGATTTAGGGTTTTTGTCCTAGGGGCTTCTTATAGGCGAAGGGGCACGGTCGGTGGCCGACCAGGGGGCCCCACACCATGCCTTGGCGCGGCCTAGGGCTGCCTGCGCCAACGGGTGGTGTGGCCGCCCTGTGGCCCCCCTTCGTCTCTCCTTCGGACCCCATCTATGTCAACACCCGGATTTTTAATCCTACATGCCTGTTATGCCATACATCACAATCCCATGATTACCATTTTTGCGAGACATAATAGATTAGATATCACAGTACATCATCCATTACAAACCATAATAAAGTCTGACAACAAAATAAAGGATCTCCTGATCCAGTTTTAGTACAATCAAGTGGCGGAATAAATAGCGTAGCAGTGGGGTCCATCTTCAGAGTCACAGGCAATGCTGACGATGGGAGATAGTCCTAGTTATCATAGCTGTCCCACTGTCCTTCATCTTGGTAGTCTCCTTCATAGTCTGGCCATAGGAATAGCTAGGGACAAAAGCCATGAGTACTCTTTAAGTACTCGCAAACTACCACTAACAAGTAGTATAGTTCTAGTAAGAATACTAACTCTAAGTTTAATTGTGAAGTAAAATTTTAAACGTAAGCTGAGTTCAGAAACAAAGAAAGATAAAAGAAGTTTGAAAACACCTAAGTGGGAACTTAATTACCATAGTCACAACTCTGTTGTGGTCAAGTCATGTCACAATTCATTTCATAAGTTGTTTTGAAAACATCTAACAACGGAACAGTATGGCCACTCCAACTGTCCATAACCGTGTACGCGGCTATTCAAATAGTTTGACACTCTACAGAGGTGGTACACTTTCACCACAAGATTCGATACATCTGTTAGGGATAAACCTGAATCATCATACTTAGTATGCAGATAATCAAACATAACCTTTCCTTTACACACCCTAGTATAAGCACCTCTCCTATGAGCATGGCCTCCCAACCATGACGATCTATCATCTTGGGCACTGCATAGGTGGACAACATTGAGAGGTAGCCTCAGCTCAGACCTCTCCCGCGAGGGAACTAATACTAATGCATATAAACTTCTGGCTAAGCCTTATCCAATTCAGGTATTGTGGTTGTATGGTAAGAATTGGAATGGTATCGCATCTGAACCCAACCATCAGTTTTATAAAAGGGCTAAGGCTCATGCCTTAACATTTTCATCATCATAAACCATTTGTGTTTCTCAACACATGTCAAAACATCTCAATGGAATGACTCATCATTCCATGGTTTTCACAAGTCATTTTCACCAAGTATTCCCATCTAAAGTGAATCAAGTTTTGGGTTTTGTTCCAACTACTAAGTTAAGAGTGTTCACTAATGTGGGATGCTAAACTCAATCTCATTCCATAGAATGACATCTAATTCTAACTAGATAGGTCAAGTTTTATACTCTTTATGCTACCTTTAAACAAGTAAAGGACTTTGGTAAAGTAAAGAAAGTAAAGCTTGTAAATAAAACTTGGAGTAGGTATAAGTCAAAGTGGTATAACCAAAGCATGCCTAATGCATTTGCTTAGGTTATCTAGCTTAATTCTAACTTTCCTTGGTTGGTGCAGTGGTTGAAGTTTTCTTCCTCCTCCTCGTAGACTTGGTCGGTACTATCGTCTATAAATACATACGGGATACACAATCACCAAACAATACTTAACTAGTCTACTTAGCACACTAAGGCACACATTTGATGATCTATTATCATCACAAACATCACAAGGTTTAATGAACTAGCTTCATCCTTTTTGTTTGAGAAAAGTAATTTCTACTCATTGAAATTAACTAAGATATAATATTCTCCAATTGAAATATGGGATCATGTGGACACATGTCATCACCACATATTCTAACATATGGGAATGTGATTTAAAGGTTGGATCATATTTTAATAAGTTCATGTTTAATAATTAATGATTTAAAGTGACTAGAAATGCCTATATAGCATTATTTTGGTACTAGTCCAAAGTCATTGCATGCCTAACTTAATATTATTACATATTCAGATAGGTATGGTTCAATGTGATATTTGAGAGTTGGAATCAACTCAAAAGCTATTATGGTTGATTTTATAAAAAAAATTTGAATGTGCAAAAGCTTATGTTTTGTTATTTTAACTAGGAGAGATCTCTAATTCTAAAATATTTAAATCCAACGGGCTTGGATAGATATTTTAGTAGCTTTCCAACAAAATTGGAATCACTCAATTTGCTTCAGTAAAACTCTCCAAAATGATTTTTAAACTAAGTGACAAAATTGATTCTAAATCTAAATAGAAAAACCTATATTTGAATCTACGGGCTTAGGCGGGAAACTAATTTGGCCAGCTCAGTGGTGCTCCGCAGCGTAGAGGGCGACTGACAGGGGGGTCACGCATGTCAGCGGCGCTTAAAACCCGAAGTGGTACGGGATGATCTGGGCCACACGATTAGAACATAGATCGAAGGCTCACAATCGTCGTCAACGATGGACTCGTCGCCGACGAGACTGAACCCTAAACGGCCGGTGGGGGTCTACTGGGGACGTACCAGGGCTCCAGCTAGTGCGGCGAGGTAGGCAAACGAACTGGTGGACGACGACGGACTCAGGCGAGGTCGCGGCAGGGGCTGAGGTGGATGAAATCGATGGGGACTTCTCCTCCTCTGCAGCGGCTACCTCCGGTGGAATTCCGGCGAACGGCAGCTCGAGCGGCTCTGGCAAGAGAGGGGAAACAGTCAGTGGAGAGAGGGGAGTGAGATGGTGTGAAGAAATGGTGCTGGGATGGCCTCCTTATATAGGTTCGACGAGGGGACCGAGGGGTGTGGACTGGCGTCTCCGGCGAGGGCGGTATAGAGGGCTACCGGCGTGGGCAAGGTAGGCGGACCGTGGGCGGTCTACTAGCATTCAGCTACGGCACAATGGCGCGACTAGGGGCGGTGCCTAATAGTCGGGGGCTTCCCGCGCTCTGAGGGACAGAGGCGGTGCTGGACGCGGCTCCCGGCAACTATGTGTCGCGCGGTGGTGCACGGCCGTGTCTGGCGTGGTGCTGGGCTAATGGCGGAGCGGCGTGCGTGATTTGGTGTCGAGGCATGGTCTGAGGCATGCTGGTGGCGATCGCGCTCTAGCTGCACGCAGAGAGAAAGGGCGGCGAGGCTCTGGGTGTTCTAGTGGCTATCTGCGGCCATGGGGTGGACCGTGGGCGGCGGTGAGGTCACACCTCACTCCCTGGAGCGGCGGAGAGGGGCTGGCAGTCTGTTGCGGCTCGAGCACGATCGACCGGCGATCATGGCGTCGGGGCGGCATGGCACTAGTGCCAGGGGCTAGGGATAGGGGTGGTTTTGGTCTGGTTGGGCCTGGGGGAGACCAAGGTGATCAATGCACACCAATTGGCTCGACAAGATTTGCTCCTAAACAGTATTAGTTAGGCCACTTTTTATCTGCCTACCAACTATTCGATCAAATGGCCGAAGAAAATATTTGAATTTTTGGGAGATTTTTGGTGGAGTGGTTCATCTCATGCTTAAGCATCTAGGTTTGCTTGGGATTTGGAAATGAACTTCATTTGAGTGGTTTTTGAGAAAGTGGTATCTAGACATATGAACTAGATTCAATTTTCAAATGTCATTTAAATTTAGAGTTTGAAAGTTTTTGGGATGAAACAAAGTGGTCCTTGGTACATCACTATTTGTACTAGTAAGGGGTGCAAAGAACCACAATTGTTTCTATTAAGATTTGAGTGCTAAGAATAGCCAAAGTAGGCTATGTGATTAAAATGGTAAAAGTGACCATTTTCTTATTTAATTCTTTTTGATTTATTTTTCTTTGGGATTTGCTTGGGGATGATCTAGATGATGTGTAATTCACCTTAGAGTCATTTTACAATCAACAGATCACTCAAACATGGCAATTCAAAACAACTCCTAATTACTGGGAAAGCAAAGAAATTCAAAACAACTCAAACATAGAAAGAGGAAACTACATGAATTTGGATCAAGTATGTGTTTGAATCACTGGGAAAGCAAATAAATTCTACCATGAGGTTGGATTGGATAGAAATCTTCCTAAAAATAGAAGGCAAAGGAATATTTTGAAGGAATCTCAATTCCCATGTTTTTCTTATTCCTGTATTTTTCCTATCCTGCATTCCAAACAGGACATAATTCCTATATATTGGAAACCTTTGAATCAAAAACCAGAAGAGGATTATTCCCTAAGGGACAAAATCCTTCACAATTCTTTTGAATTTTCTTTGAATTAAAGAAGGAATATAAATAAGTTTCCACTCTCAAAAAAATGGAACTCCACCTCTTGGAGAGAAAAAAGCAACTCCACCTCTTGGAGAAAAAAAGGAACTCCACCTCTTGGACAATTCACTGTGATGAGTGTAGCTACTAGAGTCTATGTATAGTACTAGCTATAGGGACCAATCATAGCATGTTACTACTAGTACTAGTATGCATCAGTCTTTGCAGATGCCTCAAAGGAAACAAAATAAAGCTGTGCGGGTAATAAATGGCCATGGCAATTTCCCAGATACACAATATTTTGCTTGTTCATTTTGATCTGGGCGACAGCCAGAGGATAGAGGATAACTAGCTTCTTCGTGTCTTGAGACATCGAGCTAGAGTAGAAATTTGGATATCTAAACCTGAATTATTCTGCCAAACCAATGCTCGTTGTATATAGCTTGACCAAACAGATTTACTGTACTACTTTACTGCGTGTCTGAAAAACTACGGAGTATAGTAGTAGTACTACTACCATGTAGTACGTACTACAAGTAGTACTAGTATAGTAATGTCACATAGAGTGTTCCACATTCATCTTGTAGCACCAAAAGGAGAAATTGTGTCAATATAATACTGTAGTAGTCACATCTAGATTGCTTTATAGGACAAAAAACTAGTACGATGAGCAACAAGATCTATCTATTTATATACTCTTATTTTTGTATACTAGTAGTATTACTTAGGAATGGTACGAGAGTGTGCTCCACTAGTGCGCCTTCGCACGTAGGGTAATCCAGTACTACTAGTATGGAGTAGATCGGCATCGCATGGTCGCGTGATAATTATGCATTTGTCCATGCCCCATTCGTGTGCACATGTCGTAGCATTGAATAATTTGTGAAAAATTGAATACACATAATTAATTACCCCCTCCATCCTAAAATAGTAGTAACTAACTTGGCTTTGTCTAAATACACATGTATCTCGACACATTTTAGTACTTAGATACTCCCTCGTTTCCAAATTAGAAAGCATATTAGGTTTTGTCAAAGTCAATATTTATAAAGTTTGACCAACTATATGTACAAACATACTAATTTACATAATGTGAAATGCATATAATATGAAAACATGGTTCATGATAACATTGAGTTGATGTCGTAGATGTCCATATTATTTTCTATATATTTAGTCAAAGTTTATTATGTTTGGCTTTGGCAAAAACTAATGTGTGTTCTAATTTGGGAAGGAGGGAGTACATGTGAAGTCAGTTAAGTTGGGATGGATGGAGTACTACTCCATACTATTACTAGTCAAAGTAACATAGTATGGAGTAGTAAGCAGTAAAACTCATTTTATAGCCAAATACAACCTTCCTAATCTCAAAGAGACCTTGGCTTCAACTACTAGTAATTAATACATCATTTGATTCATGTTAGGACCATTAGATGAGAAGATGAAGATCAATTCTTCTTATCAATGAAAACAAATAAGATTTTTAATCCGGTGTCCTCCCCTACTCCTAAACTTAGAAAACTGAAAACATAAGAACGACCAGGATTGGATGATACCCCTTCATGTCCTCCAAGCCGAATAGGCATTGGTTAATCCTGACCCAAAGCAAGCCTCAACACTAACAAACACCTCTTCGTCATCTCAGACGTTCCAATAGTAATGGTATTGTACTGCGCAGGCACCATGAGGAACGTGAGATCTCTGAGCGCGATCCTACCCCAGGATGCGTACCGCCACATGCAGAATTAAACCAATTTGCTTTACCGGACAAAAACTATGAGCAAAATCATCAATGTATTTATGGCACGTACTCACAAATGGCATGAGCTTGTGCTCGACAATCACATGAAATGCACAATATTATCCACCATGTTGCATCCTCATGTAGATCGCAACCATGCATGGTTGTTTGATTATGCATGGTCCATGGAGTTAAAAACACAAACAATCCTTGTACTTGTGTGTGGGGCTAGATTTAGCCCTCTAGCTCGTGATTTGCTAAAGTTCACGCACAAACTTGTCAACATGACTAAATTTAGTTGTAAGTTAGGTTGGCAATCAAAATTGTGTTAGCCGGGATGACACATGGACATTGGTCATGCACCTATCGCATGTCGTATAATAGCCAGTTAGGGTGAGCTAATCTCCTCCAAGAATGATTTTGTGAAACTAACATACTAGATAATTATAAGATATGTTATGTTCCAAATATTGCACATACCTAACCCTTGTTCAATTGTTTTTCTGTTGGCTTGTGCCCTGATCATCCCGCGCAAGCGCATCTCATGGATGGAGCTCAAGTATGGCGAGTGGCGGCTCTAGTGGTTCAAGCTCGAGTCCGAAGGAGTATCGTTTGCTCAACACAGAGCTGCTCATCGTTAAGTATGACCAATGCAAGCATTGTTACTTGAAGAAGTACACCGCCCAGCCCAATGTCCATGGGAATCTGAACAGTATTTCTTCAAGTGTGTCCTTGTCACAGGGTTAGTGAGGTGGGCTGCTTTGGATTTGCCACCAGTTTTCTCACGTGTTTGAGCTGAATTTCCTTCTTAATATGGATGTTGAGCTAATTTATTTTTTTGGTAAGGTAACCCAATGGGTGTAATATGTTGAATTGGTCTAAGCATCACAAAAATAAAGTGGCATGGAGGTGAAAACGACGTGGTGTTGCTTACCCGTAAGGATATGCAGGAAAGTGGCAGTTGATATGCAAATATTGGGCATGTTGTTTATTTTTCAAGATGCGGGATGCGGTACGTGCAAAATTCCGGGGCAGCCTATCCTGCACGCTAGACACATGTCGACATGTCGTCCATACTAGCGGAATTTCGACGGTAATCCTGGTTCAAGACTTAAAGCAAGTCAAAATGACAAGTTTGGGCATAAAATTTTGTAATCACTAAGTTAGATGACTAAATCGAATCACTGTAAGAATGATTTGTGTGTTTATCTCTGGTCCATGCCGTAGAAGTGAACAAATACATAAAAGTCGTAATAAACCCCTAATTACTCCATAATAATATTAGTAGCACTCTTAGTTTACATCCAAAATGCATCCTTGCTAGTGCCAATAGAGAACCTACATACGACTACAACTAGTAAACTAGTAGTACTATTTATCTGCTAATACATCATTACAGTCTTAATCATTAGCCATAGTTTCAGATCATTTTTTCATGTCAATGCAAATCCAGAAAGATACATGGATGTCTCCAACCTTCATCGGGAACCGCGGTGGCACCACGAAGTACATCATGAGCCTATTGGATGGGAAGTTGGCCGACGACGAGCTGCTCGTTTGCTCTATTACAGTATTAAGGCTCTCGACCATCGAGAAGTCCACCGACCCTGGCGGGCCAGGTGCACACAGCTTCACCGTGTACCACGGCTACAAGCACGTGTCCTGCCTAATGCACACCAAGGACACGACGACGGCCGGGACGAGCGTGCTGATGGTCAGGCCGAACATGGTATCGTCATCCCCGTAGAGGAAGTGTGTGAATCCCCTCGTTCTTTCTGGTGGCGGAATCGGGATCAGGCAAAAAGAAGGCACTGCCATAGATGGCCCTGGTTACTATGACCCCGTGGGCCTCCTTCATGTGGGGAAGGAGCCCTAACGGCGAGGCAATGAAATCACAGGCAGGATCCATGTAGGAGCACGGGCCATGCGGGCACGCGATCTTGTGCTCGTCGAGCATGTTGAAGGTGACCAAGCTAAATTAGACGTTCTAGGGGCACTCAATCATCGCCTTAGACTCGACGGTGTCCATATCAGCCGGCTCGTGGTCGACTCCACCGACACGGTACACGCACTTGTGGAAGTGGTTACATAGGGAAGATCGGCTCGTCGATGTAGTGCCTGCTGGCCAGAAACCCGGGTTGGATGGATATACTAAAGAGTATATTGATTGAGTTTTGTACTGTACTAGTACGAGTTTATAGGAATACGCTAGGCATTGGCGCACCAGCGGCGGCCGAGGCTCTGCACTTGGCCACTTGCCTCTTCCTCTATATGTATGTAGTAGCAGTACAACACTACAACGCAAGATTTTATGCATAGCGTTGCAAAAATAGGGTGTCTAAGAACATTTTTTCCTTCCAAGTTGTGTCTAGCACGGTGGAGAGGGTGGTGCTAGCTAGAAAATTCTTAGTCCTAGGTCTAGTACAAGGCACAAGTGTCTAAGAAAAAAGCAACCAATGGCCCCACTTGGTAGTGTATGACCAAACTTCAAAAGTACTACTAGTATCTTACGTTTAATAGACCCCACAAGTTTGGGTAGACACTATCTAAACAATGAAGCTTATTCCTTCTTAGACACATGCACACTTTTATCTTAGATAGTGTCCACACGTTGTACATGTTGACTGCTTCGTCAAAACAAAAAGACTACAGAAAGTTGACAGGTGAGTAAAGAAGGTGTCACGCTGTATTGTACTAGACAAACAGATCCACGTTAGAGGCAAGAAGATCTACTCCTAGAGAGAGACATAAAAGTCTACAGCCTGGTGCAGGGTGTACAGTGCTGCAGGGGAGATACCGAGGACTCCATGCATGTCTTTGATACCAACCTATAATTAACTTTTTTTTTCTTATAAAATTTAAATATCCTTAATAATTCTATACAGAGGGAGTGCTAGTACATCTTAGAAAAAATCAGACAAACTAGTATTGCATTTATTAGTGGTACTTTTTGAGATATTATTAGTAGTAGTACTTAGATATGTGAACAACCAATCCAAGTTACTACTCCAATAGAGTGTATGATCACTCTGTTTTATGTGTTCTTGTTTACTACGTACATGTAGTAAAAGCTAGAATATAGATTATTTTAAAACAAAATTTGGCTCTACAATATCTAGAATACGTGCAAATCTCAGAAGACACTTCATTGCTTGGTTTCAGGGATCTTATGTTAAATGCATGGACTTGGATGTAATTTTCATTTTTATGAGGTCCTTGATGTAACTTGTACTTCCACTGACCATGTGTTTACTAAAGCACCTCGCTCCTATGGGACCTACCACGATTAAAAGAAAATTACACTGCCCCAATTATCAGACAAAGTGGACCATGGTTTCTCATAATTCTAAAGTTTTTAGAAATTGGATGTTTCAAGCTTCATAGCTAACTTCACATACTTTAGTGACTTTTTGCAGATTTAACAAAATTAGGTCAAACTTTTGCTACACAAGTAAGGGCAATTGATTTCTCTTGAATTAAATGTATTTTTAGAGGTAGATGGGTGCATCTTCATTTAGTAAACAATGTCATTGGTGTGTGTTTCCAACTATCACTAAATAACATTAAATTCTCAATTTTTCGAGTGATGATGAGATTGTTCTTTTACGTAAAGAAACTCTAAAGAAAATAGATCTGAATACCACAAGCCAAGTTTTCAGACATATATAGTGGACCAACATGTTGTACTCATGATACCCATGTTTTATGAGCTTTCAAACTTCATAGCTAACTTCACCAACTTGAATGGCTTTATGCCAATTTATCGAAATTAGGTCAAATTTTAACTACAAGTAAATTGTAGGTTGATTTGAAAGTTTTATGAAAAATCTTCTGCAGGTACCCATCCGGAGGTCAACTAAAATATCATAAACCACCGAGAGTTTTGGTGACATGTTCAACTTCTTGCTAAGATTTTTCATCTTGATAGTTCAAAAAAATTAGGTTAAACTTGAGCTACAAGTAAGCAAGATATATCGCTCTTGAATTAAATGTTTGACGATATTTGAATGACTTCCTAGCTAACTCTTCCCATTTGAATGAATTTATGTTGATTTATCAAAATTACGTCAAATTTCAAACTACAAGTAAGTTGTATGTTGCTTTGAAAGTTCTATGAACAAGCTTTTGGGGGTACCCATCGGGGGTCACAATTAATATATTAGAAACCACCAAGAGTTTTGACGAAAGTTTCAACTTCTTGCTAAGTTTTTGCATCTTGACAATTTAACGAAACTAGGTCAAACTTGAGCTACAAGCAAGTATGCCAGATAGATTTGTCTTGAATTAAATGTCTTTTCAGAGGTAGATGGGCGCATCTTCTTAAACAAATCTATTAGTGTGAGTTTCCAACTATCAGGAAAGACCATTCTAAATTTTCCAGGTCATGGTGAGATTATTCTCTCCCGTAAAGGAAGTCCAAAGAATATGGATTTGAATGCCCCAAGCCACGTTTCACACATATATAGTGGACCAACATATTGTATTTATGATTTCCCGTGTTTTATGAGTTCTTAAACTTAGCTAATAACTCCGCCCACTTGAATGACTTTCTGTCGATTAATCGACATTAGGTCAAATTTGAACTACTACAAGTAAATTATAGGTTGATATAAAAGTTTTATGAAAAAGCTTTTGGAGGTACCTATCAGGGGTCACAATCAATATATGAGAAACAACCAAGAGTTTTGAAGACAAGTTCAACTTCTTGCTAAGATTTTGCATCTTGACAGTTTAACAAAATTAGGTCAAACTTGAGCTACAAGTAAGCGCGGTATATTTCTCTTGAATTAAATGTCTTTTCGGAGGTAGATAGGAGCATCTTCTTGTAGTAAAATTTTTTGTTGGTGTGAGTTTGCAACTATCTCAGGAAAGAACATTCTCAATTTTCCTAGTGATGGGGAGATTGTTCTTTCACGTAAATAAAGTCGGAAGAATATGGATTTGAATGCCACATTCCAAGTTTTCAGACATATATAGTGGACCAACATGCTATACTTACGATTTCCCATATTTTATGTGTTCTCAAATTTCCTATCTAACTTCGCCCACCAGAATGACTTTCTGTAGATTTATCGAAATTAGGTAAAATTTGAACTACTACAAGTAAACTATGTAGGTTGCTTTGAAAGTTTTAAGAAAAAGCTCTTGGAGGTACCCATCGGAGGGGGTCAATTAATATATCAGAAACCACCCGGGAGTTTTGACGACAGGTTCATCTTCTTGCTAAGATTTTGCATCTTGACAGTTTAATGAAATTAAGTCAAACTTGAGCTACAAGTAAGAGCAATATATTTCTCTTGAATTAAATGTCATTTCAGAGGTACATGGGTGCATCTTCTTGTAATAAGTAGTGTTGTCGGTGTGAGTGTCCAACTACCAGGAAAGAACATTCTCAATTTTCCAAGTGATAACGTGATCGTTCTTTTCCGTAAAGAAAGTGCAAAGAATATTGGATCTGAGTACCACAAGCCAATTTTCCATACATATATAGTGGATCAACAACATGTTGTACTTACGATTCTCATGTTTTATGAGTTTTCAAGCTTCCTAGATAACCCTGCCCACTTGAATGACTTTATGTCAATATATCGAAATAAGGTCGAATTTGAACAAAAGTAATAAATTGTATGTTTCTTTGAAAGTTTTATGAAAAAAGCTTTTGGAGGTACCCATCGAGCGGTTAATTAACATATCAAAACCCATAGAGAGTTTTGACGACTGGTTCGACTTCTAGCTAGTATTTTGCATCATGAAATTTTTGAACCCCTTTTGAAAACAATCACATCAAATAGGGAGAGAGGGGAAATGGTTTTTCTCTTCTCTATGGGCAACCCACAATCTTGAGGTGCACCTTAGGATTAAAGATAACTTTATTTTCTCCACAATGTATATGGTGAACCTTAGCAGATGCCACATACTAGGCCTTAGGGTGTTCTTTTGTACACATTGATGATGCCCTTATTAGGGAAAAAGCAAATACTAGTACACTATAGTATATTTCTTTACTTAGACATATGCTCACCTCTGTCCATGCACTATACATGTTGAGAGAATAAAATGCAGGTAGGGGAAGAGGGAAGCATCAAAGAGGAGTTGAAGGCGGTTCGATGTCAGAGGAAAGTTATGATGGGTTCCTGACAGAAGGTACTCCTACAGCCACTCTACTAGTTGTAAATTTCAGGACCTATGCACGTAAAAAAAATTGTGTGTTTTCTCTCTCCTTTGCTGCCTCTCACCATCCATCTTACATCTCTCCTCCCCTTTCCCCTCACGCACCGGCCCATCTGATCTCTCCCTCGTCCACAGTGTGGTGTTGCGCACGAGTGCCTTGGTATGGCGACTTTGTGTCTCTGGTGTGTTCGGGAGCCGCATTGGTGTGGTGTCAGGACGAGGAGTACATAGGAAGGAAACCACTTTGCTCCTTGGTGGCAAAAAATCAAACTTTTCTGGTTTTTGAATTTTTCACTTGCTTCCCAAACATTGGGAGGGAAGGTTACTCAAAAGATCAGCCATTCGTTGTACTTCTTATCTTATCTTTATCTTGTCATATCTCTTACAATACCATACCACTGTATATAGTGTACGGATAACTTCAAACATTGATCGTTAGATCAAGACTAGAAAATCCAAACATTGTTGATCGTTGGATCTTCTTTTCCATTCTTAGAATCTAGGAAGATTCTACTGATAGTCTTTAGCACGATGAACACTAGTATGCGCAAACCTCAAAACACACACTTCATTGCTCAGTTGCAGGGTCCTTGTGCTAAATGCATGGACTTGGATGCAATTTTCATTTTTATGAGGTCCTTGATGTAACTTGTACTTCCATCGACCGTGTTAACTCTCAATCACCTCGCTCCTACGAGACCTACCATAGTTAAAACAAAATGCAACCGCCCCAATTATCACACAAACTAGACCATGGTTTCTTATACGTAATACCCGTTTTTAGTATTAGAATTTTTCAGGATTCCTAGCTAACTTTGGACACTTCAGTGACTTCTTGTTGATTTATTGAAATTAGGTCAAACTTGAGCTACAAGTAAGCGTGATAGATTGCTCTTTAATTAAATGTCTTTTCGTAGGTAGATGGGTGTATCTTCTTGTAGTAAAAAATGCCGTCGGTGTGAGTTTCCAACTATTAGTAAAGAAAATTCTAAGTTTTCTGAGTGATGACGAGATGATTATTTTTCATAAAGAAAGTCCGAGGAATATGGATCGCAATGCCATAAGCCAACATTCTAGACATATTAAGTGGACCAACATGCATTAGTCACGATTCCCATATGTTTTATGAGTTCTCAAACTCCCTAGCAAATTAACTATACCCACTTGAATGACTACATGGTGATTTATCGAAATTAGGTCAAACTTGAACCACAACTAAATTGTAGGTTGGTTTTAAAGATTTACGAAAAAAAATTTGGAGGTACCCATCACGAGGTCAATTAATATATCAAGAACCACCGATAGTTTGGACAACAGGTTTAACTTCTTGCTCAGATTTTGCATCATGACTATTTAACGAAATTGGGTCAAACTTGAGCTACAAGTAAGTGCGATAGATTTCTCTTGAAATAAATGACTTTTGAGAGGTAGATGGGTGTATTTTCCAACTATCAAGAAAGAACATTCAAGACTCAATTTTTCGAGTGATGATGAGCGAGGTTGTTCTTTTTCGTAAAGAAATGTCCGAAGAATATTGGATCTGAATGCCAGAAGCCAAGTTTATCGACATATATAGTGGACCAACATGTTGTACCAATGATTCCCATGTTTTATGAGTTTTCAAACTTCCTAGCTAATTCTGACATTTGAATGACTTTATGTCAACTTATCGAAATTAGGTCAAATTTGAAACTACAAACAAAATTGTAGGTTCTGATCTAAATGTTTTGAAAAGATTTTGGAGGTACCCATAGGGGATCACAATTAATATATGAGAAACCATCGAGAGTTTTGATGATAGGTTCAACTTCTTGCTAATATTTTGCATCTTGATAGTTTATCAAAATTAGGTCAAACTTGAGCTACACTTCAAGTAAGCGTGATTGATTGCTCTTGAATTAAATGTCTTTTCGGAGGTAGATAGGTGCATTTTCTTGTAGTAAACAATGTCGTAAGTGTGAGTTTCCAACTATCTCAGGAAAGAACATTCTCAATTTTCCAAGTGATGATGAGAGATTATTCTTTCCCGTAAAGAACTCTAAAGAATATGGATCTGAATGCAACAAGCCTAGTTTTCAAACATATATAGTGGACCAACATGATGTACTTACGATTTACCATGTTTTATGAGTTCTAAAATTTCCTAGTTAACTTCGCCCACTTGAATGACTTCATGTCGATTTATGAAAGTAGGTAAAATTTGAACTAGTACAGTTAAACTATAGGTTGCTTTGAAAGTTTTACGAATAAGCTCTTCGAGGTACCAATCGGGGGGTCAATTAATATATCAGAAACCACCAAGAGTTTTGACGATGGGTTCAACTTATTGCTAAGATTTCACATCTTAAAATTTAATGAAATTAGGTCAAACTTGAGCTACAAGTAAGCGTGATAGATTGTTCTTGCATTAAATGTCATTTCAGAGGTAGATGGGTGCATCTTCTGGCAGTAAACAATGTCGTGGGTGTGAGTGTCCAACTACGAGGAAAGAACGTTCTTAATTTTCTCAGTGATGATGAGATCATTCTTTTCCGTAACGCGAGTGTGAAGAATATTGGATTTTAATGGCACAAGCCAAGTTTTCGAACATATATAGTGGATCAACAACATGTCGTACTTGCGATTCCCATATTTTAGGAGTTTTCAAGATTCCTAGCTATATAACTCCACCCACTTGAATTATTTTATGTCGATTTATCGAAATAAGGTCAAATTTGAACTATAAGTAATAATTTCTAGGTTGCTTTGAAAGTTTTATGAAAAACCTTTTGGAGGTACCCATCGAGCGATCAGTTAATATATCAGAAACCACAGAGAGTTTTGACGACTGGTTCTTCTAGCTAAGATTTAGAATCTTCAAAATTTTGAACCCCCTTTTGAAAATGATCACATGAGAAATAAGGAGAGAGGGGAAATGATTTTTATATTTTCTACGGGCAACCCATAAGCTTTTGAGGTGCACCTTAGGCTTAAAAATAACTTTATTTTCTCCACATTGTATAAGGTGAACCTTAATTAGAGGATGTCACATAGGCCTTAAGGTGTGCCTTTTTACACATTGTGAATGACCTTAGGGCATCACCTATGAATGTGAAAAAACTTGTTGATAAGATGGCTCCCCAATACTACAATATAATAAGCTAATTGATTGCACCACTGCAAGAGCTAACAACATACATTCTTGTGAATGAAATTAGTTTAATATTTCTATGTGTACTTGATATTATTATTTAGTGATTGTGGACTACCCATAAGCTTATGGTCACCCTTAAGATTTGTGGCTTGTGTGGACAACCTCCAATATGTATATGGATAACTCTTAAAGTGTACTTTTTTTGCTTATGGTGTGGTTTTTTGCACATAGTGGGAAAATGCAAATAGTACAGTGTAGTATATTTATTTGCTTAGACATATGATCACCTCTGTCCACACGTTGTACATGGTGAGAGAATAAAATGTAGGTAGGGTAAGAGGGCAGATGCGAAGAGGAGTTAAAAGCTGTTCGATGTTAGAGCAAAGTTATGATGGGATCCTGACATGACTTTCTCCAGCCTTACCGTGTACACTCTAGTAGTAGTATAAATTTTAGGACCTATGCACGTAAAACAAATTGTGTGTTGTCTCTCTCCTTCGCTGCCTCTCACCATCCATCCTCCATCTCTCCCTCGTTTCCCCTCGCGTAGAGGCCCGAGTGATATCTCCCTCATCCATAGTGTGGCGTTGCACACGTGTGCCTTGGTATGGTGGATCTATATCTCTAGCATGTTCGGTAGCCACTTTGGTCTGGAGTATGACTAGTACATAGGAAGTAAACCACTTTGGTGCTGCTTGGCGGCAAAAAAATTCAAACTTTTCTGGTTTTCGAAATTTTCACTTGCTTCCCAAACATAGGGAGGGAGGGTTATTCAAAAGATTGGCCATTCACAATACTTCTTGTGTTATCTTTATCTTGTCTTGTATCTTACAATACCATACCACTATATAGTGGACCGGGAACTTTGAACATTGACCGTTGGATCAAGACTGGCAAATCCAAACATTGCTAGCCATTTTTTATGAGGTGCTTTATGTAACTTGTACTTCCACCGACCATGTAAACTCAAGCACCTCTATCCTACGGGACCTACCACAATTAAAAGAAAATCTAACCGCCCCAATTATTACACAAATTGAACCACGATTTCTTATATGTAATACTCAAGTTTTTAGTACTAGGATTTTTCAAGCTTCCTAGTTAACTTCGCACACTTCAGTGACTTCTTGTTAATTTAAAGAAATTAGGTCAAACTCGAGCTACAACTAAGCACGATAGATTGCTCTTGACGAATTTAATGTCTTTTCGGAGGTAGATGGGTGCTTCTTCTTGTAGTAAACAATTTCTTTGGTGTGAGTTCCCAACTACCATGAAAGAAAACTCTCAGTTTTTCGAGTGATGATGAGATTGTTCCTTTCCGTAAATAAAGTTCAAATAATATGGATCTCAATGCCTTAAGCCAAGCTTCAAGACATATTAAGTATGGACCAGCATGTTTTACTTAGAATTCGCATGCTTTATGAGTTTTTAAACTCCCTAGCTATTTAACTCTGCCCACTTGAATGGCTTTATGCTGATTTATCAAAATTAGGTCAAATTTGAACTACAACTAAATTGTAGGTTGCCTTGAAAGTTTTACGAAAAAGCTTTTGTAGGTACCTATCGAGGGGTTAACTAATATATCAGAAACCACTGAGAGTTTTCACAACAGGTTTAACCTTTTGCTAAGATTTTTCCTTTAACACAATGAAACCATGCATTGAGATCAAAACACACTTCTCTAACCGTTATACAATATTTTATGCTTAAAATATTCCAACTTACTTTTTGAATGGAACTGCCATTGCTTTACTTTTTTCCTATCTTTTGAAGAGACTATATTTTTGTAAATAGTCATTTTTTTGCATATGGAGGTAAAAAACTAGGTACTTAATTATAAGATAGGTCTTTCGAATGATATGTCATACTTTTATTATATGAGTTCTCTCGTGCAAGGCACATGTAACTTACTAGTATGACTTAGAATGCTACCACCCCAAATTCAAACAAAGTGGACCATGGATAATCCCCAAGTTTTATTAAATTTCTAGTAGCTACGCTACATGGGACATGATCTTAATTAAAGGTATGGGTGGGAGTTTCTCGAAATAATGGTGCGAATTATTTTGTGGAGAATAGGGGTGCTAAGTAGAATAGAAATGGAACTAACCACCATCATATGGTACAATAAAAGGTATCCCCTTCGATCGAAGAAAATCATCCAACCCTCTCTCTATCTCTCTCACATCAGTTTTTTGAATAGAATAGGCCTCGAGAGGTACAGTTCACAAGGAGGTCCATAACATTCCTTGTCTAGAAAAACCAAAAATTTGAGGATAAGGCCTCTCACTTTACATGGACACTAGCATGAAAAATCAGCTGTGTCTGCACCCTTGTTTGCTCTGCATCTCCACAATGGTAGCTTCTAGTTGTACCTCAGGATTTCAGGTTCCTTCTATAAGACGTATGTTTGTTATGTGGGTTTGTGTTTATGTGATGAAATTGTCATGTCATTAACCACTTATTTGTAAACATGTCTTGCAAAAATGTTTAAATAAACCCTTCCACCCTTATTTGCTAAAAAGGCTTATATTGTGGAGAAAAGAGAGTATATTTGAAGTTGTTGTTGCTGCTGTGTGCGGATATGTTTGTGCGTGTGGGTGTGTTATGATAGTTCACAACAGTATTTGTTTTGCCTCATTTTTTGTGTGGAGATTTTCCTCATCTTTGCAACTGATTTGTGTTACTACTAATTAATTAGCCCTTGGCAATGG
Source organism: Avena insularis (assembly GCA_023614405.1). Lineage (NCBI taxonomy): Eukaryota > Viridiplantae > Streptophyta > Magnoliopsida > Poales > Poaceae > Avena > Avena insularis. The sequence continues at coordinate 242,989,794 of CM042688.1, forward strand.
ATGCACAGTATAAAGAGAAAAGTATCTGGTGAAAACCAACTTTCAGTGGAAACTAGTGAAAACCACTTAAATGATGTTTAGATTTTCTAAAAAAATCAAAAAGTATGCATTTTATTTAGGAGATAGAGTTCTATAGACATGTAAAATTTCAATCTGAAACTCAAAATAATTTAGGAGCTATGAAAATGCCAAATTGAGCAATCAATAGTAGAATACAGTAAACTCTACTATTCATTGCTTAATTTATATTTTATATGATCGTGAAATGAATATGAGTTGGAACTTGCAAATTTGCAAAATTGTATAACATCATCCTCCCAACATGATGTAATTTATCTCATAATTTTTTGAAACTCATAAGTATGATATCCATTCTTCTTAGTGATCCTGAACATTGGGAGTATGGCGATGGATGATGAGTTGATGTGTTGGATTGAGGGAGTACGGTCTTGGATTCCTGAACAGAGAGGGAGTACGGCCTACCGATTTTCTATTATTACATGCCCCATGACCAAATTCAAAACCAAAATAAAGCTGTAAAATCTCCCGCGTATCCGGACATACTTTGTGCCCCAAAATTTCAGATACTTTGAAATTCTCATTCGACCCCTAGTGAATTAGGTGGGTAGGGGGATTCACTCGTATTTTCCAAGTATAGTACTAGAAGTACCTCTAAACCCTACGCCCCCTCTCTCCTGCAAGAATACGTCACCGGCCGAAACATCCCCGCTACACTTTAGCTGGTGTACCCACCACACTTGATCTGCTCAATGAACCCTCTTGTCCGGCGCGCTAAGCACATCATCAATCACCCCATATATCTCCATGGACCTCGTGGTCCAGCGCTCTGATCGTATCCTCACCGTCCCAGGATCTGCTTTCCCGACGTCGACACCCACTACGACCTCAGAACCTTTGGCGACCTCGACATGACCTGTGAGGATGCGGAGCAGGCCTAGAGGCTGCCCCGACCGAGGTAACCAGATCTCCCTACATGATTTGTTTGTTGGCATTGTACTGTATTCATGCTAAATTTCCTAACTAACAGGTTATTTACTTGATATACTTGTTATGAACTAAATTAACCCGTTGTGGTTAATCTTAAACTCCATGCATTCAACTCTTTTTACATATATTTCTTTGTGAATTATTAGTCACTTAACATATTTATTTACATTCTCTATTGTACTTGTCCACATGAGATATGATTATATGATATCTCTCTATTTTGCTGATTTACGAACTATAGTATTTCCATCCTTCTATTGTCCTGCTATCTTATACTACACGTTTACACACGTCATACTATTTCACCATTATGTATTTTCGATTTGATCCCACTTAACATGCGGCTCTAAATGTTTGCTGTTATTATGCAAGGAGCAGCCTCAGTTTACACACAATATCATAGAGTGAATGGCTCCTATAATCTCGTAATACCCCATCACTTTTGTATCACTTCATGCCAACGTATATCATGTTGGAACCTATTTGTATTTACAGTTTAACTTACCTTTATGCAAACGAGCAAAAATGGAGTACATACTCTGCCCGTCCACACGAGCTGCCATATAACTCGTGTAACACCTACCGTAAGGCCCCCTACCCAAAGTTTGAGTTCCAAAGTTTGGTCCTAGTCACATTTTTTGCTTAAACTGTCCATTTGTCTTTCTTGTTTTCATTTTTTTGCCAAAAACTGACGTCAAACATTTTAGCCCCACTATGGTCTACTTTTGTTCCATGTGCTTAGTTCAATTTCCTAGATATGTAGAGGTCGGGTATATTGCATCTGAGTTGGCTGATAATAAGAACAAAGGCCATAGTAGAGATTAGATCCTGTATAATACACATGTATCATAAGGAACTTTGTGCACTTCATCTCACTCTTGTACCTACTTGTATCATAGTAACATAAACTGGCTATTTTAATACGAGGCACATGATGGTTCAGTTTGTTGTTCTCAGGTCATCGAACCATTGAAATTATCCGGCTATTGCGGTGAGCCAGCATGCCACTGCATGATGTAGTACACTATAGTCGTTGACATAATACCAATGAAACACCATTCACTAGTATTACATCCTTCAGAGTGGTACAACAGAAACACAACAGGTCCAAGACATGACTATAGATTACAACTTGACTCTTTACAAAAGATCCAGAGAACACTCTAGGTTAAAGAGAGAGAAAGAACTTCTTACAAAGAAGAACCAGAAGTAAAAATTTAGAACTATCTAGTAACTAAGACTAGCATCTAAACTATTTCGCTTGCCATTGCTACTATTGCAATGCTCTACATAAATAGGTTTTATCGCTAGAGAATCTACTCCTATCTAAACCGACACATTATCTTCACTTCAGCTGATGTATATATTGACTTCATTGACTTTATTGAAGAACTTGTGTTGTCGATGATGGTTTCTTGAGCAGACATTGATGTTGACGTCGTCTTCAATAGCTTAGAACCTAGCAAGGGTTAAGAAGGTACGGTTGAGTACGGGCGTACTCAGTAAGTTCACTAAAAAGGAGTGTATGATGCACTATCTCTATAGCCATAGACCATAGGTCATAGGCAATGCAGGTTTTCGTAAACTATGTCCGACAGCCTTCACAGGTTGACTAGAACTTCATGGAGTTCCTTTCCTGCCGTGTTCGTAGCTCCTTCCTGGAATAGGGAGTAACATGTCACAATTCTTACACTCTTCAGAGGTGCGTTGCTTTACCCATGAGATACCAACTTCTTGTTGCACAACCGGGCGATCTTTCCCATCCACAATTCCTTGATGTGGGGCCCAGTAGGTGATCCAAGCCAATCACTGCCCTCTCCACGATCCCATATGTCTGCACGATCCTCCGGGGCTGACTACACCTCCGTTAAACCTCCAACTAGGGCAAGCTATAAACCTGGTGAGTTCACGAAGACTCTGTGAAGTGGTGATGCCCCTGGTAAGCGCCATAAAAGGCCCTCATAAATAATCTAGACACCAGAATCGTGGGTCTTAAGGGTGCCCACCCATATGTTGGATCCATACCAGGAATCCCAACTTCACGATAAGGTCATCTTGCCTCCATATGAAAGGAAGAAGATACAACTGACTTCTTCGTCCCATTACAAATCTCATGGTTAACGTGTAATATACGGCGCTAGAATCACTGGCGACATTGGTTGTTAAGTCCTAGATATTATGCTCCTTTACCACTAGAACTATATCAGTAGATTATTACGATCTGGTAAATAATCCATAATCATATTATTATGAAAATAGTATTTTCTAACCTTTTTGAAATGCAGGTGATGACAACATTTGAGTTACAGGCATTTGATAGAGAATAATCAAAGGATATGAGCAAGTTGTGAATTGGCTTCTGTGATTGCAAGATTATGCAGTCACGGTCTTCGAGATACTAGAAGATCCAAAATCTGTAAATTGCATCATTGGTCTGGTAAGGACTAATATTTAAAGAAGCAATATGCTGATGCATAAGTAATGTAATGCATTTTGTAAAATCCCGAGATAAATCCCCGATAACATGAATGAGTTATTTCAGATGACACTTATCAAGAACTGACTAATTCTCATGTTTACTTCTCAAGTCAAGATAACTACAAAGAATTTAAAGTTTTAACATGTAAAGTGTGCAAGTGAAGTGTAATATCACTTTGAGGTTGAGGTGAATTACTATTGGGTAATTCTGATGGATGTTGGTGTGATAAATTGGTAAGAGCTAAAGAACTTATTTGTAAAGTTGTCGTTTGAAGTGGCAAAACGAGTAACTTTTGAAGAAAAGGTTTCTTTGATAAGGTTTAACCAATCCTTATGGTTAGTCGAATGTGATTGATATCGTTTACGCTAATTCGATAAGTTTGGACTTTGAGATGCCTAATGACTTAATTTTTGGAATAGACAAACGTTAACTATAAAACATAATATAATTTGGTCCTTATGCTTTATAATTTTGGTAGAGCAAAATTAACTTTTAAAGGAACATAAAGAGACTTAGGGTTCTGATGTATCTAGATTATTATTGAATTCTGGGGTTAATATAAAGATGGTTAAGAGTGAATTCACTCATTTCTAATTTAAGTGAAGGAGAATTTCAGGGATGATTTGTTATTATGGAAATACTTTAACACATTAATGAAAGCAAACTTAAATGATCTCATTAAAGTGATAACATTTAAAACCATATTAAACATGATTAAATATTGGATAGCATTCACCTTTATTACAAGTGAATGATGATTAAAATTGATTCAAATGGTTGGTTTATCTTGTAGTTAAGATTTTATATCATATTATGATTATTTCTTATTTAAGAAATACTCTTAAAGAATTTTACCAACTAAATAATAAATGAGGATTTATTTCATAATAACCTTAAAATGTTTTGGAACAATATAATTAGTATTTTTCTAGGGAAACATACTTACTTAAGATCTTAGAAGTGAATTTTATTTAATTATGGGTGTTATCCTTATTTTTACAAAATTCCACAAAGGATTATATATCTCTAATATTTGCTTCAAGATTTATTTGAAAACAAATTAAGTTAGTATTTTTATATAATAGTAGATTTATTTTCATATGCAAAAATGATTCTTATTCATTTTTAGGATTTTTTCCTTATTTTGTGAAATTTCACTTGGGTTTTAATGGTGTTAATATTTATTTGCATTTTATTTTACTTAAACAAACAATGTTATATTTTTCTTAGGTGGATATTATTTTTGTGATCATTCCAATATGTTATTTGTATTTTTAGGATTTTTCTATATTTTTCTAGGGATAAACAATTTCAGGGGTACTTTGATAATTTTACATTTGGTTTATTATTTCTTTTAAAATATTTTTTTTGTATTTCCTATACAATTATTCTGGCCCATGGGCTGGTGAAGACCAACCCATCCCAGTTGGGCCTAGGGTCAAACCCCACCCCAGCCCAACCATATCTCCTTCCTCTCCCTCACTCGCACGCACCAACTACACGCACGACTTCTCTCTCTCGCGCCCCTTCTCCAGGGAGGCCGCCGCCAGTGCTACTCCGGCCAGTCGCCGGCTGACTCTGGCTGCGCCACATGCCGGCGAGCCTCCGGCTTGCACTTCCTCGCTAGTTCCCCGCCGCCACAACGGTCTACACACCCGCATCGATCCCCTGCGATCCTGTTTCAGTTCGCCATTGCTGTTCGTGGTACAGGATGATGCCGATCGTCCCGGCTCTGCCGTCATGGCGGCCTACCTCCTGCGCCCTCCGATGCCCCCCTCCGGTCGTCTCCTCTCAGAGATGAACCCCGTGCCTCCTCCTGGACTTTGTAGGACCCTATGGTCTGTCGGCAGGCTCGGCATCAATGCCGACGCAGTTCAGCCCTCCTGGCTTCTCCTGGTGTACTACCCCTTCTCGGGCTCCTACTCCTGCTCCGCCATGCCTTCCTCAAGTCGATGCCGGCAGGAAGGCAGCGTGGCTGCAACCCCGGCGTCCATGACCTGCTACTACTTTGACATTCCACCACAGTTACATCCTTGGGCCAGGTGAGTTTCTTTCTGTGTCTGGCCTTCGAGCCAAAGAACAACCCTAGGTGTATGATTTAGGTTTATGTTTTGGGAATTGCAGATTTTGGGTTGTGGTGATGAGCTCTTGCTCCTCACGGTTTGATGAACCAGAGGATATGGTCTACTAGCTGTGTAAATGGTTTATGGTTGTGTGTAATCTCCTAGACATGTACTATAGTGTATCAATTTGATAAAAATAGCTACATGCTACACTTGATCTTGTCCTAGATAATCCTTGGTAATATCCATTATTGTGATGCTTAAAAAACAGTTTGGTAGTGTGTCCTAGTGTTAGTATTATACATACTGTATTTCTAGAATATTAATAAAAGCATGATCGAATTTAAGTAATCCAACCCACCTAATAGAATCTTGTGTTACCTCTTAGCCCCTATTCTTTTAAAACAGAGAACACATGTTGTATTCTTTTTGCAAGATTTACCTAATATGTAATAGTGTATAGATGGTTGTGGTTTGGTTATGCAAGCATACTCTACTATCCCCACATGATCAAGAAAAGATTTCCTGATATGCACATGTTGTTTGTAAAATTATAGATGCATAAGCTTGCTGCAATTTACTTTTAGATGGACAGTTTGATGTTCTAAATGATCACAAGCTCACCTAGAGATATAAAACCTTATCTATATCAAGTATATGTGTTTGCTTGTGGTTTTTAATGATTTTTGGATAACTGTGGTGCCTCCTCTTAGAGTGTCCACATCACTATGGTCGTATTTATCATCATCTTGAGAAGATCTATGTTTATGATGGACACACCTAGTGCTAGGTAGACTAAACTTGCAAGAATAGATGCTTGATTGGATTATAGATTAGCAACCTGCTGCTTTTAGGGTTGTTGTTGTATCTGCTTAGATTATTCTTCAGAATCCAGAAATAACCTTCTAATGGTTAACTTGATCAGGTGTAAGGAAATAAATAACCTGTTATGATTATACTTCTTGTGATCACTTCCTAATGGTGTGTTCTCGAGTTTGTAGTGATCACCTGACCACCTAGATCTGTTTAGGTAAATGCTTTTCTGGATGGTTTGAAACTGTTTTTATGCTGTAGGGTTGATGTACTTGCTCCTGGACATATCTGGTTGCTGTCTAGAACCACTATAAATGTTCCACAAGAATCCCTCTCTTATACTATTCTGGTTTAGCTTGATCTTGTAGCAGTGGTTGTGGTGTTTGCCACTGTGGTGCCTTCCTCAGAAGTGTGCACAGTGGTGAACACCACATCTATTGAACATGCTACCCGGTTGACTAACTAGGAATCCATATTTGGCTGCCGATGATGCATAGGCCGAGGCACGACTCTGGATAAGGACAGATATTGTGCTATGGTTTTCATTTATTGATGATGATTTTGCATAACACCTCTATGCAGGACTGAGAGAAATCCTCTCTTTTCTATACTTTATTACTTCCTCTTCTTGCCCTTTTATCTAAAATAGATAAGAACAGATATAATATGCACTATATCTTCCAAGGCTCTTATTTTTCCTACCTTGAGCTTCCTGAAACTTGTTCTAGTGATGGATCTTGATCAGTTGCTGCTGAATCTTCTGGTAAAACTTCTCCTCCTTTTTCATGTCCTTCTTCTGGTTCTCCTGGATGGCTTCCCCAAGCACCCAGGGTGCTGGTGATGTGGGTGTGGATATGGGCTAATGTCTTGATTGGTGAGATACGGATGTACTATGATAAATCTAATGACGAGTTCTAAAGATCAGTAAGTCCTAGAGTTTTTTGGTGCAGTGATTAAGTGGATTAGGACGTGTTGGTATTGTGGTGCTGTGAGGTAAGAGGGGAATACTGTTTGGTTAGCTACTGTGACTATCATCTTCTATTTCTACTACTGCTGCTTCTACTGCTGTGTCGACAGCACACTAGCATGCAGCTTTGTGTGAGCTGCTTGCTTACCTGTGTCAAGTGGATCAGATCAAGGAAAAGCTTGATATTTTCTGATGTTCTACCTTTTTACGTTTTCATTTTAATTTGGTGAAACTTGCCCCATTTTTCTATGATGTTGTGCTGAGACTATCCTTGATAATAACAGATACTTCAATGGCCCTTAATTTAACTCGATGAGGAATTTGGCATACCAACTATATGACTAGTCTGAGAGTTCATCTATTCAAAACTCATCCTTTTTTTCTTTTTTTCTAGCTTTTCTTGTTTACTTGTCTCATTTGCAAGATTCAAATAGAGAAGAAAAGGTCAGAAAGATGGAGAAATCTCCTTAAAGATTAGCGTAGGATTTTTATTTCTTCTTATGTAATTGTTTATTCATATAATTGTAATTTCCTTTTTTTCCTCTGAATATTTGTCACAACAGTGCAATGTTTGTATTATTGTATTAAAGTTATCCTTTTCTATTCCATTTATTGATTGTATTATTACACATATTGTAAAGACAATGTAACATTGTGTGAGATAATAAAGTTATTCCTTTATTTTTGTACACTATTATTTTATTGAAATATCTCTTATTCCTTTGTTATAAGGGCAATGTAATGTTTAACTTTTATTTCAAGTGTAATTTGAGACTTGTACATATTGTATCTTATTCATAAATAAGAATTCAACTCTTAGTCTTTATTGTAATTTAAATACTATTTATCATCCTATTACACATTATTTTCTAATTCAAATATATTATTTGAATACTAAAATTTTAAAATGAATTCCCTCAAACACCAAGATACAATAGAGGTCATGTCGAAATTTGTCACACTTGCCCGGATGCTGCCATCAGAGCAAGAGAGATCCCAATCCCTCACTGACTTCTTTAGTTTTGCACGAAAATTCCCCGGATTTTCTATGCATGAATGCAATGCACACACCTTGTCTCGGCTTATTTCTAAGATCTAATGCTGGGATGTTATAGCTATTCATGAATAACTCAATGTATGATTGCTTGTTTCATTGTTTGTCTGAAATTATATAGCTAGTATATTTGAGGCACACAATTGATGTGTTTTTGTTGACTGAGTTACTCTTTTTTGTCTATGATTAAATCAGTCGAAAATTTTGTTGTGTCCTGGCTACTTTATAGTATATGAGAAACATAATGGCTTAGTTTTCATATTCGTTTTATTGATGTTCTGCACATTCTAGTTTGAGTAGTCTGCCTCAGTTACTTTGGTTGATTGCTCGCATTGTTATTCGAAATGAACTTGTAGTTTGTTTATCAAGTCTACTGATTAAGTAAATTGTTTTGATTTGGTCTCAGCCATCTTCAAGTAGAGCAGTCATTTCACAGAGCAGCACATGCTCGCATCGCTCCATGACGCCAGCTGGTCCAGTTATTCAAGAAAAAATAGATGTATAAGCCACCACTGTTAATTGCTTCCTTCCTTATATATTAGCGTATTCACACATTTAAAATTCATGGTGGTGTGATTGCATGGTAATGTTGTTATAACTTGTTTGGTGTTTGTTTCAGTCTGCAAATAACCCTCTGAATGCCGAACAAAGATCCGCGTCTCCAAGTTTAGATTTTTTTTCACACAACAGTAGTGACAATACCTATTGCTCATGGTACACTGCTTCAACTGATCCTCTTATTCCAGCCAAAAGATTATTTGAGGATGCCCTCCAAGATGCCCGTGATACTGTTGAGTAAGAAGCTAACAAAACCGATTCAGTAATCACCATAACACGCAAAGACCTATATGAATTTAAAAACAGGAAAGCTTTGACGCAGAACATACCTAATAATCTCATCTGCAACTCTCATGGGAATCCAGTTGTTACATGTCTCATGATGCAAGATCCATAGAGACCTTTTCTGTAACACTAGTTATGGTGTTTTTTCAGTTGTCTAGACTCTGATGCAAATTTTATGCTTCATTTTATTACTCTAAAGTTTACGGAGGATTGTAATAATCTACTGCAATTCATAGTTGTAAGTTATTTTAGGACTGTTACAGACCAAACATCTATCATAATTATTACACGTACATGAAAAAATAGTGAAATTGTAAGAGGTACGACAAACAATCTTCTGGAATAGGGAGAACATCCATTGTATTACACAGGAACCATAGAACTTGCAATATTCATAGATGTTCACTGAACAAAGTGAACACACAAAGAGCTGACCTGAAGAGAATACATCGACCCACACAATCCATCAATCTGACAGATAGCTGTCTTAGTAATCATAGTGGGTGGCATCATCCTCGCCATAAGGCAGCACCATCTATAGCTTAGAATGCTCAACGATTCTACAATACTCCGCCAGCAATCGATCGAGTTCGAAAGGATGGTCATTGATCCATAATCCTCCTACTCCATACTGATATTCAACCCTTGGCTCCTCTTCCCACGCAAGAGCCTCGAAGTTGTAAGATCTAATCTCGGATAGATCCGCATAGTATATGCTGCCAGCCTGCACCATGGGTACCCTAGTGTTGTCGACGCAGACGCACTGATTGTCATCAACAAAGAGAGAACAACTTTTGATGCCTCTGACTGGCTAAACGACACGGTTCTGGGTATCAATCCGGTAAACAACCGGCCTACTGTCATAGACTGGTCCACTCACAACGAACATCAACTCCCCGTTGGACTCGGCAAGCTAAAAACTATTCTCTGGGAATTGGCCTGCAATGGTGGGATGCATCTCCAGGGTTCATGCGGAGCACTGCAGCTAGTCATCTCCGTGAGCATCATCACACATAGTCGAGAGAATAGACTCGTATCTGGCTGTGAAAAAAACATCACCGGCGTAAGAAGTCATGCTCTAGAGTTCTGCAAAGTCATACGTCGAGTACCACCCTTCACTAAAGACTAGGCGACTCCCTTCCTCCGTTCCCTCATCCGCCCACCGAATGGTGGTGTTCTGATGGTTTGATGTAAACACCATCAATAAAGGGAACAACGTCATAGCGACAGAAGCCACCTGCTCAGTCGGTATCTCTTCCCTCGGGCGCTTGATAGCGCCTGAGAAGGGGTTGTACAAGCGAGTCTTGTACGACTGCACCCTCTGTCCAAGCACAAGGAGGCTGCTGGTTGTGCTACCGACATAAAAGTACCTTCCAAAGAGAGAGGAGAAATAGAGATTTAGTCAAGGTAAACAGACTAAGATTCAATCAAGGTAAACTATGGAGCAAAACCCTAGGAAACAAGTAGATGAAGAAATAGAACTTAAAAAACAGATAGTATAGGAGGTGAATCCAAAAAAGGATGGCATATATATAGATGAATATCAAGAAAGGACCTCCGAATAACCCGGATAATCTTCTTCTCAAGGTGGCGACTAGTTCTCACGTTCAGCAACGTGATGGCAGTGTCGTCTACTAGATACTCCTCTTACAACTAGTGCTATAGAACAATAAAGTTGGCTGGCATAAAGTGCTCCTTTGTGAAGCCATGCCAGGCACTGCAGACTGCCTGGAAGGCGGCGTAGTAGTCAAAGTCGTTGGTCAAAAGGATGATGTCACCTATCTTCTAGAAGAGTCCCTCAGGGAGACCAGCCTACGGCGAGTCCTGCCGCTTCTTGTTGGCCATGGATGATTGCGTTCGTGTGGTCTCGGTCCGGTCGACTGGTAGAGGAAGCGGCTCCAGAGACACACATTTAAACCAAGGCCTGGGAAACCCAAGTGAAGCGTGTAGAAACGAGACGATGTCATGCACATAGCAACCACAATCATGTTTGGCACGGGCACATGCATGCGCACACGCACTATTTACAGGACAATGGACGTGCACACCAGCGTGCGACTCCTAGGAGCACGCGAATGTGTAAGGTGATACTAGTAGTAGTAGTATCATAACCTCATTGTACTTAATTATCCCATAGTAGTAGGAGAAAACATGCGCTCCCTAGTCGCTAGGGCACACACAAACATAGGGCATTTTCCATTTTTTTCAAGGAATTTTCGATTTTTCAATTTCGGTTTCTGGTTCTGCCGTTGGATGCTCACCGTGTGGCCGAATGGGGTGTATGCTCTATGGAGCTAAAAACCTCATGTTCGCTCAATAGAATGATTCTTAATTATTTGTATAGCCTCAATTGCTAGGCTTGAGGGCCAATTAATGCTCCTAGTTTTCCTCAATTACTCCTCTAATTGACCCAGAAATACGAACCACCACGTCCTATAATGCTCCTGGCCGCTCATGTCGTTAAAACGGGAGTGCATGCATTGGCTTGCATGTTTTAAATTATATGCGGTGGCCACGTGCATTGGCTAGATTTTAGGATTACTATTGTATGCAATAATTAGCGATAAAGCGAATAGGTGAAGTTAACTCTCTGAACTAAGAATTTTTGGAATACTACTACGTATCTGGTTTTTCTCTCTGGCCTAGTAATCTCAAACACAGGGAGTACTCAAGTGTGGTTATGGATGATCAGTTGATGTGACTCTCAGCCATGAATTCCTGACCATGTAGCTATATGTTCTACCACCTTTTTTTACTACTACTGCTACTAGTAGTACATAGATGCTAGCCAAATTCAAAATCTCAATCGAGCGGCAAAACCACACACACCAACTTTGAAGATTTTCCCGCCCCTCCGTTTGAAAAACTTTGAGGCAAAATCTCCCACCAGAGGAGTACCATTTTTGTATTATTATCAGATGGAATCTAGTCAAATTCAAAATCTCAATGGACCGGCTAAACCACACACTGACTTTGAAGCATTTCCCACCCCTCCGTTTCAAAAACTTTGAGGCAAAATCTCCCACTAGGGGAGTACCATTTTTCTATTATTTTTAGATGGACGGTCGTCAAATTAAAAATCTCAATCAAGCGGCAAAATCACACACCAACCTTGAAGCATTTTGTGCCCCTCCGTTTCAAAAAAATTTGACTTCCAAATTCCCATTCTACCCATTGTTCAGACGCCCTATGGGAAAGCTAAAGTCGGTTGCGTGGGGGCACGATCGTAATTATTTTTCTGTTCACCTCCTTAGTCCTGATTCGTGCAGATTTTCCCGCTGGCCCTCCCAAAAATCCCAAGCTCCTCTCCCACACCCTCACCTCCGTGACCACCATGTGCACCGGTTGGTGGCAATTCCACGACAGTCGGAGCTGCTTGAGCTGCGGTCTCGTGCACCGCCGTGGAGCTGCTTCACCGATGCTCACCCACTAGATCTAGTTCACCGGGTCTCTCTACCACTGCGCCGGAGTTGCGGTGTCGTTCACCATGCCGATGGCATCATCAACCTCCCAAGCTCTGCTTCACGGTCACCGAAAGTTACCCAACCATACCGGATCCGCTTCATCGGTGTCCACCGGACGTGATCTAGTTCAAGGAATTCCATGTGCACCGCTCTAGACCAGCTGCATTGCCATCTCTGTTCACTGCACCGGATCTACCTCAGCGATGCTCTCATCCACTGTGCTTAAGCCGACATCGACCGCCCAAGATCTGCTTCCCCGACGCCAACAGCCACCGGAACCGCAACACCCTCGGTGACCTGGAAGTCACCCGCATGGTACCGATGATGCTTAGACACCTCTGCGACCAAGGTAACCAAATCTCCAATCCATTTTTTTGTCAGCAGTATAGCAGGTTCAAGCCTATCGCAGTGAACTGCATTTTTGTAATCGTCCTAGTACATACAAGTCACTGGGCACGCCTGTTCTTCGTGCTAGAACATACAAGGTCCTTAGACATTTGGTTTGCATTCGCTGCTCTTCAAATTTTAAGTCATGCACCTGTTTGTTATTTTCTCATGCACATGTTCTTAGCTATTCTATACAATAGTAATTGCGTGCTATTGTGTAGTTCTTGCAAAATGTAAAATTAGTGGAAAATATTAGTGTGGATTCCCTTCTCTAGAGTTACTGAATCTATCTAGTTTGTCCTGAGCTAAGTTCCTGCGATTATTTCATCCTTGGCATTATTCTGCTATCCTGTAGTACCTGTTTAAACTCTTCATACTAATTCGATTATAATTTTGTTGTTTCCATCTTGTTCTTCAAAAGGTGCAACACTAACTATTTTCTTTTTCTTGCATAGAGCTCAAAATGGAACAATGAACATGTTGGTTTACATAGCCTATTCTACAGGTTCACAAGCAACGCCATTATTTCCTTACCTGGTGCTGGTTCATCCTAAGCAATGGCATAACTATCCTCTACTATGTAGTTCACTCGTGGTTTGCATTCCTTCTCTAGAAGTTCTCTTATGGTGCCATTATAATTTCTATCTTGTTGATTCTTAGTTATGATAGTAATTTTATGCCATTGTGTAGCTCACCACAAATTCTGAGTCACCCAAGGTCTCTTGTATCCTAGGAGATACCACTGCTTCCAAATATATTTGCAGAAATGACCTGGATAGTTTATATTTGCTATAATTCAAAGAAACACTTTGTTTGATTACTCATTTCATTATAGGCAGACTTGTCTAATGATTGTTTATCATGTTCTACAGGTTCACGAGTGACACCATTATATCTCATATCTGGTTCTGGTTCGTCCTAAGCAACGACATAACTGTCCTCTACTATATATAGTTCATTCATGATTTGCATTCCTACTCTACAAGTTCTTGTATGATGCGATTATAATTTCTATCTGGTTCATTCTTAGCTATGACAGTAACTCCATGCAATTGTGTAGCTTAGTGCAAATTCCGATTCACCCAAAGTCTCTTACATTCTAGGGTATACAACTGCTTTCATATTTATTTGTTGAAATGATCTAGCTAGTTTATATTTGCTGAAATTCTAAGCCACACACACACACACATTTTTGATTGCTCGTTTCACGGTAGGCACACTTGTTTAATGTGTGCTTGCTGGTCCTGCTTGTTTGACATGTTGGTCAATAATTAAACCATTTACCAGTTGTAAACTCCAGTTCATAGATCCTGTCATATCAGTCAAATGAGTAGTTTGTCTTTTTTTCATGTATTAACTTGTTATTACTTTGTTTCGGACAGCAATTATTGCTATCACCACCAAAGAGGGGGCTGCAAGATCATGTCTCAAGGTGGTTTTCTAATGTAGCTGTCACACTGAAAGGGAGATGAAGGTGATAGATTGAGAAAGAAAATTAAGGACTCCGCTATCAAGTCGATTGTCAACTGGAATGCCGATTTTTCTTTCCCTTGAGTTGTTAATATGTAATAATTTTAAGAAGTTCGTAGATAATGTAATATCTAGATAACTCGCATAGGCCATGTAGGCATTTAGTTAACGCCGTCCATGCAGAGCGGTTAGCTGTACCATAACTGCGCCAGCCAGGTCGATTAGGGAATAGTATCGGGCTTTGTTATTGGCCTGTCTTATATTGGGCCGACCATGAACAGTAAAAGATGCTTGCTAATTATACACCTTTTATTATATTCGCATGGGCTTCAAAAAGGCCAAAACTATAGAAGTCCGTAAGCATAATGGGCCTACCCACAAGTGGCAAGTAGTAACAGTAATAGGCTAGAACAGTAACATGCCGTAACAACAATAGGTTAGAACACCATCAGGCATGAACAACAGCATGCAGCACAGTAACAAATCAGAACAGTAACGGGCCAAATTAGTAACAGGCTAGAGCAGTAACGGGCCAAAGCAGTAATAGGCCAGAACAGTACAAACCACAATAGTGAGAGGACACAATAGTAGAAGACTAGAACAGTAAAGGACCACAATAGTGGTGGACTAGAATAGTAAAAGGCCAGAACAGTAGAGGGCCAAAAAAATCACCAGACAAAAATAGTAACAGGCCAACAATATTGCTAGGCTAGAACAGTACTAAATAGAACAGTAATAGGCCGCCTATGGCCTAAACAGTTGACGGTCGGAACAATAAAAGGCCAGAACAGTAATGGACCTTCTCAAAGAAGGGTCATTAGTGGACGGCCCACAACAAGCTCTGAGAACAGTAACAGGCCAACCGTAGGCCTTAACAGTATTGGGCCAACTTGACGTAGGCTGCTAACGGACCGCAAAGTATTCGACCAATGTGGGCCTTCTGTAGGACGAAACAGTATTAGGTCCAGAACTTCGCGGGCCACGGCTTGTTGCATTTTTGGGCCCAATTTGAATAGTGTAGGACGAAATAGTAAAGGGTCGTAATCTTATTGGGCTCTCCTCATGGGTCAGCCCACTTAATAATTAGCAGGCCTTGGCTAGGCCAGGCTTCTACCATGGTTTATGTGAGCGTTAACGGCAGTAACAAGGTGTTAACGGCGTGTGCCATGTGACAGTTTGCATGACGTCACCAGTTAACATAGTCGGCGAACTGATCTATAACGAAAAAAGGTTTTGTGGCTAAAGGGTGCGATCTGCCAGGGTCGAAAAATATCATGGTAGCTTCTTTTGTGATGGGGCTTTTACCACGAAGGTCATCCGTCATAAAAGACTTTTTAACCACAAAAAACAGGCCTTTAACCCCGAAAATCGTCCATTGTAAAATCCAAATTTTCTTGTAGTGACTACTCCGAGGAGCATATGCTAGGAGTTGATCGCATCAACTTCCGTCTTATGAAATGTGAATATACCTTGACACTCGACCAATGGGATCATTATTTTGGGTTTTCCAATAACAACACCAACATACGCTCCACTACTTTTGTCCTTGATCCATCACCCTTGTGTTATTTTAGTAGAATGAGAATTCGTGGGAACGTTCCGAAGGGAAACCAAATTGATCACCCTGTTATTCGTTATTTGTTTTATGTTATTGCTAACACATTGCGGGCATGTGGTGAGTTTACTATAGTCAATGAGGATGATGTGATAGTCACCGCTAGAGCTTCTATTCCTAACTATAACTTGACGCTAAATTTGGGCGTCCTTCTACTATTTTATCTTAATTATCAGTCCCTCCAATCTCGTGGAACCAAATGCAGAGGAGGAGTTATCACCGTCCTTGTGTGTGAGCTTCATGTTAACCTAGGTAATATCCAACAATTGGCATGAGACCGCCATCTCGGTTTTTCTACTCTAAGAGCTTGTGGTATGATTTCTAAAATCTAATGGTAGATACATTCTTGAAATACTTGGAGCAGGTCATTTGATCCCAGCTCATTTTCCTAATGGTCTATTCTCTATTGAGGAGCAATGTTTGTGTTATGACCCACAGGTTGAAGCAAGTCTACCCCAACAAGAAGAAATCGCGAGACAAGGAGGAGAAGATGAAGAAGTAAAACAAGGACATGAACAAGATGTGTAGCCACCAAACTACTACACCACCTATGATGATATTTATGCTCTCAAAGGAATCATCCAGAACATGAGGAACCTATCCATCAACCTTCGAGATGCTACTGCCAACCTCTCAACCCAGTTCACCAATTGGAGCAGCCAATGGAAATTGGGAGATTATCCACCACCATAATGAGCAACAAAAGGGCTTGCAAAAGCCTGATCTTGGGGATGTGTCCCCCGACGTTATTATTTTGTGTAATAATAAGGTTTTACTCAAGCTCCGTGTGATATTTGAAACACTCGTGTTGGGTTGTTCCAACACTTTGTTTTTCTTTTGTTTTTCATTTGCTTTCGTTTTTCTTTTGTTTCTTTTTGTTTTTTTAGTTCTTTGCTTGGTCGCAAGTTCTTTTCTATTCTTTAATGTCCATCCTCAAAAATACAAAAAGATTTTTCCTTTTATCCTTTTTCGCAAAAGTGGGTGATAAATTGCAAATGTATCTATAATTTTGGATGTTCCATGCTTGGTTTTATCTACTTTCTTGTGTTTTGTTCCAACTTTGGAGTACTTTTCATATGATTCTTGGACGAACCTATTAACAAGATGCCAAAGTGCTAGTTGCCTGTTTTCTGATGTTTGGTTCCAGGAAGTCAGAAAATGAATATTCTTGGAATTAGGCAGGACAATAGCCAAAGTTACTATTTTCTGGAAGACTCACGGAGCCAGAAGGAGAGTCGGAGAGGGGACACAAGGTGGCCACACCCCCCTTGGCACGGACCAGCCCAGGCCACGCCAGGGCATGGTGTGGGCCCCCTGGCCAGCCATCGACCTTGCCTCCGTCGCCTATATATTCCTCCCGAGGCAGAAACCCTAGGTGGTCAATCAAAAAGCCACGAAAAGTTCCACAACGCCGCCCCTACCGAAGGGGAGATTCGGGACGAAGTTTGTTAGGCACCTGCCAGATGGGAAGTGCCCCCGGAGCCATCTCCATCGATCTCCACCACCATCTCCATCACCATTTCTGATTCCCATGATGAGGAGGGAGTAGTTCTCTCTCGAGGCTAAGGGTTCTACCGGTAGCTATGTGTTCATCTCTCTCTATGCATGATCATATTGTGATCATGAGCTTTGTAATCAAGTAGATCTACCTTGCTACTCAAGTGCTTTAATAGATCTCTGCTCTCCCCATGTGTGTGAAAGTGATAGCGTGCACACCATGGTGGCACTTAGGCTACAGATTACAAATACTTGTTATGAGTTATATTTGGAGTTGGATGTCTTTATGAAATTGTGGTGTTTGTTTGAACCATCTAGAGCTCAAGATGACTGTGTGGGGTTATCTAGATGGGAAAGATGAACTTTGAGGTGTGCTGTTATAGCCCTACCAACGATTAGAGTGTCCAACCGGAGAGTAGTTCAGCGTAGTATCATAAAGAAGAATATATTTATATGAGAGTGTTCACTAGTGAAAGTATGATCCCCAGGCCTTGTTTCTTAGCATTGAAACACCGTTTGCATCTAGATCTATTACATGTTTGCTTGCTTCTATCTCTATTTCAGTTTTACTTTAGTCTTTTCCATGCCATCAAGCTATTTTCTATCATCATTACCACTTATAAATATCTATACCACTTGTATTTCAGTATCTCTTCGCCGAACAAGTGCACCTATACACCTGACAAGTGTATTGGGTGTGTTGGGGACACAAGAGACTTCTTGTATCTTGATTGCAGGGTTGCTTGAGAGGGGATTCCTTTGACCACTTCCTCCCTGAGTTCGATAAACCTTGGGTGATCCACTTAAGGGAAAACTTGCTGCTGTTCTACAAACATCTGCACTTGGAGGCCCAACAATTGTCTACAAGAATAGAAGTGCGTAGACATCAGTGGGTTTTCCTATTGCCTCTTTATTTCGGTATTATTATGAGAGTGATTTTAACTTGAGTTTTGAAGGAACACATCCCCATCAGGAAGGGATCTATGAAGTCACTCATGAGAGGTACGCTCTATGTCTCCCACTTTAGAAGTTTGAATTTTTTATTTTAGTTAGTTGATTTGTTAAAATGCCATGCTAGTGGGAGTAATTCAAAATAGTTAGAGTAAAGCTTTTTATTTGCATGAGTAATTAGTTGTGGAAGTTTTTGCTCTAGTTCTTGTAGCTAATGGAGTCTTTCCTTGGAAATAATATTTCCAAACAAGTACAACAAAAAAGTCTCAAATTTATGACTTGTTCGATGAATGATTGTCTTGAGAGTATACCATTGAAGATACTTGACCCCATAGATGTTTTGATAGACTTGATGGCATTCTTGAAAGGAGTTGTTTGATTGAAAAGAAGTCTAGTGCTAATTGTGATTCATGCAAAAGATAACCTTGTGGATCAAACTGTGATACTATTTAAAAAGTCTGTATGTTTTGATGCACACCTTTGGATGCTAAGAACTCCGCTAGACTACGAACAATCACTGGTAAAACCCCTGATTTTGGCTATGAGGTGACGACGTGGGTGGCACTTGTCTCTGTAATGGGAAAAAGTATTGGTACTCTTCAAGGTTGTGCAAACCATTTGTTAAAAGAATCACTCGATGATCCTTGAAGAAAAATTAAGATCCACAGTAAACTGTCTTTGGCATGGTCTCGTTACTACTCTATGAATTTTCTTGAAAGACAATGATTAGAACAATAGTGTTTTGATAGTCTTGATTTATTGATGTGGATGTCAATAAGAAACTTCAATGTTATGCTACTTTGTACATGTCGTGGTGGTGTCACGGCAGATGCCATAGGATGGCTAAAGTTGGGGCCGGATGGACACTAGTGGAATCCGGGGAGGGATAGTGCGGTGGATACCGCACACAGAAGACACTCAGAAAACTCACAACACACAAGATATACCCAGGTTTAGGGCTCTCCTATTGATATAAAACCCCTACTCCTGCATGCTAGATCTCATAATATGATCAATGGATAAGTACAATGACTCCTTGAGTTGTATCAAGGGGAAGAAGAAGAAGGAGCTTCTGACTCTTTCTCTCTATGCTACTCGCTATGACTAGTGCACAAATGAACTAACCCTCCTCTAGGAGGCCCTAGTGCACCTTATAAAGGCATGCTCAGGTGATAGTTAGGGATGAGGTGGCCCGAATATTCCTCGTAGATCTTGCACCGGTGGTGCACAAAGTCGTTACTTGGGCCCTGATGCTCTTACCATCGTGGGGTCACCCTGGATACCATCGATGGGACTTGACGCGCCCATCCCTTCAGACTGTTAGGCTTCTGAAATTGTCTCCTCCAGGAAATCCTCAATGTGAGCTTGCTCTGGGATTTAGGGCCACACTTGACTTGAGCGTGCTTATCTCCTCCGAGAATCCCATGGGAGACAGAGGCACTGACCTTGAGGCCGTCATACACCCTTCTAGCATATGCCAACCCCGATGTCACCCTGAACCCTAATAACTCGGCCTGGAGGAACCTGCATAGAAGAGGCAATGTACGTGTTATGTTGACATACAAATTATGTCGGCCAAGTCTTACCGGGTTAACCCGGCTTGGGTATCTCGGCCTTTACCGAGCCAACCCACAATTGTTAACCTTATTATTGGTCAATCTTATATTTATACCTTAGCTTGACCATGCCGGGGGTCATCCCCTCGACATTAGTCACTGAAATTGTTGCGGTCTTAGCAACATTAGCTGAAAAGGCCACAACAGGTTCAATTTATACATGGCATTTCCCATACTGCCAACATACTCGTATGCCTGTGGATCATTACTTTGACTCGGCTACACCAACTCATGGTTCCTTGCTGAAACTAACTTGGTCTTGCTCAGACCGAGATATATCTCGCTGGCTAGGTCACACTTCCATATTTGGGTTATCTTCCTTAACTACTTGATTTCCTTTGTATTCCCTTATTCGATACTGCCTTATCGTACGTGTCAGGCAATCATGTTGTTGCACCTCATTTTTTGGGCCTAGACACGATGCGTCACATTATCTCCATCCATGTTGTGCCAGTTATCACTGGCACCCATCACTTCGCCACGCGGCTCCTCATTTGCTGCTACGGCCACATGATCCGTTTATGCGCCTCTGTGCCTTAACCGACCATGTGCCATGATCTCCCTAACTTCCTTCGCAAAATACACGCATGCACCATGGGCGTTATGGGAACAACTGATCCCATGTCCCACGATGTGTCATGCTGATAACTAGGGGAGCGGGGGAAACCACTATACCGCCACCACCACTACATCTTGCAACCGCGTGACCGTGTCGCTCCTCCACTCCTCTTACGTCACCGCCATGCTCAAGCGCTTCTCTCTTCCGCTGCCATGGGACCGCGCCTATCTAGGCCCAGAGCCTCGGTGGACAACACCGTGATGAAGGATAATGACCTCGGGATGGCATCCCACGACATCATCGCCATCGAGCAAGAATAATAGATGGTAGTGTTGGGGCGTGGCTCATGGGAAGGTTCCTCCATGACCGAAGCGGAGATCGATGTCCTCCGCTAGTCTCGGCGAATTCCTCTAGAGGTGAACTTCTACCTCCCAACCGACGAACTCATCCCCGAGGCTGGGGTCGGTGAGTGTGTTGTCTTTGTTTCCCACTTCGCCCATGGGTTTAGCCTTCCCATTAGTGATTTCATGGTAAAATTCTTTGTGACATTCATATTCCAGCCAACGCAATCTCCTCCCTCTCTGCATTAATTACTTGTGGGGAGGGATACCTCTGCCTGTGGCCCTCCATTATCCTCTAGGCCAAATACATCCAGATCTGGTCCTAGGTTATCCCAGACCAAAATGTTCCTTCTGGCCAAAATGCTCTGACCCAGTGAGGACCCACTTCCCTTGTACCCCGAAAGAAATCCAAGTTTTCCCGGATCTGCGGGTTGGAATCTGCCAAGCAATGGCGGCGATCATTTTTCTATGTTAAGAACAATACTGGGGTTGACAAGATTTGGCTGCCGAAGTTCTCTGTGGGAGTTCCTACCAGAGACACTTGGGAATTTGACCCAAAGAATAAGAACAACGACGTCAATGAAGTCCATGCATTCCTGGACGAGTTATCCAACTCCGGTATGATGGCCGACGATCTCATGACTGAATTTTTTAGCCGTTGGATTTTCCCTATCCAGCTCCAGGCTCATAAGATGTGCCACATAAGTGGCCAATTTGACCCAACCCAGACCTCTACCTTTGAGGTGACCAAGGCTCAAATCTAGAGACGGGTTAAATCGATCTTCAAGACTGACTTGATCAAGGAATGGGAATAGGGCATGCAGACCTATGATCGGACAAACCCGGCTCCCAAGGTAACAGTTGACTTATTACTATTGGCATACGTTTTTATGCCGTCCCATATCCTTACTTGGCTCCTTCTTTTCTGTCTATGCAGAGGTTCACCTTGCCTATTGCCGAATATAATGATAAACCCCCTAACACCTGGGGCAAAGACTAGGAGACCTTGGATTTGAAAGACCTAGACTCTAAGGATTTTATGCCCATCCGTCATGCCGGCTCCGGCCCAAATCCGGGTAAGGCTCCAGTCTTTGAACCATTAAAGGATTAGATGGACGATGATGATGATTGTCACATTCTAGAGGTATTTGACCCTATTCCACTTGCATTCACGTTGCCCCTACAATCTACATCAGCTGACCCGGCTGGTCAGGTGCATGATGTGCCTCATGTTGTTGTGGGAGGCCAAGGCGCAGTCAAGAAACACGCTGCTCCTGCTGCCAAGTCCTTAGAACCTGCTAATCCTACCCAGAGGCGCAGAGTGGGGTTGAAGAAGTCTCAGAAGGAATGACCATTCAGCTCCAAGTATACCCTTTTTGCTGAAATAACTTCATGACTTCATATTTCTTGTTTACTCGTTCTGTTCCTCTGCTTGACTGTTTGTTATCTCCATTTTTTCGCAAGGCCGCCTTGGATGCTTCCCAAACTACCTCTAGTATCACTTCTCCCATCAATATGCCACCTTCTCCTACTCCCAGCGACACGAGGGTTTCCAGCCCAGTTTGGGCCAGTACACCTCCAACACCAGATAGAAATCTTTCTCGGCCGGAGGGAGAGGCCGGGATTGGTGGGGGAGGTGGTGCCCCAAAGGATGAGGCTATGCCGGATCAAAGGGAAGATATCCTGGTCCCCAATAGAAAAGTAGAGGATTCCGGCGCCAGTAACACGGGCGCCGAGACAACTGCATCCGAGATTCCTAGGACGACTCAAGATAAGCAATTAACGCTGCATGTTAGTCTTGTTGCGGCGATGGATAACGCCAAGAAATCTTTTGTCGGGAAAGGTTTGGTCCTGACTCGGACTTTGATCCATCAAAGCCTTGGTTCCCTTACTCACTACGCTATAGATTGGAACAATGCCGAGTATGGATAAGTGACGTCTAGGAACCTAGAGCAGCAAAGATTCGGCCCTGCTGATGTCACCCTGAATATGTACACTGCTAGGATTGCGGTGGAAGAAGCTAACAAGATATTAGAGGTGAATATCTCGGTTACACTTATCGTACATGCAGTAGATATATATATTCCCAGTCCCCGAGCTTCCGGGTAGTAAGATATTACTCGGTTGGAAGATTTTTATTTTCGACCTATAGATTTCTAGGTTCAGATTATCCGAGATATGAACCGAGTTTCTATGACTTAGTCCAAATCAAAACTAGATTCAATATCCATCCACCGGGGTTTAATTCGAGTTTACTCTGCTCAAAACTTGACTAGATCAAATATCCAACCACCGAGGTTTGGGTCGAGTTTACTCGGCTCAAAACTTGACTAGATCAAATATCTAGCCACCAAGGTTTGGGTCGAGTTTACTTGGCACAAAAATTGACTATATCAAATATCCAGTCACCAAGGTTTGAGTCGAGTTTACTCTACTCAAAACTTGACTAGATCAAATATCCAACCACCAAGGTTTGGCTCGAGTATACTCGGCTCAAAACTTGACTAGATCAAATATGTAGCCACCGAGGTTTGGGTCGAGTTTACTCGGCTCAAAACTTGACAAGATAAAATATCCAGCCACCGAGGTTTGGTTCGAGTTTACTCGGCTCAAAACTTGACTAGATTAAATATCCATCCACCAAGGTTTGGGTCGAGATTACTTGGCTGAAAATTTGACTAGATCAAATATCCAGCCATCGAGGTTTGAGTCGAGTTTACTCGGATCAAAACTTGACTAGATCAAATGTCCAGCTTACTCAATGACTAATCATTTCATCCTTTTCATATATCCTCCAACAAACACACTGCGGAGTTCCAAAAACTCCTCTTGGAGCACCAGAGCCTCTCTACTAAGCACAAGAAATTGTTGCTTGATCTACAGAGTAAAGGTATGTCCTTGTCACTTTGCTCCCGAAATCTTTCTATCTGACATCTGTCGAGTTAACCCTTGATGCGATTTTTGCAGCCAAGGTTGAAGCTAAAAATGAGGAGCTGCAAAAGCGCCTTGCTGATGTAGAAGGTACTTGTATTCTTCATGTCTATCTTGCATTTTCACCATATTTGCCCCATGCCATAATTTTTATCTCGGCATAGCCAGGAAAAGAGCTGTTGCAGATGCGCATCAGGACTGGATATCCATGCCAAAACTTATGACTCATTTTTTTGAACAAGTAGGGGAACATCAAGCTTAGCTGAAAGAGCAAAATTATGAAATCTCTGAGCTCCGTACAGAGAATGAGGAGCTAAAGAAGACCCACAAGGATGATCTTGACAAGATCGACCAAGGGTATGCCAAGGAAAAGAGTCGACTAACCGGCCAAATTGAGCAGGACCAACAGCTTCTCAAAGATGTCGAGGTAATGATCTAATCACTTGGCTCTGAGCTGGATGAACTCAAGGGAAAATCCCACCGATGGCAGACTAAGATTACCTGGATCAGTCATTTCCCCGTATGTTTGCTTGACTAGGTTTCCCTTCATGCCGACATATACCTTATCCCATATGTGCCTAACTGATTAGCTTCCTTGTTTTCCATTCTTTTCAGAAAACTTTCTTGAGTCAAAGTCTGTCGCTGCCTCTGCCATGAAACAATCTCATGCAAAAAGAGTTGTGTCTGGCCCTATCTCAGAGGAGCCTAGCGTGGATGACCTTTTGGCCTCTCTCTCTTTCTGCCTCGAGCCAGTGAAGACTTTTGGAGTTGATCTCCTTAAAGCTACAATCCGGGTATTCAAAGTGCTCTGGCCGAGAGAGATAGTTCCAAAACATGTCAAGAAGCTGGTGGAGCGGTAGATGGAGTGCGAGATGAGGTTGAGTTAGTGGCATGAATCCACTGCTTGGGCCGGTGCTGATCATGGTATGACAACATTAACTTGGATGTTCTCCAAACCATGCGCACCATGTCCAAGTGGACCACTGACCCAGAACTAGTCAAGCAACACCAAGCCCGGTCTTACCAATTCGTCCAATATGTCGAGATCCATTCCTGGACCGAAGGGCCAAGTTTCCTCGACTATGAGGATGATGAAGAAGATGTAGAAGGAGAAGATGAAGACGATGCGGAATAAGAGGAAGACGCAGAAGACAACACTGTTTCGCTGGGTAAAGAAACCTCTTCTCCCGCTGGCGATGCACCTGGTTCTAACCCGTGGCCTCTTAGGCTCAAAAAACTGAAATTTGATTAAATCGTTGGTATGCCAGGTGCAAATGTAATATACAGTTTTAAGTCCTTTTGTTGCTAACAAACTTTTATGTTAGATTTCCTTAGATGAGGTCCCTGAGTTTCTTTTTCTTGTTTACTCAATCTTATGACCTTGGCCCACGTCTACCATTTTTCGCCGTTCGACATATGAGTCACAAGATCACAAAAGTAAATTAACAATATTCAAAATAATGAGAATTAGTTCAGAGTTATTCGACAATAAGAAAACAGAATTGGAAAAACAGGGGTTAGTCCAAAAAACAAGTACCGGCTCGCTTATTTTCTTTCCTTAGTCGTTTTTCATGTGTATAGTACTCGCCAACTTTTGCTCTTGCTTTCCATGAAGCCGGTTTTCGGACTGCAGCAAGTCGAAGAGTGGGCCCTTGGTTCCAACACATTACTAACTCTGCCTAAGGGATAAGAAACTTAAAGTACTGAATTAACAATTACGATGAAGGAAGTGCCCGAGTTTCTGCTCGGGGTGCCGGCATTTCATTCATAAGCTCATTACCGACATACATATCCGATATATGAGAGTTCGATATACATACACTTTCTCCTAAGTGTAAAAGGGTTGAAGTAATGATATGTTCCATGGCCTCTTGCTTTCTTCACCTGACCTGTATGCCTTGTTATTCTCCTCAGCCGGAGCATCTATGAGATAGTATGCATCGTCGTGCAGAGCTTTGCTCACAATAAAATGGCCCTTCCCATGGAGGCGATAATTTGTGCATGCCGGCAGTGCATTGCACTAGCCAAAGCACCAAATCCCCTTCTCGGAATACTTGAGGGTTTACTTTCCTGCTATGGTACCATCACATATTTTTCTGATATATAACAGATCTGGACAATTCAAATTCTCGTGCTTCTTCTAGCAAATCAACATCGTTTTCCCGGGCTTCCTTTACCTCACCCTTTGCATATTGGGTGACTCTTGGCGAGTCATGCTCTATGTCGGCTGGTAATATAGCTTCTGCCCCATATAGGAGGAAAAATGGCATATAGCCAGTTGAGCGATTCGGAGTTGTCCTTGGACTCCATAGTACTACCGGGAGTTCATCAATCCAGCATCCAGCTAATCGCTGTAGTGGCTCAATGAGCCAAGGATTTATCCTGGATAGTACCACTCCATTTGATCTCTCCACTTTCCCATTTGATTCGGCATGTGCAATTGATGCTACATCGAGTCTTATCGTCTTATCCATGCAAAATCAAGCAAAGGATCCTTCGACAAAGTTCGTGCCATTATCCGTTATAATGCTATGCGGATATCCATCTCTCAATATTATATCTTTCAGGAATGATACAGCTATGGGGCCGCCACACTTTCTTATTGGTTTGACCTCAATCCATTTGGTGAACTTATCAAACATGACCAATATATGATTCATGTTGCCATGTCCATCCTTAAATGGCCGCACCATATCCAAACACCACACTGCAAATGGCCAAGTGATTGGTATGGTTTTGAGTGCAGATGTCGGCATATGAATCTTACTCAAATACCTCTGACACCCATTGAATTTTTTCACTAAGTCTTCAGCTTCTTGTAAGGAGCTTGGCCAATAAAATCCGTGTTGGGGTGCTTTGGCAACTAGGGCTCTCAATGAGGCATGATGCCCACATTCTCCGTGATGGATATCCCGAAGGATTTTCTGTCCTTCTTCCGAGTCAACACATCGCTGAAGAACATTAGTTACACTTATTTTATATATCTCGCCATTGATAATTGTATAGGCCTTCACTCTTCTTTGCACTTGTTTGGCCGAGATCTCATCACTTGGCAAATTTCCATCTTTCAGAAATGACATAATCGGTTGTTCCCAAGCTGGTACAGCACGAGCCAGGAAAACAAATTCATCAACCGACATTTGGTTCCACTAACATAATCTCTGCCGGGTTTCTCATGCCCCCGGTTCTGCAAGGTAGTCCTTGGGTTACTCAAAACACTCCCCGTATCTATATCCATAGGAACAACCTACGACTCCAAATTGGCTGGGATAAAGATTGACTCGGATTTAGGTGATTGTTTGATGGATGGTTTTCGGAGATGTTCGAGAGCTATGCCCGGTTGGATGGACTGTCAGGATGAACCCAATTTGGATAACACATCAGCTACTTCATTCTCGGCACGAGGTACATGGTGGAATTCACACACATCAAAGTACCCACTGATCTGCTAAACGTGAAATCTATACAAGGCCATGTTAGCATCAAGTGCATCCCAATTACCCGAAACCTGCTATACTATAAGGTTCGAATCACCAAAACATTGAATCCAACGAATACAAATTTCCCTTGCTACCTTGAGCTCATGCACAAGTGCTTCATACTCGTCTACATTATTTGGTGCTACAAAGTGGATCTGCAGCACATATCTCATCTGATCTTTCTTAGGCATGATGAGGACTATGTCAGCACATAACCCTGTTTTTATTTTGAATCCTTCAAAGTGCATTCTCCAATAGTTGGAGTCAGGCAATGGTGTCTCATATCGCATTTCAGCCCAGTTGACAACAAAGTCGGCCAATGCCTTAGACTTGATGGCATCTCTCTTATCGTACTATGATGCATATGGTGCTAACTCAATGGCCCATTTGGCAACCCGACCACTCACATCTTTATTACCCATTATTTATGATATAGGAGCTTCACATATTACTCTTAGAGGATGTTCTTCAAAGTAATGTTTGAGCTTTTTGGTCGCCATATAGACGCCATATGTCATTTTATAATAGTGTGGGTAATTTACTTAGACACTGAAAGCACTTCACTTAGGTAATATACTACCCTCTATACCTACTTACCCTCTTCGTCATGCTCCACCACTACCACGACACTCATGACTCAGTTCGTTGCTGCAATGTAGAGCAACATCGGCTCTTTGGATAGTGGTGAAGCTAACACTAGTGCAGAGGCTAACATCTTTTCAAGCTCATGAAATGCGCTATCCACCTAAGGTGTCCAAATGAATTTATCAGATTTTCTCATCAGTTGATATAAAGGTAGCTCCTTCTCCCCAAACGACTAATGAAGCGACTTAGCGATGGTAGGAAACTAGTAAACTTTTTGACATCGTTAGGACACTTCGGTAGTTCCATTCGTTCAATGGCACTAATCTTAGTCGGGTTCTCTTTGATACCTCGGCTTGACTAAGAAAACTGAGTAATTTTCTAGCCGGGACACCAAAGTTGCACTTTTCGGGTTTAACTTCATCCGAAACCTTCTTAAGTTTGCAAATGGTTGCCTTATATCATCCAAGAGAATATGACTCTCCTTGGTTTTGATTACCACATCATCAACATATACTTGCACATTTTGACCAATTTGGTCATGCAAACATTTTTGCATACACCTTTTATATGTGGCACCTGCATTGTGTAAACCAAATGGCATAGTATAATAGTAATGATCCCCATACGGGGTAATAAAGGCTGATTTTTATTTGATCTGCCGAATTTAACAGTATCTGGTGGAAACCAGAATATGCGTCTACCAATAATAAGAGTTCACAACCGGTAGTAGAATCAACCACTTGATCGATTCTAGGCAAAGGAAAAGGGTCCTTGGGACAAGCCTTGTTCAGATTTGTGTAATCGATATACATTCGCCATACCACAGCAACGTTCGGTTCATCCTTCTTCTTCTCGACTAAAACCGGATTCGACAACCAATCCCGGTGCAGAACTTCCATAAGAAACCTGGCTGCAATTTTAGCGATTCCCGCCAAACCCATATAGAAACGCTTCAAAGGTGCCCACCAGTCACTTGCGTGCGAGTAGAAAACGAAGTAATACCATTACACAATAGTTCACGATGGAACCCACAAAACATATATATATATATATATATACAACAATGACTCAACGAGTCAAGAATACAGATATACAGTACAAAGATCCAATCACCTTGAAATAGATACAACACCCGAGTATGGATAAGATGCAAATTGGGCTAAGAGCCCTGAAGAATAACCAATGGTGTCCATAACCCTGCCTAGGCCAAGACGAAAGGGTAATCCTGCTAACGACGTCGATCTCAAACCTGCTAAAACAAAAGGGGTGCCGACAAAGGGCAAAGAAAAAAGTGAGCGGTCAGTACTGAGACCAGTACACAGCAAGTCTAGAATTCGGCGACTTTCGCCTACATAGGTATGGTGGACTGAAGCGTCAACAAAACATGCACTAAATAACCTATAGAGACTCGATACAACTGTCGGCTATTAGAGAGGGATTAGAAAGACCTATTCGGGACCAACCTGACACTAACATCAATCATACCCATCCTGGTATTTCCCCCTCAAGACCAAACGAGGAAGTCAAACCAAGGAACTCACACAATTGGCAGTTTTATTCATTCCATTATAGTTGCAGTACTTACTAGTCAGATATAGATAGCACGAGTCATCCTGATATCATATAGTTTCTGTTAATCATTCCATTGTAGTTGCAATACTTACTAGTCAGAAATGATTAGCATATTAAAAAGGAGTCCAATTTGTACAAAACTTGGTTTTGGTGTTCCGAAGCATGGGAGTTTGCTCTCTAAACCAACGACATTCTTAGAAGATTATCACTTTTGTGAAGCAAGTTCAATTTAGGATGTGCGTATAAGCTTTTACTATTTTCTCCTAAGGTTATATACTCAAATTATGAGGCAATACAAAGAATCATACTTTTTTGATAGTCCTAAAAAAACTTTAAATTTTTTCCATGGAAACTCGATTTCCAGAATTTCGGAAGGGTCTGGGCAGCCGTATCTATGTTTTACTATTTATTTCAAGGTTAGATACCAAAATACAATAAATGAATCTATAATTTGTAATAAGTATATGAAAAGTGTCACCAAATTGATATTGTATACGAAAATTACCTAAACCCGGACTCCAAAATCCAGACACTCCATGTTGTAGTGCATTTTAAAATGAAAACTAGCATCAACTAGTCATTGTTGATGACTTCCTATAAGTTTCCTTAACTAACACTTCAAATCAAACTAGGCACTACATATATTGAAGTCTTTCCACTAACACTTCATACATCATCATAGGATCAAAATTTGGATAACACGAATTACTAATTAAGTAAACTTCATATACATTCTTGATAACCACTGTAATCACAAAAGCTCCTAGTTTAATGTAGCCATCCATCATCCCAAAATCCCTCAGTACTAGCAAACTTTAACAACATCCAACTAAAATTATACTACTACTAACTAGTACTACCGATCACTTCTTCTCCTTTCGTGCGCCATTATATGAGCAACGACACTTCCTGCTGGAGGTCGCCACCTCCGGCTCATCGTCGTCGACCATGGGCCACTCGTTCGGCTTGTCATCGTCATCGATGACCGACCACTCGTGTTGCGCAATAGGCGCATTCTCAATCGGTGGTGCCTACATGCTCTACTCCGACGATGCCTCCTCCTCCTCATCAGAATACTTCTCTAGCGCTTCCTCCCAATATGCTTGCAGAGTGATGAGCTCGGCCGTCGACGACCCTATAGTTGGTGCTGCCGCCGCTAAGGCCATCGTGGATTCCTTCGGTTCCGAATCCTAGCTCCGAGCCATGTTCTTCCTTGGGGTTTTTGTGGAAATTTGGGAAATTGATTTTCTGGAGAAAGGTTGAGAAGTAAGAGATAATGTTGAAATGGAATCGATTGTTGAACTTATAGGCCTCTTCACTAGCGTTGCACATCCCCCAATAAAGTTGAACAAGGCATTGAATCACCCCCGGTGATTGCAATTCTGCAGGTTGTCGTTGTCACCTAGAGATTCTGGTTTTTTCGGACCGCCTGTACTAAAACTAGCCATTGTGGGTTGGAAACAAATCTAAAACAAATCCATATGCATGTCATTGGTTCGAAATATATTTTGCTGGTTTAGATTTTGGAATAAATAGGTGATGACCCATAAGTATTATTTTTGAGAGAAGTGAAACCCAATTTATTGATTCGACACAAGGGGATCCAAATAATATTTATAAGCCTTAATAAGTGAGTTGTCAATTCAACTGCACCTGGAAACAATCTTGCTCACATCAGTTTATCAGTAGCAACAGTTTGTAGTAGGAATAGTAAAGTAACAAAAGTAGTAAAGTAAAGACATCAGGAACTATAGCAGCAAACAGTAGGATTCGAGTGCGGTAGGCATATGGATGGATGGACGGGCGTTGCATGGACAAGACAATTTACATAGCAATCATAACATAGGGCAATTGCAGATAAATAAGATAAAGCATCCAAGTACTAGATAATCCTAGGCATGTGTCCCATATATAGTCATACATGCTCGCAATGAGAACTTGCACAACATCTTTTGTCCTGCCAGCCCGTTTGCAGTGGGGCCTCAAGGGAACTACTGGAAATTAAGGTGCTCCTTTTAATAGAGCACCGGAGCAAAGCATTAACACTCCGTGAACACAGGTGATCCTCACATAAAATCCACTCCCTCCGGTTATCCCGATTTCTGTCACTTCGGGGCCATTAGTTCTAGACAACAACGTGTGTATACAACTTGCAGGTAAGACCATAAACAATACTATCATAATGAATCAATAACATGTTTAGATCTGAAATCATGGCACTCGGGCCCTAGTGACAAGCATTAAGCACAACAAGTTGCAACAAAGTCATAAAGCACTAATAAAAGATACTAGGCACCATGCCCTAACAATCTGATGCCATTATATGAACGATCTCATCCAATCCCTACCATCCCCATAGCCTACAGCGGGGGATTACTCACCCAAAGATGGGGGAAACATGGAAGGTCGATGGAGAAGCGATGGTGATGATGATGGCGATGATCTCCTCCAATTCCCCGTCCCGACAGGGTGCCAGAACGGAGTTTCTAGTGTTGTTTCGTGGAATCTGGTGGTGGCGGCAGAGCGGAACTCCTTCTGGAAAAACATCGAACCCTCCTGAGTTTTTAGGTCAGAAGGCAACTTATAGGCGAAGAGGGAGACCGAGGGGCAGTCTCGGGGTGGCCAGACCACCACCTGGTGTGGCCTAGGCTTGCCCGCGCGGCCAGGTGGTGTGGCCTGGGCCCATCCCCCCTCTGTCTCGTATTCTGGCTCCGGGAGTCTTCTGGTGAAATAGGATTCTTGGCATATTTTCCGGGATTTTTCCTGATAGTTGATTTTCTGCACAAAAAGTAGACACCAGAGCAATTCTGCTGAAAACAGCGTCAGTCCATGTTAGTTGTATCCAAATCACACAAGTATAGAAGAGAAATAATAGCAAAATTGTTCGGGAAAGTAGATACGTTTTGGACGTATCAACTCCCCCCAAGCTTAGCTTATTTCTTGTCCTCAAGCAATTCAGTTGAAAACTGAGTGCGATAAAAGAACTTTCACGAATACATTTGCTTCATATGATGTATATATTCTCAGCATGTGATCAACTACTTAGACAATTCATAATAAGGAGTATGCAACTAAGTTTACTTAATAGGCATTGCAAGCTATGAAGAGATTCCAACTCAAAAATAATAAGTAGCATGAAGCATAAACATAAGCAACATTACAATGCTCATAACAAGGTACGATAGAGTGGTATCTCGCTTGCCTTTGATTATGAATGCCAAGGCACCTCTGAAGTTCAGGTGAAGACTAGAAGTAAAGATATCAAAGATACAAGCATCAAAGTCATAACACAAATAATCAAGATTTGAGACGAGCACAAAGAATGACAACTATGCTCTCAAGAAGGTGCTCAAAGAATGTGTGGAGACTCAACAAGTAAAAGAAAAGGTTTTGAATAATTTGAAAAGCTTCCAAATGCTGAAAGTATGGTACGCAATAGCTTTGAGCTCTCATTTCCCCTATCATAAGCATCTTTAATGTGGTTAAGGTGAAAGTGAGGTCCAATCTGAGTTATATGCTTGAGAGACTATAAACTGAAAATCCCATGTCCCTTGAGTACGAGGGTCGCTCCTCATGCTACTCAACTTTAGTTACCGGTAAGTTCTTGTCATCGTAAATATGTGCGTATCATAGAGAACCGCCAACGGGGTACCCCTTGCCCAATGATACGGAAGAATCCCCATATCAAAATGACAAGGCAAGCAGACATTGAGTATCTCATCAATCTTCTTATTTACCATGGGAAAATGGTGCTTTTTTTCTCTCTTTCCTCTTTTCATAATCTCTTTTTTTTCTTTTTTCTCAATAGCTATCTCTCTTTTTTTTATAAGAAGAATGCTTCATAGATATTATTATGGTTATGCTGCAGGTTTCCACCATGTCAGCATGGATTAGACCAGCGGCCCAGGCGTTTCTCTAACACACATACATAACTCCATGGACTTACAAACTCCCCTTTTATTTCACACTGACGACATCCGCAAACAAAAGAGCATGGTATCAACTGGGTATATATTTACAAGTGTTGAAAGCGTTCCCCATCACAACACGGTTCTGCTAATCCCCAGCCTATAATTTGCAAGCATATAACTTTCATGGATAGTCACAATGGTTTAGGTTTATTAAGTGCAGAAAATAAAGTGTGCCATCAAGTTCATGAGAGCTTTACTAACTAACTTTCTCATAACAAGCAAACATTTTATTCGGAAGAAAACATGGCATATTGAATATGCACGGGTGTAGCAAATGATGCTGATAGGTAGGTATGGTGGAAACTTTGGAAATATTTGGTTTAGGGAGTTGGAAACTTGAGTAAACATACTCAGTGTAAGCGAAGGCTCGCAATAGTAAGGGAGCGTCAAACGAGAGAGCAATAGCTGTCATAATCATGCTTGCAACAAAACAGGACTAATCATGGCATGAAAGTGATTCAAGACCCTCAAGGCAAAATAATTCATCGAGGCTTAACTGATTATTTAAGTCATATGCATGCGTGAGCATGTGCCAAGTCAATTCAAATGAAACATTTAGAGGAGGATACCACGGTGTCATACCAAGTTATGAATAGAGTAATGCAAGCAAACATTCATATGGCATGCTACAAACTATTAGGAAGCTGGAACTAATCATACGAAAGCAAGAACTACTAAGCATCCAAATATAACATGCACCCTACACGAACAGGCTAAGCATGCCCACAATGATGAGTATATGTACAAAAATGAAAAAAAGTAGAGTTCGTTACCAGCCTCTTACCACGCCTCAAGTTGTCATTAATCCTCATTATTACTCTTCACTTGTGTGGCTTGAATAATAATATGAAACCAATATCCACTAAGGACTGTTGAACCCTGTAGCAAACTCACAAAACCAAAGAAGAACGACAAATATTTTTGTTGTTTTCGATTTTTAACACAAGAACCAAAAAGGAAAAACAAGCAAAGCAAAATCTTTTTGGGTTTTTCGAATAGCTCAAACAAAGCAAAGAGGGAAAAACAAACCAAGGCGAAAAGAAGAAGAAGAAAACCAAAGATAAACAACAGAAATATTTTTGGTCTTTTTGTGTTTTTAGAAAGAAAAAGCAAAGAAAGAATGGAAACTAAAAACAAAACAAAACATGAATATACAAAGTACTGAAGCAACATGATAAGGAGATGAGTGCGATGCCGGCGTACCTCCCCCCAACCTTAGGCTTTTGGCCTAAGTGGGTATCAATCCCAAGCCGGCCAGGATGACGTGTCACCGTAGTATGACGAGTACGTCCCTCCGTAGTGTGCGCGGTAATCGTAGGAGGGTACATCCTCCTGGTGCTGCTCGTGGAAACCCAGCAAGCGAAGCTGCTCGTCCACCTCCTCCTTGGAGCACGACCACAGTCTCTTGTGAACACTAAACAAAGAAGACTGCGGCAAAGGGATCTCCCTCTCATCTCCGTCAGCAAACAACATCCTATATACTAGACTGTCCAAATCAGAAGCAGCAGTGACAAAGTGATGAGTTTTCATAGCAACAAGGTCAAGCCTTTGTGGTGCCAATACAGTATCATTGGGGTCCACTGAAAGCTCTAATGCATTGACCATACATGAGGCAATGATGCCCCCATAGATAGGCCCCCTAGCAGCTAGGCGGCGAGCAATAAGCGAGCCAAGATTGTACCGAGTATCATTGTTGAGCGCAAGGAAAGCTAAATGATAGTTGGATATATTACTTGTGTTCTCCCTACCAAGTACGCTAGTAGCAAGATAATATGCAAAGTATCTAAGAGCAGGGAGTTGGATATTTCTTATCTTTCCGCATTGCGCCACGCGGTCATCATCATTGGTCACCCCTCGGTAAAGCTCCAGCAAATCAGCGGGTCACTCTCATCTTGCATATATTAGGTCAAACCAACCCTCTCAATCAGTAGCAAGAAATCATCAAGAATCCCTGCAGCTTGTAAGAAAGTAAAACAAGGAAAAGTGGATGGGTGAGCATCCCCATCATCCCTTTCATTAGCAATACGAGTTGCAATGAGATCTTCATTGTATGATGGCCTAGATGAGAGGCTGATCTTGAGGGCCTCGACCTCCTAGGTGCATCCCTCAGAAATATCTCTCCAAAGGTATGGTTGTTCATGCTTGGTATTCTGAAATTTAAACACCTATTAAACAAGTGATTGCAAAGTGAATATAATGAAGGATACTACTCATAGGGACTTGTAAGAGGCCTAAACATGCATCAAAACTATATCTCTAAGCATCAAACAAGCTTACAAGCTCTCATAACCTGTCACCTATAGCAGCAAAATACTCAAGATATAATCCACTAAACTCAAATCTACTTGGACAAGGGGAAGAGTCACATACCAGAGAACAAGTGCTCCAAATTTCAGCAACAAAGATGGGCTGAGCAAGGAGATCGAAAAAATCGAGAGCAAGCACAGAAAGAACGCGATTTTGAGCAATGAACTGGAGCTTACTCGGGAGAGAGAAGAGAGTGGCAGGTGAGAGAGTTAGTGGAGGGCCAGGGGTGGCCCACACTATGGCATGGCGCCACCCAGGGAAATCCGTGCCACCAGGTGGTGAGCCTGCCTGGTGGGTCCCCCTGGCACCTCCCAGGTACTCCTCTGGCCCTTTTTTCTCGTAAAAATGTAATATGAATTCTCTGGAATTATTCGAGACACTTTATTTTTGGGCAATTTTCAGGCATAGATAAATGATTTTCTGACAAACAGATTTTTTTTTTAAATGATGCAATAACAAAAGAAGGCTAGAACTACAGGAGTTCTAAGACACTCTAACATGCAAGCAACTAATCAACAAAAAGAAAACTAAACGAAAGAAAAAACTAAACTGGATAGAATAGAAGTAAGCGGAGATAATCAAAGTGAAAACATTGCTTTGTTCAACGAAATCCTTTTGTTAACAAGGTTGATCAAGTCTTGTTACTAAAACAATTTCATATGAGACAAAACTTTGTATTCCACTAATGATTATGTTACCTCAACCTTGATAGCAATGGTCCCAATCATAATAGTTTCAAATTTTTCTCTTGGTATGGGACAATATATCTCTCCAACTTGAATGCCCTCAACATGTTCAATTGAATTCAAACCATAAGTCCTTTCAATCTCCTTGGGGAAATAGACAGTGTGTTCCTTGTCATTAACATTGAAAGTCACCTTTCCTTGATTACAATTAATAACAGCTCCTCCAGTATTAAAAAAAGGTCTCCCAAGAATAATGGACATATTATCATCTTTAGGCATTTCAAGAACAACGAAATCAGTTAATATCAAGCAATTATGAGCCACTTGAACATGTACATCCTCACATATACCAACAGGAATAGTGGTAGATTTATCAGCCATTTGCAAAGATATATCAGTTGGTATCAGTTTTTCAAGTTGAAGTCTCTTATAGAGAGAGAAAGGCATAACACTAACTGCAACTCCCAAATCACACAAAGCAATTCTAACATAACTGTTCTTAATAGAGCAAGGGATAGTTGGAATCCCTGGGTCTCCAAGTTTCTTAGGAACCTTACCATTAAAGGAATAATTAGCAAGCAAAGTAGAAATTTTTTCATTAGGGATCTTCCTTTTATTCGAGACAATATCCTTCATATACTTTGAGTAAGGAGACAATTTAATACCATCAGTCAAAGGAATTTGCAAGAATAAAGGTTTCATGCCCTCACAAAACTTATTATAGTGTTCATCTTCCTTTGACTTGTGTTTCTTATCAGGGAAAGGCATAGGTTTTTGGACCCAAGGCTCTCTTTCACTACCATGTTTCTTAGCAATAAAATCTTCTTTGGTGTATTTAGTATTCTTAGTGTGGTTTTCAGGTTCTTCTTCAACTTTTTCTTCATTAGGAGCTTCATTTTCTTCATTACCACTTTCAGTTTCAGCATCAGAAATATATATACTATTAGGATCTATAGCAGGTTCAGAGGGTTCTTCAACAGTTTTATGTTTCTTTTTCCTTTTCTTACGAGTAGAGCTACTATTTTCAGCTTGTTGAGAATCCTGCTCAATTCTTTTGGATGCCCCTGAGGATATAGAGGATCCTGGGTAGCAGCACCACTTCTAGTTCTAATTTCATAAGCATGTTTTTCTTTAGCAGCATTAACTAGCAAGACTTTTTGCACTTTAACGAGTTGATCTATTTGAGTTCGAACCATTTGAAAGTGTTTAACGATCATTTTAACATCATTAGAGGTTCTTTTCACAATATCTTTCAACTCAACAATAGCTCTAGTGTTTTCCATTAGATGATTTTGCACCCTTTTATTAAACTTATCTTGCTTAACAATAAAAATATTGAATTCTTCTAAGGATTGATCAGGAGGTTTAGAATAAGGGATATCACCTTCATCAAAGTGTTGGAGAGAGTGTACCTCAATAGTGGATGAGTGGGGAATTGGCTTACATAATTCTTCTATAGGAGGTAAATTATTGACATCCGCGGCTTTAATTCCCTTCTCCTTAAGACATTTCTTAACTTCCTTCTTCACTTCATCATTTAATTCAATAACTCCCCTCTTCTTTGATGTTGGAATAGTCACCGGTATAGTAGGTTCATGTATAATTACTTCAGGTATAGATGGTTCAGGAGGAGTCCAGTCTTCATAGTTCTTGCTTATTTTAGCCATTAATTCCTCGGCTTCCTTAGGAGTGCTATTCCTGAAAACACAATCAGCACAACTATCTAGGTATGTCCTAGATTCCTCGGTTAGTCCATTATAAAATATATCAAGAAGCTCATTCTTAGGTAATGGATTTCCAGCCTGTGCATGAATCAAATCACAAAACCTTGCCCAAGATTCGGGCAATACCTCTTTTTCTCCCTGTTTAAAATCAAAAAGTTCCTGAAAAATAGCATGTCTAGCACTTGGAGGAAAATATTTCTGCAGGAAAGTACTAATCAATAGATCTAGGAGGTAAATTACTAAACCAAGTTTTAGCTTCTCCTTTCAGTGAAAAAGGGAAAATCTTAGCAACAAAGTAAGTATGCATCTTAATATCATCAGAAAACAAGCCACTCATGGTAGAAAGTTCATTCATATGTGCTACCGCACTTTCATTCTTAGTCCCACAAAAAGGTTCTTTCTCGACAATAGCTATGTAAGATAGATCGAGAGAGAAATCATAATCTTCATCTATAATGTTTATGGGAGAAGCAGCAAACTTAGCAATAGGATGGTAAAATAGGAACCTTGCCATCACGAGACTTACCCATGATGGATGGATAGCAGCGAACAATAAAGAATCCAAGTGAACTTAATAAATAAAGCTATGCTCCCCGACAACGGCGCTAGAAAATAGTCTTGATGACCCACAAGTATAGGGGGTGTATCGCAGTATTTTTGAGGAAGTGAAACCCAATTTATTGATTCGACACAAGGGGAGCCAAAGAATATTTATAAGCCTTAACAACTGAGTTGTCAATTCAGCTGCACCTAGAAACAATCTTACTCACAACAGTTTATCAGTAGCAATAGTTTTGTAGTAGGAATAGTAAAGTAACAGCAGTAGTAAAGTAAAGACAACAGTAACTATAGCAGCAAACAGTAGGATTCGAGTGCGGTAGGCATAGGGATGGATGGACGGGCTTTGGATAGACAAATCAATTCACATAGCAATCAGAACATAGGGCAATTGCAGATAAATAAGATAAAGCATCCAAGTACTAGATAGTCCTAGGCATGTGTCCCATATATAGTCATACGTGCTCACAATGAGAACTTGCACAACATCTTTTGTCCTGCCAGCCCGTTTGCAATGGGGCCTCAAGGGAACTACTGGAAATTAAGGTGCTCCTTTTAATAGAGCACCAGAGCAAAGCATTAACACTCCATGAACACATGTGATCCTCACATCAAAGCCATTCCCTCATGTTATCCCGATTTCTAGGCCATTGGTTCCGGACAACAACGTGTGTATACAACTTGCATGTAAGACCATAAATAATACTATCATAATGAATCAATAACATGTTCAGATCTGAAATCATAGCACACGGGACCAAGTGACAAGCATTAAGCACAACAAATTGCAACAAAGTCATAAAGCACTAATAAAAGATACTAGGAACCATGCCCTAACAATCTGATGCCATTACATGAACGATCTCATCCAATCCCTACCATCCTCATAGCCTACAGCGAGGGATTACTCACTCATAGATGGGGGAAACATGGATGGTCGATGGAGAAGCGATGGTGATGATGATGGCGATGATCTCCTCCAATTCCCCGTCCAGACAGGGTGGCAGAACGGAGTTTCTGGTGCTATTTCGTGGAATCTGGTGGTGGCGGCGGAGCGGAACTCCTTCTGGAAAAACGTCGAACCCTCCTGAGTTTTTAGGTCAGAAGGCAACTTATAGCCGGAGACAACATCGAGGTAGATTTAACCTAAGGGGACTTCGACTTTGCCCGGTATAAT
Source organism: Avena insularis (assembly GCA_023614405.1). Classification (NCBI taxonomy): domain Eukaryota; kingdom Viridiplantae; phylum Streptophyta; class Magnoliopsida; order Poales; family Poaceae; genus Avena; species Avena insularis. The sequence continues at coordinate 243,029,911 of CM042688.1, forward strand.
GCCATGGAAGGAGGTGTTCGTTGGAGCTGGATTGGTCAGAGAGCAATTGATTGCACAGTGTCTTGGCTTAGATGAGGTTGATGTTGCTTCCTGCGTCCATGTAGACTTTGCTCATGTTGAACCCACCAATTTGTGCCTCAACTATTAGTACCGAATGACCTAGCCATGGGAACCAAAGGGGGTGATCGGCTCTACTAAAGGTAATCTCCTGCTCGGACTAGTGGAGATATTCAGTTATTGGTGGTGGTGTCCTTACTACCATGTTGACTTGTCGGCTAATTAGCTTTTGAGTTCTGCTGGACGGGCGCCCCTTCTGAATCATGTTCATTGTTCTCCTGGATCTCATGTACTCATTGTTCTGGGACCTATTTTCTGTGGGTTGTTGCTGAATTACCGTAGCCACTAGAGTTCCTCCTAGTGGTGCTAGTGGTTCATTGAGTTCTAGGGTGCCTGGTGTGGTGATGTACCTTTGGTTTGCTGCCTCGACCACCTTGGCACAATAGGCCCCCTACAAACCCAAGAAAGTGTGTTAGTCCTTCATGAGGTGATTTGAACGTTTTCGTCCTTCTGAGTTGGCATAGTAATGCATGTGGCATGGTCCTTCAAGCATCTGCATAGGTGAAATCGGGGCATCCCGAGGAGCTTTTGGACGGTACTGCTGGGTCGTCCTGCTTGGCCCAGCCTTGTTTCGGTTGCTTCGCTATCGATCACCGTGGTTCTAGTCCCTGCAGTTTTCTTCATAAGCAAAACCAACTGCAATATGGCTTGGTTCGCTATACTCATCATAGTTTTGGCTACATCACCTCCTATTGTCAGCGTTTCACCTGCCACGGTCTTCCTCGGGTGAACACCCTTGCTTATTGTTCACTAGATCCTCGTCATCGGCCCAACGATTGGCAATGTCCCTCAGCTATGCGATTGTGTTTGGCTTGGCTCAATCTAACTCCTCTATGAACTCCTTTCGACGCATGCCATCATTAAAGGCATCGATTGCCCTTTCATCAGAGATATTTTGGCTAGGTTTTTGAGGATGTTCCATCGCTAGATGAACATGCGTATTGTCTCCCTTGGTTTGTGCTTTCACACCCGTAGCTCCTCAATGTATGCAGGTCGCTTGAATGTGGATTTGAAGTTTTGGATGAACTTGTCCTCTAGGTCGCTCCAACTACTGATGGATTCCTCGGGAAGCTTATTGAGCTAGGAGCGTGCGGTGCCACTTAGGTGTATATGTAGGCTCTGCATAGTGGTGGCATTCGATCCCCTGGAGTCGTATAGTTTGAAGATAGTCATCAACCATGCCTCTTGCTCCTGGAGGCCATCCTATTTCATGGGGGAGCTTGAATTCCTTTGGTACGGGTATTTTGCGAACCCAACGGGTAAAGCAACTCATGTCGCAAGGTTCACGATAATCATCGCTCTCATCATCGGAATACCTTTGGGTGCTACGCTCCTCCCAGGATTTGTCGATCCTGCATTGTGTGATTTTGTTCCTAGCGTCATGCCCACTCGAGGACTGCGTGAAGCGCACATTGTGTGGTGAGCTATATCTTCGGGTTTCTGCCACCTGCCGAGGGATATTGTGATGACACAGTGATCTGTTAGGTTGTGGTATGATCTTGGTCCCGTTGTGCGAGTGATGCTCCAACCATGCCGAGGCCCATGAGGGCAGAGTGGTGGATGGTTGCATGTAGATTGTCGGCTATCGGTTGAGTGGCGAAGATGTACGTTTGTGCTGCGACAATGGCTGCTTATGGTGTCTTGGCTTTGATGTTGACTATTGATTCTACTGACACGAACAACAGATCTTGGTCTCGAGTCAGGTTACGCCTTTCGCCTTCCAGTATGTTATGCAACCAAGAACCACCCATTCTTGGTTGTGAGCCTCCTGTGTTGCTCCCGAAGTTTCTAGTGGAGCTTAATTGTGCCCACCTTATGCTTGATTCATCGACGAACCTCTTTCGCCCCTCCATTTGCCTTTGCAACTTAACAAATTATCTCCTCTACTTGTGAAGGAGATATTGGATAGGCCACCAAATCTTCACGTGTGGCATCTATTGGGTTCACAGCATAGAAAACAAAATTTTCCTACGATGGGAACTATTATACGCTAAGATCTATATATTAGATACAAGCAACGGGTGGATATACATCCATAGAGAACATACCCTTGAAGACAACAAATCTTTGTAAAAAGATGGAACTCGTGATCGCACACAAGTCCAGCAGGTCCAGTAGGTCCAGCTCTAGCATGTCCATCAGATCCAGCTCCAGCAAGTCTAGCACCACCAAGTCCAGCACCGCAAAGTAGCATTGCATCCATGATCGCACACATGTCCGGTACCCCAACAACCTCCATCCCTTACTCCAGCAAAGAAGCGGAAGCAGCAACTCCTTTTCAGATAAAGCCACCGGGAACATGTATCTCGCTAATCCGAGACCCTGGGGAAAAATACTAGAGGGGAGAGAGATCCTTCACGAGGAGGTGTGATGAAGAAGTGGTGTGAGGGGGGCCTTTTATAGGAGGAGGGGGGTGCCCCTCCCCATGCCCGGCGTCCAAGGGGTGACCCTTCACCTCCTCATTCATGTGATGGTAACTCCCTCTACATAAATTTGCCCCTTCACATTCTCCATTAAAGTCTCCACTTTAAATGCATTAAATTTCTCCAAATTTAATCCTCTCTCATTTAATAAAACTCCTTTTATTAATTTTATTCAGAATTTTGTTAATTACTTCAATTAACAAACATTCACATAAAACCCCCTACAATATTTCAATATCACATGCAGAACCATTTTCTGCAATTTCACTCGAAACAATTCCGGTTTCCATCGAAATAATTCCAGCGCTTTGTAATTATTTTCTATGGAACATATTTGCTCCAAATGGTGTCGGTAGCCCTTAAGTGTGTCACCCTACGGTTCGCGAATAATGCAGACATGATCGATACCCCTCTTAGATCAATAATCAGAAGCGGGACCTGGAGATCCATACTGACTCCCACACATTCAACGATGACTTATGTGATTGTCAGAACCTTTAATGCTAGTAACTAAATCCCTTTGTGTGGAGATATATTACATGTCCGAGATTCGATCATCTGTATCTCCATACCTAGTTTGATCTCGTTGTCGACAAGCACTCTTTTCTCGTTCCCGTGATATAACATTCTAGTGATATCATCACTTGCTTGCAAGCTAACCAATGTGATATCACCGAGAGCGCCCAGAGTATATCTATCTATCATCAGGATGGACAAATCCCACGCTTGATCCATGAGCCTCTACATAACACTTTCGTAGTACTAAACCCACCTTTATAATCACCCTTTCACGGTGTGACGTTTGATGTTATCAAGATACTCTTCCAGTGTTAGTGATTGACATGATCTCATGGTCTAAGGACTAGGATTACTTTGTATGATATTATAGCAATATAAACACAATGACTTTGATCGTAATGCCACACTTCGGATGAATGTTCATCACATCATTCCACTAATGTTGTGACCTTGTTATTAACAACATCCAATGTCCATGATCAGGAAACCTTGATCATCTTGTTAATCAACGAGCTAGTTTATAAGAGAGGCATAACTAGAAACTTTCCTTTTGTTTATTAAACACACATGTATTAACATTTTAAAATTAATACTGTTATAGCATGCAAAATAAAAATTTATCATAAACAAGGAATAAGATAATAACCACTTTATTATTGCCTCTCGGGCATATTCCCTTCAACATCTGCCGTCATAGGTACTTCACTCAAGACAACTTTTCTTGCTTTTTCCCATACTGCTGTTGACAGCTGAAGAGTTATTAGTTCCCCCTCGCGTGCTCTGCCCACTCCTTGGACAATGTGGTTTTCTATGGGTGGCTCTGATTTGTTCCATCAAATCATTATATGAAGTAACATTATTACGGTCGATGATTGGTTTACCGTCGGAGTGGTATGGTTTCCAGGTTTCTACATTGGATGTATCTGTGGCTCCTATTATCATGTACACCTAATGGCGTGTTAGGTACGAGACAAAGCTATGGTTGTCAGGGTCATCGGAGACACTATCACTAAGACAAGTGAAATCCATCGAGTCCGTCTCTAAGTAGGGTTCAACTTATTTGATCCCGGAGTCGAGGTTGTCATCGAGTTCGCCATCGTTAGTGTTTATGGAAACTGCAATGTGGTGCGCTAGAGCTGATGTTAGCTCTTTGTTTGATCCATCACTTGGACTGTTGAGATCCTCTTGGTTCGAGACATAGTCACAGTTGTTCATGGTGATAGATGGAGGTGGGGTTGTCCCTCCAATGGATCAGACAGAGTACTTCGGTGTTGGTAATGCGATTGCTGACAATGAACCCAAAAAGATTGGATCGAAAAGGTAGAAAGTTTCCTTAGACCTGATGCAAGTGAGGCTTTCGATCATCAGATCCATCTCTTGGTATAGGTTGTCGAAGGCCAGAAGAAGGGTGGGTGAGTGTGGAAGGAGCTCGACGAAGCTGAAACAGATCTGACCGCCCTCAACCGTCGAGTTGTTGCTTGGTAAAGAGATAGCCACAAATTCATGACTCCAACACTTAGAGTTCCCACAAACGACGGCAATTGTCGAGGCGTGACCTCGGCAATGCCCATTGGTCTTAGGGCCTCGAGGAAGAGAGAGCGCTTGTGATTTCATCGTCCTATCATACAAACATGGCAGTCGAAGTCTTGCCTTATTATTGAAGAAGATGATTACAAAGTCGCCGATTCGCTAGATGTAATCTAACTCACGACGGGTTATGATTTGCTGAAAACTATAGTACCCTCTCCATTGGCTGCTTGCAGACTTTATATGAGAGGCTGGGTCTCAGAGTCTAATATGGATTGGTTACAAGATGTAAATATAACTCTATGATTTGTCGGTTTAGGCTTCTGCCTTCATCATCACGTTTGGTTCCTAGGCTTCGGATGCCTCTTAGACTCTTAGTTATTTGTGGGCTTTATGGGCCATAGTCTGGGTATGTACCATGTATACCAATCATGGGAACCTGATAAGTCATATATATTTCAGCAGGCAATAGCAAGGAGAGGACTGAGGCATGCCACACTCCTAACAAGGGCAAGGCGTCGAAGCCTCATCCAACCCTAGATGTTGAGTGTTTCTTTTGTAAGGAGAAGGGTCACTAGTAGAGGAACTTTCCAAAGTACTTAGCGGACAAAAAGAAGACTAGATGGTCCAACTTAGGTATATCAGATATACATGTTATTGATGTTTACTTGCCAGATCCTAAGAGTAACTCTTAGGTATTTGATACCAGATCGGTTGCTAACATTTGAAATATGATACAAGAGCTGCGGAATCCTAGGAAGCTTGGCAAGAACGAGGTGATTGGAGCAAGCATTGCGGTGATTCCCATCAGCACAATGCCTCTACATCTACCACCAGTATTGATATTAGAACTTAGTAACTGTTACTTCGTACCTGCATTATGTAAGAATATTATATTAGGATATTGTATCTTACAAGATGGTTATTAATTTAAACCAAAGACTAATGGTTGTTCAATTAATATGAATAATGTCTTCTATACAAAAGGTCCCATGAAGAGTGGGCTATTTTTATCGATCTTGATTGTGATACACACATCCACAACACTGAGGCTAAACATCGAAACACCAATGGATTGAATACCACATACTTGTGGCACTGCAGATTGGGTCATATTGGACATAAACGCATGAAGAAGCTCCATAGTGATGGGCTTTTTAGTTCACTAGATTTTGAATCTTTTGATACATGTGAATCATGTTTAATGGGTAAGATGGCCAAATGACCGTCCAATGGATATTTTGAATGGGCATGTGACTTATTGGTGATAGTACATACTGATGTATGTGGTCCACTGAGTATACCCGCGCGTGGTGGATTCCTCTATGTTATAACCTTTACTAATGACTCGAGTCGTTATGGTTATATTTATCTTATAAAGCATAATTTTGAAACATTTGGAAGTTCAAGGAGTTTCAGAATGAAGTAGATAATCAACATGGATATAAAATAAAGTTTGGGATTTCTATTTTCATGCCCTTGGTTGCTTAGTTCTACTTGCTTTTGTCAAAGCTCTTGTGTGAAATGCTCACAGAAGCTGTAAACGGAAGGTTGCCGTTGGGTGCAAGTCTTGACCATTAACTTACCTACTGGTGAGTGGGGCCGCGTTCACTGGGTCTCGTGACCCGCAATCTTTCTCACCCGAATCATTTGACCGTTACTTGCTGACTAGTGGGCCTCTACATAAATGGTTGGTTACGCTGCTGAAGCCAATGACATGTTGGATTGGTTCAAGGATACGAGAGGATCTTGAGAGAGATCCATATCCACTACATGTGCATGGACGAGTAGCCTGCGATGGTTTATGACATGGGTATGACTTATCGGGTTCCCGTAATAGGTATACCTGGTACATACTTAGACAAGATTTGGCTGCCGAAGTTCTCTGTGGGAGTTCCTGCCAGAGACACTTGGGAGTTTGACCCAAAGAATAAGAACAACGACGTCAATGAAGTCCATGCATTCCTGGACGAGTTATCCAACTCCGGTATGATGGCCGACGATCTCATGACTGAATTTTTTAGCCGTTGGATTTTCCCTATCCAGCTCCGGGCTCATAAGATGTGCCACATAAGTGGCCAATTTGACCCAACCCGGACCTCTACCTTTGAGGTGACCAAGGCTCAAATCTAGAGACGGGTTAAATCGATCTTCAAGACTGACTTGATCAAGGAATGGGAATAGGGCATGCAGACCTATGATCGGACAAACCCGGCTCCCAAGGTAATAGTTGACTTATTACTATTGGCATACGTTTTTATGCCGTCCCATATCCTTACTTGGCTCCTTTTCTGTCTATGCAGAGGTTCACCTTGCCTATTGCCGAATATAATGATAAACCCCCTAACACCTGGGGCAAAGACTAGGAGACCTTGGATTTGAAAGACCTAGACTCCAAGGATTTTATGCCCATCCCTCATGCCGGTCCGGCCCAAATCCGGGTAAGGCTCCAGTCTTTGAACCATTAAAGGATTAGATGGACGATGATGATGATTGTCACATTCTAGAGGTATTTGACCCTATTCCACTTGCATTCACGTTGCCCCTACAATCTACATCAGCTGACCCGGCTGGTCAGGTGCATGATGTGCCTCATGTTGTTGTGGGAGGCCAAGGCGCAGTCAAGAAACATGCTGCTCCTGCTGCCAAGTCCTCAGAACCTGCTAATCCTACCTAGAGGCGCAGAGTGGGGTTGAAGAAGTCTCAGAAGGAATGACCATTCAGCTCCAAGTATACCCTTTTTGCTGAAATAACTTCATGACTTCATATTTCTTGTTTACTCGTTCTGTTCCTCTGCTTGACTGTTTGTTATCTCCATTTTTTCGCAAGGCCGCCTTGGATGCTTCCCAAACTACCTCTAGTATCACTTCTCCCATCAATATGCCACCTTCTCCTACTCCCAGCGACACGAGGGTTTCCAGCCCAGTTTGGGCCAGTACACCTCCAGCGCCAGATAGAAATCTTTCTCGGCCGGAGGGAGAGGCCAGGATTGGTGGGGGAGGTGGTGCCCCAAAGGATGAGGCTATGCCGGATCAAAGGGAAGATATCCTGGTCCCCAACAGAAAAGTAGAGGATTCCGGCGCCAGTAACACGGGCGCCGAGACAACTGCATCCGAGATTCCTAGGACGACTCAAGATAAGCAATTAACGCTGCATGTTAGTCTTGTTGCGGCGATGGATAACGCCAAGAAATCTTTTGTCGGGAAAGGTTTGGTCCTGACTCGGACTTTGATCCATCAAAGCCTTGGTTCCCTTACTCACTACGCTATAGATTGGAACAATGCCGAGTATGGATAAGTGACGTCTAGGAACCTAGAGCAGCAAAGATTCGGCCCTGCTGATGTCACCCTGAAGATGTACACTGCTAGGATTGCAGTGGAAGAATCTAACAAGATCTTAGAGGTGAATATCTCGGTTACACTTATCGTACATGCAGTAGATATATATATTCCCAGTCCCCGAGCTTTCGGGGGAGTAAGATATTACTCGGTTGGAAGATTTTTATTTTCGACCTATAGATTTCTAGGTTCAGATTATCCGAGATATGAACCGAGTTTCTATGACTTAGTCCAAATCAAAACTAGATTCAATATCCATCCACCGGGGTTTGATTCGAGTTTACTCTGCTCAAAACTTGACTAGATCAAATATCCAACCACCGAGGTTTGGGTCGAGTTTACTCGGCTCAAAACTTGACTAGATCAAATATCTAGCCACCTAGGTTTGGGTCGAGTTTACTTGGCACAAAAATTGACTATATCAAATATCCAGTCACCAAGGTTTGAGTCGAGTTTACTCTACTCAAAACTTGACTAGATCAAATATCCAACCACCAAGGTTTGGCTCGAGTATACTCGGCTCAAAACTTGACTAGATCAAATATCTAGCCACCGAGGTTTGGGTCGAGTTTACTCGGCTCAAAACTTGACAAGATAAAATTTCCAGCCACCGAGGTTTGGTTCGAGTTTACTCGGCTCAAAACTTGACTAGATTAAATATCCATCCACCAAGGTTTGGGTCAAGATTACTTGGCTGAAAATTTGACTAGATCAAATATCCAGCCATCGAGGTTTGAGTCGAGTTTACTCGGATCAAAACTTGACTAGATCAAATGTCCAGCTTACTCAACGACTAATCATTTCATCCTTTTCAGATATCCTCCAACAAACACACTGCGGAGTTCCAAAAACTCCTCTTGGAGCACCAGAGCCTCTCTACCAAGCACAAGAAATTGTTGCTTGATCTACAGAGTAAAGGTATGTCCTTGTCACTTTGCTCCCGAAATCTTTCTATCTGACATCTGTCGAGTTAACCCTTGATGCGATTTTTGCAGCCAAGGTTGAAGCTAAAAATGAGGAGCTGCAAAAGCGCCTTGCTGATGTAGAAGGTACTTGTATTCTGCATGTCTATCTTGCATTTTCACCATATTTGCCCCATGCCATAATTTTTATCTCGGCATAGCTAGGAAAAGAGCTGTTGCAGATGCGCATCAGGACTGGATATCCATGCCAAAACTTATGACTCATTTTTTTGAACAAGTAGGGGAACATCAAGCTTAGCTGAAAGAGCAAAATTATGAAATCTCTGAGCTCCGTACAGAGAATGAGGAGCTAAAGAAGACCCACAAGGATGATCTTGACAAGATCGACCAAGGGTATGCCAAGGAAAAGAGTCGACTAACCGGCCAAATTGAGCAGGACCAGCAGCTTCTCAAAGATGTCGAGGTAATGATCTAATCACTTGGCTCTGAGCTGGATGAACTCAAGGGAAAATCCCACCGATGGAAGACTAAGATTACCTGGATCAGTCATTTCCCCGTATGTTTGCTTGACTAGGTTTCCCTTCATGCCGACATATACCTTATCCCATATGTGCCTAACTGATTAGCTTCCTTGTTTTCCATTCTTTTCAGAAAACTTTCTTGAGTCAAAGTCTGTCGCTGCCTCTGCCATGAAACAATCTCATGCAAAAAAGAGTTGTGTCTGGCCCTATCTCAGAGGAGCCTAGCGTGGATGACCTTTTGGCCTCTCTCTCTTTCTGCCTCGAGCCAGTGAAGACTTTTGGAGTTGATCTCCTTAAAGCTACAATCCGGGTATTCAAAGTGCTCTGGCCGAGAGAGATAGTTCCAAAACATGTCAAGAAGCTGGTGGAGCGGTAGATGGAGTGCGCGATGAGGTTGAGTTAGTGGCATGAATCCACTGCTTGGGCCGGTGCTGATCATGGTATGACAACATTAACTTGGATGTTCTCCAAACCATGTGCACCGTGTCCAAGTGGACCACTGACCCAGAACTAGTCAAGCAACACCAAGCCCGGTCTTATCAATTCGTCCAATATGTCGAGATCCATTCCTGGACCGAAGGGCCAAGTTTCCTCGACTATGAGGATGATGAAGAAGATGTAGAAGGAGAAGATGAAGACGATGCGGAATAAGAGGAAGACGCAGAAGACAACACTGTTTCCCTGGGTAAAGAAACCTCTTCTCCCGCTGGCGATGCTCCTGGTTCTAACCCGTGGCCTCTTAGGCTCAAAAAACTGAAATTTGATTAAATCGTTGGTATGCCAGGTGCAAATGTAATATACAGTTTTAAGTCCTTTTGTTGCTAACAAACTTTTATGTTAGATTTCCTTAGATGAGGTCCCTGAGTTTCTTTTTCTTGTTTACTCAATCTTATGACCTTGGCCCACGTCTACCATTTTTCGCCGTTCGACATATGAGTCACAAGATCACAAAAGTAAATTAACAATATTCAAAATAATGAGAATTAGTTCAGAGTTATTCGACAATAAGAAAAAAGAATTGGAAAATCAGGGGTTAGTCCAAAAAACAAGTACCGGCTCGCTTATTTTCTTTCCTTAGTCGTTTTTCATGTGTATATTACTCGCCAACTTTTGCTCTTGCTTTCCATGAAGCCGGTTTTCGGACTGCAGCAAGTCGAAGAGTGGGCCCTTGGTGCCAACACATTACTAACTCTGCCTAAGGGATGAGAAACTTAAAGTACTGAATTAGCAATTACGATGAAGGAAGTGCCCGAGTTTCTGCTCGGGGTGCCGGCATTTCATTCATAAGCTCATTACCGGCATACATATCCGATATATGAGAGTTCGATATACATACACTTTCTCCTAAGTGTAAAAGGGTTGAAGTAATGATATGTTCCATGGCCTCTTGCTTTCTTCACCTGACCTATATGCCTTGTTATTCTCCTCAGACGGAGCATCTATGAGATAGTATGGATCGTCGTGCAGAGCTTTGCTCACAATAAAATGGCCCTTCCCATGGAGGCGATAATTTGTGCATGCCGGCAGTGCATTGCACTAGCCAAAGCACCAAATCCCCTTCTCGAAATACTTGAGGGTTTACTTTCCTGCTATGGTACCATCACATATTTTTCTGATATATAACAGATCTGGACAATTCAAATTCTTGTGCTTCTTCTAGCAAATCAACATCGTTTTCCCGGGCTTCCTTTACCTCACCCTTTGTATATTGGGTGACTCTTGGCGAGTCATGCTCTATGTCGGCTGGTAATATAGCTTCTGCCCCATATAGGAGGAAAAATGGCATATAGCCAGTTGAGCGATTCGGAGTTGTCCTTGGACTCCATAGTACTACCGGGAGTTCATCAATCCAGCATCCAGCTAATCGCTGCAGCGGCTCAATGAGCCAAGGTTTTATCCTGGATAGTACCACTCCATTTGATCTCTCCACTTTCCCATTTGATTCGGCATGTGCAATCGATGCTACATCGAGTCTTATCGTCTTATCCATGCAAAATCAAGCAAAGGATCCTTCGACAAAGTTCGTGCCATTATCCGTTATAATGCTATGCGGATATCCATCTCTCAATATTATATCTTTCAGGAATGATACAGCTATGGGGCCGCCACACTTTCTTATTGGTTTGACCTCAATCCATTTGGTGAACTTATCAAACATGACCAATATATGATTCATGTTGCCATGTCCCTCCTTAAATGGCCGCACCATATCCAAACACCACACTGCAAATGGCCAAGTGATTGGTATGGTTTTGAGTGCAGATGTCGGCATATGAATCTTACTCAAATAGCTCTGACACCCATTGCATTTTTTCACTAAGTCTTCAGCTTCTTGTAAGGAGCTTGGCCAATAAAATCTGTGTTGGGGTGCTTTGGCAACTAGGGATCTCAATGAGGCATGATGCCCACATTCTCCGTGATGGATATCCCGAAGGATTTTCTGTCCTTCTTCTGAGTCAACACATCGCTGAAGAACATTAGTTACACTTATTTTATATATCTCGCCGTTGATAATCGTATAGGCCTTCACTCTTCTTTGCACTTGTTTGGCCGAGATCTCATCACTTGGCAAATTTCCATCTTTCAGAAATGACATAATCGGTTGTTCCCAAGCTGGTACAGCACGAGCCAGGAAAACAACTTCATCAACCGACATTTGGTTCCACTAACATAATCTCTGCCGGATTTTCCTGCACAGTCCCCGGGTTCTGCAAGGTAGTCCTTGGGTTACTCAAAACACTCCCCGTATCTATATCCATAGGAACAACCTACGACTCCAAATTGGCTGGGATAAAGATTGACTCGGATTTAGGTGATGGTTTGATGGATGGTTTTCGGAGATGTTCGAGAGCTATGCCCGGTTGGATGGACTGTCAGGATGAACCCAATTTGGATAACACATCAGCTACTTCATTCTCGGCACGAGGTACATGGTGGAATTCACACACATCAAAGTACCCACTGATCTGCTAAACGTGAAATCTATACAAGGCCATGTTAGCATCAAGTGCATCCCAATTACCCGAAACCTGCTATACTATAAGGTTCGAATCACCAAAACATTGAATCCAACGAATACAAATTTCCCTTGCTACCTTGAGCTCATGCACAAGTGCTTCATACTCTTCTACATTATTTGGTGCTACAAAGTGGATCTGCAGCACATATCTCATCTGATCTTTCTTAGGCATGATGAGGACTATGTCAGCACCTAACCCTGTTTTTATTTTGAATCCTTCAAAGTGCATTCTCCAATAGTTGGAGTCAGGCAATGGTGTCTCATATCGCATTTCAGCCCAGTTGACAACAAAGTCGGCCAATGCCTGAGACTTGATGGCATCTCTCTTATCGTACTACGATGCATATGGTGCTAACTCAATGGCCCATTTGGCAACCCGGCCACTCACATCTTTATTACCCATTATTTATGATATAGGAGCTTCACATATTACTCTTAGAGGATGTTCTTCAAAGTAATGTTTGAGCTTTTTGGTCGCCATATAGACGCCATATGTCATTTTATAATAGTGTGGGTAATTTTACTTAGGCACTGAAAGAACTTCACTTAGGTAATATACTACCCTCTATACCTACTTACCCTCTTCGTCATGCTCCACCACTACCACGACACTCATGACTCAGTTCGTTGCTGCAATGTAGAGCAACATCGGCTCTTTGGATAGTGGTGAAGCTAACACTAGTGCAGAGGCTAACATCTTTTCAAGCTCATGAAATGCGCTATCCGCCTGAGGTGTCCAAATGAATTTATCAGATTTTCTCATCAGTTGATATAAAGGTAGCTCCTTCTCCCCAAACGACTAATGAAGCGACTTAGCGATGTTAGGAAACTAGTAAACTTTTCGACATCGTTAGGACACTTCGGTAGTTTCATTCGTTCAATGGCACTAATCTTAGTCGGGTTCTCTTTGATACCTCGGCTTGACTAAGGAAACTGAGTAATTTTCTAGCCGAGACACCAAAGTTGCACTTTTCAGGTTTAACTTCATCCGAAACCTTCTTAAGTTTGAAAATGGTTGCCTTATATCATCCAAGAGAATATGACTCTCCTTGGTTTTGATTACCACATCATCAACATATACTTGCACATTTTGACCAATTTGGTCATGCAAACATTTTTGCATACACCTTTTATATGTGGCACCTGCATTGTGTAAACCAAATGGCATAGTATAATAGCAATGATCCCCATACGGGGTAATAAAGGCTGTTTTTTATTTGATCTGCCGAATTTAACAGTATCTGGTGGAAACCAGAATATGCGTCTACCAATAATAAGAGTTCACAACCGGTAGTAGAATCAACCACTTGATCGATTCTAGGCAAAGGAAAAGGGTCCTTGGGACAAGCCTTGTTCAGATTTGTGTAATCGATACACATTCTCCATACCACAGCAACGTTCGGTTCATCCTTCTTCTTCTCGACTAAAACCGGATTCGACAACCAATCCGGGTGCAGAACTTCCATAAGAAACCTGGCTGCAAGCAGCCGAGCTATCTTATCACCAATAACTTTTCTCCTATCTTTGGTGAAGTGGTGGAGAGGTTGCTTCACCGGCCTTGCATCTGGCCTGACGTGCGGAGGGTACTCGGCCAGCTTCCTCGGAACACCCAGTAGGTCATGTGTCGACCAAGCAAAGATATCCCGATTCTCATGGAGGAAGCTAACGAGCTCGCTTTCCTATTTGTCGGTTAGTGTAACACCCTCAAATCGGCCCTATGCAGATTTTAGCGATTCCCGCCAAACCCATATAGAAACGCTTCAAAGGTGCCCACCAGGCACTTGCGTGCGAGTAGAAAACGAAGTAATACCATTACACAATAGTTCATGATGGAACCCACAAAACATATATATATATATATACAACAATGAGTCAACGAGTCAAGAATACAGATATACAGTACAAAGATCCATGCACCTTGAAATAGATACAACACCCGAGTATGGATAAGATGCAAATTGGGCTAAGAGCCCTGAAGAATAACCAATGGTGTCCATAACCCTGACTAGGCCAAGCCGAAAGGGTAATCCTGCTAACGACGTCGATCTCAAACCTGCTAGAACAAAAGGGGTGCCGACAAAGGGCAAAGAAAAAAGTGAGCAGTCAGTACTGAGACCAGTACACAGCAAGTCTAGAATTCGGCGACTCTCGCCTACATAGGTATGGTGGACTGAAGCGGCAGCAAAACATGCACTAAATAACCTATAGAGACTCGATACAACTGTCGGCTATTAGAGAGGGATTAGAAAGACCTATTCGGGACCAACCTGACACTAACATCAATCATACCCATCCTGGTATTTTCCCCTCAAGACCAAACGAGGAAGTCAAACCAAGGAACTCACACAATTGGCCGTTTTATTCATTCCATTATAGTTGCAGTACTTACTAGTCAGATATAGATAGCACGAGTCATCCTGATATCATATAGTTTCTGTTAATCATTCCATTGTAGTTGCAATACTTACTAGTCAGATATGATTAGCATATTAAAAAGGAGTCCAATTTGTACAAAACTTGGTTTTGGTGTTCCGAAGCATGGGAGTTTGCTCTCTAAACCAACGACATTCTTAGAAGATTATCACTTTTGTGAAGCAAGTTCAATTTAGGATGTGCGTATCATCTTTTACTATTTTCTCCTAAGGTTATATACTCAAATTATGAGGCAATACAAAGAATCATACTTTTTTGATAGTCCTAAAAAAACTTTAAATTTTTTCCATGGAAACTCGATTTCCAGAATTTCGGAAGGGTCTGGGCAGCCGTATCTATGTTTTACTATTTATTTCAAGGTTAGATACCAAAATACAATAAATGAATCTATAATTTGTAATAAGTATATGAAAAGTGTCACCAAATTGATATTGTATACAAAAATTACCTAAACCCGGACTCCAAAATCCAGACACTCCATGTTGTAGTGCATTTTAAAATGAAAACTAGCATCAACTAGTCATTGTTGATGACTTCCTATAAGTTTCCTTAACTAACACTTCAAATCAAACTAGGCACTACATATATTGAAGTCTTTCCACTAACACTTCATACATCATCATAGGATCAAAATTTGGATAACACGAATTACTAATTAAGTAAACTTCATATACATTCTTGATAACCAATGTAATCACAAAAGCTCCTAATTTAATGTAGCCATCCATCATCCCAAAATCCCTCAGTACTAGCAAACTTTAACAACATCCAACTAAAATTATACTACTACTAACTAGTACTACCGATCACTTCTTCTCCTTCCGTGTGCCATTATATGAGCAACGACACTTCCTGCTGGAGGTCGCCACCTCCGGCTCATCGTCGTCGACCATGGGCCACTTGTTTGGCTTGTCATCGTCATCGATGACCGACCACTCGTGTTGCGCAATAGGCGCATTCTCAATCGGTGGCGCCTACATGCTCTACTCCGACGATGCCTCCTCCTCCTCATCAGAATACTTCTCTAGCCCTTCCTCCCAATATGCTTGCAGAGTGATGAGCTTGGCCGTCGACGACCCTATCGTTGGTGCTGCCGCCGCTAAGGCCATCGTGGATTCCTTCGGTTCCGAATCCTAGCTCCGAGCCATGTTCTTCCTTGGGGTTTTTGTGGAAATTTGGGAAATTGATTTTCTGGAGAAAGGTTGAGAAGTAAGAGATAATGTTGAAATGGAATCGATTGTTGAACTTATAGGCCTCTTCACTAGCGTTGCACATCCCCCAATAAAGTTGAACAAGGCATTGAATCACCCCGGGTGATTGCAATTCTGCAGGTTGTCGTTGTCACCTAGAGATTCTGGTTTTTTCGGACCGCCTGTACTAAAACTAGCCATTGTGGGTTGGAAACAAATATAAAACAAATCCATATGCATGTCATTGGTTCGAAATATATTTTGCTGGTTTAGATTTTGGAATAAATAGGTGATGACCCATAAGTAGTATTTTTGAGAGAAGTGAAACCCAATTTATTGATTCGACACAAGGGGATCCAAAGAATATTTATAAGCCTTAATAAGTGAGTTGTCAATTCAACTGCACCTGGAAACAATCTTGCTCACATCAGTTTATCAGTAGCAACAGTTTGTAGTAGGAATAGTAAAGTAACAGAAGTAGTAAAGTAAAGACATCAGTAACTATAGCAGCAAACAGTAGGATTCGAGTGCGGTAGGCATATGGATGGATGGACGGGCGTTGCATGGACAAGACAATTTACATAGCAATCATAACATAGGGCAATTGCAGATAAATAAGATAAAGCATCCAAGTACTAGATAATCCTAGGCATGTGTCCCATATATAGTCATACGTGCTCGCAATGAGAACTTGCACAACATATTTTGTCCTGCCAGCCCGTTTGTAGTGGGGCCTCAAGGGAACTACTGGAAATTAAGGTGCTCCTTTTAATAGAGCACCGGAGCAAAGCATTAACACTCCATGAACACAGGTGATCCTCACATAAAATCCACTCCCTCCGGTTATCCCGATTTCTATCAATTCAGGGCCATTAGTTCTAGACAACAACGTGTGTATACAACTTGCAGGTAAGACCATAAACAATACTATCATAATGAAACAATAACATGTTTAGATCTGAAATCATGGCACTCGGGCCCTAGTGACAAGCATTAAGCACAACAAGTTGCAACAAAGTCATAAAGCACTAATAAAAGATACTAGGCACCATGCCCTAACAATCTGATGCCATTATATGAACGATCTCATCCAATCCCTACCATCCCCATAGCCTACAGCGGGGGATTACTCACCCAAAGATGGGGGAAACATGGAAGGTCGATGGAGAAGCGATGGTGATGATGATGGCGATGATCTCCTCCAATTCCCCGTCCCGACAGGGTGCCAGAACGGAGTTTCTGGTGTTGTTTCGTGGAATCTGGTGGTGGCGGCGGAGCGGAACTCCTTATGGAAAAACATCGAACCCTCCTGAGTTTTTAGGTCAGAAGGCAACTTATAGGCGAAGAGGGAGACCGAGGGGTAGTCTCGGGTGGCCAGACCACCACCTGGTGTGGCCTAGGCTTGCCCGCGCGGCCAGGTGGTGTGGCCTGGGCCCATCCCCCCTCCGTCTCGTATTCTGGCTCCGGGAGTCTTCTGGTGAAATAGGATTCTTGGCATATTTTCCGGGATTTTTCCTGATAGTTGATTTTCTGCACAAAAAGTAGACACCAGAGCAATTCTGCTGAAAACAGCGTCAGTCCATGTTAGTTGTATCCAAATCACACAAGTATAGAAGAGAAATAATAGCAAAATTGTTCGGGAAAGTAGATACGTTTTGGACGTATCAACTCCCCCCAACCTTAGCTTATTTCTTGTCCTCAAGCAATTCAGTTGAAAACTGAATGCGATAAAAGAACTTTCACGAATACATTTGCTTCATATGATGTATATATTCTCAGCATGTGATCAACTACTTAGACAATTCATAATAAGGAGTATGCAACTAAGTTTACTTAATAGGCATTGCAAGCTATGAAGAGATTCCAACTCAAAAATAATAAGTAGCATGAAGCATAAACATAAGCAACATTACAATGCTCATAACATGGTACGATAGAGTGGTATCTCGCTTGCCTTTGATTATGAATGCCAAGGCACCTCTGAAGTTCAGGTGAACACTAGAAGTAAAGATATCAAAGATACAAGCATCAAAGTCATAACACAAATAATCAAGATTTGAGACGAGCACAGAGAATGACAACTATGCTCTCAAGAAGGTGCTCAAAGAATGTGCGGAGACTCAACAAGTAAAAGAAAAGGTTTTGAATAATTTGAAAAGCTTCCAAATGCTGAAAGTATGGTACGCAATAGCTTTGAGCTCTCATTTCCCCTATCATAAGCATCTTTAATGTGGTTAAGGTGAAAGTGAGGTCCAATCTGAGTTATATGCTTGAGAGACTATAAACTGAAAATCCCATGTCCCTTGAGTACGAGGGTCGCTCCTCATGCTACTCAACTTTAGTTACCAGTAAGTTCTTGTCATCGTAAATATGTGCGTATCATAGAGAACCGCCAACGGGGTACCCCTTTCCCAATGATACGGAAGAATCCCCATATCAAAATGACAAGGCACGCAGACATTGAGTATCTCATCAATCTTCTTATTTACCATGGGAAAATGGTGCTTTTTTTCTCTCTTTCCTCTTTTCATAATCTCTTTTTTTTTTCTTTTTTCTCAATAGCTATCTCTCTTTTTTTTATAAGAAGAATGCTTCATAGATATTATTATGGTTATGCTGCAGGTTTCCACCATGTCAGCATGGATTAGACCAGCGGCCCAGGCGTTTCTCTAACACACATACATAACTCCATGGACTTACAAACTCCCCTTTTATTTCACACTGACGACATCCGCAAACAAAAGAGCATGGTATCAACTGGGTATATATTTACAAGTGTTGAAAGCGTTCCCCATCACAACACGGTTCTGCTAATCCCCAGCCTATAATTTGCAAGCATATAACTTTCATGGATAGTCACAATGGTTTAGGTTTATTAAGTGCAGAAAATAAAGTGTGCCATCAAGTTCATGAGAGCTTTACTAACTAACTTTCTCATAACAAGCAAACATTTTATTCGGAAGAAAACATGGCATATTGAATATGCACGGGTGTAGCAAATGATGCTGATAGGTAGGTATGGTGGAAACTTTGGAAATATTTGGTTTAGGGAGTTGGAAACTTGAGTAAACATACTCAGTGTAAGCGAAGGCTCGCAATAGTAAGGGAGCGTCAAACGAGAGAGCAATAGCTGTCATAATCATGCTTGCAACAAAACAGGACTAATCATGGCATGAAAGTGATTCAAGACCCTCAAGGCAAAATAATTCATCGAGGCTTAACTGATTATTTCAGTCATATGCATGCATGAGCATGTGCCAAGTCAATTCAAATGAAACATTCAGAGGAGGATACCACGGTGTCATACCAAGTTATGAATAGAGTAATGCAAGCAAACATTCATATGGCATGCTACAAACTATTAGGAAGCTGGAACTAATCATACGAAAGCAAGAACTACTAAGCATCCAAATATAACATGCACCCTACACGAACAGGCTAAGCATGCCCACAATGATGAGTATATGTACAAAAATGAAAACAAGTAGAGTTCGTTACCAGCCTCTTACCATGCCTCAAGTTGTCATTAATCCTCATTATTGCTCTTCACTTGTGTGGCTTGAATAATAATATGAAACCAATATCCACTGAGGACTGTTGAACCCTGTAGCAAACTCACAAAACCAAAGAAGAACGACAAATATTTTTGTTGTTTTCGATTTTTAACACAAGAACCAAAAAGGAAAAACAAGCAAAGCAAAATCTTTTTGGGTTTTTCGAATAGCTCAAACAAAGCAAAGAGGGAAAAACAAACCAAGGCGAAAAGAAGAAGAAGAAAACCAAAGAGAAACAACAGAAATATTTTTGGTCTTTTTGTGTTTTTATAAAGCAAAAGAAAAGAAAGAATGGAAACTAAAAACAAAACAAAACATGAATATACAAAGTACTGAAGCAACATGATAAGGAGATGAGTGCGATGCCGGCGTACCTCCCCCCAACCTTAGGCTTTTGGCCTAAGTGGGTATCAATCCCAAGCCGGCCAGGATGACGTGTCACCGTAGTATGACGAGTACGTCCCTCCGTAGTGTCTTGTAATGTAGGGAGGGTACATCCTCCTGGTGCTGCTCGTGGAAACCCAGCAAGCGAAGCTGCTCGTCCACCTCCTCCTTGGAGCACGACCACGGTCTCTTGTGAACACTAAACAAAGAAGACTGCGGCAAAGGGATCTCCCTCTCATCTCCGTCAGCAAACAACATCCTATATACTAGACTGTCCAAATCAGAAGCAGCAGTGACAAAGTGATGAGTTTTCATAGCAACAAGGTCAAGCCTTTGTGGTGCCAATACAATATCACTGGGGTCCACTGAAAGCTCTAATGCATTGACCATACATGAGGCAATGATGCCCCCATAGATAGGCCCCCTAGCAGCTAGGCGGCGAGCAATAAGCGAGCCAAGATTGTACCGAGTATCATTGTTGAGCGCAGCAGCAAGGAAAGCTAAATGATAGTTGGATATATTACTTGTGTTCTCCCTACCAAGTACGCTAGTAGCAAGATAATATGCAAAGTATCTAAGAGCAGGGAGTTGGATATTTCTTATCTTTCCGCGTTGCGCCACGCGGTCATCATCATTGGTCACCCCTCGGTAAAGCTCCAGCAAATCAGCGGGTCGCCCTTGAATTTTCTTCATGGTCCCTATCATGCTTACACCTACAATACTACAAAATCTTTCCAATGGCATGGTAAAGGGCATATTATAATTTTTGAAAGAGACAGTTGACTGATAGGGCGTGTTAGTAAACGTGAAGCTCTCAACAAAGGTTTTGGTGATCACAGTGTATTGCTCACTCTTATCTTGCATATATGAGGTCAAACCAACCCTCTCAATCAGTAGCAAGAAATCATCAAGAATCCCTGCAGCTTGTAAGAAAGTAAAACAAGGAAAAGTAGATGGGTGAGCATCCCCATCATCCCTTTCATTAGCAATACGAGTTGCAATGAGATCTTCATTGTATGATGGCCTAGATGAGAGGCTGATCTTGAGGGCCTCGACCTCCTAGGTGCATCCCTCTGAAATATCTCTCCAAAGGTATGGTTGTTCATGCTTGGTATTCTGAAATTTAAACACCTATTAAACAAGTGATTGCAAAGTGAATATAATGAAGGATACTACTCATAGGGACTTGTAAGAGGCCTAAACATGCATCAAAACTATATCTCTAAGCATCAAACAAGCTTACAAGCTCTCTTAACCTGTCACCTATAGCAGCAAAATACTCGAGATATAATCCACTAAACTCAAATCTACTTGGACAAGGGGAAGAGTCACATACCAGAGAACAAGTGCTCCAAATTTCAGCAACAAAGATGGGCTGAGCAAGGAGATCGAAAAAATCGAGAGCAAGCACAGAAAGAACGCGATTTTGAGCAATGAACTGGAGCTTACTCGGGAGAGAGAAGAGAGTGGAAGGTGAGAGAGTTAGTGGAGGGCCAGGGGTGGCCCACACTATGGCATGGCGCCACCCAGGGAAATCCGCGACACCAGGTGGTGAGCCTGCCTGGTGGGTCCCCCTGGCACCTCCCAGGTACTCCTCTGGCCCTTTTTTCTCGTAAAAATGTAATATGAATTTTCTGGAATTATTCAAGACACTTTATTTTTGGGCAATTTTCAGGCATAGATAAATGATTTTCTGACAAACAGATTTTTTTTTGAAATGATGCAATAACAAAAGAAGGCTAGAACTACAGGAGTTCTAAGACACTCTAACATGCAAGCAACTAATCAACAAAAAGAAAACTAAACGAAAGAAAAAACTAAACTGGATAGAATAGAAGTAAGCGGAGATAATCAAAGTGAAAACATTGCTTTGTTCAACGAAATCCTTTTGTTAACAAGGTTGATCAAGTCTTGTTACTAAAACAATTTCATATGAGACAAAACTTTGTATTCCACTAATGATTATGTTACCTCAACCTTGATAGCAATGGTCCCAATCATAATAGTTTCAAATTTTTCTCTTGGTTTGGGACAATATATCTCCCCAACTTGAATGCCCTCAACATGTTCAATTGAATTCAAACCATAAGTCCTTTCAATCTCCTTGGGGAAATAGACAGTGTGTTCCTTGTCATTAACATTGAAAGTCACCTTTCCTTGATTACAATTAATAACAGCTCCTCCAGTATTAAAAAAAGGTCTCCCAAGAATAATGGACATATTATCATCTTTAGGCATTTCAAGAACAACGAAATCAGTTAATATCAAGAAATTATGAGCCACTTGAACATGTACATCCTCACATATACCAATAGGAATAGTGGTAGATTTATCAGCCATTTGCAAAGATATATCAGTTGGTATCAGTTTTTCAAGTTGAAGTCTCTTATAGAGAGAGAAAGGCATAACACTAACTGCAACTCCCAAATCACACAAAGCAATTCTAACATAACTGTTCTTAATAGAGCAAGGGATAGTTGGAATCCCTGGGTCTCCAAGTTTCTTAGGAACCTTACCATTAAAGGAATAATTAGCAAGCAAAGTAGAAATTTTTTCATTAGGGATCTTCCTTTTATTCGAGACAATATCCTTCATATACTTTGAGTAAGGAGACAATTTAATAGCATCAGTCAAAGGAATTTGCAAGAATAAAGGTTTCATGCCCTCACAAAACTTATTATAGTGTTCATCTTCCTTTGACTTGTGTTTCTTATCAGGGAAAGGCATAGGTTTTTGGACCCAAGGCTCTCTTTCACTACCATGTTTCTTAGCAATAAAATCTTCTTTGGTGTATTTAGTATTCTTAGTGTGGTTTTCAGGTTCTTCTTCAACTTTTTCTTCATTAGGAGCTTCATTTTCTTCATTACCACTTTCAGTTTCAGCATCAAAAATATATATACTATTAGGATCTATAGCAGGTTCAGAGGGTTCTTCAACAGTTTTATGTTTCTTTTTCCTTTTCTTACGAGTAGAGCTACTATTTTCAGCTTGTTGAGAATCCTGCTCAATTCTTTTGGATGCCCCTCAGGATATAGAGGATCCTGGGTAACAGCACCACTTCTAGTTCTAATTTCATAAGCATGTTTTTCTTTAGCAGCATTAACTAGCAAGACTTTTTGCACTTTAACGAGTTGATCTATTTGAGTTTGAACCATTTGAAAGTGTTTAACGATCATTTTAACATCATTAGAGGTTCTTTCCACAATATCTTTCAACTCAACAATAGCTCTAGTGTTTTCCATTAGATGATTTTGCACCCTTTTATTAAACTTATCTTGCTTAACAATAAAAATATCGAATTCTTCTAACGATTGATTAGGAGGTTTAGAATAAGGGATATCACCTTCATCAAAGTGTTGGAGAGAGTGTACCTCAATAGTGGATGAGTCTAGAATTGGCTTACATAATTCTTCTATAGGAGGTAAATTATTGACATTTGCGGCTTTAATTCCCTTCTCCTTAAGACATTTCTTAACTTCCTTCATCACTTCATCATTTAATTCAATAACTCCCCTCTTCTTTGATGTTGGAATAGGCACCGGTATAGTAGGTTCATGTATAATTACTTCAGGTATAGCTGGTTCAGGAGGAGTCCAGTCTTCATAGTTCTTGCTTATTTTAGCCATTAATTCCTCGGCTTCCTTAGGAGTGCTATTCCTGAAAACACAATCAGCACAACTATCTAGGTATGTCCTAGATTCCTCGGTTAGT
This sequence comes from Avena insularis, assembly GCA_023614405.1. NCBI lineage: Eukaryota > Viridiplantae > Streptophyta > Magnoliopsida > Poales > Poaceae > Avena > Avena insularis. Next base: position 243,053,570 of record CM042688.1, read on the forward strand.
CCATTATAAAATATATCAAGAAGCTCATTCTTAGGTAATGGATTTCCAGCCTGTGCATGAATCAAAGCACAAAACCTTGCCCAAGATTCGGGCAATACCTCTTTTTCTCCCTGTTTAAAATCAAAAAGTTCCTGAAAAATAGCATGTCTAGCACTTGGAGGAAAATATTTCTGCAGGAAAGTACTAATCAATAGATCTAGGAGGTAAATTACTAAACCAAGTTTTAGCTTCTCCTTTCAGTGAAAAAGGGAAAATCTTAGCAACAAAGTAAGTACGCATCTTAATATCATCAGAAAACAAGACATTCATGGTAGAAAGTTCATTCATATGTGCTACCGCACTTTCATTCTTAGTCCCACAAAAAGGTTCTTTCTCGACAATAGCTATGTAAGATAGATCGAGAGAGAAATCATTATCTTCATCTATAATGTTTATGGGAGAAGCAGCAAACTTAGCAATAGGATGGTAAAATAGGAACCTTGCCATCACGAGACTTACCCATGATGGATGGATAGCAGCGAACAATAAAGAATCCAAGTGAACTTAATAAATAAAGCTATGCTCCCCGACAACGGCGCTAGAAAATAGTCTTGATGACCCACAAGTATAGGGGGTGTATCGCAGTATTTTTGAGGAAGTGAAACCCAATTTATTGATTCGACACAAGGGGAGCCAAAGAATATTTATAAGCCTTAACAACTGAGTTGTCAATTCAGCTGCACCTAGAAACAATCTTGCTCACAACAGTTTATCAGTAGCAATAGTTTTGTAGTAGGAATAGTAAAGTAACAGCAGTAGTAAAGTAAAGACAACAGTAACTATAGCAGCAAACAGTAGGATTCGAGTGCAGTAGGCATAGGGATGGATGGACGGGCATTGGATAGACAAATCAATTCACATAGCAATCAGAACATAGGGCAATTGCAGATAAATAAGATAAAGCATCCAAGTACTAGATATGTGTCCCATATATAGTCATACGTGCTCGCAATGAGAACTTGCACAACATCTTTTGTCCTGCCAGCCCGTTTGCAACGGGGCCTCAAGGGAACTACTGGCAATTAAGGTGCTCCTTTTAATAGAGCACCAGAGCAAAGCATTAACACTCCGTGAACACATGTGATCCTCACATCAAAGTCATTCCCTCATGTTATCCCGATTTCTATCACTTCGGGGCCATTGGTTCCGGACAACAACGTGTGTATACAACTTGCATGTAAGACCATAAATAATACTATCATAATGAATCAATAACATGTTCAGATCTGAAATCATGGCACTCGGGACCAAGTGACAAGCATTATGCACAACAAATTGCAACAAAGTCATAAAGCACTAATAAAAGATACTAGGCACCATGCCCTAACAATCTGATGCCATTACATGAACGATCTCATCCAATCCCTACCATCCCCATAGCCTACAGCGGGGGATTACTCACTCATAGATGGGGGAAACATGGATGGTCGATGGAGAAGCGATGGTGATGATGATGGCGATGATCTCCTCCAATTTCCCGTCCAGACAGGGTGCCAGAACGGAGTTTCTGGTGCTATTTCGTGGAACCTGGTGGTGGCGGCGGAGCGGAACTCCTTCTGGAAAAACATCGAACCCTCCTGAGTTTTTAGGTCAGAAGGCAACTTATAGCCGAAGAGGGAGACCGAGGGGCAGTCTGGGGCAGCCAGACCACCCCCTGGCGTGGCCTGGGCTTGCCTGCACGGCTAGGTGGTGTGGCCTGGTCCCATCCCCCCTTCGTCTCGTATTCTGGCTCCAGGAGTCTACTGGTGAAATAGGATTTTTGACATATTTTTCGGGATTTTTCCTGCTAGTTGATTTTCTGCACAAAAAGTAGACACTAGGGCAATTCTGCTGAAAACAGCGTCAGTCTATGTTAGTTGTATCCAAATAACACAAGTTTAGAGGATAAACAATAGCAAAAGTGTTCGGGAACGTAGATACGTTTTGGACGTATCAATAGGAATATATCAAAAACTGTATGTTTTTGCTATCAGAAATGTGCTAGCTTGTATGTGTGTCTCTGTCTAACATGCAACGTACGCGTCTTCCGAAGCCTTGTAAAATAGGTAAATGTTAGGGTACTATCTATGAATTATTGTAAGTGCATTAATCACACTTGAAATAACATCGACCCTCCTATTGGGAATTTATTTATCAAGAATTCATAAGAATGCCACGAAGTTTTTACATTTTGTTGTAATATGAAACTTTACTAGAGGAAGTTAGTTTAGATGCATGTATGATAATTCAAATATATAACATCTAAACTAGAGGGGAAATTACTGATAAATCTAAACTAGTAAGAAAAATTTACGAGCAATCGTATATAAAAAACTTATGTGGCATGATCACACATGATTTAACTAATGTAACAAGTCAGTAGAGGCAGCCTATACTATGCTTAGAGTTTAGGGTTTATGGCTTAATTACCACTAAACTCCAAACCCTTCCCTCTAGAATTATTATGTATATATATGTGATTTTACTATCCATGAATTATTGTAACTGCATTGACCGCACTTCAAATAACATCGATCCCTCCTATTGGGAAATTATTTATCAAGAATGCATAAGAATCCTGTGAAGTTTTTACATTTCATTGTAAGATCAAGCTTTACTAGAGGGAAGTTAATTTATATGCATGTATGGTACTTCAAATATATAACATATAAACTAGAAGGGAAATTATTGATGATCACATGATTTAACTAATGTAACAAGTCACTAGGGGCATCCTATGCTATTCTTAGAGTTTAGGGTTTAGGGTATAGATTTTAGGGTTTAATTACCACTAAACCCCAAACCCTAGACACTAAACCCTAAACTCTAACCACCGTCAAGGACGGAACTAGTGATTTATCACACCAATTATATTATGTGGTTATGTCAAGTAAGTTTTTAATTTAACAACACAAAGTGCAAGTACTATAGGACTTGAACTTGGGTGGGTTGGAACACCCCTCTCCACCACTGGGCTATGCCTCACTTAATCCATGAATGCCCACATAACCCATGTGTATTATACTCATACTAGTACATCTACGCATAGATCGCTCTGATACCACTAAAGGGTTCCATGGCAGAAAAAAATTCCTACTACGAGAACGCACCAACCCCAGATCTATCTATAGAGAAGTACAACAACAAGCGGGATACAATGTTCATACCTTTCAAGACTAGACGTGGGGTTAGTTACTGCACAAACATTGTTGATGAAGCAAATCATAGTAGACCTCGAGGTCTTGAAGGCTTCAAGTGTCCAACACTACTAACAGAAGTGCCTCCTCGAGTTTTTCACGCATATGGTGTAAAGACTTCTCTCGGGCTAGCAAGGCAGCAAAATAAGAAGATCCGGACCAGTTCTAGTGGAATGACTGCATGCACTCGATGGAGAGAACTCTGCCTTGTAGAGCATGTTCCAAACTTGGGAACACGCTTGAGAGGGAGAGATAGAGAGGGAGAGAGATAACGGCAAAGGCCAATTGTGGGATGAGGAATTGGGGTGAATGGCACCCCTATATATAGGAAAAACTTAGGCACTCCCACTCTCCAAGTCTCGAGGTGGCACTAAACAATGGAGGAGAGGTGGGAGGGCTGGTCGCCGGCCTGGGGTGGTCTGCACCCGCGTGCCTGGCCCACCTAGGGTGGGGCCCCCACCATGGCGCCCTGGCCCACCTGGGTCGCTGCCTCCCCCTCTTGGGCCTCCTGCCTCCTAGGGAGGGCCATGTGGGGTGGATTTCTTTTTCTTTTATTAAATAATATATATTTAATATTAATTCATAAATATTAAATACATAATATTTAATTCCTCCTTATTCAAAACACTTTTTGAACAAAGTCTGAATACTATGGTATATCTCTAGAACACTTCCGGTTCTCTCTCTTCCTATTTCTCTATCGCTGTTGAATCAACCCGCATCGTCTTTGCCCTTAAGCGTGACACCCACCTAGTTTGGGAATATTCAGACATGATCGAGACATCTCTCCGATCAATGACCAACAACGGTATCTAGAAACACATGATGCCCCCTATATATTCCACGAATTCGGTTGTTCGCTTGAACTTTCTAAACATCGATTCTTATTCATTTTGCACAATGATAACTGGTTTGGCCAAGACCAAACAATTCGATCTTGTTACCGACAAACATGTTTACTTGTTTCTGTGATATTACATCCTCATGACCTAGTTACATGCTTGCAATCTCATTGATGTAATCTCACCGAGTAGGCCTAGAGTATCTATCAATCACTCGAATAGGCAAACCCCAATATTGATACATATACCTCAACTATCCCTCTAGAATACCCAATGCACACCTTTATAGCCACCCAATCACGGTCATGGCGGTTGATGTGATCAAACTAGCCGTAGGAGATAGTGATTAAACATGATATCATGGTCGAAGGATTAAGTCATTATGCTTTGCTAGATATCGCAATGTCAAACATTGTGACTGGATTACATTGCAATTCTATGGTCGGGTGTGTCCATCACTTCATTAAGTGACCTCGTTGTCAGTTGACATTGTAGTCAAATCATGATTGTGATATCTCGATCATAATCTCCCCAATGAACTAGTACCAGAAGATACTAGGGACATGTTTGTTTATATACCACACCTGTATTAATAAAACTATTATGAGTCTTAGAGATATATCAATAAAACAACTTTTTTTATTGGCCTCTAGGGCATATCTCCTTCACCAACCACTAAGGAGAGCTCCTTCTACTAGAAGGGGACTTCTTCGATAGGTGCAAAATGTTAGCTTGTAAGTTATAATCCCTTAATTTTTACTATGAGACTCTATTATTTCTATCCTGACCCGAAGTTTTATGCTTTTCCTTAGTGGTGGCGAGGAGAAAAAGCTCCCCCCAGAGTCGCCTATTGTTGTTGCAGCCAATGGGATGGCTGCAACCACCAAGTCATCCACCAAATTGACAGAACCGACCAACCTACAAGAGGAGATGGCGGACGAGCTGATCCCAAAAGATCTGGTGGTAGCTCCTGAAGATCCTCCCCAGAAGAAGAAAAAGAATGCTGATAAAGGCATAATCTTATCAGAGAACCCAGCTGAGCCCGACATGAAGAATATAAGTCTCCTCTTCTCCATTCATCGTGTTCTGCTTTATTGTGCAGCCCCAAGTTTTTGATGATGCTTTTCTTTCCTTCAGCCGATAATGCACGAGATGGTCGGTCGTTTAATCAGGATCCAACATGATGCTTCTTTCTCCAAAGGTTTTCTTCTTTTACTTATACTTCCTTTGAATTCTTTGCACCATCGATTTCCACTTTTGATAGCTATGTCTTCCACTTCAGCTGCTGCTGACAAATTTGAGATCATCCGCGAAGCTTCCCTAAAGCATGCAGAGTACCTCAAGACAAAATTGAAGGTTGCGAAGAAGGCACTCCAAGAAAAGAAGGAAGCAGCCAAAGATGATGTGGAAAAATGCGTAGCTGAAGCTGCTGTGATAGCAAAACAAGTTGAAAATATCCGGAAGAGGCTTGAAGCCCTGAGCTCCCCCTTGACGAGTAAGTCCTTCTTCTAGTGCAGAACCCAATTCACCTTGCTTGGTTCTTAGTTCTTGATTTGCTTCCCTTTTTCCTCGACTACAAAGATCACCAATTTCTTGCTAGTGCTGTCAGAGGATCAACAAGTTGACCCTTTGTCAGATGCCCTGAGTGTCTTGGAGGGGAACAACGTTCGAGGCCAAAATCTCGTGACCTGCTCTTGTCGTGCTTGGTGAAAAGGTCGACTGGGAGAAGGTTAGCTCCTCAATCCTAGTCACCGATGCAGGCAAAGTGGTCAACCTCAAGCCTTTCTTCAAGAAAGCCAAGAAATTCTCTAAGGAGCTCCTTGAGATTGCTGAGGAAGAAGAAGCTCCTCCTGCAAAAACTTCGGCTAAATCCCCTTCTGCTAGTGCTGCTGCCACTTCTAGTGATGCCACTTAGTACTTATCCATAGTTTTTTATGTTGAACTGTCTGTAATTAATCCTGTTGCATGTATAGTTTCTAATCTAGGAATTGTAAAACACTTATATTTTGTATCTTTGAATCTTTTAATAGGCTTGAATATTATGTGTTTCTAACGAATCTCCTTGCCGATTTTTTCCGTGCCGTTTCTTCCTTCAGAATCTATCCGACTCGACCACTCCTTTGGCTGCTCCATCTCCTTCGGGTCAGCAATTGTCAGAAACAGAGACAAATGCACGCACAAACATTAATACCATCACTCGATTTGTTGATACCCCACTATATGTAGCTCCATCATATCAAGAAATTGGAGGGTGAGCTTCGGGTTATAAAGGCTCGGGTGGATGTGTCTAGCTCCAAGTAGAAAAGAGCCATGGAGCGCGAGGCGTATTTGCTAGAAGAAACTTCAAGGGAAAGCGAGAGAATAATATATAAGTTTCTTGCAAAGCCCCCCGAGTGCCTAGTTTTTGTTTTTGTGATGTAAAGTGATCCTTCCTTACTTTCTAGACATCCGCTTGAGCACGGTAGAGGAGTCTCGACGCCTCAAGTTTCAGATGAGTGCCTTGATGGCTGCTTCGTCGGGTGCCGATACACATTTTTGGACTGACCACAAGCGGGCATATACTTTGGCGCTTCTTCAGGATTGAGTTTCAGAAGTGGAGGAATTTGTCGAGTGGTGTCTCTCTACCTTGGCGATTGTATATAATGCAATGTTCCCCAGAGACCCGCAACCGTAGGGACTAGCTACATTGATGCAAAAATTCCAGCAAGGTGAACCAATTCACCATTTCATCAAGTTGTAGCTTATTGCGGGTCCCAAGGTTGCCCTTGCTTGGCTACACGTACACATCCCGATGAATGATTTATATGATGTGTCGTAGATTCTTCCTTCTCCTCCGGGTGGTGGCATGATAACCATGGATCCTCATTACGAGGCTGCTCGTAAGCCAGCTATTCGAATAATTCGTCGGTGCCTTGATGCATATCAGGAGTTCTTTCTGAATTTTCCCATATAATTAGGAGGTTAATCCTGTGAAAGGGCATGTAAACTATGTAAAATGTGTGTAAATATTAGCCCAATATATTTGTTGATAATGTAACTTTATATGTTTGTGTCGATGGCTATTGCGATTGCATCCTACGCGATTCGTTAGGCTGATGCCCGTTGGGCCGAATTATCTACTCGGGTCATGGCGTGTGTCCGATGTTTTTGACGGTGTAGCCAAAGGATTTTGAGTTTGTGTTGATTAGTAAAGTCCCCGAGTATCGGTTTGTGATTATGTAATAATCTGATTAGCTGAGCCCCCGAGTATTGGATGTCGCAAAAAGTAAAGAATTGAAACTGAGACTCGGTTGAGAGAACTTAACTTTATTAATATCGAGTACAAAGGTACGTGTTTAGGCGTAGTCACCTAGACGTTGGCCTTATTGGAAGTAGATATGAGTTTTTGGCTAAGAAGCCTGGCCATAGTCCTTATTGAAAGTAAATTGCAGGAAGTAAATATTCTAAGCATAGAAACGTCACAGCTGTGCAACATTCCACGGGTTGGAGTACTTGACTCCGATCTTCTTATCTTGGAGGATATATGCTCCATTGGGATTACTTCTGTGACGATGTAGGGTCCCTACCATGGCGATTCGAGTTTGCGATGGCCATCTTTCTTGAGTCGAAGGACCAGGTGCCCCATGATGAAGGACCTAGGATGCAGTCGACGGCGGTGATAGTTACGCAGGCTCTACTGATACGTAGTTTCTCTTGTGAGCGCGATGTACTGAGCTTCGTCGAGTGCATCAACATTTTCTTTGATTGCCTCTTTAGAGGTTTCTTTGTCGTACAAGATGACTCGTGGAGCCTCGTGAGCTATCTCCACTAGAAGCACGATGTTGGCTCCATGGACCAGGAAGAAGGGAATTTCTTGTGTAGTAGTATTTGGGGTGGTGCTAGGCTCCATAGGACAGAGGGTAACTCATCTACTCAAGCGCATTTTTCTCTTTTGAGTGGTGTCAGGAGCCTTTTCTTGATGCCATTAGTCACAAGTCCATTAGATTTTTCCACTTGGTCATTGGTTTGCGGGTGGGTGACCGATGCGTAGCTCACTTGTATGCCCATGTCCTTGTAGTAATCCTTGAATTATCTAGAAGTGAAGTTTGATCTGTTATCAGTAATGATGCTATGAGGAACCCCTAATTGGAAAACTATTGACTTAATTTAGTTCACAACCGAAGTAACATCTTGGCTGGTGACGGGCATTGCCTCGATCCACTTGGTAAATTTGTCGACTATGACGAGTAGAAAGCCGTGTCCTCCAGGATATGAATTGTGGAGCCCCACCATATCAAGTCCCCATTGGGCAAATGGCAAAGCCAAAGGTATGGGGGTGATGACTGCAAGTGCACAGATTGTCTATAGCTAGTTTCGAAATAAAGATATCGACTCTACAGGGAGCGGGAGTCTAAAGTCTAATAACTCTTGAATTAAATACTACAATAGAAATGTTAAATAAAGTTCTAAGTGACAAGATAAAATTCGAATATTGCATAAAAAAGTGTTTTTGGGTTGTTGGTATAAGAGCAATAATAAGTAAAGTAAAACAACTGAACATAAAAAAATAAGTATCGCGTATGTAAGAGAGATATGAACTGCAATAGGGAAAAGCATTCTCAAGGAGTAGCGGATACACCACTAGCATTATAAAGAAGTAAGGTAAAGATTATTATCATGAACATTCTCAACTATGTATCTGAGGGAGGAACTCCGTATTTGGACAAATAGGCAGCAACCACTGCTCACATCATCCTCATAACCACAATAGTTAGCAATCGATATCAATCGAATTACTGCGCTATTAAGGGACTTAATCCCGTAGGACATATCCCATGGCACGGATAGTGTTCCGTTAGTTTCCTCGGTTCCTAAGTTGATACGTAAGGAGTGCCAATAGCTTTATAGTCACTGTAAGTTCTAACACACCCCCGTCTACCAACAAGTAGTTCCCTCCATCAAGTCCCCATAAGAGGCAAATATTGAGAGGTCGACTTCTCCCAACATCGAGATGAAGACAATCTAACACATGGTCACAACAATGAATATCATAATAAACTTTATCCTATTTCAATATTACACTAGGGTTTCTCCATCTCCCCAAGAACTAAAGATCTACTTAGACATGAAGGCAATCAACATCATGGCAATAACAATGGAATCTATCAGAGATGAATAGTACTTGTATAAATCCACAACGAGTATGGAAATTACAACAAGATCTGGACAAGATGTAGATGGTATGGATGGAGATGGTGGTGATGCAGCGGTTGATGATAAAGATCGATGCCTTAGCCTCCCGGATCTGCGCAGGGTGAAGATGGATCCCGGTGGACGAGTTCCTCCTCCAAATGCCTTCCGAAGGTGAGGTTTCGGCAGTTTCTGGTTGTTCTGTATGTCATCTCTCCGGTCCAGTTGCACGGGGTGAAACTATTTGAGGAGGCGGTGGCGGCACCAACTATACAACAGGAACTATACGACCGCAAAATTTACTCCGGCCGTATAGTTGGTCGTTAAACCGTCTATGTGCTTTGTATGCTTCGGGTTTTCTTCTAGTATTATTGGTATTTCCCAAATAAGCGATTTACATTGTTTTTGACTCCTTTTCTCCTTAGTACAACTGCTCCAAGAATTGTGTTCATTGTATCCATCATTTGTCCTAATCCTGGTAAAAACAGACATAAAATGTGCACGCGAGCGCCGTAAAATACCAAGATCGTAGATCTACAATGCAAAAAAATAATATAAAACATGATGAAAATATGCACTAATCAGAGGGAAGTTCTACCGCAGATGCGTTTGGGTTTGTGGCGAACTGCTGGCGTGCTTCACATGTCCTCATTATGTATTTTGCATCCTGGACCGCGATAAGCCAGTAGAATCCTGCCCGGAAGACCTTGGCTGCTATTGCTCGGCTGTTGGAGCGGTGTCCGCATAACCCTTCGTGGATGTCCTTGAGGATGAGCTTCCCTTCCTTAGGTGTTACACATCGCTGGAGTGCACCCGAGATATTCCTTTTTGTAGAGTTCTCCCTTTATTATTCGGAAGGCTTTGGATCGGTGGGTGATGTGCTGTTCTTCGATTGTATCTTCTAGGAGTTCTCCGTTTATCATGTACGCTAGGTATGGTAGCATCCATGTGGTCTCTATCATCATGACATATTTGGGTTCGTCCTTGTCCTCTAGAGCAAGCGTCTTGGGTTCTGGTGGTGGTGCATCCCTCGAGTCAATCTATGGCTTTGCCCCCTTGCGTGCCTTTGGTTATGTGGCTTGAGTGACTTTTCTGGCCTTGATGGAGTGCTCAATAATTTCCTTCTAGAAATTCCCTGGTGGTATGGGTAGGCAGAGGGACCTGATGTTTCCAAGATTATCGGCTTCCTCGTTCCTTGTTTTGCTGATGTGGGAGACCTCGCACCCGTTGAAGTAACCCTCCATGATGTTGTACATATCGCGATATACGATCATGTGGTGGCTGAAAGCGTCATATTTGTTCATTACTTGTTGCGCGATAAGGTTTGGATCTTCAAAGATTTTTATGCGAGTTGCGTCACTGGCATTGGCCATATGCATACCATGTAACATGGCCTCGTACTCGACTTTGTTGTTTGAAGCATTTAGGAAGCTTATCCAAAGTACGTAGCACATTCTATCTCCTTGGGTGATATTAGTACGACACCAACACCCGCTCCTTCCGTTCTTTTGGACCCATCGAAGTGCACTTGATAGATCTGGGGGACCCATGCTTTGGAGTTCCGTCCACTCCATGATGAAGTCCGGTAGGACCTAAGACTATCATTTTGCACCTCTCGTACATGATGTCTCGAGGGGATTACTCGATGCCCCAAAGTGAGACAAGCTACCTCTAGCTTCAGGGTTGTGGAGGATGTTGGAGAGAGGGGCCTTATTGACCACCACTATCAGATGCTCGGAGAAGTAGTGACGCAGGTTGTGTGCCATCATGAAGACATCGTATGCAAGATTTCGATAATGCAGGTACCTATGTTTGGATGGAGATGGCACCTTGCTGAGGTAGTAGATCAACCGCTGGACGCCATGGGTTTTTCCCTCTTCGGGTCATTCGATGACCAGTACTATGTGGATCACCTTGTTAGTGGTGGCAACGTACAACAGTAGTGGTTCCCTTTCCTTGCCTGAAACCAAGACAAGTGATGTCGAGACTGTTTTCTTGACATTTTCAAAGCCTCATTGGGATTCATCGGTCCACTTGAAAGTATCTGATATCTTTAGCCGTGCGTAAAATTGCAGTGCTTTCTCGCCCGACCGAGCGATGAACGGGCTTAGTGCTGCCACATATCCATCTAGCTGTTAGACGCCTCATAGATTTGTTGGCTTATACATTGTTAGGATCGCATGTATTTTTTCAGGATTTTCTTTGATTCCCCTATCCGACACGCGGTATCTGAGGAGTTTGCCAACAAGGACTCCAAAGGAACACTTCGTCAGATTGAGCTTGATGTTGTACTTGTCGAGATTATCAAATGTTTCGCGAAGATCAACGATAAAGGTCGATTCTTGTCTTGTCGTGATTACGACATCGTCAATGTAGACTTGAACATTTCTGCCAATTTTATTTCCAAGGAAGTTTTGCATCATCTGTTGGTACGTGCCCCTCACGTTTTTCAGCCCAAAGGGCATTGTTTCATAGCAGAATACACCATAAGGTGTGATAAATGCTATCTTGTCTTGGTCTTTGACTTTCATCCTGATCTGGTGGTACCCCGAGTATGCATCCAATAAGGAAAGGGACTGGCATCTGGTGATTGCATCGATGATCTGATTGATTTGCGGGAGTGGGAAGTGATCTTTTGGACATTGTTTATTTAGTGTGTAGAAGTAGATGCACATGCAAAGCTTGTCCATATTTTTTTGGGGACGCACACTAGGTTGGCGACCCAAGTTGCTTTTTTGATTTCTCGGATGAACTTAGCACTAAGTAGGCGATGGATTTCCTTTCCAATGGCCTTGCGCATTCGCTCCACGGAACGACGAAGTGATTGATTGAATGGTCTCGCATTGGGATATATGTTTAGTGCATTCTTGGCGAGTTCCTTGGGAATTCCTGGCATGTCAGCTAGAACCCATGCAAAATTTTCCCAGTGCTCATGGAGGAACTCGACGAGCATGCTTTCCTATGTAGGACCAAGGTTGGAGGCCACATAAGCTGTCTTCTTCGGGTCTGTAGGGTGGATCTGGACCTCTCTTATGTCCTTTGTGAAGTCAAAGGATTTGTCGAGTATGGACCTTGTTGCTTCTCGTAGAACGTCTTGGTCAGCCAAGATCTTGAGCTAGGCGAACTTCGTTTCCATTTCGAAGGACTCAGAGATCTTGTTGAACTTGTAGTCGTAGTTATCTGAGCAAGAGAATCTTCCCCTTACAATTATGGTTCCATTGGGTGCCGGCATCTTCATCATGTATTCATAGTGCGGTACTGCCATGAACCGTGCAAATGCTAGTCGCCCCAAGATTACGTGGTACTGTGATGGCTAGTCCATAACATCGAACTCAATTTCCTCGTGCCTGAATTTTTCTCACAACCCGGAGACAACATCGAGGTAGATTTAACCTAAGGGGACTTCGGCTTTGCCCGGTATAATTCCATTGAAGGAGGTGTTCGTTGGAGCTGGATTGGTCAGAGAGCAATTGATTGCACAGTGTCTTGGCTTAGATGAGGTTGATGTTGCTTCCTGCGTCCATGTAGACTTTGCTCATGTTGAACCCACCAATTTGTGCCTCAACTATTAGTACCGAATGACCTAGCCATGGGAACCAAAGGGGGTGATCGGCTCTACTAAAGGTAATCTCCTGCTCGGACTAGTGGAGATATTCAGTTATTGGTGGTGGTGTCCTTACTACCATGTTGACTTGTCGGCTAATTAGCTTTTGAGTTCTGCTGGACGGGCGCCCCTTCTGAATCATGTTCATTGTTCTCCTGGATCTCATGTACTCATTGTTCTGGGACCTATTTTCCGTGGGTTGTTGCTAAATTACCGTAGCCACTAGAGTTCCTCCTAGTGGTGCTAGTGGTGCATTGAGTTCTAGGGTGCCTGGTGTGGTGATGTACCTTTGGTTTGCTGCCTCGACCACCTTGGCACAATAGGCCCCCTACAAACCCAAGAAAGTGTGTTAGTCCTTCATGAGGTGATTTGAACGTTTTCGTCCTTCTGAGTTGGCATAGTAATGCATGTGGCATGGTCCTTCAAGCATCTGCATAGGTGAAATCGGGGCATCCCGAGGAGCTTTTGGACGGTACTGCTGGGTCGTCCTGCTTGGCCCAGCCTCGTTTCGGTTGCTTTGCTATCCATCACCTCCTATTGTCAGCGTTTCACCTGCCACGGTCTTCCTCGGATGAACACCCTTGCTTATTGTTCACTAGATCCTCGTCATCGGCCCAACGATTGGCAATGTCCCTCAGCTATGCAATTGTGTTTGGCTTGGCTCAATCTAACTCCTCTATGAACTCCTTTCGACGCATGCCATCATTAAAGGCATCGATTGCCCTTTCATCAGAGATATTTTGGCTAGGTTTTTGAGGATGTTCCATCGCTAGATGAACGTGCGTATTGTCTCCCTTGGTTTGTGCTTTCACACCCGTAGCTCCTCAATGTATGCAGGTCGCTTGAATGTGGATTTGAAGTTTTGGATGAACTTGTCCTCTAGGTCGCTCCAACTACTGATGGATTCCTCGGGTAGCTTATTGAGTTAGGACCGTGCGGTGCCACTTAGGTGTATCTGTAGGCTCTGCATAATGGTGGCATTCGATCCCCTGGAGTCGTATAGTTTGAAGATAGTCATCAACCATGCCTCTTGCTCCTGGAGGCCATCCTATTTCATGGGAGAGCTTGAATTCCTTGGGTACGGGTATTTTGCAAACCCAACGGGTAAAGCAACTCACGTCGCAAGGTTCACGATCATCATCGCTCTCATCATCGGAATACCTTTGGGTGCTACGCTCCTCCCAGGATTTGTCGATCCTGCATTGTGTGATTTTGTTCCTAGCGTCATGCCCACTCGAGGACTGCGTGAAGCGCACATTGTGTGGTGAGCTAGATCTTCGGGTTTCTGCCACCTGCCGAGGGATATCGTGATGACACAGTCATCTGTGAGGTTGTGGTATGATCTTGGTTCCATTGTGCGAGTGATGCTCCAACCATGCCGAGGCCCATGAGGGCAGAGTGGTGGATGGCTGCATGTAGATTGTCGGCTATCGGTTGAGTGGCGAGGATGTACGTTTATGCTGCAACAATGGCTACTTATGGTGTCTTGGCTTTGATGTTGACTATTGATTCTACTGACACGAACAACAGATCTTGGTCTCGAGTCAGGTTACGCCTTTCGCCTTCCAGTATGTTATGCAACCAAGAACCACCCATTCTTGGTTGTGAGCCTCCTGTGTTGCTCCCGAAGTTTCTAGTGGAGCTTAATTGTGCCCACCTTATGCTTGATTCATCGACGAACCTCTTTCGCCCCTCCATTTGCCTTTGCAACTTAACAAATTATCTCCTCTACTTGTGAAGGAGATATTGGATAGGCCACCAAATCTTCACGTGTGGCATCTATTGGGTTCACAGCATAGAAAACAAAATTTTCCTACGATGGGAACTATTATACGCTAAGATCTATATATTAGATACAAGCAACGGGTGGATATACATCCATAGAGAACATACCCTCGAAGACAACAAAGCCTTGTAAAAAGATGGAACTCGTGAACGCACACAAGTCCAGCAGGTCCAGTAGGTCCAGCTCTAGCATGTCCATCAGATCCAGCTCCAGCAAGTCTAGCACCACCAAGTCCAGCACCGCAAAGTAGCAGTGCATCCATGATGGCACACATGTCCGGTACCCCAACAACCTCCATCCCTTACTCCAGCAAAGAAGCGGAAGCAACAACTCCTTTTTAGATAAAGCCACCGGGAACATGTATCTCGCTAATCCGAGACCCTGGGGAAAAATACTAGAGGGGAGAGAGATCCTTCACGAGGAGGTGTGATGAAGAAGTGGTGTGAGGGGGGCCTTTTATAGGAGGAGGGGGGTGCCCCTCCCCATGCTCGGCATCCAAGGGGTGACCCTTCACCTCCTCATTCATGTGATGGTAACTCCCTCTACATAAATTTTCCCCTTCACATTCTCCATTAAAGTCTCCACTTTAAATGCATTAAATTTCTCCAAATTTAATCATCTCTCATTTAATAAAACTCCTTTTATTAATTTTATTCAGAATTTTGTTAATTACTTCAATTAACAAACATTCACATAAAACCCCCTACAATATTTCAATATCACATGCAGAACCAGTTTCTGCAATTTCACCCGAAACAATTCCGGTTTCCATCGAAATAATTCCAGCGCTTTGTAATTATTTTCTATGGAACATATTTGCTCCAAATGGTGTCGGTAGCCCTTAAGTGTGTCACCCTACGGTTCGCGAATAATGGAGACATGATCGAGACCCCTCTCAGATCAATAATCAGAAGCGGGACCTGGAGATCCATACTAACTCCCACACATTCAACGATGACTTATGTGATTGTCAGAACCTTTAATGCTAGTAACTAAATCCCTTTGTGTGGAGATATATTACATGTCCGAGATTCGATCATCTGTATCTCCATACCTAGTTTGATCTCGTTGTCGACAAGCACTCTTTTCTCGTTCCCGTGATATAACATTCTAGTGATCTCATCACTTGCTTGCAAGCTAACCAATGTGATATCACCGAGAGCGCCCAGAGTATATCTATCTATCATCGGGATGGACAAATCCCACGCTTTATCCATGAGCCTCTACATAACACTTTCGTAGCACTAAACCCACCTTTATAATCACCCTTTCATGGTGTGACGTTTGATGTTATCAAGATACTCTTCCAGTGTTAGTGATTGACATGATCTCATGGTCTAAGGACTAGGATTACTTTGTATGATATTATAGCAATATAAACACAATGACTTTGATCGTAATGCCACACTTCGGATGAATGCTCATCACATCATTCCACTAATGTTGTGACCTTGTTATTAACAACATCCAATGTCCATGATCAGGAAACCTTGATCATCTTGTTAATCAACGAGCTAGTTTATAAGAGAGGCATAACTAGAAACTTTCCTTTTGTTTATTAAACACACATGTATTAACATTTCCAAATTAATACAGTTATAGCATGCAAAATAAAAATTTATCATAAACAAGGAATAAGATAATAACCACTTTATTATTGCCTCTCGGGCATATTCCCTTCAGCACCTGCCGTCATAGGTACTTCACTCAAGACAACTTTTCTTGCTTTTTCCCATACTGCTATTGACAGCTGAAGAGTTATTAGTTCCCCCTCGCGTGCTCTGCCCACTCCTTGGACAATGTGGTTTTCTATGGGTGGCTCTGATTTGTTCCATCAAATCATTATATGAAGTAACATTATTACGGTCGATGATTGGTTTACCGTCGGAGTGGTATGGTTTCCAGGTTTCTACATTGGATGTATCTGTGGCTCCTATTATCATGTACACCTAATGGCGTGTTAGGTACGAGACAAAGCTATGGTTGTCAGGGTCATCGGAGACACTATCACTAAGACAAGTGAAATCCATCGAGTCCGTCTCTAAGTAGGGTTCAACTTATTTGATCCCGGAGTCGAGGTTGTCATCGAGTTCGCCATCGTTAGTGTTTATGGAAACTGCAATGTGGTGCGCTAGAGCTGATGTTAGCTCTTTGTTTGATCCATCACTTGGACCGTTGAGATCCTCTTGGTTCGAGACATAGTCACAGTTGTTCATGGTGATAGATGGAGGTGGGGTTGTCCCTCCAATGGATCAGACAGAGTACTTCGGTGTTGGTAATGCGATTGCTGACAATGAACCCAAAAAGATTGGATCGAAAAGGTAGAAAGTTTCCTTAGACCTGATGCAAGTGAGGCTTTCGATCATCAGATCCATCTCTTGGTATAGGTTGTCGAAGGCCAGAAGAAGGGTGGGTGAGTGTGGAAGGAGCTCGACGAAGCTGAAACAGATCTGACCGCCCTCAACCGTCGAGTTGTTGCTTGGTAAAAAGATAGCCACAAATTCATGACTCCAACACTTACAGTTCCCACAAACGACGGCAATTGTCGAGGCGTGACCTCGGCAATGCCCATTGGTCTTAGGGCCTCGAGGAAGAGAGAGCGCTTGTGATTTCATCGTCCTATCATACAAACATGGCAGTCGAAGTCTTGCCTTATTATTGAAGAAGATGATTACAAAGTCGCCGATCCGCTAGATGTAATCTAACTCACGACGGGTTATGATTTGCTGAAAACTATAGTACCCACTCCATTGGCTGCTTGCAGACTTTATATGAGAGGCTGGGTCTCAGAGTATAATATGGATTGGTTACAAGATGTAAATATAACTCTATGATTATGTCGGTTTAGGCTTCTTCCTTCATCATCACGTTTGGTTCCTAGGCTTCGGATGCCTCTTAGACTCTTAGTTATTTGTGGGATTTATGGGCCATAGTCTGGGTATGTACCATGTATACCAATCATGGGAACCTGATAAGTCATATATATTTCAGCAGGAAATAGCAAGGAGAGGACTGAGGCATGCCACACTCCTAACAAGGGCAAGGCGTCGAAGCCTCGTCCAACCCTAGATGTTGAGTGTTTCTTTTGTAAGGAGAAGGGTCACTAGTAGAGGAACTTTCCAAAGTACTTAGCGGACAAAAAGAAGACTAGATGGTCCAACTTAGGTATATCAGATATACATGTTATTGATGTTTACTTGCCAGATCCTAAGAGTAACTCTTAGGTATTTGATACCAGATCGGTTGCTAACATTTGAAATATGATACAAGAGCTGCGGAATCCTAGGAAGCTTGGCAAGAACGAGGTGATTGGAGCAAGCATTGCGGTGATTCCCATCAGCACAATGCCTCTACATCTACCACCAGTATTGATATTAGAACTTAGTAACTGTTACTTTGTACCTGCATTATGTAAGAATATTATATTAGGATATTGTATCTTACAAGATGGTTATTAATTTAAACCAAAGACTAATGGTTGTTCAATTAATATGAATAATGTCTTCTATACACAAGGTCCCATGAAGAGTGGGCTATTTTTATCGATCTTGATTGTGATACACACATCCACAACACTGAGGCTAAACATCGAAACACCAATGGATTGAATACCACATACTTGTGGCACTGCAGATTGGGTCATATTGGACATAAACGCATGAAGAAGCTCCATAGTGATGGGCTTTTTAGTTCACTAGATTTTGAATCTTTTGATACATGTGAATCATGTTTAATGGGTAAGATGGCCAAATGACCGTCCAATGGATATTTTGAATGGGCAAGTGACTTATTGGTGATAGTACATACTGATGTATGTGGTCCACTAAGTATACCCGCGCGTGGTGGATTCCTCTATGTTATAACCTTTACTGATGACTCGAGTCGTTATGGTTATATTTATCTTATAAAGCATAATTTTGAAACATTTGGAAGTTCAAGGAGTTTCAGAATGAAGTAGATAATCAACATGGAGATAAAATAAAGTTTGGGATTTCTATTTTCATGCCCTTGGTTGCTTAGTTCTACTTGCTTTTGTCAAAGCTCTTGTGTGAAATTCTCACAGAAGCTGTAAACGAAAGGTTGCCGTTGGGTTCAAGTCTTGACCATTAACTTACCTACTGGTGAGTGGGGCCGCGTTCACTGGGTCTCGTGACCCGCAATCTTTCTCACCCGAAGCATTTGACCGTTACTTGCTGACTAGTGGGCCTCTACATAAATGGTTGGTTACGCTGCTGAAGCCAATGACATGTTGGATTGGTTCAAGGATACGAGGGGATCTTGAGAGAGCTCCATATCCACTACATGTGCATGGACGAGTAGCCTGCGATGGTTTATGACATGGGTATGACTTATCGGGTTCCCGTAATAGGTATACCTGGTACATACTTAGACTGTGGCCCAAAGGCCCACAAATAACTAGAAGTCTTGGAAGCATCTGAAGCCTAGGAACCAAATGTGTTGGTCAAGATAGAAGTACCAAACGACATAGTGGAATATCTGTAATCAAAATTGTAACCGATCCATGTTGGACTCTCAAACCCAGACTCTCATATAAAGGTTGGAGGAGCCGATGGAGAGGGCACCATAGCTTTGAGAGAAATACAGTCTGCTGTGAGTTAGATTGCATCTAGTGAATCGGCAAAACTGTAACCCTCTATTTTCATAATTAGACAGTTCTTTGACTCCCTTGATTGTCTGATAGGCAGAAAAAATCACCAGCGCTCTCTTTTCCATCAAACCCAAGTTCATAACCATGAACATTGCCAAGGTTATCCCTCAACAATTGGCGCCGTTTGTGGGAATTTTGAGCGCTAGAGTGATGAATTCGGCAGCTTCACCTTCACCAAGCACTAATCCGACGATTGAGGTTGATGATATCCATCGTGACTCCATGGATCTTGAACCACGCCCACCCACCCCTCTCTTGGATAGCTTCGACCAGGAGAGATATCTCATTATCGGGGGCCTTAACTTTTGCATTGGGGCAGCGCAAGTTCTCTCCCTTTCGGATCCGATCTTATCAGGTCAGTTGGCTGCAATCACAACACCTGAGGCGATGCCAACATATTCTATCGGCTCCACTAGAAGGGACACATCACATCTGATGAACATCGAAGACAATAGAGGCCACGCCTTGAATCTGGGGATTTGACCGATCTTTATGATGGCCTCTTCTTGGGATCCGATTTTGAAACACTATCACCCACAAGCATTGACTTGAGAAATGGCAGAGAGAAAAGCGTCGACTCCAGAATAAAAAATAGACTCATACCTAGAGTAGGACCCGTGGGATTTCACTTGTATCCAAGACAGTGTCTCCCATAGTTCTGACAACCACAACAACAACTCGTATATGGAGCACCACCAAGTGTGCATGATCATCGGAGCCACAACAACAAACGAAGGAACCTCAATAGACATGACGAACACGGTAACCTGATTAACCAGCCTAATGATATTATTTCAAAAAACGATACAACTGCATGCAGGAATAGAACTACCCGTGGAAAACCGCGTCGTCCAAGGAGGAGGTGGAGCACGCGATGGCGAACGTATAACTATTCGGCTATCACCAGCTTCCTAGGAAAAAGTGAGTAATGCCATCTCGGGTGTAGTACCAATGACACCAGACGCTTCACGTGAAGATCTAATGGCATACCAGTACCTCCTCCACAAGCAGAAGAGACAATTGGTTAAGATGCAAAGGGACTTGGAAGTACGGGAAAGGAGAGCAGATCAATCAAGAATGCGATGAGGGCAACCCCACAACACCTGCAACTCCGGAAGCATAGGATGATCACAACCTGGAAGAGGCGGCTTTCGGCTGAATATGTCGGGTCACTAAAAAACGGGGTACCCTGACCGGCTGGTCACTGGATCCTTTGCCAGAGTGACGATGGCCTCGCGAGGTCAGTTCACCTTGCCATAATCCCCCATGATCCATAGGAGGAGCGAGTGGCCCTTCGGCAGGGATGTCTCAAGAGGGAGGTTGCTTGAAGAGGCACCCCCTTGTTGAGAGGGCCTTAGATTCTATCCCTATGTGTGGCGAGGGCATTTCTGTAATCTCGTCATGAAGGAAGGAAGACGACAAGACCAATGGGCAGTCCATGGGCGCACAAACTATGATGTCTGCCTTGCAAAATAAGAATCAATGTCTGACCCCTTTTGTGGTAAGTAAGGGATGACAGTACTAGCATCGCTGCCACTCCCATATTTGCTACTTTGATGTAAGAGGGCGCTGGCCAGCTCCGCACAGTGGAAGACGTCAGTGTCGACCTCAGCTTTACTGTCGACCGGCGATCAGAAGGGATCCTAGACTTGGACCATGTAAATCAGCCTTGCACACATGTTGTCCTTGGGCGGCAATGTGGTGACCCTTCTTGCCCATCAATTTGGGAAGTGGCCCAGAACCTATATAAAAGGAGAACTACTCCTACCTTAGAAGGGATCGATCCCGATGATCTAAAACCCTAGTATACGTCTATCATTGTACCCTCATGAAGCACATCGAGCAATACCACAAAGCAGGAGGAAGGGCTTTACCTCCTCACGAGGGTCATTAACGTGGGTAAAAATCTTGTGTCCACTCTCTGTCATGTGCAAGCTTCACCGCATCCATCATGGAAAAGAAGATCCGAACGCATGTTTATCCCCCTCTTGAACTCAGGGATCATTGGACCTCTATTACTTCATGGGACGCAAGTCTCTGACATTTCGCGTGCCAGGTCAGGGGCTGAGCCGTGTTTCCAAGGTTTTCTTCAACCTCACCGCCATGGTGACTCACGCCGAAATCTAGGCCGAGCGCGCCCTCCAGCGTGCGGCGAGCAAGGCCCAAATAGACCCTGCGCCACGACACACTGTAGCTGAGCAAAACCCGTGGACGGAGGACGAGCAGGGATCCTCTTTCCACCTATCGCAGGAATGACAACTCTCCACCCGCGACAACACCTCCCTCTTCCGCACCATGTCATCGTGCGAGAAGGGCGACCCTCCCACTCTAGAGGCCACCAATGGCACGGCGTAGGAACTTCTTCACTACCCGCCCGCTGAGTTGGGCAGGAAGAATGATGTGCATGCCTCATTGAGCTCATTGACATTGTTATCGGCTCCCTCAGCAAAGTGTTGAAGGAGCTCGCATTAAAATGAATGACTCCAGGGCTGTTATGCTGCCTCTGCCTTTGAGAAAGACTTGGGGTGCTAAAGCCGCTCCCTAGCTCCAAGGTGCCACCCCTCCCCTGACAACAGTTGTCAGATCATTGCGGCACCCAAAGCTACACGCGCGACTGTGCTGCCTCACCAGGGGCATGAGGACCACGCCGTGGAGGAGGTCGCTACGGCCGGCTGGTGAAACAGAGGTGCTCTCACCGACAGTAAGGAGGTGCATAGCAATGGCCACCTCGTGTTCACTAAAGACCTCCATCATGTGGTGTGGCCACACAAGTTCAGGCTAGAGATGCCTCCGTGCTACGACGGGTCTGCCAATCCTGTTGAGTTCTTGCAGCTCTACACCATGGGCATCGAGACGGCAAGCAGCGATGACCGCGTCATGGGCAACTGGTTCCTCATGGGCCTAAAGGATGCGGGGTGCACCTGGCTGATGAACCTCCCTGAGGAGTCCATCGACTCATGGCCTGCCCTCTGTGAGATCTTCATCAGCAACTTCAAGGGACTTACGAACGACCTCTCACCTGCTACACCCTCCTCTAGGTGCGCCAGCAGCTCGGCAAGACCCTCTTCAAGTTTCTCTAGCACTTCAGCCAGGTTCGCTACAAGATACCAAAATCTCCAACTCCAACATCATCACGGCCTTTTTGAAGGGTGTCAAGGACATCAGGATGTAGGAGAAGATCGACATCGGGGGAGAACCTCACCATAGAGTCGGAGCTCTTTACCATGGCATAAAAATGTGCTAAGGCTAAAGCGGAGCGTATGTTCGGCCTTGCCGAGGGTGAGAACATGCCAAAGTCCTGAAGCGCCACCAAGAGCAAGAATAAGAATGCCAAGCGCAAGTCTCTTGCCGTCCTCGCGGCATAGCCCGAGTGGAAGAGCCCCTATGGAGGCAACAACGAAGGGGAGCCCAGTGACCGCCCGTACTACATCTTCCATAAGCACGAACACGACACAGACGACTTATACAAGCTCAAGAAGCTACAGGATGAGCGCAATAGTTAGTGGGTGGTGGACGGAACAACAACCGGGGTGGCCATCAGGGAGGTGGATGCTGGAACATTATTGACGGCGGCAAAGCCTTCACTAGAAAGGTCACCAAGTCAATGCTGCCCTGTAGCACCACAACACCATGGGTGGGGGCCCTACCGAGGAGAACATTGGGGGCTTGCAGGAGCCAAGGGTTGTCATCGCCTGCATTCTCGGTGCCTCCCAGGCCCCGTGTCCAACGGACACTTCAAGCAGCTCACGCGCGAGATCGCTGCTGCCGCCCGGGGGCTCCCTCCCTGAAGCTCAAGTGGTCCCAGTACACCATCACCTTCAATGGCAGTGGCCACACTACCTCTAGCGGAGTGGTGGGAACCCTCCCATGATTTGCACCTCAACCATCAAAACATTGTTGTCGCCAAGACGCTCATTGATGGCGGTGCTGGTTTAAACGTGATATATACTGAGCCGTTCGCCAAGCTTCAAGTGCCATAGGATAAGCTGATGCCCACTATGTTGTTCTCCAGGGTCACCAGTGGAACTACTATACCCATTGGGCAGGTATGCCTCACTGTCACATTCGGGACCCGCGACAACTACAGGACGAAGATCATCAACTTCTTCATCGCACACGTCGTTCTACCCTACTATGTCATCTTGGGATACCCCGCACTAGCCAAATTCATAGCAGTCACCCACCATGCCTACAACATTGTCAAGATGCCGGGCAGCAATGGAGACATCATCACCATCTGCTGTGACGAGAAGGAGGCCCTGCACTCCCACGAATATGCCTACAAGGCCGCAAAAATTACATACCCAGATGATGTGGATGCCCTTGACTACATCGGAGGTACCGCGAGGAAGAAGCAGATGATGGCTCAGGAGATTGCCAAGGTAAAGAGAGTAGCTACTGAATCACGCCTCCTCGCCCAGGATCATATCATAGACAACACCCAAGGCATCAGGAGGAGGCCAAAGCCACCCACCCAAGGCCTCCCGTCCACTAGCAGGACCCAAGGGGATGGTGAGGACTCCGAGGATTTTGACACCCCTGTGAGTTGCTCCCAACACCCAGTCGACGTGGAGCACCTCTCCCCCTCCATCTGACGACCACTGGATTATGGAGTTACGCTAGGCACCTAAGAGGTAGACAAGCATCTCCAAGCAACACAACCTACCTACCTTACTCCTCTTTTTGGAAGGTGACACCTGGCCCTCGCCATCCTCAGACTCACCTCCTATAAGGCCCTGTACCTACTCACAGAGGCATTGTAATAAGTATGGACCTCTCTGGCATTTTTTGGATCTTGCGCCATGCGCTAGCTTTGATATATGTGCTTTCTCCCCTTATTTTTGCTACTTCCCTCTACATGCATAAGTTTTTCTATATGCACTATACGAGCAGGTCTAGGCATGGTGTCTACCACTAAGCCATCCCCCGTCATAATGAAGGCCTAAAGTTTCGAGCTCTGACTAGCTGAATGGTTCCAGCGGTCACCTCACCCATCGTTCAAGGTGTTTGAAATCCTCGCACAACGCACAAACGGAAACTAATAAGTGCATAGGGAGTATCCTAAGTTCATGTTAAACCCACTATTTCATCCTCGAGGAGCCTAGAGGAAAAACATTGCCCTACGGTCTCCTCCACGAGGAACCTACAGGGCAGCTCACGAGAGCACGCACCCTCATGTATCCTAAGTTCATGATGAACCTTTGGTTTCCTCCTCCATGATATTACAAGGAAAACATTGCCCAACTGTCTCCTCCACGAGGGACCTATGGGGAGGCTCACGAGGGCACTCACCCTCAAGTAGCCTAAGTTCCTGTTAAACCTATGGTTTCCTCCTGAAGGATCCTATAGGGAAAGCATTACCCTACGGTCTCCTCCATGAGGGACCTACATGGAGGCTCACAAGGTAACTCACCCACATGTAATCTAAGTTCATATTGAACCTAAGGTTTCATCCTCGAGGAGCCTACATGGAAAACATTGCCCTACGGTCTCCTCCACGAGGAACCTATAGGGCGGCTCACGAGGGCACTCACCCTCAAGTATCCTAAGTTCATGTTTAACCTGTGGTTTCCTCCTCGAAGATCCTATGGGGAAAAAATTACCCTACGGTCTCCTCCACGAGGGACTTACGAGGCGGCTCATGAGGGAAATCACCCTCAGGTAGCCTAAGTTCATGTTGAACCTACAGTTTCCTCCTTAGGAGCCTACAAGGAAAACAGTGTCCTATGGTCTCTTCCACGAGGGACCTACAGGGCGGCTCACAAAGGCACTCACACTCATGTAGCCTAAGTTCATGTTGAAGCGGCAGTTTCCTCCTTGAGGAGCCTACAGGGAAAACATTGCCCAATGGTCTACTCCACGAGGGACCTACGAGGTGGCTCACGAGGGCACTCACCCTCATGTATCCTAAGTTCATGTTGAACCTATGATTTCCTCCTCGAGGAGCCTACATGGAAAACATTGCCCTACGGTCTTCTGTAAGAGTGACCTACGGGGCAACTCATGATGCCACTCACCCTCAAGTAGAGTAAGTTCATGTTGAACCTATGGTTTCCTCCTCGAGGAGCCTACAAGAAATGTCGTCAGATTAAGGAGAAGTACGCCATGAGGGGTTCCTCGAGGCATGCGGAAGAGAGGGGTGTGAGTCGTACGGCGGTCTGAGATAGTGAGGACACAAGTTTACCTAGGTTCAAATCCGCTAACGGTGGACAGATCCTACTCCTGCTAGCAATCCAGTAATACGACATAGCAGGAATATGGGTTACAAGGGTTTCGCCTGTGCAAGTTGAGATTGTAGACTATTATGGGCTGCCCTAAAGGTTGGTCCCTAGGACAACTTATATAGATATCTGGCCTAGGGTTTACAGGAGAGACCTATCCGGCTACGACTAAGAGTCAGTTACAGAGTACATCTTGAACTACAAGTAACTATACATGCCTACCTCGGTAAGTCTTCTGGGCCTTCCTATAGCCGGACTGGACTCCGTCTCTTCTCCCGGACTGGGCCACCCATGAAGCAGCTCTAACCCGAAGTGGGCCACCCTGGTCAGCGAGGTATAGTGAGGATACCCAGAAAGTATATCCCCAATAGTAGCCCCAGGGAACCTCCAAGATCCAAAGTTGGATTTCATCGTATAGCTTGATATCACTTCGTCTTGCCGAATCTTGAAGGATTCCTGAAACTTTCAAAATAAAGTGTAGGATCTGAGTCTCAAGTTGAGTTGGATTTGTCAATAATTTACTCGTTCTTTCCCGTGGTTGATTTGAAATTAAGCTGGAAGATTCTCCTCATGTCATATGACATCAGTCAAGGTCTGGTCAAATCACTAACAGATGTTCCTGCCAATGTGACCGTTGGTGGGCCCGGTTCGCACGAAACCGAGGCGCCATTTTAATGCATGCGTGGATATCGAGGAGGTGTAATCTTCGTGAGGAAGTTACCATATCTCCTTCCATGATGTGTGGCTAACTTCATAGTGCTCATACACGAATCTTGACGCAGACCAGGTACATATGGGGTTGAAATTTTCTTCTTTCTCCTCTACTTGTCTTTGCCCTCTCCTTCCTTCGGCAGCGCAATGCTCCCCAGCCTCCTTCTCCTTCCAAACTCCACAATGCCGCCCATCCTAGGTCATCGCACTGGAAAAAATGGCTGACGCTTCTTCTTCTGGCGCGGCGATGACAGCGGCGATGGAGGCGGTAACAGATAAAGAAAAGTTCTGCGGGCTCTGGCTCCCTGCGTTCTTGATGATGAGAAGCTGCACTTCGTCTAGATAGAAGGTCTTCTATGTGCTGGAGAGTCGTGTAGCAGATTTGGAGAAACCACCCCCACCCCTCAAGAGGACGAGAGATTTCACTTCAATACTGTTTCTCTGGATATGGAGAAACCACCCCCACCCCTCTTGTAGCAGATAGAGGGTTAAGAGGAAGGTTCCAGAGATTTCTCTGGATATGTACACAGCAAAAAACCCTCTCACTCTAGTAAGTTTTCCAACTTACTCTTTCTTATTGCTGAATTGATGTCTATTTGCAACAGTGAGATATATCTTTGTCTTTTAGCTTGCTGACCTCCCCGAGTCAGAGCTTGCTCCTCATGAGGGATATCCACCTGAGGAACCAGCTCCTCAGGAGGATGGGGATCTTGAATTGCTGCCGGAGGCATTTACCCGGAAACGCAAAACTCCGACGGTTTCCATTGGCACGAAAGAAGTGCCTATTGTGAAGAGGTAACTTTCCTCACAAGGTATTATACTTTATTTCACATTCTTTCCAAATTGTAACGATCTTGAGCTACCACTCTTCAGAGCTAAGAAGCTTGTCAAGTGCAAAGGGAAAGGAAACACGAAAAAGCCCCTGTGCCAGTCAAAACTAGTTTTGACTTTGCCTGCACTCCGCCTTCGACTCCTACCCGACGACCTCTACATCACCGGAGGCTACTTCATCTCCCCATGATGCAGAAGATCCGGCTCAACACTCCGGGACAATGATATTTGAGTCGTAGGCCAGCGTCACCATGGGTGATTTGGCAACTGGTAAGGGTGAACCCTCAAAGCCCTCAGCAAAGACTTTTGTAGGTAATCTCCTGACCATTCCGGGTATCACCAAGCTTGGCATTACTCGGAAAAATGCAGAAGAAATCCAGAAGTTGGCTCAAAAATGTCTGGAGAGCTGGAACATCACTACTGAAGAAGAGGCGCAAGAAGCCGAGGACATAAAACTCTTTGAGCTTCTTGACCAAGTTCGTCTTCGTGACGACAAGATTAAGGCTGGTGTGGCTCCGCCACCACCAGTAATCCCTCTGACTCTCGCCGAGAAGGTTTCTTCCGAGGTGAACATGAGTCTCAACAACCTAACCCACGAACATTATGTAAGTATGATTTTGACTCTTGTTTTACTTTATATCATATCCTCTAGCCCCCAAGCATGGAATTGGATAGGAAATCCGGATTTATGCTTTCATAGGATGCCAAAGAATGAACTAGTATAGCCCCCAAGGAGTCTTTAGTAGACTTCTGACTATGGATATTATTCTGACTTACCGAAAGTTAATGCTTATAACCAGGAATTGTTGAAGAATATCTGCAATAAGCAGAGAAAATCAAATCTCTCCTAGTAGAAAATGATTAATTGAAAATTTCCATGGATGAAGCTGAAGGTAATCATTTCATACCTCATACTTGGTCTTTGATTTTTCTTCTGCATAGCCGAATGTTGATTTTACTGTTATCTTGTTTTTATAGAACTGGTCAAATAGTGATGCAAAATGATTGAGGAGGCCAAGAATTTCAAAACCCTGGAGGTGGAGAATGTTGACTTAAGGAAAGAGCTGAATAAGCTTAAGGAATATCATGAGCGCAGTATCAACGGTGTTCTTGAATCATCGAACATGGCCACCGAGGAATGTGATCGCAAGATTGCCATCCAAGACAACAAAAGCTCGGATCTAACAAATGATTTGGCCAAGGGGAAGGACATCACCCAAGCTCTCCGGGATGAACTCCAGAGTCTTCAAGCGGAGAAAGCCAAAGTTGACGATGCCATCTTTGGTAAGTTTTCCTGTCTCTGACGTTTCTTTTTTCGATTATAGGAGTTCAGATATATTTATGACTTTGCTTTATATATGCAGGTCCTTTGAATATTCTGGATTCTTCCTCCTCCGAGTCTCACACTAGCCGGCTTACTTTAGTTGGAGATCTGCTTCACAACTTCCGCCAGTCACTAGAGGACATTTGTGAAGCCTTAAAGGTTTTCGATATGAACAAAATGTCTACCTTTGAGGTGCGGGATAGGGAAAAGGACATGCCCCGGCTTATCCAAGATTGGAACATGTCTGATGTGCAAACCGCTACACAGAATGCCCTAACAACGGTTATGAGCCACCATGGAAGCATGGAAATATGGCAAGTAACCAAGGGTTGTTCAACTATTGATGAAGATGGCAATGAGCAAAATTTTAAAGACATCATGGATGCTTGCGCCGGATATAGGTGTCATGTGGTTGAGCTAACCAGCTATGACAAGCCATTCTTCACTCTCGTGGAAGTGCAACCTCCGCCTCGAGAAGGAGTTGCGGAAGTTTCCGATGACAAGAAGACCGAGTATGTTATCCTCGTCTCGGAAAGATATCAAGGCGGAGGAGATGTTAGTGCTCCGGTTGATTATCCATCTTCACCTATGGCATAAGAAGTGCCAGAAAAACAATGTGTTATTCTGATAAGATTTGAATGTAATAACTTAGAATATTTATTTTGATGTGCTATCTAGTAAGATTTGAATGCCTTTACTTCTTTAGCACTTTTAGTTTTTTAAATTCTGCCATGCTTGAAAATTACTTAAGCACTTGTTGTCGTTTGTACCTATCGTTTATCTAGCTTTCGCCTCGTTCCTTTTGTGAGCCGACAAACTTTCAGCATGGAAACTTTGCCGAGAAACGGAGCTCAATTGCTAAACTAGTTTAAACTCGGAAACAAAGACGGCTTCTAGTACCAACAATTCACTTCTCGAAAAATACCCGCGTCTGGCAATCAGACAATTTTTTTATCTTATACCCTAAGGTAGCACTTTAGAATCGGAAATCTAACCAGAACAAACATGAGCATAAATTACTTTCAAGTATTCTGGGATTTTTGACTTATGTCACGATCATTCAGAAATAAGATGGTACTATAAAACTTCTCAGAAAATATTGAGTCAACCAATACTTTATTTCTCATTGAACATGTACATATATATGAGTACAAAGAAAGATAATTTTAAGAATAAAAGGGACGTAGCTGAGCAATATTCCACTGTCTGTCTAGTTCTTACGGGTTTATACTGCCTCCAGCTCTCTTTCTCTTCTTAGTAGCAGGTCTTTCTTTGATGGGCCACATATCAGTTAGGTAGTAAGAACCATTGTGCAATACTTGACTAACCAAAGAGTGCCCTTCCCAAACTAGGAAAATTTTAAGCTTTCTTTTTTGCACAAGCCGGAGAAGCAAATCGCCCTTATTGAAAGATCGATTCCTGACTCTCTAACAATGATACTTGCGTAACTTCTGCTGATAGGCTGTTGATCTCTGCTCAGCAATGACATGAAATTCTTCAATTAAATCGAGATCATCTTGATGAGAAATTTTGGAATCCTCTTCGATATAGGCAGCCACTCGGGGAGAAGTATGAATCAAATCACTAGGAAGAACTTCTTCTGCACCGTAAACCAAGAACAAAGGTGTGTACCCAGTTGACCTGTACGGAGTTATTCTCAAGCTCCATATCACAGATGGTAATTTGTCCACCGAAGCCGCCGCAACACAGTGAAGTGGTGCTTCGAGTCTTGGTTTGAGGCCTTGAATGATTAAACCATTTGCTCTTTCAACTTGTCCGTTGGCTTGTAGATGTGCGACTGATATGATATCAAGCCGGATTTTTTGATCATTGCGGAACTCGGCAAGCTCTCCCATACAAAAAATTGCTCCCGTTGTCCGTAATAATACTGTGTGGATAACCGTACCAGATTATTATGTCCTCGGCGAATCATTTGGCTCTTGCTCCATCACAACTTGTGATGGGTTTAGCCTTAATCCATTTTGTGAACTTATCCACCATCACTAAGAGGTGAGTAAATCCACTTGGAGCCCGTTTGAACGGTCCTACCATGTGAAGCCCCCAGACCGTGAAGGCCATGTTATCGGAATTGTTTGCAGCTGATCAGCCGGAATATGAGCTTGTTTGGCGTACTTTTGGCAGCCATTGCTCTTCTTGACAAGCCGTTCGGAATCTGCCTTGGCTGTGAGCCAGAAAAAACCGTGTCTAAAAGCTTTTTCCACTAAAGATTTGGCTGTAGCGTGATGTCCGCATTCGCCTTCGTGGATCTCCCTTAGGATTTCCACTCCTTCCAGAGAAACACAACGCTGAAAGACCCCAGACATACTCCGTTATAGAGCTCATCATTTATTATTGTATAGCTTTTTGCTCGTCGGACGATCTGCCAGCTCAGAACCTCGTCTTCGGGTAATCTTCCATCTACCAAGAAATCAAGATAGGGTTTTGTCCACCTAGGAATCATAGCTAGAACTACAATTAATGGTGAGTCGGATTTGGTCGGATAATCCTCATCAAGTACTATGATAGAGGGAACTTTAAGGTGTTCTAGAAAAGCAACATTTGGGACCTTTTTCCATGTAGAGCCTATTCGAGATAATGCACTTGCTTCCTCATTTTCTATTCGAGGGATGTGTTGAACCTCAAATCCTTTGAACAATTTAGATAGTTCATCGACGATAGCTCTGCATGCCACCATGTGCTTGTTTGCATTACAGTGATCCGACACT
Organism: Avena insularis; assembly: GCA_023614405.1. Classification (NCBI taxonomy): domain Eukaryota; kingdom Viridiplantae; phylum Streptophyta; class Magnoliopsida; order Poales; family Poaceae; genus Avena; species Avena insularis. The sequence continues at coordinate 243,084,668 of CM042688.1, forward strand.
TGTCGAGCAACAATATCCGAGTCTCCATAACACATGAGTCATCGGATGTCGATGTCCTTAGCAATCCAGATTCCATGTAGTAGTGCTTCATATTTGACAATGTTGTTTGTTGCCGTGAAGTGGATCTGCAACACATAGAAAAGTTAATCTCCTTGGGTGATTTGAGTACCACACCAGCCCTCGAGCCCCCGAGCGCCTTAGACCCGTCAAAGTTCAAGGTCCAATATTCTGACTCTGGTAGGGTCATGTTTTCAGTTGTCTCTGTCCAATCAGTAACAAAGTCAGCAAGGATTTTGGATTTGATTGTTGTACAAGGTTTATACTCAATGTCGAAAGCTGAAAGCTCTATTCCACACTTTGCGACATGTCCTATAGCAGCGCTATTGTTAATTATGTCTCTCATGGGAGCTGTGCTCACCACTGTAATCTAGTGCTCCTGAAAATAATGTCGTAGCTTTCTAGATGCAAAGAACACGTCACACACCAATTTTTGATAGTGCAGATACCGCTACTTAGATTCAGTTAGGACCTGGCTGAGATAGTAGGTCGGACGCTGCACCAGGTGTTCCTATTTTTCCTCTAGACTTTCCACGACCATGACGACCCTGACGCTCCTTTTGTTGCAGCTAGATAGAGCAACATCGGTTCCTAAGGTTGCGGTACTGCAAGGATAGGAGTGAACAAATGTACAAAATTCAGGTCTTGTAGTGCAGCTTCAGCCTCATCAGTCCGGACGAATTTTTTGGTCTTTTTCAGGAGCTTGTAAAATGCTGCGGCTCTCTCCGGCTTATAAACCGACTGACTGCAGCAATGCAACCAGTTAGTATTTGTACATCCTTTAGGCGATTTGGCCTAGAAATGTTGAGTATAGTGTTAATCTTCCCCTAGTTCTCCTCTATGCCTCTTTGAGACACGATGAAACCTAACAATTTTCTGGCTGGTATTCCAAAGAAACACTTCTTCAGATTAAGCATTATATTATATTTGCATAGATTGGCGAATGTTTCCTCAAAGTCGGAAATTAGAGTTTCCTTCTTTTTCGACATCACCTCTATGTGATCCACATATGAATGCACATTGCGTCTGATTTGATCATGGAGGCAACGTTGCATAGTGCACTGGTACGTAGCTCCTGTGTTCTGAAGGGGGTTATGAATGAAGTTTTTACTTTGTCTGATTCCTTCACCCGGATTTGGTGATAACCATAATATGCGTCAAGAAAACATAAGAGTTCTAAGCCTGCCGAGAGTCGATTACTTGATCAGTTCTAGGAAGAGCAAACAGATCTTTGGGACAAGCCTTGTTCAAGCAGGTATAATCAACACACATCTTTAAATCAATGGTGTCTTTTTTAGTGACCGTTATAGGATTGGCCGACCACTCAGTGTGGATGACCTCTTCTATGAATCCGGCCAACTCGAGCCAGGCTAGTTCTTTAGTTATCGCTTTTCACTTTTCATCGCCAAACTGTCGTGGAGACTGTTTGATGGGTTTAGCATTTGGGTGTACATTTAGAGAGTGCTCGGCAAGTTCCCTAGGTACTCCGGTCATGTCAGAAGGTTGCCATGCAAAGATATCTTTATTAGCTTTGAGGAACTCGACGAGCGCTCTTTCCTATGCACGGTCCGAACATACACCTATTTGCGTCACCTTTGAGGGATCTCCTTCCTGCAATAGCATCATCTTCGTCTCTTCTGATGCCTTGAACTCCGGAGTTGGCTTCGTCACCTCCTTCTTTGTTGCGGGCATCTTGGACGGGTCGATGGTCTTCTTGATCACCTGGTACCCTTGGGCGTGTAGTATGGCTTCGACGAAGCCAGCATTTGCGTCCTTGCATTCTCTTGCTTTCTTCGGGTCTCCACTGATGGTGATCCCGCCCTTGGGACCTGGAATTTTCATCATATTGTAAATGTAACAGGGACGAGCCATAAAAGCCTAGTAAGCTGGCTGTCCGAAGATGGTGATCCAGCTCTTGAATGGGACTACATCGAAGGAAAGTGCATCCGTCCGATAATTCTATGGAGTTCCAAAGGTAACGTCCAAAGTGATCTCTCCTAGAGAATTTGCTTGTCTTCTAGGGACAACTCCTTGGAAAACCACAAAACTATGATTCAGTTGTGTTTCCGAGATCCTCATCCGACAAAGCGTTTCGACATAGAGGATGTTGATGCTGCTGCCACCATCCATGAGGGTATTGGAGGACCCATAGTTGTCAAAGAGTGGATTGACACCTAGAGCGTACTTCCCTCGCCTATGCAACTTAGGCATATGATCAGCGCGATAATAGGTGATTGTCACTCCTGACTAGTCCAAATACTGAGGGAATTGTCACTCCTGACTAGTCCAAATACTGAGGGACAACTAGAGCAGTTGCGTTGAGCTCGTGCATTACTGCTTTCTTGACCTTGGTTGGTTGAGATCCAAGGAAAGTGGCATACGTGTCTTTCTTTGTTGGGAAGGTCTTCTTTCCATCCGACTTAGGATTTGAAGCTTCTGCCCCCTCCATGTTGTAATACTCCTTGGTCTCTTTATCCTTGTTAGAATTATTCTTTCCTTTTCTTCGCTTGGCTCTGTAGCCACCAGATTCGTCTTTCTTGGTGTCTTCATTGAAACGACACAGCATTTGAGTGGGACGAGCCACCATTGCCGTCCGGGTGATGCACACACATATTATTGGCGATGTTAGCCCAAGAGTAGGTTTTTCCTGGTTGCTGGTCTCCTCTGCCTTGGACTGTGGATGTTCCACCACCGCGCCTGCGGCCGCCTCCATGCCCTCCTCGTCCTCCAGACCCAAAAGTAGCATTCACTACTGCTGTTTCCGTGGTGGGTTTTTTCTTCCGAGGTGTTTTTGCGGTTCTGGGCCTACTGCTTCGGCTGTTTTGCTAACTGTGGCACATCTAGAATGTTCAGTAGTCCCTCTGAATCATCATCGGCATCTGCATACTTGCTTGCCATCTCTATCATCTCCCCAAGATTGGTAAGTTTGTCGCACTTCAAGTGATGACGTAGCAAACCAATTGGGAGTCCTGCAATGAAAGCTTCCATCGCGGTTTGATCGTTTACTCCTTCACATGAGTTCTTGGTGTTGATCCGTCGTCTGAGATAATGCCGGTAAGTTTTTCCGGCCTTTGGGTGCAACGTTGTAGGTCTCCTACCATACAGGGCCTCCGATACGTGCCTTCGTAATTCCGAAAAACACGCTTTGCATGTCATACCAGTTGTGGATGGTGTTTTCAGGAAGTTCATTGAGCCATGACCGAGCCGTCTTCCTTAGCATAAGCGGGAGATACCGGGTTGCAACCAGGCTATTTCGTCCTTTGGCAATGCAGCAAGCCTGGAAAAAATCCTGGAGCCAAGTGTCTGGCCGACCTACACCGTCTTAGGGCTAGATGTGCCTTGAGATAGCAAATCTATCCAGGAAGTTTGTTTGTAAAATGCGCGGTCCGAAGCATTTTGGGCCAACATAGATATTGTTTGACTCGTAGCGCCGCACCTCTATGTTAGAGTTGACCCGATGCCTTGCATCACTAGGTGACAGAGAACACCGTCATGGTTGTTTGATGTGGGTGTGGTGCCTTGGAGCTGGACTTCTGCTTCCGCCGCCACCTCCTCCACCACGACGCCCACCATGGCTCCCTCGAGAGCCGCTATGTTGCTAGCTTGGTGGAGAGGGTGCTTAAGGCAGATTATTTCCGACTGAGCGCCAGCCTCCGTCTGGAGTGTCATTATTCCGGTTCTGGGAGGGTCTTGGTTATGACAAGCCCCACTGCCTGTTTGACTCAACATGGTGTCTGTCGTTCCTTCGTCCGTCTTTTCCGCCATTGTGGCGAGGTTCAGTCGGACGCCTTGCATGTTTAGGAGGTGGCATACTTTGTCGGTCCTCCTCCCAACGTCGCTCTTCTTCATCTTCCCTGCGATTGTTTGACTATTGTCGGGGAGGTTGTCTCGAAACCAGTGCTGCAACTGCATCTCGCTTTGCAGCTGGAGCAATGTTACTCCAGTCTCGTGCGGTTCTATGTTGTTGCCTTAAAGATCCGGTTCTTCAGTAATTGTCTTCCTGACAGTCAGGACAGTAGTGTTGTTCCGGATCCTGTTGGGGCCTTATGTCATGCCAAGCCGGATCCATGTGACATTGGTCGGATTTTGAGACCAGTTTTCTGCTTCCTGATTTCGTGGCCTTCTACTGCTCCAGGCCCTTGGTAAGTAGCTTTACGCCCAACCGGATTTGGTCTGCGTTTGGATTGTTCACCAGGATATCTCGAGTTGCAGCGGTGTTTTCCACTGGAGTGCCATACACCAGATCTCCCTTGCTATCGAGCCGAGGTTCTCCTTTGACGGTGTCATCTGCCTCGAAGAGGGTCTTGTGGACCTCCGGATTTTTATTATCCTGTATAGGGCTGTTCCGTGTCTTCTGGTGTTGTAGGGAGTTGAACTTCCCCGCAGATGCGATGCGCTTTTTCTCCTCAAGGATATTGTTAGCTTCATCGAGGAGTACTTGGCGATTGTAACTAACTCGGTGAATTACGCTCTTAGTTACAAGCCTGGATGAGCGAAAATGGTTAAAATAGTACGGTGGGGCCAAATGCCACTCACAGGTAGACCTTTCGGTCGTCCTAACCATTTCCAAACATCGGGACAAGAACGAGCGGCGTAATGAATCGGCGAAGGATCAACTACATACACAAATGAGTATGTATGCAAGCCACCATACAACAGTCCTCAGAGCCATTCCATCTAAAAAAAATAGAAATATTGCAACGCCATGCGGCAAGATCCAAATATCCTAGATAGCTATAATAGTTTAGGATATCTCCTCATACATCAAACATCAGAGTATCAGGCGGAAGCGGAAAACAAGATCCGAGTACGGATAAGAAGCAAATCGGCATAAGATGCCCCATAAATAAACACATCCCGCCCACAGATCTCATGGATCCCCGTTCCCGGAATCTCTACACCGAGTGATCGTTGCCCACATCGTCCGTCTCCTCCTCCACCCAAAGATCCATCTTGCGAGTTTACCTGCTCATCGAATCAAACAATTTATCGTGTGAGACCCTAGGGTACTCAGCAAGTCTTTATGCCTCTAAAGGGACACAACCTGGGTGACGCAATTGCAGCAAAAGATAATACCTAACAATTTAGGGATACCGCTAACCATCCGCCTAACCAAAGATAGACGGATGTCCGTGAATTAATAACAAGTTATAACAGTAATATTAACAGATCCATCCTCCTCCTCGCTACCAACGAGGAAGCGCATTTAACAGTCCCCCATCCGTTGGCAGTTTTATTATCCATTCCATGAGTGTTGCACTATTTACTAGTCAGGTACTTAGTCAAATTAGAAGCGGTACTTTAGTTATACTTGTCTATGATCGAGAAACTGTGCTCCAAGTCGTCCATAACCGCGGACACGGCTTTTAGAAAGATTTACCTAGGGTGCACAAATAGCAACACACACTAGATCAACCTGAAAACCAAATCAAAACCCAACGAGGCATTCACGACAAAGCGATCACAGGATTCAGAAATGTTTCAGGGGGCCACCCCATTAAGCTACCCGCAGCGAAGTTGGCCGGCTCCGAGACGGACTCAAGGTTTGCGTCAATGGCTGTAAACGACTGGGAACCCGAAAGTGTGACTGGGCTTGTCGATACCGCGAAAACACTCCGCATCCAAAACAGTACAGGTGCTCCTCGCACAATCTTAATTAAAACAGGAAAGCATGGCATAAGTACAGGATAGTAATAAAGCCCCAAACTACTTTGTGGCCCCAAGAAATAAGAATGAATCAAGCTCTGGCTCAGGGGGGTTCATAAGCCTCCCGGATGTGGATAGCGCGAATATTCAAGGAACAGGAATCAAGTACTCGGGGTCCTACGGGACACAAGTGAGCATGAAGAACCAAATAGCAGATATTGCTCACCGGTGCCACTTTCATTAGTTATCCCATTACTACTCAGGTTAAGTTGTTTAGGTACCTCGTTATCCATCAGACACTCACATACCCTACACATGCTGTTCTACGACCCGCATGGCTCAAACAACTCCTGTAGTAATGGCTCATGGGATGGAGGAACAAGCTTCGGTGGGGTTTAAATGTAAAGGCTATGCAGTACTTGGGATTCAGTTTAATGCAATCGTGACTCAATGATGCAAGAATAAGATAGAGGCAATAGGTACTATATGTATGCGAGCATGTGGTAGTGCTAGCCTGGCAGCTCAGTTGAAGCGAGAGAAGGATCTGGGTAGTGCTCCTGGGTTTCTTGATATATCCCCGCAATCGAAGCCTATTCGAAGAAGAACCAAACAAACAAGGGCCAACATAAATAAAGTGCACAAGCATATGAATAAAATGCGACAAGCAAACAATCATGCCATGATGAATGATGCACAATTTGCATGGCAATAATGTAGCATGGCATGGGTGAGGTGTGGAATACGAGAATAAAGCATTTTATGGAGTTTTAGTCACCTTTTATCCTCAAATAAGTTGCTGTAACCTTTATATTTATATGATGCATGCTGCAATTCAGAACATGGAATGCATAAACAGAAAGGTCTCGTCGAGCTGATCATTTTAGACATATCATTTGTCAAATTTGGAGTTATAAAACAAAAGTTATTAATTAATTAAGAAAGAGGGCATTTTATTGTAATTTTAATCAACTCGAAAATTAAAGTGTTCAAAATATATTTTGAAGGGCATATATGAAATCCTCACATTTTTCTGATTTCAAAACATATATTACATGTTTAATTTGGAATTATATCTTAAAAGATATTTGAAAACAGATTTGAATTTGAATTTAAACCATTTTGAAAAAAGGTTTTAATTAAACAGCAAGCAGACACCATTTTGTACTCACACAGATCTAGCCACAGTCATCGCCAAGTGGGTTCGGGCTGATCTGGCGGTAACAGGCGCACCGAAGGGTTTTCTGTACCGCGGCCTTAGCTAGCCCAGGTCGCTGACCGGTGGGTCCGTCGGTGGGGCCGGGCCCACATGACAGCGAGAGGGAAGGGTCAGCCACGTGTCGCGGCGAAGGGAGCGCGGGTTGAGGCTGGAAGAACTAGGGGGCTTAACTGCAAAACGGACGGAGAGGCTGACAGTGGTGCTCGGTGGTACCGCGGGTGGAGGCGAAGAAAAAGAAAGGGGTTTCCTGCAAAACGCGCGGCGGCACTGTTTCTCTTCTTCACGATCTGACGTCTGGCAAAGAAAAACGCCGCGCGGCGCGGGACGGGGGTTCGAACCGGGGATCTGGGCGTGCGCCCGGAGGGCATAGCCGCTGCGGTGGCTTAGGCTTGGTGTCAGGAGGGTGGACGCAGGCTAGCTAGGTCGCTGCTCGGCGCAACAACGAGAGAACGACGTCGGCCGCCACAAGACCGAGGTTTCGACGATTCGTCCGGCGAGCACTGGCGAATACAGCAAGGCGGAGGTTGTCAGGGAGGGAGAGGGTCGTACCGTGGAGAGATCGGTGCGGTCGGATCGTGCAGGGAGGCGACGGAGGGGCGAGGACGCAGACGGCCGGCGCAGCTAGGGTTTGCATCGGGCGACGCTGGTGCTGGCGGCTGTGGCGCTCCTCCTCCGCGTCGGCGTGTACAGGGAGCAACAGGGAGGTCTCCTTGGTCTTCCAGGCCACCTCCTCGACGCGCTCACCGGCCGGAGCGACGAGAAGCAGGGGTAGACGTCGGTGTCTGGCGGCGAGATCTCGATGGTGAAGAGAGAGGGAGGTGGCAGGCTCGGATCTGGGAGAGGCAGAGGAGCCGTGGGGCGGAGGGTAAAGCGAGGGAGAGAGGCGAGGTAGCGTGTGGGCACGGGGTAGGGAAAAGTGGCTTCGGCCCTTTTCTTCTACTCCACGATCACGTGGTCGAGCTGGCTAGGCTGGCTGGGGCTGGTCCAGGCAGAGTAGGCTGCTGTGTGGGGACGGCATGGCGGTGGGGCTACCTGGCAGGTAGAGAGAAGAGAGAGGATAGGGAGCTCGGTTGTAACTTAGTCTAGGGTTAGGAGGAGCTCAGGTCAGCTAGGGCTTGGCTAGGAGGAGGGGTAGATGGGGTGTGGGACCAGGGAGAGGGGGTAGCCAGATGGGGTCATCATGGTAGAGAGAGGAAGAGGTGAGAGAGGTGTGGTTAGGGTTGGCTTAGAACTAGGGTTAGAAGAAAAGAGAGGAAACTAGTGTTAGGGTTTAGATGAGGTGTTAGGTTTTTGGAGAGAGGATTAGAGAGAGGGTGATGTGGTGGTAGGGTTTTTAGCAAGATCAAACAAGATCAAGCAAAAGGAGTGGTAGAGAGAGATGGTGGTGAGGGATGGAGATGATCCCAAAAAGAGAAAAAACCACTTAAACCAAGAGAAAAGCAAATGGCTAAAGGTGGTGGTTTTCTTGCATGGCCCATGCAAAATAATAAATGCCATGTATTATCCTTGTGAAAACAATAATGATGATATGGCATTATTCTTATGCATTCCCAAGAAGTGGAATAAAAGCCAAGCAAAAGAATTTATAGAATTAGATCCACCCCACCCACATGAGCTAGAGAAATAAATTCAAAAGAAAGAACTACAAGCTCATGGTTTAATGGGATGGTGGAATTATAAGGTGGTGACAAAGAGAGGTGGTGTAATTGGAATAAAAGATATGCCCCCAACTCAACTTCGGCATTTAAACAATATATCAATAACCAAATACAATATCAAGAGGCAAATACAATTAACAATGCATATGAGAGAGGAACCAAATCAAAAGGGTTTTATATGATGCTCAAATGCAAGGTGGCATGATGACATGAGCATGATATCATTATGATGCAACAATTATATATAGGAAGTAGCCATTATATTACTAAACCAAGTAGCATTACAATTGTTAGACAATTGGGATGCTACAACTCTCCCCCACTAAACAAGAATCTCGCCCCGAGATTCTAGGAAGAAGAAGAAGACTCAAAGAGGGTAGGATACTTGGCACGGAGCTCATCTTCATGTTCCCAAGTGGCTTATTCCACGGAATGGTGCGACCACTAGACCTTGCAGAACTTGATGGACTTGTTGCGAGTCCTTCTTTCTGCAACTTCAAGGATTTTTGTGGGGTGTTCTTGATAAGACAGGTCTTCTTGGAGATTGATAAGCTCATGGTCCACGGTCCTGCCGGGATCCTTGAAGCACTTCTTGAGTTGAGAGATGTGGAAAACATCATGGACCTTGAGTTTTTTTGGAAGCTCAAGAGCATAAGCAACTTCTCCTCTTCTTCCACGAATTTTGAATGGACCGATGTATCTAGGAGCCAGCTTTCCTTTGATACCAAAGCGGTGCGTGCCTCTCATGGGAGTGACACGAAGGTAAACGAGATCACCAGGGACATACTCCATGTCCGTGTGCTTTCTGTCATAATTGCTCTTCTGGCGACTTTGAGCAATCTTCGGATTTTCAAGAATGATGTGAACCTTCTCCTCCGCTTGAGTTACAATGTCGGGGCCAAACAATATTCTTTCTCCTGCACCCGACCAACCAATCGGAGTTCTGCATTTGCGACCATAGAGAGCCTCAAATGGTGCCATCTTTAGACTTTTCTGGAAGCTATTGTTGTAAGAGAATTCAGCATAAGGAAGACATTCTTCCCACTTCATGGCGAAAGAGATGACGCAAGCACGGAGCATATCTTCCAGAATCTGATTGATCCTTTCAACTTGTCCTTGCGACTGAGGGTGGTAAGTCTTTGAAGTTCAATTTTGTCCCCAAAGCATTTTGGAAACTTTCCCAGAACTTGGAAGTGAAGATGCTTCCACGGTCTGAACTGATCTCAAGAGGAACCCCATACAGAGAGACAATTCTGTTGATATAGAGCTCAGCCAACTGAAATGCAGAAATTGTTTCCTTAACGGGAAAGAAGTGAGCCACTTTAGAAAGCCTGTCAATGACAACAAAGATTGTATTGTTGCCCTTCTGCGACCTTGGAAAACCAGTTATGAAGTCCATCTCCACTTTCTCCCATTTCCATTCCGGGGGTTTCAATGGCTGTAGAAGACCGGAAGGTTTCTGATGGACAGCTTTAACTCTGCGGCATACATCACACTCCGAGACATACTTGGCACAATATCGTTTCAATCCCGGCCACCAATATTGTGTTTTCAAGTCCATGTACATCTTTGTGCTGCCAGGGTGGATAGAAAGAACAGAATCATGCGCCTCCTTGAGAACTTGCTCTCTCAAACCCGGGTAGTTCGGAACAAACATCCGGTGTTCAAAGAAAAGCGTGCCTTGGTCATCGACGTGGAAGGACTCATACTTCGGAAGCTGAAGGTTGGAGATGATCTTTTTGGTGTACGGACCCGTCCACTCCTGGGCCCGGGGGGTGTCACTCCTGGCGGCATAATAGGATATCTAGACTGGCCCCACAGACCAACACTAGTATTTTCAAGACTTTGTCCTCACTGCGCCCTTTTACCCATTTCCCGGTCGGTCACCCATCCTAGAATTGCTCTAGGCCAAGCACACTTAACCTTAGAGTTCTTTACGAATGAGCTTCCGGAAAAGAAGTTGCAACTTGTTGGTATGAGTATTCTATCAATCCTATTAAGCCATGTGTCTAGTCTCACATACACCCACCCTTTAGAAGATCGATGCCCTCATCGATCAAGCACACCCCAGGAACGTTCCCTCTTGGCACACGTCCAAGGTCGCACATGTGCCATGCCGTGTCCACTCCGGGCCACACGCGCCATGCTCCACATGTCCCGCCACTGACCCACACACACTCGTGTAATCGCAAGGGTCAGCTATGATACCAATTGTAACTACCTCGATGAATTACGCTCTTAGTTACAAGCCTGGATGAGCGGAAATGGTTAAAATATTACGGTGGGGCCAAATGCCACTCACAGGTAGACCTTTCGGCCGTCCTAACCATTTCCAAACATCGGGACAAGAACGAGCGGCGTAATCGGCAGGCGAAGGGATAAACTACATACATAAATGAGTATGTATGCAAGCCACCATACAGCAGTCCTCAGAGCCATTCCATCTAAAAAAATAGAAATATTGCAACGCCATGCGGCAAGATCCAAATATCCTAGATAGCTATAATAGTTTAGGATATCTCCTCATACATCAAACATCAGAGTATCAGGCGGAAGCGGAAAACAAGATCCGAGTACGGATAAGAAGCAAATCGGCATAAGATGCCCCATAAATAAACACATCCCGCCCACAGATCTCACGGATCCTCGCTCTCGAATCTCTACACCGAGTGATCGCTGCCCACATCGTCCATCTCCTCCACCCAAGATCCATCTTGCGAGTTTACATTGCTCATCCGAATCAAACAATTTATCGTGTGGAGACCCTAGGGTACTCAAGAAGTCTTTATGCCTCTAAAGGGACACAACCTGGGTGACGAATTGCAGCAAAGATAATACCTAACAATTTAGGGATACTGCTAACCATCCGCCTAACCAAAGATAGACGGATGTCCGTGAATTAATAACAACAGTTATAACAGAATATTAACAGATCCATCCTCCTCCTCGCTACCAACGAGGAAGCGATTTTACCCCGATCCGTTGGCAGTTTTATTATCCATTCCATGAGTGTTGCACTATTTACTAGTCAGGTACTTAGTCAAATTAGAAGCGGTACTTTAGTTATACTTGTCTATGATCGAGAAACTATGCTCCAAGTCGTCCATAACCGCGGACACGGCTTTCAGAAAGATTTACCCTGCAGGGGTAAACAAATAGCAACACACACTCGATCAACCTTGGAAAAACCAAATCAAAACCCAACGAGGCATTCACGACAAAGCGATCACAGGATTCAGAAATGTTTCAGGGGGCCACCCCATTAAGCTACCCGCAGTGAAGTTGGCCGGCTCCGAGACGAACTCAAGGTTTGCGTCAATGGCTGTAAACGACTGGGAACCCGAAAGTGTGACTGGGCTTGTCGATACCGCGAAAACACTCCGCATCCAAAACAGTACAGGTGCTCCTCGCACAATCTTAAATAAAGCAGTAAAGCATGGCATAAGTACAAGATAGTAATAAAGCCCCAAACTACTTTGTGGCCCCAAGAAATAAGAATGAATCAAGCTCTGGCTCAGGGGGGTTCATAAGCCTCCCGGATGTGGATAGCACGAATATTCAAGGAACAGGAATCAAGTACTCGGGGTCCTACGGGACACAAGTGAGCATGAAGAACCAAATAGCAGATATTGCTCACCGGTGCCACTTTCATTAGTTATCCCATTACTACTCAGGTTAAGTTGTTTAGGTACCTCGTTATCCATCAGACACTCACATACCCTACACATGCTGTTCTACGACCCACATGGCTCAAACAACTCCTGTAGTAAAGGCTCATGGGATGGAGGAACAAGTTTCGGTGAGGTTTAAATGTAAAGGCTATGCAGTACTTGGAATTCAGTTTAATGCAATCGCGACTCAACGGTGCAAGAATAAGATAGAGGCAATAGGTACTATATGTATGCGAGCATGTGGTAGTGCTTGCCTAGCAGCTCAGTTGAAGCGAGAGAAGGATCTGGGTAGTGCTCCTGGGTTTCTTGATATATCCCTTGCTCAGCGTCTATTCGAAGAAGAACCAAACAAACAAGGGCCAACATAAATAAAGTGCACAAGCATATGAATAAAATGCGACAAGCAAACAATCATGCCATGATGAATGATGCACAATTTGCATGGCAATAATGTAGCATGGCATGGGTGAGGTGTGGAATACGAGAATAAAGCATTTTATGGAGTTTTAGTCACCTTTTATCCTCAAATAAGTTGCTGTAACCTTTATATTTATATGATGCATGCTGCAATTCAGAACATGGAATGCATAAACAGAAAGGTCTCGTCGAGCTGATCATTTTAGACATATCATTTGTCAAATTTGGAGTTATAAAACAAAAGTTATTAATTAATTAAGAAAGAGGGCATTTTATTGTAATTTTAATCAACTCGAAAATTAAAGTGTTCAAAATATATTTTGAAGGGCATATATGAAATCCTCACATTTTTCTGATTTCAAAACATATATTACATGTTTAATTTGGAATTATATCTTAAAAGATATTTGAAAACAGATTTGAATTTGAATTTAAACCATTTTGAAAAAGGTTTTAATTAAACAGCAAGCAGACACCATTTTGTACTCACACAGATCTAGCCACAGTCACCGCCAAGTGGGTCCGGGCTGATCTGGCGGTAACAGGCGCACCGAAGGGTTTTCTGTACCGCGGCCTTAGCTAGCCCAGGTCGCTGACCGGTGGGTCCGTCGGTGGGGCCGGGCCCACATGACAGCGAGAGGGAAGGGTCAGCCACGTGTCGCGGCGAAGGGAGCGCGGGTTGAGGCTGGAAGAACTAGGGGGCTTAACTGCAAAACGGACGGAGAGGCTGACAGTGGGGCTCGGTGGTACCGCGGGTTGAGGCGAAGAAAAAGAAAGGGGTTTCCTGCAAAACGCGCGGCGGCACTGTTTCTCTTCTTCGCGATCTGACGTCTGGCGAAGAAAAACGCCGCGCGGCGCGGGACGGGGGTTCGAACCGGGGATCTGGGCGTGCGCGCGGAGGGCATAGCCGCTGCGGTGGCTTAGGCTTGGTGTCAGGAGGGTGGACGCAGGCTAGCTAGGTCGCTGCGCGGCGCAGCAACGAGAGAACGACGTCGGCCGCCGCGCACCGAGGCCGTTCGACGATTCGTCCGGCGAGCACTGGCGAATACAGCAAGGCGGAGGTTGTCAGGGAGGGAGAGGGTCGTACCGTGGAGAGATCGGTGCGGTCGGATCGTGCAGGGAGGCGACGGAGGGGCGAGGATGCAGATGGCCGGTGCAGCTAGGGTTTGCGTCGGGCGAAGCTGGTGCTGGCGGCTGTGGCGCTCCTCCTCCGCGTCGGCGTGTACAGGGAGAAACAGATAGGTCTCCTTGGTCTTCCAGGCCACCTCCTCGATGCGCTCACCGGCCGGAGCGACGAGAAGCAGGGGTAGACGTCGGTGTCTGGCAGCGAGATCTGGCGACGGTGAAGAGAGAGGGGAGGTGCGGCAGGGCTCTGGGCGGATCTGGGAGAGAGGCGAGGTAGCGTGTGGGCACGGGGTAGGGAAAAGTGGCTTCGGCCCTTTTCTTCTACTCCTCGATCACGTGGTCGAGCTGGCTGGGCTGGCTGGGGCTGGTCCAGGGCAGGGCAGGTAGGGCTGCCAGGTGGGGACGGCATGGCGGTGGGGCTACCTGGCAGGTAGAGAGAAGAGAGAGGATAGGGAGCTCGGTTGTAACTTAGTCTAGGGTTAGGAGGAGCTCAGGTCAGCTAGGGCTTGGCTAGGAGGAGGGGTAGATGGGGTGTGTGACCAGGGAGAGGGGGTAGCCAGGTGGGGTCATTACGGTAGAGAGAGGAAGAGGTGAGAGAGGTGTGGTTAGGGTTGGCTTAGAACTAGGGTTAGAAGAAAAGAAAGGAAACTAGTGTTAGGGTTTAGATGAGGTGTTAGGTTTTTGGAGAGAGGATTAGAGAGAGGGTGATGTGGTGGTAGGGTTTTTAGCAAGATCAAACAAGATCAAGCAAAAGGAGTGGTAGAGAGAGATGGTGGTGAGGGATGGAGATCATCCCAAAAAGAGAAAAACCCACTTAAACCAAGAGAAAAGCAAATGGCTAAAGGTGGTGGTTCTCTTGCATGGCCCAAGCAAAATAATAAATGCCATGTATTATCCTTGTGAAAACAATAATGATGATATGGCATTATTCTTATGCATTCCCAAGAAGTGGAATAAAATCCAAGCAAAAGAATTTATAGAATTAGATCCACCCCACCCACATGAGCTAGAGAAATAAATTCAAAAGAAAGAACTACAAGCTCATGGTTTAATGGGATGGTGGAATTATAAGGTGGTGACAAAGAGAGGTGGTGTAATTGGAATAAAAGATATGCCCCCAACTCAACTTGGGCATTTAAACAATATATCAATAACCAAATACAATATCAAGAGGCAAATACAATTAACAATGCATATGAGAGAGGAACCAAATCAAAAGGGTTTTATATGATGCTCAAATTCAAGGTGGCATGATGACATGAGCATGATATCATTATGATGCAACAATTATATATAGGAAGTAGCCATTATCTTACTAGACCAAGTAGCATTACAATTGTTAGACAATTGGGATGCTACAACTCTCCCCCACTAAACAAGAATATCGCCCCGAGATTCTAGGAAGAAGAAGAAGAAGACTTAAAGAGGGTAGGATACTTGGCACGGAGCTCATCTTCACGTTCCCAAGTGGCTTCTTCCACGGAATGGTGCGACCACTGGACCTTGCAGAACTTGATGGACTTGTTGCGAGTCCTTCTTTTTGCGACTTCAAGGATTTTTGTGGGGTGTTCTTGATAAGACAGGTCTTTTTGGAGATTGATAAGCTCATGGTCCACGGTCCTGCCGGGATCCTTGAAGCACTTCTTGAGTTGAGAGATGTGGAAAACATCATGGACCTTTAGTTTTTCCGGAAGCTCAAGAGCATAAGCAACTTCTCCTCTTCTTCCACGAATTTTGAATGGACCGATGTATCTAGGAGCCAGCTTTCCTTTGATACCAAAGCGGTGCGTGCCTCTCATGGGAGTGACACGAAGGTAAACGAGATCACCAGGGACATACTCCATGTCCGTGTGCTTTCTGTCATAATTGCTCTTCTGGCGACTTTGAGCAATCTTCGGATTTTCAAGAATGATGTGAACCTTCTCCTCCGCTTGAGTTACAATGTCGGGGCCAAACAATATTCTTTCTCCTGCACCCGACCAACCAATCGGAGTTCTGCATTTGCGACCATAGAGAGCCTCAAATGGTGCCATCTTTAGACTTTTCTGGAAGCTATTGTTGTAAGAGAATTCAGCATAAGGAAGACATTCTTCCCACTTCATGGCGAAAGAGATGACGCAAGCACGGAGCATATCTTCCAGAATCTGATTGATCCTTTCAACTCGTCCTTGCGACTGAGGGTGGTAAGCTGTGCTGAAGTTCAATTTTGTTCCCAAAGCATTTTGGAAACTTTCCCAGAACTTGGAAGTGAAGATGCTTCCACGGTCTGAACTGATCTCAAGAGGAACCCCATACAGAGAGACAATTCTGTTGATATAGAGCTCAGCCAACTGAAATGCAGAAATTGTTTCCTTGACGGGAAAGAAGTGAGCCACTTTAGAAAGCCTGTCAATGACAACAAAGATTGCATTGTTGCCCTTCTGCGACCTTGGAAAACCAGTTATGAAGTCCATCTCCACTTTCTCCCATTTCCATTCCGGGGGTTTCAATGGCTGTAGAAGACCGGAAGGTTTCTGATGGACAGCTTTAACTCTGCGGCAGACATCACACTCCGAGACATACTTGGCACAATATCGTTTCAATCCTGGCCACCAATATTGTGTTTTCAAGTCCATGTACATCTTTGTGCTGCCAGGGTGGATAGAAAGAACAGAATCATGCGCCTCCTTGAGAACTTGCTCTCTCAAACCTGGGTAGTTCGGAACAAACATCCGGTGTTCAAAGAAAAGCGTGCCTTGGTCATCGACGTGGAAGGACTCATACTTCGGAAGCTGAAGGTTGGAGATGATCTTTTTGGTGTACGGACCCGTCCACTCCTGGGCCCGGGGGGTGTCACTCCTGGCGGCATAATAGGATATCTAGACTGGCCCCACAGACCAACACTAGTATTTTCTGCGCACTTTGTCCTCACCCGTGCGCACCCGGTTACCCATTTCCCGGTTGGTCACCCATCCTAGAATTGCTCTAGGCCAAGCACGCTTAACCTTAGAGTTCTTTTCGAATGAGCATCCGGAAAAGAAGTTGCAACTTGTTGGTATGAGTATTCTATCAATCCTATTAAGCCATGTGTCTGGTCTCACATACACCCACCCTTTAGAAGATCGATGCCCTCATCGATCAAGCACACCCCAGGAACGTTCCCTCTTGGCACACGTGCGTCCGGTCAGTGAAGCACATGTTCCATGCCGTGTCCACTCCGGGCCACACGCGCCATGCTCCACATGTCCCGCCACTGACCCACACACACTCGTGTAATCGCAAGGGTCGGCTCTGATACCAATTGTAACTACCTCGGTGAATTACGCTCTTAGTTACAAGCCTGGATGAGCGGAAATGGTTAAAGTAGTACGATGGGGCCAAATGCCACTCACAGGTAATCATTTCGGCCGTCCTAACCATTTCCAAACATCGGGACAAGAACGAGCGGCGTAATCGGCAGGCGAAGGGATCAACTACATACACAAATTAGTATGTATGCAAGCCACCATACAGCAGTCCTCAGAGCCATTCCATCTAAAAAAATAGAAATATTGCAACGCCATGCGGCAAGATCCAAATATCCTAGATAGCTATAATAGTTTAGGATATCTCCTCATACATCAAACATCAGAGTATCAGGCGGAAGCGGAAAACAAGATCCGAGTACGGATAAGAAGCAAATCGGCATAAGATGCCCCATAAATAAACACATCCCGCCCACAGATCTCACGGATCCCGCTCCGGAATCTCTACACCGAGTGATTGTTGCCCACATCGTCCGTCTCCTCCACCCAAAGATCCATCTTGCGAGTTTACTGCTCATCTGAATCAAACAATTTATCGTGTGAGACCCTAGGGTACTCAGCAAGTCTTTATGCCTCTAAAGGGACACAACACAGGGTGACGAATTGCAGCAAAAGATAATACCTAACAATTTAGGATACTCGCTAACCATCCGCCTAACCAAAGATAGACGGATGTCCGTGAATTAATAACAACAGTTATAACATAATATTAACAGATCCATCCTCCTCTCGCTACTAACGAGGAAGCGGACGAATCTCCCCCATCCGTTGGCAGTTTTATTATCCATTCCATGAGTGTTGCACTATTTACTAGTCAGGTACTTAGTCAAATTAGAAGCGGTACTTTAGTTATACTTGTCTATGATCGAGAAACTGTGCTCCAAGTCGTCCATAACCGCGGACACGGCTTTCAGAAAGATTTACCCTGCAGGGGTGCACAACAAGCAACACACACTCGATCAACCTCGGAAAAACCAAATCAAAACCCAACGAGGCATTCACGACAAAGCGATCACAGGATTCAGAAATGTTTCAGGGGGGCACCCCATTAAGCTACCCGCAGCGAAGTTGGCCGGCTCCGAGACGGACTCAAGGTTTGCGTCAATGGCTGTAAACGACTTGGAACCCGAAAGTGTGACTGGGCTTGTCGACATGAAAACACTCCGCATCCAAAACAGACAGTGCTCCTCGCACAATCTTAAATAAAGCAGTAAAGCATGGCATAAGTACAGGATAGTAATAAAGCCCCAAACTACTTTGTGGCCCCAAGAAATAAGAATGAATCAAGCTCGGGCTCAGGGGGGTTCATAAGCCTCCCGGATGTGGATAGCGCGAATATTCAAGGAACAGGAATCAAGTACTCGGGGTCCTACGGGACACAAGTGAGCATGAAGAACGAAATAGCAGATATTGCTCACCGGTGCCACTTTCATTAGTTATCCCATTACTACTCAAGTTAAGTTGTTTAGGTACCTCGTTATCCATCAGACACTCACATACCCTACACATGCTGTTCTACGACCCGCATGGCTCAAACAACTCCTGTAGTAAAGGCTCATGGAATGGAGGAACAAGCTTCGGTGGGGTTTAAATGTAAAGGCTATGCAGTACTTGGGATTCAGTTTAATGCAATCGCGACTCAATGATGCAAGAATAAGATAGAGGCAATAGGTACTATATGTATGCGAGCATGTGGTAGTGCTTGCCTGGCAGCTCAGTTGAAGCGAGAGAAGGATCTGGGTAGTGCTCCTGGGTTTCTTGATATATCCCCGCCGCATTCTATTCAAGAAGAACCAAACAAACAAGGGCCAACATAAATAAAGTGCACAAGCATATGAATAAAATGCGACAAGCAAACAATCATGCCATGATGAATGATGCACAATTTGCATGGCAATAATGTAGCATGGCATGGGTGAGGTGTGGAATACGAGAATAAAGCATTTTATGGAGTTTTAGTCACCTTTTATCCTCAAATAAGTTGCTGTAACCTTTATATTTATATGATGCATGCTGCAATTCAGAACATGGAATGCATAAACAGAAAGGTCTCGTCGAGCTGATCATTTTAGACATATCATTTGTCAAATTTGGAGTTATAAAACAAAAGTTATTAATTAATTAAGATAGAGGGCATTTTATTGTAATTTTAATCAACTCGAAAATTAAAGTGTTCAAAATATATTTTGAAGGGCATATATGAAATCCTCACATTTTTCTGATTTCAAAACATATATTACATGTTTAATTTGGAATTATATCTTAAAAGATATTTGAAAACAGATTTGAATTTGAATTTAAACCATTTTGAAAAAGGTTTTAATTAAACAGCAAGCAGACACCATTTTGTACTCACACAGATCTAGCCACAGTCACCGCCAAGTGGGTCCGGGCTGATCTGGCGGTAACAGGAGCACCGAAGGGTTTTCTCATGCCTTAGCTAGCCAGTGTCGACCGGTGGGTCCATCGGCGGGCCGCCCACATGATGAGAGGAAGGGTCACCACGTGTCGCGCGCGAACGGGTTGAGGCTGGAAGAACTAGGGGCTTAACTGCAAAACGGATGGAGAGGCGTGAGGGGCTCGGTGGTACCATGGTTGAGGCGAAGAAAAGAAAGGGTTTCTCGCAAAACGCAGCGCTTGTTTCTCTTCTTCGCGATCGGCGTCTGGCGAAAAACGCCCTTGGCTGACGGGTTCGAACCGGGGATCTGGGCGTGCGCGCGGAGGGCATAGCCGCTGCGGTGGCTTAGGCTTGGTGTCAGGAGGGTGGACGCAGGCTAGCTAGGTCGCTGCGCGGCGCAGCAACGAGAGAACGACGTCGGCCGCCGCGCACCGAGGCCGTTCGACGATTCGTCCGGCGAGCACTGGCGAATACAGCAAGGCGGAGGTTGTCAGGGAGGGAGAGGGTCGTACCATGGAGAGATCGGTGCGGTCGGATCGTGCAGGGAGGCGACGGAGGGGCGAGGACATAGACGGCCGGTGTAGCTAGGGTTTGCGTCGGGCGACGCTGGTGCTGGCGGCTGTGGCGCTCCTCCTCCGCGTCGGCGTGTACAGGGAGCAACAGGGAGGTCTCCTTGGTCTTCCAGGCCACCTCCTCGACGCGCTCACCGGCCGGAGCGACGAGAAGCAGGGGTAGACGTCGGTGTCTGGCGGCGAGATCTGGCGACGGTGAAGAGAGAGGGGAGGTGCGGCAGGGCTCTGGGCGGATCTGGGAGAGGCAGAGGAGCCGTGGGGCGGAGGGTAAAGCGAGGGAGAGAGGCGAGGTAGCGTGTGGGCACGGGGTAGGGAAAAGTGGCTTCGGCCCTTTTCTTCTACTCCACGATCACGTGGTCGAGCTGGCTGGGCTGGCTGGGGCTGGTCCAGGGCAGGGCAGGTAGGGCTGCCAGGTGGGGACGGCATGGCGGTGGGGCTACCTGGCAGGTAGAGAGAAGAGAGAGGATAGGGAGCTCGGTTGTAACTTAGTCTAGGGTTAGGAGGAGCTCGGGTCAGCTAGGGCTTGGCTAGGAGGAGGGGTAGATGGGGTGTGGGACCAGGGAGAGGGGGTAGCTAGGTGGGGTCATCATGGTAGAGAGAGGAAGAGGTGAGACAGGTGTGGTTAGGGTTGGCTTAGAACTAGGGTTAGAAGAAAAGAGAGGAAACTAGTGTTAGGGTTTAGATGAGGTGTTAGGTTTTTGGAGAGAGGATTAGAGAGAGGGTGATGTGGTGGTAGGGTTTTTAGCAAGATCAAACAAGATCAAGCAAAAGGAGTGGTAGAGAGAGATGGTGGTGAGGGATGGAGATGATCCCAAAAAGAGAAAAACCCACTTAAACCAAGAGAAAAGCAAATGGCTAAAGGTGGTGGTACTCTTGCATGGCCCATGCAAAATAATAAATGCCATGTATTATCCTTGTGAAAACAATAATGATGATATGGCATTATTCTTATGCATTCCCAAGAAGTGGAATAAAAGCCAAGCAAAAGAATTTATAGAATTAGATCCACCCCACCCACATGAGCTAGAGAAATAAATTCAAAAGAAAGAACTACAAGCTCATGGTTTAATGGGATGGTGGAATTATAAGGTGGTGACAAAGAGAGGTGGTGTAATTGGAATAAAAGATATGCCCCCAACTCAACTTGGGCATTTAAACAATATATCAATAACCAAATACAATATCAAGAGGCAAATACAATTAACAATGCATATGAGAGAGGAACCAAATCAAAAGGGTTTTATATGATGCTCAAATGCAAGGTGGCATGATGACATGAGCATGATATCATTGTGATGCAACAATTATATATAGGAAGTAGCCATTATCTTACTAGACCAAGTAGCATTACAATTGTTAGACAATTGGGATGCTACAGCGATGCGCTTCTAGGGCTTGGGCCATGTCTTCCAACTCTACAGGTGCAATATCTACGGCGGTAGGGATTAGCGTAGTTAGCGCGTCTTCGAGGATTTTACAGGCACCAGGGGTAACCATGTGTCGATCCACCGGTGTGTCGTTTCGCTCGTATCGGATTTGAGCTCCATCTGTGTCTTCTTCATAATCTTCAGCGATTACCTCCTCAGCCGGAGGGTCCTTTGCTGGAGTCTTCTTCTTCGTCTTCTTTGCCTTCTTGGCAGCGCCGATAGCAAAGACGGCTTTGGGTCCGTTTCCTGGAGTCAAGCTCTGATCAGTACTTTCGGACATCTGGGCGTCTGGATTGTCTCCAAGATCGATATCATCCTGCATTTTGGGACAGTTTTCTCCGGATCCTTCATCCATGGCTTCTCCTTCTTCTGCAGCCTTGGAGTTGAACTCCACTTCATATTCTGTGGAGAACTTTCGGAAATCTGTCATCGTCATTGATTCATCCGAAGATGCCGATAAGTCGGTGTTTGTTCCGATTGCCTCCAGCACCGAGTCCTTGTTGTCTCCAGTATCGATAGAGCCGGATCCGGATCCAACGTATCCGAGAAAGTGCGATGTGTGCGCCCTGAGGTAGTTGCGGCTTTCCTCACTGGCTTCCTTAAAACACCTAATGGTCTCCAGGATCCGAAGTTGTTGTCGACTTGCTCCTCCCGAGATGCGACCTCGCTGGGGAGATCGTCCTGAGATTTGACCTCGCTAGGGAGATCCACTTCAGATTCGATGTCCACAGGAAAATCTGCTTCAGGCTCAGCTTTCTCCACTATCTCCGCATCAAGTGCGGGCTGGGTGGGATTAGGGTTTTCCGGGATCCAGAACACTACCGCCTCCATGAACAAAGTGGACCCAGATATTTCTTCCACCTCTATCATCACCGCTAGGGTGGGTGAGGCAGGTTCAGCGAAACCGAGGTAGCTAGTCACGGAGAAAAGGCTCGCCCTCATCCGTCACCACCTCCACCACCATCCCGGCGTCACGAGGAACCACAGCCGTGCCACCATACAAGCATGCCACCGCCTAGGCGTCCCCAAGTTGGCATCGTTATACGCGACCAGGGCGAGCAGCCCTGGCATGCCAGAGAGCGTAGCGGCGTTGAAGGATATAGGAGCAGGTTCCACAAGGAACCGCCACGTCCAACAAGCAACGGCGATAGGCATGAGGAGTCGTAGGAGGGTAATAGCACGAAAGCTAACCCACCGCCTCCACTGCCACCGTCAGCAACTAGCAGCCATCATGGCGGAGGACATGGTGGATACCATAGATCATACCGTAATTCCCCTCCCCATGACGAAAAAGGGAAGCAACCAGAGCCGTATGATGCACGTTCGCGGCTGAACAAGATCCAAGAAGCTCGGGAGCTCCCATACCTTGGGCCACATTGTTTTGGACTAGTAATATGGGCCACAACCTACCCCCAGGGCCTTACAAGACTATCAAGCCTTATGACGGCACCACCAGACCAGTTACATGGTTGTAGGACTACAGCGAAGCGATTCACATCGTAGGGGGAAATCCTAATGCCGCTGTCAAGTACCTCCCACTTATGCTCACTGGCACTTCCCGAGAATGGATTGATGACTTGCCGGAGAAATCAATATGCAATTGGTTGGACATGCACGAGGCATTCACCAAGAACTTTGAGGGTACATACAAGCATCCCCGCACTATCGGAGACCTATAGCCGTGCGTACAAGAAAAGGATGAAACCTCTCGTGCCTACCTCTCTCGCTGGCTGGATATGAAAAATTCCTACGCAGGGGTGCACAAACAAACCATTATGGCCACCTTCATAAACGGTCTAGAAAAGGGAACTTTGCTCCAGCATACGTTGACGTCTAAGCAAGACAACAACGAGCTCAACGAAATGATCGCCATGGATAGCGAGTTCGCCGTTGCTGATGACGACATGTGCGGATTGTTGTCGGCAATAGAATTCCCTACCTAGGTCAAGAAGAACAATAATAACATGTGGAAGACTCCGCCTAAAGAAAAGCAAACAGTCGACATGGTCACCGCTACGTTCACATGTAGAGGCAGAGGCGGATAGCATGGACATGGCCGGGGGGCTAGCCATGGCTAGCAGAGGAGTGATTCGACACCCTTAGTGCCCCGCGTTCCCCAAACGTACAAAGGGTACCACGATATGCCGTGTTTCGTCCACCCTGACGCAAACGGCAAAGCCACCCACACCAACCGTGAATGCAAGTTTGTCAATGATCTCGAGGAAGACCCTGAGTCTGGCTACAAGCAAAGTCGGAAGAACAGACCCCACGGAAAGGGCAAAGGGAAGAACAAAGGAGGAGGAATCCAAGGAATAAAGCAATATGGAGGAAGATGTGGAACCCAAATCCTCTGACAAAGGAGAGGGTAAAGGGAAAACCCCTTCTAGAAGAAGGCTCCAGTCTACCACACTTTCCTTGGTACTCCCACCGTCCGGGCCAAGAAAACCTCTCTGAGGATATTGATGGCTACCCTCCCTCCGGTGCCCCAGTATGTCAGGTGGTCGGAGATTCCAATTACTTGGGATAAGAAGGATCACCCAGACCTTATCCCAACAGAATCAGTATGCCATAGTCATCAACCCTTTGATTGATGGCAGAGAGTTCACCAAGTGCCTTGTGGACAGTGGAAGAAGCGTCAACATCATGTACTTGGATACACTGCACAAGATGACCTTGACAGAGACCCGGATAAGGAAGAGCAACCCCATGTTCCATGGGGTTGTCCCCGACCGACAAGCAAATTCCCTAGATTGCATCACCCTTCCGGTGGCTTTTGGCGATGTTAAGAATTACCGCCAAGAACACATGGCCTGCGAAGTGGTGCCTTTCAAGAGCGTGTACCACATCATCTTTGGACGCAACATCTTCCACTCCTTCCTCGCAAGGCCATGCTTTATCTACAACAAGCTCAATATACCCGGACCAAATGACATCATCACCATTGACGGAAGCTTCACCAAGGAACGGGAGTGCGAGCTCAGTGAAGCCGCCTTCACCGAAGCAGTTCTCTATGGTGAGGAGTTAAAGGAGATCCAGAACCAGGTCAATGCCTCGGAGATGCCAGCTTCGAAGAAGCAGATTACTGATGTCGAACCTGCCTTCAAGGCCGCCATCAAGACCAAGCAGGTGGAGCTTGTTGAAGGAGATTCCTCCAAGACCACTACCATTGGCACGGACCTGGATCCCAAATAGGAAAACACGCTCGTCAAGTTCCTCCATGAGAACAGGGACATCTTTGACTGGAAACCTGCCGACATGAAAGGTGTACGGAGGGAACTTCCCGAGCACAGCTTGAATATTGATCCTAATGCCAAACCGGTAAAACAACATCTATGACTCTTTGGTGACGAAATACGAAGGGCTATAGGCAAAGAAATAGCTAGGTTAATTAAGGCTGGATTTATCCGACCAGTTATTCACACCCGATGGGTGGAAAATCCTGTACTTGTCCCCAAAAAGGGAACCAATGAATTAAGAATGTGCATTGATTACACTGGCTTGAACAAAGCGTGTCCGAAGGATCCGTTTGCTTTGCCTCGCATTGACCAAGTCATTGACTCGACGGCTGGCTCGTAACTTTTATGTTTTCTCGATGCTTACTTAGGTTACGACCAAATCCGGGTGCGAAAGTCGGACCAATTGGCGACTTCGTTCAACACACCATACAACACATATTGCTACATCACGATGCCCTTTGGGTTGAAAAACGCTGGTGCTACCTACCAGCGGACAATGCAATGTTGCCTACACGACCAAATAGGTCGCGACGTACACGCTTACATGGACGATATCACGGTAATGTCAAAGAAATCAAACGATCTTATTGCCGACATGCATGAAACCTTCGACAATCTCCAAAAATACAACATGATGCTGAACCCCAAGAAGTGTGTCTTCGGGGTACTTTCTAGCAAGCTATTGTGTTTCATATTTTCGCATCGCGTAATCGAGGAGAACCCGGAGAAAATCAAGGCCATCCTCAACATCAAGCGTCCGACATGCCTAAAGGACATACAAAGGCTCACAGGCTACGTAGAAGCAGTAAGCCAGTTCATCAGCCGATTTGGGGAGAAGGCTATGCCGCTGTACAAGTTGCTCAAAAAGCCAGACAAATTCATATGGACAGACGAAGCTGACACAACACTTCAGGATTTGAAGAGAATACTCTCCTCCCCACCAATACCTGCTGCACCGGTGTCAATGGAGGCTATGTTAGTCTACATGGCGGCAACCAACCGAGTCATCAACATTGTCATCATGGTAGAGCGCAAGGAGCCAACGCACGAATACAGAGTTCAACGACCTGTTTACTATGTAAGTGTGGTCTTGACGGAATGCAAGCAGCATTACCCGCACTACCAAAACATAGCGTATGGACTTTTCCTTGATTCACGCAAGTTAAGGCATTATTTCCAGGAGCACTCTATCATAGTGGTTAGCAATGCTCCACTATCCGACATCATCAACAACAGCGACGCTACAAGAAGAGAGGCAAAGTGGGGCATTGAACTTTCCGCCTTTGAAATCACTTACGAGAGACGTGACACTATAAAGTCACAAGCATTGGCGGATTTTATTTCAGATTGGACAGAACTGCCAGAACACACTCCTGTGCCAGAGCCACAATATTGGGTCATGCACTTTGACGGATCAAAACTACTCAATGGCTCGACGCTGGTGTATTATTACAATCATCAACAGGGGAGAAGTTGCAATACATCCTGCAGATCCACTTCAAAGTTACCACCAACATGGCAGAATATGAGGCCCTCATTCACGGACTATGAGTAGACAAGGGTATTGGCATCAAGTGCATAGTTCACTGTGGAGATTCCGACTTGGTTGCCCAACAAGTAGCTGGCACCTGGAACGCCGCGGAATATTGAGACGAAGTAGATTAAATAGCCAAGTGCTTCGATGGCTACGAAGTCAAGTACGTCAGAAGGGAGGAAAATGAGGCGGCAAATCTGCTATCAAAGCTTGGGCCAGCCCGCCGACCAATTCCGCCAGGCGTCTTCCTGGAACATTTGCGGACCCCATCCATGAAAGGCGCGGACCCCGAGAACCCGGATAGAGTGGACTCGTTTGTTAATTCAATAATAGTGACCTCTCTGGCTTGGACGAAACCATTCATGGACTATCTACAAGACGAAAATTTGCACGCCGTCAAAGTCGAAAGCCGGCAAATAGTACGCAGAGAAAAAGGATACGTCATCATTGACGGCCAGCTATACAAAAGAAGTACCACATGATTTTTCCTTCGATGCATCTCCCAGCAGCAAGGTATTGAAATCCTTAGAGAGATACATCTCGGAGATTGCGGACATCATGCCGCTCCATGATCGTTGGTAGCTAAGGCCTTCCGACAAGGATTCTACTAGCTAACTGCTAAGGAGGACGCTGACAAGTTGGTACAAACATGACTTGGGTGTCAGTTCTATGCAAGACAACCAAGTGTTCCA
The DNA here is from genome assembly GCA_023614405.1 of Avena insularis. NCBI lineage: Eukaryota > Viridiplantae > Streptophyta > Magnoliopsida > Poales > Poaceae > Avena > Avena insularis. Next base: position 243,111,601 of record CM042688.1, read on the forward strand.
GCTGAAGAATTGCGAACAATACCAATAACTTGGTCGTTTGCAGTCTAGGGGCTGGACATGTTGGAACCTTTGCAAACAACACCCTGTGGATTTACACACTTGCTAGTAGCGGTGGATAAGTTCACAACATGGATTGAAGCTAAACCCATTATAAATCTTGATGGGGCAACAACCCTGAATTTTGTCTGGGATATGATGGTGAGGTTTGGTCTCCCACACAGCATCATCACAGACAATGACAGAAATTTGTCTCTCGGAGAAGTTGAGGAGTACTGTCATGAAAAAGGCATCCACCTTGACCTAGCATCTGTGGCACACCCACAGTCAAATGGGCAAGTTAAAAGGGCCAATGGACTAATTTTACACAGAATCAAGCCACTCTTAGAGGCACCACTACGTAGAGCAGCTAGATCCTGGGCGGAGGAGTTACCATCTGACTTGTGGAGTTTATGAACAACACCCAATAGATCCACCAGCTTGACTCCTTTATTCATGGTTAATGGAGCAGAAGTCGTCCTGCCATCCGACATCCTCCATGATGCACCAAGAGTCGCCGCCTACGAGGAGGATGATGCTGAAGAATCCAGACGCCTATTTGTGGACCTACTTGAGGAAGAGCATGTGCTGGCATGCTAGAGATCTGTCGTCTACCAGCAGAAGCTATGTGACTACCATAGTCGCCCGTGTAAAGCATCACTCGTTTAAAGAAGGGGATCTGGTGCTTAGACTCAAGCAGGAGAAATCACACAAACTATCCCCGCCTTGGGAAGGACCGTTCGTCATAAGCAAAGCATTGCTAAATGGTTCCTATTACCTCGTAGATATTTGTGAGTTGAAAGATAGGCCAAAAAATCACAAGCACAAGCAACATGACTTTGATGATGACTACCCGGAGATAGATCAGCCATGGAACCTAGCACATCTACGTCCCTTTTACACTTAGCACATTTATATTATGTAATAAGTTTGTTATATGATCAATGAAATAAAGCATTTGGTTCACTCAAATTTTCTGAGTCTTTTACCTCCTTTAGTTGTTCATTTTTGGATCATATAAACCCTTTATGTGCAAGTTTGCATTTGCACTTGTGAAAATTCTGCCTACGGGCATTATCTTAAGTTTTTTGGTCTACACATGTTTTGAAGTTTTTATGTGGATTCCGTAGTAGTGACTTCTCAGCACTCAAAGCCGGCGATTTTTCTCTTAGGTTCTTGACGGTGCTATTAAGAATCATCACCTGAGAGCATAGTTCTGTGTTGCGAGTCTTCTGTTTCACGAAAGGTTAAGCATACAAACCAGAATAATGGATAAGATAGCACTTGCTTAAAAATATACACATGTCGGAAACAGATAAGTAGAAGGAAACTTGAGTACAAGTTTTTCTGCCTTAACAAAATACATAAGTTTTTCCGCATACACATTACAAAGATACACTTAAGAGAAATATTGTTTTTCATGGCTCTGCTGTAGGGGAATTCATGGTGGCATCATCAACAACATGAGATCCAGGCCGGGATAGCTCATCAAACTCGGAAGGAGATGGGATAGACTCAGACGAAGCCATGTCTTCATCAAGAATCTCGGCAGGCACGAAGACATCCGCCTTGACCATCTTTGCAACTCTAGTGTCGAAGCCGGCGAGGGAATTCCAAATCGTCATTGATTTCTTTCCCTTCCTCATCCATCTTGGGCATGCTGGAGGTCACTAGATCGATGTCAGCATTGTCGTAGTGTGCCTTGACAAAGGACAGTGCCATCGTTGCACCAGCCCGGACGCAAGAGGATTTCCAGTCCTTGACTTTCTTGGGGGCTCGGTGCAGGATTTCTGAGTACTTGGCCGCTAAGTCTGCCTCCTTGATGTTTATTCCTCGAGGCTAGGCTATCTCCTTGGCCTGGGAAATGGCGGTGCTGTCAAAGTTGCTGGCAAGAATCATGCATTCCTTGGAATCTGGAGGACCTTCACCCAAGTTGGCCAAGGCAATGGGAGCTATGGTTTATATAAGATACAAGGATCATGAGTACAAGGAAATCAAACATTTATCCAAAGTACAAAATTTACCAAGACGGAGTAAAGTTACCAAAGATGCTCGTCTCAGCTTGTTTGTATGTCTCCGCCAAGACATCCCTCTCCTTCTGAACTGTCTTGTACACCTCAAGGTTCCTCTCATTCTGCTCTTTGGTAGCTTGGTTCTGTTCCTTGAGTTGTGCAATTTCATTCTTCAGGTGCTGCATCTAGGTGTCAGCAGACTCTTGCAGCACCCTCATCGCCTCTTCATGGCCCTTGACTGCATTAGCCAGGTCTTTCTTCAATATTTTATTTTCATCATCAAGCTCTTGAATATGCTTGGATTGCTCGATGATGCTCTTGGCTTTGGCAATGGCATATGTAAGACGTAAAACGAAAAGCACTATGAGAAGACGATAGAAATGGATCCATGAGAAAAAGTAAGGGTCTGTTTAAAGAAATAGACTCTGGCTATTTTTTATCTGTTGCTTTAGGAAGGCTGTTTTACCCTGTTCAAGGTCCAGTTCCTACCGCAAAGTAGCAAACCTCTCATTGGCAGTAATCCTCTGTCTCTGCTCATTCTGCAAATAGTAAACATGCTTAGTTTCTATAGAGCAGCTTGTCAGAACTATGTAGTTTCAACTACACGCTAGGAGGCTACAATATAAGATTTTAAATCCACTAGTGTTCTCTCTTAAAGTGTCTAGTCGGAATTATCATTCTAAACTAGAAACTCGGGGGCTACATGGACAAGTTCTACAGTTAGTTCTTGTGGAGCACTCAGGCCAAACTTATCAAGATTTTTCCTAAAAGCTCGGGTCTACAGTGGAATACAGTATAAAGTAAGACTTACAATGGCAATAACTTTGAGATTGTTGGCCAGATTGGCATATGTAGTATGGAAGACGCCGACATTGTTATACACGGCATCTTCCTGTGCAATAAGGTCATCCAAGCACAATGTCGGAGGAGTAGCAGCCAGAGGAGTTGTCGAAGCTGGAGGCATGGATTATGCCCTAGCCGCCTACTTCGTTGCCATAGCAATTGATGGCTTAGAGGCTCCTGCCTTGTCTGTTGCCACAATAGCCTCCGCCTCCTCTCCTTCCATTACCTGTTTCCCTTTCTCAGTGGCATCCTTAGTCGGAGCTTCAACCACTTTGGAGGAGGTACTCTCCTGCGTCGCCTGACCGCTGGGAGCAACGTCCACCTCGACAGAGCCTGAGATATCAAAGATTGGATTGACATATGTCTCCATGGCGGAGATCTTAGGGATGACGGGGGACGAAGGCCCAGCTGGACCAGCAGAGGGCTTGGCGGCAGGAGTAGGGGGTGCAGTAGGGGGACAGGGCATGGCGGCCACATCCCTAGTCAGCATATCACGAATATGTTTTGACCCTCCAACATCTCTAGAGGATCGCTTCAAGCTAACACCGACTTTCCTCCTGAAACGTACAAAGTATAAGTACAAGAGTTGAAAAAAGGTATGAGCTATAAATACAAGCCAGAGAATGAATATACTTACTCCACGGCAGGAGACTTGGTAAAGGGTAATGCCGGTGGATTTCTTCTTCTCCCCCTCTAAGGCGGCGGTGGATCGTCTAGAGACTCCACTCTCCGATTTCTTCTTCTTCTTGGCCTCGGCAGCAGCGTTAGAGGTGGAGCTCTTCCGCTTTCGCGCTGCTGGAGTTGGCTGATCCTTGGGGGTGTCATCGTTGAACACCACTTGGATATCCTTCATCTTGGGATCATAGACCTGGGAGGCCATCTGATCTTCTGCCAAGGTCACCAGTTGGGAAACAAAGGAGTGTTAGACTGATAACTTCAAGACAGAAAAACCTTAGAGTATATAATGAGCAACAAAGGAAACAAAAGCTACCTCTAGGCATTTGTCGCAGTCGAACATGTCATAGGTGATCTTGAAGCCACGCTTCCTATCCTTCACCATGACGATGTCCTTAAGCCGGAGTTTGATAGAGTCCATGGAGAAGTTGTCCCGTGAAATTCGCATGGGATCTCTTCTCTCCTGAGTGTACTTGCACATCAACTTGGCATGATGCTGCAGAGGCTGGATCCGCCTAACAAACCAGCACATGGCTAGGTCCATGCCCGTCAGACCTCCGTCCACGAGCCATTTGATTTGTCTTATGGCGTGGTTGGCCTTGTCGTCGGATGGAAGGGAGGCTGGGGTCCTCTAGGCATGCACTTTGGCAGCGGCTCCATCGACAAAGTCGGGGTACGTCTCAAGATGGTCATGCAGGGGAATATCTGGGCCATAGAAATATGTGTGCTGCCAGTTCTTGCATGATTCATGCCCTAAGATGTCGGGGAAGTGCCGACTAGGCTGGATCTTAAAGCTAATTGTTCCACAAGTTTGCAATTCATCCTTGGACTCTACAAACTCTCTCTTGACGGTGAAAAAATATACAAACAGATCTAATCTAGGTTTGATGCCTAGACACCCTTCGCACAAAGCTACAAAGTTGCTAAGGACGAGGATGTTGTTAGGGAAGAGGTTGTGGGGAAGTAGCCGGAAGTACCAGAGGACATCCAGGAAGAAGTCGGAGACTAGCAGACTTATGCCTCGTACCAGCTGGGCTTTGAGGTACACCTTCTCTCTGGCTTGGGGATAAGGAGCCACCTCGCCGGCCGGCGCTAGCCGCTAGACCAAATCCTTCGCCATGGGGAGATACCCCTCGGTGACCAGTTCTTGCAAGTCTTCGACGGAGACGTCAGAGCCCCTCCACACTCCCTTGTGGGAGTCACTGTCCTCTTCAGCGGCTTCTGGCGCCGCCTGTTCTTGGTCGTCGCTGGTGGTATCCACCACGGCGGTGATAGGGACAACGAGCCCCTCCGACAGGACCGTCACTCCCATAGACAGCTCTGGCGTAGCCTCGGGGGCCACCGTCATTGAAGGGATGGAGCTTCTGGAGGCCATTGTGGTTCTAGGAGTGGGTGGAGAAGAATGAGGCTCTGACTAGGGTTTTCCGAGGAGGAGCTTGAACAGACGCGCGGCTAGAGGAATACGAAGACGAAGACGAGGGAGTGAATGCGGATAAAAAGAAAATAACCCAGCCGTAGTTGAAATATATAGCCTCAATGCAAGATTCGTGAAAAAGATCGGGTGGACGGAGGGTTGCCGACGTGGAGATGAGCGTGCGTGGTAATTTTGCCACGCCCTCCATTTTTGCCGCTTTACCGTTTCCGATTTCACGTGAGTAAAAACAGCTACTGATTAATTCTCTGCCTTCTGTGAGTTTTGAGGTAGCATAAGTTGTACCCTACGTCATCCTCCTGACAGTTGAAGTGAAGGGTCACGTCTGAAGATTCCATTGAAGGTGGAAAATATCTATCTCTAGAAACAAAGACTCAAGGAATCTCTGGCTACATTGAGAAGTCGGAGAGGATTGCAGGGTTCTTTTGGAGACTTTTGAGATATTGCTTGACGAATTTCTGGCATCACCTAGACGGAGCATTCAACACTATAAGCAAGACGGCGCGAGATGTCAAAGTCCTCCGGGGGCTACTATTGTGGATATGCTAAATGGGTATCACCATAGCACGTCCTTATTCTGGCTAACCCGGGTGGCCCATAGTTGGTAGCAAGGCATATGGCTTGCTGGGCAGCCCAGTTAGACGGATCTAGAAGGGAGGCCCATGCCGTATAAAGGAAGGGTACATAGGAGTCACCGACAAACTCGGAGCCTTGGAGTGCAAGACACGAAAGACTAGTTTGTATTAGTGTAGGACTCTTTACCTTGTCTGGCAAGGACCTTTCCTTGTAAACCCTAGGTTCTGTTGCCTTTATAAACCGAACATGTGGGAGCCTTTAGGGCACAACCTATATTGCTACGTACAACGTGCAACACCTTGCATAACGAACCTATCTCTGTAACTCGGCATATCACCATTATAGTGATTTATAGCAGGAGTAGAGTTCCACCACCGTTGTGGGACTTGAACCTAGGTAAGCTATGTTACCTCGTACCCGCCAACTCTCCACCTTACCCCACGTCTCTAAACACACACTGTGAGGATCCCTCCATGGCATACTCGTCGGCAATACCATGACAACCTCCCTAGCCGGAATCAAAATCTCGTCGATAAGAACAAGAGGGACGTCGTTGGCATAGAGGACGCGACCGACGGCGATTGTCTCGCCGATTCTGATTCTTGCAAATTCCATGTAGAATGTAGATCTGAAGCTCGCTTGCCCCATGGTGGGCGCTAGCTATCGTCAGATTGTGGACAAGTACGCCATGAGGGGGTCCTCGCGGCGTGCGGAAGAGAGGGGTGTGAGTTGTACGATGTTCAGGGACGGTGAGCACACAAGTTTAGCCAGGTTCAAATCCGTTGACGGTGGACGGATCTTACTCCTGCTAGCAATCCAGTAATATAGCAGAGCTGGAATATGGGTTACAAGTGTTTCGCCTATGCGAGTTGAGATTGTAGACTATTGTGGGGTGCCCTAAAGGCTGGTCCCTAGGACGACTTATATAGATATCCGGCCTAGGGTTACAGGATAGACCTATCCGGCTATGAGTAAGAGTCGATTACAAAGTACATCTTGAACTACAAGTAACTAAACATGCCTACGTCGGTAAGTCTTTGGGGCCTTCCTGTATCCGGATAGGACTCCGTCTCTTCTCCCTAACTAGGCCGCCCGTGAAGCATAGCTCTAACCCGAAGTGGGCCTTCCTGGTCAGCAAGGTATAGTGAGGATACCCAAAAAGTATATCCCCAACAGGGAAAACATTTCCCTACGGTCTCCTCCATGAGGGACCTACGGGGTGGCTCACAAGGGCACTCACCCTCATGTAGCCTAAGTTCATGTTGAGCCTACGGTTTCCTCCTCGAGGAGCCTACATGGAAAACATTGCCCTACGGTCTCCTGCACAAGGGACCTATGGGGCGGCTCACAAGGGCACTCACCCTCAAGTAGCCTAAGTTAATGTTAAACCTATAGTTTCCTTCTCAAGGAGCCTACAGGGAAAACATTGCCCTACGGTCTCCACCATGAGGGACCGACGGGGCGGCTCATGAGGGCAGTCACCCTCATGTAGCCTAAGTTCGTGTTGAACCTGTCATGGTATTACCGACGAGTACGCCAGGGAGGGTCCTCACAGAGCGTGTTTAGAGAGGTGGGGGAAGGCGATGAGTTGGTGGGTACGATGTAACACAGCTTACCTAGGTTCAGGTCCCACAATGGTTGCAAAACTCTACTCCTGCTATAAATCACTATAATGGCAATACACCAAGTTAAAGGGATTGGTTCGTTGTGCGAGGTGTTATGAATCGTGCCTAAAGGCTCCCATAGGCCCGACTTATAAAGGCGCTAGAACCTAGGGTTACAGGGAAAGGACCTTGCTAGATAAGTTATAGAGTCCTACACTAACACTAACTAGCCTTCGTGTCTTCTACTCCAAGGCTCCGATTAGGTCGGTGACTCCAACGTAGCCTTCCTTTATCCAGCATGGGCATCCCTTCTAGATCTGTCTAACTGGGCCGCCGAGCAGGCCATGGTCCATGCTACCAACTGTGGGCCACCTGGGTTAGATGGATTAGATACATGCAATGGTGATAGCCATTTATCATATCCCCAATAGTAGCCCCCGAAGGACTTTGAGATATTGCGCCGTCTTGCCTTTTAATCTTGAATGCTCCATCTAGGTGATGTCGGCAATTCGTCTACCAATATCTCGAAGGTCTCCCAAACATCCCTCAATCCACTCCGTCTTCATTGTGTAAGACAGAGATTCTTCAAGTCCTTTCTTCTAGAGTCTGATAGTTTCCTCCTTCCATCGAATCTTTGGATGTGACTCTTCCACTGCAACGATCAGTAGGATGACATAGGCTATAGCCTAAGCTACCTCGAAACTCACATATAGTAGTGAATTAATTATTAGCTATTTTGTGTGCGCAAAAATCCAAAATGTTAAGCGGCAAATCGGGGGACGTGGCAAAATTACCACGCACATTCACCCACACGTTGTCGATCTTCCATGCACGAATCTTGACGCCTAGTTCTTAAATATTTACTATGACTAGAACATTTTCTTTTACACGCATTCTCCCTCGCGTCTTCCTCTTACTCTCGCCACACAGCCGTTGGAGCTCTCTAGTGGAAACCCTAGCCATACTCTTCTTTCCCTCCCAACCTCCCTCCATCTACACAATGGCCTCCAATAGTAGCTCTCCCTTGATGGCGGTGGCTCCTGAGGCTATGATGGCTCAATGCACGGCGCCCAAAAAAGTGTTGATGGCTCGTGGTTGATGTAGAGCTCGTTGGGAACCCCAGGAGGAAGGTATGGTGAGCACAACAGCAAGTTTCCCTCAGTTATGAAACCAAGATTAATCGAACCAGTAGGAGCAAGGAAACACCCCCAAAGCTGTTACTAGATGAGCTTTCCCAGGCGCACTACCGGTGCTAGTAGCAACGTGGAGACCTACACAAAAAAACCACAGAACTTTGTCCCCAACTTGCGATGAGGTTCTCAATCTCACCGTGTTTTGTGGAAAACAAAGGATTAAACGTACCGAATGGAAAGAAGTAAAAGTTTGTAGAAAGTAAACACAATGCAGTAAAAGATTGTAGATTGTATGTAAAAGACAAGGTCCGGGATCCATAGTTCACTAGAGGTGGCTCTCCTTAGACAAATAACATGCTGGGTGAACAAATTACCGTAGGGCAATTGACAAACACCGAGAAAGCAATACATGCATATACTAATCATCTTTACTCCTTTGAGACTTGATTGGGCAATACAACATAATACATAGACCGCCATCCAACTGCATCTATGACTAATAATCCACCTTCAGGTTATCATCCGAACCCCCTCTAGTATTAAGTTGCAAGCAACAGATTATTTCTTTATGAACAGCGTGTAAGGTAAACAATACAATTGTTCTATGAACAAGGGATCGTTGTTTTCTCCCTTGTAGCAACAGCACATCTAGTACCTTAGAGATTACTGTCACTTCCCCAAATTACCAAAGTCATGAACCCACTATCGAGCATAAATACTAACTCTTGGAGTTGCTAGAATCTACTTGGCCAAGATAGCTACTAACAACGGAAAGCATGCAAGATCTCAAATAACAAAGACATGATAGAATCAATAATCAATCTGAAATAGCATCTCAATATCCATCGGATCCCCGCAAACACAACATGTATGAATTAAAAATAGATGATCTTGATCATGAACGGAGCTCACAAGATCTAAACATGAAAGCACAAAGGAGGAGAAACCAGCCATCTAGCTACTACATGGATCCGTAGTCCAAGGATGAACTACTCACGCATCACTCCGGAGGATTGCTTGGTGATGAAGAAGGCCTCCAGGGTGAATTCCCCTCTCCGGCAGGGTGCCGGGAAGAGCTTCAGATCCCTCCCGATCTAGGGATGGAGATGACGGCAGCTTCAGACTCTTTCGTGGATTTTTTATCGGGTACCTACGGTTTTCATCCCGAGGGCAACTTATAGGCGGAAGGAGAGGCCGAGGGGGTGCTGGGGTCGGCCAGACCACTCCCGCGCGGCCAGGTGGTGTGGCTGGCCCCTGGCCCCTCTCTGTCTCGTATTCTGGCACTTGATCCCTTCCGGAAAAAAGGCACTTTGGCTTTTGTCCCGTCCAATTCCGAGAATATTCATTTTCTGACTTTCCTCGAACCAAAAACAGTAGAAAATAGGCAACTGGCACTGTGGCTCTTGTTAATAGGTTAGTCCAAGAAATCATATGAAAAGTACTCCAAAGTTGGAACAAAACACAAGAAAGTGGATAAAACCAAGCATGGAACATCAAAAATTATAGATACATTTGCAATGTATCAACATCCCCAAGCTTAACCCCTGCTCGTCCTCGAGTAGGTAAGTGATAAAAAGAAAGAATAATTTTTGAGGTGACATGCACCATCAAAGACTTGATCAATGTATTTGCAAAACATTCAAAGCTAGGATCATAGTACTTCAATCATAACATGAAAGACAAAGTTCTAGAAATAAGCAAAGAAACTATGATGCAACATGAAAAGGCACAAACAAAAGATCATGAATAACAATGCTTTGTAAGACGTTAGTTTGTTTCACTTAAAGAAAACATAGCATAATAGTATTCAGCTTGTCCCTCAATAGAGTAGCAAATATAAATGCATACGACACCTTCAAAGTTCATAAGAGTGACTAGATACAATAGTTTAAAACAAGCAATATCAAGTTATGCATCAATCAACTAGTCTTGGGACAATGCACATAGAACTAAGAATGGCCACTATGCTCTCAAAGAAGGTGCATAAAGGTAGAAGGTGGAGACTCAATATAATGGTGGAAGAAAGGCCTTTTCTAAAAGGAAGTAGGGATTCAAGTCTCATAAAGATCTTCCAAAAATTATGGTACTTATAGCTATCAGCTCTCATTGCCCCTATCATAAGCGTATTTAAGGTGATTAAGGTTAAAGTGACACAACTAAGAGGATATGCTTGACAAGTTATAAACCAAAATCTCATGCCCCTTACTTACGAAGACCGATCCTCATGCTACTCAACTTCAGTCACGAGTAAGCTCTTGTCATTGTAAGTATATGTGTATCATTAAGAACCGCCAACGGAGTACCCCTTTCACATGATACGGGAGCTTTCCCATAATCTAAATGACAAGGCAAGCAGACAATGAGCATCTCAGCGATCTTTTTATTTGCTATTTGCATAGGTTTTTATTGAGGATGCTTCATAGAGTGCTCATTATGGTGATGCTGGAAGTTTCCACCATGATTAGGCATGGCTTAGGCTAGCGGCCCAGGCGTTTCTCTAACACACATACAAACTCCATGATCTTACAAGTTCCACTTTTATTTCCACACCGCCGGGATCCGTAAGCAAAAGAACATGATATCAATGGGGTACAAAGTACAAGTGAAATGTTGAAAGCGTTCCCCATGAAACATGGTTCTGCTAACTTCAACTTATAAAGCACAAGCATATACGCAACAAAGAAGGACCCAATGGTTCAAGTTTATTAGAGGCAATAAAGTAAAGTGTGCCATCAACTTCGTGAGAGCTTTAATCACTAGTTTTCTCATAACGAGTGGAAGGTAGACAAAAGCATGAATATACTTGGAATAACATATGCTAGTAGGTAGGTATGGTGGACTCTTTGAAAAACTTGGTTTAGGGAGTTGGATGCATGAGTGAAACTCATACTTGGTTGTGGAGGCTAGCAAAAGACTGGGAGCGACAAACTAAGAGAGCAATAATGGCCATAATCATGCAGAGCGACAAAACATCATTGATCAAAGCATAAAGCGATACTACAAGTTGATAAATAAAGGATCATAAAGGCTATGGTGACTTGTGAAAGTCATAACATGGTGTAAGCATGCGCCAAGTCAACCCAAATAAAGCATCAAAGGAGAATACCACTATACTATGCTTTAATATGCTAAAACAACGCATGATTCATCCAAGGCACAGTAAGCAATCTCAATTGTTTATAACAATTCATGCTACAACAAAGAATACTAAGCATAAAGCCAAAACAATATCAAGCATGGCATGAGAAAGCATAGCCACAGTCAAAAACAAGCTCTTTTTACCACATAAGCATGAACTTTCCTACTCTTTTCCAAACCAAACCAAACTAATTGCAAACCAACGTATGAAAGAGGGGGTCCAACAATATTATTCAGAAAACTAATCAAACCAAGAAAACTAAAAACCAAAAGAAAAATGAAAAAGAAGACGCTCCAAGAAAAACACAACTGTGCATGAAATAATAAAAATGAAGCGTTTGGAAGAAACCTGGAATTTTTATTGATGAAGAAGGGGATGCCTTGGGCATCCCCAAGCTTTGACGCTTGCACTTCTTGGATATTTCTTGGGGTGACATGCGTGGCATCCCCAAGCTTGAGCTTTAGTCCATCCTTCATCTAATTACTCATTCCTTCCATACACCTGAAATTTTTCCTTCATACAAAACTTCACACAATCTCATTAGCAACATTAGTGCACTTAAGATAAATAAGTGTCAAGGTTCAGTTCTAACACCAAATAAACTTCCATTAGAACACTAGCTACTGTAGCACTTCCCTCAAAAAGCTCAATTCCCCAAAAGAACTCAAAAAGGAAGCCACAAGAAGCAAATGCAGAAAATAGCAGAAATCTGTCAAAACAGACCAGCAGGTAAAGACGAATTGTTTCGAAGATGTTCTGTTGTTCAAATCAAAAAGTGTTGAACTAAAGGAAGTTAGATAACAACCTGGGGCAGAAGCACAAAAAATTTACAGCTCAATCCGACAAATAGGGCTCTCTCAGGAATTTTTACGGTGAAGCACAAAAATCTGTTTCAGGACAGCAACTTTCCCAATCATTACTTCATTCTCATTAGAGGTTACTCTTGGCACAAAAAGCAAATAAAAAGGATAAGGAGAGGTTATTACAGAGGTAATAACTTCCAAGACTCATCTAAAACTCTTGGGTTATCTCCCAACAAGTACTTTTCTTTAACGCCTTTAAGTTAGGCATAAGAAGCAAAGAAAGAATCAAGTGTTCTCAAATGAAGAAGCATTAAGACCAAATTTTGTTTTCATAGGAGAAGAAAAAGAAATATTTTCTCTCTTTTTATGGAAGTGTTCTATACCTTTCTTGAGTGGGAGTTGATATTTAATGGTGCCTTCTTTCATATCAATGATGGCACCAACAGTTCCAAGAAAAGGTCTTCCCAAAGTAATAGGACAAGAAGCATTGTATTCAACATCCAAAACATAGAAATCAACGGGGACATAGGAATCGTTAACCATAATAAGAACATCATTAAGACTCCCCATGAGTTTCTTTTTAGCATTGTCATCAAGTGGTACATTCAAATAACAATCTTCAAGAGGAGGCAAATCAAGCATCTCATAAATCCTTCTAGGCATAATAGAAACACTACTATCAAGATCGCACAAAGCTTTGAAATCAAAGTCATTCACTTTCATATTAATGATGGGTTCCCAACCATCTTCTTGTTTTATAGGAATAGAAGCTTTATGTTTCATCTTTTCTTCTTTAATCTTTATGAGAGCATCGATGTGTGTTTTGTAAAAGCCATGTTCATAGCACTAGAATTAGGACTTTTAGCAAGCTTTTGTAGGAACTTAATAACTTTAGAGATGTTGCAACCATCAAGATCAAAATCAACTTTATCATCTAAAGTAGTAGAACTATTAGTAGCCTCAACACTAGTGGAGGTGATAGTAGAAACACTAATGTTTCTAGCAATTTCATCTTCTCTTTCCCACTTAGCATGTAATTCAGCTAATAGTCTAACATTTTCATCAATTCTTACTTGTATAGCATTAGTAGCTGCAAAGGGATTCTCATTAGTTTCAGGTTTAGCAGCCATTTTATTCAAAGTAGATTGAGCTTCAGCCAAAGATGCTATATTTCTTTCAGCATTAGAGAGTTTTTCCTCAATAGTTTTATTGAAAGCAGTTTGTTTACTAATAAACTCTTTAAGCATAACTTCAAGTTCAGAGGGAGCACTCTTATTATTGTTGTAAGAATTTCCATAAGCATTACCATTATTGGGAGGATATGGCTTATAATTGTTGTTACCAAAATTGTTCCTATAAGCATTATTACCATAAGCATTGTTGCCAAAGTTGTTATTTCTTATGAAGTTCACATCAACTTGCTCTTCTTGAGCAACCAAAGAGGCTAAAGGAACATTATTTGGATCAATATGGGCTTTCCCATTAACAAGCATAGACATAATCATATCAATCTTATCACTCAAGGAGGAGGTTTCTTCAACAGAATTTACCTTCTTACCTTGTGCAGCTTTCTCAGTATGCCATTCAGAATAATTAACCATCATATTGTCCAGAAGTTTTGTTGCAGCACCCAAAGTGATGGTCATAAAGGTACCTCCAGCAGCAGAATCCAATAGGTTCCTTGAAGAATAGTTCAATCCTGCATAAAAAGTTTGGATGATCATCCAAGCAGTCAGTCCATGAGTGGGACAATTCTTTACCAAAGATTTCATTTTTTCCCAAGCTTGAGCAACATGCTCATTATCAAGTTGTTTAAACTTCATTATTTCACTTCTCATGGATATAATCTTAGCAGGAGGATAGTATTTTTCAATAAAAGCATCTTTGCACTTAGTCCAAGAATCAATATTATTCCTAGTTAAGGAATTCAACCACTCTTTAGCTTTTCCTCTCAAAGAGAAAGGAAACAATTTCAGTTTAATAATATCACCATCTATATCCCTATGATTTTGCATCTCACAAAGTTCAACAAAGTTATTTAGATGGGAAGAAGCATCTTCATTGCCAATACCAGAGAATTGTTCTCTCATAACAAGATTGAGCAAAGGAGGTTTTATCTCAAATAAAGTATTTTTAGCCACAGGTGGAGCAATAGGTGTGCTCATAAAATCATTGTTGTGAAGTCACACAACTTAGTGTTTTCAAGAGTAGTCATTTTTTTGGATTTTCAAATAAGAAAGCAAAACAAGTAAAACTAATTTTTTTGTGTTTTTTGAAGAACAAAACAAGCAAACAAAGCAAAAAGAAACTAAGAAAAACAAAAACAACAAAGTAAAGAGATTGGTTATGAGGGACTCCCCTTGTGAAGATGCCCTTGACTCCTCGGCAACGGCGCCAGAAAAATCTTTAATGGCGTGTAGTTGACGTGGGAGTTTCTTCTTCTTCGTTCCCCGGCAACGGAGCCATAAAAATGCTTGATGGCTCAATGCACGATGCCTAGAAAAGTGTTGATGCCTCGTGGTTGATGTAGAGCTCGTTGGGAACCCAAAGAGAAAGGTATGGTGAGCACAGCAGCAAGTTTCCCTCAGTTATAAACTAAGGTTTAATCAAACCAGTAGGAGCAAGGAAACACCCCAGAGGTGTTACTATCTGAGTTTTGGCAGGGCGCACTACCGGTGCAAGTAGCAACGTGGAGACCTGCACAACACAACCACAGAACTTTGTCCCCAACTTGCGATGAGGTTGTCAATCTCACCGTGTTTTGCAGAAAACAAAGTATTAAACGTATCGAATGGAAAGAAGTAAAAGTTTGCAGAAAGTAAACACAAAGCAGTAAAAGATTGTAGATTGTATGTAAAAGACAAGGACCGGGATCCATAGTTCACTAGAGGTGGCTCTCCTTAGATAAATAACATGCTGGGTGAACAAATTACAGCGGGGCAATTGACAAACACCGAGAAAGCAATACATGCATATACTAATCATCTTGATTCCTTTGAGACTTGATTGGGCAATACAACATAATACATAGACCGCCATCCAACTACATCTATGACTAATAATCCACCTTCAGGTTATCATCTGAACCCCCTCCAGTATTAAGTTGCAAGCAACAGATTATTGCTTTACGAACTACGTGTAAGGTAAACAATACAATTGTTCTATGAACAAGGGATCGTTGTTTTCTCCCTTGTAGCAACGACACATCTAGTACCTTAGAGATTTCTGTCACTTCCCCAGATTACCAGAGGCATGAACCCACTATCGAGCATAAATACTAACTCTTGGAGTTGCTAGAATCTACTTGGCCAAGATAGCTACTAACAACGGAAAGCATGCAAGATCTCAAATAACAAAGACATGATAGAATCAATAATCAATCTGAAATAGCATCTCAATATCCATCGGATCCCCACAAAAACAACATGTATGAATTACAAATAGATGATCTTGATCATGTATGGAGCTCACAAGATCTAAACATGAAAGCACAAAGGAGGAGAAACCAGCCATCTAGCTACTACATGGATCCGTAGTCCAAGGATGAACTACTCACGCATCACACCGGAGGCTTGCATGGTGAATAAGAAGGCCTCCAGGGTGAATTCCCCTCTCCGGCAGGGTGCTGGGAAGACCTTCAGATCCCTCCCAATCTAGGGATGGAGATGATGGCGGCTACATACTCTTTCGTGGATTTTTGATCGGGTACCTAGGGTTTTCGTCCTGAGGGCAACTTATAGGTGGAAGGAGAGGCCGAGGGGTGCGGGTCGGCGGACCACCCCTGGCGCTTGCCAGCTGCTGCCAGGTGGTGGACGCCTGGCCCCTATCCGCCTCAGATTCGCACTTGATCCCTTCCGGAAAAATAGGCACTTTGGCTTTTGTCCCGTCCAATTCCGAGAATATTCATTTTCTAACTTTCCTGGAACCAAAAACAGCAGAAAACAGGCAGCTCGCACTATGGCTCTTGTTAATAGGTTAGTCCAAAAAATCATATGAAAAGTACTCCAAAGTTGGAACAAAACACAAGAAAGTGGATAAACCCAAGCATGGAACATCAAAAATTATGGATACATTTGCAATGTA
Source organism: Avena insularis (assembly GCA_023614405.1). Classification (NCBI taxonomy): domain Eukaryota; kingdom Viridiplantae; phylum Streptophyta; class Magnoliopsida; order Poales; family Poaceae; genus Avena; species Avena insularis. The sequence goes on from CM042688.1 coordinate 243,127,937, forward strand.
TCAGGCTACGGTCGAGCCATCATAGGGAGTTTCTATCCCTCCGAAAGGGGTGGAGATTCCTGTCTCCCCGGTGGTGGAATCCAATGGCGGTGACCAGAAACGGGCGGCGCCTGACGCTGTGGAGGACGAAGATGACTCCCACAAGGTAGTATGGAGGGGTTCTGACCTCTCCGCTGAGTAGCTTCAAGAACTCATCAAAGAAGGGTATCTTCCTGTGACAGAGGGCTTGGTCTAGCGGCCGGCGGTGACTGGCAAGGTGGTCCCTTCTCCCCAAGTCGAAGAGAAGGCCTACCTCAAGTCCCAGCTGGTGTGTGGCGTTAGCTTGCTAGTCTCCGAATTTTTTCCTTGAGATCCTGCGCCACTTCCGGGTACTTCCCCATAACCTCTCTCCCAACACCATCCTCGTTCTTAGCAATTTCATAGCTTTGTGCGAAGGATACATAGGAATTAAGCCTAGGTTAGATCTATTCATCTATTTTTTTCACCGTCACGAGAGAGTTCATAGAATCCAAGGAGGATTTGTATAACCATTAGTTTTAAGATCTGTCCTCACTAATGGTTCCCCGACATCGTTGATCATGATTCTTGCAAGAACTGGAAACGATCATATTTTTACGGCCCAAATATCCCTCTGAACAGCCGCCAAGACTCATACCCAAAATTCGTTGATGGAGGTGCCACTGAGGCCACCACCTAGAGATCCCAAGGCTCCCTCCCGTCCGATGACGAAGACTCTCGCGCCGTAAGGCGGAACGAGTGTCATGTAGACGGAGGGCTAGCCGGTTAGGACCTAGCCATGTGTTGGTTCACGAGGCGGATCCAACCCCTGCAGCAGCGCACCGAGCTGATGCATATAGAAAAGATCCCATGCGGATATCCGAGGACAACTTCTCCAGCGAATGCATCAAGCTCCGGCTAAAAGACATCATCAAAGTGAAGGACAGGAAACATAGCTTCAACATCATCTTTGACATGTTGGAATGCGACAACTGCCCAGAGGTAACTGTGTTTCCTTTGTTGCTTGTTATATATACTCTAAGGATTTCTGTCTTGAATGCATTACTCATTTGACTCGCTGTTTGATCCATCAGCTAGCGACTTTGGTGGCAGATCAGATGGCCTTTCAAGCCTATGATCCAAAACTAAAGGATATCCATGTCGTGTCTGATGATGATGCTCCCAAGGATCATCCAGCTCCGGCAGTGTGAAAGCAGAAGAGTTCCACCTCTGAAGCTCATGCCGAGGGCAAGAAGAAGAAAAGAGAGAGTGAAGTCTCCAAAAAATCCACTACCGCCCTAGAGGCGGAGAAGGATAAATCCACTAGAATCCCCTTAGCTAAGGCATCTCCCATAGTGTAAGTATATTCATTCTCCAGCTTTATTTTTCTTTGCACCTATTCAATTCCTGTACTTATACTATGTACATTTAAGGAACAAATCCGGTGTTAGTTTGAGGTGGACCCCCAAAGATGTTGGATGTTCCAAGAATATTCACGATACGTGCTTCAAGTTGTCCCCCGCTACTGCTCCCCCGACCCCTGCGGCCAAACCTGCAACAGGCTCCACCGGAGCCTCGTCCCCAGTTATCCTTGAGACCTCTGTGATGGAGATAGACATCAATCCGAATCCGGATGTCTCAGGCTCTGCCGGCATGGACCTTGCCCCTAGAGGCCAGGAGACGCAAGAGAGTACTTCCTCCAAAGTGGCTGATGCTCCGGCTAAGGATACCACCGAGAAAGGGAAGCAGCTGGTGGAGGAAGTGGAAGTAGCAGCAGTAGTAGGAACAATCAAGCCGGGAGCCAGTTCGCCTTCAACTGCTATTATTGTGCAGGAGGCAACCAGGGCTTCATCCATGCCTCCGGCTTCTACAACTCCTCTGCGTCTGACTCCTCCGACATTAAACTTGGGCGATCTTATCAAGTAGGCATATGTTGTTTATAACAATGCCCGGACTTTCCATAATGCATACGCTCACGTGGCCAACAATCTGAAGGTTATTTCCATTGTAAGTCTTTAAACTTTACTCTTTTACTTTGTAATATACCCCACTATAGCCCCGATCTCTTAGGTGGAAAACAAATAGTTTTTAGCCTGAGTGCTCTAGAGAACTAAGTGTATAACTGGATAGTGTAGCCCCCGAGTCTCTAGTTAGAATGAATATGTCCGACTAGATACTCTAAGAGAAAACACACTTGATTTAAAATCTGATACTGTAACCCCCTAGCATTTAGTTGAAACTGAGAAGTTCCGACTATATGCTCTAGAGAAACTAAGCACTTTATCTTTTTGCATAATGAGAATGCCCAGAGACGGGCTGCCAACGAGAAATATGCCAAGTTGCAGGAAGCGCTAGACATTGAAAAGGGTAAAACAACCTTTCTGAAGGAACAAATCACAAATAAAAAAGCATCTTTTTTCCTCCCACATCTCCCAATTTTTCATTTGGAACCATTTCATCCGAATTCTCACAATGTTGTCTTTGTTCCATCTTACAGAGACCATTGCCAAGGCCAAGAGCATCAGCGAGCAATCCAAGCAAATCTAGGAGCTCGATGATGAGAAAAAGATTTTGAAGAAAGACCTAGCTGATGTTGTCAAGGGCCATGAGGAGGCTATGAAGGTGATGCAAGAAACTGCCATCACCGAGATTCAGTGCCTGAAGAGCGAAATTAACAACTCAAGGAGCAAAACCAAGCTGATAAAGAGCAGAATACTCGGAACCTTGATATGTACAAGAAGCTTCATAAGGATCATGACGTCTTGGTGAAGACCTGCTGTCAAGCTGAGGCGAGCATCTTCGGTAACTTTCCTCTGGCTTTTGTCAATTTGGTAAGTCGGTTAAATGTATTGTCATACTCATGACCCTTGTTTCAAACAAAAACACACCTCCAATTTGTTTAACCAATATGGGTGAAGGTGCTCCGGATCAAAGGAGTTCATGATTCTTGCTAGTAACTTCATCAACACCGCCATCACCCAAACCAAGGAGATAGCTCAGCCTATGGACATCACCATCAAGGCGGCAAATTCTATGGCCAAGTAGTCGAGCCCCCGAGGAAGTCAAGAGCTGCAAGGCCTCTTATATTCGGGTTGGTGCAAGGATGACCTTATCCTTGGTCAAAGCACACTACACCGACGCTGACATGGACCTGGTGACTTCCGGCATGCCAATGCTGGACGAGGAAGGGAATTAAATTAATAGCGATGCTATATGGAAGTCCCTTGCTGGCTAAGACACCAAGGTTGCCAAGATGGTCAAGGATGGTGTCTACGTGCCTGCCGAGGAGATGGATGATGATCCAGCATCTGCAGAGTCTAGCCCACGATCCTCCGAGTTTGATGATCTTTCTAGGCCTAGTTCTCCTACTGCTGATGATGTACTTGCGAAGTCCCTAGCAGTAGAAAACATTGTTGTATTAAATGTATCTCTGGAGTGTTTATGCGGAAAACTTATGTAGAAGTAAGGCGAAAAACTTGGGCTGCAACCCTCCTGCTACTTATCTAGATCTAGCATGTATATATTTTTTTAAGCAAGTGCTGGCTCATCCATTATTCTGTTTCTTATGCTTGACCTTTCATGAGATGGAAGACTCGCAGCACAGAACCATGCTCTCATGTGATGCTTATCCATTATTCTACTACATATCTTTCTAGGCCTAGTTCTCCTGCTACTGATGATGTACTTGCGAAGTCCCCAGCAGCAGAAAACATTGTTGTATTAAATGTATCTCTGGAGTGTTTATGTAGAAAACTTATGTAAAAGTAAGCCGAAAAACTTGGGCTGCAAGCCTCCTGCTACTTATCTAGATCCAGCATGTATATATTTTTTAAGCAAGTGCTGGCTTATCCATTATTCTGGTTCGTATGCTTGACCTTTCGTGAGATGGAATACTCGCAGCACATAACCATGCTCTCAGGTGATGATGCTAGATAGCACCATCAAGGTCCTAAGTGAAAAATCGCCTGCTTTGAGTGTCAAAAATTCACTACTCCGGAATCCACATAAAAACATCAGAAAACATGTAGACCAAAAAACTTAAGCTAACGCTCGTAGGTAGAATTTTCACAAGTGCAAAAGCAAACCTGCACATAAAGGGTTTATATGATCAAAAAATGAACAACTAAAGGAGGTAAAAGACTCAGAAAATATTAGTGAACCAAATGCTTTATTTCATCAATCATATAAGGTACTTATTACATAATATAAAATATGCTAAGTGCAAAAAGGATGTAGTTATGCTATGCTCCATGGATGATCTGTCTCTGGGAAATCATCATTGGAGCGATTCCTAACATGGGGACTATGGTAGCCCAATAAATTCTGGTGGTAGATGGTGGATCATGGTCATGCCAGCACGTGTTCCTATTCGAGCGGGTCCATAGATAAGCATCTGGATTCTTCAGCATCATCTTCATCGTAGGCGGCGACTCTTGGTGCATCATGGAGGATGTCGGATGGCAGGACAACTTCCACTCCATAAACCATGAAGAAAGGGGCAAGCCGGTAGATCTGTTGGGCGTTGTTCGTAAACTCCACAAAATAGATGGCAATTCCTCTGCCCAAGATCCAACTTCTCTATGTAGCGGTGCTTCTAAGCGTGGCTTGATTCCTTGCAGAATTAGTCCATTGGCCCATTCAACTTCCCCATTGGACTGTGGATGTGCCATAGATGCCAGGACAAGGTGGATGCCTTTATCGTGATAGTATTACTCAACTGCTCCGAGAGACAGGTTGCTTCCATTGTCGGTGATGATGCTATGTGGGAGACCAAATCTCACCACTAGATCCCGGACAAATTTCATGGTTGTTTCCCCCATCGAGCTTTCTAATGGGTTTAGCTTCAATCCATTTAGTGAACTTATCCACTGCTACAAGCAGATGAGTAAATCCAGAAGGTGCTATTTGCAAAGGCCCAACCATGTCAAACACCCAGACTGCAAATGGCCAAGTAATTGGTATTGTTCGTAGTTCTTCAGCTGGTACATGTGGTTGCCATGCATAAAACTGACACCCCATACAGGTCTGCACCAGCTTTTCGGCGTCCGCCTTAGTGGTCAACTAGTAGAATCCTTGCAAGAAGGTTTATTCCACCAGCGATTGGGGAGTGGCATGACGCTCGCAATCTCTGAGATGTATTTATCTAAGGATATCCATACCTTGTTGCTAGGAGACGCACCATAGGAAAACTCCTGTGGTACTTCTTTTGTATGGCTGGCCATCAATGATGACATAGACCTTTGATCTACGTACTATCTGCTGGCTCTTGACTTCATCGGCGGGCAGTGTTCAGTCTTGAACATAGTCCATGAACGGTTTTGTCCAAACCAGAGATGTCAATGTTACTACATTAACAAATGAAACCAATCTATCCAGGTTGTCGCGGTCTGCTCCTTTCATGGATGGGGTCCGCAAATGCTCTAGGAAAACGCCTGGCGGAATTGGTCGGTTAGCTGGTCCATGCTTAGACAGACGATTTGCCACCTCATTTTCCTCCCTTTTGACGTACTTGACTTTGTAGCCGTCGAAGCACTTGGCTGTCTCATCTACTTCGTCTCAATATGCTGCCATCAGAGGGTTCCGCACATTCTAGGTGCCAGCCACCTACTGGGAAACCAAGTCGATCTCCACAGCAAACTATGTGCTTGTTACCAATATCCTTGGCAACACGAAGTCCGTTAATGGGGGCCTCATACACAACCATGTTGTTGGTAGCATTGAAGTGGATCTGCAGGATGTACTGCAACTTCTCTCCTGTTGGTGATTGTAGTAATACACCAGCTCCCGAGCCATTGAGCAGGTTGGCACAGGAGTGTTCTCCGGCATTTTTGTCCAATATGCGATGAAATCCGCCAATGCTTGAGATTTGATAGCATCACGCCTCTTGTAGGTGATTTAAAAGGCGGCGAGTTCAATGCCCCACTTTGCCACCCTTCCTGTAGCGTCACTATTGTTGATGATGTCGGATAGTGGATCCTTCCTCACCACTGTGATAGGGTGCTCCTGTAAATAATGCCTTAGCTTGCACGAAGCAAGGAAAACTCCATAAGCTAGCTTCTGGTAGTGCGGTTAACATTTCTTGGATTCCGTCAAGACCTCGCTTAAATAGTAAATTAGTCGTTGAACTCCGTGCTCATGCGTTGTCTCCTTGCGCTCCACCACGACGACGATGTTGATGACTCGGTTGGTTGCCGCCATGTATACTACCATAGGCTCCATTCACTTCGGTGCTACAAGTATTGGTGTAGAGGAGAGTATTCTCTTCAACTCCTGAAGTGTTGCCTCTACTTCATCCATCCATACGAATTTGTCCGCCTTCTTAAGCAATTTGTAGAGCGGCATGGCCTTCTCTCCAAGTCAGCTGATGAACTGTCTTACTGATGCAATGTAGCCTATGAGCCTTTGTATGTCCTTCAAGCACGTCGGGCATTTGATGTCAAGGATGGCCTTGATCTTCTCTGGGTTTCCTGCAGGGCAATGCAGCCTATGAGCCTTTGTATGTCCTTCAAGCACGTCGGGCATTTGACACTTCTCAGGGTTAAGTATCATGTTGTACTTCCGAAGATTGTCAAAGGTTTCCTGCAAGTCGGTGATGAGATTGTTTGATGTCTTTGACATCAACACAATGACGTCCACATAAGCGTGCACATTGCGACTATTTGGTCATTTAGGCAACACTACATCATCCGCTAGTAGGTAGCACCAGTGTTTTTCAACCCAAAGGGCATCATGACATAGCAGTATTCACCGTAAGGTGTGATGAACGAAGTGGCCAATTGGTCCAACTTTCGCATCTTGATTTGGTGGTACCCTGAGTATGCATCAATTCAACAAAGAAGTTCCGAGCCAGTCTTCGAGTCAATGACTTGGTCAATGCGAGGCAAAGAAAACGGATCCTTTGGACACGCTTTGTTCAAGACAGTGTAATCAACACACATTTTGAATTCTTTGGTTCCCTTTTGGGGATAGGTACAGGATTTTCCACCCATTGGGTGTGAATAACTTCTGGGATAAAACTAGCCTTAAGTAACCTAGTTAGGTGTTTTGCTATAGCCCGTCATTGTTCATCACCGAAGCGCCATAGAGGTTGTTTCATCGGTTTTGCTTTAGGATGGATGTCTAGGCTGTGCTCGAAAAGTTCCCTAGGTACACCCTTCATGTCGGCAGGTTGCCAGGCAAAGATGTCCCTATTCTCACTGAGGAACTCGACGAGCGCGCCTTCCTTTTTGGGATCTAGGTTTCTGCCAATGGAGGTGGTCTTGGAGGAATCTCTTTCAACAAGTTCCATCTATTTGGTCTTGATGGCGGTCTTGAATGCGGGTCCGGAGTCAGAAATCTTGTTCTTTGAAGTCGGCATCTCCTAGGCATCGACCTGACGCTGGATCTCCTAGAACTCTTCACCGTAGAGGACCGCTTCAACGAAGGCGGCTTCGCTCAGCTCTCACTCCCTTGCCTTTGTGAAGCTTCCGACAACATTTATGATGCCTTTTGGTCTGGGTATCTTGAGCTTGTTGTATACGAAGCATGAACTGCTGACGAAGGATTGGAAGATGTCACATCCAAATATGACGTGGTACACACTCTTGAAAGGCACCACTTCAAAGTTCATGTGCTCTTGGCATAAGTTATTAACATCACCAAGGCGACCGGAAGGGTGATGCAGCCAAGGGAATTAGCTTGCTGGCCAGGAACGATGCCATGGAACACGGTGTTGCTCTTCCTTTGCTGGGTCTCCGTCAAGTTCATCTTGTGTAGTGTTTTCGGGTACATGATGCTGATGCTGCTTCCACTATCCACGAAGCACTTGGTGAACTCACTACCGTTAATCAAAGGGTTTATGACCATGGCATACTGGTTCTCCGTTGGGATGAGGTCTGGTTGATCTTCTCTGTCCCAACTAGGGGAGGGTAGCCATCAGTATCCTTAGTTAGGTTTTCTGGGCCTGGACGGTGGGAGTACCAAGGCAGGTGTGGTAGATTGGATCCTTCTTTTCGAAGGTGTTCTTGCCCTTCCCATCTCCCTTGTCGGCGGGTTTAGGGTCTACGTCCTTGCCCATATCATATGAATCCTTGGACTCTTCCTCCTTCTTATTTCCCTTTCCCTTTCCGTGGGGTCTGTTCTTCCGACTTAGCTTGTAGCCGGATTCAGGGTCTTCCTTTAGGTCAATGACAAACTTGCATTGGCGGTTGGTGTGGGTGGCATTGCCGTTGGCGTTGAGGTGGACGAAGCATAGAATATCGTGGTACTCCTCATACGTCTAGGGAACACGGAGCACTGTGGATGTAGAGGCACTCCGCTGATGGCCATGACTAGCCCCCGGCCATGACCATGTCGTCCGCCATCGGCTCTGCTAGCGAACGTCGTGGCGACCCTAACGGTTGTATGCTTTTCTTCTAGCAAATTCTTCTGCTTCTTGTTATTGTTCTCCTTGGTCTGGGTAGGGATGGCCTTGGCCGGCAACGAACCGCGAGCATTGTCATTAGTGGCAGCGAATTCGCTAGCCATGGCAATCATCGAGTAGATATTGAGCTTGCCGTTGTCCTGGTGGCGCTTAAGGGTATGTCAAAACAATGTTCCCTTTTCTAGACCGTCGATGAAGGCAGCCATCGCAGTTTGATCATGTACTCCCGCGCATGAATTTTTCATGTCAAGCCAATGGGAGAGGTAGGCATGAGAAGAATCGTTCTTTTCTTGTACACACTGATGTCGGTCACCGACGGTACAGGGACGCTTGTACGTACCCTCGAAGTTCTTGGTGAACGCTTCATGCATGTCCAATCAATTGCAGATTGATTTCTCCGGCAAGTCATCGATCCATTGTCGGGCAGTGCCGATGAGAATGAGTGGCAAGTACTTGACGGTGACATTGGGGTTTTCCCCTGCGATTTCAATCGCGGTAGTCCTGCAACCATGTAACTGGCCTGGTAGTGCTGTCATAGGTCTTGATAGTCTTTTCATCCCAGAGGCCCTTAGGGTAAGTTATGGCCCGGATGACTGGTACAAAACAATATGACCCCAAGTATGGCTCTTCCTTGGCTTCTTGGATTTTGTCAAGCCGCGATTGTGCATTGTGCGGCACCGGTTGCTTCCCTTTTTCGCCATGGGGAGGAGAATTGTGGTGCGAGCCATGAGACCTGCCAGGTCCTCCACCATGGTGGCTAATAGGGGGCGATGGTGGCGTTGGCGGCGGTGGATTAGCCTTCTTGTTGCTTCCTCCGTGTGAATCCTCACGCCTGTCGTGGTTTCTTGACGGACGCGGTGCTTCCTTGTGGGATATGCTCCTGTGTTCTTTGTCGTTGTTGTGCTCTCCGTCATGCCGGGGCTGTTCCCCTAGTCACGTATAATGATACCAACCATTGGGCACCTAGGAGGTGTCAATAGCATCAACTACAAGGATTAATCAACACCGGGAAAGTTTCCCCTAAGAAATATGCAAGATTCAACCTAATTGTTACAGCAGTATGAAGTGGTGATGATGGTGCTGGTGGAGATGATGGTGGTGGTGATGATGATGATACCGATGAAGTCCAGCTTGATGGTGGTGTTGATGGCAACGATCTCCCCTCTCCGGGAAGGAATTTCCCCGGCAGAATTCTGTCTGCTAGAGAGATCTTTCTCTCTCGGTGTTTTCTGCCCTGGCAGAATTCCGTCTGCCGGCAGAATTATGTCTGCAAGATTCAACCCAATCTTTCAGTGGTCGCTCCCCGAGTCTTAGGGTTTCGGGAGGATAATATACACCAGAGGGGAGAGCTAGGGGTGGACCAGGGCGGCCACACCACCTGGTGGTGCGGCCTAGGGTGCCCCACGCCAGGGGGTGGTGTGGCCCCCCTGTGGCCCATCTCCACTTCCCCTTTTGGCTTTCTTCGTCTTCTGGAAAAATAGGATTTTCCATGTATTTTCCCGGATTTTCTGATCTTCGCGAATTTTGCCTCCAAACAGTACCTTTTCCATCAGAATCCTGACTGCAGCGGTTCATGCTCCAAAAGTCATCAACCATGCAAAAACAGATGCGATAACATAAGTATCATCTCTTAGTATGAAATATATCAATGAATAACAGTAAATTATGATATCAAATAGTGATGCAAAATGGACATATCAACTCCCCCCAAGCTTAGACTTCGCTTGTCCCCAAGCGAAACTGAACTCAATAAACATGACCTCAGGTTTATGGAGTGAAGAGTTGATAAAAGAATACGGACAAGAAGCATCACATTCATCAATACATAAGTCATAATAGAAGACAATTCACTATTATATAACTTAACTTGTAATAAGTAAAGGAAACACAATAAAGATACATAAAGTAAATAACAATTCGTAATGGAAAACTTAGCTCTCAGTCGAAGAATAGTTGACATTTTGCTGGAGTTCACAAATAACTGATTTTCAATGATAGCTTTCAAAGTAGTAGACACCAAGATAAGAGCAATGTGCAAAACAAGGAACATAAGAGACATGATGGAATAAATCATCATATGAATGAATGAAACACAACAACTCAAAATGCTTGCTGAGGTAGAAGGGAATAGGTTTATTGAATCAACTAAAAAGTAAAAGAAAGGCCCTTCACAGAGGGAAGCAGGGATTTCAAGTTTCATAAAGAGCTTCCAAAAATTATGGTACTTATTAGCTTTCAGCTCTCGTTGCCCCTATCATAAGAATCTTTAGGTGATTAAGGTTGAAGTGACACAACTAAGAGGATATGGTTGACAAGGTATAAGTTGAAATCTCATGCCCCTTACTTATGAGTACCGAACCTCATGCTACTCAACTTCAGTGACAAGTAAGCTCTTGTCATTGTAAATACATATGTATCATAGAGAACCACCAATGGGGTACCCCTTGCACATGATACAGGAGCTATCCCATAATCAAAATGACAAGGCAAGCATACAATAAGCATCTCAGCGATCTTTTTATTTGCTATTTGCATAGGTTTTTATTGAGGATGCTTCATAGAGTGCTCATTATGGTTATGCTGCAAGTATCCACCACGATTAGGCATGGTTTAGGCTAGCGGTCTAGGCATTTCTCTAACACACATACAAACTCCATGATCTTACAAGTTCCCCTTTTATTTCACACCGCCAGGATCCATAAGCAAAAGAATCATGATATCAAGGAGGTACAAAGTACTAGTGCAATGTTGAAAGCGTTCCCCATGATGCATGGTTCTGCTAAATTCAACTTATAAAGCATAAGCATATACACAACAAAGATGGACACAATGGTCCAAGTTTATTAAATGCAAGAAATTAAAGTGTGTCATCAAGTTCGTGAGAGCTTTAATCACTAATTTTCACATAACAAGTTTAATTTGGAAGGTAGATAAAAACATGAATTTACTTGGAATAGCAATAGTGCTAATAGGTAGGTATGGTGGACACAAATGGCATAGGTTTTGGTTTAAGGATTGGATGCACGAGAAGCATTCCCTCTCAGTACAAGTTATTGGCTAGCAAGACTGGGTAGCAAGCATAAGAGTTGAAGGAAACAAACAAACATACAAGTGATAAAAACAAACATGCAATCTTCCTTGGAAGCACAAAAGATCTTAACTAGAGAATACTAAGCTTATGAGCAAAGAAAGAAAGATGATGAAATTATATTTCTTTAGAGTACTTTTATTTTTTTCATTCAATTCTCAAAATAGTGTTGCTACTGACCGAGCCAGGTTTGCCAAACCAACTAAATTAACTCAATGATCCCAAAGTGATACCAATACTAACGACAAGATCAATCACATAACCATGAATTGAATACTAATATAAGATATGCAAAAGAGTAAATGATGGAACTTCTCATTAATATTCCATAATGGCAACTCACTCCAAGGGATACATAGATATCTAACGAGAGGGGGGACACTTCCATAATGCAAACCATCCTACATGATAACTTCTCTATTCATGATATGACTCTACTAACAAGGTAAAAAGATAGAAGATAGTGATGTGATACCGCGGCACTCCCCCAAGCTTGGAACAAACCAAGGGGATGCCAAAACCTGATGAAGAATTACTCCTTCGATGGTGGTGGTATTCTCTCGTCATCATCTGACTTCCAAGGTAAGGGTTCCCCATCAACAAAAGACATCGTGGTCTCCAACATCCTAAAACTTGCAGCAACACTTATGCGTTTAAACCTAACCTCGTACTCACAGTTTTGATTTTGAACGTCGTAGAGCTGTGCTTGCAGTTGGTTGGTTGTTTGATGGAGTGAGAGAATTTCATCCTTGAGTTCAGTAGTCTCCTTTTGGTTCTTGGCGATAAAGAGTTCGGAACAAATCTTGTGGATGATATCCACTTCGTGTTTTGCCGTCTTGTTGTACCTAAAGACTTCTTGCTCCAGTGTTTCTATCCTGTCCTCCAGACTTCCTTCACCTTTAGGGCCTTGAACCTATTTTATCCGTACCTCCCCATCTTCGAGCAACAACTCCTTGGGATGAATCTTCAACTCGCGCATGTATGGGTTAATGATATCCGCTGAGGAATCTTCCTTGGCTGATCCAGGGGAAGACATTGTGGCTCCAAATCTGGGACTCTACCTGTCAGAAATGGATCAAAACAAAAACACGACGAGAACACTATATACGAACCTCGGGGGATCCGAGGGATTATATATTATGAAGTTTTACAACAAAAGGAAGGTACTGGGAGAAAACAGGTCAGAGACGAAGGCCGAGGTGGCCACACCACCTGGTGGCGTGGCTAGGGGCGGGCCCGCACCACAGGGTGGTGTGAGCCACCCAAGCTCCGTTTCCGTCCCTCTTTCGCTTTGTAGATTTCCTTGTTGGATAAAAACTGCAAAATTATAGTTGGACAAAATTTTTGCGGAACTTTTCTTACTAGAACTGTTACCTATTCAAAAACGGACTCTGGAGGTCTCTGAATTTGGTCTTTGATAAATTTTTCTGGAGTTATAACTTGAAAAGCATCAACATCTTCATTGTAAGAATCTCCATCGATATAGTGCTTGAGTCACTGCCCATTCACCACTTGTGTAGTGTTATCTTTTAAAGAAGAAATTTGTATTGCTCCTGAACGGTATACTTCTTCAATAACAAAAGGTCCTTCCCATTTTGACAGTAGTTTCCCTGCAAAAAATCTGAGACAAGACCTAAACAATAGAACTTTCTCACCAACATGGAATTCTCTCTTAAGTATTCGCTTGTCATGCCATATTTTAACTTTCTCCTTAAAGAGTCTAGCATTCTCATATGCTTCACTCCTCCATTCATCCAACGAACTTAAGTCAAATAATCTTTTTAAACCAGCAAGTTTACAATCTCTATTAAGTTCTTTAACTGCCCAATAAGCTTTGTGTTCAAATTCTAAGGGCAGGTGACAAGCTTTCCCATAAACCATTTTATAAGGAGACATCCCCATAGGGTTTTTATAGGCAGTCCTATAAGCCCATAAAGCATCGTTCAACTTTTCAGCCCAATTTTTCCTCGACCTATTAACAATCTTTTGCAAGATGGATTTAATTTCTCTATTTGATAACTCTACTTGTCCACTAGTTTGGGTATGATAAGCTGAAGCAATTCTATGATTAACATCATATTTAGCAAGGGTCTTTCTAAAACCACCATGAATGAAATGAGAACCTCCATCAGTCGTAAGATACCTAGCACTCCAAACCTAGGAAAGATAACATCCTTAAGCATTTTTAGAGAGGTCTCCCCATCAGCACTCTTCGTAGGTATAGCTTCTACCCACTTAGTAACATAATCAACGGCAACAAGAATATGAGTATAGCCTTTTGAGGGAGGAACATCACCCATAGGCATTTCATTGCGTCTAGAAATATTACCAACATGCTGACACTCATCACAAGATAAAACAAATTTTCTTGCATCTTTAAAAAGGGTAGGCCAATAGAAACCTGATTGTAGCACCTTTTGCGCAGTTCTATCTCCTGCATGATGTCCTCCATAAGCACTACCATGATATTTACGCAATATCTCCTTTTGTTCATATTCTGGAACACATCTTCGCATAATACCATCTACTCCTTCTTTATATAAATGTGGGTCATCCCAAAAATAATGCCTCAAATCGTAAAAGAACTTCCTTCTTTGCTGAGTTGTGAAAGTTGGAGGCAAATACTTGGAGACAATAAAGTTAGCATAATCAGCATACCAAGGGCTCCCTCGCGAGCTCACCCCTACTACAACCAACTGTTCATTTTCGAAACTATCATTAACAGGCATAGGATCAAAAGAGATGTCTTCCAATCGAGATAAATTATCAGCTATAGGGTTTTCAGCACCTTTCCTATCTAAAATATGTAGGTCAAACTCTTGTAAGAGTAGCACCCATCTAATAAGCCTAGGCTTAGCATCTTTCTTCGTCAGAAGGTACTTAATAGCAACATGCTCAATATGAATGGTAACTTTTGAGTCCACAATATAAGGTCTAAACTTATCACAAGCAAAGATGACGACTAGGAATTCTTTTTCAGTAGTAGCATAATTCCTTTGAGAAGCATCAAGAGTCTTACTAGCATAATGGATAACATTTAACTTTTTGTCAATTCGTTGCCCAACGACAACACCTACAACAAAACACTAGCATCACACATTATTTCAAAGGGTAAGCTCCAATCAGGTGGTTGAACGATAGGAGCTGTAGTTAAAGCCATATTTAGAGTTTCAAAAGCTTCTTTACAATCATCATCAAAGACAAAGGGTACATATTTTTTGAATAAGATTAGTGAGGGGTTTTGATATCTTAGAGAAATCTTTAATAAACCTTCTATAGAAACCAACATGACCAAGGATACTACGAATACCTTTGATGTCTCTTGGACAGGGCATTTTCTCAATTGCCTCAACTTTAGCTCTATCAACTTCTATGCCTCTTTCAGAAACCTTATGTCCAAGTACAATCCCTTCATTCACCATGAAGTTGCATTTCTCCCAATTAAGAACAAGATTAGTTTCTTCACATCTTTGCAAAACATTATCGAGGTTGTGCAGACAATTATCAAAAGAAGTTCCATAGACGGAGAAGTCATCCATGAACAATTCCACAATTTCGTCACAAAAACCATGAAAGATAGCAGACATGCATCTTTGAGAAGTAGCAGGAGCATTACATAAACCAAAAGGCATACGTCTATAAGCATAGGTTCCGTAAGGGCATGTAAAAGGAATTTTTTCTTGATCTTGTTGTTTAACAGCAATTTGAGAGAAACCAAAATATCCATCAAGGAAACAAAAATGGGTCTTTTTGGACAACCTTTCTAACATTTGATCAATAAAAGGAAGTTGGTAATGATCTTTCTTAGTAACTTTGTTAACTTTCCTAAAATCATTGCACATTTTATAGCCTACTACTATTCTTTGGGGAATAAGCTCATCATTATCATTAGGGATGACGGTAATTCCCCCTTTTTAGGGACACAATGAACAGGACTAACCCATTCACCATCAGCAATAGGGTAAATAATACCAGCATCAAGGAGTTTCAATACCTCATTTCTTACCACTTCCTTCATCTTAGGATTTAAACACAGTTGGTGCTCTACTACGGGCTTTGCATTTGGTTCTATATTGATAGCATGCTGACATATAGTAGGATAAATCCCTTTTAAATCATCTAGAGTATAGCCCATAGCCCCTCGGTGTTTCTTCAGTACCTCCAATAACCTTTCTTCTCCCTTCCCTGAAAGTTTAGAGCTAATAATAACAGGATATATCTTATTATCATCAATGTAAGCATATTTAAGATCGTCAGGTAATGGTTTTAGATCGAAGACCGGATCCTTTTTAGCTGGCAACATGGTACCCAAGTCTTCTACAGGCAAGATATGCTTAAGCATCTTAGGTTGACGATGGAGAATCTCGTCAATCTCATTTTTTCTTCCATGAAGATTTCACTTTCATGATCTTCCATAAATTGCTGTAAAGCATTGTTAGAAGCAAGAGAAATAGAAGCAAGTTGTTCAACACTAAAATCCTCATTATGGGTTTCATTTTCACAAGGTTCTTTAGTAAATTTCGAAAAATTAAACTCATAAGATTCCCTATCAAATTTAGTCAAGATTTTCTCCCTTTTGCAGTCTATAATAGATCCACAAGTACTCAAGAAAGGTCTACTAAAAATGATGGGATACGTTTGACTAGCGACTGAACCAAGTACTAGAAAATCAACAGGATATTTAATCTTACCACAAAGAACTTCTATATCCCGCACAATACCAATTGGAGAGATGGTCTCTCTATTAGCAAGGTGAATAACCACATCAATCTCTTCCAGTTCACAAGGACTGATTTCATTCATAATTTCTTTGTAGAGCTCATAAGGAATAACACTTGAACTTGCACCAATATCACATAAACCATAATAGCAATGATCACCAATTATAACAGAAAGCATAGGGACACTAGCCTTTTTAGTTCTATTAGGATGTGAGACAATATTACAAGCATCCTCACAAAATACTATGTGTCCATCTTCTACACTTTTAGTGACAAGGTCTTTCACAATTGCTACAGCAGGTTCAATGTTTATTTGTTCATCAGGTTTTACAGTTCTCTTTGCACTTTTATTGATTACACTATTTATCATAGGATGATCCTTTACCTTATCCTGGAAGGATATTTCCTCAAAATAAGGTTCAGGTAGGATGTGATCAATAATGCAAAATTCAGTACTCCCAACATGAACACAATCAACAATATCATTATATGGTGCATGATACTTGTTCCATCCCTTTTTCGGAATTTCAATATAAGAAGCAAAAGCCTTAAAACAATTTGTAATAACTTGAGAATCAAGACCATAAGCATTATTAATATTTTGAAAGTCATCAGTTCCCATAAAAGATTCAATGCATTCATAATCATAATTTATACCTGACTTTCTCCCTTTGTCATTCTCCATGCTTCAGCATTATCTTGAATATGGTCTAGAAGATCCCATTCAGCTTCTTCTTCTATGCGAGGGAATGATCCAGCACAAGAGGCATCCAATAAATCCTTATCTTGAAGAGGGAGCCTTGCATAAAAGTTATTGATAACAATATTGTTGGGGACCTCGTGAATAGGACATTTGAGCATTAGTAACTTCAATCTCCCCCAAGATTGAGCTGTACTCTCTCCATCAAGAGGCCAAAAGTTGTATATTTGATTCCGATCTTTATGAATCTCACTAGGAGGATAAAACTTTGAATAAAAGAGAGGCACTATTTCCTCCCATTCAAGAGCTTGGCCATTCTTCAGCAGCTGATACCAGTCCTCAGCTCTTCCTTTTGGTGATAATGAGAATAACTTCTTCTTGACTTGATCTGTTGTAATACCTACACACTTGAACAACCCGCATAATTCGTGTATAAAGAGCAAATGATCATCGGGATGGATAGTTCCATCCCCAACATAATAGTTATCCATAACACGATCAATAATTCTTGTAGGTATTTTAAAAGTATCATTCTCAACAGGTGGTGGTTCATCTACTACCTTAGCAGTGGTAGCAACATTACGAAATAAGAAACTCAGCGAATTATCCATATTGAAAATAAAGCAACTAACAGAAGTAAACAATAGTCACAGTAGAAGTTTCATTTACCAGTTCCACTTTCCAATATTGCTTCACTCCCCGGCAACAGCGCCAGAAAATAGGCTTGATGACCCACAAGTATAGGGGGTGTATCGCAGTATTTTCGATAAGTAAGAGTGTCGAACCCAACGAGGAGTAGAAGATGTTGACGAGTGGCTTGGAGCAGGAATTCTCTATAAATACTTAACAAACGGATTTTTAGGGTTTTTTGATAATGCAGGTAAATAAAGTACGAGTAAATAAAACACAATAAGAATAAATGCAGCAAGTGGCCCAATCCTTTCTTTAGCAAAGGACAAGCCGTTTGTATTAGTTAAGATGACCAAACGTTCTCTAAGTGTTGTGTGGGTGAACCTGTGCTAATGTACCGACCTTCCTAGGACTAATACATACTTGTGATTATACCCCTTGCAAGCATCCGCAACTACAAGAAAGTAATTAAGGTAGAAACCTAACCATAGCTTTAAACTCTAAGACCCTGACGTCCATTGTGCAATGGTTTCCTAATGGGGGTTCATGTTTCGGTCACTCCGGCAACCCCTACGATTAGTAGCCAAATACACAATGTATTCCCCTAGGACCATATAGGTGAAGTGTCATGTAGTCGACGTTCACATGACACAACTAGAAGAAGTACACCACAACTTAAATATCAAACTATTGAATCTTCCTCAACACAATTCCACTACTAACAACATGACTTCTCCCATGTCCTCAAGAACAAAACGAACTACTCACAAGACATCATATGGATCATGATCAGAGATGGAATAATGATATGTAACAATCTGAACATAAATAATAATTCAATGATTCACTCAATAGCATGAACTACAAGGAGTAATCAACACCGGGAATGTTTCCCTAAGAACTATGCAAGATTCAACCCAATTGTTACAGCGATATGAAGTGGTGATGATGGTGCTGGTGGAGATGATGGTGGTCATGATGATGATGATCCCGATTAAGTCCATATTGATGGTGGTGTTGATGGCAATGATCTCCCCTCTCCCGGAAGGAATTCCCCCGGCAGAATTCTGTCTATCGGAGAGATCTTTCTATCTTGGTGTTTTCTGCCTCGCAGAGGCAGCGAAATCTTTTTGTGGTTGCTCCCCGAGTCTTAGGGTTTTGGGACGATAATATACGCCAGAGGGGAGAGCCAGGGGTGGACCAGGGTGGCTCGCGCCAGGGGGTGGTGTGGGCCCCCTGTGGCCCATCTCTACTTCCCCTTCTAGCTTTCTTCATCTTTTGGAAAAATAGGATTTTCCATGTATTTTCCCAGATTTTCTGATCTTCGCGAATTTTGCCTCCAAACAGCACCTTTTCCATCAGAATCCTGACTACAGCGGTACATGCTCCAAAAGTCATCAACCATGCAAAAACAGATGAATAACATAATTATCATCTCTTAATATGAAATATATCAATGAATAACAGTAAATTATGATATAGAATAGTGATGCAAAATGGATGTATCAAGGTGGCATGCTTGTACGGTGGCATGGTTGTGGTTCCTCGTGATGCCGGGACCGCGGGGGTGGCGGCGAGCGACGAGGGTGAGCCTTGTCTCCATCGTTGGAGGATACTGGGATGGCATCAGTCCTGTTGCGCACATCCCTCCGCCTTCGTTATGTGGAGCCCATTTGGGATCCTTCATCATGGGTAGATCGTGCCCTTCGGTGGTTTTTGATGCTTGACTAACAAAACTCTGGATTGTACTCGAGCCTTTGCAAGGTGGCCTTCTCCTATTGCTTGCAAGCCTTGCCTACAAGGTCATAGACCTGAGCCACAACTTAAGGCGACTTGTCTTGTTCAAGGAGGGTCTTAGCGATGACCATGTTGATGGCGGGAGTTGGCATTACTTGCCTCCCCTCTGAATCAATGTATGGGGTGGATTTTGCCGGTTTGGGAACTTGCCACCCTAACTTGCATTGAATGTCAGGATCACGAACGACGTGAGCTAGTGCCGTTTTTGCCTTGTGCTTTAGCAACAACTGCTTGTATTCAGCCTCCATTGCTCTTGCCACCTTGATCAATTGTTGTGCCTTGGACAGGTCCCTATCTAGCTGGGTGCCCTGCTCTCCAATGCACTTGTCCTCCGCGAGGATCTTCACGCGCTTATCGTCAAGCTCCATGATGCTCCGGACATGGGAAATGAAGAACCTTGTTGGCTGGAGTTACCAAGGGGTTGCTGTTGCTGATGTGGACGACAGTGGTAGTATATTTGTTGTGTTCGCAACACTTGGTCCGATAGTGAGTTCCTGCTACAGTTGCAAGGGAATAGCCGGAGGCGACATAGCTTTAGCTAGACCCATAGGATCAGCGACTTTTTTGCCCTTTGCTGCCGTAGCTCCTGCCTGTGTCGCTGCTGGCGGAGCTTTGCCGGCAATCTGGTTCTGCTGGTCTTCTTCTGTCACGTTCCCGACGGCAACCAGTAGCTAGTGGGAAGTGACACCCTTCTCAGCGCGCTCCTCCTTATCGATATCCTTCTCGATCTCCCTCATAGTAGCATTGTATTCCTCCGAGTTAGCATAAGAGCTGCCCCCATCCATGTTGATGTCGGTGTAGAGTGCATCAAGTACTAAGTCAGAGTTGCCTTTAGTGTTTTCAATGGCGGAGCTAGAGGGGATGGTGCAGTGTCGTTGTTGTTATTGCCTCCTCGCATTGCGATGGAGATGTTGGACTCAGCCTCCTCGTTGACGTCAGCGAAACTGTTAACAGTTGCAATCATCTTAATGAGGGTAAGCAAGCCGGCAACCTGTCGCCTCTAAAGCGTATGCCAGAGGATTGTTCTAGGCATGATCCCTTCCACGAAGTGGTAGACAAGTTCATTAGTGTGGTTAGCCTCTAGGGTTTCTCTCACCCTTAACTATCTGGCGAGGTATTCACGAGGGGATTCTCCGCCCCTCTGAACACATCTAGACAGATCAAAGATGATGACGACGCCGGCAATGTGTGACCTCCACGTCTCTAACGCTCAGGGAAGCCAAGCGGATCTGTGTGGTCCTTCCATAGTTATATCCAACATAGGGGCGGTTTGGGTTGGCCTTGAGTTTTTTCGATATGAGACGGCAAACTCTGCAGAGAGAGAGATCCAGGCTAGATCCTTTTGCGAATGTATCCAACCTAGAGACGGTCTATGCGGGCCTTGATGAGTTTCCGACTTCCTAGGAGCTAGGACCCGAGTCAGTTTTATCGATGAAGATGTGTCTATCCCCAACTGGGACAACAGAGCTGCGGGTGGGGTTCGTCTTCACCGGGATCCAGAACTCATCCAGAGGAATGATTAGAATGTTGCCAGAGTAGAGAATGTGCCTAGTGTCTACGGTGTCGCTGATTGTCGCGAAGAGATTGGACCTCGCTCGGTGTAGAGCTCAAAGTGCCTCTTGCCCCACGGTGGGCACCAACTTTCGTGGTATTGCCGATGAGTACATGATGGAGGGGTCCGCAAAGAGCGTGTTTAGAGAGGTGGGGGAAGGCGGTGAGTTGGAGGGTATGAGGTAACACAGCTTACCCAGGTTCAAGTCTCGCAATGGTGGCAGAACTCCACTCCTGCTATAAATCACTATAATGGAAATACGCCGAGTTACAAGGATTGGTTTGCTATGCGAGGTGTTATGAATCGTTCCCTAAAGGCTCACATAGGCTGTCTTATAAAGGCGCGAGAACCTAGTGTTATAGGGAAAGGACCTTTCCAGATAACTAATCTTCATTTCTTGTAATCCAAGGCTCTAAGTAGGTCGCTGACTCCCACATAGCCTTCCTTTATCCGGCATGGCCCTCCCTTCTGGATACGTCTAACTGGGTTGCCTAGCAGGTCATGTGCCGTGCTACCAACTATAGGCCACCCGGGTTAGCCGGATTAGAGACATGCAATGGTGATACCCATTTAGCATATCCCCAACAGAACCTATGGTTTCCTCCTCGAGAAGCCTACAAGAAATACATTGCCCTATGATCTGCTCCACGAGGGACCTATGAGGTGGCTCACGAGGTTCCTCCCCCTCAAATACCCCAAGTTCACATTGAACCTATGGTTTCCTCCTCGAGGGTCTTACAGGGAAGACATCGCTCGTCTTCCTTTCAAGGGGCTTATTGGGAAGCTCAGGAGGACGCTTCCCCCAAGAAGCCTAGAATCGCGGGAGCCAGGAAGCCCCCCTGGAAGGTGACCTCGAGAGGCGCGCACACCTACGATTCCCCTTGCAAGGCATAAACGAGCCCCCTCCTCTTTTCCTTCTCTTGCAAGATGCAGCATGCAATGTTCGCCTGACACTCGCAGTTTCCCTCGCTCTGGCCCGACACTATCCGTGATCGTAGGGGACGGGCACAGATGGAATAGGAAGACATGCCACAGACACACGAGGATGCTAAAATCACGACACAAGGTACGAACGGTCCTGACCTTCCCCGAGGAAGCACCTCAGCATGAGGCTAGAGAAAAAGGCCTCCCCCATGAGGGCACCTATGACAGAGCCAAGTTTGGGTGTCTTGGTATCATTCCCTCTCCACGCTCTTCCCTTGCTTGGCATCCTTGCCAGATGCTATTCTCCTACTCTGTGGACTCCCTCATACACTAGGAGACGCCTCAACGAAGAATCTTGCAATTGCCTTGCCTGGATCATAACCCTCGCTAAGTCGAGGCATCCCAGCAAGTGGCACCACAACGCCCAAAGACTGATTCCTAATTGCGTGGTACGTAAGGGTCCACGGGGGAAAACAAATGTTGGATATTTGTGTCCCGCAAAGGAACAAGGGGTCCAACGAGCCTTGAGTTCGTGGGGGGGGGGGGGTTGAACACGTGTTCCGGTCTTATGGGTGATAGGTCAGTGTTGATGTAGAGCTTGTTGGGAACCCGAAGAGGAAGGTATGATGCGCACAGCCGCAAGTTTCCCTTAGTTATGAAACCAAGGTTTAAACGAACCAGTAGGAGCAAGGAAACACCCCAAAGGTGTTACTAGTTGAGCCTTGGCGGGGTGCACTACCGGTGCTAGTAGCAACGTGGAGACCTGCACAACACAACCATAGAACTCTGTCCCCAACTTGCGATGAGGTTGCCAATCTCACCGTGTTTTGCTGAAAACAAAGGATTAAACGTATCGAATGGAAGGAAGTAATAGTTTGCAGAAAGTAAACACAAAGCAGTACACAGTTTATAGATTGTATCTAAAAGAAAAGGACCGGGATCCATAGTTCACTAGAGGTGGCTCTCCTTAAGATAGATAACATACTGGGTGAACAAATTACAGCAGGGCAATTGATAAATATTGAGAAAGCAATTCAATGCATCTACTAATCATTTTGACTCCTTTGAGACTTGATTGGGCATAACAACATTATACATAGACCGCCATCCAACTGCATCTATGACTAATAATCCACCTTTAGGTTATCATCCGAACCCCCTCTAGTATTAAGTTGCAATAAACAGATTATTGCTTTACGAATTGCATGTAATGTATACAATATGATTGTTCTATGAACAAAGGATTGCTTTTTCTCCCTAGTAGCAACAACACATCTAGTACCTTAGAGATTTCTATCACTTCCCCAGATTACCAAAGGCATGAACCTACTATCTAGCATAAATACTAACTCTTGGAGTTGCTAGCATCTACTTGGCCAAGATAGCTACTAAAAATGGAAAGCATGGAAGATCACAACTAACAAAGACATGATAGAATCAATAATCAATCTGAAATAGCATCTCAATATCCATCGGATCCACGCAAACACAACATGCAGAATTACAAATAGATGATCTTGATCATGAACGGAGCTCACAAGATCTAGACATGAAAGCACAAAGGAGGAGAACCAGCCATCTAGCTACTACCTGGATCTGTAGTCCAAGGATGAACTACTCACGCATCACACCAGAGGCTTGCATAGTGATGAAGAAGGCCTGTGGTGAATTCCCTCTCCAGGTGCCGGAAGAGCTTCAGATCCCTCCCGATCTAGGGATGGAGATGACTGACTCTGAGACTCTTCGTGGATTTTTGATCGGGTACTTAGGGTTTTTCGTCGAGGGCATCTTATAGGCGGAAGGGGAGGTGAGGGTGCCGGAGGCGGACCACCCCTGGCGTGGGCAGCCACGCGGCCAGGTGGTGTGGTGGCCCCCTAGCCCCTCTCCGTCTCGTACTCTGGCATCTGATGACTTCTGGAAAAATAGGCACTTTGGCTTTTGTCCCGTCCAATTCCGAGAATATTCATTTTTCTGACTTTCCTCGAACCAAAAACAGCAGAAAAGCAGGCAATCGTGGCTCTTGTTAATAGGTTAGTCCAAGAAATCATATGAAAAGTACTCCAAAGTTGGAACAAAACACAAGAAAGTGGATAAAACCAAGCATGGAACATCAAAAATTATATATACATTTGCAATGTATCAACATCCCCAAGATTAACTCCTGCTCGTCCTGGAGTAGGTAAGTGATAAAAAGAAAGAATAATTTTTGAGGTGACCTGCACTATCAAAGACTTGATCAAATTATTTGTAAAACATTCAAAGCTAGGATCATAGTACTTCAATCATAACATGAAAGACAAAGTTCTAGCAATAAGACAAAGAAACTATGATGCAACATGAAAAGGCACAAACAAAAGATTCATGAATAACAATGCTTTGCAAGACGTTTGTTTGTTTCACATAAAGAAAACATAGCATAATAGCATTCGGCTTGTCCCTCATAGAGTAGCAAATATAAATGCATAGGACACCTTCAAAGTTCATAAGAGTGACTAGATACAAATAGTTTAAAACAAGCAATATCAAGTTATGCATCAATCAACTAGTCTTGGGACAATGCACATAGAACTAAGAATGGCCACTATGCTCTCAAAGTAGGTGCATAAAGGTAGAAGGTGGAGACTCAATATAATGGTGGAAGAAGGGCCTTCAAAAAAGGAAGTAGGGATTCAAGTCTCATAAAGAGCTTCCAAAAATTATGGTACTTATAGCTTTTAGCTCTCATTGCCCCTATCATAAGCATCTTGAAGTGATTAAGGTTAAAGTGAGCAAACTATGGTGTACATGCTTGACGAAGTATAAGTTAGAAATCTCATGTCCCTTGTATACGAGGGCCGCTCCTCGTGCTACTCAAGTTTAGTCACCGGTAAGTTCTTGTCATTGTAAGTACATGTGTATCATAGAGAACCGCCAACGGGGTACCCCTTGCTCGATGATACGGAAGAATCCCCATATCAAAATGACAAGGCAAGTGAACAACGAGCATCTCAGCAATCTTCTTATTTACCATGGGAATAAGGTGCTTTTTTCGCTCTTTCCTCTTTCATAATCTCTTTTTTTTCTTTTTCTCTTTTTTCTCAATATAGGAATCTTTTTTTATAAGAAGAATGCTTCATAGACAGCTCATTATGGTTACGCTGCAGGTTTCCACCATGTCAGCATGTATTAGACAAGTGGCCCAGGCGTTTCTCTAACACATATACATAACTCCATGGACTTACAATCTCCCCTTTCATTTCACACCGACGACGTCCATATACAAAATAGCATGATATCAACTAGGTACAAGTACCAAGTGCAATGTTGAAAGTGTTCCCCATGAAAGCATGGTTCAGCTAATTCCCAACAAATAAGTGTAAACATATACAACATAGAGGACACAATGGTTCAAGTTTATTAAGGGCAAGAAAAGTAAAGTGTGCCATCAAGTTCGTGAGAACTTTAATCACTAGTTTTCTTATAACAAGTTTAATTTGGAAGGTAAACAAAAGCATGAATATACTTGGAATAGCATAGGCTAGTAGGTAGGTATGGTGGACTATTTTGAATAACTTGGTTTAGGGAGTTGGATGCATGAGTGGAACTCATACTTGGTTGTGGAGGCTAGCAAAAGACTGGGAGTGACAAACTAAGAGAGCAATAATGGCCATAATCATGCAGAGCGACAAAACATCATTGATCAAAGCATAAAGTGATACAACAAGTTGAAAACTAAAGGATCATAAAGGCTTATGGTGACTTGAGATAGTCATAACATGGCGTGAGCATGTGCCAAGTCAACCCAAATAAAGCATCAAAGGAGAATACCACTATACTATGCTTTAATATGCTAAAACAACACATGATTCATCCAAGGCACATTAAGCAATCTCAATTGTTTATAACAAGTCATGATATAGCATAGAATACTAAGCATAAAGCCAAAACAATATCAAGCATGGCACGACAGAGCATAGGCCACAGTCAAAAACGAGCTATTTTTACCACATAAGCATGAACTTTCCTACTCTTTTCCAAACCAAACCAAACTATTTGCTAACCAATGTATGAAAGAGGGGGTCCAACCAATTTATTCAGCAAACTAAGAAAACCAAGAAAATGAAAAACCAAAACGAAAACGAAAAAGAAGACGCTCCAAGAACAACACAACTATGCATGAAACAATAAAAATGAAGCGTTTGGAAGAAACCTGGGATTTTTATTGATGAAGAGGGGAATGCCTTGGGAATCCCCAAGCTTTGAAGCTTGTACTTCTTGGATATTTCTCGTGGTGACACGTGTGGCATCCCCAAGCTTAAGCTTTAGTCCATCCTTCATCTCATTACTCATTCCTTCCATACACCTGAAATTTTTCCTTCATACCAAACTACACACAATCTTTATTTGCAACATTAGTGCACTCAAGATAATAAGTCTTAAGGTTCAGTTATAACACCAAATAAACTTCCATTAGAACACTAGATACTGTAGCACTTCCCTCAAAAATCTCAATTCCCCAAAAGAACTTAAAAAGGAACCAACAAGAAGCAAATGTAGAAAATGGCAGAAATCTGTCAAAACAGACCAGCATGTAAAGACGATTTTTTTCGAAGACCTTATGTTGCTCAAATCAAAAAGTGTTGATCTAACGAAAGTTAGATAACAACCGGGGGCAGAAGTACAAAAATTCACGCCTCAAAAAGATGTTCAGAGATTTTACACGAATTTTTACGGTGAGGCACAGAAATCTGTTTCGGGACAGCAACTTTCCCAATCATTACTTCTCGCTCATTAGAGGTTACTCTTGGCACAAAAAGCAAATAAAAAGGATAAGGAGCGGTTATTACTGAAGTAATAACTCCAATACTCATCTAAAACTTTTGGGTTATCTCCCAATAAGTACTTTTCTTTAATGCCTTTAAGTTAGGCATAAGAAGCAAGAAAGAATCAAGTGTTCTCAAATGAAGAAGCATTAAGACCAAATTTTGTTTTCATAGGAGAAGCAAAAGAAATATTTTCTCACTTCTTATGGAAGTGTTCTATACCTCTCTTGAGTGGGAGTTGATATTTAATGGTTCCTTCTTTCATATCAATAATGGCACCAACAGTTCTAAGAAAAGGTCTTCCCAAAGTAATAGGACAAGAAGCATTGCATTCAACATCCAAAACATAGAAATCAACGGGGACATAGGCATTGTTAACCATAATAAGAACATCATTAAGACTCCCCATGAGTTTCTTTTTTAGCATTATCATCAAGTGGGACATTCAAATAACAATCTTCAAGAGGAGGAAAATCAAGCATATCATAAATCCTTCTAGGCATAATAGAAACACTACTATCAAGATCACATAAAGATTTGAAATCAAAGTCATTCACTTTCATATTAATGATGGGTTCCCAACCATCTTCTTGTTTTATAGGAATAGAAGCTTTATGTTTCATATTTTCTTCTTTAATCTTTATGAGAGCATCAATAATGTGTTTTGTAAAGGCCATGTTCATAGCACTAGCATTAGGACTTTTAACAAGCTTTTGTAGGAACTTAAAAACTTCAGAGATATTGCAACCATCAAGATCAAAACCATACTTATCATATAAAGTAGTATAACTATTACTAGCCTCAACACTAGTGGTGGTAATAGTAGAAACACTAATGTTTCTAGCAATTTCATCTTCTCTTTCCCACTTAGCATGTAATTCAGCTAATAGTCTAACATTTTCATCAATTCTTACTTGTATATCATTAGTAGCTGCAAAGGGATTATCATTAGTTTCAGGTTTAGAAGTCATTTTATTCAAAGAAGATTGAGCTTCAGCCAAAGATGCTATATTTCTTT
This sequence comes from Avena insularis, assembly GCA_023614405.1. Classification (NCBI taxonomy): domain Eukaryota; kingdom Viridiplantae; phylum Streptophyta; class Magnoliopsida; order Poales; family Poaceae; genus Avena; species Avena insularis. The sequence continues at coordinate 243,155,567 of CM042688.1, forward strand.
CAGCATTAGAGAGTTTTTCCTCGATAGTTTTATTGAAAGCAGTTTGTTTACTAATAAACTCTTTACGCATAACTTCAAGTTAAAAGGGTGCACTCCTATTATTGTTGTAGGAACTTCCATAAGCATTACCATTGTTGGGAGGATATGGCTTATAATTGTTGTTACCAAAATTACTCCTATAAGCATTATTGCCAAAATTATTATTTCTTATGAAGTTCACATCAACTTGCTCTTCTTGAGCAACCAAAGAGGCTAAAGGAACATTATTTGGATCAATATGGGCTTTCCCATTAACAAGCATAGACATAATAATATCAATCTTACCACTCAAGGAGGAAGTTTCCTCAATAGAAATTACCTTCCTACCTTGTGGAGCTCTCCCAGTATGCCATTCAGAATAATTAACCATCATATTGTCCAGAAGTTTTGTTGCAGCACCCAAAGTGATGGTCATAAAGGTACCTCCAGCCGCAAAATCCAATAGGTTCCTTGAAGAATAGTTCAATCCTGCAAAAAATGTTTGGATGATCATCCAAGCAGTCAGTCCATGAGTGGGACAATTCTTTACCAAAGATTTCATTCTTTCCCAAGCTTGAGCAACATGTTCATTATCAGATTGTTTAAACTTCATTATCTCACTTCTCATAGATATAATCTTAGCAGGAGGATAGTATTTTCCAATGAAAGCATCTTTGCATTTAGTCCAAGAATAAATACTATTCTTAGTTAAGGAATTCAACCATTCTTTAGCTTTTCCTCTCAAAGAAAAAGGAAAAGATTTCAGCTTAATAATATCACCATCTACATCCCTATGCTTTTGCATCTCACAAAGTTCAACAAAGTTATTTAGATGGGCAGCAACATCTTCATTACCAATACCAGAAAATTGTTCTCTCATAACAAGATTGAGCAAAGCAGGTTTTATCTCAAAGAAAGTATCTTCAGGCATAGGTGGAGCAATAAGTGTGCTCATAAAATCATTGTTGTTGGTGCTAGTGAAGTCACACAACTTAGTGTTTTCAAGAGTAGTCATATTTTTGGTTTTTCAAATAAGAAAGCAAACTAGTAAAACTAATTTTTTGGGGTTTTTGATAAAGAAACAAGTAAACAAAGCAAAAAGAAACTAAGCAAAACAAAAATAACAAAGTAAAGAGATTGGTTATGAGGGACTCCCCTTGTGAAGATGTCCTTGACTCCCCGGCAACGGTTCCAGAAAAATGCTGCTGCCTGGTTGACGTGGGAGCTTCTTCTTCTTCTCCAGTCCCCGGCAACGGCGCCAGAAAAATGCTTGATGGCTCAGTGTTGATGTAGAGCTCGTTGGGAACCCCAAGCGGAAGGTATAATGAGCACATAAGCAAGTTTCCCTCAGTTATGAAACCAAGGTTTAATCGAACTAGTAGGAGCAAGGAAACACCCCAAAGGTGTTACTAGCTGAGCCTTGGCAGGGCGCACTACCGATGCTAGTAGCAACGTGGAGACCTGCACAACACAACCACAGAACTCTGTCCCCAACTTGCAATGAGGTTGTCAATCTCACCGTGTTTTGCTGAAAACAAAGGATTAAACGTATCGAATGGAAGGAAGTAATAGTTTGCAGAAAGTAAACACAAAGAAGTAAACAATTTATAGATTGTATGTAAAAGAGAAGGACCAGGATCCATAGTTCACTAGATGTGGCTCTCCTTAAGATAGATAACATGCTGGGTGAACAAATTACAGCGGGGCAATTGACAAACATCGAGAAAGAAATACATGCATATACTAATCATCTTGACTCCTTTGAGACTTGATTGGGCATTACAACATTATACATAGACCGCCATCCAACTGCATCTATGACTAATAATCTACCTTCAAGTTATCATCCGAACCCCCTCCAGTATTAAGTTGCAAGCAATAGATTATTGCTTGACGAATTGCGTGTAATGTAAACAATACGATTGTTCTATGAACAAAGGATTGTTGTTTTATCCCTAGTAGCAACAACACATCTAGTACCTTAGAGCTGTCACTTCCCTAGATTACCAGAGGCATGAACCCACTATCGAGCATAAATACTAACTCTTGGAGTTCCTAGCATCTACTTGGCCAAGATAGCTACTAACAACAGAAAGCATGAAAGATCACGAATAATAAAGACATGATAGAATCAATAATCAATCTGAAATAGCATCTCAATATCCATCGGATCCCCGCAAACACAACATGCAGAATTACAAATAGATGATCTTGATCATGAACGGAGCTCACAAGATCTAGACATGAAAGCAGAAAGGAGGAGAACTAGCCATCTAGCTACTACATGGATCCGTAGTCCAAGGATGAACTACTCACACATCACACCGGAGGCTTGCATAGTGATGAAGAAGGCCTCCAGGGTGAATTCCCTTCTCTGGCAGGTGCCGAAGAGCTTGATCCCTCCCGATCTAGGGATGGAGATGACGCTGCTCTGCACTCTTTCGTGGATTTTTGATCGGGTACTTAGGGTTTTCGTCCCGAGGGCATCTTGTAGGCGAAAGGGGAGGCCGAGGGGGTGCCGAAGGCGGCCAGACCACCCCCTGGCGTGGGCCAGGCCAGGCCGTGCGGCCAGGTGGTGTGGTGGCCCCCTAGCCCCTCTCCGTCTCATACTCTGGCATCTGATGACTTCCGGAAAAATAGGCACTTTGGCTTTTGTCCCGTCCAATTCCGAGAATATTAATTTTCTGACTTTTCTAGAACCAAAAACAGCAGAAAATAGGCAACTGGCACTATGGCTCTTGTTAATAGGTTAGTCCAAGAAATCATATGAAAAGTACTCCAAAGTAGGAACAAAACACAAGAAAGTGGATAAAACCAAGCATGGAACATCAAAAATTATAGATACATTTGCAATGTATCAATGGGCGATGACGATGATGGTGGAGCATGAACATGATAGAGAGTGGCACATGGTTTTGTTACCTAGGTTCCGGACCCTCGTGAGGAGGTAAAGTCCATACTCCTTGGTTGTATTGCTCGCGGTTCTTTGCGAGGGTACAAAGGTAGATGAATATCAAGGGTTTTAGATCGTAGGGATCAATCCCCTTCTAAGGTTGGGGTACCTCTCCTTTTATAGGGGCGTCAGGCCTCTTCCCCCTGAATATTGGGTGGGAAGGGTCACCACATTCCCACCAAAGGATCTCTGATGCAGACTCGCACCTCCCGTGGACCAGGTGTAGGTCCTTCTCTAGTCATTAGTCCACCACGACAGTTGCCCATGACATCCCCCCCATGTCGCGGTATCAGTCTCAGTCTCCTTGAACCAAAGTGGCTATCTCAAGGTGTGTGGGGTTTGGCTGTCATCACCCTGCCTTTGGCACTAAAGCGGCTAGGCAGCAACTTCCTTTACCAAGGAGGGCGGTGCGCAGCGGGACTACCCATTGGGTTGTAATCTTGCAATGGAAGCGGGGCAACACATTGCCTTCCCGGAGCCGATCCTGGTGCCTGTGCTGGTGCAGAGGCTGTACTTGACCTCTAGAGGGACCCAAACCTCTTGAGGCCTCATGGAGCGAGCGATGTGGGCTTTACAACTAGATGGGACATGGTACCCCTTGTACCTATAGTCTGATAGTAGCCCTCGGGCGCTTGACTTGCGTGGGTTCGCCTAGGGAGCGAGGAAAAGGGACCAACTGGTGCTAGGCCCACGTCCGGTCATATCCGTGCATGATAATTAGTGGGGATCATCCGTGCCCTCCATGTATGGTTGGAGTTGAGAGGTGTTCACCGGATACGTGAACCACGGCCTCCACTATTTGTCCTCAAAGACTGCTCCTTCCATAAAAGCCTGAGCCAGATCCAGGACTATTCACTTCACCTTCTTGTTTAGCCACTTCCTTCCAACCCCCACTGACTCCGCCATGGCACTCAAGAAGGCGCACAATGCTCCGACCACGGTTGGTATTACGCCGCACGGTCAAAGCCCCTTGCTGCTGCTAAAGATCATCAACGAGGAGGGTCTAGAGAAGGTCTAGCGGATGGCAGCCTCGACCGTGAATGAGTGTGGGGCCACTCGGGCATGGTGCGGCTTGACGGGCGGGGGCAGGCTCCCAACCATCGTGTTCCCCATCTTCACGCATTCCCTCGCTGCAGGGCTGGTGCCTCCCTTCACCTCCCTCTTCGTCGCTATCTTGGAGCATTACTGCATCCAACTGCTCCATCACCACTCATGGAGCGTGAACCTCCTGGCCGCCTTCACCTTCAAGTGTTTCGTGGGTGTGATGCCTTCAGTGGCATTGTTCTGGCATCTCCAAGCCCTGAGGCTGGGGGAGTGTCTTGGCGGTGTCGGGTTCATCGCTGATGACAACGAGGGTTTTCCTCCCCTCTCCATCCGGGGGAAAATTCTCGAGTTCCACACGGATTGGGTTGTTGTGGATGCCTTAAAAGCGCTCCCGCAATTCTGCATAACCTTTAATCTAGTGGTAGAGAACCCCTGATGGGCTCGGGAGGTGACTGCCTGAATGAGGCCTGGTCCCCTCCAGAGGCACATGGCGGCCCTGATGGACCGAGCCCTGACCAGCAAGATGGTGGTCCGGGAGTTCCTCTAGCGGCAAATCTCTCCTCTATAGGAGCACAGCAAACCCACTCGAGCCATGTATGATGACTAAGATAGGATGAAACTGTCCGAGGGCGTTCTACCTGATGACACCGTGGCCGCCCTCCTACACCTGCTCCTCAGCGGGGGTGTTGTGCCCGAGGTTCCAAGGAGCCTCGCCACCTATATCTGATTGGTGACCTTGGCGCCGCCTGCTCCGGGCTTCCCACCTTAGACTAGTGGGGGAGATTGCTACTGGCCTAGGGGCACCAGAGGTCCCTCGTGCCCTGAGTCTGGCCCAAAACTCTATGGGAGGGTTGTTCACCAAGGACATTTCATCATGTAGAGGTGTCGAGGCGTCCCATCCTATCCATCGCGGGAGGATGATCCACATCATATATTCCTCGACAGAGGATGCTGAGGCCTCCGTGAGCACCACGCCTAGCAACCTTCATGACGGAAAGATAAGCGCGCTCTGTCCTACCTCAGGAGTTAGCGAAACATCCTCCGGGGACCCATCTGGAGCAAACAAGCTCATGCTGGCCAAAGGGGGCTATCTCCTTCCCCCAGATTGAAGAGAGGACACTGGTCTCATGCCTGTCCCATGGGCGACAAGTGACTCTTTCCCCTTGGGTGTTGCATCTACCTTTGTTCTTTATCTGATCCTCATAGCCTCCTTTCCTACTTGCGCCTTTGATCTAGGAAAAGGCGGGAGAGAGCAAAGGTCTCCTTATTTGGAAAGACTGGTCGGGAGCCTGCTGTGGCATGTGGGGCGCGTCTCCCACTGGTGTCTGCCGGTGGAGGCAGTCTATAGGTTGAGGGTCTGTCCGCGTCCCTGCCGTAGCACGGCATGTCTGGCTCTAAGGTGGAGGCAGCAGCCCATGATGCAGTGGGGGATCAGGCTTGCTCCCTGGACACCCCGTGACTCTTGAGGCAGTCAGGCCCAGCATACGAGGGTGATGAGGACGCGAGGCTTGGTTGGGGTGACGTGTTCGCTGCCTCTGGAGGCGCCTGTGGAGGGGATGCCCATGCTCGGTAGGATCCCGTGGGTGCTCAGCGATCGACCCTATCTCTGGAGCTTAGCACTGATGAGTAAGCCAATAGGGTCAGCCCTTGAGTCCTCGCGGTCATGGGGCCAGACACACCTGCCGAGGGGCAGTTTTCTCTCGAGCCACCCAGGAGGACGAGCGGCCTTCATGCTGTTGTGGAGGCTACGCGCACCAGACTTAACCGGTTCCTTGTGGACCTGGACACCGAGGAGCATCGGCTAGCGGGAGCGTGGCGTCACCTTCAATAGGAGTGCAATGTCCTTAACACAGCCACTAGGCCACGAGAGAGGTGACAGGGGTGAGGAGTCCTCCAGCTCTAGAGGCCCTGGAAGGGGCCTGTAGCGAGGCGGCGGGGATCCCTGCCTTGTCAGAAGGTCTGATTCAGACCGCTGAGGCGGGGATATTTTCCGCCGGAGAACTTTCTCGATAGGCCTAGGAGCCATGGGCTCACGAGCGTGTGATTGCCTTCTTAGAGAAGGAGATCAGGGAGGATAATCAGAGTATCCAATAGAGGGACATTGATGTGGCGTGGCATGAGGAAGCCGTTCGGCTTTGGGAAGATGAGCTTATCTTGGAGCTTGGTCGTCTCGAATCACTAGAGGTTCATTTGTAGGCAACCCACGAGAAGCTGTATGAGCGCGGGCGCGATCTGGAGAACATTGGTTCCCGGACGATGAGGCACATCCGTCGCTCCAATGAGAAGCTCACCAGCAAGCAAAGGTAGATGTAGGTGGACAACGCCAAGGCTCTTGCCTCGTGTCGTAAGGTCCTCCAAGAGGAGTATGCGAGGAAGGCCAAAGTCCTTCAACAAGACTATGTGAAGAAGTCCACTACCCAGGAGCAGCGCTTCTAGGAAAAGATTGACAAATGGCAACAGCCTTGGAGAAGGCATACAAACGGCTGAATTGAGCCCTCGCTGACCTGGAAACTCTGAAGAAGGGAAAGGCCCTTCAAGACCAGGAGGATGTGAACAACCGGGTGCTCGAGAAGGCACAGTTTAAGATGTACCATGATCTCACCATGCGCTCCGCTGCCACCCTTGGTGACATCGAGGTGACCAACTTCTTCACTGGCGACCTCGTGGACACCGGTGAGGGTGGCGCTTACTTGGAGCTGTTCCACTGGATTACCGCCGAGCCGGAGGGGCAAGTTGCGCTCTACCGAGGCTTCCATGTTGGGCAATGACACAAGATGCTGCGGGTTGCCACAACCCAGGTCTTATTCAACCTTCGCTGACTCGATGCGAACTTTTCTTGGGAGGATCTTCTGAAGGAGGTGATGTAGCCTAGGGGGACTCCCACAAAGGATATCCTTCGCTCCCAGGAGATCATAGACGAGTGCGTGGCTGCTTTTGTTCCGCTATTTGTTCGGAGTGAAGATGGTGATGCTGGTAAGGCATCAGACATGGCCGCTGGTTCTACAGGTGATCAAGAGAGCGAGGGCAGGGACGATTCCCTCGGGAGTCAGTCCAGTCGAGGGTTAGATGCCGAGGAGTCTGCCAAGGATCGCTCATCAACTTCACAACCCTGAGGGGGTTTCTACAGCCTTAAGCTTTTGTAAGCCATGACTTCTGGTGGCGAGGACACTTTTTGGGTGTTCGTGTGTGGTGTACTTGCTTCGCCTTGTTGGAGAAGGCGTTTAACTTTTGTATTCCGTCGTTAAGCTTTGGCTAGACCGTTGTAGCTAAGACCCTTTTGAAGCGTGTTATGGTCCTTCTCATGTGTTGATTCGTGGGATGGTGCTTCCCTGTTGACCTGTTTGGGAGGCGAACGTGGTTGGAAAATGTACAAATCCACTTGAAGAGGTAGACTCTCTCATGGGCTGCCCCGCACTTTCCTCATGAGTGATAAGTGCGTGACTTTTGCTTTCATGTTGGCCTCTTGAGGAGATGACCGTAGGTTTTGCATGTTCTGCCCGTAGATCCCTAAGAGCACAAAAGGACCGGCACACATCCTATTGTTTTCTCGGGGAGACAACCGTAGGTGTAGCCCATATGACACTCTCCTAGGGTGTGGTGACCCTCGAGAGTTGACCCTGTGAGTTCCTTGTGGAAGAAACCATATGGCTGATGCATTTACTGTTGGTCCCTTGGGGGACGAGACCGTAGGTATTACATGAGTTGAGTCATTGGAGGGGGTTACCCTCACGAGCCAGCCGGCCCCTCGAGGAGACCATAGGTCTTGCATGAATTTTGGCTACTGGAGGGGAGTACCCTCAGGAGCCGCCCCATAAGTCCCTCATGAAGGGGACCGTACGGAAAATGCTTATCATGTTGGCCCCTGGAGGAGGAGACCTGTAGCACCCCGGAAAAACCGCTACTAGAAAATCGCATGTTGTTATTTTGTGCATCATCATGACGACATGCTCATCTCATCATGCCACATTGCATGGAACATATCATTAAATTGTTGCATTTAAATTATGGCACTTGTATTCACAGCTTGGTATTGTATTTGATCTTTCTATTTTGCATCTCTCTATTTTGTCCTCCTATTGGATCTCTAGTTGGTTCCATGTGCAGAACCATAATGTCGAGTTGGTTTTATTTGCAAATGCCGAAATTGAGTTGGGGGCATCATCTCTTAAATTCCCTCTATCACTAACTTGCCAATCTATCTTGTCCTTATGATCATGTTCAAGTCTACCGTATATGACACGTGGGACCCTTTTATTTATTTTTTAATTATGAATTTAAATCATGCTCATTTGTTTGTATGGATATATCTAATACAAGTGCCCTCTATCTTTGCTTTCTTCTATTCCATTCTATTACTCTTCACGTGTTGATATCCTTCTATCCTATTTTGTGGTTCTCTAATTCTTGTGCCTTTGGACATTCTCTATTTCCCTACCTCTATTCTAATTATATTTGATGTCCTCTTGTACCATCAACCTGTTTCTTGGATCCTTGCCATATTGTTTTTTCTTTTTTTTCCTCCTAAATCCTACTCTAATTCCACATATAGGATATAAATGCTCTTCATGCAATAATAGCCACATTATCCTCTATATAAATTCTAACCGTATGCATGTGCATGCAATCTCTCTCACACACACTCAATCTACACACACAGTTCAACCCACCCGTGTGTACTCTTACACATACACTAAACTTGCTAGACTACATCGATTAACAAACCATAGCCGTTTGCTTGGTCAAACCGAACCTTTTCCTGGTTCACTACTTGTAGCAGCTAGCTGCACTTCTATCGATCGGCCACCAACCCGACTCAGCTGATCAAAACCTTGCACCATGTGCACTTCTTCTAAACCTGAACCGTGCCATGTTCCTCTTCTTTCCCTGATCGCACGCACCATGTGCTTGTGACCCTCCCCTACTCACGCGCCTCGTGCGACCGTGCTCCTCGTCAAAAGGCAGCAGAGACCAAGCTTAAGCTTCTCCCAACAACTCCTCCTCCGCTCCATCCTTATCCCCTCCGATTTTCTTCTCCTCCATGGAAACCACCACCGCCCATGACCACCTCACTGCCCCTGCATCCGGCTGATACTGGAGCCTGGCTACCATGTCCGTGATGCTGCCAATGCCAAGACGCCCTGGAATTCCCCTTCTCTGCCATGTATGCAGCAGCAAGCCGGAGATATCCTGCTTCCTCATCGTACCCGCGCACACCACCGCCGGACAGCACCCTCTCGGCCTCGTCTCTTCGCTCCTCGCTCCGGCCAGCTGGGCTGGTTGACGAGTGCTAGGTGAGCGTCACCCTCCCCTATGCACCTTCCTCCTTGCAACTTCACCCTGCACCATGATCTGGCCATGCCGAGCCACTCCCTGAACGCCGCCATGTTCCTCCGTCCGCCGCCGTGCCAGTCACCTCCGAGACACGCCGCCTTGTCCTACCGCTCCTCCTCGATTTCACCAACCCCCCTGTAGCTCGCCTCCATCACAGAACCTCTCTGGAGCAGCGCTTCGTCGGCGTCGTCTGCACCACACGCACATCTGCAGTTCACACGCACGCAGACTGCAGTTTCATGTAGCTGTAGATCCCTCTGTTACCACAATATTTCCGGCCGCCTTAGGTCTCCTCCGTCGCCGTTCTTCACATGTGCGCCTTGTAACATCCCATTTTTCTACATCCATGTTCGTTGAGGGTTGGGAAGCTAGAAAGTAGGGGGAATTAAAACTTTTCTACTTGTGTGCTTTTATGCCTAGCTTATTTAGAATTGTTTGATCACTTGTGTTGTTTTGGTAATCTTGCTTGCTAGTCTACATGCTTGTTTGACCACCAAGGTTTCACCCACCCATAAATTGGCTAAGTCTTGGAAAAACTAATTTTCCTCCAACTTTGGAGCCATGGTTGGAGTAAATCCTTCTCCTTCCCTACCATGCAAGAGTACCAAGTGGTACTAGGCTACTAGTACCTGTGAACCATCCCTTAGTCTAGGTAAAACAACAAGCCCTAGCCTCTTGCATGTAGGTGCTTTCCTCTGTAGTGATCACTTAAGGAATGACACTCTTATTTTATTCCAAGTTTGGTTGGCCCTTGTGAGCATCTGGTTGTGATCCAAGGATCAACCATGGCCTAATCTTGATCACCAAGTCACCCTCTACTAGCCTGAACCCTTCCCTCTGCCATTTATGACCCAAACCCTAAATGACAAGCCCCCAAAGTGGCCACCTCACTAACACTAACCTAGATCATCCCCAAAAACCACCTCCATCTTCCCTGCTCGTGCCACCCTTCTCCCTGGCCTTCCCTCGATGCAACACCACCCTAGCTACCCCCCTTGCACACACCCAGCCCACTTCATCGAGGAGGGACACGAGAGATCATCAAAATCCTTGCCCACCTCGAGAACCAGCAACCCCTCCTCTCTCCTGTCCCATCTAGCCCCACCACGGACAGCTCCTCCTCCCAGGCTCTCTCTCCCCTCTTATCTCTCTCCCTCCCGCGCGCGCAGCCACCCCCAACCACCGGCGTCCACCTCAGCAGAGCACCCCTGGCCCCGCTCGCTCCCTCCCTTCTTGTGGTGCAAAAAGCCCTCAGGGGACAGAAGGTAGCCCTGTCGCCCTACTGCCAACTCCCACTCCCTCACCCGCGACCCCGATCACCCCCAACCCACACCGGCCACGTCGGCAAAGCGCCGCGCTTGCCATGTCGTTTCCCTTGCACGCTCGGTATGTCTCGACGCCACCTCCTCCCGGACGTGACCACTCCCTACCCTCCATCCTACGGCCCCCTACCCTCCTACTCCTCCCAGGCCCTAGCCGTGCGGACATCATGCTGCCGCTCCGTGTTGTCCCGTCGAACATCTTCCCCGCACCACGCACCGGCCACCCTCTCTCGCTGTCTAGTAGGCCCAACCAGCCCCCTGGGGTAAGACCGTCCCTAGGCCACTCCCACGGCATAGCCACCGCCCCTCCAGGCCAATCCTCAGCTCCCACCGTGACCCCCGCCACCTCGCCGTGCACCCGGTGCACCACCTCTAGCCCTGCCCCTTTAAAAGCTCTCCTACCCCTTACGCGCTCCTCTCGCCCCTCATTTCCACCCCAAAGATCCCTAGAACCACCCCAGAGCGGAGGCAGAGCTTCTAGCTCTCTCCCTCTCTCTCTGTCGTTCCACCCGGCCTCGGTGTCGACGACGAACGGGAAGGTTCTCCCCTCCCGACTCTACCTCTCCTCCGTGCAACCCACCTACTGCACTCCTCTTCCTAAACCGGCCCTAATCCCCCTCTCCTCTGGCTTTTCTTGTCGGCAGGCACACCGGAGCTGCGTGGAAGCCGACGGTCTCGAGCCGCGCCGCTGCTACCACGACGCATCCGGACGACAGGAGTCGTCGTGCCGTACCTCCTATGACGCCCCTCCTTCGACCGCTTCGAACCACACCGTCGCTGACCCCTCTCCGCTCCTCGGTGAGCCACCCCGAGCCCCACCCGTGCTAGCTAGGGTTAGCTCGCCGGATTTTTCGATCCGGGAAGAAGAAGCGTTGCGGGCCGTCGATCTGGATTTTAATCCAACGGCCAGCATCGCCAGATACCCCTTCGCCTTGCTATGCCTATGACATGCAGGCCCAGCTGCGGGATTTAAATCCCCAGCACCCTGCATAGGCCACCGTGTACGCGGGCCGGCCCAGCTCCTTAGCGAGCTGCCACCCAGCCTCTGCACTGCCCCCTTTTCTTTTCTTTTTAGGGCATTTTAATTCCCAGAAACTTGTTCTGTATCTTTAATTCCACTAAATAAAATCTGTGTAGTATTCTGGCTTGATTCCAATTTTGTAGAGTAGCCCTGGTAATTCCCTGGTGCATGTCCTTGGTAGCTAGTCCAAAGCTTGTATGTATCTTTACTGAGAATTTCTATGGTAAATAGTGTCTGTTTAGAGTAATAAATGCATAGTTTCACTTTTTGAGCTCAGAAAAATGTGAAACTAAGTCCCAGGCATTTCCCTTGCAATTGTCTACTGTGCAAAACTAGAATCATCCTTTTTGGATGTATGAGGCCTCTGTTCTTATTTTTACAAGTTATGGACAGAGGGTTCTTGTTTATTTTCCAGAGGTTGTTGTGAAGCTAATTTCGGGATGAAACCAACTCCCATAGTTAGGCCTCTGCACATACTAGTATTTCCTGGAAGGGCATAAATCTTGGCCACGTAGATTTTCCCTGGTGATTTTAGTACAAGATTCTTCTCTGTTTCCAGTATTTTATTTATTAGAAATCAACCCTTTTTGGTAAAATTGTGAAACCAGTGGGGTTAGCTTGGTTTTCTCTATAGCTACTCAGATATGTATTTTGTGGTCAACTTCCACCAACTTATTTTGGTCGAAAATTTGCTTGAGTGCTAATCTAGTCTTAACCACAAAAATCACCATTTAAGTTTGATGAAACCATTTTGATTGATTTCAGTGGCTTAGGTTTGTTAGAGTCAGTAACTACTACCATGTGGTTGGATTGGTTCAGTGGTGCAATTGTTCTATACTGATTTCATTGTTTGTTCCTTGAGTGATGCTTGGTATAGTGGTTTGCTTATACTTTCCCTTTTTTGGCGATAGATACGAACGAGGACGAATTTGAGGAAGGTAATTGGGAGGATTTTGAAGAAGAGGACCAGGAATAAGCTGCCAACCAAGGCAAGCCACCTACAAGTTCATGAGACTTGTCCATTCTTTATTTCCATGCACTCTGTTTTTCTTATATTACTATTGCATTGGTTTTACTCGCTATATTATTATGGTATTAGTTTGGCTCCACCAAACTTATGCCTATGTTACTGTCTAAGTACTCCCTCTTGGACCTCCTACTTTTATCCTAGTAGCTCAGGTGGTATAATATACCACAACCCCTTGGAAACCCCGATTTAGCCCAACAAAAACTCTAGGTTGGGAACCCGAAGGCAGGGATGGTTTTATAAAAAGTTTTTGACAGAAAACCTAGGCAAGTGGGACTTGTCGAGGAGTCTTTTAAAATGTTTTGGTATTCATTCCATTGGTGGAGGCACCACAAATCGAAAATGGAGGAAAAACTGTTTTTCGAAAACGCACCTAGTTCTATGTAGTTTTGCCCGAAAACCTACCCCGTGCAACCAGACTACTCCTCTATGGGAAGGGGCTTGACCCGAAAGTGGTTATCTCTAATACCGGTGCCTCGCAACTACTACAGGGGATCGGGGATCCCTGGAGGGTGGGCCTTCTCCGATCAAGGTGGGACCTGGAGAAGGAACGAAGGGTCGGCAGGCCTCCACGCGTTACTATGGGCCCCTCATTGAAAGTGAACACTCTCGAGGAGTGGAAAAGGCGCTCCGGTTGGTCCTCGCCCGATGTCCCGGTTTTGAGGGGAATAACACCCATAGGGTAGGTGCTGGTGTTAAGAGGTGATTATCCTGACGGTCTTGTCCGATTATCCGAAACCCGCATACTAAGGTATGACGATCCGCGACAATTCGCAGCGGATGTATTGGATCTTGTGGGTAAAGTGTACAACCTCTGTAGAGCGTGAATCTATTCGAAAAGCCGTGTCCGCGGTCATAGATGGTTAGAAAGGTTATTGCGTAGTGGTGCTGGTTTTGGTTTATAAAAAGGTTTTATAAAAGAGATTCGACCATGGGATGGTCGAAGGGTAAGGAGGATGGGCCATGGGATGGTCGGACCTAGTTGAAGTAGTGGTCATGGGATGACCCCAGTGGAAGTGGACAGCAGGGTTGATCCCAGCGTAGTATCTTCAAGTTTTACAAACTATTTTTACCCTCAAAATGTTTTGGGCAAACAACAAGTGGTAGAGTGGAAAATCTTTTTCTAAGAGATTTTTCCCAATTAGCCTCTTTGGAGCCATCCTATCCACAACCTCATTGCATACTCTTTGTACTTCTTTGTATGGTGGTTTGCGAGTACATTCAGAGTACTCACTGGCAATGTTCCCTGGCTATCAACTTGGTCAGACTATGAGCAGGATGAGGAGGACAACGGAGGGTACGAGGACGACTTCGCGAACTAGGGCGTTATATCCGAGTCAGGCACCTGTTGGGGTATGGCTTGACTCGGGGCCTCCGCGCTAATTAGTACCGCTGCTATTATCTATTTGTGCCCATGGAGGCAAGGTTGTAAGACTATTATTGTAAGACTTATTGTATCATACTGTAATGGATGAGTGTACTTTGATATCATGTCGGTTATGCTCCACGATGCACTGATCATGGGATCGTGGTGGTGTGCATAATTTGGTTATCCCGGGTGAAAATCCGGGGTGTCCAAACGCCTTCTCGGCACAACCCTCTCTCTAGTGCAATAAGCAGCGCTCGAAACAGTGGCATGTGTAGCTCGGAAGCTTCCTCGAAAATCAGAAGAATCTCACAGTCGTTTCCTGTCAAAAAACTGTGTAGTCGTCGGTCCGTAACCGAGGATTTCTCCTCTTTTTCGTGCAACCTCCCATTGAGCTCAGCTCATCTCCGGTGATGTTACTCGTGTCTATATCTTCCCGTGTGTGTCCTCTCTCCGTAGAATCAAACAACACACGATTTGGTAGCCTAAATCTCTCAAGGTCATTCGGCGAAGGTGGCAACATTTCGCTGTTTTCGTTCGTCAGTTTTCTGTCAGTCGACACTGTTGTTCTTGCCACTATTCCCTTCAAGATAGATTCACAAAAAGTTGACCTCCAAGGATTTTATTCAAGGCTACCATCTTCTCCTTTGTTCCATCTATCCACAGCTTCAAACCTCACTCGAAACTAATCTCTACAACTCTCGTTTTCTTCCTTAGAAAATCAAAGGATTTCACGAGCTCGCGGTCACTTTGACCTTCAGTTTTCTTCAGTGTTCCACAACTGACAATACCAGTTCAAAAGAACTCCGGCCCAATTCTGAACACCAACACGCCTTCAGGACAGCTTGTTGTAACCGTGCTCCTCTTCCTTGAATTCCTTTGTTCAAATCCTGGCAGCTGCGTATTAAATCCCATCTTTTTGTTTTGCCTTTTTTACTTTTCTATGGTTAATCAATTCCAACGATTCTTTTGGTCAAATGGTTACATGTTGTGAATTACTAGAAGGAAAGAGTATTCTACATTATTCTCCTGTCTACCATTTGAACACTCTAAAAGCTATCCTTTTAAACCAATACTTTTTATAAAACATTAAAGTGGGTTTGTACTAATTGCAACTTGCAAAATTCATATCTCCTTACTTATAAATCCAACCATGCATATCATATGTCTACGATGATCAGAAAAATGAGAGGAATTCAAATTTGCATTCATACATGGCATTTGAGCATTGTATAAAATATGTACTAAAATGTTATGCAAGTGAATGTTAATTAAATGTGGTCCATTTTATTTTACTCTTGCTTTATCCTTGGAAGCGACCATTTAAACATGATCCACTAGCATCCATATGCCATGTTGCATCGCAATAACTTGCCATGTCATGCATCATATCATAAACATGCCAATTCTTTTGCCGTGGTATTAAATAGTGCATCCGGTGTTTCTTTTAGTGTTTTCTTCTTCACGGATTAGGCCATTTAGTGGATGCGAGTATCGACAAGTCCTTTGGATATGTATCTTCGGCAATGTTCCCTAGGCGAGCAATCTCCCCCTTTCTACCAATTTTGCATTTATACTGTTTACTTCATTCCTGTTGATCTACTGTTATCCGTGTTGTGATGCTTTAGTTTCCGTGCACCATTTATATTCCTTGCAGCCTCTATATTGCCTTGGACACATCCTATTGCCTGTTGATTGATAGATAGTCGGCCTTGCGAGTCGTAGTTGCTTGCTCAAGTGCTACTTCAGGTCGTTGTCGTTCCACCGTTGATAAAAGGTTGGCACATGCTTAATGATGGAGATGGTTAATGGTGGAGATGATCATGGCTTTAATTATAACTTGTCAATTAGAATGCTGGAAATAGATATAACTAATGTAGAGGCACCGGTGGGCAATAGATAATATTTGGTTCTTCCACGCTTACTTGTGTCTTGTAGGCCCCAAGTACTTGATACTTGTTCTTTGACTATTCGCACTATCCACATATGGGAGACTCTATGAATCCCCCTTTGCCTGAGCTTGATTCACACTTTATTTCTTGGGGCCACAAACTAGTTTGGGGTTTGATTACTATCCTATACCTATGCCATGCTTTACTGATTTATTTACGATTGTGCGTGCAGCACCTGTACTGTTTTGGATCGTGACACGTTTTCGCTGTATCGACAAGCCCAGTCACACTTTCGCGTTCCCAGTCGTTTACCGCCAGCTACACAAACCCTGGGTCCGTCTCGGAGCTGGCCAACTTTGTTGAGGGTAGCTTAGTGGGGTGGCCCCCTGAAATGATTTATGAATCCTGTGAATGCTTTGTCGTGAGGCCTCGTTTGTGTTTTATTTGGTTCTTCCCGAGGTTGATCGTGTGTGTGTTGCTATTTGTGCACCTCTGCAGGGTAAATCTTTCTGAAAGCCATGTCCGCGGTTATGGACGACTTGGAGCACAGTATCTCGATCATAGACAACTATAACTAAAGTAGTGCTATAAACTTGACTTTGACATGTCTAGTAATCAGTTTCACTACAACGGAATGAGTAAATAAATGTGCCAACAACTGCTGGAGTTGTGATGTCTCATGCTAGTTGTATATGACTAGTAAGTATTGCAACTACAATGGAATGGTTAACTAAAACTGCCCACTGCTTATGATATCAGGATGACTCGTGCTATCTATATCTGACTAGTAAGTGCTGCACCTGTAATGGAATGAATAAAATTTCCAACTGTGTGACTTCCTCGGTTTGACTTCCTCGTTTGGTCTCGAGGGGGAATACCAGGATGGGTAAGATTAGTGTTAGTATAAGGTTGGTTCCGAATAGGTCTTTCTTACCTCTCTCTAATAGCCGATAGTTTATCGAGTCTCTATAGGTTGTTTAGTGCATGCTTCGCTACCGCTTCAGCCCACCATACCTATGTAGGAGAGAGCCGCCTAATTCTAGCCTCGCCGTGTACTGGCCTCAGTACTCACCGCTCCCTTTTCCTTTGCCCCTTTGTCGGCACCCCTTTTGTTTTAGCAGGTATGAGATCGACGTCGTTAGCAGGGTTACCCTTCCGGCTTGGCCTGGGCAGGGTTATGGACGCCATTGATTATTCTTCAGGGCTCTTAGCCAAATTTGATTCTTATCCCTACTCAGATGTTGTATCGTTTTCAAGGTGATTTGGAACTTTGTACTGTAAATCTATATTTTTGACTCATGGAGTCGTTTTTGTATATATGTTTCTGTGGGTTCCATCATGGATTATTGTGTAATGTTATTACTTTGTTTTCCACCCGCATGCAAGTGCCTAGTGGGAATCTTTGAATCGTTTATATGCGGGTTTGGCGAGAATCGCTAAAACTTCCATAGGGCCGAATCGAGGGTGTTACAAGACCGTAGGTTTAGCATGAATTTTGACCGCTGGAGGGGAGTACCCTCACGAGACACCATGTGGGTCCTGTGCCTACCCCGTCGGTTTCTCGAGGAGATAACTGTAGGTGTCGTGCGTTCCAGCGCCCCTACCGGGCGGCTAGTGCGCTCCAATAAGGCCACACCGTGTTGGAATATGAACATAAAGTGATCTCAAGTATTCATAAAGTAAAGATGTCCTTGTATGAACATCAGATATGATATATTCATGATTTTTCATACTAGATTGAACTTGGTCGTTGAGGTTGTGCTAGACACACAACTTAGACCAATGTGCAAGTCGGCTGATGACACGGTTCCACTTGTCATGGGCATGGTGATGCTATTCCGACTTACACTAATTCAGCTAAAGAGTTTAGTGAGTCGGACTGACCCACAGTTGAGATGACAATGAGCATGTTGTCATTTGCAGTCTCAAGCAATGGAATCCTTTGACTTGAGGTGATTGCATGATCCGAGTTGTGGATCGCCAACTTAGGTTCTATCAAACGTTGTTCAGTAAATGGGTAGTTATAAAGGTAGAGTTCGGGTTGGTTGTGAAGCAAGCTGCGTGACGTGGATTACCAAGATGGGATTTGCCCCTTCGTAATGGAGATATATTCTCTGGGCCCTCTCGTGTCATATGATTCGGAAGCATGGCCATGCACTACTCAGTTAAGTGTTAACTAAGGTGTCGGACTAAGAGTTAGTCCAGTCATTCACATATCATGGTATGAGAAGAGGGTTAAGCTATTTAAGGGATGGAAACTACTCGCCTATAGCTTAATAGATATATCGTGATGCAAAGGGACTTGGACAAAAGTCACATTGAAGGTTCCTCTTCTGACTTTACGGCACTTGGGAGTTGGCACGTCTTGCTAGAGGCCGCTACCATCTATGAACTTGAGACCGAGTGTTCATGGAAGTGAGTTGGACTCAAAGCCATGACGAGTTACTTGGAGGAGTAGCTCATGTCGTTTCTAGGTGTACGTGAACCTACAGGGTCACACACTTAAGGGTAAGGAGCCCATGTGGATTGGATCCATGTGGAGATTGGAATACGGCCTAGATAGGCCTCATGCGTTGAGCCCAATTAGGTGTGTATATAAGTGGAGTGACAAGGGATAGTCCCTGACCTAGCCATCACTTTCTCCACTTCCATCTCGGGCTAGATAGGATCTAGCAGTCCTCTGTCCGAAGCTCCTTCCTGTATGTGTGGATACCGGTAGAGGCTTTGCACGTGCGGCGCTGGAGACGAGGAGGCTCATGGGGATCTGACGAAGGAGTTCGTGGGATTCGAAGGGCTGTCCGTGGGATCATTCGGCACTGCTTCGACGCGCTACATCAACTTCCGCATCTCCGCGTCTATCGGTAATCTCGTGGCCTATAACCTGAGCTGGATCTTGGGAATGCCGTGTTAGGGAAAAAGTTTTGTTTATCTCTGCGTGGCCCTACACACCGCATGTGCTCATTGGTTCTGTTATGTATTATACAACACCGCATGCACTCATTGGTTCTGTTATGTATTATACGACACCGCATGTGCTCCAATAAGGCCACACCACATGTGCTCATTTGAAGCACCAGGAACTGTGTGTGAGGTGACTTATTGCTGGAGCTAGTCCGCAAGTTCAGAGCTTGACACTTTAGGCCTTGGTGTTGATAGGAGTGGTTCATCCATAGGCACCGTCCTAGCCTCCGCTCGTATGATAGATAAATAGAAACATGGAGAGCACAAGTGTGGAGAAAATTTTTCGCTAAACCAGGGGCATCTTATGAAGAGGCAAAAAATCAACAGAGGTTTTTAGATTGTTTGGCTTGGCACTGTCGAGTCCTCATAGGGCTCTAGAAAACCAGCTTTGGAAGGGAAAGAGAAAGGTCGAATATCACCTTGGGGGTGAGGGCCTGCAAGTGCATAGGTTCGGCAGAGAATGTTTTCGCAGAAGTACTAAATCCAGTTTTTATATCGATACCAATGAGGAGCCTAGGAATGTGTTTTTATGCGGCGTTTCTGTCGCACCCAAGGTGTCACAAGTCTTGAGTGAATTGACTGCAAATGTTGATGGTGGAAGTGGTTAAATAAAAGATAGAGCAACTTGCATAGGAAATAAGTAAATTGCATAAAAGTAAAGAATACGAAAAGTGTGTAAAGGTCCTGTAGATGAGAAGTTAGGGACGGAGAGAATTAGTTCATGGAGATTGTAGAAGTTCCAAATGGAAAAGGCGGAATAAGTGATAATGATAATTCTTATTTATAAGTGAGTAGGCAAGCAACCCATATAGCGACTAGGAGTCCTCATTGCCAATTCTTTCTAATATCGATGATCCATCTGCCTATTACCACGGCCATGGTCAGCGCATTAATTAAGGTCTTTTTACCACATCAAGGCTTTAATCTTGGTGTTTCCTTGTTGTCCTCCAGTGATGCTAGCTCTTCTTTGATATCATCCATGTCACTCAGGGGTCACCGAATTACTTGCATACAAGTTCATACCTATGAGATCTATGGATCATGTTACATGGGCCCTTAAATTAGATAACAAGCATTAGGAAAACATAGATATTCATTCTAGCGGTCGTTGAATTACTAGCGGGACCGCCGGCTTCGCCCTGTCGTAGCGCATTAGATGTCGTTGCGAGGTTCACAACGCCGGTAGATATCATTTCTATGCATAACTTGTTTTTGCGGGAAGATGTGAATGGTATGGCTTATATGCATGTGATGTGTGTAATCCATATGTGATCTGTGTATCACGGGTTTGTCAGCTGGTTGGAGCCAAAGTGCTGTCACTGTTATTGTATAACGACCTGTGTGTCGGCATGAGATGCCATCTTCTTGTATATTCTTTAGTGCTAGTGTAGCATGTTTGGAGGACTTGAAGGACACTGCAGCCAATGGAATGATGAACAGGTTCATGGAGATGGAGATCGCCATGAAGGGAGCCATACCATTTCACATTATAATTGTATTATTTGTGTGATTGTTATGTCTCTAGTTTACCTCTATGAGATAGTGGTTAAACTTTAATCCCTCAAAGAAGGTCTAGTCTGTCTCCCCGCCGGTGCTGCACCATCACAAGTCAGACATTCTTGGTAGTGGGCTCATAAAATTGAGGTGCTACCAATTCTCTTCGACTAGATGGGTTCGAGTCAGACTCTTACAGCGGAAGCACTTGGTAAGCTAGACGGGTCTATCACAACGGTTGTGGGGCTCGGGGAGAGGGTGGTCGGGAGCCGGGGCATGAGATGCCACCCAACCAACAGGAGTCGCATGAGATGCGATTGGCAAGGAGTTGCCTACCTAGATCACTTGACGGCTAGCGGTGATGCTAAAACTCACTAGTCGGCTTGCTTATTTAGGATCCTGAATCACTAAGTAACCAACGGAGGGATGTTGGTTCTTGTGGGAGCATAAGTATTAAAATGTTTAATACGCCTCCTCTTTTATGAATACTTGTCTTAAGTGTTTTGCATATTTTTGTTGTAGATAATGGCACCTAGTAGCAGTCTGCCTCAGTTATCCAGTTTTGCTTTGAGGACCATCCTAGATAAAGATAAACTTAATGGAACAAACTTCACCAACTGGTATCGTAATCTGAGAATTGTTCTCAAACAAGAAAAGAGGGACCATGTTCTAGACAACCCGCTTCCAGATGTGCCGGATGAGAATGCGAATGTCGTAGCAACCAATGCCTACCGTAGAACATGTGATGAGTCTACAGAAATTAGCTCTCTTATGCTTCCTCACATGGAACCGGACTTGCAGCAGCAGTTCGAGAATGTTGAGGCCTACGATATGATCGAAAGCCTCAAAAGCATGTTCCAGGCTCAAGCAAAGACCGAGAGGTATCAAGTCTCTCAAGCTTTGCCGAGTTGTAAGCTTAAGGATGGTGATTCACTGAGTCCGCATGTAATCAAGATGGTTGGTTATGTGCAGTCTCTAGAAAGGCTTGGCTACCCCATTAGCGAAGAGTTCGCTACTGATATAATTCTGAACTCTCTTCCTAGTGTGTATGGTCAGTTCATATCGAACTACCACATGCATGGTATGGATAAGAAGCTCACTGAATTACATGGGATGCTTAAGCAGGCAGAGGTTGATCTCAAGAAAGGTACTAGCCAAGTGTTGGTGGTACAGAATAAGGCTAAGTTTAAGAAGAGTTCTTGGACTAAGAAGAAGAAGGCTAAGTCAGGAGGTAATGCTCAGGATGAGATCCCAAGCGTTTTCTCAGGGACTAAGTCATCTCCTTCAGCCGGTTCCGCTTGATTCTATTGCAAGGCGGATGGCCAGTAGAAGAGGAATTGCAACAAGTATTTGGCGGATAAAGCCAAGAGTGGAGGTGTGACTTCCAACTCAGGTATACTTGTTTGCAATGTTATAGATCTTTATCTTGCTGATGCATCCGGTAGTTCTTGGATATATGATATCGGATCAGTCATTTATATCTGCAACTCGTTGTAGGGACTGGTAAGAACTAGGGGTGTAGCAAGAGGCGAGGTTGACATTTGCGTCGGCAACAAAGCAGGAGTTGCTGTGTTAGAAGTCGGCACGATGCAACTTCATTTACCTTCAGGATTCTTAATGGAACTAAATAATTGTTATTATGTTCCAGTGCTTAGTCGAAACATCATTTCTGCCTTATGTTTGATGAGACAAGGCTATGAGTCTAATATTAAGAACAATGGCTGTTCTTTATATTTGAATGATATGTTTCACGGCTTTGCACCCGTTCAGAACGGGTTAATTATTTTGAATCTTGATGGTGGGTCGGTCTATAACGTAAATGTGAAAAGGTTAAAACCAAATGATTTGAATATGATTTTCTTTTAGCACTGTCGACTTGGTCATATAAGTTGGAAACGCATGAAGAAGCTCCATGGTGATGGACTCCTAACTTCGTTCGACATGGAGTCGTTCGAGACATGTGAATCCTGCCTTCTAGGCAAGATGACCAAGACACCTTTTGCAAGGAGTTGTGAAAGGGCGTCTGACTATTGGGACTAGTACATAGTGATGTATGTGGTCCAATGAGCGCGACAGCCAGGGGTGGTTATGAGTACTTCATTACCTTCATTGATGATTTCAGTAGATATGGATATGTCTACTTGATGAAACACAAGTCAGAAGCCTTTGAAAAGTTCAAAGTATTCCAGAATGAAGTACATAATCAACTCGGCAAGAAAATAAAGTTTCTTTGGTCGGACCGAGGAGGCGAGTACATGAGCCATGAGTTTGATGACCATCTAAAGAGTTGTGGAATAGTTCCTCAGCTCACTCCGCCGGGTACATCACAGAGGAACGGTGTGTCGGAATGGCGGAATCGGACCTTGTTGGACATGGTACGATCAATGATGAATCGGACATATCTAGCTTTATCATTTTGGGGTTATTGTCTAGAAATAGCAGCGTTCACACTAAACAGAGTACCATCAAAATCGGTAGAGAAGACAACACATGAGATGTGGATAGGCAAGAAGCCAAGTTTGTCTTTTCTTAAGATTTGGGGTTGTGAAGCATTTGTCAAGCGACTTCAGTCGGACAAGCTTACATCCAAGTCAGATAAGTGTATTTTCGTTGGATATCCAAGGGAAACCTTGGGTTACTACTTCTACAACCGAGAAGAGGGAAAAGTGTTTGTCGCTCGGAACAGTGTCTTCCTTGAGAAAGAGTTTCTCAGTTGGGAAGTCAGTGGGAGTACGGTGCGGCTCGAAGATGTTTGAGAGGAACCGGTTAATAGCGATTTGGCAAAAGCCTTGGAGGTTGAGCCAGTCATGGTAGCTGAACCGGCAGCTGCACCTACACTGCGAAGATCGGCAAGATTGCGAAGTGTTCGTGATGTATTTCTGTTAGACAGTGATGAGCCGACAACTTATTCGGAAGCGATGGTGGGTTCTGATTCTGAGTCATGGCTTGGAGCCATGAGATCTGAGTTAAAGTCCATGGATGATAATCAAGTTTGGAACTTGGTTGATCTGCTAGACGGTGCAAGACCCGTCGAGTGCAAATGGGTCTTTAAGAAGAAAACTGATATGGATGGAAACATTTCTATCTATAAAGCATGGCTTGTCGCAAAAGGGTTCCAGCAGGTTCAAGGAGTTGACTACGATGAGACTTTCTCACCCATAGCGATGCTTAAATAAGTTCGGATCATGTTAGTTGTAGCAGCCTATTTTGACTATGGAATATGGAAGATGGATATCAAAATGGCTTTCCTTAATTGAAATTAACCGAGGACGTGTATATGATATATCCCGAGGGTTTTGTCGATTCGGCTAATGCTGACAAGGTATGCAAACTTTAGAAATCCATTTATGTATTGACGCAAGCATCTCGGAGTTGGAACATTCGCTTTGATGAGGTAGTTAAATCGTTTGGCTTCATCAAGAGTGATCATGATTCTTGTTTATACAAGAAGTTTAGTGGGAGCAAAGTAAACTTTCTGATCTTATATGTGGATGACATATTATTGATTGGAAATAATGTCCCGATGTTGCTAGAAAACATGGAGTCATTGGAAAGGAAATTCTCAATGAAGGACTTGGGTGAGGTAACTTATATACTAGGAATCAGGATCGATAGAGATAGATCCAAGCGGCTCATTAGATTAAGTCAAAGTGCATATTTGGACAAAGTGTTGAAGAAGTTCAACATGGAATCGTCTAAGAAGGGGTTCTTACTGATGTCCCATGGCATGAGACTTAGCAAGACACAATGTCCTTCGACGACTGATGAGCGAAGTAGGATGACTGTGATTCCGTATGCTTCGGCAGTCGGGTCCATCATGTATGCGATGATTTGTACTAGGCCAGATGTTTCCTATGCTCTAAGTGTTATGAGCAGATACCAGGCTGACCCTAGAGAAATCCACTAGGCAGCAGTTAAGAACATTCTTAAGTACTGGAGAAGGACTAAGGATGTGTTCCTAGTTTATGGAGGTGAGGTTAAACTCAGTGTAAGGGGTTACACGGATGCGAGTTACCTTACTGACTCTGATGATTCTTGTTCGCAATCTAGGTACGTGTTCGTTATGACTGGAGGGGCTGTGAGCTTGAAGAGTTCCAAGCAAGATATTGTGTCTGCATCTACAACAGAAGCTGAGTATATTGCTGCCTCGGAGGCGGCAAAGGAAGTTGTTTGGATCAGGAATTTCCCGATTGATTATGGTGTGGTTCAGGGCTCGTCCAATCCGTTAGACGTGTATTGTGACAACAATGGTGCTATTTCACAAGCTAAGGAACCTAGACAACACCAGAAGAACAAACATATACTCATGCGATACCACATGATTCGCCAGTTCGTGGATCATGGTGATATCAAGTTATGCAAGGTACACACGGATGCAAACGTTGCAGATCCGTTGATAAAGCCACTTCCACAGCCTAAGCATGAGGCGAACGTAAGAGCGATGGGCATTAGATGCCTAGACATATGATGTCGGGATGATTGACTCTAGTGCAAGTGGGAATAAGCCCTAGAGGCAATCATGGTTGATGATATTTCCCAATGTATTCATAAAGTAAAGTTGTCCTTGTATGAACATCAGATATATATCACTGAATACGTGATTCAGTTGTGGAACTTAATATTCATGATTGTTCATACTAGATTGTCCTGGGTCATTGAGGTTGTGCTGGACACACAACTTAGACCAATGTGCAAGTCGGCTGATGACACGGTTCCACTTCTCATGGGCATGGTGATGCTATTCCGACTTGCACTGATCCGGCTAAAGAGTTTAGCGAGTCGGACTGACCCACAGTTGAGATGCAACAAGCATGTTGTCATTTGCAGTCTCATGCAATGGAATCCTTTGACCTGAGGTGATTGCATGACCCGAGTTGTGGATCGCCAACTTAGGTTCTATCAAACGCTGTTCTGTAAATTGGCAGTTATAAAGGTAGAGTTCGGATTGGTTGTGAAGCAAGCTGCGTGACGTGGATTACCAAGATGGGATTTGCCCCTCCGTAATGGAGAGATATTCTCTGGGCCCTCTCGTGTGATATGATTCGGAAGCAAGGCCATGCGCTACTCAGTTAAGTGTTAACTGAGAAGTCGGACTAAGAGTTAGTCCAGTCAATCACATATCATTGTATGAGAAGAGAGTTAAGCTATTTAAGGGATGGCAACTACTCGCCTATAGCATAACATATATATCATGAGGCAAAGGGACTTGGACGAAAGTCACATTGAAGGTTCGTCTTCTGACTTTATGACACACTTGGGAGTTGGCACGTCTTGCTAGAGGCCGCTACCATCTATCGACTTGAGACCGACTGTTCATGGAAGTGAGTTGGACTCAAAGCCCTAACGGGATACTTGGAGGAGTAGCTCATGACGTGTCCAGATGTACGTGAACCTACAGGGTCACACACTTAAGGGTAAGGAGCCCATGTGGATTGGATCCATGTGGAGATTGGAATACGGCCTACATGGGCCTCAAGCGTTGAGCCCAACTAGGAGTGTATATAAGTGGAGTGACAAGGGATAGTCCCTAACCTAGCCATCACTTTCTCCACTTCCATCTCGGGCTAGACAGGATCTAGAGGTCCTTTGTCCGGAGCTCCTTCCTATATGTGTGGATACCGGTAGAGGCATTGCACGTGCGGTGCTCGAGACGAGGAAGCTCATGGGGATCTGACGAAGGAGTTCGTGGGATTCGAAGGGCTGTCCGTGGGATCGTTCGGCACTGCTTCGACGCGCTACATCAACTTCCGCATCTGCGCGTCTAGCGGTAATCTCGTGGCCTATAACCTGAGCTGGATCTTGGGAGTACCGCGTTAGGGAAAAAGTTTTGTTTATCTCTGCGTGGCCCTACACACCGCATGTGCTCATTGGTTATGTTATGTATCATACGACACCGATGTGCTCATTGGCTCATCGGTTCTGATATGTATTATACGACACCGCATGTATTATACGACACTGCATGTGCTCCAATAAGGACACACCGCATGTGCTCATTTCAAGCACCAGGAACTTTATGTGAGGTGACTTATTGCTGGAGCTAGTTCGAAAGTTCAGAGCTCGACACTTTAGGCCCTAGTGTTGATAGGAGTGGTTCATCCATAGGCACCGTCCTAGCCTCCGCTCGTATGATAGATAAATAGAAACATGGAGAGCACATGTGTGGAGAAAAAAATCGCCAAACCAGGGGCATCTTATGAAGAGGCAAAAAATCAATAGAGGTTTTTAGATTGTTTGGCTTGGCATTGTCGAGTCCTCATAGGGCTCTAGAAAACCAGCTTTTGAAGGGAAATAGAAAGGTCGAATATCACCTTGGGGGTGAGGGCCTGCAAGTGCATAGGTTCGGCAGAGAATGTTTTCGCAGAAGTACTAAATCCAGTTTTTATATCGATACCAATGAGGAGCCTAGGAATGTGTTTTTATGCGGCGTTTCTGTCGCACCCAAGGTGTCACAAGTCTTGAGTGAATTGACTGCAAATGTTGATGGTGGAAGTGGTTAAATAAAAGATAGAGCAACTTGCATAGGAAATAAGTAAATTGCATAAAAGTAAAGAATACGAAAAGTGTGTAAAGGTCCTGTAGATGAGAAGTTAGGGACGGAGAGAATTAGTTCATGGAGATTGTAGAAGTTCCAAATGGAATAAGCGGAATAAGTGATAATGATAATTCTTATTTATAAGTGAGTAGGCAAGCAACCCATATACGGACTAGGAGTCCTCATGGCCAATTCTTTCTAATCTTGATGATCCATCTGCCTGTTACCACGGCCATGGTCAGCGCATTAATTAAGGTCTTTTGACCAGATCAAGGCTTTAATCTTGGTGGTTCCTTGTTGTCCTCGAGTGATGCTAACTCTTCTTTGATATCAGCCATGTCACTCAGGGGTCGCCGAATTACTAGCATACAAGTTCATACCTATGAGATCTTTGGATCATGTTACCTATGCCCTTAAATTAGATAACAAGCATTAGGCAAACATAGATATTCATTCTCACTGTTAAAAAAAACATTGATACAGTCACAAATGGATGCAAATAAAATAACACATCACAT
Source organism: Avena insularis (assembly GCA_023614405.1). Classification (NCBI taxonomy): domain Eukaryota; kingdom Viridiplantae; phylum Streptophyta; class Magnoliopsida; order Poales; family Poaceae; genus Avena; species Avena insularis. Next base: position 243,183,049 of record CM042688.1, read on the forward strand.
CTCACCAATCCCCTACATCTCCCATGCCTATGGGGGTTTACTCAGACATGAGAGGTAGACATATCAAAGGCATAATTGTATTGCAAATAGAAATCATCTCAAAGTTATTGTAGCAAACCATAATAGCAATTTAAAGATCCGATCAAATACAAACCAAAGGTACATCAAAGTATCAAACCCTAAAATTACGAGTGCGACTCTCTCTCTCTCGGTAATGATGGGATGATGGTGGAGTGTATGGTTTTAAGGTTGAAGATCCTCGAAGAACGAGGGGAAGTACTTATCCTCTTTCAGATCTGATCTCTCCCTCTAGATAGCTTGCAACGGCTGTAACTTCTGTTTTGTGGTTCTTCTTCCCTCTAGATAAGTTGTATGGGAGGGAGGTATGGGCGCGTCCCGCCATATCGTTGGTCGTTATGCATGCTGACGCCTCCAACAAAAATGGCTTCAATTGTGGATTTTCTAATTCTGGTGTAATTAGCCCATAAATGTTATTAGATCTTAAATAAATGTTCATTGCCTGGAAAGCATCACAAGAAAACAAAGATTCTCTAATTGTGACATTAACGTTAGTGAAAAGGCCAATCCTCTGGGAAATCTGACAATAAACAAGCGGAAAACCAATGTTAAAAAGTGATGAAATTTGGAGCTATCAACATCCCCAAGCTTAGCGGTTACTCATCCTCGAGTGACAAAGCTATAATAAATAATAGCGAAGAATTGAATCAAGATAAAGACTTACAAGTTCGAGGTTGTATCATATTCCATCGTATCAAATCCTGCAACCTTGAACATGAGCACAATATATCTGAATAGTTGCACTTAAGCTTGATCCCTATATGCAAGTAATTCGCTAGCTAATAGTTCTTGTGACTCAAATGAGATTGTTAAAAGTTTGGGGATGCTTTAAAAATCAATTTCTTTTAGTCCCTCTCTTGTTATGAGAGTAAAAATGTTCTGAAGCCATGATGCTTGAATCAAAATTAAGGGTGCACATGTAGATCTCAAAAGAAGGATAAAGTTAGAGCTTTTTCATTAATCACCCACTTCTATAATCACGGCTATCTAATACCTTATCTTTTCCTTACTTACCAAGAACTCTAATTGCACATTTTAGGTAGTGAGGTAATGCCAAGAATTAAAACGTATCGAAAGTATTTCAGCTCATATTTTGACAACGGATCTTTTATTTTTCCTTCGCAGGGATCAACGAATATTTCTTTTGTAAACTCCTACACAACCTATTGGGAATACCAATAATTTTTCCCATATAGAGACACGTATGCCACTCATGCCATCAACTCATAGCCGAAATCCCGGGTTATACCATAGATCGTTCAAAAGCTAGCGAAGCTGTTGGCATCCCAAAGTTGTGTATTTTAAACAAAGTACTTTTGCTCTTCTCTTTTTTGTTTTTCTTTTCTCTCTCCTTTTTTTATCAATACAGATTTTGCCATCTCCCTCTCCTACTCTAAAAAGTTCATTCCATCAAGTAATTATTTTTCAGAAAGTATCATCAAGTCAACGATCAGTATGTAGGGTTGAGTACTACTAAGGTTAAGCCCTTAAGAAAAAAACATGGCACCAAAGTTGTCATTGACACTTTCTCTTGTTCTAAAAAGTGGAATAAAATCCCAAGGGTTGTTTTTCAAACTGATTTAATTGTCAAAAGTCTTAACCAAAGAGGTGACAAAAGCCTTTGAGCTCAAACTCTAAAATATAACGAACTAATCATGGAATCGAGATCAAGTGCAACCAAACAGACATAAAATGTTCATGAATAAGCTTATAGGAAGAGGGAAAATAGGAATGTGGTAGCTCCTCTTACTCGTTCATCTTTTACTTGAGTCAACTCTTTGCGTTCGTCCCATAGCTCGATCACTAAAAATGAGTAACCTATAAAAAGAATCAACAAGGGACGAGAGAAATTTGCACAAAATAATGCTAGAGAATAATCTAATATTTTTGGGTTTTCTTTTATCGAATGCAAAACTGAAAGTAGACATGTATTGGGATAAAAACAAACAAATAAAAAGAAGAAAGAAAAATATGAATGCAAAAAGGCGGGAGGATTTTAACCTCCCCAAGCTTAGGATCTTACCTAACTCAGATCAGTTGTCGCTACCATTAGGTGGAGGCTGGTAATATGGGAAGTTCAGGTAGCGGTTTGGAAAGTCGGTAATAAAAGATGTGAAATCTTGAGTGAAATTGACCATGTGGGCATTCACATCATGCAACGTGTTCTCTATGTTGTCAATGCGATGCACCACCTGGTCAAAATCGCTCCTTGGGACATAGTCGAATCCCGGCTATGGTGGAGACATACCTTGTTGTTGATGCTGGTGGTAAGTCTGTTGGTGGTGGTGTTGATGTCCGAAATCATCCCATTCTACGCCGTGCCAGCCTCCTCCTTCATCTTGCTGTTGTTGGCTAGCTATTGCGTCTTACTAGTTGGGGTGACCACCTGGTGGTGCAGTCCTTCTAGAGAGGATTAGTGCCTGATTGAACTCCTCCTCAATAAGGACCCAACTCTATTTACCTGGCAGGCCAAAAGCTTGGAAAAAAGGAAGCAAAATTTGGTGGAGATAACCTTTAGGAGAAAAATAAAACTGGTAAGCATGGAGGGACCGTTCTGGCTTATAGACATCCATGAACTTGGTGCTAGCCATATGGATGTCATTGAGGTCCTTACTGCCAGGTACAACTCTTTCCTGCGGTAGCACAAATTCGTTTGTGTAGGCTATCTGTGTGATCAACCCAACACAATGAATGTCCCCCGCGAAAGCTGACCTTTGGTGGCGAAAGTGCTGGATGGGCAAAGCCCCCAAGTTTACCTTGTGCTCCATCTCTGGATGCAAGGCCATATGGATTACACTCATTTCCGGGCCTGCCATTGGCCCAACATCCCCCTTTCCAAATAATGAATTAACAAGGTAGGTATGAAAATAACATATAGTAGGATTTTGAATAGTGGCACTCTTCCTACGCAGATAATGGTTGTCCCTATGGAAAGAAATCTTCCCCCAAGACTGCATTTCCTCCACATGCACTCTGTCATTGATATTGAGCTCTCCCTCGTGGGAGAATCTAAAACTATCATAGAATTCATAAAAGGTCAAGTTGTGGAGTTGCCCATTGAGCACAAAACTTACAGTGCAATTTCGTCCTGGGTCTCAAGATCCTCGTGGAACGATGAAAGAAACTCGAACGTGGCAAGCTTGTAGGTGTCGAGGAAAAGATAGGAGAAATCAAACATGCCAGCCTGCACATTCATCTGCTCGAAGTCCTCCAAAAGACCCTGGCAGAGAGGAACTAACGATCTACCCACTTGGCAGGCAAAACCTTGTGGTTGCTTACCCTCTCGTAGTCTCGGCTCATGGAAGCCCTCAAGGTGTCCATCTCCAAGCGTATCTTCTTTGAACCTGGCGGCTTGGCGGAGCCTGAAGGTCCCGCCGTACCCGAGCCCTTACCCGAGCGGAACATCCTTCCAATGTTATGCATTGTGTTGCATTTTTTGAAGAAAACTATAGGCATCAAGTTTCTATCACATAAACAAATGACTACAGGTAGAAGTTACAAATCATAACGTGAGGAATCAATAATAATCTCAAAATATGATGAACTCATCTAAATAGGCAATGTGATGAATTCAACCATGGATTTCAGAAAATAGAGTATGGATCAGACGAGAAACTTACTGATATGAAGATTCCCCAACTCAAAATCACCAAAAATAATGAAAAATCAAAGGTTTTAGAGGCTAGGGTTTGAGGTGGAAAGAGAAAGAACAAGGAAGAAAGAGGAAGAAGAAATGGGGCTGGCTGTGAGCTAGCCGCCGTCGGACTTTACCTGGCAACGCACGCGGTACGGGGGGACGATACGGGCGCAGGCCGCTGATGAGTGCATATTTGCATCATGTTTTATATTATTATTTTGCAATGTAGATGTAGGATCTTGGTATTTTACGGTGTTCGCACACACATTTTATGTCTATTTTCACCAGGATCAGGACAGATGATGGATACAATGGGCACAATCCTTGGAGTAGTTTTACTGAGGAGAAAAGGAGCCAAAAACAATGTAAATCGCTTATTTGGGAAATATCAAAAATACCAGAACAAAACATGAAGTGAACAAGGCGTATAGACGGTTTAACGACCAACTATATGGCGGGAATAAATTTTCTAGCCGTATAGTTCCCACCGTATAGTTGGCGCCGCCACCGCCTCCTTAAATAGTTTCAGCCCGTGCAACTGGATCAGAGAGACGACATATAGAACAACTAGAAATCACCGAAACCTCACCTCCGGAAGGCATCTAGAGGGGGAACTCGTCCACCGGTTATCCATCTTTGCCCTGTGCAAATCCGGGAGGCTAAGGCATCGATCTTCATCATCAACCGTTGCATCACCACCATCTCCATCCATCCCATCTATATCTTGTCTAGATCTTGTTGTAATTTCCGTACTTGTTGAGGATTTATACAAGTACTATTCATCTATGATAGATTCCATTGTTATTGCCATGATGTTGATTGCCTCCAAGTCTAAGTTGATATTTAGTTCTTGGGGAGATGGAGAAACCCTAGTTGATATTTAGTTCTTGGGGAGATTGAAATAAGATAAAGTTTATTATGATATTCATCATCGTGACCATGTGTTATATTGTCTTCATCTTGATGTTGGGAGAAGTCAACCTCTCAATATTTGCCTCTTATGGGGACTTGACGGAGGGAACTGTTTGTTGGTAGACGGAGGTGTGTTAGCACTTACAGTTACTATAATGCTATTGGCACTCCTTACATATCAACTTGGGAACCGACAAAACTCACGGAACACTATCCATGCCATGGGATATGTTCTACGGGATTAAGTCCCTTAAAAGCGTAGTAATTCGATTGATGTTGATTACTGACTGCTGTGGTTATGAGGATGATGTGAGAAGTGGTTGCTGCCTATTTGTCCAAATATGGAGTTCCTATAACACATACATAGTTGAGAATGTTCATGATAATAATCTTTACCTTAGTTCCTTATAATGCTACAGGTGTAGACGCTACTCCCTAAGAACACCTTTTCCCTATTGTATTTCTAATCTCTCCTACATACATGATATTTACTTTCTGTGTTTAGTTGTTTTACTTTACTTATTGTTGCTCTTATACCAAAAACCCAAAAACACCTTTTTACGCAATACTCGCATTTTGTCTTGTCACTTAGAACTCTATTTAGCATTTCTATTATAGTATATAATTCAAGAGTTATTAGACTTTAGTCTCCTGCTCCCTATGGGATCAATATCTTTATTTCAAAACTAGCTACAAATGATCTGTGAACTTGCACTCATCAAGCTATTTTCTGGCACCGTTGCCGGGGAGCTAACCGTTGTAGGTCTTTTAGTTTGTGCTTATTTATTTTTATCTTGCTAAGTTTTGTTTTGAGTTACAGGTTTTCACCAACATGATGAAGTTTGAGCATATGACTAGTGCTAACCCACTCAGCAACTTTGGGAAGCCCTATGATATTTATAAAAGAGACAACTCCAATGATAAGACAAGGGGGTTGAAATAAATCCTCTATTACTTGGTATTCTACACAAGAAGCAATTTACTGGGGATGAAGAAGATCCTGAACCATATGAGCATATTGCATGTTTCAAAGATATATGTGGCACTTTTTAATTGACAAGATATACTGCTAATGAGGTAAGAGTTAAACTTTTTAATCAGACTTTGACTAGTTCAGCTCTCTGATGGTATAGATCTCTATCCCCAGAAGCCACTACTAATTGGGATAATTTAGCCTCTGAATTTCTAGCAAAATAGTACCCATTATTGAAATCTTTTGGAATCAGGTGTCTTATAATGACTTGGAGGAACTGTCCTAATGAAGGACTAGTAAGAGCTTATATCAGATTTAAAGATTTACTTAATATATGTCCTCATCATGATTTTCCTGAATGGTATTTGTTGCATATCTTTTATGGCGGTTTAATTGAACCTAATAAAATTGAACTAGACTCTTTCATGGAAGGAGCCTTTATGAATCTTCCTATAACTAAAGCTTGGGATTTACTTAATAGAATTCGTGACCATAGAGTTTCATGGAATTTTGGTCTAGAAAGCGAAGGAGGCGAAGAAATAGATCATGATTGTATTCACGGCTATAATAAAAAGGGCCATGTTAAAGAATTATCTAAGGGACTTTTTTTGGATTTAGATCTTGTGTTGCAAGTTGTTAAAGCTTTTACAGAACACATCAAAGCTCCAAAATAGGGTTTGGTCAAGTATGATCCACCACCCGAACCTTAGAAGAAAAGAGAAGTTAAAGCAACACTATCCTCCCTAGAACCAACATATGACATACTGTCGGGGGGATAACCCCCAGGTAGGCCAAGAGGAGACCAACCGGCCGGCTCCAAGGAGCTCATGCTGTCTAGACCCAGATCATGGAACCACAGCCGGGTGGAATCCCCCACCTGGTCCGCATCCAAGTTTCCCCGGATGGCCCGTCTAGCCGGGTAGCCAGAAGAACAGGCTAGGAGGACGCTCCTAGCCGACCGCCTTGGATCCACTAGCGGTAGTACGGTGGGAATGACGATCCTTGTTGAGTGCACCTTTGACCGGACAGGCTGGCTAGTCTTGCCAGCGCTACCGGACACTATGCTAAAGCAAGATGCGGACAAGAAAAGCAAGGGCTGATGAGGAAAGCTCCAGCTTACGCATGAAGAGCCGGCTGACGGATAAAGAGCCAGCTGACGAGTAAAGCAGAGGCGATGGACACTGTAGCACTGTCCTTCCCTATACTGGAGGCTTGACTAGACCTTGATATGTCCATTTTGCATCACTATTCTATATCATAATTCACTGTTATTCATTGATATATTTCATATTAAGAGGTGATACTTATGTAATTTCATCTTTTTTTGCATGGTTGATGACTTTTGGAGCATGGACCGCTGCAGTCAGGATTCTGATGGAAAATGTGCTGTTTGGAGGCAAAATTCGCGAAGATCAAAAAATCCAGGAAAATATACAGAAAATCCTATTTTTCCAGAAGACGAAGGAAGCCAGAAGGGGGGCTAGAGATGGGCCACAGGGGGCCCACACCACCCCCTGGCGTGGGCCACCCTGGGCCACGACACTAGGTGGTGTGGCCGCCCTGGTCCACCCCTGGCTCTCCCCTCTGGCGTATATTATCCTCCGAAACCCTAAGACTGGGGGAGCGAGCACAGAAAGATTCCGCCGCCTCTGCGGAGCGGAAAACACCGAGAGAGAATGATCTCTCCGGTAGACAGATTTCTGCCGGGGAAATTCCTTCCCGGAGAGGGGAGATCGTCGCCATCAACAGCACCATCAAGCTGGACTTCATCGGGATCATCACCACCATCACCACCATCAGCACCCTCATGACCATCTCCATATTGCTATAATAATTGGGTTGAATCTTGCATTAGTTCTTAGGGGAAACTTTCCCGGTGTTGATTACTCTTTGTAGTTGATGCTATTGAGTGAACCATTGAATTATTGTTTATGTTCAGATTGTTATACATCATTATTCCATCTCTGATCATGATCCATATGATGTCTTGTGAGTAGTTCGTTTTGTTCTTGAGGACATGGGAGAATTCATGATGTTAGTAGTGGAGTTGTGTTGAGAAAGATTCAATAGTTTGATATTTAAGTTGTGGTGTACTTCTTCTAGTGGTGTCATGTGAACGTCGACTACATGACACTTCACCTATATGGGCCTAGGGGAATGCATTGTGTATTTGGCTACTAATCGTAGGGGTTGCCGGAGTGATAGAAACCTGAACCCCTGTTAGGAAAACATTGCATAAGGGACGTAAGGGTCTTAGAGTTTAAAGCTGTGGTTAGGTTTCTACCTTAATTACTTTCTTGTACTTACGAATGTTTGCAAGGGGTATAATCACAAGTATGTATTAGTCCTAGGAAGGTCGGTACATTAGCACTGGTTCACCCACACAACACTTAGCAAGCAAAAGAAGATTAATCAACTATATGAAGCGAAAGCACTTGACAGTCTTCCCACGTGTCCTCAAGAACATTTGGTCACCTTAAGTAATACAACCGGCTTGTTCTTTGTTGCATAAAGGATTGGGCCACTTGCTGCATTTATTCCTATTGTCTTTTATTTACTCGTACTTTGTTTACTTGCTTTATCAAAAACACCTAAAAATCCGTTTGCTAAGTATTTGCAGAGAATTCCTGATCCATACCACTAGCCAACACCTTCTTCTCCTCGTTGGGTTCGACACCCTTACTTATCGAAAATACTGCGATACACCACCTATACTTGTGGGTCATCAAGACTATTTTCTGGCGCCGTTGCTAGGGAGTGAAGCGCTATTGGAGAGTGGAACTGGTAAAGGAAACTTCGACTCTGAGTATTGTTTACTTCTGTTAGTTGCTTTATTTTCATTATGGATAATTCACTGAGTTTCTTATTTGGTAAAGCTACTACCACTCCTAAGGTAGTAGATGAACCACCACCTACTAAGAATGATGCTTTTAAAATACCTATAAGAATTGTTGATCGTGTTATGGATAACTACTATGTTGGGGATGGAACTGTCCATCCCGGTGATCATTTACTCTTTATACACGAATTATGCGGGTTGTTGTGTAAAGGTATTACTACAGATCAAGTTAAGAAGAAGTTATTCTCATTATCACTTAAAGGAAGAGCTGAGGAATGGTATAAGCTGCTGAAGAATGGTCAAGCTCTTTAATGGGAGGAAATATTACCTCTCTTTTATTCAAAGTTTTATCCTCCTAGTGAGATTCATAAAGATCGGAATCAAATATACAACTTTTGGCCTCTTGATGGAGAAAGTACAACTCAAGCTTGGGGAGATTGAAGTTACTAATGCTCAAATGTCCCATTCATGAGCTCCCCAACAATATTATTATCAACAACTTTTATGCAAGGCTCCCTCTACATGACAAGGATTTATTGGATGCTTCTTGTGCTGGATCATTCACTCGCATGGAAGAAGAAGCTAAATGGGATCTTCTGGACCGTATTCAAGACAATGCTGAAGCTTGGGAGAATGACAAAGGTAGAAATTCAGGTATAAATTATGATTATGAATGCATTGAATCTTTTATGGGAACTAGTGACTTTCAAAATATTAATAATACGTATGGTCTTGATTTACAAGTTATTACGAATTGCTTTAAGGCTTTTGCTTCTTATATTGAAATCCCAAAAAAGGGATGGAGCAAGTACCATGCACCTTATAAAGATATCGTTGACTGTGTTCCTGTTGGGAGTATTGAGTTTTACACTATTGATCACATCTTACTTGAACTTTATATCGATAACCCTTCCCGGATAAGGTAAAGGACCACCCTATGATAACTAGTGTAATCACTAAAAGTGCAAGGAGAACTGTAAAACCTAATGAACAAATAAACATTGATTGTTGTAGCAATGGCGAAAGACCTTGTCACTAAAAGCATAGAGGATGGACACATAGTCTTTTGTGAGGATGCTTCTAACATTGTTTCACATCCTAATAGAACTAAAAAAGCTAGTGTCCATGTGCTTTCTGTTAGAATTGGTGATCATTGCTATTATGCTTTATGTGATATTGGTGCAAGTTCCAGTGCTATTCCTTATGAGCTTTACAGAGAAATTATGCATGAAATTACTCCCTGCGAATTGGAAGAGATTGATGTGGTTATTCACCTTGCTAATAGAGAGACCATCTCTCCAATTGGTATTGTATGAGACGTGGAAGTTCATTGTGGTAAGATTAAGTACACTTCTGATTTTCTAGTACTTGGTTCAGCTGCTAGTAAAACTTACCCTATTATTCTTGGTAGGCCTTTCTTGAGCACTTGTGGAGCTATTATAGATTGCAAAAGGGAGAAAATCTTGACTAAATTTGACGGGGAATCTTATGAGTTTAATTTTTCGAAATTTACTAAAGAACCTTGTGAAGAGGAAACCCATAATGAGGATTTTAGAGTTGAATAACTTGCTTCTATTTCTCTTGCTCCTAACAATGCTTTGCAGCAATTTATGGACGATCGTCAAAGTGAAATCTTCATGAAAGAAAGGAATGAGATTGACGAGATTCTCTATAATCAGCCTAAGATGCTTAAACATAACTTGCCCATAGAAGACTTGGGTACCACGTTGCCACCTAAAAAGGATCCGGTCTTCGATCTAAAACCTCTCCCTGATGATCTTAAATATGCTTATATTGATGATAAAAAGATATATCCTGTTATTGTTAGCTCTAAACTTTCAGGGAAGGAAGAAGAAAGGTTATCGGAGGTTTTGAAGAAACACCAAGGAGCCATGGGCTATACCCTAGATGATTTAAAAGGGATTTCATCTACTATGTGTTAGCATTCTATCAATATATAACCAGATGCAAAGTCGGTAGTAGAGCACCAACGACGTTTAAATCCTAAGATGAAGGAAGTGGTAAGAAATGAGGTATTGAAACTCCTTGATGCTGGTATTATTTATCCTATTGCTGATAGTGAATGGGTTAGTCTTGTTCATTGTGTTCCTAAAAAAGGAGGAATTACCGTTGTTCCTAATGATAATGATGATCTTATTGCCCAAAGAATAGTAGTAGGCTATAGGATGTGCATTGATTTTAGGAAAGTCAACAAAGTTACTAGGAAAGATCACTACCCTCTTCCTTTTATTGATCAAATGTTGGAAAGGTTGTCCAAAAAGACCCATTTTTGTTTTCTTGATGGTTATTCTGGTTTCTCTCAAATTGCTGTTAGACAACAAGATGAAGAAAAAACTACTTTTACTCGCCCTTATGGAACTTATGCTTATAGACATATGCCTTTTGGTTTATGTAATGCTCCTGCTACTTTTCAAAGATGCATGTTTGCTATCTTACATGGTTTTTGTGAGGAAATTGTAGAAGTGTTCATGGATGACTTTTCTGTTTATGGAACTTCTTTCGATAATTGTCTGTGCAACCTTGATAAAGTTTTGCAGAGATGTGAAGAAACTAATCTTGTTCTTAATTGGGAGAAATGCCACTTCATGGTGAATGAAGGGATTGTCCTTGGGCATAAAGTTTCTGAAAGAGGCATAAAAGTTTATAGAGCTAAGGTTGAGGCAATTGAGAAAATGCCATGTCCAAGAGACATCAAAGGTATTCGTAGTATCCTTGGTCATGCTGGTTTTTATAGAAGGTTCATTAAAGACTTTTCTAGGATATCAAAACCCCTCACTAATATTCTACAAAAAGATGTACCTTTCGTTTTTGATGATGATTGTAAGGAAGCTTTTGAAACTCTTAAGAAGGCTTTAACTACAACCCCTATTGTTCAACCACCTGATTGGAGTTTACACATTGAAATAATGTGTGATGCTAGTGAATTTTTTGTAGGTGTTGTTCTTGGGCAACGGATTGATAAAAAGCTAAACGTTATTCATTATGCTAGTAAAACTCTACACGCTACTCAAAGGAATTATGCTACTACTGAAAAAGAATTTCTAGCTGTCATTTTTTCTTGTGATAAGTTTAGACCCTATATTGTAGACTCAAAAGTCACCATTCATACCGATCATGCTGCTATTAAATACCTTATGACAAAGAAGGACGCTAAGCCTAGGCTTATTAGATGGGTGCTACTTTTACAAGAGTTTGATCTACATATAGTAGATAGGAAAGGTGCTGAAAACATTGTTGATGATAATTTATCTTGATTGGAAAACATCTCTTTTGATCCTATGCCTGTTAATGATAGTTTCCCAAATGAACAGTTGGCTGCAGTAGGGGTAAGCTCGCGAGGGAGCCCTTGGTACGCTGATTATGCTAATTTTATTGTCTCCAAGTATTTACCTCCAACTTTTACAGCTCAGCAAAGAAGGAAGTTCTTTTATGATTTGAGGCATTATTTTTGGGATGACCCACACTTATATAAAGAAGGAGTGGATGGTATTATGCGAAGATGTGTTCCAGAATATGAACAAAAGGAGATATTGCATAAATGTAATGGTAGTGCTTATGGAGGACATCATGCAGGAGATAGAACTGCGCAAAAGGTGCTACAATCAGGTTTCTACTGGCCTACCCTTTTTAAAGATGCAAGAAAATTTGTTTTATCTTGTGATGAATGCCAGCGTGTTGGTAATATTTCTAGACGCAATGAAATGCCTATGAACTACTCTCTAGTTATTGAACCATTTGATTGTTTGGGGTTTGACTTTATGGGTCCTTTTCCTCCCTCGAAAGGTTATACTCATATTCTTGTTGCTGTTGATTATGTTACTAAGTGGGTAGAAGCCATTCCTACGAAGAGTGCTGACGGGGAGACTTCTCTAAAAATGCTTAAGGATGTTATCTTTCCTAGGTTTGGAGTGCCTAGGTATCTCATGACTGATGGGGGTTCTCATTTCATTCATGGTGGTTTTAGAAAGACCCTTGCTAAATATGATGTTAATGATAGAATTGCTTGAGCTTATCACCCCCAAACTAGTGGGCAAGTAGAGCTATCAAATAGAGAAATTAAATCCATCTTGCAAAAGACTGTTAATAGATCTAGAAAAAACTGGGCTAAAAAGTTGAATGATGCTTTATGGGCTGATAGAACTGCCTAGAAAAACCCTATGGGGATGTCTCCTTATAAAATGGTTTATGGGAAAGCTTGTCACCTACCTTTAGAATTAGAACACAAAGCTTATTGGGCAGTTAATGAACTCAATAGAGATTGTAAGCTCGCAGGTGAGAAAAGATTATTTGATTTAAGTTCCTTAGATGAATGGAGGAGTGAGGCCTATGAAAATGCTAGGCTCTTTAAAGAAAAAGTTAAAAGATGGCATGACAAGCGAATACTTAAGAGAGAATTTCATGTTGGTGCGAAAGTTCTATTGTATAGGTCTCGTCTTAGATTTTTTGCAGGAAAGCTACTGTAAAAATGGGAGGGACCCTTCATTATTGAAGAAGTGTATCGTTCGGGAGGAATAAAAATTTCTTCTTTAAAAGGTAATACTACACAGGTAGTGAATTGGCAGCGACTCAAGCACTATATTGCTGGAGATTCTTACAATGAAGATGTTGATGCCTTTCAAGTTCTAACTCTGGAGAAATTTATCAAGGACCAAATTCAGAGACCTACAGAGTCTGTTTTCAAATAGGTAACAATTCTGGTAAGAAAAGTTCCGCAAAAATACTATCTAACTATATTTTTGCAGTTTTTAGTCAATAAGGGAAGCTACGAAGCTAAAGAGGGACGGAAACGGAGCCATGGTGGCTCACACCACCCTGTGGCGCAGGCCCACCCCTAGCCGTGCCACCAGGTGGTGAGTCCACCCGTACTCCGCCTCCGACTCGTTTTCTCCCAGTACCTTCCTTTTGCTTAGAAACTTCGTAATATATAACCCCCTGGATCTCCCGACGTTCGTATATCGTGTTTTTGTCGTGTTTTTGTTTCGATCTGTTTCTGCGAGGAACTATCTTTGAAAGCTTAGGAGCACAATGGTGTCCGCCAAGGATAAGGGAAAGGAGCCTATGGAGGAAGATCTCCAAGACCCCAAGCAGGGGCTAGTACCTTTAGTCACTTGCCCTGCATCAACAAAAACCCTACGAGTCACTAAGGAGTTCTGCGATAAGTACCGAGACTTGAGGAGGAAGGTAGACATGCTTCAATGGGAGAATAATAGGCTTTGCAAGATGCTGGAAGATTACCTCACGTCAACTAAGAAAATATTACCACCACCACCAAAGGAGTAATTCGTCATCAGGTTTGGCATCCCCTTGGTTTGCTCCAAGCTTGGGGGAGTGCCGTGGTATCACATCACTACCTTCTATCTTTTTACCTTTTTAGTAGAGTCATATCATGAATAGAGAAGTTATCATGTAGGATGGTTTGCATTTTGAAAGTGTCCCCTCTCTCGTTAGATATGTATCCCTTGGTGTGAGTTGCCGTTATGGAATATTAATGAGAAGTTATATCATTTACTCTTTTGCATAGCTTATATTAGTTTTCAATTCATGGTTATATGATTGATCTTGTTGTTAGTATTGGTAGCCATTTGGGCTCATTAAGTTAATTTAGTTGGTTTTGGCAAACCTGGCTCGGTCAGTAGCAACACTATTTTTGAGTGTTGAATAAAAAGATAAAAGTACTCTAAAGAAAAATTATTTCATCGTCTTTCTTTCTTGATTTGCTCATAAGTCTAGTATTCTCTAGTTAAGATCTTTTGTGCTTCCAAGGAAGATTTCATGTTTGTCTTTATCACTTGTATGTTTGTTTGTTTCCTTCAACTCTTATACTTTCTACCAGCCTTGCTAGCCAAAAACATGTACTGAGAGGGAATTCTTCTCGTGCATCCATTCCTTAAACCAAAACCCATGCCATTTGTGTCCACCATACCTACATATTAGCATTATTGCTATTCCAAGTAAATTCTTGTTTTATCTACCTCCCAAATTAAACTTGTTATGTGAAAATTAGTGATTAAAGCTCTCACGAACTTGATGGCACACTTTATTTTCTTGCACTTAATAACTTGAACCATTGGGTCCTTCTTTGTTGCGTATATGCATGCGCTTTATGAGTTGAAGTTAGCAGAACCATGTATCATGGGGAACGCTTTCAACACTGTCATGGTACATTGTACCTAGTTGATATCATGATTCTTTTGCCTATGGATCCCGGCGGTGTGAAATAAAAGGGGAACTTGTAAGATCATGGAGTTTATATGTGTGTTAGAGAAACGCCTGGCCCGCTAGCCTAAGCCATGCCTAATCATGGTGGAAACTTGCAGCATAACTATAGTGAGCATTCTATGAAGCATCCTCAATAAAAACCTATGCAAATAGCAAATAAAAAGATTGCTGAGATGCTCATTGTCTGCTTCCTTGTCATTTTGATTATGGGATAGCTCCTGTATTGTAACATCCCCATTTCAGCAACCCTGATTAGTTGTCCAGAATGCAAAAATCTGGGGGAACAAAAACTTTTTCTTGTTCATTGGTGCAGTGTGTGCTTGTTTTTTGTTTGCGCTTGTGCATGTGTTTGTATACCTTATGATACTCCTTACCTCACCATCAGTTGACAAAAGCTATTTAACAAAACTGTCCTAGCTCATTTTACATATTCTCAAATGTTTTGGGATTTCAAAACATGAGCCAAGATGCTTATGTCACCAAAGCTATTTTAGTAGCTTCTAGTGACAAAACTATGGAGAGATATATAATATAATCTCCTTATGTTTTCAAGACAGAACTTTCAACTACTCTTACCTTTAGGATCTCCAAAACCTTTTAGTAAGCTTTTGAATTCTATTCTTGGTAGAGATACCAAGGACTCTCATCTTATTCAAAATCGCACCTCTTCAAAATGCCTCAACCTTACCTCAAGCTAGTCTTGATGGTAACCCTGGTAGTAGTTGATTTGTTTGTAAGATGAGTTGCCTTGATCTGCTACTTGAATTGTCTGCTTAGGAGATAGTATGAGTTACTCTAGGATATCATCACTAGGATCAATATGTTTCCAAATCATCCCACCCTAAGAAAGAATACAATCTGGATCTGATCCCTAGCTACTAGGTGATCATCTAAAACCCTTAACCAGACCCATTATGCAGTGATCCCTTCTAGAAGCTTCCAAGTCAATGAGGACCAATATCAAGCAAGGATACTTTCTAATCAATATACCCTTCAACATCATCCACTTGATGAGGATTTGATACCTTGAAATCAATCAAAACATCCTCCCTTTTATTCTAGTCTAAAACCCTAAATCTGCCAAATTTGGCTAAGTCTAGAATTTGTTTCAACATCACCTTTTTGGAGGTCTTCCTTTCTGAACCCTTGTGCATTTTTGGTAATGCACTTGAACCATATTGTTAACCATCCTAAGGACTACCAAGGCCCACTCTTGCACTTGGTTATATCATCCTCCAACCCACTTGTTCTTGATGGTTTTGCAAGCAAGAAAATAACTATTCCTCCAATTCTAGTCAACATGCCTACTTTGATAGAAGCTCACACCATCATCTAACTTCATATGGACCAACTACTTGCATGGTTGGTATATACTCATACAGGTCTATCAACATCTACTTCACTTGTTCCAAGTGGATCTTTGTGCTGCTTAAACCCACAAGGTTCTAAAGGCTAGTTGATAATCTGCTTTGGCACGCTTATTTTATTCAAAGTTTGAAATCAATTCTTGGTGAACTCAAGAAAGTTCAAGCTCAAAACTCTATACCATGTTGATGAGCATCACTTGATCTATCCATCCATTTACCCCATGCCCCAAGGGGAGAACTGAACTCCCAGATACAACCATGTTTTGATGGTATGAAATTAACATCACCCTAGATCCTTAATCTAAGGTATTTCACCAAAATCAACTTGGATTCTCCAATACCAAGGTTGAAAATGCTTGATACACCTGGTCTACATCCTCTACCTTGATCATCAAGATTTATCAAATTTTATACATAATTATTCTAGCCCCAAATCTATTTAATTCCTTTAATAGACAAAATCCCCAAAACTTCATCCACAATGGAAAGTTTGGTTTTTGCCAAAACTCTTCCTCAACTTTTGGCTCAATTGAGGTCCACATATCATACCCCATCTTCCCACTTCAAAAATAAATATGTT
The DNA here is from genome assembly GCA_023614405.1 of Avena insularis. Classification (NCBI taxonomy): domain Eukaryota; kingdom Viridiplantae; phylum Streptophyta; class Magnoliopsida; order Poales; family Poaceae; genus Avena; species Avena insularis. Next base: position 243,199,675 of record CM042688.1, read on the forward strand.
TGAAGAGTTTTATTATTTCTTTTTGCCTATTTGCTTAAATGGCAGAATTGGAATAATAAATGTTTTAAATACTTTTAAGCCCCAATAAATCTTGGGAAAATTCCCCTAAGTGTATATTTCCATTTGGGACCATCTCACATCAAAAAATCAACCTATCCAATGTAAAATTATCAAATTATCTTCTAGAAACTACTTCTATACTTTTTGAATAAATGATTTTTAGTGGACCTAAGATCCTCAGAAAAATCACAAATAATTCCTAGAGAGGTCCCTTAACCTCATCTATATACTAGTATCATTCACTCATATTGCCAAGATCAATTCAAAGAATTTCTTCATAGTCATCAACTTTGCCAAATTTGGGTTATGAGCCAAACCTTGCACTACTACTCCATCAAACCTTATCAAATCTTCTCCACCAAGCCTGCACATCACACTTCTCTCCTCCTGGTCGAGCAGCCCTGTAGCAAGACTACTGTAGCACCATCTTCCCCTTGTCCTCTAGTGTTTGGAGGTAGAGATTGAAGTGGGACAACCACCTATTGCGACAAACTCTTGTCACAACAGCACCCCTCCCTCTCTCTGTCCCCTGCACGACCCCTGTACCTCTCCACGCCCATAGTAACGAGCCCCCCTGGTTTTTACCTCTCCCTCTTGCTCCCATAAACCGAGTGCACCCTAGACCACTCCCTCTCTTGTTAAATAGGCCAGAGGCCTCCCCCATCCGCGACTCCACCTTCATTCCACTCCCTGGCCACCAGAGCCTTCCCCCATGAGTCCCAGCTCCTCCCTCCTCTCCATACCTCCTCGGAGAGGGAAGAAACTCCCTCGGCCATTCTCCAAGAAGGTGAAGCCACCATCGAACAATGCCACTTCCTACCACTCTCTCTGTAGATCTATACCCCCTCACAAATATCTACTTGTCCCTGACCTCTGTTTATCGCAGGATCACCGGCGGCTGCCGCTCTAGCTCTTGGCCGAGCGGAGCATCTCCTGCAAACCCGACGCTCTCGAGCCCCATTTTTTCTCTGTAGGCAGCAGCCCTGTACTCCACAGGACCACCGCATCCCCTCCAGAACCTCTACGTCAACACGCATGCTTCCCCGGGGCCTCCCCAGCGAGCTCCGGTGAGCTCCGCTCGGGCGTCTTTACTCAAACCGTTTCCCGGAAGCGAACCTACCCTTGGCGCCCATCCCCGAGGTCGTCGCCAACTGCCGCATCGCCCCGTCGCCCCGTCGCCTCCCCCTCCATCTCCCGAGCTCCCCAGGTGATCCCCCGGCCGCCCTCTGCTCGTGTTAGGGTTCGGCGCCGCCGCCTCGCTCCGGGGGAAACGATGATGGACAGCCATCCATCGTCACTTGATCGGGCGGCCCAGGGCGCCTCTTACCTGTTCGGTAGCCACCACCACTGATTGGCGGGGCCAGCCTGTCAGGGAATTCAAATCCTGCTCGCGTGTCGCCTCTTGTACCGTGGGCCGATTTCCCCCCGGACGGCCCAGTAAATCCTAGATCCCAGCCCGCTACCCCTTTTGGTTTTATGCTTTTGCCCAAATCTAGAAATCTGGCCATCAGTTTAAATCGATTTGAAAATGTTAAATACCTCCAAAAGACCTGATACAAATTTTCTAGGACACCTTAGGGTTTTGTCTACCATGCAACATCAAAAGGTTGGCCATATACCCTCTATATATTTTCTATAGATTTATCTCCTAAATAGTACCTTGTTCAATCAATAAATCTTCAAAGAACTTCCACAGCACCAAATGGAGTAAATCCAACTGCAATTGTTTGGTATCTGAAATACCTGTTAGCAAGACTTGGTCCTAGGCCAAGTGGAGCCTTAGTTTTACTTCAGTAAAAATAACAAAAATAGGGCATTTCTGACTTTTGGAAATTCCCTAGGTCAAACCAAAATGGGTATTGACCTAATTCCAAATCCCAGTACACCTGTATACCAGTATATATCAGACCCCGGGTGGCCATAATTTTCTAAGACACTGTGAATTTATCATGAATTAATCTGTTCTGGGCTTAGTTAATTCACTAGATAAATCACTCCAGGAGTTTGACAACTCCAAAAAGAGTGAATCTAGTTCCTACAGAAATGTATTCTAAATGCCTACCTTGTGCCGTTGGAATCAACTCAAGAGCTTCTGTAGATTTAATTTGGTGAAAAAGACAAAAACCCCTCAGAACTGCCTTTGGGAATTTCCTGAGGGCATTCTGGTAATTATTTTGACTTGATTTCAACTCTCAGTGAACAAGTACACCAAGCCTTACCTAACCATCCAAGGAAATAATTTTTGGAGCTCCAGAGCCTTTCTGGTGAATTATTTCCTAGAACTAGAGTTTTTCCCTCTAGAAAACTCATTATAAATCAATGGAAATTGATAATTTAGTGAAACCACTTTTGTTGGTTTCATATTATCACTACCTATCTGTTGGTATCCTTTTTACACAATGGTACCATACATAATATGGTCTTGTTCCAAAATCCATCTCTTAGGTGGTTTCTAGACTATAAATCCTAAGGGATTTTCATTCCCTTCTCTAAGGCCACCTCAATCTCCTAAAATCCAATCCTCTCAAAACCTACTGAACTGAGTAATGTGTGGTATGTTTTTATTGCTATATGGTTTTCATGCTTGAATGCCTTGTTTGATTGTGGACTTGTTTGTTTGCATGTATGCTCGATATCGATGATAGTTGCGATTATCTCGGAGATACGAAGAAGATGGTTATTATTGTATATTATTGGGTATTCTAAGAAGAAGTCCAGGGACATTTATGCCATATTGCTGATCACAGGCAAGCAACCTTCTTGCTCATATGCCCTATTCCACTGTTTTACTTATGCATGTTTTATCTACTGTTTATTAAAACTGTATCGTTGTGGCATCCCGCTAAAACCACTACTAGAAAATTGCGTTGTTTTGTGCATTGCATCATCATGACCGCATGCTCATGTCATCATGCCACATTACATTTGAGCATCGTCATCATCATGCATATGTTTTGTCTAAACTATTTTCGAAAAGCCTATTTTTTGTTTTCGAAACGCCCCGTCTTTTATTCAAACTATTAAACCCGGGTCTGCCCGGAATATTTTGTTTTGTCTACCAACGGTTTGCAAAAGCCTCGTTTTTAATAAATAAAATATTTAAATTATTTTTGGAGGCAGCCAGCCAGGCCCGGAAGACCAGCCGGCCACTCCAGATAAAAATCCTACCTACCCCAGAACACCCAACCTTTTCTACCAAATACCCTACACCTTTTTCCTACCCAGCCACCCTCCGCATCACCTCAACCAACCCCGGTTCGCCACCTAAGCCGCCTAGTCACCACCTCAACCCCCCGGTCCCCACTCACACGCACCCAACACGTGCACACACACAACACACGCGCGAGCCACCCACCCTATCGCCAGCCTGGTCGCCTCTGGCCCCACCGGCATGCACAACCGGCCGGGCCGCCCACCTGCCCCGCCACCTGATGACAACCGCCTGGCCCACCTCCCCGACGCCCCGTGACCACGCCCCTCCTCGATCCCATCGGCCACCAACCCTGCTCTCTCTCTCAGCCATGGAGCCCTGCCCCTCCGCCAAAGCCGAGCTCCCGGCTCTCTCCTCCGAATCGTCAGCTGGGCTCAAGCCCTTGTGCCGCCAAGCACCGTGCCGGCCCCGCACCTACTCATCGCGGGTCGTCCCCGATGCCAGATGCTCCGTCATCCTCCCCTGTCTCCCTCGGTCCACGCCTCACCTCCCCCTGGCGCCGTCTCACCGGCTCGGCCTCGCCGACGTCCTCGTCGTGCCCGCCACCAGTACCTCGCCTCCCCGTGCGCCTGCCGCCGCCATCCCCGCCCCTCTGCTTCCCTCCATCGCCGCCGAGCCCAGCCTCGCCTAGGCCACGTGGGCCACGCGACCTCCTCCGCGCGACCCCACGCATCTGGCGGTCTGCCGCGCTTCCTCGCCCTCGCCGCTGGCCCCCTCGACCTTGCAGCCTCTACCCTTCCCCCACCTTCCCGTCCTCGACCCCGCCGCCGGCAGCCCCTTCCGCCGCCGCGGCCGAGCTCTTCCGCGGGCGCCCGCGGCCGATCCGCCTCCCGTTCCCCTACAGCTCGGCCGTTCCCCAACGCCAGGATCCCGTGGCCGCGCCCTCGTTGCAGCCTCGCCGAGCCGCCACCTCGTCTCCGACGCGGCAGACCACGCCGGCGCTGCCCTACGCCGCCACGCGCGCCTGTGACCTCTGCTCATGGTCAGTTGGCCATGTGTCTGCCGTGTTGTTGCCTGTTTGTCGATGGGTATTATGACGGTGCTCGTGACCCTGCTTAGGTGAAGTTGCGTGGTTGTTGTTCTGGAGCACGAACACCAACCGATGACCCGTCTAAACAAAGACCAAGACCGTGGCTCCAAGTTCTTCCGAGAAGCCACGCCCCATGTGCCGATGCCTACCCAAGCTCGTTCCCAAGACCGTTTGTCGTCGAGAACCGGCGTCATCTGAAGACCGAACCCAAGACCCCGATCTCGGACTCCAATGATTGAGACCGATCCTGAACCTGGCGCCGCACCAAGTTCTCCTTCCCGGATCCGACGACCGAGACCGATCCTGTCGAACACCCTCGTAACCCCAATATCACCAAACGACAATGTGTGAACCCCTTTTTCCGAGACCCTATTTTATAAATGACATATAACTTGTTGCATATTAAATTGTTCATGTTTGCATACATCTTTGTGTGGTTTGGGGGTATTCTATCGATTCATCTAATAAATAAATATGGAGACTATATGAAAGCTTTTCTAGTCTTATATTGTCTTCATTTAAATTTGTGTAGCGAACCGGCGCCATGTTTTGCCTTGTTAATACAACCTTTAAATTGCAGGGTTTCTAAATAACTTGAACCATCTAATTAATTGTCGGGACCCCGGTTCCGCTTAATATGGCCTAATTGCACCACAGCTGCATCATATCATAAAGCATGCCGGATCTTCTGCCGTAGTATTAAATATTGCATCCGGTGTTTCTTCTAGTGTTTTCTTCTTCGTGGATTAGGCCAATAAGTTGATGCGAGTACTGTCAAGTGCTCCGGATACGAACCCTCGGCAGTGTTTCCTAGGCGAGCATCTCTTCCCCTTCTACCTATTTTGCATTTATAGTCTTTATTTCCTCATGTTGATCTATTGCTATCTGTGTCGCGATGCTTTAGTTTCCGTACCCCAGTTATATCCCGTGTAGCCTCTATATTGCCTTGGACACCTCCTATTACCTGTGTTTGGTAGATAGCTAGCCTTGCGAGTCATAGTTGCTTGCTCAGGTGCGATCTCGTGTTGTTAAGTACCACAGTTGTTGAAATGCTGGCAGATGTTAATGGTGGAGATGCTTACTGGTGGAGATGATCATGACTTTAATTACAACCATTAAAAATGCTAGATATAACTAATGCAGAGGCATCGGTGGGCAATAGATGTTATTTGGTTCTTCCACGCCCACTTGTGTCCCGTAGGACCCCGAGTACTTGATACCTGTTCCTTGATTTTTCGCACCATCCACATCCGGGAGGCCTTATGGACCCCCCCTTGAGCCAGAGCTTGATTCATTTCTATTTCTTGGGGCCACTAAGTAGTTTGGGGCTTTATTACTATTCTGTACTTATGCCATGCTTTACTGCTTTATTTAAGATTGTGCGTAGAGCACCTGTACTGTTTTGGATTGCGCCACGTTTTCGCGGTATCGACAAGCCCAGTCACACTTTCGGGTTCCCAGTTATTTACAGCCGTCGTCGCAAACCCTGGGTCCGTTCCGGAGCCGGCCAACTTTGTTGCGGTTAGCTTAGTCGGGTGGCCCCCTGAAATATTTTTGAATCCTGTGATTGCTTTGTCGTGAATGCCTCGTTGGGTTTTGAGTTGGTTTTTCCGAGGTTGTTCGAGTGTGTGTTGCTATTTGTGCACCCCTGCAGGGTAAAACTTTCTGAAAGCTGTGTCCGCGGTTATGGACGACTTGGATCACAGTATCTCGATCATAGACAAGCATAACTAAAGTAGTGCTATAAATTTGACTTAATATGTGATTAGTAATTCAGCTTCAACTATAATGGAATGGATGTTAAAAATGCCAACAACTGGTGGATCTGGGTTGTTTGTTATATATGCCTAGTAAGTATTGCAACTCCAATGGAATGTGATAAAAGTGCCAACAACTGCTGGGTTTTGGGGATTCCTCAGGACAATTTTATCTGACTAGTATATGTTCCAACTACGACAAAATGGTTAATTAAAAATGCCCACTACTTATGCTTCAGGATGACTCATGCTATCTATATCTGATTAGTAATTGCTGCAACTATAACAGAATGAGTAAAATTGCCAACGGTGTGAGTTCCTTGGTCCGACTTCCTCGTTTGGTCTCGAGGGGGAAATACCAGGATGGGTTTGTTTGGTGTTAGTTTCAGGTTGGATCCGAATAGGTCTTTCTTATCCCTCTCTGATAACCGCCAGTTGTATCGAGTCTCTATAGGTTGTTTAGTGCCGCTGCGCTGCCGCTTCAGCCCACCATACCTATGTAGGCGAGAGCCGCCGAATTCTAGCCTCGCCATGTACTGGCGTCAGTACTGACGCTCCTCTTTTTTTCCTTTGCCCTTTGTCGGCACCCCTTTTGTTTTAGCAGGTTTTAGATCACCGTCGTTAGCAGGGTTACCCTTCCGTCTTGGTTTGGGCAGGGTTATGGACGCCATTGGTTATTCTTCAAGGCTCTTAGCCCCATTTGCATCTTGTTCGTAGTCGGATGCTCTATCGTTTTCAAGGTGATTTGGATCTTTGTACTGTATATCTGTATTCTTGACTCATGGAGTCGTGTTGTATATATATCTGTTCTGTGGGTCCCATCGAGGACGGGTGTGTAATGTTGTTACATTGTTTTCCACCTGCACGAAAGTGCCTGGTGGGCGTCCTTGAATCGTTTCTATGCAGGTTTAGCGGAAAGGACTAAAACTTGCATAGGGCCGATTTGAGGGTGTTACAGAGTGGTATCAGATCTCAGCAGTTGCGATACCCCAAAAGTCCAGCCTGTAGGATAACCTAGCTAACGGCCGAAGTAGAGTGTCAAAACTATATTTGGGAAAATCGGTTGGATAGATCTGATTAGGTCTGATTTTACTCCTTACCCCTCTGCTGTTCTCCTCTTACCTCTGCGTGTTTTGAATCTGCTCTCTTATCTTTTCTTCGAGTCCCGAAATTCTCGTGGTTGGGTTTCCGTCGTACCTTCAGGGTTTCGCTTCCTCCTTTGGTAACGGTGCTTCTACATCCAGTCTTCATGCTATCTGAGGAATCCTTCATCTGTTAGACTTCTCTTTGTTCCTTGTTGTGCCTTCCGGTGTTTTCCAACGCGACGACATCCTCTATGCCAGATCCGATGCAGAGTCTGCATCACCCCTCTTGTTTCGAATCTCGTTTGTCGAGATCTTCAGTCTAACTCCGAGAGTTGGTTGCATAATCCACCTATTCGTGTGCAGAGTAATGGTTTGGATGCGCGATGGACTGATCACCATCCGACTACTCTTATCATTCGCTTTGGTATATTGAATAGGTGGATCCTGCAATTTTACTCCATCCACGGAAGTTAGAGGTGGCTTTATTTGTTGATACCTCTACCTTCGACCTTTGTTACCGGAGAGTCCTCTCGAAGATCACAGACAACGACCTCTTGTTAGTGGTGTCGCGACGATCTACACGAAGCGAGAAGATTCAGATCGCCGACCTTCTTTCCGGTACTATGAGGCGGATCTCGAGGGCGAGATCCATTGTTAGTGGTGTCGAATTGTGGCATCCCGCTAAAACCACTAGAAAATCGCGTTGTTTTGTGCATTGCATCATCATGACCGCATGCTCATGTCATCATGCCACATTGCATTTGAGAATCGTCATCATCATGCATATGTTTTGTCTAAACTATTTTCGAAAAGCCTATTTTTTGTTTTCTAAACGCCCCGTCTTTTATTCAAACTATTAAACCCGGGGTCTGCCCGGAATATTTTGTTTTGTCTACCAACTGTTTGCAAAAGCCTTGTTTTTAATAAATAAAATATTTAAATTATTTTGGGAGGCAGCCAGCCAGGCCCGGAAGCCTAGCCGGCCACCTCCAGATAAAAATCCTACCTACCCCAGAACACCCAACCTTTTGTACCAAATACCCTACCCCTTTTTCCTACCTAGCCACCCTCCACATCACCTCAACCAACCCCGGTTCGCCACCTAAGCCGTCTGGTCACCACCTCAACCCCCCGGTCCCCACTCACACGCACCCAACACGCGCACACACACAACACACGCGCGAGCCACCCACCCCATCGCCAGCCTGGTCGCCCCGACCCCCTGCCTTTAATTTCCCGCCCACCTGGTCGCATCTGTCCCCACCGGAACGCACAACCGGTCGGGCCGCCCACCTGCCCCGCCACCTGACGACAACCTCCTGGCCCACCTCCCCGACGCCCCATGACTGCGTCCCTCCTCGATCCCATCGGCCACCAACCCCGTCTCCTCTCTCCAGCCCGCAGCCACCGGAGCCCCTACGCCCTCCGCCGCTAGGCCGAGCTCCCCGGCTCTCTCCTCCGCAACCGGCCGCCGGGGCTCAAGCCCTTGCACCGCCAAGCTCCGTGTCGGCCCCACACCTCCTCGTCGCGGGTCGTCCCCGATGCCAGATGCGCCATCATCGTCCCCCGTCTCCCTCGGTCCACGCCTCACCTCCCCCTGGCATCGTCTCACCGGCTCGGCCTCACCGCCGTCCTCGTCGTGCCCGCCACCAGTACCTCGCCTCCCCGCGCGCCTACCGCCGCCATCCCTGCCCCTCTGCTTCCCTCCATCGCCGCCGAGCCCGGCCTCGCCTGGGCCACGCGGGCCACGCGACCTCCTTCGCACGATCCCATGCATTCGGCAGTCTGCCGCGCTTCCTCGCCCTCACCGCCGGCCCCCTCGACCTCATGGCCTCCACCCTTCCCCCACCTGCCCGTCCTCGACCCTGCTGCCGGGAGCCCCTTCTGTCGCCACGGCCGAGCTCTTCCCCGGGCGCCCGTGGCCGATCTGCCTCCCGCTCCCCTGCGCCTCGGCCGTTCCCCGACGCCAGGACCCCGTGGCCGTGCCCTCGTTGAAGCCTCGCCGAGCCGCCACCTCGTCTGCGACGTGGCAGACCACGCCGGCGCTGCCCTATGCCGCCACGCGCGCCTGTGACCTCTGCTCATGGTCAATTGGCCATGTGTCTGCCGTGTTGTTGCCTGTTTGTCGATGGGTATTATGACGGTGCTCGTGACCCTGCTTAGGTGAAGTTGCCTGGTTGTTGTTCTGGAGAACGAACACCACCCGATGACCCGTCTAAACCAAGACCAAGACCGTGGCGCCAAGTTCTTCCGAGAAGCCATGCCCCATGTGCCGATGCCTACCCAAGCTCGTTCCCAAGAACGTTTCCGCCGAGAACCGGCGTCATTTGAAGACCGAACCCGAAGACCCCAATCTCGGACTCCGATGATTGAGACCGATCCCGAACCTGGCGCCGCACCAAGTTCTCCTTCCCGGATCCGACGACCTAGACCGATCCCGTCGAACACCCTCGTAACCCCAATATCGCCAAACACCAATGTGTGAACCCCTTTTTCCGAGACCCTGTTTTATAAATGACATATAACTTGTTGCATATTAAATTGTTCATGTTTGCATACATCTTTGTGTGGTTTGGGGGTATTCTATCGATTCATCTAATAAATAAATATGGAGACTATATGAAAGCTTTTCTAGTCTTATATTGTGTTCATTTAAATTTGTGTAGCGAACCGGCGCCATGTTTTGCCTTGTTAATACAACCTTTAAATTGCGGGGTTTCTAAATAACTTGAACCATCTAATTAATTGTCGGGACCCCGGTTCCGCTTAATATGACCTAATTGCACCACAGCTGCATCATATCATAAAGCATGCCGGATCTTCTGCCGTAGTATTAAATATTGCATCCGGTGTTTCTTCTAGTGTTTGCTTCTTCGCGGATTAGGCTGATAAGTTGATGCGAGTACCGTCAAGTTCTCTGTATACGAACCTTCGGCAGTGTTTCCCAGGCGAGCATCTCTTCCCCTTCTACCTATTTTGCATTTATAGTCTTTATTTCCTCCTGTTGATCTATTGCTATCTGTGTCATGATGCTTTAGTTTCCGTACCCCAGTTATATCCCGTGCAGCCTCTATATTGCCTTGGACACTTCCTATTACCTGTGTTTGGTAGATAGCTGGCCTTGCGAGTCGTAGTTTCTTGCTCAGGTGCGATCTCGTGTTGTCAAGTACCACAGTTGTTGAAATGCTGGCAGATGTTAATGGTGGAGATGCTTACTGGTGGAGATGATCATGACTTTAATTACAACCATTAAAAATGCTAGATATAACTAATGCAGCGGCATCGGTGGGCAATAGATGTTATTTGGTTCTTCCACGCCCACTTGTGTCCTATAGGACCCCGAGTACTTGATACCTGTTCCTTGATTTTTCGCACTATCCACATCCGGGAGGCCTTATGGACCCTCCTGAGCTAGAGCATGATTCATTTCTATTTCTTGGGGCCACAAAGTAGTTTGGGGCTTTATTACTATCCTGTACTTATGCCATGCTTTACTGCTTTATTTAAGATTGTGCGTGGAGCACCTGTACTGTTTTGGATCGCGCCACGTTTTCACGGTATCGACAAGCCCAGTCACACTTTCGGGTTCCTAGTCGTTTACAGCCGTCGTTGCAAACCCTGGGTCCGTTCCGGAGCCGGCCAACTTCGTTGCGGGTAGCTTAGTGGGGTGGCCCCCCGAAATATTTCTGAATCCTGTGATCGCTTTGTCGTGAATGCCTCGTTGGGTTTTGAGTTGGTTTTTCCGAGGTTGATCGAGTGTGTGTTGCTATTTGTGCACCCCTGCAGGGTAAAACTTTCTGAAAGCCGTGTCCGCGGTTATGGACGACTTGGAGCACAGTATCTCGATCATAGACAAGCATAACTAAAGTAGTGCTATTCATTTGACTTAATATGTGATTAGTAATTCAGCTTCAACTATAATGGAATGGATGTTAAAAATGCCAACAACTGGTGGATCTGGGTTGTTTGTTATATATGCCTAGTAAGTATTGCAACTCCAATGGAATGTGATAAAAGTGCCAACAACTGCTGGGTTTTGGGGATTCCTCAGGACAATTTATCTGACTAGTAAATGTTCCAACTACCACAAAAAGGTTAATTAAAACTGCCCACTACTTATGCTTCAGGATGACTCATGCTATCTATATCTGATTAGTAATTGCTGCAACTATAACGGAATGAGTAAAATTGCCAACGGTGTGAGTTCCTTGGTCCGACTTCCTCGTTTGGTCTCGAGGGGGAAATACCAGGACGGGTTTGTTTGGTGTTAGCTTCAGGTTGGATCCGAATAGGTCTTTCTTATCCCTCTCTGATAACCGCCAGTTGTATCGAGTCTCTATAGGTTGTTTAGTGCCGCTGCGCTGCCGCTTCATCCCACCATACCTATGTAGGCGAGAGCCGCCGAATTCTAGCCTCGCCATGTACTGGCCTCAGTACTGACGCTCCTCTTTTTCCTTTGCCCTTTGTCGGCACCCCTTTTGTTTTAGCAGGTTTGAGATCGACGTCGTTAGCAGGGTTACCCTTCCGGCTTGGCCTGGGCAGGGTTATGGACGCCATTGGTTATTCTTCAAGGCTCTTAGCCCCATTTGGATCTTGTTCGTAGTCGGACGCTCTATCGTTTTCAAGGTGATTTGGATCTTTGTACTTAATATCTGTATTCTTGACTCATGGAGTCGTGTTGTATACATATCTGTTCTATGGGTCCCATCGAGGACTGTTGTGTAATGTTATTACTTCGTTTTCCACCCGCACGAAAGTGCCTGGTGGGCGTCCTTGAATCGTTTCTATGCAGGTTTGGCGGAAAGGGCTAAAACTTGCATAGGGCCAATTTGAGGGTGTTACAATCGTTTACTATATTTGATGTATATATGGTAGTGGTTTGGCTCCTCCGAACTATTACACTTGTGTACTATTAAGTACAACCCCCTTGGTGATACCTAATTGTCCCTAGTAGAGTAGATGGTGCATATACACCATACCCCTTTGGAGACCCCGATTTAGCCGAAGCAAAGCTAGAGGATGGGAAGACCCCGGAAAAAGTTTTACCAAATGTTTTATGATAAAACCTTGGTGAGGTGGGACCTCCCAAGAGATGTTGAAAAAGAAAGAAGGTTTTGTTTTACAAAATGCTGAAGGAATGATGGAGGAAAAAGGTTTACAAAAACGCACCCGGTTCTTTGCAGTTTTGCTAGAACAATTAACCCGTGCAACCACATTACTCTGATATGGGACAGGGCTGGATTTGATGGTTGTCTATTCCGGTATAAGCTACCTCACAACAACTACAGGGGATCGGGGATCCCTGGAGGGTGGGCCTTCTCCGATAAAGGTCCATGTGGGACATCGACCTAGAGAAGGAATGAAGGGTCTGCTGGCCTCCACGCATTACTATGAGCCCCTCATTGAAAGCGCACACTCGAGAAGTGGAAAAAGCGCTCCGGTTGGTCCTAGGTATCCGACGTTCCGGTTTTGAGGGGATTAACACTCATATGGTAGGCACTTATATTGGAGTACAACTTAGGGAGCATCATGCCTTGTGTTTGTGGTGAAGGGAGTCTTCATCGGTTACTCGACCCACGATCGGTGAAGATCAGGCTAGTGTACCCGGATAGTGTGGGTAAAGTGTATAACCTCTACAGAGTGTAAATTTATTCGAATAACCGTGTCCACGGTCATGGACGGTTGGGAAGGTTGCTGTAGAGCGGTGCTGGTTTTGTTTTCAAAAAGGATTTCGGAAAAGAAAATGCTTTGAAATTATTTTGACCATGGGATGGTCGAAAAGGAGAAAGGTTTTGACCATGGGATGGTCAGAAAGGAATGAAAGGAGTTTGGTCGTGGGACGACCAGGAGAAGGAACAAATGCGTGACCCAGTCCCGATGTTCCAAAATGGTTTCCAAAATGTTTTACAAAAGTTCTTCAACAAAGATATGTAGATGCTATATCTACAAGAGAAACTATTTGAGAAAAGAACCTTCCCTAGAGCCCACCTACTACCACAACTATATTGCATATCCTCTTGTTTTATTATTCTATTAAGGTGGTTTGCGAGTACATGCAAAGTACTCACTGGCATTGTCCCTGGCTATTAACTTGGTCAGATATCAAGAAGAGGATGAAGTGGACGGCTATGCAAGCTAGGACGTTCTCCCAGTCAGTTGCCTGTAGGTTAAGGCATGGATCAGGCTCTACGCTTGATGAAGTTCCACTGATGATTATTGATGTAGGCATAATGACATTTATGTAAGTCTTGTAAATTCGGTATGTCTCGAATGTTGTAATGATACTTGTCGGTTATCTGCCACGATTAACTGATCATGGGATCGTGGTTGTATGCATAACAGGGATTCTCGGAGGATTAATCTGGGGGGCCCACATGTATCTTGTGGAAGGGGTACCCCGTTGGCGGTTCTCTATGATACATATGTATTTACAATGACAAGAGCTTACTTGTGACTGAAGTTGAGTAGCATGAGGTTCAGTACTGGTAAGTAAGGGGCATGAGATTTCAACTTATAACTTGTCAAGCATATCCTCTTAGTTGTGTCACTTTAACCTTAACCACCTAAAGATGCCTATGATAGGGGCAATGAGAGCTGAAAGCTAATAAGTATCATAATTTTTGGGAGCTCTTTATGAGACTTGCAATCCCTGCTTCCCTCGGTGAAGGGCCTTTCTTTTACTTTTTAGTTGAGTCAGTAAACCTATTCCCTTCTATCTCAGCAAGTATTTTGAGTTGTTGTGTTTCATTCATTCATATGATGATTTATTCAATCATGTTACTTATGTTCCTTGTTTTGCACATTGCTCTTATCTTGGTGTTTATTACTTTGAAAGTTATCATTGAAAATCAGTTATTTGTGAACTCCAGCAAATTATCAACTATTCTTCGACCAAGAGCTAAGTTTTATCGACCCTTCACTCCATAAACCTGAGGTCATGTTTATTGAGCTCAGTTTCGCTTGGGGACAAGCAAAGTCTAAGCTTGGGGGGAGTTGATACGTCCATTTTGCATCACTATTCTATATCATAATTCATTGTTATTCATTGATATATTTCATATTAAGAGGTGATACTTATGTAATTTCATCTGTTTTTGCATGGTTCATGACTTTTGGAGCATGGACCGCTGCTGTCAGGATTCTGATGGAAAAGGTGCTGTTTGGAGGCAAAATTCGCGAAGATCAGAAAATCCAGGAAAATATAAGGAAAATCCTATTTTTCCAGAAGACGAAGGAAGCGGAAGAGTGGAGATGAGCCACACGGGGCCCACACCACCCCCTGGCACGGGACACCCTGGGTCGCGCCACCAGGTGGTGTGGCCACCCTGGTCCACCTCGCTCTCCGGGCGTATACTATCCTCCTGAATCCCTAAGACTGGGGAGCGACCACAAAAAGATTCCGCCGCCTCTGTGGGGCGGAAAATACCGAGAGAGGGGAGATCATCGCCATCAACACCACCATCAAGATGGACTTCATCGGGATCATCATCATCATCGTCGTCGTCACCACTATCATCACCATCAGCACCCTCATCACCATCTCCATATTGCTGTAACAATTGGGTTGAATCTTGCATTAGTTCTTAGGGGAAACATTCCTGGTGTTGATTACTCTTTCTAGTTGATGCTATTGAGTGAACCATTGAATTATTGTTTATGTTCAGATTGTTATACATCATTATTCCATCTCTGATCATGATCCACATGATGTCTTGTGAGTAGTTTTTTTTGTTCTTGAGGACATGGGAGAAGTCATGTTGTTAGTAGTGGAGTTGTGTTGAGAAAGATTCAATAGTTTCATATTAAGAGGTGATACTTATGTAATTTCATCTGTTTTTGCATGGTTCATGACTTTTGGAGCATGGACCGCTGCTGTCATGATTCTGATGGAAAAGGTGCTGTTTGGAGGCAAAATTCGCGAAGATCAGAAAATCCGGGAAAATATAAGGAAAATCCTATTTTTCCAGAAGACGAAGGAAGCTGAAGAGCTGGAGATGGGCCACACGGGCCCACACCACCTGGCGCTGACACCTGGTCGCGCCACTGTGTGGTGTGGCCACCCTGGTCCACCCCTGGCTCTCCCCTCTGGCGTATACTATCCTCCTGAAACCCTAAGACTGGGGAGCGACCACAAAAATATTCCGCCGCCTCTGTGGGGCGGAAAATACCGAGAGAGGGGAGATCATCGCCATCAACACCACCATCAAGCTGGACTTCATCGGGATCATCATCATCGTCGTCACCACTATCATCACCATCAGCACCCTCATCACCATCTCCATATTGCTGTAACAATTGGGTTGAATCTTGCATTAGTTCTTAGGGGAAACATTCCTGGTGTTGATTACTCTTTCTAGTTGATGCTATTGAGTGAACCATTGAATTATTGTTTATGCTCAGATTGTTATACATCATTATTCCATCTCTGATCATGATCCACATGATGTCTTGTGAGTAGTTTTTTTGTTCTTGAGGACATGGGAGAAGTCATGTTGTTAGTAGTGGAGTTGTGTTGAGAAAGATTCAATAGTTTCATATTAAGAGGTGATACTTATGTAATTTCATCTGTTTTTGCATGGTTCATGACTTTTGGAGCATGGACCGCTGCTGTCATGATTCTGATGGAAAAGGTGCTGTTTGGAGGCAAAATTGCCAAGATCAGAAAATCCGAAAATATAAGGAAAATCCTATTTTTCCGTAAGACGGCGAAGGAAGCTTTAAGGGGATGGAGATGGGCCACACGGGGCCCACACCACCCCCTGGCGCGGGACACCCTGGGTCACGCCACCAGGTGGTGTGGCCACCCTGGTCCACCCCTGGCTCTCCCCTCTGGCGTATACTATCCTCCTGAAACCCTAAGACTGGGGAGCGACCACAAAAATATTCCGCCGCCTCTGTGGGGCGGAAAATACCGAGAGAGGGGAGATCATCGCCATCAACACCACCATCAAGCTGGACTTCATCGGGATCATCATCATCGTCGTCACCACTATCATCACCATCAGCACCCTCATCACCATCTCCATATTGCTGTAACAATTGGGTTGAATCTTGCATTAGTTCTTAGGGGAAACATTCCTGGTGTTGATTACTCTTTCTAGTTGATGCTATTGAGTGAACCATTGAATTATTGTTTATGCTCAGATTGTTATACATCATTATTCCATCTCTGATCATGATCCACATGATGTCTTGTGAGTAGTTTTTTTGTTCTTGAGGACATGGGAGAAGTCATGTTGTTAGTAGTGGAGTTGTGTTGAGAAAGATTCAATAGTTTCATATTAAGAGGTGATACTTATGTAATTTCATCTGTTTTTGCATGGTTCATGACTTTTGGAGCATGGACCGCTGCTGTCATGATTCTGATGGAAAAGGTGCTGTTTGGAGGCAAAATTCGCGAAGATCAGAAAATCCGGGAAAATATAAGGAAAATCCTATTTTTCCAGAAGACGAAGGAAGCCAGAAGGGGGGCTGGAGATGGGCCACACGGGGCCCACACCACCCCCTGGCGCGGGACACCCTGGGTCGCGCCACCAGGTGGTGTGGCCACCCTGGTCCACCCCTGGCTCTCCCCTCTGGCGTATACTATCCTCCTGAAACCCTAAGACTGGGGAGCGACCACAAAAATATTCCGCCGCCTCTGTGGGGCGGAAAATACCGAGAGAGGGGAGATCATCGCCATCAACACCACCATCAAGCTGGACTTCATCGGGATCATCATCATCGTCGTCACCACTATCATCACCATCAGCACCCTCATCACCATCTCCATATTGCTGTAACAATTGGGTTGAATCTTGCATTAGTTCTTAGGGGAAACATTCCTGGTGTTGATTACTCTTTCTAGTTGATGCTATTGAGTGAACCATTGAATTATTGTTTATGCTCAGATTGTTATACATCATTATTCCATCTCTGATCATAATCCACATGATGTCTTGTGAGTAGTTTTTTTTGTTCTTGAGGACATGGGAGAAGTCATGTTGTTAGTAGTGGAGTTGTGTTGAGAAAGATTCAATAGTTTGATATTTAAGTTGTGGTGTACTTCTTCTAGTGGTGTCATGTGAACGTCGACTACATGACACTTCACCTATATGGGCCTAGGGGAATGCATCGTGTATTTGGCTACTAATCGTAGGGGTTGCGGATGTGAAACCTGAACCCCCGTTAGGAAACCATTGCACAAGGGACGTAAGGGTCTTAGAGTTTAAAGCTGTGGTTAGGTTTCTACCTTAATTACTTTCTTGTACTTACGGATGTTTGCAAGGGGTATAATCACAGGTATGTATTAGTCCTAGGAAGGTCGGTACATTAGCACAGGTTCACCCACACAACACTTAGCAAGCTAAAGAAGATTAATCAACTATATGAAGCGAAAGCACTTGACAGTCTTCCCATGTGTCCTCGAGAACGTTTGGTCATCTGAAGTAATACAACCAGCTTGTCCTTTGCTGCATAAAGGATTGGGCCACTTGTTGCATTTATTCCTATTGTCTTTTTATTTACTCGTACTTTGTTTACTTGCTTTATCAAAAACCCCTAAAAATCCGTTTGCTAAGTATTTGCAGAGAATTCCTGATCCATACCACTAGCCAGCACCTTCTGCTCCTCGTTGGGTTCAACACTCTTACTTATCGAAAATACTGTGATACACCCCTTATACTTGTGGGTCATCAGACCCGGGCCTATCGTTTGGCCCTGTCCAGCCGGCCCACTTTGTAAGGCCTAGATCCTAACAGTAAACCCTAGAACCCATCTTGTAAACTGCCTCCTCAACCAGTATATAAGGGGGGTAGTGCTAGGGTTCTAGGTAGACAATTACAAGTTAGAAGTTCTCCACATTGGACAAGTTGAGTAGCTCCTTCTTCTCCTTCTAGCAAGGAGTAGCCAGGAAAACATCTCAAGGAGCATCTGTATTGGGCATTCGCCCCTTTGATAGTAGATACTTGCAGGAGTAGGAGCTTTACCTCGCCAAGAGGGCTCCGAACCTAGGTACGTCGTTGCGTTTGCAGTATCTGTGCCCAACCCGTTGGGAGCAGCCACCGATAGCATCCTGATTGTCCCCTTCAAGCCATCCCCGATGGTACTGCCGTGTTCCACACCACGACAGTTGGCGCACACCATGGGGCACAGCACTTCGGCTGGGATCATCTTCCGCAAGGGACTTCCACTCGTCACCGGTGAGAGAGGCGCCTCTGGCCTTGTCCTCACCTTCGGCTCCTTCGACTGCGTCCTCAACAATGTATCCTGCTTCACTGGGGGAACTTTCCCAAGAGGAGGCTCCATCATGCACTTCGGCAAACACCGCGTCTACGTTGCCACCGTCGTTGAGGCTTTCCCTAGTTAGGTCGTCACCATCTCCGGTGCGCCCCTGGTTTCTCTGCTTCGCATGTCGCCAGCGGCAGCGTCAAGGTCATGATGGCGGACTCGGTGGAGAACCGACGCCCACCTTTGGAGCGCAACGTGGATGGCCGCGCCACCAAGTCGCGCCTCCTGAACCAGGACCTACTCAACGCATCCATCGAACACCTCCGCAACCCCATCACCCTCATCCATGCAGACCCAGCAGTAGTTGCGGCAGTGCTGGAAGCTACTCCTCAGAACCTTCTGGAGGAAGCTGGCAAAGTAGCAGCCTCCCAACGGCGGATGAACGCGACCATGCGTGAGTACAACATCGTGCATGGCTTCGCCCGCTTAGCCGGCACCAGACGCCTGGCCCAGCCCCAAGGTTGAAATCTCTGTTCGGAGATGGATGGCGCCGCTGATCTGCGTATGCCCGCGGTACAACCAGTTTACATCACTCCCTCTAAAATCATGATGGCCACGGAGGCGGCAGTCGTAGAGCTAAGCTGCTTGGAGGGCGAGGAGCTGCTCCGTTAGCAGGCACGTGCCCAACTCCTCGTGGTCACGACAAACAAACAGCAGGCTGAGGCAGAACTCAACATGGCCGCAACAAGAGGACTCCAACTGCTCGCCGATGGCGGATCCGCAGTATCACTCAAGGCATCTTCCCCAAATGGAGCAAGTCCAAGAAACGGATCTATAGGCCGTGGTCACAACACCCCCGAGACGCCAGCTATTACCAGCAAAAACCGTGAGCCGGCCGACGAAGCCGGAAAAGGCCAAGCGCTGCCCAAGTCTCGCCTATCTGGTCAGTTGGGACCGCTCGAGCCGGAGGAACAGCAATACGCACGCACACGAATCGACCTACTAGTCTAGTCACACGTGCTGGAAGAAGAAAGTCCAGTCGGGCCAAGAACCTTCAGACCATGCATCCAGAATGAGCCATTTCCTAAGGGATTTTCTCTCCCAAGGGATTCGCCAAAATACAATGGCTCGGTCAAGCCGGAGGACTGGTTGGTGGACTACACCACCGCTATGGGCATCGCAAACAGCAACCGCCGGGTGGTCGTACACTACACCCCTCTCATGGTCCTCGACTCAGCCAAGACGTGGATCAATAGCCTCCCCGACAATAGCATTAACGCTTGGATCGATTTCGAGCAGGCGTTCGTCCGCAACTTCGCCGGCACCTACAAGAGCCCAGGCCGACCCGGCGAGCTTGCCCTTTGCGTACAGGGTCGGGATGAATCCAATCGCTCCTACATCACCCGGTGGACGAGCATGCATAACTCCTATATGGGGGTACGCAAGCACCAGGCGGTTGACTTCTTCATCAACGGCTGCAGAGACGACACTATGCTCAAACACAAGATTCACCGGGTGGAGCCCGCAACCATGGAGCAGACCATGACCATCGTAGACAAGTACGCCACGACCGACGCGGCAATGAAAAGATCCGTTCGGGTGGACGAACAAGGTCAAATAATCGTCGACGTCGCCACAGATCGGAACCAGCCAGAAGGAAATGGCCACAATTCCAGGCGGCATGACAACCGCCACGACATGAGAAAGGATGACCAGCCGGATAACCAGTACGGTTCTAGGAAGGTAGTGGCAGTGCAGAAGGATCCGGCTGCAGGCAGAAGCCGGAGACAGAAGCCTGATGACCGGCCTTCGAGGCCCAAGTACACCATCGAGTCAATGCTTGATGGGCCATGCAAGTTCCACAGCGGAGGCAACAAACCGGCTACGCATACCACACGCCAGTGCACCTAGACAAAGAAGATGGCAGAGATCGCTGGTACACCGGCTGCACAGGCACCGCCTCTCCCGGCCGGTGGGTCGCCAGGTGATCACAATAACCATTGCCGAAGGGAAGATGATGATAACAACTACCCCCACTAGGTGAGAAACTACCACATCTTCACGACGGAGCTGGAGACCAAGCACAACAAGAGGCGCCGCCAAGCGGAAGTGAACGCAATCTTCCTCCCGTTCCCCAGTACCTCAACTGGTCGGAGCCAGAAGTTGCATGGAGCCGGAAGGACCAGCCAGTTGAGCTGCCTCACCCAGGCACTTACACGATGGTTTTGGACCCTATCATTGTCTCCCAGAAGCATTCATGCAGGTTCTCCCACGTCCTCGTAGACGGAGGGAGCAGCATCAACCTCCTGTACCGCAGCTCGCTAGAACGGCTCAGTATGAGCGAGTCGCAGCTGGAGCCGTCGAGCACCTTCTTGCACGGAGCCGTCCCGGGCCCGTCACACTTGCCCATCGGAAAGATCCGGCTGGACGTCATCTTCGGCATAGAGGATAACTTCCGCTGCGAGCCCATCTGGTTCGAGGTGGTCAACCACTACAGCACGTACCACGCAATCCTAGGGCGCCCGGCGCTCACCAAATTCATGGCGGTACCACATTATGCGTACCTCAAGATGAAGCTACCAGTCCCCAAGGGTGTCATCACCGTGGCTGGTTGCTACAGACGGTCTGTGGAGTACGCCACAGACGGGTCCAAGATAGCAGAAGCCATGATCATCGAGGAAGAGAAGGGCATAATCATGCAGAACGTGGCGGCCATGCAGAAGGACATGCCGGCTAGCAAACCCAAGCCGGCCGGAGAAGCACAGTTCAAGCCATCCAAGGGCACGAGAAAGATCCTATTGAACGAGGCCGAGCTGGACAAGTTCGTCCTGGTCAGAGACGGCCCTGACTACAAATAGGAAAGCGCGCTCGTCGACTTCCTTCGTGAGAATCGGGATATCTTTGCATGGTCCCCCAAGGACATGCCAGGTGTTCCGAGGGAGCTCGCCGAGCACTCTTTACATGTCAGGCCGGACGCAAAGATGGTCAAATAGTCACTACGCCGCTTCACGGAAAAAAATGAAGAACCATCGGTGAGGAGATCACCTGGCTGCTCGCAGCCGGATTCATCATGGAGGTTTTCCACCCGGAATGGCTGGCAAACCTCGTACTCATGATAAAGAAGAACAAGACTTGGCTCATGTGTGTTGACTACACCAGTCTGAACAAACCATGCCGCAAAGACCCATACGCCATGCCAAGGATAGACCAAGTGATCGATTCCACGGCTGGCTGCGAGCTGTTGTCGTTTCTGGACATGTACTCCGACTACCACCAGAGCCGGCTGAACACCGGTGATCAAATAAAGACAGCATTCATCACTCCCTACGGAGCCTACTGCTACACCACCATCCGTTTGGACTAAAGAATGCTGGAGCAACATACCAGCGCTGCATGCAGAAGTGCTTGCAGACTCAGATCGGCAGAAACGTACACGCCTATGTCAATGATGTGGTAGTCAAGACCAAGGAGTGCCAGACACTCCTTGAAGATCTGAAGGAAACATTCACCAACCTCCGATGGTTCCAGATGAAGATGAACCTGGAGAACTGCATGTTCGGCATCCCAGCCGGTCAACTCCTCAGTTTTCTCGTATCAGAGCGAGGAATTAAGGCGAACCCGGAGAAGATCGGTGCAATCGAGCACATGCAGCCGCGCAAGAACTTAGGAGATGTCCAAAAGTTCACCGGATGCCTAGCCTCCCTTAGCCGGTTCATCAGCTGGCTGGGCGAGAAAGCACTCCCGCTGTACCAACTCATGAAGAAGACGGACAAATTTGTCTGGACATCGCAGGAGGATGAAGCCTTCTGTGACCTCAAGCGCATGCTCACCTCACCACCTATTCTGGCAGCACCAGCAGCAATGGATCCCATGTTGATGTACATCGTAGCAAGCAACCGGGTTGTCAATGTGGTGCTGGTAGTGGAGAGGCCAGAAGAAGGAAAAGCGCAACCGATGCAACGGTCGGTGTACTACCTGAGTGAGGTACTCTCTCTCGAAGAAGAAGAATTACCCTCACTACCAGAAGCTAGTGTATGGCATATACATGGCCGCCGAGAAATTGAAGCACTACTTCCAGGAGCACTCCATCCGGGTGGTGGTGCTCGCACCACTTTCGGAGATCATCGGCAATAGAGATGCCACAGGACGGGTGGCGAAATGGGCCATAGAGCTTGCCGCCCACAACATAAAATACGAGCCAAGAATGGCGATCAAGTCTCAGGCCTTGGTGGATTTCCTCGTTGATTGGGCAGAGCCGCAGTACCTGCCGCCTTGCCCTGACTCCACGCATTGGAAGCTGCATTTCGACGGCTCGGAGCCGGAGTGGTCATCACCTCTCCCAAAGGAGACCGTCTGGAATATGTGCTACAGATCCACTTCCGCGCATCCAACAACGTCGCTGAATACGAGGCGCTCGTCCACAACCTCAAGATGGCAAAAGAAATAGCCATCCGACGCATCCTATGCTTCGGCGACTGTGATCTGGTGGTACAGCAAGTGTCAGGCGACTGGGATGCCTGGGATGCAAACATGGCTCTATATCGTTTCTTCGTACAATAGTTGTGCGCCTATTTTGAAGGGTGCAAGTTTCACCATGTCCCCAGGGTAAACAACGAGGCCACGGACATGCTCGCCCGCACCGGGTCAACAAGGCAAGCAATTCCGCCTGTAGTCTCCCTCGAGCACCTATGTAAGCCATCAATCACGCCGTCTCCCAAATCCGACTCCATAATATTAGACGCGAACCCGAGGAATGCCGGCTCCAAGACCTCCGCGACTGCTCCACCGCACCCGGGGACTGCTCCACAACACCCGAGGACTGCTTCACCGCACCCTAGGGCTACTCCACCGAACCCGGGGACTGCATTATCGCACCTGGGGACTGCCTCACCACACCCGGGGACTGCCGCGTCCAGCCTGGAGTCAGCCGACTCCGCTGCTTCGTCAGGTCGACCACCAGACAGGTCCAGCCCGGCTATCCGTGCAGAGGTGAATCTACTCATGCAGGCGGTATACGCCATCCGAGAAACCCCAACATGGGCCAAGTCGTTCATGAAATTCCTGGCAAGCGGAGAACTGCCCAGAGAAGAGGTAGAAGCAAGGCAGCTGAAGGCACAGAGCTAGCGCATACACCATCATCAACAACGAGCTCTACAAGCGCAGTGTTGGGGGCATTTATCAGCGGTGCATGAGCCGGGAAGAAGGAATCCGACTGTTGACCGACATTCACTAGGGCGAGTGTGGCCACCACGCGTCGTCACGAGACATAGTGGCAAAGGCATTCCGCCATGTGTTCTACTAGCCCTCGGCACTGGAAGACACCAAGCAAATCGTCAAGGCATGCACGCTTGTCAGCAGTTCAGCCAGCAGAACCACACTCCATCTACAGCGCTCAACACAATTCCCATCACCTAGCCGTTTGCCATCTGGGGGCTCGACATGGTCGGCCTTTTTAAAACGGCCAGATCCGGCATGACGCACTTGTTGGTGGCGGTGGACAAATTCACCAAGTGGATAGAGGCAAAGCCAATAAAGGAGTTGGATGGACCAACAGTGGTCAAGATCTTCAGGGACATAATCACACGCTTTGGCTACCCCAACAGCATCATAACCGACAACGGCACAAATTTCGCCAAGGGAGCTTTCGCACGATTTTGCGGAGACAAGGGCATCCGCCTAGACTTTGCATCTGTGGCTCACCCCCAATCCAATAGACAGTCCGAGCGGGCAAACAGCCTAGTCCTAGATGGAATCAAGCCCCGTCTGATCGAGCCATTGATGCGATCCCACGGCTGCTGGATTGAGGAGCTACCGGATGTGCTTTGGAGCCTTCGCACCACGCCAAACCGGTCCACCCGCTACACTCCTTTCTTCCTCGTCTACGGGGCAGAGGCGGTCTTGTCCACAAACATCGAGTTCGACGCACCCTGCAAACTGCTTTACACAGAGCAGCAAGCCAAAGAAGCACGTGAGGACAGCGTCAACCTTCTCGAAGAAGCATGCGAGCTGGTCTTGTCCAGATCCGCCATCTACCAGCAAAACTTGCACCGTTACCATGCCAGCCGGATCCGCAGCGTATTGTTCCGCAAAGGCGACCTGGTATTAAGGATGGTACAAAACACCAAGGGGATGCACAAGTTATCTCCACCTTGGGAGGGCCCATTCATCATCAGTCGGGCACTATAGAACAACTCATACTACCTCATTGATGCCCGCTAGCCAGAAAAGAACAAGATGGATCGCTCAGGCAAAGAAACTGAGTGCCCATGGAACGCGAGCCTACTTCGCCCCTTTTACACTTGAACAAGAAGTGTATGTATATTACCTTTATGTAATGAACAAGCATGGGAGCCTCGACACAGTCTCGGGGACTCCGCAATAAATTCGCAAGTCATGCTACACAATTTGGTTTTCCAGCTGCATTACTCTAACCCCGGAGCCGGTGATCCATCTAGGGGACTCACCGGTTGGCCCAGACGGTTGCGCGACCCACGTGGCAAAGTACTATACGCGGTTCCTAGGGCTTCCTCTTCAGTTCCGGCTGCAGACCGCAAGCCGGCTGACAGATCCAGCAAGAGCAGAACGCTCGAAGGCCCCTACATGAAAAACCTATGAGGAAAACAAGGACGTCTAGACATATCGGCTGCGCTTGCTCCCCCAAGGCCAATGACCCAAACCCGAATTATCGTGCAGTATGCCTATTAAGCTACCTCTTCGACTCCGGCTTGAAGCCAGCAAGGGAGCATCATCAAAACTGGCCAATGCTCACTGAGAAAAGAGCAAAGTCATTGGATTTGTGCGAAACAGCAAAACTTCAAAACTAGTGAATCTAAGATTACAATTCAACTTGCATTTGTTTAACCAGGCAAACAACTTGTTTGTTTCTATGTTTGCATTAGCCAAAGTTCCACGATGAACACCCAAGCCGGATGCTAGTAGCTTCCAGGCGGCAGCAGAGCAAGTCAAGGAGATTCGACCCGGCTGTATCCTCTAGCCGGCATGAAACTTGGGGACTACACCCTGTGGGTGCACGTGGGCGCCCCCAAATAGAAACCTGCAAACAGACAACAACATAAAGGAGCTTCGACCCGGCTGTTCCTCTAGCCGGCCCGAACCTCAGGGACTACACCCTATGGGTGCACTTATGCGCCCCCACACAGAAACAAGCATGCAGCAAATGCAAAACATAAAGTGCAAATGAAAAACCATGGGCAACTATCCAAAGGGAGGCAATGCTCCCACGAGAGTTCAGTAACAAGAACAGAGACGATTGTTCAATAGCACAAGAAAAAACAGGTTCTTCATGCACAAATACTCCCGGCATACCGGGGATCAAGTTAACTAGCTGGCAGAAGGGCCGGAGGCACTGGCTAGTGCTTGGCTGCTGGAGGCAACATCGGCCGAGGCGGTCTGGGGCATAGCCAGGGATTTAGTGTGCGGTACAACCGGGTCATGGTGATACGGCTACGTGCCAGCCGGGTCACTGAAGTCCTGGTCCAGCTGGACAAAGCTCCCGATCTTCATGCCATAAGATCAGATATCAGGAACCTCGGCGCGAAGCTGATCGTAGCTGGTCCCCTGGTAAAATCCGTGATAAAGGCTCCGCAAATCTACATCTGGGTACCAGGACTTCAACAGCGCCAACACCATCTCCACACCGCCACGAGCCGCCCACTCCCAAGCCACATCCATAAGATCCGGAGCGCCCTATAGCTTCTCGGCCAGAGCGTCCATGGTGGTCGGCTGGACGGTGTCAGGCCAGACGTAGTCATGGACGTCGAGAGCGGCGGCACGAAGCCAGTTTGCCTCCTCACTGGCAACCGCCAGCAGCTCCCCCGGGTGGAGATCCCGCTCTGGATCCGTCTCGGGAATGCGGGTCAGCGCTTGATCAGTCGATTCAGGATACTGAGCAGCACCCGAGAAAAGAGACAATGGTCAATGTGGGCTGCAGAAGGCAAAACTCCAATACCGGCTAGGATTGAGAACACTTATTCACGACAATCTCGGTGATCTGGCAAAGCTCTCCCATCACCGCCGCCTCCATGGTCCTGGAAGCCTTGAGGGCATCCTCCTGTGTGGCATAGAGCACCTCCAGATTCTTCAGCACCTCGGTCAGGGTGTCCGCCATCTTCTTGGCTTGACCAGCCTTGATCTCCATCTGCTGCTGATGCGCCGCCAGCTGGGCGATCTGGTCCTGGCGAGCCTTGTTGGACTCCTCCAGCCAGGCAACCTCTCCCTTCAGGCGGGCCACCTCATAGTCCCGGTAACCAATATTAAACAAGAAGGGTAACCAATATTAAACAAGAAGCGCGAGAAATCGCGCAATCGGGAAGACACAACATAGCAAGTAATCTTACAGCCCAGGTCCCACGAGGTCTTGGCAGTGTCGACGAGAGCCCTCTACATAAAAGAGAGAAGTAAGAACCGGCTGCGGCACAAGACGGTGAACAAACCTCATGATTGGTAACAGGATGCATACCTCGACGGAGGCCCCTAGTGGCTTGGCATGGCCAAGCCCTTGCTCCAGCGCCTCCACCAGCTGGCGGGCCTGGACAATGGCCAAGGGCACCATCCCCGACAGCTGCGCCAGGGCAGCGTCCAGCGGCAGTGCAGCTCGAGCCAGTGTCCAGCCAGTGACCTAAAGGTCATCGTCGCTCCCCGGGGCCGTGGAGGGCCCATCCGCCGGCTGGATAGGGACCTCTGGCTATGGCACCTCCACCGGCTCCTCCACCCGGTAGGCGCCAGAGTCAGCGCCCACCGTCGAGCCAGAGGGAGGCGCGGCTGTGCTACTGCGCCCTGAAAGAAGTCCCTCGGCGAGCCGAGAAACGGCCCCGGCCCGGTGAAGCATCACGGGCGCAGCCGGCGGCACCACCTCCGCCACATCTTCACTGGCCGTAGTCGACGGAGCAGGTGCCGCCTCGGGCGTCACAGCCGGCGCAATCTCGGGCGTCGCAGCTGGCGCACCTCCGTCCCCTGCAAGCGGAGGGGCGGACGCGGTGGCGATGGTCGCGGAGCCGGGCAAGGCCATCGCCTCGCCGCGGGAAAGACAAGAATGAACAAAGCAAGTGCGAGCCAATCAATACAAGTATCAGGAGTAAAGAAACACCTACCCGGCAATGCTCGGCATGGTGGGCACGGGTCTGGGGCGGCGGCTCTTCTTGGCGGCGCCTCTAGCCGGCGCAACGCTGGTCGAGGCGGCATGCGTCCCCCTGGCCCTGGGCGCGACGGCGTTGGCAAGATCCACATCCTCACCATGTGCGGATGTTCCAACACAAGCAAAATATCAAGTTGGCGACTAGAGCGCAGTAGGAGTAAGGCAGGAAAGGACGAGGAAAAAACTCTCACCGGGTGGGACCTCGCAGCCCTCGTCGTCCCTCATGGGGAAACGCTCCGGCTCAACCGGTGGAGCCTTTGCGGGCTTGTGGTCCACGGCGAAGTTGGGGAGATGATTGTCTCCCATGCCGTCCTCTACTGGTTGTGTCCTCAAAAGCTACTCAACAAGGGAAGATAAAAGGCACGAAACAGGAATCCCTTGGGAAAATCCACCAGGAAAAGAGGAGAAAAGACACACCTTCGGCGGGAGTCGGCCGTGCTGGTACGGCCAGCAGGAGAACTCCCAGTCCTCCTCCAACGCCTCCTTGGAGATGGCGGCAAGCCACTCGTGGAGGGACGCGTATGGCACGTCTAGCCGGGACACCCGGCTGGGGTCCAGATGGACGGAGAGGTGGCACATCTTGTGCGACCGGTGCTGCAGCGGGAGCACGCGGCTCGCCATCTAGGACAGCAAAATGTCCCCGGTGGTGAGCCGTTCCTACTCCACCAGGACCGCCAACTAGGCGGCCATCCGATCGATGTCACCCTGGGCGCCCAAGTGCTGGAAGCTCCAGGACTTCTGGGTGGAAGGGACATTCGCGAAGACCGGAATCTTGATCCAGTCCACCTTCATGGCATTGCGCATGTAGAAATACGAGCGCTACCATAGCTTGATGGTGTCTGAAAGCTCCAGACGCATCATCACCATCGACGGCCTCGGATAGATGGCGCAGCAGCCCGTCTCCGTCAGCGGGCCGACCTTGCCAACCACCTGGACCTTGAAGTGAAAAAACTTCAAGAAGTTCGTGGCGTCGGGGCGGACACAGAGATATGCCTCGCAACAAGCCGCGTGATGCAACAGCATCACCACGGCATTGGCTACGAGATGGAGGAGCTGGAGGTCGAAGGAGACAAGCAGCTCCAGGACGAACTGGCCCAGCGGCAGCCCAAGGCCGTGAGCGAAGTGGGCGAGGTAGACGACGGCCTCGCCAGGCTGAGGGTTGGGCACCCGCTCGCCCTCTGGCGCGAGGCGGTGCTTCCCCAAGCGCTCCGACGGCAGGAACCTCCCCCGTCAGTACTTCTGCACCAACTCCTCGGCGACGTATGAACCACACCACCCACCGGCGACATCAGGCAGCATATTGTTCGGTAAGGTGGCCGTGTTTAAAGCGCGGGGGGCGTTGCTAGGGAAGAAAAGAAACAACACCAGCGACCAAGAAGCAGCGGTGCAGAGGAGTAGTGAGGGCTAGAGTGCGACGGAGAGTAGGGCAACAAGCATAGGAAGACGAAATGAACAGCCGCCGCTCCTTGGCGTCCCTATTTATCGGGGAAGAAAGGTCGCACTAGTTGCCCTCCCTCCGCACCACGTGGCAGGCAACTGCCCCACTTCTCCACGACGGTTCGGGGGGATCACGTGCACCAGCGTCACGCGCACAGAAGATCCCGAAGGAGTTACTACGGGAGGCAAACCACGCCCACGATCTCCAAGAAACCGCAATGATGAAAGCATGCGCGTTGTTACCAAAAACTGCCGAAACAGACCAAGAGGCAAAACTGACACGACGCGCGCCATAAATGGTAGCCGTGACTGACGCGAGCAACAACGACAACAAACTAGTGATCCCTCTCCCGGCCGGGTGCGACAACCGGTCAAGTTGATCACCGCTCACACCCTGTGGGTGGGGCCATCGGCTCCGTAGCAGGTAAACCCCAGCCGGGAAACAACAAAGAATCTCAAGCCGGTACAAGACAAAGACTACAAGACAAAAGAAAACAACAAAGCATCTACACCATCAATCATTTCAAGTGAGAACGCAAGAACTTCTCCACGGGGCCAAGTCCTAATGCGCTCGGGGACTAATGTCGGGAGATAACCCCCGGGTAGGCCAAGACGGGAGCAATCGGCCTGCTCCAAGGAGCTCACACCGTCTGGACCCAGATCAAGGAACCACAGCCAGGTGGAATCCCCCACCCGGTCCGCATCCAAGTTTCCCCGACTAGCCCGTCTTACGCATGAAGAGCAAGGCAAGGGATGACGAGGAAAGCTCCAGCTTACGCATGAAGAGTCAACTGATGGATAAAGAGCCGGCTGACGAGTAAAGCAGGGGCGCCAGACACTGTAGCGCTGTCCTTCCCTGTACTGGAGGCTTGACTAGACCCGAGCTTATCGTTTGGCCCTGTCCAGCTGACCCACTTTGCATGGCCCAGATCCAAACAGTAAACCCTAGAACCCATCTTGTAAACTGCCTCCTCAACCAGTATATAAGGGGGGTAGTGCTAGGGTTCTAGGTAGACAATTACAAGTTAGAAGTTCTCCACATTGGACAAGTTGAATAGCTCCTTCTCCTTCTAGCAAGGAGTACCCATGAAAACAGCTCAAGGAGCATCTGTATTGGGCATTCGCCCCTTTGATAGTAGATCCCTGAAGGAGTAGGAGCTTTACCTCGCCAAGAGGGCTCCGAACCTGGGTACATCGCTTTGTTTGCAGTATTTGTGCCCAACCCGTTGTGAGTAGCCATCGATAGCATCCTGATTGTCCCCTTCAAGCCATCCCCGATGGTACTGCCGTGTTCCACACCACGACAGATACCTTTCCCAACACTCCAAAGAAGCATATTTGTGAATTTGCATATGTCAAAGCAGTACATGAGAAGAAGGAAGAGGAAAGTATGCCAGAAGTTGTGGAACATTTGGAAGAAATCAAAGATGAAGAGGTAACCAAGGAAGCAATTATGGCTATGTATGAACATTGTAACATAGTTGAACTTGATAAAGAGACTTCCGTATTTGTTGAAGGCAAAACAAAGGTAAAAGATGTGGGTAATCCTATCCTTCCCTGCACATTTAAAGAAACCTCGCATTATGGTTTATGTGATCTTAGCACCAAAGTTAATGTTATATCTTATGATTTCTATTTAGAAATAAAACAAGAAATTGAACCGGCTGCAATTGAAAATACTGATATGAAAATCATGTTAGCCAATAAAACTCTTAGAATTCCAATGGGAGTAGTTGAAGATGTAATTGTCACAATTGGCAACAAAAACTTTCCTATCGAATTTCTAGTTGTTGATATGCCAGCTGACACTCTTTGCCCTATTATATTTGAAGAAACTTTTTGAGTGATGTAGGTGCCAATGTTGATTTCCAAAAGGAGAATGTGTCTCTTTAGCTTGGGAAAGCAAAAAAGAATTCCACTTTTCCAAATTTAAAGACAGGCCTCCACAAATACAAGAAGAAGAGAAAGAGAAAACTATTGAGGAAATGGCAGCTCTCTTCTTTAGTGATCAAAAGGAAGAAACAAATGAAGAAATAGTTATGGAGGACAAGTCCCTAGAAGAACTAGAAGATGAATTCGATTCACTTCCCATTATAGGGCCTCCAACTAATGAGGATTTTGAAGAGCCAGAAAAGAGAGGGCACGAGGAATTACCATCCCTAGAAATGAAGACTCTACTAGATAATCTTAAATACAGATTTTTAGATGATACAAATAAATTTCCTGTTATTATTAGTGCAAAACTTTCAGGAGAAGAAGAAGAATAACACATGAAAATACATAAGGAGCATCGCAACGACTTTGGGTACTCAATGGATGATTTGAAGGGCATTAGTCCCATGATAACCGTCCATCGAATATTCATGGAAGAAGGTGCTAAACTAGTTGCAGAATTCAATAGAAGACTGAAGCCCGAAACGAAGGAAGTGGTAAGAAAAGAAATTGCACGCCTATTGGACGCAGATATAATATATCATGTAAAAGAAAGTGAATGGGTAAGTCTTGTTCATTGTGTCCCTAAGAAGGGCGGTTTTACTGTTGTTCCTAGTGAAAACAATGAATTGATACCTACTAGAACTATTGTTGGACATAGGATGTGCATAGATTTCTAGAAATTGAATAAAGAAACTAGGAAACATCACTATCCTTTACCATTCATAGGTCAAACTTTAGAAAGGTTAGCAAACCACACTCATTTTTGCTACTTGTACGGATAATCTGGTTTTTCTCAAATAGCTATTAATCCTGATGTCCAACTTAAAACCACTTTCATTAGTCCTTATGGTTTACATTCTTACCGATGTATGCCTCAAAGATGCATGACTTCTATTTTTGCGGATTTTATAGAACTAATAATGGAAGTATTTATGGACGACTTTTTGTGTATGGAACTTCGTTTACTCGTTGCTTGGATAATCCCAAAAGAGTTTTGCAGCGTTGCGAAGGAACCAATATTGTGACAGTGTCAAGTTGCATATTGCTCCTCCTGCAGATAGATCTTACCTCAAAAATCTTAACACATTCCGACAGTGTCAAGTTGCATATTGCTCCTCCTGCAGATAAATCAATCATATCTTTTGTTTCGTCATTAAGCCCATTATAAAAATACTGATAACTAGACTCTCGTGAATTTGGGACTTTCATAGTCATTGCATAATATCTATTCCATGCTTGATAAAAGTTTTCTCCAATTGTCTGCAAAAAAATTGTTATGCTTCGTCTGATCTACATGATTTTAGTGAATGAACAATATTTATGCATGAATTGTCGGATGCAATCCTCCCAGCTTTTTATAGTATGATTAGGTAGTGATTTTAACCAAGCTAAAGCATTATATTTCAAAGACCAGCGAAAGAGTTTAAGAAGTACAAACTCTATTGGCAGACTTGCTAGTTTAAGAGTGACACAAAGGTCGTATACCTTTGTTAAGTTGTCACTAGGGTCTTCCTTTTCTTTCCGTTTGAAAGAAATAAATTTCATCATATATATTAGCTCAGGAAATATTTCAAATTCATGGCCCTCTAGTTCAGGATAAAGAATAGGCATTTTCCTCAAGTGCCTAGATGGATCCCCATAGTCTCCCAAAGGTAGATCAAGTTCGGATCCTCGGGTGATGGTCAAATCAGCCATCAACGGAATCAAGCTGTTCACATCTACAATACACGAATTAGTAAATCTTTCAATAAATTCTAATCGTATTTCGATCGTAACACGATCAATATATGAAGGTAAATAGGTTTTTTCCTGATCGAGTGGTACCTCTGTCTTTAATGGAGATCATGAATGGTATCAACGGTTGTTGTTGTCAAGAAACAACACTTAGCGCTTAACTCCCTGCTAACGATGCTAGAAAATATCTTGATGGCCTCCAAGTGCACAGGTTCATCAAAGAATGTTTTTACGGAAGTATTAATTCCATTTTTTATATCGATCCTAACGAGGAGCCTAGGAAAGTGTTTTTATGCGGTGTTTCTGTCGCACCCAAGGTGTCACAAGTCTTGAGTGAATTGACTGCGAATGTTGACGGTGGAAGTGGTTAAATAAAAGATAGAGGAACTTTCTTAGGAAATAAGTACACTGCATAAAAGTAAAGATACGGAAAGTGTGTAAAGGTCCTGCATATGATAAGTTAGGCGCGGAGAGAATAAGTTCATGGTGATTGTAGAAGT
This sequence comes from Avena insularis, assembly GCA_023614405.1. Classification (NCBI taxonomy): domain Eukaryota; kingdom Viridiplantae; phylum Streptophyta; class Magnoliopsida; order Poales; family Poaceae; genus Avena; species Avena insularis. The sequence continues at coordinate 243,232,786 of CM042688.1, forward strand.
GCCAAATGGAATAAGCGGAATAAGTGATAATGATAAGTCTTATTTATAAGTGAGTAGGGAAGCAACCCATATACCGACTAGGAGTCCTCGTGGCCTATTCTTCCTAATGTCAATGATCCATGTGCCTTGTTGGGGATATGCTAAATGGGTATCCTCATAGCATGTCACCAATCCGGCTAACCCGGGTGGCCCATAGTTGATAGCAAGGACTATGGCCTGCTGAGTGGCCTAGTTAGACGGATCCAGAAGGGAGGCCCATGTCGAATAAAGGAAGGCTATGCAGGAGTCACCAGCATGCTCGGAGCCTTGGAGTGCAAGACACGAAAGACTAGTTCGTATTAGTGTAGGACTCTTTACCTTGTATGGCAAGGACCTTTCCCTGTAAACCCTAGGTTCTAGTGCCTTTATAAGACGGACCTGTGGGAGCCTTTAGGGCAAAACCTCTTAGATTGCTACGTAAAACGTGCAACACATTGCATAGCGAACCTATCTCTGTAACTCAGCATATTGCCATTATAGTGATTTATAGCAGGAGTAGAGTTCTGCCACCATTGTGGGACTTGAACCTGGGTAAGCAGTGTTACCTCATACCCACCAACTCTTTGCCTTAACCCACTTCTCTAAACACGCACTGTGAGGACCCCTCCATGGCGTACTTGTCGGCAATACCACGACAGTTGGCGGCCACCGTGGGGCAAGAGGCGCTTCAAGCTCTACACCGGGCGAGGTCCAATCTCTTGGCAGGCAGCGATACCGTAGCCATCAGACACGTTCTCTTTTCCAGCAACATCCCAATCGTCCCCCTAGATGATTTCTGGGTGCCGGCGAAGACGAATCCTACGCGATACTCCATCATCCCCTTAGGAGACATCCACATCTTCATCGGCGAAACTGACTCGGGTCCTAGCTCCTAGGAAGTCGGAAACTCGTCAAGCCCCACACGGACCGCCTATGAGCAGGACACGTTCACGGAAGGATCTAGGCCATATCTCTCCTTGGAGTATGGTGGCTTGAATTAGGAATATTCAAGGCCCACCCAAACCGCCCCTATGCAGGATATAAAGGTAGAAGGACCCTACAAATCCGCTTGGCTTCCCCAAGCATTAGAGATGCGCATGTCGCACTTTGTCGGTGTAGTCACCATCTTCGATCTGGCTAGATGCGTTCAATGGGACAGAGAAACTCCCCGTGAATACCTCGCTAGATGGATGAGGGTGAGGGAAACTCCCCATGAAAAGGCTCATCCTCGCCGATCGCCACCTCCACCGCCATCTCGGCGTCATGAGGAACCACCGTCGTGCCATCGTACAAGCATGCCACCACCAAGGCATCCCTAGGCCAACATCGTTATATGCCACCAGGGTGAGCAGCCTCGGCATGCCGTAGAGTGCAGTAGCATTGACGAACATAGGAGCAGTTAACACAAGGAGCCGCCATGTCCGACAAGCAACCGTGACATGCGTGAGGGGTCGCAGGAGGGACACAGCAAGAAGGATAACCCACCTTCGCCACCTAATAGCCATCATGGTGGATGGCACGGTGGATCTCATAGATCGCGCCTCAACTCCCCTCCCCATGACGGAAAAGGGAAGCAGCCAGAGCCGTATGACACACGTACACGGCTGGACTAGATCCAAGAAGCTCAGGAACTTCCATACCTTAGGCCACGTTGTTTTGGACCGGTAATACGGGCCACAACCTACCCCAAGGGTCTCCTAATTGACAAGACAATCAAGCCCTACAACGGCACCGCCAGGCTAGCAACATGGTTGCAGGACTACATCGAAGCGATTCACATCGGAGGGGGAAACCCCAATGTCGTCGTCAAGTACCTCCCACTCATGCTGACCGCCACCGCTAGGCAATGGATCGATGACTTGTCAGATAAATCAATATGCAATTGGTTGGACATGTATGAATCATTCACCAAGAATTCCTGCGCAGTGTACATACAAACGTCCATGCACTGTCGGAGACCAACAACGGTGTGTGCAAGAAAGGATGAAACCTCTTGTGCCTACCTCTCTCACTGGCTAGATATGAAAAATTCCTGCGCAAGGGTGCACGAACAAACTGCTATGGACGCCTTCATCGATGGTATAGAAAAGGGAAGTTTTCTCCAGCATACGTTGAAGCCCAAGCAAGACAACAATGAGCTCAACCTTAACGCAATGATCGCCATGGCTAACAAGTTCGCCGCTGCTGACGATCATGCACACGAATCATTGCCGGCAATAGCAATCCCTACCTTGGCCAGAAAAAACAGCAATAACAAGTGAAAAAATCTGCCTGAAGAAAAGCAAGCAGCCGACATGGTCGCCGCAATCTTCACTGGCAGAGGGGGAGGCAGACAGCGTGGACATAGCCGTGCGCTAGAAGTGGCCAGCAAAGGATTGATCCTACACCCTCAATGCCCCACATTCCCCAAACATATGAAGAGTACCGTGATATGCCGTGTTTCGTCCACCTATATGCAAACGGCAAAGCCACCCACACCAACTGCTAATGCAAATTTGTCAACGACCTCAAGGAAGACCCTGAGTCCGGCTACAAGCGAAGTTGGAAGAACAGACCCTGCGGAAAGGGCAAAGGGAGGAAGGAGGAGGAGTCCAAGGAGTCAAGTGATATGGATGAATACATGGAACCCAAATCTTCCGACAAGGGAGAGGGTAAAGGCAAAAATCCCTTCAAAAAGAAGGATCCAGTCTACCACACCTTCCTTGTCACTCGCACCATCCGGGCCCAGAAAACCTCTCTAAGGATACTGATGGTCATCCTCCCTCTGATTCCTCAGTACATCAGGTGGTCGAAAATTCCAATTACTTGGGATAGGAAGGATCACCCAGACCATATCCCAACAGAGAACTAGTATGCTGATACATTGGAAATGTATCTATGATTTTTGATGTTCCATGCTTGGTTTTATCTCCTTTCTAGTGTTTTGTTCCATGCCTGTTTTCTGCTGTTTTTGGTTCGAGGAAAGTCAGAAAATGAATATTCTCGGAATTGGACAGGACAAAAGCCAAAGTGCCTATTTTTCCAGAAGACTCCAGGAGCCAGAATACGAGACGGAGGAGGGCCAGGGGCTGGCCACACCCCCCCAGGCGCGGGCTAGGCCTGGCCACGCCAGTGCATGGTGTGGTGGCCTCAGGCACCCCCTCGGTCTCCCTCTTCGCCTATAAGAAGCCTTCTGACCTAAAAACTCCGGAGGGTTCGACGTTTTTCCAAAAAAAGTTCCGCAGTGCCGCCATCATCGAAGGGGAGATTCGGGGGATAGAAAGTCTCTGTTTCGGCACCCTGCCGGGACAGGAAAGTGCCCCTGAAGCCATCTCCATCGATCTCCACCATCATCTCCATCGACCATCCATGTTTCACCCATCTATGAGTGAGTAATCCCCCGTTGTAGGCTATGGGGATGGTAGGGATTGGATGAGATCGTTCATGTAATGTCATCAAATTGTTAGGGCATGGTGCCTAGTAGTTCCCTAGAGGCCCCGCTGCAAACAGGCTGGCAGGACAAAAGATGTTGTGCAAGTTGTCATTGCGTCCACGTATGACTATATATGGAACATATGCCTAGGATTATCTAGTACTAGGATGCTTTATCTTATTTATCTGCAATTGCCCTATGTTCGGATTGCTATGTGAATTGTCTTGTCCATGCAACGCCTGTCCATCCATCCCTATGCCTACCGCACTCGAATCCCACTGTTTACTACTTTTGTTACTACTGGCTTTGCTTTACTACTGCTGTTACTTTGCTATTCCTACTACAAAACTGTTGCTACTGATAAACTGCTATGAGCAAGGTTGTTTCCAGGTGCAGCTGAATTGACAACTCAGTTGGTAAGGCTTGTAAATATTCTTTGGATCCCCTTGTGTCGAATCAATAAATTGGGTTTCACTTCCCTTGAAAATACTGCGATACACCCCCTATACTTGTGGGTCATCAAGACTATTTTCTGGCGCCGTTGCCGGGGAGCATACCTTTATTTATCAAGTTCACCTGGATTCACTATTGTTCAAGCTAAGTTCATTTTCGCCTTCTTTGCTTGTTTCTTTATCAAAAATACAAAATAAAATTAGTTCCTACTCTAGTTGTTATTTTTGTTGGTCTGTTATTGTCTTGCTTTATCATGCTTGTTGTCAATGGTTGGTTTCTTTGAAACTGAAGCTTATTGGCAAGGTGGGTTCACGGAAGATCAAAAATATTATTATAAGGAACACCGCTTGTCACAAAAAGGGAAACACTTATGGGAACAAATTGATAGATTGTATACCATTATTAGAAACATGTGCTCTACTTATAATGTTACTTATTGCTGTGATGAATCTCGTTGCAGAAAGAGGTATAAACACCTCCCTTTTCAATGTGAGTATAATGATAATGATACCATATCTTCTTATGCTAAAGGAATTTATGAATTTTATGATGCGGAACAAATTGAAGAATTTATTGCTTGGAAGGGTGCTTTTGAACTTGCTAGTTTGCTTGAAAATATTGATGATTCACCTTACAAATATGAGGTTTATGGTATACTTAAATTTTGCTTTGATAATTACAAGGATGAAAATGGTAATATTCTTGAATATTTTAATAGATGCTTTCCACAAATGGAAGAGACTAATGCCTTGTAGGATCCTATGGAAGAAGAATTTGATGAACCTGAAATCTCATTAGAAGAAAAAGAGGAGGAGAGTGATGAACAAAAGGAGGAAGAATGGATTAGCTACCCATGCCTACCTTCTAATGAGAGTAACTCTTTATCCCTTACATTATTTGATTGTCCTCCATGCTTACTAAAGGAGGATGAATGTTATGTTGCTGAGGATTCTTTTGAAAGTGTTTATAATAAAGCTCTAGTGCTTATAGATCATGAAAAGCATGCTTTATGTGATAGTTATATTGTTGAGTTTCTTCATGAGGCTACTGAAAATTATTATGAGAGAGGAAAATATGGTTGTGGAAGTTTTCATGGTATTGAAACACCTCTCTATGTGTTGAAAGTTTTGAAATTACTCTTGTTTTATCTTCCTATGCTTGTCACTTTGTTCTTTGTGAATTTATTTGCATACACGATTACTATACATAGGAAGTGGGTTAGACTTAAATGTGTTTTTAATTTGCTTCTTGATGCTCTCTTTTACTTCAACTCATATTTCTTATGAGAGCATCCTCTCAAACTTTTTATGCCTAAAGATGATAATATGTCTATTATTCTTGGGAGACCTTTTCTTAAATACTTCAGGAGCTATTATTAATTGTAATCAAGGGAAGGTGACCTTCAATGTTAATGACAAGAAACATACTGTCTATTTCCCCAAGGAGATTGAAAGGACTTATGTTTTGAATTCAATTGAACATGTTGAGGGCATTCAAGTTGGAGAAATATATTGTCCCATACCAAGAGAAAAATTTGAAACTATTATGATTTGGACCATTGCTATCAAGGTTGAGGTAACATAATCATTAGTGGATTACAAAGTTTTCACCATATGAAATTGTTTTTGTAACAAAACCTGATCAACCTTGTTAATAAAATGATTTCATTGAACAAAACAATGTTTTCACCATGATTATCTCCGCTTACTTCTATTCTATCCATTTTAGTTTTTTTGCTTATGCCTAACTTAAAGGCATTAAAGAAAAGTACTTATTGGGAGATAACCCAAAAGTTTTAGATGAGTATTGGAAGTTATTACTTTATTAATAACCGCTCCTTATCCTTTTTTATTTGTTTTTTGTGACAAGAGTAACCTCTAATAAGAGAGAAGTAATGATTGGGAAAGTTGTTGTCCCGAAACAGATTTCTATGCTTCACCATAAAAATTCGTGTAAAATCTCTGAATGTATTTTTGAGGCGTGATTTTTTTTGCTTCTGCCCCAGGTTGTTATATAACTTTCGTTATTTCAACACTTTTTGATTTGAACAACAAAAGGTCTTTTAAAAAATTAGTCTTTACCTGCTGGTCTGTTTTGACAGATTTCTGCCATTTTCCGCATTTGCTTCTTGTTGGTTCCTTTTTGAGTTCTTTTGGGGAATTGAGCTTTTTGAGGGAAGTGCTACAGTAGATAGTGTTCTAATGGAAGTTTATTTGGTGTTATAACTGAACCTTAAGACTTATTTATCTTGAGTTCACTAATGTTGCTAATAAAGATTGTGTGAAGTTTTGTATGAAGGAAAAATTTCAGGTGTATGGAAGGAATGAGTAATGAGATGAAGGATGGACTAAAGCTCAAGTTTGGGGATTCTACGCGTGTCACCCCAAGAAATATCCAAGAAGTACAAGCGTCAAAGCTTGGGGATGCCCAAGGCATCCCCTTCTTCATCAATAAAAATCCCAGGTTTCTTCCAAACGCTTCGTTTTTATTGTTTCATGCATAGTTGTGTTGTTCTTGGAGCGTCTTCTTTTTCATCTTCATTTTGGTTTTTTTTTTGGTTTGTTTGCTTAGTTTTCTGAATAAATTGGTTGGACCCCCTCTTTCATACATTGGCTTTCAAATAGTTTGGTTTGGATTGGAAAAGAGTAGGAAAAGTTCATGCTTAAGTGGTAAAGAGAGGTTGTTTTTGACTATGGCCTATGCTTTGTCATGCCATGCTTGATATTGTTTTGGCTTTATGCTTAGTATTCTTTTCTGTAGCATGACTTGTTATAAACAATTGAGATTGCTTAATGTTCTTTGGATGAATCATGCGTTGTTTTAGCATATTAAAGCATAGTATAGTGGTATTCTCCTTTGATGCTTTATTTGGGTTGACTTGGCGCATGCTCGCACCATGTTATGACTATCCCAAGTCACCATAAGCCTTTATGAGACTTTAGTTTTCAACTTGTAGTATCACTTTATGCTTTGATCAATGATGTTTTGTCGCTCTGCATGATTATGGCCATTATTGCTCTCTCGTTTGTCGCTCCCTTACTATTGCTAGCCTTCACTTTCACTGAGTATGTTTTACTCATGTTTCCAATTCCCTAAAACGAAATATTGCCAAAAGTGTCCACCATACCTACCTATTAGCATCATTTTCTACTTCCGTGCATATTCATTATGCCTTGTTTTCTTCCGAATAAAATGTTTGCTTGTTATGAGAAAGTTAGTTAGTAAAGCTCTCACGAACTTGATGGCACACTTTATTTTCTTGCACTTAATAAACCTGAACCATTGCGTCCTTCTTTGTTGTGTATGCTTGCGCTTTATAAGTTGAAGCTAGCAGAACCATGTATCATGGGGAACGCTTTCAACATTGCATTGGTACTTAATACCTCGTTGATATCATGTTATTTTGCTTATGGATCCCGGCGGTGTGAAATAAAAGTGGAACTTGTAAGATCATGGAGTTTGTATGTATGTTAGAGAAACGCCTGGGCCGCTAGCCTAAGCCATGCCTAATCATGGTGGAAACTTGCAGCATAACCATAATGAGCATTCTATCAAGCATTCTCAATAAAAATCTATGCATATAGTAAATAAAAAGATCGCTGAGATGCTCATTGTCTTCTTGCCTTGTCATTTTGATTATGGGATAGCTCCTGTATCATGTGCAAGGGGTACCCTGTTGGCGGTTCTCTATGATACGTATATACTTACAATGACAAGAGCTTACTCATGACTGAAGTTGAGTAGCATGAGGATCGGTGTTCATAAGTAAGGGGCATGAGACTTTGATTTATAACTTGTCAAGCATATCCTCTTAGTTGTCTCACTTTAACCTTAACCATTTAAAGGTGCTTATGATAGGGGCAATGAGAGCTCAAAGCTAATGAGTACCAAACTTTCAGCATTTGGAAGCCTTTCAAACTTTTCAAAACCTGTTCATTTCCTTGTTGAGTCTCCACACATTCTATGAGCACCTTCTTGAGAGCGTAGTGGCCATTCTTAACTCTATGTGCATTGTCCCAAGACTTGTTGATTGATGCATACCTTTATATTGCTTGTGTTAAACTATTTGTATCTATCACTCTTGTAAACTTTGAAGGTGTCCTATGCATTTATGTTTGCTACTCTATGAGGGACAAGTTGAGTGCCACTTTGCTATGTTTTCTTTTTGTGAAACAAAGAAACGTCTTGCAAAGCATTGTTATTCATGAATCTTTTGTTTGTGCCTTTTCATGTTGCATCATATTTTCTTTGTCTTATTGCTAGAACTTTGTCTTTCATGTTATGATTGAAGTACTATGATCCCAGCTTTGAATGTGTACAAATACTTTGGTCAAGTCTTTGATGGTGCATGTCACCTCAAAAATTATTCTTTCTTTTTATCACTTACCTACTCGAGGACGAGCAGGAGTTAAGCTTGGGGATGTTGATACATTGGAAATGTATCTATAATTTTTTATGTTCCATTCTTGGTTTTATCTCCTTTCTTGTGTTTTGTCTAGACTTTGGAGTAGTTTTCATATGATTTCTTGGACTAACCTATTAACAAGAGCCATAGTGCCAGCTGCCTGTTTTCTGCTGTTTTTGGTTCCAGGAAAGTCAGAAAATGAATATTCTCGGAATTGGACGGGACAAAAGCCAAGGTGACTATTTTTCCAGAAGAATCTAGGAGCCAGAATACGAGACGGAGGAGGGCTAGGGGCTGGCCACACCCCCCAGGCGCGGGCTGGGCCTGGCCGTGCCAGGGCATCGTGTGGTGGCCCCAGGCACCCCCTCGGTCTCCCTCTTCGCCTATAAGAAGCCTTCTGACATAAAAACTCCGGGGGTTCAACGTTTTTCTAGAAAAAGTTCCGCAGCACCGCCACCACCGAAGGGGAGATTCAGGGGACAGAAAGTCTCTGTTCCGGCACCCTGCCGGGACAAGGAAATGCCCCCGGAGCCATCTCCATCGATCTCCACCATCATCTCCATCGACCATCCATGTTTCCCCCATATATGAGTGAGTAATCCCCCGTTGTAGGCTATGGGGATGGTAGGGATTGGATGAGATCATTCATGTAATGGCATCAGATTGTTAGGGCATGGTGCCTAGTATCTTTTATTAGTGCTTTATGACTTTGTTGCGACTTGTTGTGCTTAATGCTTGTCACTAGGGCCCAAGTGCCATGATTTCAGATCTTAACATGTTATTGATTCATTATGATAGTATTGTTTTTGGTCTTATCTACAAGTTGTATACACACGTTGTTGTCCGGAACCTATGGCCCCGAAGTGACAGAAATCGGGATAACCGAAAGGGAATGGCTTTGATGTGAGGATCACATGTGTTCACGGAGTGTTAATGCTTTGCTCTGGTGCTCTATTAAAAGGAGCACCTGAATTGCCAGTAGTTCCCTAGAGGCCCCGCTGCAAAAGGGCTGGCAGCACAAAAGATGTTGTGCAAGTTCTCATTGCAAGCACGTATGACTATATATGGAACACATGCCTAGGATTATCTAGTACTGGGATGCTTTATCTTATTTATCTGCAATTGCCCTATGTTCTGATTGCTATGTGAATTGTCTTGTCCATGCAACGCCCGTCCATCCATCCCTATGCCTACCGCACTCGAATCCCACTGTTTACTGCTTTTGTTACTACTGGCTTTGCTTTACTAGTGCTGTTACTTTGCTATTCGTACTACAAAACTGTTGCGACTGATAAACTGTTGTGAGCAAGATTGTTTCCAGGTGTAGCTGAATTGACAACTCAGTTGTTAAGGCTTATAAATATTCTTTGGCTCCCCTTCTGTCGAATCAATAAATTGGGTTTCACTTCCCTCGAAAATACTGCGATACACCCCCTATACTTGTGGGTCATCATATGCCATGGTCATCATCCCTTTGATTGACGGCACAGAGTTCCCCAAGTCCCTTGTGGACATTGGAAGCAGCATCAACATCATGTACCTAGATACACTGCACAAGATGAACTTGACGGAGACGCAGCTAAGGAAGAGCAACACCATGTTCCATGGGGTTATTCCTGGCCGACAAGCAAATTCCCTAGGCTGCGTTACCCTTCCGGTCACTTTTGGCGATGTTAATAATTACCGCAAAGAACGGATGACCTTTGAAGTGGTGCCTTTCAAGAGTGTGTACCATGTCATCTTTTGACGCGACATCTTCCACTCCTTCCTTGCAAGGCCATGCTTTGTCTACAACAAGCTCAATATACTAGGACCAAATGGCATCATCACCATTGATAGAAGCTTCACCAAGGCACGAAAGTGCGCGCTTAGTGAGGCCATCTTCGCCGAAGCAGTTCTCTACGGTGAGGAGTTCACGGAGATCTAGAACCAGGTCGATGCCTCGCAGATGCCGGCTTCGAAGAAATAGATAACTGTTGTCGATCCCGCATTCAAGGCCGCCATCAAGACCAAGCAGGTGGAGCTTGTTGAAGGAGACTCCTCCAGGACCACCACCATTGGCATGGACCTGGATCCCAAATAGGAAAGTGTGCTTGTCAAGGTGTACCTAGGGAACTTGCCGAGCACAGCTTGAATATTGATCCCAATGCCAAACCGGTGAAGCAACCTCTACGATGCTTTGGTGATGAAATACGAAGAGCTATAGGCAAAGAAATAGCTAGGTTACTCAAGGCTGGATTTATCCGAGAAGTTATTCACACTCGATGGGTGGCAAATCCTGTACTTGTCCCCAAAAAGGGAACGAACGAATTAAGAATGTGCGTTGATCACACCGGCTTTAACAAAGCATGTCCGAAGGATCTGTTAGCTTTGACTCGCATAGACCAAGTCATTAACTCGACGGCTGGCTCGGAACTTCTGTGTTTTCTCGATGCTTACTCAGGTTACCAACAAATCCAGATGTGAAAGTCGGACCAACTAGCCACTTCGTTCACCACACCCTACGGCACGTATTGCTACGTCACGATGCCCTTTGGGTTGAAAAATGTTGGTGCTACTTACCAACGGACAATGCAACATTTCCTGCACGACCAAATAGGTCGCAATGTACATGCTTACGTGGATGACATCGCGGTAATGTCAAAGAAATCAAATGATCTTATCGCTGACTTGCACGAAACCTTTGACAATCTCTGAAAATACAACAAGATGCTGAACCCCAAGAAGTGCGTCTTTGGGGTACCTTCCAGAAAAATGTTGGGTTTCATCGTTTCGCTTCGTGGAATCGAGGTGAACCCGGGGAAAATCAAGGCCATCCTTGACATCAAACATTCGACATGCCTGAAGGACATACAAAGGCTCACGGGTTGCATAGAAGTAGTAAGCCGATTCATCAGCCGACTTGGTGAGAAGGCTATGCCGCTCTACAAGTTTCTCAAGAAGGCTGACAAATTCATATGGACGGACGAAGCTGATGCAACACTTCAGGAGTTGAAGAGAATACTCTCCTCCCTGCAAATACTTGCAACACTCGTGTCAAGGGATCCTACGTTAGTGTACATGGCGACAACCAACCAAGTAATCAGCATCGTCATCGTGGTGGAGCACAAAGAGCCAACGCATGAATATGGAGTTCAGCGACCCGTTTACTATGTAAGCAAGGTCTTGACGGAATCCAAACACCGTTACCCGCACTACCAAAAGATAGCTTATGGAGTTTTCCATGCTTCGTGCAAGGTAAGGCATTATTTCCAGGAGCACCCTATCATAGTGGTAAGCAAAGCTCCACTGGCCGACATCATGAACAACGGCGACGTGATATGTTGCTAACGTATCTATAATGTTTGATGTTCCATGCTTGTTTTATATGTACTTTCTTATGTTTTGTCCACACTTTGGAGTATTTTTATACACTTTCTGGGACTAACCTATTAACAAGATGCCACAGTGCTAGTTGCCTGTTTTCTGATGTTTTTGGTTCCAGGAAAGTCAGAAAATGACTATTCTCGGAATTGGACGGGACAAAAGCCAAAGTCAATATTTCACCGATGGGAACACGGAGCCAGAAGATGAGACGGAGAGGGGCCAGGGGTGGTGCGGCCGCCTCGGGCACCCTCTCGTCCTCCCCTTTCGCCTATAATAAGCTTCCGATACAGAAACCCTAAGAACCCGATCAAAATTCCACGAAAGAGTCTATAGCCGCCAACATCTCCATACCTAGGTCGGGAGGGATCTGAAGCTCTTCCAGGTACCTTGTCGGAGGGGAGAATTCACCCTGGAGGCCTTCTTCATCACCATGCCTGCCTCTGGTGTGATGCGTGAATAATTCATCCCTGTACTACGGGTCCATGTAGTAGCTAGATGGTTGGTTCTTCTCCTTTTTGTTATCATGTCTAGATCTTGTGAGCTCCGTTCATGATCAAGATCATCTATTTGTAATCCTACATGTTGTGTTTGCGGGGATCCGACGGATATTGAGATGCTATTCCAGATTGATTATTGATTCTATCATGTCTTTGTTATTTGTGATCTTGCATGCTCTCCGTTGTTAGTAGCTATCTTGGCTGAGAAGATGCTAGCAACTCCAAGAGGGAGTATTTATGCTCGATAGTGGGTTCATGCCTCTAGTAATCTGGGGAAGTGATAGAAATCTCTAAGGTACTAGATGTGTTGTTGCTGCTAGGGAGAAAAATAGCAATCCTTTGTTCATAGAACAATCGTATTGTTTACTTTACACACTTTCCTTAATGCAATTATCTATTGCTTGCAAGTTAATACTGGATGGGGTTCGGATGATAACCTGAAGATGGATTATTAGTCATAGATGCAGTTGGATTATGGTCTATGTATAATGTTGTAATGCCCAATCAAATCTTATAAGAGTCAAGATGATTAGTATATGCATGTATGCTTTCTCGATGTTTGTCAGTTGCCCCGTTGTAATTTGTTCACCCAATATGCCATCTATATTAAGGAGAATCACCACTAGTGAACTATGGAACCCGGTCCTTTCTTTTACTATCAATCTACAATCTACTATTTACTATTTTTTGTTTACTTTCTGCAAGTAATTACTATGTTCCACAGAATACGTTTAATCCTTTGTTTTCAGCAAAACCGGTGAGATTGACAACCTCACTGAGTTTGGGGCAAAGTTCTGTGATTGTGTTATGCAAGATTCCAAGTTGGAAACAACACCTAGGAGGTGTTTCCTTGCTCCTATTGGTTCGATAACCTTGGTTTCATAATTGAGGGAAAATTTGTTGCTATACTCATCATACCTTCCTCTTGGGGTTCCCCAACGAGCTCAACATATTGAGTAAGCAAGATTTTTTCTAGCGCCGTTGCCGGGTTGTCAAGGACATCTTCACAAGGGGAGTCCCTCATAACCAATCTCTTTACTTTGTTTTATTTGTTTTGCTTAGTTTATTTCTGCTTTGTTTGCTTGTTTCTTTATCAAAAACACACAAAAATTAGTTGTACTAGTTTGCTTTCTTTATTAAAAACAAAAAAAAATATTATTAGTTCCTACCTTAAGTTGCCATTATGTCTAGCATTGCTCCAATCACTATGTCACCTGAGGAAATGATTTTTACTTTCAAACAAGGAATTGAAGAGAGTTTCAAACAAACTTGGTCTAGAATCTCTGATTTACATGAAAAAACTAAACCTAAAATGACTCAAAGCTTGTTTCTTAGCAATTTTTACTTTGGAACCGCTCTTTGCTATAGATATGCTTTGGATGCCGTAGTGGGAGGAGACTCCTCCAATGCAATGAGGATGAAGCTTTCAAAGCAATAAATAAGTTGGTCTTGACATATAACTTGCCTAGCAAATCTGATCCTTCCTTTATAAACATATTTGCTAGATTGAATAATCTTGAGATCCACACTGCTAGTTTAAAAGAATGCTATAACATGCTTAGAGAGCATCATGATTATGTTCCAATAAATTCTGAACCCTCAAAATGGCTTCCTACAGTAAAAGTTGTTATAAATAATGAAACTTTTCATGCTCGCTGTGATATCATGTCTGAATTATGTCTTATGCCTAAAGATATCTATGAATCTTTGAAACTTTGGGGTCTTTCTGAAGGGGGAGAAGCAATATCTCTTGCTAATAACGCCACAATATTACCCATTGGAATAGTTGAAGGAGTGTTTACAAAGATTCTAGGGAAAGTGGTGTCTACTGATTATCTTGTTATTGAATGTGTAGGAAAAGGACAAATCACACATGGAAGATCCCTACTTAAACTCCTTGGAGGAACTATAGATGTGGAAAAGGGCCTCATGCACTTTTCCTCCCCACCGAACAATTATACGTTCCCCAAGTATAAGAATAAAAGTAAGAGAGGTAAGGGTAAGAAATTTGGTTTTAATGCTTCTTCATTTGAGAATACTTGATTCTTTTCTTGCTTCTTATGCCTAACTTAAAGGCGTTAAAGAAAAGTACTTATTCGGAGATAACCCAAAAGTTTTAGTTGAGTCTTGGAAGTTATTGCTTCAGAAATAACCTCTCCTTATCATTTTTGTGTGGTTTTTGTGCCAAGAGTAGCCTCTAATGAGAGAGATGTAATGCTTGGCAAAGTTGCTGTCCCGAAACAGATTTTTGTGCTTCGTTGTAAAAATTCGTGAAAATTCTCTGTACGTTGGTTTGAGCTGTAATTTTTTGTGATTCTGCCCAGTTTGTTATCCAACTTTCGTTAGATCAACACTTTTCGATTTGAGCAACAGAAGGTATTTGAACAAATCAGTTTCTATCTGCTGGTCTGTTTTGATAGATTTCTGCCACTATTTGCACTTGCTTCTTATTGATTCCTTTTTGGGTTATTTTTGGAGAAATTGAGATTTTTTGAGGGAATTGCTACAGTAGCTTGTGTTTTAATGGAAGTTTTACTTGTGTTGAGACTAAAATACTTATTATCTTAAGTACACTAATATTGCTAATGAAGATTGTGTGAAGTTTTGTATGAAGGAAAATTTCATGTGCAGGGAAAGAATGATGTAATGAGATGAAGAATGGACTAAAGCTCAAGCTTTGGGATGCCACCCGTGTCACCCCAAGAAATATGCAAGAAGTACAAGCGTCATAGCTTGGGGATGCCCAAGGCATCCCCTTCTTCATCAATAAAAATCTCAGGTTTTCCTCCAAACACTTCATTTTTATTGTTTCATGCACAGTTGTGTTGTTCTTGGAGCGTCTTCGTTTTTGTTTTTGGTTTTCGTTTGCTTCGTTTGCTTAGTTTGCTTGAATAAATTGGTTGGACCCCCTCATTCATGCATTAGTTTTCAAATAAGTTGGTTTGGATTGGAAAAGAGTAGGAAATGTTCATGCTTAAGTGGTAAAAAGGAGCTTGTTTTGACTGTGGCCTATGCTTTGTCATGTCATGCTTGATATTATTTTCGCTTTATGCTTTGTGATTTTTTATGTAGCATGACATGTTATAAACAATTGAGATTACTTAATGTGCCTTGAAAGAATCATGTGTTTTTTAGCATATTAAAGCATAGTATTGTGGTATTCTCCTTTGATGCTTTATTTAGGTTGACTTGGCGCATGCTACACCATGTTAAGACTATCCCAAGTCACCATAGCCTCTATGATCCTTTAGTTTTTGACTTGTAATATCACTTTATGCTTTAATTAATGATGTTTTGTCGCTTTGCATGATTATGGCCATTATTGCTCTCTTAGTTGGTCGCTCCCAGTCTTTTGCTAGCCTCCATAACCAAGTATGAGTTCCACTCATGCATCCAACTCCAAATAAAACCAAGTTATTCCAAAGAATCCACCATACCTTCCTATTAGCATTTGCTATTCCAAGTATATTCATGTTTTTATCTACCTTCTGAATTAAACTTGTTATGTGAAAATTAGTGATTAAAGCTCTCACAAACTTGATGGCACACTTTACATTTCTTGAGCATAATGAACTTGAACCATGTTGTCCTGGGGAACGCTTTCAACATTGCACTTGTACATTGTACCTAGTTGATATCATGCTCTTTTGTTTATGGATGTCGTCGGTGTGAAATGAAAGGGGAGCTGGGCCGCTGGTCTAATCCATGGAATTATGTATGTGTGTTTGACAAAACGACTGGGCCGCTGGTCTAATCCATGCCTAATCATGGTGGAAACCTGCAGTGTAACCATAATGAGCAATCTATGAAGCATTCTTCTTATAAAAAATAGATAGAGATTAAGAAAAAGAAAAAAAATGAGAAAAGAGGAAAGAGAGAAAAAAGCACCATTTTCCCATGGTAAATAAGAAGATTGCTGAGATGCTTGTTGTGTGCTTGCCTTATCATTTTGATATGGGGATTCTTCCGTATCATCAGGCAAGGGGTACCCCATTAGCGGTTCTCTGTGATACACATGTACTTACTATGACAAGAACTTACCGGTAACTAAACTTGAGTAGCATGAGGAGCACCCTCATATTCAAGGGACATGAGATTGCCAACTTATACTTTGTCAAGCATATACTCCATAGTTTGTTCGCTTTCACCTTAATCACTTCAAGATTCTTATGATAGGGCAATGAGAGTTGAAATCTAATTAGTACCATAATTTTTGGAAGACCTTTATGAGACTTGAATCCCTTCTTCCTTCTATGAAGGCCTTTCTTTTACTTTTATGTTCAGTCTCCATCTTCTATCTTTATTGTGGGGCCCCTGGAGTAATCCTCCGAGAATCCCTGTTATGCATACAACCACGATCCCATGATCAGTTAGTCGTGGCACATAACCGACAAGTATCAAAGTAAACATCCAAAACATAACGAATACATGACATACCTTATTTTCCATTATAGCTACATCGATCAACAATAGCGGAACTTCATTAAGCGTAGAGCCCGAGCCATGCCTTAACCTACAGGCAACTGACTGGGAGAACGTCCTAGCCCGCATAGCCGTCAACTTCACCTTCTTCTTGATATCTGACCAAGTTAATAGCCAGGGACAATGCCAGTGAGTACTTTGAATGTACTCGCAAACCACCTTAAGAGAGTAGTAAAAACAAGGAGATATGCAATATGGTTGTGGTAGTAGGAGGGCTCCAAGATAGGATCTTTTCTCAATTAGTTTCTCTTGTAGATATAACATCTACATATCTTTGTTGAAAACCTTTGTAAACATTTTGGAAACCGTTTTGAAAAGTTTTGGAAAACCTTAGGACTGGGTCACCCATTTGTTCCTCGTTCCGGTCATCCCATGACCAAACTCCTTTCATTACTTTCCGACCATCCCATGGGCAAAACAGGTATCCGTTCCGACCATCCCATGGTCAAAATATTTCCAAAGCCATTTCTTTTCCGAAATCCTTTTTGAAAACAAAACTAGCACCGCTCTACAAAAGTTTGTCCAACCCTTCCATGACCGCGGACACGGCTATTCGAATAGATTTACACTCTGTAGAGGTTGTACACTTTACCCACACCATCCGGGTACACTACCCTGATCTACACCGATCATGGGTCAAGTAACCGATCAAGACTCTCCAGATGCCCACTCCAATATAAGTGCATACCCTATGAGTGTTTCCCCTCAACACCGGTACATCGGGTACCGAGGACCAACCGGAGAGCTTTTTCCACTCTTCGAGTCCGTGCTTTCAATGAGGGGCTCATAGTAACGCATGGAGGTTAGCAGATCCTTCGTTCCTTCTCCCGGTCAATGTCCCACATGGACTGTTTGTCTAGAGAAGGCCCACCCTCTAGGGAGTTCCATCCCCTGTAGTAGTTGCGAGGCAGCTTATACCAGACTAGACAACCATCAAATCCAGCCCTGTCCCATTCCAGAGTAATGTGGTTGCACGGGTTAAGTTGTTATAGCTAAACCTCAAAGAATCGGGTGCGTTTTTGTAAACCTTTTTCCTCCACCTTTTCTTCAGCATTTTGTAAAACAAAACCTTTTTCTTTCTCAACATCTCTTGGGAGGTCCCACCTCACCAAGGTTTTATCATAAAACATTTGGTAAAACTTTTTATGGGGTCTTCCCATCCTCTAGCTTTGCTTTGGCTAAAACGGGGTCTCCAAAAAGGGGTATGGTGTAATACACCATCTATTCCACTACGGACAAATAGGTATCATCAAGGGGGTTGTACTTAGTAGTACCATTGAGTAATGGTTTGGAGGAGCCAAACCACTACCATATATACAACAACATATAGTGAAACAATGCAGTTTTCATAAAACAGTAAGTAAAACATGCATAAGTAGAACAGTAGGACAAGGTTTATGAGCATGAAGGTGGCTTGCCTGATGATCCGCAATATGGCAATATGTCCCTGGACTTCTTCTTAGAATACCCAATAATATACCATAATAACCATCTTCTTCTGCTCTCCGATATGATCGCAACTATGGTCGATGGGGAACACATGCTAACAAACAAAAGGGCACAATCAATACAAGGCATACAATCACCAAAACCACTCAGCAAACAAGCAATTGGATAATCTTCAATTAAGGTTCAGTAGTTTTAGAGAGTATTGGATTTAGGAGGTTGAGATGGCCTTGGAGAAGGGAATGAACACCCTTGGGGTTTTATAGCCAAGGAACTAATTAGGAGGGGTTTTGGACCAAGGACATATTTTGTATGATACCATTGTGTAAAAATGATACCAACGGATAGGAGTTGATAAAATGAAACCAACAAAAGTGGTTTCACTAATTTATCCTTTTTCTTTAATTTCTTATGAATATTTTAGTGATAAAAGCTCTAGTTTTAGGAAATAATTCACTAGAAAAGTTCTGGAGCTCCAAAAATCATTTCCTTGGGTCGTTAGGTAGGGCTTGATGTACTTGTTCACTGAGAGTTCGAATCGGGTCATGACAATTACCAGAATGTCCTTGAGAAATTGCCAAAGGCAGTTCTATAGTTGTTTTGTCTTTTTCACCAGATTAATTCTACAGATTATTTGCAGTTCATTCCAAGGGCACATGGTAGATATTTATAATACCTTTCTGTAGAAATTGTACTCACTCTTTTTGGAGTTTTCAAACTCCTGGAATGATTTATCTAGTGAGAATACCACTTATAGAAGTATTTAATTCACTAAAATTCAACAGAGAGTCAATAAATACTTATCTCCTGGTTTTAGATAGGGATTGACGGTCCACTTCCCTGGGAGTTGGAATTAGCCTAATAGATGTTGTAGATATGCCTAGGGAATTTTCTAAAGGCTTAACTGCATGTATTTTGTTATTTTTGCTACAGATGAACCAAGGTTCCATTTGACCTAGGACCAAGTTTAGATTGTAGGTATGACCATTGGGAACCAGAGGGAATTGGATTTTTCCCAATTGAATCTAGACAACTCATTGAGGAATCTAGACAACTCATTGAGGAAGTGGATACGTTCTAGTAGATATATTTTCTAAATTTAAAGGAATTTATTTCTGGAGAGGGATTGGCTCTGTTGGACAAAACACACAGGAACATGTCAAAAATTGAATCTGGGCAAAAAGAGTTATTTTTCATTTTCAAAACAATTTAAACCAAAGGGGACATTTGCAGATCTGGTGGAAATTGATAAAAGGGGATGTGGGGCCGGGCTGGTTTCATGGGGAGGATGGGCCGCACAGAGCCTCGCTGGCCCAGGTTAAGGGCGCCCATGTGGGAGGCGGATTCGAACCCGCCAGGTGTGGTCCAGTCGCCAAAGACAGGAGCCGGCGAAGCGGTATCGGGCTCTGCGGACCGTTCGATTAGAATCGAATCAACGGCGTAGGGTCGTCGTTTACCTCTGGCCAGGAACAGGGGAGACCAAACCCTACGTCCCGGCGGCAGGGTTCTAGGAGCTCACCTAGGTGGGGGTTGGGCAGTCGATGCCTCCAAGCCTGGGGATGGGCGGCATGGTCGGGGTTGGCGTAGATCTGATGCAGCGAGCCGTACGGTGGCAAAACAGCTTCAGGAGCTCGCGGGGGCGGCCTCGGGTGATGCTGCATGCCGACTACGAGGTCACTGAGGGGTGTGGGGAGGTCCGGGGAGTCTCCTTAGCGGTGCATGCAGCAGGGCTGAGGCTTTGGAACGCCGGGGTTGCAGGTGAGGCTCCGCTCGGTCTCAAGCTTGCGGCGGTGGCCTCCAGTGAACCTACGTAAAAGGGAGATGCAGGGCATGATGAGTAGCGATAGAGGAGCACACTGAAGAGAATAAAAGGGGAAGATATTGCCAGGATTTGTGATAACCTTGCTCGAAGTACAACCAACCTGAGAGGAGTTTTCTCTCCTTCCATGGTGGGAGGGGGCATTGTGAGAGAGCAGAGCTCGAGGGGGTGAGGCTAGATTAGTCTAGGAGAGAAACGAGAGGGAAGGGGAGAGCTGGTGTGGCCTCAGGCCATTTATACCGAGAGGGAGTAGTCCATGGGGGACTAGGTCCATTTTAGGGGAAGGGAGGGAGGTGTGAAACCAAGGGGAGGATGTTCTGGGCGTGGAGAGTGGTTTCTGGTTGTGTGTAGAGGGGGAAGCAGTGTGCAACAACTGCAAGGGAGTAAAGAGGTTTGCAAGGCAAGACACCCACATAAGGTTCAACTCTAGTGTCCAAGCACTAGAGGAAAATATGTTACAGTGATTAGCTACAGTGATCACGACCAGAGATGAGAGTTGGGTGCTATGGTGCAATGTTTTGCAATATTGGTGGGGTTTGGTTTTGGTTTTGGATCAATGCTTGATTGATTTGGCAAATTTGATCACATGGAGGTGTGGGAAGGAAGTTCCAAAATTTGTATTGGACAAGGTGGGGAGATGGTACTCGTAGGTAGATGAGGTCAAGATATAACACCATGAATTATTTGGGATTTTTCAGAGGATTTTAAGTCCACTTAAAATCATTTATCCAAAAAGTATAGAAGTAGTTTCTAGAAGATCATTTGATAATTTTACATAGGACAATGTTGGTTTTTGGCGTGAGAGGGTCCCAAATGTGAATATACACTTAGGGGAATTTTCCCAAGATTTATTGGAAGATAAAAGTATTTAAAACAATTATTATTCCATTTTTGCCATTTAAGAAAAAGGGCAAAAAGAAATAATAAAGCTCTTAAAAAATATTTATTTTTGAAGTGGGAATATAGGGTATGATATATGGGACTCAAAAGTGTTTTGGAAAAAACCAAACTTTCCTTTGGGAGAGGAGTTTTGGAGATTTTGACTATTAAAGAGATTTATTAGATTTGGAGCCATAATAATTATGGATAATATTTGATAAATCTTGATGATCCAGGTAGATGACGTAGAGAAGGTGTAGCAAGCATTATTAACCTTTGGAATTTGAAATCCAACTTGAATTAGTTGGAAAACAAGGAATTGAGGATCTAGGGTGATGTTATTTTTATACCACCAAAACCTTGTTGGATCTTGGAGCTCAGAGCTCACCTTGATGTAAGGGATAGTTGGATAGTTAGACCAAGTCATATAGATTATCATGGAAAAAGGAGTTTGGATTGGTTACATCTGAGGTGGTCTGGAAGTGATGGTAAATTTTGTTGAAAATAAGGCTGCCATACCAGATGAGTCATGATGCCTTATAAACCATGTGGGTTTAAGAAGCACAAAGATCCACTTGGAACAAGTGAAGTAGATGTTGATAGACCTATATGAGTAGAACACAACCATGCAAAGAGTTGGTCCATAGAAGGTTGAATGATGGTGTGAGCTTCTGTCAAAGTAGGCATGTTTACTAGATTTGCAGGAATAGTTATTTTCTTGCCTACAAAACCATCAAGAACAAGTGGGCTGGAGGATGATCTATCCAAGGGAAAGAGTATGACTTGGTAGTCCTTAGGATGCCATACCAGATGAGTCATGGTGCCTTATAAACCATGTGGGTTTAAGAAGCACAAAGATCCACTTGGAACAAGTGAAGTAGATGTTGATAGACCTATATGAGTAGAACACAACCATGCAAAGAGTTGGTCCATAGAAGGTTGAATGATGGTGTGAGCTTCTGTCAAAGTAGGCATGTTTACTAGATTTGCAGGAATAGTTATTTTCTTGCCTGCAAAACCATCAAGAACAAGTGGGTTGGAGGATGATCTATCCAAGGGAAAGAGTGTGACTTGGTATTCCTTAGGATGGTTAACAAGATGGTTCAGATGCATTTAAAGGGAGGCATTCAAAAAGGTGATGTTGGAAATAGTTTTCCAGACTTAGCCAAATTTGACAGATTTAGGGTTTTTGACTAGAGCATGAGAGGGGATGTTTTTGAGGGGTTGCAAGGTACCCAAGCATCATCAAGTGGATGATGTTGAAGTGTAGATTGAGTAGAAAGGATCCATGCTTGATATTGGTCTTCATTGACTTGGAAACTTCTAGAAGGGATCACTTTAGAATTGATCTAGTTAGGGGTTTTAGTTGATCACCTAGTGGCTAGAGATCAGATCCATCTTGTATTCTTTCTTAGGGTTTGGTGATCTTAAAGTATCTTGATCCTAGAGGGTGAGCTCCTAGGGTATCTCATACTACTTCTAAGCAATCAAGTCAAACAGCAGATCAAGGCAACTCATCTTACAAACAAATTAACTACTACTAGGGTTACCATCAAGCCTAGCTCGAGGTAAGGATGGGTATTTTGAAAAGGTTGGAGTTAGAATAAGGTAAGAGTCCTTGGTATCCCTACCAGGAGTAGAATTCAAAAGTTTTATACAAGGTTTTGAGAATCCTAGAGGTAGGAGTAGTTGGAGGTTCTGTCTTGAGAACATAAGGAGATTATAGTATGTAGCTCTCCATAGTTTAATCAATAGAAGATAATAAAATAGTTTGGGAAGCAAGGGTATCTTGGCTCCGCTTTTTGAAATGCCAGAACCTTTGAGAACATATAAAATGAGCCAGGATAGTTTTGTCAAATAGCTATTGTCAACTGATGGTGAGGTAAGGAGTATCATATGGTATACACTCACATGCACAAGCACAAACAAGCCACAAGCAAACACTGCACCAATGAAAAAGAAAAAGTTTTTGTTCCCTCTGATTTTTGCATTCTGGACAACTAATCAGGGTTGCTGAAATTGGGATGTTACATTTATGCACCTATTGAGAGAGTATAGTGGTCATTCATAGTTTAATCTGCATTGTCCCAAGAGTTATTGATTGATTCATAATGTTGATATTGCTTGTTCTTGAACTATTTGTATCTAGTCACGCACATGAACTTTGAAGGTGTCCTATGCATTTATGTTTGCTACTCTATGAGGGACAAGATGAATAGCTTTCTGATTATGTTTTCTATATGTGAAACAAACAAACGTCTTGCAAAGCATTGTTATTCATGAATCTTTTGTTTGTGCCTTTTCATGCTACAACATAGTTGCTATGTCTTATTGTTAGAACTATATCTTTCAAGATATGTTAAAGTACTATGAACCCAGCTATCAATGTTTTACAAATACTTTGATCAAGTTTATGATGGTGCATGTCACCTTAAAAATTATTCTTTCTTTTTATCACTTACCTACCCGAGGACGAGCAGGAGTTAAGCGTGGGGATGTTGATACATTGTTAACGTATCTATAATTTTTGATGTTCCATGCTTGTTTTATATCTACTTTCTTATGTTTTGTCCATACTTTGGAGTATTTTTATACACTTTCTGGGACTAACCTATTAACAAGATGCCATAGTGCCAGTTGCCTGTTTTCTGCTGTTTTTGGTTCTAGGAAAGTTAGAAAATGAATATTCTCGGAATTGGACGGGACAAAAGCCAAAGTCAATATTTCACCGAGGGGGAACACGGAGCTAGAAGACGAGACGGAGAGGGCCAGGGGCTGGCTACACCACTTGGCAGCGCGGCCAGGCCTGGCCCACGGCAGGGGTGGTGCGGCTGCCTCGGGCACCCCCTCCGCCTCCCCTTTCACCTATAAGAAACCTCTGATACAGAAACCCTAAGGATCCGATGAAAATTCCACAAAATAGTTTGTAGCTGCCATCATCTCCATCCCTGGATCGGGAGGGATCTGAAGCACTTCCCGGCACCCTGCCGGAGGGGAGAATTCACCCTGGAGGCCTTCTTCATCACCATGCCTGCCTCCGGTGTGATGCGTGAGTAGTTCATCCCTAGACTACGGGTCCATGTAGTAGCTAGATGGTTGGTTCTCCTCCTTTGTGCTATCATGTCTAGATCTTGTGAGCCCCGTTCATGATCAAGATCATCTATTTGTAATCCTACATGTTGTGTTTGCGGGGATGCGATGGATATTTTGATTCTATTTCAGATTGATTATTGATTCTATCATGTCTTTGTTATTTGTGATCTTGCATTCTCTCCGTTGTTAGTAGCTATCTGGGCCGAGTAGATGCTAGCAACTCCAAGAGGGAGTATTTATGCTCGATAGTGGGTTCATGCCTCTAGTAATCTGGGGAAGTGATAGAAATCTCTAAGGTACTAGATGTGTTGTTGCTACTAGGGAGAAAATAACAATCCTTTGTTCATAGAAAAATCGTATTGTTTACTTTACACACTTTGCTTAATGCAATTATGTGTTGCTTGCAACTTAATACTGGAGGGGGTTCAGATGATAACCTGAAGGTGGATTATTAGTCATAGATGCAGTTGGATTACGGTCTATGTATAATGTTGTAATGCCCAATCAAATCTCATAGGAGTCAAGATGATTAGTATATGCATGTATGCTTTCTCGATGTTTGTCAATTGCCCCGTTGTAATTTGTTCACCAAACAGGTCATCTATTTTAAGGAGAAACACCACTAGTGAACTATGGACTCTGGTCCTTTCTTTTACTATCAATCTACAATCTACTATTTACTGTTTTTTGTTTACTTATGCAAGCAATTACTATCTTCCATATAATACGTTTAATCCTTTGTTTTCAGCAAAACCGGTCAGATTGACAACCTCACTGATTTGGGGGCAAAGTTCTGTGATTGTGTTGTGCAGGATTCCAAGTTAGAAACAACACTTGGGAGGTGTTTCCTTGCTCCTACTAGTTCAATAACCTTGGTTTCATAACTGAGAGAAATTTTTTTGCTATACTCATCATACCTTTCTGTTGGGGTTCCCCAACGAGCTCAACATATTGAGTAAGCACGATGCTACAGGAAGAGTGCTAAAGTGGGTTATTGCACTTGCCGCCTTTGAAATCACTTACAAGAGACGTGACGCTATCAAATCACAAGCATTGGCGTATTTTATCGCGGATTGGATAGAACTGCTAGAAGACACTCCTATGCTAGAGCCAGAATATTGGGTCATGCATTTTGACGGATCAAAGCTACTCAACGGCTCAGGGGATGGTGTATTATTGCAATCACCAACAGGAAAAAAGTTGCAATATGTCCTGTAGATTTACTTCAATGCTACCAACAACATGGTGGAGTATGAGGCCCTCATTCACGGAGTACGCGTGGCTAAAGATATTGGCATCAAGCACACAGTTTGCTGTGGAGATTCTAACTTGGTTGCCTAGCAAGTAGCTGGCACCTGGAACGCACAGAACCTTGTGATGGCATCATATCGATATGAAGTAAACGTAAGAGCTAAGTGCTTCGATGGATACGAAGTAAAGTACGTCAAAAAGGAGGAGAATTAGGCGGCAGATCTGCTGCCAAAGCTTGGATCAGCTCATCGACCAATTCCACTAGGCATTTTCCTGGAACATTTACGGACCCCA
Source organism: Avena insularis (assembly GCA_023614405.1). Lineage (NCBI taxonomy): Eukaryota > Viridiplantae > Streptophyta > Magnoliopsida > Poales > Poaceae > Avena > Avena insularis. Next base: position 243,258,201 of record CM042688.1, read on the forward strand.
TCCATGAAGGGAGAGGACCCCGACAACCAAGATTGAGTGGATTCATTTGTTAATACAGTAACAGTGACCTCTCCGGCTTGGACGAAACCGTTCATGGACTATCTTCAAGACGGAACTTTGCCCACTGACGAAGTCAAAAGCCGGCAAATAGTAGGTAGAGCAAAAGGTACGTCATCATTGATGGCCAGCTATACAAAAGAAGTACTACAGGAGTTTTCCTTCGATGCATCTCCCAGCAGCAAGGTATTGAAATCCTTAGAGAAATACATCTCGGAGATTGCGGGCATCATACCGCTCCCCGATCGTTGGTGGCCAAGGCCTTCCGGCAAGGATTCTACTGGTTAACTGCCAATGCGGACACTGACAAGTTGGTACAAGCATGCCTTGGGTGTCAGTTCTATGCAAGGTAACCAAGTGTCCCAACTAAAGAATTGCGAACAATACCAATAACTTGGCCATTTGCAGTCTCATGGATGGACATGGTGGGACCTTTGTAGACAGCACCCTATGGATTTACACACTTGCTAGTAGAAGTGGATAAGTTCACAGAATGGATTGAAGCTAAACCCATTAGAAAGCTTGATGGGGCAACAACCCTAAAATTTGTCCGGGATCTAGTGGTGACATTTGGTTTCCCACACAGCATCGTCACTGACAATGGCAGAAATTTGTCTCTCGGAGAAGTTGAGGAGTACTGTCATGAAAAAGGCATCCGCCTTGACCTAGCATCAGTCGCACACCCATAGTCAAATGGGCAAGTTGAAAGGGCCAATGGACTAATTCTGCACGGAATCAAGCCACGCTTAGAGGCACCGCTACATAGAGCAGTTGGAGCCTAGGCGGAGGAATTACCATCTGTCTTGTGGAGTTTACGAACAACACCCAACAGATCCGCCGGCTTGACTCATTTATTCATGGTTTATGGAGCGGAAGCTGTCCTTCCATCCGACACCCTCCACAATGCACCAAGAGTTGCCGCCTACGAGGAGGATGACGCGGAAGAATCCAGACACCTATCTGTGGACCTACTTGAAGAAGAGTACCTGCTGGCATGCCAAAGATCCGCCTTCTACCAGCAGAAGCTGCATGGCTACCATAGTCATCGTGTAAAGCATTGCTTGTTTGAAGAAGAGGATCTAGTGTTTAGACTCAAGCAGGAGAAATCACACAAACTATGCTCGCCTTGGGAAGGACCATTCGTCATAAGCAAAGCATTTCTAAATGGTTCCTATTACCTCGTCGATATTCACGAGTTGAAAGATAGGCAAAAAAATCGCAAGCGCAAGCAACGCGACTCCGATGATGATTACTCGGAGACATATTGGCCATGGAACATAGCATAACTACGTTCCTTTTACATTTAGCACATTTATATTATGTAATAAGTTTCTTATATGATCAATGAAATAAAGCATTTGGTTCACTCATATTATCTGAGTCTTTTACCTCCTTTAGCTGTTCATTTTTGGATCATATAAACTCTTTATGTGCAAGTTTGCATTTGCACTTGTGAAAATTCCGCCTACGGGCGTTAGCTTAAGTTTTCTGTTCTACACGTTTTCTGAAGTTTTTATGTGGATTCTGGAGTAGTGAATTCTCGGCACTCAAAGGCGGCAATTTCGCTCTTAGGTTCTTGACGGTGCTATTAAGCATCATCACCTGAGGGAATAGTTTTGTGATGCGAGTCTTCCGTCTCATGAAAGGTCAAGCATACAAACCATAATAATGGATAAACTAGCACTTGCTTAAAAAATATACACATACAGGAAACTTGAGTACAAGTTTTTCTGCCTTAGCAACACATAAGTTTTTCCGCATACACTTCGCAGAGATACATTTAATACAAACATTGTTTTTTCCTGGCTCTACTGCAGGGGGCTTCATGGTGGCATCATCAGGAGAGCCAGGCCGGGAAAGCTCGTCAAACATGGAGGGAGATGAGCTAGACTCAAACGATGCCATGTCTTCATCAAGGATCTTAGCAGGACAAAGACATCTGCATTGATCATTATGGAAATCCTGGTGTCGAAGCCGGAGAGGGAATTCCAAATAGCATCGCTATAGATTTCCTTCGCTTCGTCATCTAGCTTGGGAAAGATAGAGGTCACCAGGTCGATGTCGGCCTTGTCGTAATGTTCCTTGACCAAAGGCAGGGACATCCTAGCACTAGCCCGGACGCAAGAGGACTTCCAGTCCTTGACCTTCTCGGGGGCTCGGCATAGGATTTCCGCCTACTTGGTTGCTGAGTCTGCCGCCTTGATGTTAATCCTTAGAGGCTAGGCTATCTCCTTGGCCTGTGCAATGACGGTGTTGACGAAGTTGCCGGCAAGAATCATGTGTTCCTTGGGGTCTGGAGCACCTTCACCCTAGTTGGCCAAGCCAATGGGAGTCGTGGTTTGCACAAGATACAAGGACCATGAGTACAATCAAAGTTTTATCCAACTACAGAACTCACCAAGATGGAGAAAAGTTACCGAAGATGCTCGTCTCCGCTTGCTTGCATGTCTCCGCCAAGTCATCCCTCTCCTTCTTGACTATCTTGTACACCTCAAGGTTCCTCGCATTCTGCTCTTTGGCAGCTTGGTTCTGCTCCTTGAGTTGTGCAATTTCGTCCTTCAGGCATTGCATCTCGGCGTCAGCAGATTCTTGCAACACCTTCATCACCTCCTCAAGACCCTTGATGGCATCGGCCAGGTCTTTCTTAAAGATTTTGTTCTCGTCGTCGAGCTCCTAAATATGCTTGGATTGCTTGATGATTCTCTTGGCCTTGGCAATGGCTTCTATAAGACGGAAATCAGAAAGTACTATGAGAAGACGACGGAAATGAATCCATGAGGAAAAGCAAGGAGCTATTACAAGAAACAGACTCTGGCCATTTTTGATTTGTTGCTTCAAGAAGGTTGTTTTACCCTGTTCAAAGTCCAGCTCCTTCCGCAAAGCAGCAAACCTCTCATTGGCCGTGATCCTCCGTCTATTCTCATTCTGCAAACAAATAAGCATTCTTAGTTTCTCTAGAGCATCTAGTCGGAACTATATGGTTTCAACTACATGCTCGGGGGCTACAGCACAAGATTTTAATCAACAAGTACGCTACTCTTAGAGCATCTAGCCAAAATTCTTCTAAGTTTCCACCTAGATGCTCGAGGGCTACACTATCAAGTTCTACTCTTAAAAGTTCTTTAGAGCACTCAGGCCAATAACCTTTGTTTATCCGCCTAAGAGCTTGGGGGCTATAGAGGGATATACTATGCAAAATAAACGAAGTGAAGTTCAAAAGACTTACAATGGCAATAAGCTTGAGATTGTTGGCCAGATTGGCATATGCGGTGTGGAAGATGCCGGCATTGTTATACACGGAATCCGCCTGCGTAATAAGGTCATCTAGGCACAATGTCGGAGGAGTTGCAGCCAAAGGAGATGTTGAAACCAGAGGCATGGATGATGCCCTAGCCGTCTGTTGCGTCTTCAAAACAGATGATGGCTCAGAGGCTCCCTCCTTGACTATTTCTTCTGCCTCCGCCTCTTCCACCACATGCTTCCCTTTGTTAGTGGCATCCTTTGGAGGAAGTGCTCTCCTGCGTCGCTTGGACGCTGGGAGAAATGTCTTCCTCGACAGAGCCTAAGATATCAAGGATTGGATTGACATCTGTCTCCATGGTGGAGATCTCAGGGATGACGAGGGACGAAGGTCTAGCGGGGCCAGCAAAAGGCTTGGCGGCAGGAGTAGGGGGAGCAGTAGTGGGAGAGGGCTTGGCGGCCACATCTCTGGTCAGCATGTCACGAATATTTTATGATCCTCCAGCATCTCTAGAGGACCGCTTCAAACTAACAGCAGATTTCCTCCTGAAACATATGGAGTATAAGCACAAGAGTTGAAAAAAGGTATGAGCTGAAAATTACAAGCCGGAGAATGAAAAGACTTACTCCACGGCATGAGCCTTAGTGAGGGGAATGCCGATGGAATTCTTCTTCTCCACCTCTAAGGTGGTGGTGGATCGTCTGGAGACTCCACTCTCTGATCTCTTCTTCTTCTTAGCCTCGGCAATAGCGATAGAGGTGGAGCTCTTCCGCTTTCGTGCTGATGGAGCTGGCTGATCCTTGGGAGCGTCGCCGTCGGACACCACTTGCATATCCTTCATCTTGGGATCATAGACCTGGGTGGCCACCTGATCTGCCGCCAAGGTCGCTAGCTGGGATACAGAGGAGTGTTAGACTGACAACTTCAAGTCGGAAAAACCTTAGAGTATATCACGAGCAACAAAGGAAACAAATGCTACCTCTGTGTAACATCCCAAAACTTTAATCCAAGCTTATCAAGATCAAATCAGCCAAAAATAGGGTTAACAAAAACTTTTCCAAATTTAAAATGAAAGCATTCATATGTGTATGCATTTAAAATAGGAGTTGTTTGAATTGCCATGATTGATTGATCCAATGCTTGTAAAATGTTTCTTAGGTGATTTAAACATCATCTACATCATTCCCAAACTTTTCATAAAGAAAATCAAATCAAAAAGAATTAAAAAGAGGGAATGGTCATTTTGGCAAATTTAACTCTCATGCCTACATTGGCTATTCCTAGTACTCAATTCTTAACAGAAACAATTCTTGATCTTTGTACCCCTTGCTAGTACACATAATGTGGTACCAAGGCCCACCTTTTGATCTACTAAAAACATTCTGTTAACTATTTTAAATGACAGTTTAAAATTGAATCTAATGCATATGCATAGATCACCCCTATTTCAAAAACCATCCTTTTGAGCTCCATTTTCAAAACCCTTGCAATCAAGACTACCTATCACTAGTGGAGATCACTCAAAATTTTTGAAACCAGAATTCAAAACTTTCTTTCATGCGGCCATTTCATCAAACACTTGGCATGCATAATCTCTACTCTAATCCTAGCTCACTGTTTACTACAGGGTTTTGCCCCCAATTGATCCCCATTTAATCCCCTGTCCCCTCTTGATCTAACAGAGCCTAACCAGCCTCTTCCCTACCCCCTAGCTGCACTGCCATGCCATGCCGAGCACCAACTCGCCGGCCAACCGTGCACTCGCAGCAACAGCCCTCTCCAGCCCCTCTCCTCATGTCTAGCAGCTTGCCAGTGGTCCACCTCCACCGCCCAACCTGCCCCAAGCTAGAGACAGGGAGCAGAGCGACCAGGAACCGCCGCGCCCGGAGCTTGTCGAGCATGCCGACTCCGCCCCCTGAGCACGCCCTGTCCCCGCTCGCACAGACCATCCCTTGGCACCAGCCCGTGCCCGCCGCTCCACCTCGACCTGGAGAACACCCCAGACATCCCCGTTCGCCGCCCAAATCCTCACAGCCACCGCTCGCCGTGGACACCGCCGCTTCGGTCGCGTAGAGCGCCACCTCGCCCAGACCGCGTGCCACCTCCCCTACGACAGCATTCAATTCCTAGAGCACCGCCAGGGAACCGCCCATCGATCGCCACCCCCAGCCATGCCTCTACCCCGCCATAGCCTTGTCGCTGGAGTCGCCTGCCCATCCCGCTCGGTCTTACCATCGGGCCTATAAAAGGAGCCCTCCCTGGCCTCTTCTCTCCACACCATTCCACTCCCCTCACCTCTCTGAACCTCACCCACCTCTCGCCGGAGCAAGTGGAGAAGCAACTCACCGGAATTGGAGCCGAAGCAACCGCGGCAGGAGGAGAAGGGCGCCGTTGATTTCGACCACCCCAAGCTTCACCGCAAACGCGCCTCGCCTCGCCGTCGTCTTCCACGTTGTTTTCCCACCTCGCGACCCCGCTGGAGACCTGGTACGCCCCCAGTAGACCCCCACTGGGCCGCTAGGGTTCGAGCTCGCCGGCGACCTGTTCGTCGTCGACGACGACCCTCAACCGTTGATCTCGCTTCTAATCCTACGGCCCACAGCGTGCGTACCGTTTCGCATTTTAAGTGCCGCTGACACACGGGACCCCCCTGTCAGTTGAGCCCCGCGCCGCAGAGCACCACTGGGCCGGCCCATTCCTTTTCCCGCGCTAGCCCATCGATTCAAATCTGGATTTTTCTTTTTCAGTTAAATCTAGTTTCTGTCCCCTAGTTTGAAAATCATTTCAGAGAGTTTTAGAAATCCAAATTGCATGAAACCAATTTTGTCTGAAAGGTATTAAAATGATCTATCCAAGACCGTTGGATTTAATTCAATTAGAGTTATATATCTCTCCTAATAAAAATAAGAAGACAGAAGCTTTTGCAACTTGCAACATTTTTATAAAATCAACCAAGTTAGCTTTTGAGTTGATTCCAACTCTCAAAAATCACATTTCATCATATATATCTAACCATGTAATTATATTAAGGTTGACATGCAGTGACTTTGCACTAGTACCAAAATAATGCTATATAGGCATTTCTAGTCACTTTAAATCATTAAATAATAAACTTAAACTAAAGTAATATTGATCCAACCTTTAAATCTCATTCCCACATGTTAGAATCTGTGGTGAGGACATGTGTCCACATGATCCCATATTTTGGTGGTGAATATTAAATTTTAGTTAATATTTCAATGAGTAGAAATTACTTTTCTAAAATAAAAAGGATGAAACTATTGAAATTAAACTTGTGATGCTTGTGATGATAATAGATCATCAATTGTGTGTTTTAGAATGCTACTTAGCCTAGTTAAGTATTGTTTGGTGATTGTGCACTCCCTATGTATTTATAGACGCTAGTACCGACCAAGCTTACGAGGAGGAGGAGTTCTACCAAGAAGAAGAAGAAGAAGAAGAAAACTTCAACCACTGCACCAACCAAGGCAAGCTATTGTTAGCAAGCTAGAATTAAGCTAGATGAATAAGCAAGGATGCTTTAAGCATGCTTTGATCACACCCCTTTTTAACTATTAGTACCCCAAGCCTTAGTTACATGTTTTACTCCCCTTAGTATGCAAAGTTCCTTACTTATTTTGAAGGTAGCATAAAAAGTATAAAACTTGACCTACTTAGAAACCTTTAGATGTCATTCTATGGCATGAGATTGATCCCATCCTTCCACCTTAGTGAACATTCTTAACTTAGTATTTTGGAGTAGATCAAAAACTTGAGTCACTTTGGATGGGAATGATGAGTCATTCTATTGAGATGCTTTGACATGTGTTGAGAGACACAACTGGTTTATGATGATGAAAATGATGAGGCATGAGCCTTAACCCTTTTATAAAACTGATGGTAGGATTTGGATGCTATACCATTCCAAATTTACCGTACAACCACATTACCTGAATTGGGTAAGGCTTAGCTGGAAATTTATATGCATTAGTAATAGTTCCCTCACGGGAGAGGTTTGAGCTGAGGCTATCTCTCAATGTTGTCCACCTATGCAGTGCCCAAGATGACTGATGGTCATGGTTGGGAGGCCATGCTCATAGGAGAGGTGCTTGTACTAGGGTGTGTAAAGGGAAGGTTATGTTTGAGTATCTGCATACCAAGTATGATGATTCAGGGTTATCCCTGACAGATGTATCGAATCTTGTGGTGAAAGTGTACCACCTCTGTAGAGTGTAAAACTATTCAAATAGCCACGTCCGTGGTTTTGGACAGTTGGAATGGCCATACTGTTTCATTGTCAGATGTTTTCTAAATAACTTGAAATGAATGATGAACTTTGACTTGACCACAATAGGGTTGTGTTAATGATAATAGCTTCCCAACTTAAGTGATTCTAGAATACTTTATCTTTCTTTGCTTCTGAACTCAGCTTAGGTTTCCATCTTAACTTGATAGTTAACTTAGATTCAGCACTTTAACTTAGAATTATACTCCTTGTTAGTAGTAGTTTGCGAGTACTTAAAGAGTACTCATGGCTTTTGTCCCTGGCTATTATCATGGCCAAACTATGAAGGAGATTATCAAGATGATGGTCAGCAGGACGGCTATGATAACTAGGACTATCTGGCTTCGTCAGCATTGCATGTGCCCCCGAAGATGGACCCCACCGCTACGCTATCTTTTATTTCCGCTGCTTGTTGTATTAAGACTGGACCATGAGATCCTTATTTGTGTAAAACCTTCTGTATGGTATGTAATGGATGATGTACGGTGATATCCAATCCGTTATGTCTCGCAAAAATGGTAATCCTGGGATTGCGAGGTATGGCATAATAGGCATCTGGGATTAAAAATCTGGGTGTTGACAAGTTGGTATCAGAGCCATCCTGACCATACGTGACCCTAGTTAGAATGGACGTCCAAACAAAAAACATAGCTTCAAAACCAAAGTGAGTATTTATGAAAAACTATTTCCTCTCTTACCCTTGTGAACTCATTCTTTCTCAAAAAGTCATGTTCCTCAAAATTCTTACATTACTACTTAAAATTTGACACACTTGATCACTTCACTCACTTCCTCATCCTTAATTCTTGTAGATGGAGACTCAGTTCAACAAGTTTTACCAGTTGGGAAACGGAGGTCAGCTGATATTCGAGAGGGATCTGGATTCACTTTCGGAGTTACTGGGACGCCCACATCCGGAGTTTCTTGGAGCTCAACATCCAGGACCCCCAGGAGGAGACCTACAGTGGCTAGTCACCGCGGATCTTCGGGGAAGCATTGAAGCACCAACTTCCGGGAGAATTCAGTTCTCCGTGAGAGAGAACAACTGGATAGATGGATTAGCCAGGGCAATGCATGAAGCTCTCGCACGTCTATGTGCCCTCCGTGTTAACAAGATCCAAGGAACCCGTTTTGCACACTATGCAAGACGTGACTTCATGGGAATGCCGATGGAGATGCCAAGTCACACAGAGTTGAGGCGTCAAGTGGAGAACCTTGACTTCTTGCTTCATGACAGACTGGACTGGACAATGCCAGAGTTAGCCAACCAGAACCGTGCCATCACCGACGGAAGGCCCGGACTTTCGCCGCTCGTCCAGGATCGCCCGGTCTCTTCGCGCCCGGGCGTGCAAGAAGGATCGCACCATCGCCCATCTTCGCAAGAAGGTGGCCGACCTCGAAGACCGTCAAGGCGAGCAGCTTGCCGCCAAGGAAGAAGAAGATGAGGGTGAAGACATCCAGGGAGATATGGATTCTTACCTCAGCAACGATGATGACTTTCTGGAGGAGGATGTTGTGGACTTCTACACTGATGATGAAGACTCCGATTTCATTGACGATGAATAGATGCAGTAGAGCACTGTCGTAGCATGAGATGTATCATCTCATTGTATCGTAGCTTGCAGAATGGTTCTTCAAACCATCTGTTTTTCCCTTTGATTGTTGTGGTGTGTGTTGTATTGTGTGCTTGCTTGCATGAATGAAAATGAAGTTAGTTGAAAAACCTGAGTATAACTCAATGTTTTAGCTTTGAAAACCGAAAACCATGAACCGTAGAATTTCCCTCTTACCCCTATATCTATCTCAATCTTCAGATGACTCGTGGGAACCAAGGAGGGAGCAGTTCATCACAAGAGCCAATGCTGCAGATCTTGCAGAATCTCATAGCCAACCGTGAAGCAAGCAGGGCCGAGCGTCAAGCCAACTTAGCAGCATTGCAGCAGATCGCCCAAATGGCTCTCAACAACCAAGGACATGGAAATCAGGATCACCATGGATCCAAACTAAAAAACTTTTAGAACACGAATCCCCCAATCTTCAACCAATCTGAAAACCCATTAGATCCTGATGACTGGTTACAGACCATGGAAAACAACTTAGAGGTTGCCAGAGTTGATGAGAATGAGAAAGTTCTCTTCGCCACCCACTATCTGGCGGGAGATGCAAGAGCTTGGTGGAATAGCATCCTCAATATGAACCATGGCCAGGTGATGACCTGGGAAGCATTCAAGGTCAAGTTCAGCCGCACCCACGTGCTGCAAGATATTGTCAACAAGATGAGAGATGAATTCCGTGAATTGAAGCAAGGAAGAATGACTATGGTGGAGTACCGTGACAGATTCTTGTCACTTGCCAGATATGCACCGGATGAGATCAACACGGAGGCCAAGAAGAAGGAGAGATTCTTAAAAGGACTGCATGATGAGATGCAGACTGTCCTCGTCAACATCCGTTTCGATGATCTCTAAGATCTAGTCGACTCTGCCATTCAGATGGAAGGGAAGATTAACAAGGCAAACGACAACCGCAAGCGCCGTATGATGCAACAGTCTGGATCCAGTATTCACCAGAAGTACCGTCCCAACCCCTCACCAGGATATGCACCAAGGAACAACCAACCCCCAAATTCTCGCCCATGCTACCCCAACCGTAGCGGAGGTAATGTGAAGTCCGGAGGAAACAATCACAACTCCGGTAATGCCAACAACTTCAACCGTGCCCCTCCCAAGAGCAACAACAACAACAACACTGCGCCCAGAAATGGAAGCAATGTTGTGCCTGTCGCAGTCAAGGACAAGTCCCATATCACTTGTTTCGAATGTGGAGTGAAAGGTCACTACTCCAATGAGTGTCCCAAGAAGACTGCCACCAATGCCCCTGTGAATGCCCCAGCTCAGCAGCAGCATCGTGTTCAACCAGGAAGAAGATTTGCCCCAGGGAACCCGCACAACCGCAACGGTCGTCTCTTCCACATGAACACATAAGAAGCCCAGGAAGCGCCAGATGTAGTGCTGGGTATGTTTTCTGTCAACTCAGTTTTAGCAAGAGTATTGTTTGATTCTGGAGCATCGCATTCATTTGTCACCGAAGAATTTTTATGCACTAGTAAGATTCGCCCAACCAACCTGAAGCATGTCATGATAGTTCAAATCCCCGGTTCAACAACAAAAGCTAGAAAAATTTGCAAAGTTGTACCTATCAGAATACATGGGATAGATTTTTATGCCAACCTAATTGTACTTGGAACCAAAGGATTGGAAGTAGTACTAGGTATGGACTGGATGTCAAGGAATAAAGGACTGATAGACTGTGCTAAGAAAGCCATCACCATGACCAGTAGTTCTGGATTAACAGTAGAGCATATCTCTAAAACTTTACCCCATCAATTCAAGTGCAACAAGAGTGTAGCCCTGCCCACCATAGACCAAGTCAGAGTAGTCTGTGAATACCCCGACGTATTCCTAGATGAATTGCCAGGTATGCCCCCGGATAGGGATATTGAGTTCATTATCGAACTAATCCCCGGAACCGGACCTATAGCCCAGAGACCCTATACCATGAACCCCGTAGAGTTAGTGGAACTGAAGAAGCAGTTGGATGCCATGTTAGCAACAGGCTTGATTCAGCCAAGCGCATCGCCATGGAGATCACCAATGTTATTCGTCGACAAGAAAGATGGAGGCAATCGTCTGTGTACAGATTACACAAAGTTGAATGATGTCACCATCAAGAACAAGTACCCTTTGCCAAAGATAGAGGATCTATTTGATCAGTTGACTGGAGCTTAGGTATCTCAAAGATTGATCTTAGGACTGGTTATCACCAACTTAAGATTCGTGCAACGGATGTTCCGAAGACCGCCTTTACTACTCGCTATGGTTTATACGAGTATACGGTTATGTCTTTTGGATTAACCAATGCCCCTGCTTATTTCATGAATCTCATGAATAAGAACTTTATGAATTTCCTAGATAAGTTTGTAGTTGGGTTTATCGACGACATCCTTATCTACTCCAAGTCAGAAGAAGAGCATGAGCAACGTTTGAGAATCATCCTAGAAACCCTGAGAGAGCATCAGTTATATGCCAAGTTCAGCAAGTGTGAGTTTTGGCTGAAAGAAGTAGGATTCCTAGGACATATTGTTTCTGCCGGAGGAGTCTCAGTTGATCCCACCAAGATCAAAGATGTCGAGGAATGGGAAGCCCCAACCAATCAAACCCAAGTTCGTTCATTTCTCGGATTAGCGGGATATTACCGGAAGTTCGTAGAAGGATTCTCGAGCATAGCCTGACCAATGACCCAATTGTTGAAGAAGGACAAGAAGTTTGAATGGACAGACAAGTGTGAAGCGAGTTTCCAGGAGCTGAAGAAGAGATTGATATCCGCCCCAATTTTGATCATGCCAGACATCAAGAAGCCGTTTGATGTGTATTGTGATGCATCCAAGATTGGCCTAGGATGTGTATTGATGCAAGAAGGCAAAGTCATCGCGTATCTGTCTCGACAATTGAAGCAACATGAGCAGAACTATCCGACCCATGATCTTGAGCTAGCAGCCGTGGTTCTAGCGTTGAAGACATGGCGTCATTATTTGATGGGAAATCGCTGTGAGATTTACTCAGATCATAAGAGCTTGAAGTATATCTTCACTCAGAAGGAGCTGAATATGAGGCAAAGAAGATGGATAGAGTTAATCAAGGATTATGACCTTGACATTCACTATCACCCCAACAAAGCCAATGTGGTAGCGGATGTTCTTAGCAGATTGTCATGCAGGCTTAACACCATGATCAAGGAGAAGCAACCAAGTTTGTACGAGGAGTTGGAGCAGTTCAGGACTGAGTTAGTTAGCAAAGGATTCCTAGCTAGCATTGAACTTCAACCCACTTTGATTAGCCAAATCAAGGAATCCTAGAAGGGGAATGACAGTATCGACGGAATCAAACGTCGTATTGATATAGGAAAGGTACCTGGATTCACCAAAGATGAAGAAGGAGTACTGTGGTACAAAGGACGTATCTGTGTGCCAGCTGATTCGGAGCTGAAGGAAATTATCACGAAGGAAGCTCATGATACTCTTTATTCTATCCACCCTGGAGGAACAAAGATGTATCAGGATTTGAAAGAGCAATTTTGGTGGCACAAGATGAAGAGAGAGATCGGAAGCTACATCGCCAAATGTGACATCTGTCAAAGAGTCAAAGCAGAGCATCAGAGACCTGCAGGACTATTGTAACCTTTGCAGATTCCGGAATGGAAATGGGATTCCGTTGGAATGGACTTTATCACCGGTTTACCTACTTCTAGTAGGGGAAATGACTCAATCTAGGTCATAGTTGATAGACTGTCCAAGGTAGCCCACTTTATACCTGTAAGGACAACCTACCAGAGTGCAAAGTTAGCAGAGCTATACATTGCTAGGATTGTTAGTCTGCATGGAACCCCCAAGACCATCATCTCAGATCGAGGAACCCAGTTTACCTCGAGATTTTGGCAGAAAGTCCAGGAAGGTTTAGGAACCAAGTGGAAATTCAACACCGCTTATCACCCGCAAACAGATGGACGAACTGAGAGAGTCAACAAGATATTAGAGGATACGCTTAGAACTTGTGTGTTGGAATACGGATCAAAATGGGAAGACTGCCTGCCTTTCGCAGAATTCTCATATAACAACAGATATCAGGCTAGTTTGCAGATGGCCCCATTTGAATTCCTATACGGAAGAAAGTGTCGTGCCCCTTTGAATTGGTCGCAAGTAGGAGAGAGTCAGATCTTTTGACCCGACATTCTCCGAGAAGCATAAGAGAAAGTTCACAAAGTCCATGAGCACCTCAAGACCGCCCAATCCAGACAGAAGAGCTATGCTGACAAGAGAAGGAGAGACCTGACTTTCAATGTCGGAGATTTTGTATATCTCAAAGTTTCACCATTGAAGGGAACTCAACGCTTTAGTCTTAAGGGAAAGTTAGCCCCTAGATATATCGGACCTTTCAAGATTCTGAACCGCCGAGGAGAAGTATAGTATCAACTGGAACTGCCTGAAGAGATGTCAGCCATCCACAATGTGTTCCATATCTCGTTACTTCGCAAATGCTTGGAAGTGCCTGAGAAGACTGAAGTTTTCAAGAATATCGATCATAGAGCTCTGGAAATCAACAATGACCTGACCTATCGAGAAGTACCCATCCATATCTTAGAAGAAGCCTACAGAACCACCTGGACCAGGAGTATCAAGTTTCTCAAGATTCAGTGGAGCAACCATACCAAGGAGGAAGCTACTTGGGAACGCGAAGATTACATTAGAACAGAGTTCCCAGATCTCTTTAGTTCCTAGTTTTCTTTGTAAATCTTGGGACGAGATTTTGTTTAAGGGGGGAAGGTTTGTAACATCCCAAAACTTTAATCCAAGCTTATCAAGATCAAATCATCCAAAAATAGGGTTAACAAAAACTTTTCCAAATTTAAAATGAAAGCATTCATATGTGTATGCATTTTAAATAGGACTTGTTTGAATTGCCATGATTGATTGATCCAATGCTTGTAAAATGTTTCTTAGGTGATTTAAACATCAACTACATCATTCCCAAACTTTTCCTAAAGAAAATAAAATCAAAAAGAATTAAAAAGAAGGAATTGTCATTTTGGCAAATTTAACTCTCATGCCTACTTTGGCTATTCCTAGTACTCAATTCTTAATAGAAACAATTATTGATCTTTGTACCCCTTGCTAGTACACATAATGAGGTACCAAGGCCCACCTTTTGATCTGCTAAAAACATTCTGTTAACTATTTTAAATAACAGTTTAAAATTGAATCTAATGCATATGCATAGATCACCCCTATTTCAAATACCATCTTTTTGAGCTCCATTTTCAAAACCCTTGCAACCAGAGACTACCTAACACTAGTGGAGATCACTCAAAATTTTCGAAACCAAAATTCAAAACTTTTTTTCATGTGGCCATTTCATTAAACACTTGGCATGCATAATCGCTACTCTAATCCTAGCTCACTGTTTACTATAGGGTTTTGCCCCCAATTGATACCCATTTAATCCCCTTGTCCCCTCTTGATCTAACCATAGCCTAACCAGCCTCTTCCCTACCCCCTAGCTGCACTGCCATGCCATGCCGAGCACCAAATCGCCGGCCGACCGTGCACTCGCAGCAGCAGCCCTCTCCAGCCCCTCTCCTCGTGTCTAGCAGCTTACCAGTGGTCCACCTCCACCGCCCAACCAGCCCTAGGCCAGAGACAGGGAGCAGAGCGGCCAGGAATCGCCGTGCCCGGAGCTTGTCGAGCATGCCGACGCCGCCCCCAGAGCACGCCCTGTCCCCGCTTGCACAGACCATCCCTTGGCACCAGCCCGTGCCCGCCGCTCCACCTCGACCTGGAGAACATCCAAGACATCCCCGTTCGCCGCCCAAAGCCTCACAGCCACCGCTCGTCATGGACACCACCGCTTCGGCCACGTAGAGCGCCCCCTCGCCCAGACCGCGTGCCACCGCTCCTATGGCCGCATTCAATTCATAGAGCACCGCCAGGGAACCGCCCATCGATCGCCACCCCCAGCCATGCCTCTACCCCGCCGTAGCCTTGTCGCTGGAGTTGCCTGCCCATCTCGCTCGGTCTTACCGTTGGGCCTATAAAAGGAGCCCTCCCCGGCCTCTTCTCTCCACACCATTCCACTCCCCTCACCTCTCTGAACCTCACCCACCTCTCGCCGGAGCAAGTGGAGCAGCAACTCGCCGGAATTGGAGCCAGAGCAGCCGCGGCAGGAGGAGAAGGGCGCTGTTGATTTCGACCACCCCAAGCTTCACCGCAACCGTACCTCGCCTTGCCATCGTCTTCTGCGTCGTTTGCCCGCCTCGTCGACCCCGCTGGAGCCCTGGTACGCCCCTAGTAGACCCCCACTGAGCCGCTAGGGTTCGAGCTCGCCGGCGTCCTGTTCGTCGTTGACGACGACCCTCAATCGTTGATCTCGCTTCTAATCCTACGGCCCACAGCGCGCGTATCGTTTCACGTTTTAAGTGCCGCTAACACGTGGGACCCCCATGTCAGCTGAGCCCCGCGCCGTGGAGCGCCACTGGGCCGGCCCATTCCTTTTCCCGCGTTTCAAATCTGGATTTTTCTTTTTCAGTTAAATCTAGTTTATGTCCCCTAGTTTGAAAATCATTTCTGAGAGTTTAAAAATCCAAATTGCATGAAACCAATTTTGTCTGAAAGGTATTAAAATGATCTATCCAAGCCCGTTGGATTTAATTCAATTAGAGTTATAGATCTCTCCTAATAAAAATAAGAAGACAGAAGCTTTTGCAACTTGCAACATTTTTATAAAATCAACCAAGTTAGCTTTTGAGTTGATTCCAACTCTCAAAAATCACATTTCATCATATCTATCTAACCATGTAATAATATTAAGGTTGACATGCAGTGACTTTGGACTAGTACCAAAATAATGCTATATAGGAATTTCTAGTCACTTTAAATCATTAAATAATAAACTTAAACTAAAGTAATATTGATCCAACCTTTAAATCTCATTCCCACATGTTAGAATATGTGGTGAGGACATGTGTACACATGATCCCATATTTTGGTGGTGAATATTAAATTTTAGTTAATATTTCAATGAGTAGAAATTACTTTTCTAAAATAAAAAGGATGAAACTATTGAAATTAAACTTGTGATGCTTGTGATGATAATAGATCATCAATTGTGTGTTTTAGAATTCTACATAGCCTAGTTAAGTATTGTTTGGCGATTGTGCACTCCCTATGTATTTATAGACGCTAGTACCGACCAAGCTTACGAGGAGGAGGAGTTCTACCAAGAAGAAGAAGAAGAAGAAAACTTCAACCACTGCACCAACAAAGGCAAGCTATTGTTAGCAAGCTAGAATTAAGCTAGATGAATGAGCAAGGATGCTTTAAGCATGCTTTGATCACACCCCTTTTTAACTATTTGTACCCCAAGCCTTACTTACAAGTTTTACTCCCCTTAGTATGCAAAGTTCCTTACTTATTTTGAAGGTAGCATAAAAAGTATAAAACATGACCTACTTAGAAACCTTTAGATGTCATTCTATGGCATGAGATTGATCCCATCCTTCCACCTTACTGAACACTCTTAACTTAGTCTTTTGGAGTAGATCAAAAACTTGAGTCACTTTGGATGGGAACACTTGGTGAAAATGAATTGTGAAAACCTTGGAATGATGAGTCATTCTATTGAGATGTTTTGACATGTGTTGAGAGACACAACTGGTTTATGATGATGAAAATGATGAGGAATGAGCCTTAACCCTTTTATAAAACTGATGGTAGGATTTGGATGCTATACCATTCCAAATTTACCGTATAACCACATTACCTGAATTGGGTAAGGCTTAGCTGGAAATTTATATGCATTAGTATTAGTTCCCTCACTGGAGAGGTTTGAGCTGAGGCTACCTCTCAATGTTGTCCACCTATGCAGTGCCCAAGGTGACTGATGGTCATGGTTGGGAGGCCATGCTCAAAGGAGAGGTGCTTGTACTAGGGTGTGTAAAGGGAAGGTTATGTTTGAGTATCTGCATACTAAGTATGATGATTCAGGGTTATCCTTGACAGATGTATCGAATCTTGTGGTGAAAGTGTACCACCTCTGCAGAGTGTCAAACTATTCAAATAGCCATGTCCGCGGTTATGGACAGTTGGAATGGCCGTACTGTTTCGTTGTCAGATGTTTTCTAAATAACTTGAAATGAATGATGAACTTTGACTTGACCACAATAGGGTTGTGTTAATGATAATAGCTTCCCAACTTAAGTGATTCTAGAACTTTACTTTATCTTTCTTTGCTTCTGAACTCAGCTTAGGTTTCGAACTTAACTTGATAGTTAACTTAGATTCAACACTTAACTTAGAATTATACTCCTTGTTAGTAGTAGTTTGCGAGTACTTAAAGAGTACTCATGGCTTTTGTCCCTGGCTATTATCATGGCCAAACTATGAAGGAGATTATCAAGATGATGGTCAGCAGGACGGCTATGGTAACTAGGACTATCTGGCTTCGTCAGCATTGCCTGTGCCCCTAAAGATGGACCCCACCGCTACGCTATCTTTTATTTCCGCTGCTTGTTGTATTAAGACTGGATCATGTGATCCTTATTTGTGTAAAACCTTATGTATGGTATGTAATGGATGATGTACGGTGATATCCAATCCGTTATGTCTCACAAAAATGGTAATCCTGGGATTGCAAGGTCTGGCATAACGGGCATCTAGGATTAAAAATCCGGGTGTTGACACTCTGGCATGTGTCGCAGTCGAACATGTCATAGGTGATATTGACGGAGTCAGTCGAGAAGTTATCCCATGAAATTTGCATGGGATCCCTCCTGTCTTGAGTGTACTTGCACATCAACTCAGGACGATGCTGCAGAGGCTGGATCCGCCTAACAAACCAGCACATGGCCAGGTCCAAGCCCGTCAAAACTCCATCTACGAGACATTCAATCTGCCTCATGGCACGGTTGGCCTTGTCGTCCGAGGGAAGGGAGGCTGGGGTCCTCCATGCGGGCACCTCAGCTGCGGCTCCATCGACAAAGTTGGGATAAGTCTGAAGGCGGTCAGGCAGAGGAATATCTGGACCATAGAAGTACATGCGCTGCCAGTTCTTGCATGACTCATGCCCTACGATGTCGGGGAAGCGCCGGTTAGGCCAGATCTTGAAGCTAATGGTTCCACAAATCCACAATTTGTCCTTGGACTCTATGGACTCTCTCTTGACTGTAAAAAGTACACGAACATATCAATCCTAGGTTTGATGCCTAGGAATCCTTCGCACAGAGATACAAAGTTGCTAAGGACTAAGATGCTGTTGGGAGAGAGATTATGGGGAAGTACCCGGAAGTGCTAGAGAACATCCAAGAAGAAGTCGGAGCCTGGCAGGCTTACGCCTCGTAATAGCTAGGCCTTGAGGTACACCTTCTCTCCGGCTTGGGGAGAAGGAACCACCTCGGCGGCCGGCGCCGCCCGCCAGACCAACTCCTTTGCTGTGGGGAGATACCCCTCGGTGACCAGTTCCTGCAGATCTTCGGTGGAGAGGTCAGAGCCCCTCCACACCCCCTTGTGGGAGTTATTGTCTTCTTCAGTAGCTTCTGGCGCTGCTCATTCTTGGTCGTCGCTGGTGGTTTCCACCATGGCAATGATAGGGACAACCACCCCCTCTGGTGGGACAGTTACTCCCTGGGATGGGTCTGGAATAGTCTCGGGGGTTGCCGCCATCAAAGGAATGGAGCTGCTAGAGGCCATTGTTATGAGGGAGTGTGGGAGAAGAAGCGGGCTCTGGCTAGGGTTTTCCAAGAGGAGCTTGAACGGGCGCGCGGCTGGAGGAAGACAAATACAAGTAAGCGAATGAGGGTAAGAAGAAAATAAATTGACCACAGTGAAAATATATAGACCCCGCATCAAGATTCTTGCTAAGGGATCTAATGGATGGAGCATTGCTGATGTGGAGGCGAACGTGCGCGGTAATTTTGCCACGTCCTCGATCTTTGTCGCTTTGCCGTTTCGGATTTCGTGCGCGTGAAAATAGCTGATGATTAATTCTCTGTTCTCTGTGAGTTTTGAGGTAGCATTGGCTGCACCCTACATCATCCTCCTGACAGTTGCAGTGAAGTGTCATGTTTGAAGATTCCATCGAAGGCGGAGATTGTCTGGCTCTGGAAACAAATACTCAAGGAATCTCCGCCTACATTGTGAAGCTGGAGAGGATTTCAGGGTTTTTTGGGAGACCTTTAAGATATTGCTTGACGAGTTGCCGGCATCACCTAGACGGAGTATTCGAAGATCAATGGGCAAGACAGTGCAGGATTTCAAAGTCCTTCGGGGGCTGCTGTTGGGGATATGCTAAATGGGTATCCTCATAGCATGTCACCAATCCGGCTAACCCAGGTGGCCGATAGTTGATAGCAAGGCCTATGGCCTGCTGGGCAGCCTAGTTAGACGTATCCAGAAGGGAGGCCCATGCCGGATAAAGGAAGGCTATGCAGGAGTCAGCGACATGCTCGGAGCCTTGGAGTGCAAGACACGAAAGACTAGTTCGTATTAGTGTAGGACTCTTTACCTTGTCCGGCAAGGACCTTCCCCTATAAACCCTAGGTTTTGGTGCATTTATAAGCCATACCTATGGGAGCCTTTAGGGCACAACCTCTTAGATTGCTACGTACAACGTGCAACACCTCACACAATGAACCTATCTTTGTAACTCGACGTATTGCCATTATAGTGATTTATAGAAGGAGTAGAGTTCCGCCACCGTTGTGGGACTTGAACCTGGATAAGCTGTGTAAGCTCATACCCGCCAATTCTCCGCCCTCAGACACATCTGTAAACACGCACTATGAGGACCCCTACATGGCGTACTCGTTGGCAATACCATGACATGCCTGTTACCACGGCCATGGTCAGCGCATTAATTAAGGTCTTTCGACCAGATCAAGGCTTTAATCTTGGTGGTTCCTTGTTGTCCTCTAGTGATGGTAGCTCTTCTTTGATATCGGTCGTGTCACTTGGGGGTCGCCGAATCACTTGCATACAAGTTCATACCTATGAGATCTTTGTATCATGTTACCTGGGTCCTTAAATTAGATAACAAGCATTAGGCAAACATAGATATTCATTCTCACTATTTAAATAAACATTGCAACAATCACAAATGGATGGAAATAAAATAGGCACATCACATTTTACCAATCCCCTACATCTCCCACGCCTATGGAGATTTACTCTGACATGAGAGGTAGACAGATCAAAGGCATAATTGTATTGCAAATAGAAATCATCTCAAAGTTATTGTAGGAAACCCCAATAATGATCTAATTATCTAATCAAATACAAACCAAAGGTGGATCAAAGTATCATACCCTAATCTTACAAGTGCAAATTTCTCTCTCTCTCTTTGTAATGATGGGATGATGGTGGAGTGTATGTCCTTGAGGATGATGATCGTTGAAGAACGAGGGGGAGTTCTTCTCCTCTTTCATATCTGATCTCTCCCTCCAGATGGCTTGCGGCGGCTGTAACTTCTGTTATGTGGTTCTTCTCGTCTCTCCCCTTTTATGAAAGTTGCTTGTATTGATATAGGGAAGGCATTTGTAAGTAGTATGGGCGGGCGGTATGGGCGCGTCCCGACCATACCGTTGGTTGTTATGCGTGTTGACGCCTCCAAGAAAATGGCTTCAATTGGGAATTTGCTTATTCTGGTGTAATTAGCCCATAAATGCTATTAGATCTTCAATAAATGTTCATTGTCCAGAAACCATCACAAGAAAACAAAGATTCGCTAATCGCAACATTAACGTTAGTGAAAAGGGCAATCCTTAGGGAAATCTGGCAATAAACAAGAGGAAAACCAATGGTAAAAAGTGATGAAATTTGGAGCTATCAGGGGGCAAGCTTGAAGCGCTTGGCTCGAGATGCGAGACGTGGCTAACTCGCTAGCGCGAAGGCTGCATCAGTCTGTCCACCTCCATGTTGGCGAATAATCAGGGACTCCCACGTCTCATGTTGTGGCTCCCTGAAGCCCCCAAGACCTTCCTAGCCAGGGCTCTCTACTTCGCCTATGGATGACTTGTCTGTCACTGTGTTCTTCACCACGCTCATGCCTCCTCTGGTCTTTGTACTCCTTCTTAATCGGTGTCATGTCCTCGCCTCTAGTGGAAGGTGCAGTACAAGAGAGGGTTGCGGTGCTGCCTGATGATGGTCTGCAAGTACACAGGTTTGTCAAAGCATGTTTTCGTGGAAGTATTAAATCTGGTTTTTATATCAATCCCAATAAGGAGCTTCGGTAAATGTTTCTATGCGGATTTCTGTCGCACCCAAGGTGTCACAAGTCTTGAGTGAACTGACTGCAAGTGTTGGAGGTGGAATGTGGTGAGTGAATAATAGGAGAAACTTGAGTAAAGGTAGATGCTAAAAGTAAATAACATAAAAGTAGAAAGACGATGAAAATGTTTGGAGTTCCTGCATATGATAAGCTAGGCGTAGAGAGAATCAGTTCATGGTGATAGTGAATGTGCCAAATGGATAAAATGAGATAACTGATTGTGATACTTCATATTTATAAGTCAGTAGGCAAGCAACCCATATACTGACTAGGGGTCTTCATGGAAAATTTCCCCTCATTCCAATGATCCATTTACCTGCTACCATAGTAATGGTTAGCACATTAATTAAGGTATTTTGACCGGATCAAGGCTTTAATCTTGGTGGTTCCTTGTTGATCCTCGAGTAGTACTAGCTCCTCATTGATATCAGTCGTGTCACTTGGGAGTCGCCGATTCACTAGTAAACAACTTCATATCTATGAGATCTTGAGATCATGTTATCTGGGCCCTTAAATCATACAACAAACATTAGGCCAACATAGATATTCAATCTCACATTATAATAATCACGACAACAATCACAAATGAATGGAAATAAGAAAGGCACATCACATCTCACCAATGCCCTACATCTCCCAAGCCTATGGGGGTTTACTCGGACATGAGAGGAAGATAGATCAAAGGCATAATAATGTTCGAAAGGGAAATCATCTCAAGTTTACCATAGCAAACCACAATAATATTTGAGACCAAATCAAATACAAATCAAGACAAGATCAAAATGTCAAACCCTAATCTTACAAGTGCCAATCTCTCTCTTTCTCTCTACAATTGGAATGATGGATTAGAGGCTAGAGACCTTTGGTGAATGAGGCAATGTTCTTCTCCTCCTTCAGATCTGATCTCTCCACTTCTGAAATGATTTGCGGCGGTTGTGTTATCCTTTTCATCCCTCTTGTCATCTCGCCCTGATACAGAAGTTGCTTGTATTGTTATAATGAAGGCGCTAGAGAGTCGTACAGCCGGATGGTACGGGCACGTTCCGACCGTACTAGTGGTCGTTACATCACCTGGACACCTCTAATGAAGGGGGCTTTAATTGAGGATTTGCTTCTTTATTTTTAAATAGCTCATAAATGCTCCAAGATCTTCCAGAAATATTGATTACCTTAAACTTATCACAAGAAACCAAGGTTTGGCTAATTCGTGATGTTAACATTAGTTCAAAGACTCAAAGATAAAATTCAACGAGGGTTTCACTCATGACCCTGTGTGAGGCTGGCACCACCAGGTCCTTTTCCTAGGGGAACATGTTTTCCTCTTCCGCCCTCACACATAGGTCGGCCGTTGTGAAGAGCTCAACTAAAGTGGAAAAAATTCTCCCCATAGTAACCAATTTTTTTGAGCACCTGGCCATCCAGGACCCTTCGGCGAAAGAAGAGATAACCTTGGCATCAGTAACTCAAGGGGCCCTAATGAGGCACTAGTCAAATCTTTGCAAGTACTTGTAGTGAGTCTCGCCAGGCTCCTGACACACTTACCAGAGGTTTTCCTGCATGAGTGAGTGTATGTCTGCTTCCCTGAACCTGGCGATGAAGAGGCCACAGAGCACGGACCATGAGCCCACAGACCCCTTAGGGAGGTTCAGCAGCTAGGATCGTGCCATGGCATCAAGCCCCATGGGGAGCTAGTTAGCTAGGACACGGTCGTCTCCACCCGCAACCTCGATGCCCATGGTGTAGAGTTGCAAGAACTCTATGGGACTAGTGATGCTGTTGTAGCTCAGAGGCATCTCTATCTTGGACTTGTGCGGCCACACTACGCGCCGGACGTGCTTGGCCGTTGTGGGACAGCTGGTGTAGTGGGCCTCGGTTCTGTCGGCGAGGGCTGCACAGTTTTTGCGACTGGCCGCCACGACATCACGGGCGATGCGGGCGTCGCGAGTGACATCGGGCCAAGGTCACGCAGGCATCCTCGGGCGAATGGGGTATTCGCGCCATGCCAGTGGTGTAGGATGGCTGTGCCTCGCGCGAGAGTCACCTGCTTTTGGAGCCCCCGATCCAGGCAGTGATGGGCTCGGAGGGGTTGCTCCGTGCGCGACCTGCCTAGCCCCCGTCTCCGGAGTGGTTGATCTTGAGCCATCCCAGGTGATGTCCACCAGTGCCGCGAGGCATGCTTGCCACTCCTCTCGTGCAATCTCGGCGGTGGCATCGCGGAGGAGCTCCCACACCATGAGCCACGCGACCTCCAGGGTGAGCATCGTTCCACGCCTTTCGGGTGGCGAAGTGGTTGAGGAGGAGGAGGCCTCCGTGCGTTGCCCAATGGTAGGGCACATAGGGAATCCCCCTATGGCCTTGAGCGGTTTCAACGTGGAGGTGGTGGCGCATCGCGAGCTCCGGCCTTCCCTTGGTCCCCTCCACTGGGGGAGGCCGTCTTGAGTGTCGATGCGCATGGTCATGGCACCGCGGATATGGAAGTTCCCAGTAGCTCACCTCAGCCCCCTACCTGGAATGCCAAATGTTGGTGACTTGCGTGTTGTGAAGGAACAAGGGGTCCAACGAGCCCTGAGTTCATGAGGGGGTTGAACATGCATTCTGGTCTTACCGGTGATGATGACAACGGCGGAGGACGCACACGATAGAGAGTGGAACAGGGTTTTTTACTTAGGTTCAGGACCCTCGTGTGGAGGTGAAGTCCATACTCCTTCTTGGTTGTATTCCTTGTGGTGCTTCGCGAGGGTACAAAGGTAGATGAATGTCTAGGGTTTTAGATAGCATGGATCGATCCTCTTCTAAGGTTGGGGATCCTATCCTTTATAGGCTATCGGGCATCTTCCCCTGAAAATTGGGCACGAAGGCTCACCACATTCCCTCCAAAGGAGCTCTGGTGCACACTCGCACCTCCCGTGGACCGGTCAAGGTCATTCGCTAGTCTTCAGTCCATCGAGGTAGTCGCCCATGACGTCCCCTAGTGTCGTGGCGTCACGCTCAATATCCTTGCACCAAAATGGCTATGTCGGAATGCGTGGGGTTTGGCTATCATCACCCTTCCTTTGGCACTGAAGTGGCCAGCCAGCATCTTCCTTCATTGAGGAGGGCAGTATGCAGCAGGATTATGAAGGAGATATGCCCTAGAGGCAAGTCATAAATAGGTTTTTATTGTCATATCTCAATTAGTTCATAATAGTTAGATATTGTGCTATAACTATATCAAGTTGAAACATTGGTATAGGTGTGGTATCTAAACAAACCAAGTCTCTAGTTACCTCTAGCGACTAGCTCATTGGTCATGAGGATGATATAGGATTTCAAGATCATGGGCATTTATGCCAATTGACAATGATGTCATGTTATTTTTTGAATGATGTGTTAAACAAACACCCAACACTTGTATCATAATGAGATATAGTTACAAAGTTCACCATTAATGATAAATTAAGGAAACCTCGCAACCTGATCCTTAGACTGTGAGATACTGCAAATCACCGTTCTGGAGGGAGCTTAGATGGTATCAAGTATCATACCATGTCTGGGTGATCAAAAAGATGCTACTCAGGTTTCCCAAAGGATCACGTAGAGGATTACATATCAAGACCAGGATTTTCCAATCCATGTAACGGATAGATACATGTGGCCATCTCGGTGACATTGCATTAATGAAACTTGCAAGCATGTGACCAGGACACAAAATGCAACGACATGGGCATCGGTAAAGAGATTGAATGAAGGTATGAAGATACCATAGATCAAATATTGGGTGAACTAGGTATCAAGTGGCAAAGGGAATGGGAAACGATGTTTATGGTTCAAAAGACATTATCATCGTGAAATGCAAAGGGGTCATTATGGGCATCCCGGTCCCGCTATTGATCATTTATGGAGATCATGTCTGTGCCATTCCCGCGCCGCAGGGAAATACACTTAAGGGTACGATGAGCTAGAGATCCTCTATAAGTTGGAATCACCATATGAAAGAGAAAATGAAACTATAAAAGTTTTGTGAGAGAACTGGAATCATTCCGGGAAAGTTCTGAAGTCGTTCTATGGAAATCGAAGGGGACTTGAAAGGTGTTTCGGGTCAAATCGTATTGTAATACTCCCTCCGACCCAAATTAGTTGACTTGGTTTTGTCTAGATTCGGAGGTATCTAGCACTAAAACAAGTCTAGATACATTCGAATCTAGACAATTCTACATCAACTAATTTGAGTCGGAGGGAATATGTATTTACATATTAATTAATGAAATTAATATTAAACATAATATTAAAATCTAATTTGATGGGGTATTCCACTAATGGGCCAAACTTCCTAGGGAAAAAGGGCCCATGAGGGAAATCACAAGAGGGAAGGGCCAAGCCCATGCGCCTAGGGATGCCCCCTCCCTTGGCTGGTGCCTAGGGTTAGGGTTTCGGGCACCCTAGGGCTTCCTCCCTCCCTTGGCCGCCGCCTGGAAGGCTTGGGGGAGGGGAAAGCCTGCCTCCTCCACCCCTATATAAAGGACTCACCCTTAGAGGAGCAAACACACCAAAGGGCACGAGTTGGGAGCTCTCCTGTCTCCTCTATGTGCCTCCTCTATCCCTCTCCAATCCCTCTCTAGTTGTCTCATTGTGTTGGCGTGGTCCCAAGAAAGGACCGTACACGCAAGAGACGTCGCACCTGCAACACGCCATTGCGCTGCATGGATTCCAAGCCAGAGATCTACTTCCGCACTCTCGACAGGGATCAAGGAGTCGGGGCTCGTCATGATACACCGTATGTGTACGAAACCTCGAGGGTGCCTCATACGAGGGCATATTGTATGCCGTGAGCCAGAGCTGCTGCACGATGAAGATGGAGCAAGGGGTGACCTGCGAGGAGCATCGCGACCTTTAGGTCGGCCACGAGTTCGACTACTTCAACCACGTTCCCCTCGGAATGTTAGCCGCGTATGGTCTACGAGTGTATGTATTCTATATGCTCTGGTCGTTACTACAATACTACGTAGATAGATCTTGGGTGTTAGGGAGTTCCATCATAGGATTTTTTGTTTTCTGCTACGGAATCCGTCAGTGGTACCAGAGATGATCTGTGCGTAGGAATGATGTACGGCCAGTACGCATAAGTATTGTGCAGGCATTGATCCCTTAGTTATTACCATCCAACGTGTACTTGTTTATATCACGGTATTGTTTGATGAAGCGGGCCGGACTGACCTTACACATATTCATACGTGAGACTGGTTCCATGCTCAACATACGGTTTGTCCCATATAAGTGGCTAGCGGGTGTCTGCCTCTCATTCAATAGTTGATATGACATTTACAACGGAGGGCCTCGAAAGGGGTGTAGTAGAGACAACTGTTGGATCCATGTTGTGGTTGGAAAGTTCATAGATTAGAAACAGTTCTATTACAAAAACCCTAAAAACCACGCAAAACTTGAAAAATATAAATTAGAGGCGTCTAACTTTGTTTTGCAGGAGGGCTTGTGTTATGATATGGTATTGGTCATTACGAAGGTAAAGTAGTTTACTTTTATATTACTAAGTACTATAGTAATAGTCATCATTCCGATGGACGACCTGCTAGTGGCGTCGTGAACTTGGCGTCAAACCAGGGGAAAGATGGAGATCATGCTGGAGCACTCGATGGAGATCGAGGTGCAAAACGAAGGACCATATCATATCACAATATACATGTGATGTTGATACCTGTTTTACATCTTATTATATGCTAGTATTAGATACTCAACGGAAGAAAATAAGATAATTCTTAAATAATTCTAATGATAATGTTCCCCTTGTGTGTGCACCACCAAGAAAGTTCTCCGTTATGAGGCAGACTGTGACGATCGGGTATCACACATATCTGCATTTGCATATAGTGGGTGTAAGCCATCTTGCACTGGAAATACACAGAAGTTAGACTTGGCAATCCTAGCATGTGTAGACATGGTCTCGGAACACAAGAGACCGTAAGGTGGAGAATGAGTCACATGGTTGATGTGATTGCATTGGGGAATGCCTAACTTTGAAACTGCATTGCCGACCATGACGATCAGGGGTAGTGTAGCGGATTGGGATCGTGTGATTGCTAAAATCATCCAGGGGATGACAATTTGAGTGGGAGCTCAATTAGGATTGAACTAATATTATGTACTTAGTTTAGATGTTTATTTGCGAATATCTTAGAAGATCATGGTATATCGCCTGAGGAATACCCACACCCGAGGGATATCCTTGTAATAAGATGATCTTCTCTTCTTGATATAATAATGATTTCACATGAATAAGTTACAAGCCATTTGTACTGATTTATGAATAATACCTTTATGGTCACATTATTATTATAAATGAGTTATTCTCATCACTATGTTAATGATAATAGTTTAAGCATTTATAAAGGATTAGAATGCTAAAAGATATCCAAAGTTTAATAATGACATGACACTATTGTTTAAGTCATGGTGGTTATTGCATGTTCTTCATTCTAAATGAAGATAGTAGTCTTAGATACTTGATTTAGAGACTTTGTAAAACCATGTCTCGCTGGTAAGAATGACTAAAACTCCGCATTCTGGTAAAATGGTGATATGCAAAGAAATACCGAACTTTATACATAACGATGTATCATATTTTCAACAAATAGTGGAAATCATTATTTATACTTCATGTTGAATATTATACATAGTGATGTATCATATTTTCAACAAATAGTGGAAATCATTATTACATACTTCATTGTGGATTTAAGTGAATACGAGTATTTACTTAATGAAACATAATTTTGAAACTGTTTTGAATTGTTCAAAAGATTTCAAAGTGAAGGAGGATATTAAATTAACAAGAATACAAAAGTCTCTTCGATTTGATCGACGTGACTAAAGTATTTAAGTTAATTTAGGCATAAAAGGACTTGTGAAAGATGTTTCACAAATTATGACAAATTGGACAAATTCAAACTGCATTGAAATGTCTAAATATCATAATCATGTTGTATTAGATATATATGGTATAATATTATCTCTTATCAGGGTTATAATTATCGTTTAGAGTTAGAGATCGAAATAAGCAAACACTCATTTGAAATACAAAGGAACATCTAAAAGATTCGTGGAAACAGCACCATAAGAGTTATGACATGTTCTAGTTTCTGTAGGTTTCGATAATTTGAAATCATAGTGAATAAACAAGTCTTTGCAGCGTATTCTTAGGCAACTATGAATACATGTTCCACAAGGGACAAACCTGTTGTTGCCCAAATTTGATGTGTCTTGATGAAGATACAGGTGGAAGAAAGTAAAAGATCAAAACAAGGTATTTGACCTTACCTCCAGATTGTTGAGTGGCACAGTGGAATTTGTTTCGTGAAACAAAACTCTACAAATAGAGGAGAAATTAATGATAATGATCATACAGTTTCAGCGAATACTTTTACTAAAGAAAGTAGGATTCAACAATATATACTCTACAAGTTTGCAGAATTATATTATTGATTCACTTGTCATGTTATTTGAGCAAGACATACCTATGAACTACAAAGAAGCGTGATGGACCTAAGTGCGAGAAATGACTAGGAGTCATAAAATCCTATATTAAGTTACATTTAAAATTACAAAGTAATATGTTACTTGATCTTATTAAGTAAAGAAGTTTACTTGATATTTCTGAATTACTTCATAATCATAAGAAGGAACTAAAACTTAATGAAGATGTAAAGCTCAATTTTTTACAAAGTATGGACAAAATTCAAGGAGTTGACTACAACTATAGTGATTCTTGAGTCTATTGGATTTACACTAGCAATATATGGATATTGAAGTCTCCTAACTGGAATTCTCGATTTAATGGTGATCAAAGAATTTTGGAATGTCCAAGATTATCAAGAGGGCCTGCATTTTGATCGGATCTAAGTAGCTTGGCTGAATCATAATATGTAGCAGACATATTTGAGTGGGAGCTAAGTGAAATCCCTGGATCTCATATATGGATGCCATATTTGAGTGGGAGCATGACATTATTATGAAATATGTGGATGACATATATGAATGATGTGATCGGTACTAATAACATTTAAGTTTGTAAATATTGTTGAAGTTGAACAAGTTATTAAACAATAAAATCTATCGAGATAGATTGGTGAGTTTAATAAACATTAAATGTCCAATGCTTCCTAGACTTGATTCTGAAAATGTTCAGAATGTCCTAGACAAAATTCTGAAATAGATCAGAATAGAACAAGGTAAAAAAGAAGTTCTTACTTGTATGAAGAATTTAGTTAGTCTTAGTATTACAACTATGGTTAAAATAAAGAGGTGTGCTGCATCTCCTATGCCTCGATCATAGGTTCTTCCATACAACAATATTGTGTACTCAACGTAATGTGACCCGAGGTTCTGGTTGGAAAGGACAAGCTCTTAACTATAAGAACATGTCTTGAAGTGATTCCTGAGTTAATCACTGAACCAGAATTAAGTTTATCCTTAAATGGCAAGAAGCAAAGTACGGCACATAGTTGCATTTCATAAACTAGGATCTACATCGATGAAGAAGTATAAGGGCACCATCTAACGTGATGTATATTGTTGTGGCGGGACTAGTTTGTCTTTGCGCAGAGGGTGTGTCCCAAGGCACAGTGCCCATGAGAAAGCTCGTCTTTGCTGATCTAATGTCACTACTGGTTCTTGGAAACCGACCTCACTCTGCTGCCATAACTACTATACGTACACAAATGAGCGCTAAGTGTTTTTAAAGTTTAAGTGACAATAGTGAAAGCGACCGTCATAGTAAACACTAGAAACAAAGTCTCACTTTGTTGCCAAACGAATACTTCAAACCATTATGAGATAATGGTATGAATGCCAAAATTAGGAAGACATTAACGATTTGCAAAAAACATAATGATCTGGTAAAACACAACATGGACATGACGTTTTCTATAAGCATGCATGATTAATAAACACCTATGTGATATGTTTTATGATGAGTAAAATGCGAGCTAGATTATTTGTACTCTAGTGCAAGTGGGCGATTGAAGGAGATATGCCCTAGAGGCAAATAATAAATAGGTTGTTATTGTAATATCTCAATTAGTCCGTAATAGTTTCATATTGTGCTATAACTGTATCAAGTGGAAACATTGGTATATGTGTGGTATGTAAACAAACCAAGTCTCTAGTTATCTCTAGCGAACTGGCTCATTTTGTAATGAGGATGATATAGGGTTTCAAGATCATGGGCATTTATTCCAATTGACAATGATGTCATGTCATTTGTTGAATGATGTGATAGATAAACACCCAACAGTTGTATCATAATGAGATATAGTTACAAAGTTCACCATTAATTATAAACTAAGGAAACCTGGCAACCTGATCCTTAGACTGTGAGATAATGCAAATCACCGTTCTAGAGGGATCTTAGATGGTATAAAGTATCATACCATGACTAGGTGATCAAAAAGGTACTACTCAGGTTTCCCAAAGGAGCGCGTAGAGGAGTACATATCAAGATCAGGATTTGCCAATCCACGTAACGGATAGATACAAGTAGAAATCTCGGTGACATTGCATTAATGAAGTCTGCAAGCATGTGACTGGGACATGGAATGCAATAACATGGGAACAAGAAAACAAGTTCATCGGTAACGAGATCGACCGAAGGTATGGGGATACCGTAGATCAAATATCGGGTGAACTAGGTATCAAGTGGCAAAGGGAATGCGAAACGATGTTTACAATTGAAACAAAATTATCATCATGGAATGCATAGGGGTCATTATGGGCATCCGGTCCCGCTATTGATCATTGTTGGAGATCATGTCTGTGCCATTCCCAAGCCGTGGCTGATGACTGTAAGTGCACGGACCAATTATAGCTAGTTTCGAAGTAAAGATATCAAACCCACAAAGATCTATTGGTACAGGTATTTATGCCCCTCCTTACTCACTACCAAAGAATACTTATAAGTTGTCATTGCTCTCAAGTAAAGGGTGTTTGAATGGTTTATGGTTGTTTGCAGAAAAGTAATTAAAACAAGTAACAAGATTGTGTGAAGGCGTGGTTGGACTCAATAGGGCTAAAACGTTCTCGGGGATGTAGGATGCACCACTTGCATAGCGTTATTGTTATATGTAATCAAGATAACATACTTCTTGTGTCATGATATGTGTGGAGATAGCCCCATAATAAGATGTTCTTGACAAGGCTCGTAGGAAGCCACTTTGTTGAGCCAAGTGTGAGGTCACCGTACCTCTAAATAACGACTGCGATGTCTGAGAGAAATCACCCATACAAACCACCGCAATTAAGGGTTTCCCCATGGATATCGTAATGAGCTTAGGGTGTCCCTCTTTAATCCCCCTTTGACCGTGTAGGTTATGATCCGGTGCCAATCTACCATGGGGAATTCCGGGTATGCTTCCAAGACACGTCCAAAGGGTTTCTTCCTCCCTTTAGTCCCGAAGGCAAATGATATGTCGTCGACTTCACATATCATCTAAAGAGAGAAATCAAACACAAATCATAAATATATCATCGACAAGCAAGTCATATGGACGAAAGAATAGATCATCTTTATTACAAGTTCATAATGGTGCTAGGGTTTCTACATCTCCCCAAGAACAAAGGAACTACTCCCTCATCGAAGCAATCAACAACATCATCATAATCAAATGGATGGATAAAAGTATGATGATAGATCTAATGCAAACCACAATTGGATCTGGAATTACAAAGATATCTAATAGATGAAAAGATGGGAGTGATGGTGATGATGAAGATGAAGTGGTTAATGATGAAGGGGATGATGCGTTGTCCTCCAATGATCCGTGAAGCAGACGGGATTTTACTCTACCCAAGTTCCTCATTCAGACCCCTCTCAGATGTGGGGTTTTGTTATTTTTGGTGGATGTGAATGTCCGATCTCTCTCTTTTCTTTGCCAGGAGAAACTATTTGACGAGGCGGTCGCGATGGTACATGGTATAGGCGGACGATACGGGCGGGTTCCGCCCATACCAGTGGTCATTATTGGTACTTATGCCTCCTCCTTGTTTGTTATTCCTCTAGGTGCGAAGGTAAATTCATAAAATCACTTTTATCACTTAGAAATATCATATAATTACACAATATGATGGCGCTAATTGATATGTTCATATATGACTCCATGATTTGGGACCCTGTTGAAACAAGAACGAAATAGCGCACATAGAAACAGTGAAATACAAAAATCCTTAAACTATTTATGCAAAAACAAAAGGTAAATATCTTCAATTTTGGATGCATAAACTCCCCCAAGCTAGGCTCTTGCTCGTCCCCGAGCAAGATGGTGGCTTATGGACAAGATCATCATGTTCATGAGACACGAGACGTTACAATAAATGAGGCAAACATTGAAATATGAGTACAGCATCGGATGTAGAGATACGTCGGGGGTATTACCATACCCTTACACATTACATAACATAGAGGCTTCCACACATTTTTCTAGTATCAATGAAATTATAAGAAGCTACTAGTGATTCAACATATCATAAAATCACAGAGTTTAGAGATGTGTAGAACGAAGTTTAATAGTGAAGATTCATGATCATCTTTTCTTTTCTTCTTTCTCTTTTTTCTATATTTGATTCTTTTGGTAGCTTCTTTCTTTTTCTCTCTTGATACTTGCATATCTATATTTTTCCTTGATCCATTTTTCTCTTTTTCTTTCCAGCAAGCTATTTGATCATGCTCACTACTTCAATGGCTTTCGAAAACTCTTAATCATACTATGCTACCAGAATTCTTCTTCTCATAACTTAATCAATAATTCTATAGGTGTGGAAGTCCCTAAAATTCTGAC
The DNA here is from genome assembly GCA_023614405.1 of Avena insularis. Lineage (NCBI taxonomy): Eukaryota > Viridiplantae > Streptophyta > Magnoliopsida > Poales > Poaceae > Avena > Avena insularis. The sequence continues at coordinate 243,291,474 of CM042688.1, forward strand.
AGCTACACAAGTACCATAACACTCAACCTAGTTCAATAATCTAATGTAATAATCATGAATCAAACACAGCTGCAATTATCATAAAGTCTCATAACTCAATGGATATAATTCTTCTTTGGAACAAAGGGAACTCGAAGTTGACACAACTAATGCAAATCCAGGAATTTAAACCTAACCATGTGTGCAAAAAAGTAAGCATGCTGAAACGGTAAGATAGAGTACAAGGTTCTCATAGATCCCCCAAGCTTGGAGTCAAGCCGGGTGGATCAAATAATCCCTTGCGATTATTTGATACTATGGCGTGCTTCATGGTGAAGATGTATTGTTGGAGAGCGCCGGTCGGAGCTTCTTGTTTGTCCTCTCTAGGGAAGATATGCATTGGAGACACTTCTACAGATCCAAACACAAGGGAGACATACCATTAGCAACTTTTCTCATCATGTAATTTAGTTCCTTCTTTCATTGAAGATCCAAGAGGCGCTTGCGCACGATCTCCCTGTGGACGAGTTCTTCTTTCCGGGACTTCTCAATTTTTTTAAGTCGGTGTTCATTGTTCGAGACATGCATACCAAATGGTACGTCTAGAAGATTGAACCCCTAGTCCTCCTACAGCTTCACGCTAATGCATGCATTCATGGTGATCTTCTTCGTTGTTGATGTATGAGCCATAGTCTCCTTATAGGCTCCTACAGTGGAGTTGTTAGACTTCTTACGCTTTGGTGACGAGTAGTTGACGGAGATGAGATTGAGAGACTCCGTGCACCCCTTCTGATGGGGTTTCTTGGTTTCTTCCTTATCTTCAGGCTTCGCCATCGCCAAGTAGTCTGGTTGCTTCCATTCCCTCTTTGATTTCTCCATGAATGTCTGGAACTCCTCGTCTTCAGAATCATCATCAGAATCATACGTGTATCGCTTGTCCTTCGGGCTTAGGCCTTGAGCTTCACGATCATCGGCTTCGATGGAGGAGGTCTAGAAGCTATCCCACGAACAAGCCATGAGGTTTAGAGGCTTGTCTTTGCCTTGAATCAAGTAGTGCATCAAGTAGATTAGATCTGTTGATATAAGAGAGAGGTGGATCTCTAAAGAGACCTATAAAGGGTCAGAGGTAGAGTAAAATTCAGGCTGGGAGGAAAAGGGTCACCCGAGAAAAGAATCCTAACAAATACAAAAACAAATAAGTGCAAAAGAAGGAAATTCGGGTTGCAACGACCAATTCGGTACGGGCAGCGCTCGTACGGTGCGCTCGTACCGGGTTGTTTCCGAAAACAACACGGGATGAAGTCGGTAAAAGGTCAACCGACTAAGTGGTATGGGTGGATTACGCCCATACTACCCGTCCGTAACGATTTCATAACTTCTCTTAATTTTTTTTGAACGGAAAGTGCAAACGAGAAATAGAAGAAGGAAGTCACCGAACCAATAATGCCCGGCGGTACGGGGGAGTGCCCCCGTACCATGCGATGATCCCGCTTCCGCGAGAAACTCAACGAGGCATCAGTGGGCTTAAAGAACATCGGTATGGGCGGATCCGGCCATACTATCTGCCCGTACCGATCTCGTAAGACCGACAATGAACTCAGAAAAACGTAAGGAATTCAAATAAGCAAAAAGAAATAGCAGGAAATCATCCAGCACAAAGATGTGTTTAGGATTTCGTAAGTCATGTTCATCGAGGGAATATGGTCTCATTTGAGTTTCTTTTCTTCCTCTCTTCGAACAAAATAGGTCATAGAAAATAGCCAAAACCATTGTAAGAGGAAATGGGGAACTTCCTTTTTGGTTGTGGGGTTCCCACAGGTATACACATGGATGATACCTCCTTAGGATGAAGAACTCCTTGAGTATCTGTGAATGCTTCCTCCACCTCTTCCTTCCTTTGTAAGCTTTGTAAATAAAATTCTTGCAGAAGTAGAGTCCAACAAATCATTCTTGGCTTAACAAATCATTCTTCTAGGATTTGTTTCAAGCCAAAACAGTCAGTATGTACTCTAACTTTGGAGTCCATGATATAAGATCTAAATTTATCACAAGAGAAGACTACAACAAAGAATTGTTTTTAAGCCATAGGATAGTTCATTTGGGCCCCATTTAAGGTGCAACTAGCATGATGAATGATATTAAGATCATCACCATCATACTGACAAAGAATTGCTCTTATAGCTCCATGGCTAGCTTCACAAAATAGCTCAAAAGGTTTATTCCAATTAGGTGGTTTAATAAATGGAGCTTCAAGAAGGGATTGTTTTAATATGTTGAAAGAAGTAAGACATTTTTCATCAAAATTAAAACAAACATCCTTTTGAAGAAGGTTAGTTAATGGTGTAGCAGTTTTCGAAAAAATCTTAACGAACCTTCTATAAAACCCTACATGACCTAAAAAGCTTCTTATACCTTTTATATCTCGAGGAGGGGCAATCTTTCTATTGCTTCAATCTTTGCCTTATCGCCTTCTATGCCCTTACCTGAGACTTTGTGACCAAGTACTATGCTTTCTTGGACCATGAAATGACATTTCTCGCAGTTCAAGACTAAGTTAGTGTCTTTGCACCTCTGCAAAAATTTATGAAGATTATGGAGACAATGATTGAAGGAGGTTCCATAAACTGAGAAATCATCCATGAATACCTCCATAATACTTTCAACATAATCGGCAAAAATAGCAGTTATGCATCTCTGAAAAGTGGCAGGAGCATTGCAAATACCGAAAGGCATACGATAATAGGCATAAAGGCCATAAGGACAAATGAAAGTAGTTTTTAGTTGATCATCAGGGTGTACAACAATTTTGGAAAAATCGGAATAACCATCTACGTAGCAAAAATGAGAATGCATGGCAAGCCTTTCTAAACTTCGGTCTATAAATGGTAAAGGGTAATGATCCTTCCTAGTTTCCTTGTTAAGTTTTCTATAGTCAATGCACATCCTGTGACCAACAACAGTTCTAGATGGTACCATTTAATTATGTTCATTTTCTACAACCGTGAAGCCAGCTTTCTTTGGAACACAATGAATGGGACTTACCCATTGACTCTCCTCCACATGAAAGATGACGTATGCATCCAACAAACGTATTATTTCTTTTCTTACCTCCTCTTTCATGTGAGGTTTAAGACGTCACTGAAAGTCCGCCACCGGCTGAGCTCATTCTTCCATGAATATTCTATGGGTGGCTATCAAAAGACTAATACCTTTTAAGTCACTCATCGAATACCCAAGAGCATTTCGATGCATGCAGAGCACCTTCATTAAATTTTCCTCCTCTTTTTCTGCGAGGTTAGCACTTACAATAATAGGGAAATTATTTGTATCATCGAGAAACCTATATTTTAGTTCCTTTGGTAGAGCTTTAAGGGTCGGAGAAGGAAGATCCTCATCTCCTTTCCTTATAGGTTCTTCATATTTTGATTAATCTCGGTGTCCACCTCCGGTGTGGAGTCGAGATAGTTATCTATTTCACTTTTTTCTATTTCTTCAAGAATGTTATTATTGTTCACTAAACCTCTTGCTAGATCATCATTTGGAGTCTCGATGATTATTGAGGCTAAATTTATGATATTACCTTCTTTCTCATGTTCGTACTCATCATCTTCTAATTCTTCAATAGCCGGTCTATGGTCAAATTTGGAGAAACGAAAATCCATTTTCTCTTCACCAAACTTGAGAGACATAGTTTGCTTCTTGTAGTCTATGTTTTCTCCCGCGGTATTTAGAAATGTTCTTACAAAGATGATTGGAAAATAAACGTGAGTGGGCATATCAATAAGTACAAAATCAATAGGATATTTGTGGGGTCCAATACATATTGGTATGTCCCTAATTATTCCCATAGAGACTCTTAGAGTTTTATCTGCAAGCATTATAGTCATATCCGTATCTTCCAATTCAGCTGGGGTTAATTCGATTTGAAATTTAAAATAAAAGTTAAAAGGGATAAGATTAACAACTACACCGATATCGCAAATACCATAATAGGAAGTTCCTCCGAAAGTGCATGGAAGGATAGGCTTACCTACTTCTTTAGCTTTTACGTTTCCTTTAACAAATTGTGGGGATTTAGAATCTAGCTCAATGACGTTGCAATGTGCAAACATGGTCAAAACATCTTATTTTTGTGATGCCTTGGCCTCTTGTTCATGTTCTTCCTCAGTTTTCCTTATTAGTGTTTCCTCTTCCAGCTCTTTCAGAAATAATTCTTCCTCTTTGCGTTGATCCTCAACTTGCTGAGCCATCATGTGTCTTCTTACCATCCTTGGAAAAGGAAAGGGTTCAACTTATGAATCTTCTTCAATAACTGGTTCAGGTGGCGGAGTATAATGAAGCCAGTACTTCATTGAATCTTTAGTATGTTCTGTAAAAGACTGAAGGATTTACAAGAAAATATCATCATGAAGTTGTAGTTCATCACTAGTAGAAAAAGGGCCTTTGGTTCGGGCCGGGACTAATGCGGTAAACCAGATGGCTAGAATCCCCCGAAATCATTTGTCCCGGCCCGTAAGAGACCTTTTGTCCCAGTTTGAGATACAAACCGGGACTAAAGGGTCTGGTGCCTGCTGCGCGGTTCTAGCACACCCATTAGTCCCGGTTTGTATCTCAAACTGGGCCTAATGGGTTGGCCTATATATATATGGCACAGCTCTCCTCTATTTTTTCATGGGGGAAGGTGTGGCAAAATTTGTGCTAGGTTTTTTTCTCTTATGCACCAGAGGTGCTCGATGAAATGTCTGTGAGAGTGATGCCACTTGAGTTCACACAAAGACAAACATGATATGAGGTGCCCGAGCCACACTTAAGGTTTCTCCTCTTTGTTTCGAAGTGTCCTAAAAGGATAGCAACTATTTTCTCGTTTAGACTGCGCGGTACTAATTTGAGCACCGTTTGATATATATGGTTGTATGATGCAGATGGGCCATCCATGGATGTACGGTGACCGATGCTCTAGCACTTACAGAGAAGGCATGCGTTTTTTTCGCCTTGTGGCCGAGGCGAACAAGCGGCGGGATGTTTTCATGTGTTGTCCTTGTGTTGAATGTCGGAATGAGCAGGCTCAAACTTCCTCAAGAGTCATTCAGAGCCACCTGCTTCGGTCCAATTTCATGTCTGGCTATAATGTTTGGACCATGCATAGAGAAAGAGGGGTTATGATGGAAGACGATGATGAAGAAGAGAATGATGATAACAACTACCGATTTATGTTCCCTGAATACGCTGATACTGCAATGGAAGACAATGAAGAAGAAGGGGGTGAAGAACGGGAACCAGATGAGCCTGCTGATGATCTTGGTCGGGTCATTTCTGATGCAAAGCGAGACTGCGACATAGAAAAGGAGAGCTTGTAGTTCGAGTAGATGTTACAGGACCACAACATATTCTTGTTCCCAACTTGTGAAGATGGCCATAAGAAGTTGGGTAGCACACTGCAATTGTTGAAGTGGAAGGCAGAGACTGGTGTGACTGACTCAGGATTTGAAAAGTTGCTAGTAATAATGAAGAAGCTGCTTCCAAGAAATAATGAATTGCCCTCCAGTACATATGAAGCAAAGAAGCTTGTCTGCCCTCTAGGATTAGACGTGCAGAAGATACATGCATGCCCTACTGACTGCATCCTCTACCGTGGTGAGAAGTATGAGAATATGGATAAATGCCTAATATGCACTGCATTGCAGTATAAGATTAGAAGACATGAACCTGGTCATGTTGAGGGCAAGCCACCCAGGAAGAGGGTTCCTGCCAAGGTGATGTGGTATGCTCCTATAGTACCACGGTTGAAACATTTGTTCAGAAACAAAGAGCATGCCAATTTGTTGCGATGGCACATGTAAGACCGTAAGAAAGACGGGATGTTGAGGCACCCTGCTGATGGTCGGCAGTGGAGAAAAATCGAGAGAGACTTCCCAGACTTTGTTGGTGACGCAAGGAACTTATGGTTTGGTCTAAGTACCGATGGGATGAACCCTTTTGGGGAGCAATACTGCAGTTACAACTCCTGGCCTGTGACTCTATGTATCTACAACCTTCCTCCTTGGTTGTGCATGAAGCGGAAGTTCATTATGATGCCAGTGCTCATCCAAGGCTCAAAGCAACCCGGCAATGACTTTGATGTGTACCTAAGGCCATTAGTTGATGAACTTTTACAGTTGTGGGCCAAACCAGGTGTACGTATGTGGGAGCACAAATAGCAGGAATTTGACCTACAAGCGTTGTTGTTCGTAACCATCAACAATTGTCCAGCTCTTAGTAACATTGCAGAATAGACGAACAAAGGATATAATGAATGCACGCACTATTTAGATTAGACTGAACGTATATATATGGATAATTGTAGGAAGAATGTGTACCCGTACAATCGTCATTTTCTTCCCCCAGTCATCCCTTAAGGAAGAAACACAAGCATTTCAATTGCAAGGAAGAAACCCGGACGAAGCCTGTCCCCCGTACCAGTGCTGATGTATTTGGTATGGTCAAGGATTTAGATGTAATCTTTGGAAAGGGTCCTGGAGGACAACCTGTTCCTAAAGACACCGATGGACATGCACCCATGTGGAAGAAGAAATCTATATTTTGGGAGCTACCCTATTAGAAAGTGCATGAGGTCCGCTCTGCAATCAACGTGATGCACTTGACGAAGAATCTTTGTGTGAAAATTCTAGGCTTCCTGGGCTTGTATGGGAAGTCAAAAGATAACCCGGCAGCATGGGAGGACCAGCAACATCATAAAGGCGAGACGGCAAGCATCCATTGCAGTTTCAAGGGCTTGCCAGCTACGCTCTTACCAAAGAAGAGAAGGAAATCTTTTTTGAAGTCCTTTTCAGTATCAAGGTCCCGTGTAGCTTCTCATCGAATATAAAGGGAATAGTAAATATGGAAGAGAAAAAAATTCAAAATCTAAAGTCTCATGACTGCCACGTGCTTATGACGCAATTACTTCCGGATGCATTGACTGGAATTCTACTAGAAAATGTTTAACTAGCCATTGTGAAGGTATGTGCATTCCTCAATGTAATCTCTCAGAAGGTAATCGATCAAGAAAGTCTATCAGGGTTACAAATTGATGTGGTCCAATGCCTGGTCAGCTTCGAGTTGTTGTTCCCTCCATCCTTCTTTAATATTATGATGCACCTCCTAGTTCACCTAGTCGAAGAAATTAGAATTCTCGGTCATGTGTTTCTACACAATATGTTCCCCTTCGATAGGTTCATGGGAGTCTTAAAGAAATATGTTCATAACTGTGCTAGGCAAGAAGGAAGCATCTCCAAGGTCTATGGAACATAGGAGGTCACTGAGTTTTGTCTTAACTTTATTCCTAACCTTAAGCCGATTAGTGTTCCTGAATCTCGGTATGAGGGGAGGCTGACTGGAAAAGGTACACTAGGAAGGAAATCATTGGTATGTAGGAACATTCTTTCACTCAAGTACACTACATAGTTCTACATAATTCCACCATGGTGGCTCCATATATCGAGAAACACAAGAATATGCTATGCTCCCAAAACCCAGGGAAGCCTGACTCCTTGATTAAAGGGGAACACGAGAAGAATTTCGGCAGTTGGTTGCAGACACATCTCATGAATAACACCACTATTGGGATCAGTTGTACTCGTTGTCCAGGTTGACATCTTTGACTGTATGTACTTTCCAAGGGTACGAGATAAATGGGAATACATTTTAAACGATCGCCCAAGATAAAAAGAGAACCAACCAAAATAGTGGTGTCCGCTTTGATGCAACAGATGACAATGGGGACAAGGACACATATTATGGGTATATAGAGAAGATATGGGAACTTTACTGTGGACCTACTTTTAAGGTCCCTTTGTTTTGGTGCAAATGGGTCAAGCTGACAGAAGGCGGGGTACATGTAGACCAAAAGTACGGCATGACAACAGTGGATCTCAACAGTCTTGCGTACATGGATGAACCATTCGTCCTAGCCAACGATCTGGCTCAGGTTAGGGATCACATCCCGATCACCGTTCGAGAGTGGAATAAGACCAACGGGGCGGAAGAGGGTGAGCATATCGCTGACCGGTACAAAGAGGGTCTTTGGAATGACCTCATGACACATTTCACCCTGCCAGAATATGAGGATGATGCCGACACAGCTGCATTGAGAAAAAAAGTCAAGTAGTGGATTCTTACGAAGATGGCCGAACTATTCAAGAACTGGAAGAAATCATTATGGCAAAAGTATAAGAAGAAGACTCCTCCTAAATTCGAAGGCTATCTAACGAAGCAGCAGGTTAACTAGGATGCATTTGTGAAGTACAAGGAGTTAGAACCTTCTAAGGAAAAGTTGGAAAAACAAGAAAAATGTCGCGAAGAAGAAATAGCACCATCACCTGGGGCCAGGAGCCACGTGACTGCAATGCCAAAGTTGGATGCTAAAAAGAATGAGATGCTTGCTAAAGGGATCACTCCAGAACCAATACGGAAGAATGGGATTTGAGGGCAAGAAATTGGTTCCTTGGGCATGGGAGTGAGTATGACGATACTACAGGGGACCATATTTGCAGTGACGGGATTAGGATACCTTGGGATACATGGTAGAGAGTGGTGAAGGAAATTAAAGAGGGGACAACAAAGTTCAGTCCCGATAGAGAGAAAGACTTGCTAACAAAGGTCCTCTGGAATGACGAGCACGGAGGACGAGTACGAGGGCTTGGCCCTAGTTATACGTGGGAGATGGGGTTTCCGAAAGACAGAGATCCTTATAGGAGCTGAGAGAGAGCAAAGAGGCGACGATAGGAGGAGGAGGGAGACCGGTTCAACGAGTTGCTAGGAAGACTTGAAAAGCATCAGCAACATATTGACGAACTTCGAGGAGTAGCATGCTTGCAAGATCTTACACTCGATATTACCGATGTCCCATCTCAGTGGAGAAGCAGCGTGGTTGAATCAGAGGTCCCGTCTAATGATGCACGGATGGTAGATGGCGATCTCAGCTACCCCGTAGATGGAATCAAGGAGCAGACATCTTGTGAGCTCCTTCAGAATGTGAAGAACCTATCCATCAAGGTGGCGGTTGGATGTGCTTTACCTTGTCCACCTGACGCACGTTGGCATGGTCGTGAGATTCCAGCTGGCTATGCTAAAGTTGGGGTGGATGAAATCGCAATGGGGTGGGACTCAATGGAGCTTGACATCCCTAGACCTGAAGGTGAAGGACACTCGGAGAAGTACTGGGTGGTATCATTCTATGGGACAAGAACAACATCAAGCTTTCAGGCTGAGCGCCAAGGCCAACACTGCTTCTGAGTCGCCGCATGTCACCTTCACCTCCAAGAATCCCACCCCATGACTACGACCACCACATCGCGAGTCCATCTCAATCTCCACCATAGGGTCAGCCGTCTTTGCCGCCTGCTAAGGATAATAAGAGGAAGCGTGCTCCGTAGATGAGTACTAAATCACGCAGCAGCCCCAAACGACAAATGTTGCCCCTCCCAAGAGTACCTCATAAGAATCTTCCCATCAGACCTTACGATCATACTGAAGAGGAAAGCACAGCGATCGTGAAGGCCGAATGTGTTGCGCAGCTTCAAAAGAAGAAACCTGAGCCCGCCCCAGTATACACCGAGAAGCAAAAAGCGTATGCACTTGGTTTTCTGAACACAAAATAACAATATGGCTTGCACCATAAGCCAGATGACTATCTACGCACACTTCAAAAGGAAGTGAAGAATAGAAAATCAAGTAGAAGTGCAAGCGGGAGCAAATCATCAAGTCAAAGTGCAACCGGGAAAAGAATGGACGTCCCCCAACTCAGGAAACAGACCAAAAGATCGATCCCACCCGTCAGGGTGGTATCCTATGACATTCCCTAGCAGGATATGGAAGAAGCTGCGAAGCTTGCGGCCACTATGAATGTGACTGTTCAGGAATTGCTAGGTTCCCAGGACGACAAGTTACCCAAGGCTAACGTAGTCCCTACATATGTCCTAGGTATGCCTTTGGTTAGCATAGAGAGGTTGCAACAACTGCCAACACAAATGCAGAGTTTACATAACTAGTACTTGAAAGCCACAAAGGAGGAGATAATAATGATTGTGGCGAAAGTCCCACATGACTACTACTTTCGAGCGGACGAGGTCCATGTTGAGTTTCCAGAATTCTTCCAGTTATATAATTTCGTTGCCCTTGACAAAAGTCTCTGAGTTGCTATTGTCTATAAGTTGTTGAATTCATTGTCTACATATAAGTTGTTCAGTTTTTCGGTTGTTTAGTTCATTTCATGTAATTATACTTATTATATCATTTAGTACTCTATTATTATGCAGAATGAAGATCCAGGAATGTAAAAGAAGGTCACTCTTTAGTGTTGGGTTCATTGACCTAGATAAAATACATGTAAAGACGCTAACGGATAAACCCGAGGAGACGGAGGAAAACCTTTTGAGGTTTTTAACGGAGCAAAATTTATGTGACCACATACTATTTCCTTACAATTTCAAGTGAGGGTCTTACTCTATTGTACACATTCACTTTTTCTTACTCGATATTAAGTGTAATGGATGAGTTACTGATGTATATATAAACGTGTGCAGTTTTCACTGGGTTCTGCTAAACATTCAACTTGATAAGGGAAGAGTTGAAGACATGGACCCATTAAAGAGACCCCTGGAACTGTTTAGGGACATGCAGGACATGATCTAGAGGTAATTTTTGTGTTACATCAGTCTCTTTCTTTGATTTCCTGAGATATCACATAATAAATAACTCATTCATTTTCTTTAGCGGGCAGGGTTTGGAACTAGTTCAAGAGTGCGGTTACGGGTCACTTTAGTGAGAAGCTGATGTTTAAGTCGGTCTCGGTAAGTAGTGCACGCATCTCTTTACTTCTAGTTTCAATACAGGTATGATGCTAGATTATTATTTTGATTGAATTCTATTCTCGTAAAGTGCGCGAGGAAGCCACCCAGGACGAATCTATGTGGATTCTATGTTTGCTAGTTCATTCGCACGTTTACCACTGAGCACAAATATTATAGAGTCGATGTAAGCAATACATTCACAACATTATTTTATTACCGTTACTTTTTTGTTATCATGATTGATATTCATATTGATCTCCTTTTCTTATATAGTTCAAGATAATGCGGGATCAGATCCTATGAAAGCAATGCATAATAGGAATTGCTGAAGAACTGGCAGGATTCTTGATGAACGAGATCATAGATGACGCGGGAGAATTTAGTGTGAATAGGTGCTACCGATGATCTCTGGCCATGTAACTATCATGTATATATTTGTATGCTCAATCCTAAGACAAGTTATCTTATATATGCACGAACGTGTATGGTATGTGGTAGCATAGAAAACTATTTTGAAATGAAAAAATAAATAAATAAAATGATACAAAATGAATTCTCTGCCGCGGTAAAGGAAGTACCTAAAATGCTGCTGTGGCAGAGAACCAGTTGTCTCGGTTCATAAAAAGGAACCGAGACTAATGGGGGGCACCCCACGTGCATAGAGCCGACCACATGGACGCCCATTGGTCCCGGCTGGTAATCGGGCTGGGACTAGTGGGTGGGCCTTTAGTCCCGCCTCTCCAGTCCTGATTCTAGAACCGGGACTAAAGCCCCATACGGGTCGGGATTATAGGCCCATTCTCCACTAGTGCATTAGCAGTTTCTATTACCTTACCGGAGTCTTTATAAGCATTGAGACAATTGTATTCAATTTCTATACCTCCTTCGTCTCCTAAATCAAATCCCCATGTTTCTCTATTACGGCAAATTCGTTCTAAAAGTTCCCAAGCTTTTGATATAGTTAAATCCATGAAAGAACCTCCTGAATTCGTGTCAATCTCATGTTTAATTTCTTGATTAAGTCCAACATAAATAATATGCAGTACATACCATTCTAGTAAATCATGATGGAGACATTTGTGAAGTAGAGACTTATACCTTTTGTAGGCTCTTATAAAACCTTCACATGGGCGGTTCTTGAAGTTTGTAATTGCCCTTCTTACCTCAGTAGTCTTTACCTTGGGAAAGAATCGAGACACAAATTCTATTTTAAGCTTTTTGTAGGTATCAATTTTCTCTGCAGGGAAATTCTATATCAAGCTAAAGTAGTGTTGGTTACACATTGGCTAAATAGTTTAAGTTTCAATTCATCATCAGAATAACCTGTCAATTTCAGAGTACAACATAGCTCGGTAAAGTGCATTAAATGCTTATAAGGATCCTCATCGGGATCATCTCTTGCAAAAGTTCTTTTTTTTAATAATAGCGATAAAACGAGGGTTAACCTCGTATTCTGGTTCGCTCCCACTTGGGAATTCTTTAAAAAATCCTCTATTGAATTTCCCGAGGTATTTAGTAGCATCAATCTGATTGATCAGTCCGAGTTCATCCATGGTGTTTACCTGAAACTAGTAAACAACTTTAGTAGAACAATAAGTAAAATAAGTAACTAAGAACAAAGACCAAAAGCGCTTAGCTCCCGGGCAACGGCGCAAGAAAATAGTTTGATGACTGCAAGTGCACAGACCAATTGTAGCTAGTTTCGAAGTAAAGATATCGAACCCATAGTGAGCTATTGGTACAGGTCTTTATGCCCCTCATTACTCTCTACTAAAGAATACTTATAAGTTGTCCTTGATTTCAAGTAAAGGGTGTTTGAATGGTTTATGGTTGTTTGCAGAAAAGTAATTAAAACAAGTAAAAGAAAACAAGTAACAAGATTGTGTGAAAGCATGGTTGAACTCAATAGGGCTAAAACACTCTCGGGGATGTAGGATACACCACTAGCATAGCGTTATTGTTATATGTAATCAAGATAACATACTTCTTGTGTCATGATATGTGTGGAGAGAGCCCCATAATAAGATGTTCACGACAAGGCTCATAGGAAGCCACTTTGTTGAGCCAAGTGTGAGGTCACCTATAAATAACCATTGTGATGTCTGAGAGCAATCACCCATACAAACCACCGCAATTAAGGGTTTCCCCATGGATATCGTAATTAGCTTAGGGAGTCCCTCTTTATGCAAAAAAAGGTAAATATGCTTCAATTTTGGATGCATTAGTGGGGAAATACACTTAAGGGTACGATTACATAGAGATCCTCTATAAGTTGGAATCACAATATGAAACAGAAAAGGAAACTGGAAAAGTTCCATGGGAGAACTGGAATCATTCTAGGAAAGTTCCGAAGTCATTCAGAGAAAATCGAAGGGGAACCGAAAGGTGTTTCGGTTCATATCGGATTTTGTAATATGTATTTACATATTAATTAATGTAATTAATAATAAATACAATATTAAAATCTAATTTGAAGGGGTGTTCCACTAATGGGCCAAACTTCCTAGGGAAAAAGGCCCATGCGGGAAATTGTAAGAGGGAAGGGGCAAAGCCCATGATTATAGGGTTTGGGGTCGCCAAGGGTTGCCCCCTCCCTTGGCCAGCGACTAGGGTTAGGGTTTGGGGTACCCTAGTGCTGCCTCCCTCCCTTGGCCGCCGCCTGTAATGCTTGATAGAGGGGCAAGCCTGCCCCCTCCACCCCTATATAAAGGACCCCCCTTGGAGGAGCAAACACACCAAAGGGCACGAGTTGGGAGCTCTCCTCCCTCCTCTATGCACCTCCTCCCTCCATCTCCAATCTTTCTCTCTCTCTCTAGTAATCTCATTGTGTTGGCGCGGTCCGAAGAAAGGACTATACACGGAAAAGACATCGCACCTGCAGCACGCCATTGCGCTGCAGAGATTCCAAGCCGGAGATCTACTTCCGCACTCCCGGTAGGGATCAAGGAGCCGGAGGTCGTCATCATACACCGTTTGTGTACGAAACCTCGAGGGTGCCTCATACGTGAGCATCTTGGATGTTGTGAGCCGGAGTTGTTGCACGATGAAGATGGAGAAAGGGGTGACATGCGAGCAGCATCGCGACCTTGAGGCCGGCCCCGAGTTTGACTACTTCAACCACGTTCCCTTCATAATGTTAACCGCGTATGGTATACAAGGGTATGTATTCTATACGCTCTAGTCATTACTACATTACTACATAGATAGATCTTGGGAGTCAGGGAGTTCCATTGTAGGAATTTTTTTTCTGCTACGGACCCTTCAGACTGCCCATTGGGTTGTCGTCCTATGGTGGAAGCAGGGAAAGACCTTGCCTACCTAGAGACGGTCCTACCGCCCGTGTTGGTGCGGAGGCTGTACCTAGCCTCTAGAGTGACCCAAACCTCTTGAGGCCTCATGGAGCGAGCGATGTGGGACCGACAACTAGGTGGGACGTGGTACCCCTTGTACAAATAGTCTGACAACAAACTACACAAAGGATAAGAAACGGATCAGCAAAAGAGGGTTTACCGACAATAAGTCCATTACAAGCGAGCCCATAGGGCAAAAGAGGGAAACATTTCTGCCAACTGACGACCACAAAATACACGCGCCACCGTCCAGAGCACGGTGTCGGTAATATCGGGAGAATACGCCTACATGCTCCAAAGATGGCACGGGTAATCAACACGGCACCAGAATGTGTCAAACATGGACATAGAGAGGTCCCCACCGCCGTGGTACCCGAACCGCAACACGAAGCCACGTGCCGTGGTCATAGACGAATCTCTCCTAGCCGACAATAAGGAACATGGCCCCAAGCATCGGGGCCTCGACATTCACGCTCCAGCTATCGCCGCCGCCGAAGTGCTTCAGCCAAGCACCCTCCAGCATGGAGCTCGCAACCCTGAGTGTGAAGCGCTCAGGAAGCCTCATCCTCTCAGACCAATTTGTGTTGTGGAGGATGAGGACGAAGTCGATGACCCTCTACAGCTCTTCTAAATCTTCACCATGACAATCGGAAGGGAAAAGAGGTGGGGGAGACACCGGACCTCCGTTGTGGCCCCCGTGTGGCCCGCGACCGCTGCCACGAGCACGACTGTAGCCTCGCTTCGTTGGTGCTCCCCCAACGGCCCCGGGAGCCATCATAAACGAATACATACCATCGCGACTGACTCCACGCTCGCGACCACTTCTCTGTGGTCTCCCCCCACCTCTAGAGTAGGCAGAGGCAATGGTCCCAGCGATCAGTTGGGCCCTTGCCACTTTGTGTTCATCAAAGGATGCATGCAAGACAAGTGCCCCGGGGCTACTGTCAGGTCATTGACAATCGAGCTACCCTGACCCACCGGTCGCTAGGTCTTCTACCGGAGCAACGACGGCCTCGCGAGGTCACTCGCCCTAATCCCTCATGAGCCAGAGGAGGAGCGAGTGTCCCTTCGTGAGGGATGTCTCCAAGAGGGATGCCCCTTGAAGAGGCACCCCCTGGTGAGAGGGCCTTGGATTCTCTCTCGACATGTCGCAAGGGCGTTTCTATGATCTCATCACGAATGAAGGAAGACAGCAAGACCAACGGATAGTCCATAGGCTCACAAACTGTGTGTCTGCCTTAGAAAAGAAGAAGCAATGTCCACATGTATCGCCACTCTTTTTTCCTCCTTTGATGTAAGAGGGCGATGGCCAGCTCCGCACAGCAGGCAAACATTAGCGACGACCTTAGCTTTACTATGGACCAATGACTGGGGGATCCTAGACTTGGATCATGTAAAGCAGCCTTGTACACCGGTTCTCCTTGGGCGGCATTGTGGTGACCCTTCCTGCCCATCAATTTGGGAAGAGGCCCAGGACCCCTATAGAAGGATAACTCCTCCTACCTTAGAAGAGATCAATCCTGGGGATCTAAAACCCTAGTATATGTCTATCATTGTACCCTCACGAAGCACAATGAGTAATGCAAAAAAGTAGGAGTAGGGGCTTTACCTCCTCATGATGGACCTAAACCTGGGTAAAAAACCCATGTGTCCTCTCTTTGTCTTATGCAAGCTTCGCTGCAGCCATCATCAATGAGGACAACTGCAGTGGAGATCATCGCGGTGGAGGATATTGAAGCAACCGACCCGAAGGCAGACCAAGTGGGACAAGGCAGCAATACCGTCCTAGACCACCAAGAGACGCCCCAATGCCAATAGTACAAATGTTGGATGGACCATGCGACATGCATTACTACGTCGATTCAAAAGGGAGAAGATGATAAAATCACCTCATGAATGACTATCGCACATTTTTTGGACTTCAGTCGGCATATAGCAGCAAGGTAGCCGAGGCAACAAACCAGGGATATAACACCGCCTATAGGGCACTGGCACTAAACGCACCACCACCACCACTAGGGCCACCTCTGGCAGTGTGGTGGTCCAGCAGCAACCCAAAGCAAATAGAGAGAAAACCGATGAATACCTGAGGTCTAGGGAACAATGCACATGATCTAGAAAGGGCACCCATCTAACAGAACATAGAAACTAATCACCCGACAAGTTAACATGGCAGTAAGGATGCTACCACCAACACTCGAGTACCTCCACTGGTCTAATAAGGAGATCACCTTCAGAAGAGCTAATCACCCCCTTCGGGTCCCCTGACAGGGTCATTCGACACTAAAATTCGAAGAACAAATTGGTGGGTTCAACATGATCAAGGTCTTCATGTACGTAGGAAGCAGCAACTATGCCAAGATTCTACACTCAATTAATTGCTATCTGACCAATCTAGCTCCTATGGGTACCTCCTTCCACAACATTGTCCTGGGCAAAGCTGAGGTTCCTTTAGGCAAGATCTACCTTGATGTCATCTTTGGAACTCGAGAAAATTCCAGGAGAGAAAAATTGAGTCTGAAGTTATGGACTAGCTATGACAATACCACGGAATCCTTGGGTGCCCAGCATTTTCACAATTTATGGTGATGCCACACTACACATACCTCATAATGAAAATGTCATGACCCAATGGAATCATATTTGTTACGGGAAGTTTTTCCCACTTGGACAACTACGACCGCGAGTTGAACAATATCTCTGAGTTCTTTGGCATGGAAATGGAGTTTTCCTAGCTCAAGATCACTAATGAGTAGGATTTTATGCTAGGCAGCAGGCTCCATACCCGAACAATCTTTCAACACAACAAAGGACACAAGCGAATTACAGGTCCATCCCACGGACATGAAGAAAACAACATATGTGGCCTCTAACCTCAGTCTCGCATACGAAAGCGTGCTTGTTGAGTTCCTCTGTGAGCGCTGGGAAATTTTTGCATGGGCCCTAGATGACATGCCAGGAATTCCTAGGGAACTCATAGAGCACGCACTCAACATCTATCCCAATGCATGACCAATAAAACAGACACTTTTCCGGTTTGCGGGGCCAATACGCAAGGCCATTGGAAAGGAGCTCCATCACCTACTCGACGCAAAATTCATCAAAAATGAAAAAAGAAACATGGGTAGCTAACCAAGTGTGTGTCTCCATCACATTGAACAAGCATTGTCCAAAGGATCACTTCCCACTCTCACGAATTGACCAAATCATCGATGCAACCGCCAGATGCGAATGACCTTCCTTCCTAGATGCATATTCCTAATATCACCAGATCCGGATGAAAGTAGAAGACCAAGACAAAATAAAATTTATCACACCTTATGGTGTATTCTTATACAATACAATGCCCTTTAGGATAAAGAACGTGGGTGCCACTTACTAGCACATGTTGCAAAATTCCCATGGAAGCCAATTCAGGAGAAACATCCAAGTCTACATTGATGTAATCGTAATCACAACAAGGCAAGAGTTAAACTTTATCAACAATCTACATGACACATTCGATAATCTCGACAAGTACTACATCAAGCACAATCCGAAAAAGTGCTCCTTTGGAGTCCCTACTGGGCAACTCTTCGGATACCAAAAATATACAGACGCTCCTATAAATGAAAAAGTCGACAAACCTGCGAGGCGTCCAACATCTGGCTGGTCGCGTGGCAACAATAAGTCGATTCATTGCTCGACTTGGAGAAAAAGCACTGCCATTTCACATACTGCTGAAGAAATTATACACCTTTGAGTGGACCGACAAATCCCAATGAGCCTTTGAGAACCTCAAGAAAACAATATCAACATCGCTTATTTTGGTGTCACCCAAGGAAAAGGAACCACTACTTCCATACACCGCTGCCACCAACCAAGTGGTCAACATGACATTGGTCGTCGAATGACCCGAAGTAGGCAAAATACATGATGTCCAACGACTGGTATATTACCTCAGTGAGGTACTATCTCCGTCCAAACAATGGTACCCGCACTATCAAAATCTTGCATATGGTATAAGAGCGGAAATTACGCCATTATTTGTCCGAGCATTCGATAATGGTGGTCAATTAGGATCTCCTCTCCAACATCCGCAACAACCCCGAAGCCACATGGCATGTCGTGTCTCTCCTTTGGGCATCGAGCTATCCCCTCGAGACATCACATACGAGAAGTGAAAAACAATAAAGTATTAGGTCATGCCTGACTTCATCACAAAGTGGATGGAAATCTAAAGTGCGGATCCCCCAGATTTATCGAGTGCATGGACCATGTACTTTGACAGTGTCGGGTCAATGACAACTAGGGTACCCTGACCCACTAGTCGCTAGGTCCTCTGCCAGAGTGACGAAAGCCTCGCAAAGTCACCGCTCCTCACCGCAATCACTCATGAGCCGGAGGAGGAAAGAGAGGCCCTTCATTAGGGATGCCTCCAAGAGGGAGTCTCCTTGTTGAGGTGGGCCCCTTTTTGTCGAGAGGGCCTCAGATTTTCTCCCAGTGCATCGTGAGGGAATTTCTGTAATCTCGCCTCGATGGAAGGAAGACGACAAGACCAACTGCAGTCCACGGGGACACAAACTGTGCAGTTTGTTGTGGAAGAAGGAAGTCACCGTCAAACCTCCCCAAGTGGAGGAGGGGGAGGCCGAGACTGAGGGAGTGCTTCTTCCCTCCACCTTCCATCTTGAGTCCAAGATTGACCGATTCTAGTCCTAGCTTGCTTCACACTAGAACAAACGGGGTGACCCGGGCGTGGCCCGGATATGCAAACCCGGCGAACCTCGCCGGCTTGGCGCACCCGTTCTTCCATCAGACCATTATTGCAGGGTTGGTTCCTCCGTTCTCGCCTTTCTTCATGGCAATCTTGGAACATTACCAGATCTCGGCCTTGCACCTCCAACCCAACTCAGTCGCCACCTTGTCCATTTTCTCCTTCGGGGTGAAGCCATCCATGGCGATGTTCTGTCGGCTGTACGCCCTCTGCCTCACCTCCATGACACAAAATGCCGACTATGTCTCTTTTGTGAGGGAGCGAGCGTCATGGTTTCCTGTGGGATGGACGAAGTGGGTGTAGGACTTCCACAAGCGCTGGCTCTACCTAGACACCCTGGATGAGAGTTGCCTCCTCCAGCTCCGCACAGCCCCGGCCATGAAGATTGGGGGCTGATGGTCCACAGAGAATTTATAGGGAAATAAGGTCAACGCCCTCAACACATGCCTTGCGTCGCTGAGCACCACCGGCCTGACCGGGCCTCTGGTGGCCATGGAGTTCCTTCATTGACGCATCGCCCCATTACATAAGCACATCAAGGACCTTGGGGACTTGGACGTAGAGGGATGCGTGCCCCTGGGAATGGGCATCACCGACGACTCCATTGTGGAGACGTATCTCCATGAGTTTCTCCATATGACCGTCGCACTGGAGCTCCCCGTTGTGGTTTCGCCACTCTGCACCAACCCCCAGAAGGCTAACATCCGCGGATTGCTTCCCCAATTCAATGAGTGTCTGATCCTTACTCTCAGCCACATGGGGAAATGCGAGAACCCTCTGGGTCCAGCCTCGCTCTCTACCACTCCTAACGGGAGAAAATGGGAGGCCGCTTCTAGGGAAGTTGCGGTGGCAAGGAGTAACATGGGAGAGAGTGACCCTCGGGTTGTGCCTAGCAGTGAGCACGCCTGTGCCCCGACACTTGCAGGGTCTGTCGCAGAAGTGAGCTCCTCTCTGAAGGTCGCTACCGGGGGAGAGAAGGCCCAGGGCTCTATCACGACCTTCGTTCCTCCTGGCATAAAACGAGAGCACTAGGACTCGAGCCCCTGGACCTCTGGAGCTACCATGTGAGGCTCGGTTGTGCCTTTGTTTTCTGCTGGCCGTGTATATTGTGGGTCATCTATCTGGCCTTTTCTAGCGATGGTCCTCTCTAGAAGAAACGGAGGTTGAAGAGGGGTCCCTGAAGAAAGTCTGCTCGGTGGTGCACCTTGGCCATCCTTCTTCTCTGCAGGTAGACTAGGCTACTATGGGGCTGCGCTTGGGGTGAGGAACTCCACCATGCCTACGGACATGCCTTCCACGCCGACTATCGTGGTTCTACTGGACGCAAATGAAACCGCCTGAGTGGATTCTTCCGCCAAAACCGGCCCATCCGTGGCTAATCTATCTACAGAAGAGAACGCATGGGACGACTCGTCCATGGATGGCGCAGGTGTCCTTCGGTCGGCCCCGGAGAGGGAGGCGCCTACCAGTGAAGTGTAGGTCATGGACCTGGGTAGTGTCGGGTAGAGGCCCTTTACTTTCGACGATTCTGCGGCCGGAGGATCTAGAGATGGGAAGGTTCGCGACTAGATCCCGACTGTGATCACACCTCTCACGATGATCAGGGTTGGCTTTAGCGCAAGCCCCCGGTGCTCCTCTGTCGAGGAGATCTTTGCGGGTCCAGTTGACCCCCAGGCTGGCCTAGGTCAGGCCCCATGCCCCGCCAACATCTTGACTAGGGGTCCCAACGAGTCTCAGGCGCTAGTTCTGACGATGTAGCGTCCGCTAGTTTGACCCAGGACTGGCATGTCGAAATCTCATTGCTGGCGTTCGCATCATGGTAGACCAATTCATGGCTAAGGCCATTGTGGAGGACCATCAGCTGGCCAAGGATTGGGGCCAGCTTCGTGAATCAGAGAAGCTGATGGCAGCAGAGCGAGAGAAGGCACACATCCAGATTGAAGATATGCTCTGTCGTGGTATTGCCGACGAGTACGTCATGGATGGGTCCTCACAATGCGTGTTTAGAGACGTGGGGTAAGACGGAGAGTTGGCAGGTACGAGGTAACATAGCTTACCCAGGTTCAAGTCCCACAACAGTGGCGGAACTCTACTCCTGCTATAAATCACTATAATGGCAATACAACCGAGTTACAGAGTTAGGTTCGCTAAGCAAGGTGTTGCATGTTGTACGTAGAAATCTAGGTTGTCTTATTCCCTAAAGGCTCCCGTAGGCCGGCTTATAAACGCGCCAAGACCTAGGGTTTACAGGGAAAGGTCCTTGCCGGACAAGGTAAAGAGTCCTACACTAATACGAACTAGTATTCCGTGTCTTGTACTCCAAGTCTCCGAGTATGTTGGTGACTCTTGCGTAGCCTTCCTTTATCCAGCATGGGCCTTCCTTCTAGATCCGTCTAACTGGGCCGCCCAGCAGGCCATAGGTCTTGCTACCAACTATGGGCCACCCGGGTTAAGCGGATATGTGACATGCTATGAGGCTACCCATTTGGCATATCCCCAACAGTAGTCCCCGGAGGACATTGAAATCTTGCGCCATCTTGCACACTGATCTTTGAATATCCCATCTAAGTGATGCCGAATTTTTTTCAAGCAATATCTCAAAGGTCTCCCAAAGAACCCTACAGTCCTCTCCGGCTTCGCAATGTAGTCGGAGATTCCTTGAGTCTTTGTTTACAGAGTCGGATAGTCTCCGTCTTCGATGGAATCTTTGGACGTGACCCTTCACTGCAACTATTAGGAGGATGACGTAGGGTACCGCCTACGCTACCTCGAAACTCACATAAACAGAGAATTAATCATCAGCTATTTTCACGCGCGTGAAATCCGAAATGGTAGAGCGGCAAAGATGGAGGACGTGGGCAAATTACCGCACACGTTCGCTTCCACGTTGGCAATGTTTCGTCCATTAGATCCCATTGCACGAATCTTGACACGGGGTCTATATATTTTCACTATGGTCAATTTATTTCTTTTTCACCCGCATTTGCTTCCTAGTCTTCATCTTCCTCTAGCTGCGCAACAGGTCGAGCTATTCTGCGAAAACCCTAGCCAGAGCTCTTGTTTCCTCCACCTTCTCCCCCGTTGTAATGGCCTCCAGCAGCTCCATCCCTTCAACGGCGGTGACCCCCGAGGCTACCTCAGAGCCATCCCAGGGAGTGACCATCCAGTCAGAGGGGGTGGTTGTCCCTGTCAACTCCCTCATGGAAACCACCGGCAATGACCAAGAACGAGCGGCGCCTGAAGCTGCTGAAGAAGATATTGATTCCCACAAGGGAGTGTGGAGGGGCTCTGACCTCTCCGTCAAAGATCTGCAGGAGTTGGTCGCCGAAGGGTATCTCCCCACGGTGAAGGAGTTGGCCTGGCGGGTGGCGCTGGCCGGCGAGGTGGTCCCTTCTCCCCAAGCCGGAGAAAAGGTGTAACTCAAGGCCCAGCTGGTACGAGGCGTAAGCCTGCCAGTCTACGACTTCTTCTTGGATGTCCTCCGGCATTTCTGGGTACTCCCCCACATTCTCTCTCACGATAGCATCCCAGTGCTTAGGAACTTTGTAGCCTTGTGCAAAGGATTCCTAGGCATTAAACCTAGGTTAGATCTATTCGTGTACTTATTTATCGTCAAGAGAAAGTCCCTCGAGTCCAAGGACGAATTATGGATCTGTGGAACCATTAGCTTTAAGATCCGACCTAGCCGGCGCTTCCCTGACATCGTAGGGCATGAGTCATGCGAGAACTGGCAGCGCACGTACTTCTATGGCCCAGATATTCCTTTGCCTGACCACCTTGAGACTTATCCCGACTTCGTCGATGGAGCTTCCACCGAGGTGGCCGCATGGCGGACCCCATCTTCCCTTCCCTCTGATGACGAGGCCAATCGTGTCATAAGGCGGATTGAATGGCTCGTAGACGGAGGTCTGACGGGCTTGGATATTTCCATGTGCTAGTTCGTTAGGCGGATCCTGCCTCTGGAGCACCGCGCCAAGTTGATGTGTAAATACACTCGAGACAGGAGGGGTCCCATGCGAATTTTGCGGGATAACTTCTCTACTGACTCCATCAAGCTCCGGCTCAAAGACATCGTCAAGGCGAAGGATAGGAAGCGTGGTTTCAAGATCACCTACAACATGTTCGATTTAGGCAAGTGCCCAGAGGTAGCTTATGTTTCCTTTGCTGCTCGTTACATGCTCTAAGGTTTTTCCGACTTGAAGTTGTCAATCTAACAATCCTCCGTATCCCAGCTGGCGACCTTGGCGGCGGATAAAATGGCCTCTCAGGTCTATGATCCTAAGCTGAAAGATACCTAGGTGGTGTCCGACAACGACGCCCCCAAGGATCAACCAGCTCTGGCAACGCGAAAGCGGAAGAGCTCCACCCTCTAACGCTGCTGCCGAGGCCAAGAAGAAGAAATCGGAGAGTGGAGTCACCAAACGATCCATTGCTGCCTTAGAGGCAGAGAAGAATAAGAAATCCACCGGCATTTCCCTTACCAAGGCTCCTACCGTGGAGTAAGTATTTTCATTCTCCAACTTATGCTTTCAGCTCATACCTTTTTTCATCTCTTGTACTTATACTTCGTATGTTTCAGGAGGAAAGCCGATGTTAGTTTGAAGCGATCCTCCAAAGATGTTGGAGGGTCAAAAAACATTCGTGACATGCTAACTAGGGACATGGACACCAAGTCCTCTCCCGTTACTGCTCCCTCCACTTCTCCCGCCAAACCTTCTACTGGTCCCGCTGGGCCTTCGTCTCCCGTCATCCATGAGATCTCCGCTATGGAGATAGATGTCAATCCAATCCTTGATGTCTCAGGCTCTGTCGAGGCAGACCTTGTCCCCAGCGTCCAGGCAACATAGGAAAGTGTTTCCCCAAAAGTGGCTGAAGCTCTGGCTAAGGATGCCACCGAGAAAGGGAAGCAAGTGGTGGAAGAGGTGGAGGCGGAAGCAACGGTACAGGCGGGATCCTCTTAGCCATAATCTGTTTTGAAGATGCAAGAGATGGCTAGGGCATCATCCATGCCTCTGGTTTCAACTTCTCCATTGGATGTGACATGTGACTCCACCGACGTTGTACTTGGATGACCTCATCTTTTAGGCCAACACAATTTATAACAATGCCCGGACTTTCCATGATTCCTATACTCATCTGGCCAAAAATGTTAGGGTCATTGGCATCGTAAGTCTTTTGATCTTCACTTCTTTTAATTTTTAATGTATCCCACTATAGCCCCCGAGCTCTTAGGCAAAAAACCAATAGTGTTGGCCTGAGTGGTCCAAATAACTAAGTGTAGAACTTGTCCATGTAGCCCCTGAGTTTGTAGTTTAGAATAAAAAATTCTGACTAAACACCCTAAGGGAGAACACTAGCTGATTTCAAAATCTTATACTGTAGCCCCCGAGCGTTTAGTTGAAACTAGATAGTCCCAACTAGATGCTCTAGAGAAACTAAGCATGTTAACTTCTTGTGCAGAATGAGAATAAACGGAGAATAGCCGCCAATGAGAGGTTTGCTTCTTTGCGGAAGGAACTCGACCTTGAACAGGGTAAAACAACCTTCCTGAAGCAACAGATAAAAAATAGCCAGAATCAATTTCTTGTAACAGCTCCTTGCTTTTCCACATGGATTCATTTTTTCCATGTTCTTATATCACTTTTTGATTTCCGTCTTACAGAATCCATTGCCAAGGCCAAGAGAATCATCGAGCAATCCAAGCATATCTAGGAGCTCGATGATGAGAATAAAATTTTGAAAAAGGACCTAGACGATGATGTCAAGGGCCATGAGGCATCGATGAAGGTGCTGCAAGAGTCTACTAACACCGATATGCAGCGCCTGAAGGATGAAATTGTGCAACTCAAGGAGCAGAACCAGGCTACCAAAGAGCAGAATGATAGGAACCTTGAGGTGTACAAGACACTCCAGAAGGAGCACAATGTCTTGGCGGAGACATGCAAGCAAGCGGAAACGAGCATCTTCGGTAACCTTTCTCCGTCTTGGTCATTTCTGTATGGATAATCATTTAACTTGTGTGTGCTCATGGTCCATGTCCTAGTGCAAACCATAGCTCCCATTAGCTTAGCCAACTTGGGTGAGGGTGCTCTAGATCTCAAGGAACGCATGATTCTTGCCGACAACTTTGTCAGCACCACCATCACCCAGGCCAAGCAGATAGCTCAGCCTCCAGGGATAAACATCAAGGCGGTAGAGTCAGTAGCCAAGTACGCGGAGATCCTGCGCCGAGCACCTGAGAAGGTTAAGGACTGGAAGGCCTCTTGCATCTGGGCTGGTGCTAGAATGTCTCTGTCTCTAGTCGAGGCGCACTGTGACAACACCGACATCGACCTGGTGACCTCCGGCTTTCCCAAGATGGATGAGGAAGGGAGGGAAATTGATAGCGGTGCTATTTGGAATTCCCTATCCGGCTTCAACACTAGGATTGCCAGGATGGTTACCCCAGATGTCTTCATGCCTACCGAGATCCTTGACAAAGACATGGCCTCGTGTAGCACCCGATAAAACCACTACTAGAAAATCACGTGTTGTTTTATTTTTATTCATCATCATAACCACATGCTCATGTCATCATGCCACATTGCATTTGAGCATCATCATGACATCATCAGACATATGTTTGCCTAAAACTAATTTCGCTAAAAGTTTATTTTATTTTCTATATTAGTCCCCTCCTTTACTTTCAAATTAAAAACGGATCCTTCCGGATATTTTTGTTTGCCCTAAAAACTATTTACAAAAAGGGTTTCACCAACACTTCTGAAAGTAACAAAAGAAAAATGTTTGTAAAAAAATAATATAAGAAACCTACCTCTCCACCAGCCAGGCCCAAAGTCCAGCCGACACCCTCCTCCCTAAAGCCTATATGTAGCCCACTAGTTTCCTTCCTTCTCTCACGAGTGACCCTAGCAGCCTGTACCTATTCGATGGAGAGTTCTCCTCCGGTTGGTCTTCGACCGCCAACATGCTAGACGCGTGCTCGCTTCCCTGTCCGACGTCAGCAGCACCAAGCACCGAGACCACCACCCACCTCCTCCGCGTGATCCCAGACCCCTTCCACTTTTTCTCTCCCGTCCACCTTTTCCCTTTCCCCTCCTCCACGTCAACCCTCTTCTTCCTTTCTTCTTCTTCTGCAAGCAGACCGAGCGCCACCGGCTCTGCCTCCACATGGAGCCACCTCCTCTGTCCACCCCCATCCGAGCGGACCACACCGAAATATGCGCTCCGACGCCGTCGTCCTCCTAAAAAAATCAATTGACCTTGGGGCACCTGAAATCGACGATGCGGTCGCCGTTTCCTCACTCCAGCCACCGTGTTCCGGCGCCGATTCGGGTGGCTCTGCTGCATCCCCAACCTCCTTGTCACCTCCAACAACCTCCAGGTGAGGAGTCGCACCTCCTGGACCTCTTCTCTATCGCTCTCGCCCTCTTAGGTGTCCTGCCGGCGTGACCGCCATGTTCAGCAGGTTCTCGTCGCCTGCGTCGGTGCTCTAGTGTACCTGGGACTCCAAGGCCTCCACTTCTGACTCCTTGTAGTCTGCCGTATCGAACGCGCCAGCTTCCATGCCCCAGATCGGCCTCCATCGTCAGGTCCTTGCACGACCAGGAGCATCTCCGGCGTGCGCCAGGGGACAGTTTACTTTGCTGCGACATGCTTTAAAGGGTCGTGTGCCTTCTCGTCATCACAATCCGCAAGCTAGCCCAATGGTTCGTGGCATTCATCAAACCCTGCAGATCTCTGGTTCGGATCTCGTTCAGGCTAATAAGCCAATCTTTTTGCCTGTTTTCCTTAGCCTCTAACAGCTGGGACCCAGCCATCAATGGCTGAAGGCGCCAGGATAGCAGGCCACCAGGACTCTACCAGCCGAGGACGGGCCGGCTCATCTGATTTTCCTTCGCTAGTGTTGTACGTAGCGATCCAACTCCCAGATCAGGCCCATCCTCTATTTCTCTTTTCTGAAATTCCAGAAACGGCATATATCATGTATAAATCATATCTCTCGATTGGTAACCTGAAATAAAAAGTATTTTATAGGAACGTTTATTAGAAAAATGCATAGAATCCAAATATGGCATCCATATTCCTGTTTGCACCTTTCATCATGTGGTCTGGGCATAGTTTGCATAAAACCTAATATGCAACATATGGAATACATGCGAGGGATTAATATTTATATGTCTGGGTTCCATTTAAATTTGTGTAGCGAACCGATGCCATGTTTTACCTTATTAAACAACATTTGATATTAAGGGGTAGATAAATAACTTGAACATCTAATCAATTATTGGGACCTCGGTTCCGCTTAATATTACCTAATTGCATCGCATCTTTGCCATGTCATGCATCATACATGTATCATGCCCGATCTTTCGTCGTAGTATTAAATAGTGCATCCGGTGTTTCTTTTAGTTCTTTGGTTCTTCGCGGAATAGGATATTGAGTTAATGCGAGTATCGATAAGTTCTTCGGATATGAACCATCGGCTATGTTTCCCAGGCGAGCATTCTCCCCCCTTTGTACCTATTTTGCATTTCTAGTCTTTACTTCCTCCTGTTGATCTATTGCTATCCTTGTTGCGATGATTTAGTTTCCGTGGACCATTTATATTCCCTACAACCTCTATATTTCCTTGGACACATCCTATTGTCTGTTGTTTGATAGATAGTCGGCCTTGCGAGTCGTAGTTGCTTGCTCAGGTGCTGCTTCGCGTCGTTGTCGTTCCACCGTTATTGGACAGTTGGCACATGCTTAGTGGTGGCGATGCTTAATGGTGGAGATGATCATGACTTTAAATACAACTATTAAATTGCTGGGATAACTAATGCAAGAGGCACCGGTGGGCAATATCTGTTATTTGGTTTTTCATGTCCACTTGTGTCCCATAGGCCTCGAGTACTTGATACCTGTTCCTTGATTATTCTCACTATCCACATCCGGGAGACTCTATGAATCCCCCTTAGCCAGAGCTTGATTCATTTCTTATTTCTTGGGGCCACAAACTAGTTTGGGGCTTTATTACTATCATGTACTTATGCCATGCTTTACTTCTTTATTTACGATTGTGCGTGGAGCACCTATACTATTTTGGATCGTGACACATTTTCGTTGTATCAACAAGCCCAGTCACATTTCGGGTTCCTAGTCGTTTACCGCTGTCTACACAAACCCTGGGTCCGTTCCGGAGCCGGCCAACTTTGTTGCGGGTAGCTTAGTGGGGTGCCCCCCTGAAATCTTTTATGAATCCTGTGATTGCTTTGTCGTGAAAGCCTTGTTGGGTTTTCATTTGGTTTTTCCGAGGTTGATCGTGTGTGTGTTGCTATTTGTGCACCCCTGCATGGTAAATCTTTCTGAAAGTCGTGTCCGCGGTTATGGACGACTTGGAGCACATTATCTCGATCATAGACAAGCATAACTAAAGTAGTGCTATAAATTTGACTTAATATGTGACTAGTAATCAACTTCACTACAACGGAATGAGAAAATAAAAGTGCCAAAAACTGGAGGAACTGGGGTGTATCGTGTCATGTTACCCCTGCCTAGTAAGTATCACAACTCCAATGGAATGAAATAAAAATGCCAACAACTGCTGGGTTTGGGATGTCACATGCTAATTGTATCTGACTAGTAAGTACTACAACTACAACTGAATGGTTAACTAAAACTGCCCACTACTTATGCTATCAGGATGACTCATGCTACCTATATCTGACTAGTAAGTGCTTCAACTACAATGAAATGAATAAAACTGCCAACTGTGTGAGTTCCTGGGTTTGACTTCCTCATTTGGTCTCGAGGGGGAATATCAGGATGGGTATGATTGGTGTTAGTATCAGGTGGTTTCGAATAGGTATCTCTTATCCCTCTCTCATAGCCGACAGATGCATCGAGTCTCTATAGGTTGTTTAGTGCATGCTGCGCTGCCGCTTCAGTCCACCATACCTATGTAGGCGAGAGCCGCCGAATTCTAGCCTGGCCGTGTACTGGCCTTAGTACTGACCGCTCCCTTTTTCCTTGCCCTTTGTCGGCACCCCTTTTTGTTTAACAGGTATAAGTTCGACGTCGTTAGCAGGGTTACCCTTCCGGCTTGGCCTGGGCAGGGTTATGGACCCCATTGGTTATTCTCCAGTGCTCTTAGCCCCATTTGCATCTTATCTGTAGTCGGATGTTGTATCGTTTTCAAGTTGATTTGGATCTTTGTATTGTATATCTGTATTTTTGACTCATGGATTCGTTGTTGTATATATATATATGTTTCTGTGGGTTCCATTGTGAACTATTGTGTAATGGTATTACTTCGTTTTCCACCCGCACGCAAGTGCCTGGTGGGCGTCCTTGAATCGTTTCTATGCGGGTTTTGGTGGGAAGCGCTAAAACTTGCATAGGGCCGATTTGAGGGTGTTACACCTCGCCTAAGTCTAGCCCATCTCCCTCCAAGTTTGACGAGCTCTCCCGGCCTGTCTCTCCTGATGATGCCACCACGAAGCCCCCTGCAGTACAGCCATAAAAAACAATGTATCTCTGCAATGTGTATGCGGAAAAAACTTATGTTTTGATAAGGAGGAAAAACTTGTACTCAAGTTTCCTACTACTCATATGTTTCCAGCATGTGTGTATTTTTTAAGCAAGTGCTGCCTTATCCATTATTCTGGTTCGTATGCTTGACGTTTCGTGATACGGAAGACTCGCATCACAGAACTATGCCCTCAGGTGATGATGCTTAATAGCACAGTTAAGAACCGAAAAACAATGCCGAGAAGTCACTACTCCAGAATCCACAAAAGAACTTCAGAAAACGTGTAGACCAGAAAACTTAAGCTAACGCCCGTAGGTGGAATTTTCATAAGTGCAAATGCAAACTTGCAAATAAAGGGTTTATATGATAAAAAATGAACAACTAAAGGAGGTAAAATACTTAGAGAATATGAGTGAACCAAATGCTTTATTTCATTGACCATATAAGAAACTTATTACATAATATAAATGTGCTACGTGTAAAAGGGACGTAGCTATGCTATGTTCCATGGCCGATTTGTCTCCGAGTAATCATCATCAGAGTGACGTTGCTTGCGCTTACGATTTTTGGCCTATCTTTCAACTCACGAATATCGACGAGGTAATAGGAACCATTGAGCAATGCTTTGCTTATGACGAATGGTCCTTCCCAAGGCGGGGATAGTTTGTGTGATTTCTCCTGCTTGAGTCTAAGCACTAGATCCCCTTATTTAAACGAGCGATGCCTTACACGACGACTATGGTAGCCACGCAGCTTCAGCTTGTAGATGGCAGATCCCTGGCATGCCAACACATGCTCTTCTTCAAGTAGGCCCACGGATAGGCATCTGGATTCTTCAGCGTCATCCTCCTTGTAGGCGGAAACTCTTGGTGCATCGTGGAGGATGTTAGATGGGAGGACAACTTCTGCTCCATAAACCATGAAGAAAGGAGTCAAGCTGGTGGATCTAGTGGGTTCTGTTCGTAAACTCCACAAGATAGATGGTATTTCCTCCGCCCAGGCTCCAGCTACTCTATGTAGTGGTGTCTCTAAGCATGGCTTGATTGCATGCAGAATTATTCCATTGGCCCTTTCAACTTGCCCATTTGATTGTGGGTGTTCCACAGATGTTAGGTCAAGGCGGATGCCCTATTCATGACAGTACTCCTCAACTTCTCCGAGAGATAAATTTCTTCCATTGTCAGTGATGATGCTGTGTGGGAGACCAAATCTCACCACTAGACCTGGACAAATTTTAGGGTTGTTTCCCCATCAAGCTTTCTAATGGGTTTAGCTTCAATCCATTTTGTGAATTTGTCCACTGCTACTAGCAAGTGTGTGAATCCACAGGGTGCTGTCTGCAAAGGTCCCACCATGTCTAGCCCCCAGACTACAAACGACCAAGTTATTGGTATTGTTCGCAATTCTTCAGCTGGAACACTTGCTTGTCTTGCATAGAACTGACACCCAAGGCATGTTTGTACCAACTTGTCGGCATCCGCCTTGGCAGTTAACTAGTAGAATCCTTGTTGGAAGGCCTTAGCCACCAACGACTGGGGAGCGGCATGGTGCTCGCAATCTCTGAGATGTATTTCTCTACGGATTTCGATACCTTGCTGCTGGGAGACGCATCGAAGGAAAACTCGTGTGGTACTTCTTTTGTAGAGCTGGCTGTGCATCCATAAGCATCACTATTTTTCCAAGAGTAAAATTGCATGCAAAGAAATAAAGTTAAACCCTAAAGCCTAGCTATTTTCCCTCTCTCTCTCTCTAACACATTCAAAATAGTTTGAATTTTGAAAAATACAAAATGTTTGGAGCCCAAACTGAATACAAGGGCTCCTGAGTATTTTATACTCTTTGTAAACCTTCTGTTATTTTTCAAATAGTACAAAACAGATTTTAATTGAAATACAAAAGAGAAAACAAAAAAAGGTTTTATATAAAAGAATAGAGATCCTAGCTAACCAGGCCGGCCCAACCGCCCTCTCCTTCCTTTATTCCCGCGCAGTGTAGTGCGCAACGGCCCAAGTGTAGCCCATCCCTGGCCCATACCGCTTCAGCCTTTTCCCGTTCGTCGTCTTCACTGACGACGAGGAAGCAGATGCCTGTCGCTGCCACCACCGTCGATCCGTGCCGCTTTCTCCTCCCTGTCCGTCGCGCTCTGGAGTGGAGATAAGACCGCCGCGTCGTGGCCTCCTTCTCTTCCCATGTGCCTCACTCTACCTCGCCAGCTTGCCCTCTCTCGTTCCCCATCGAAGCCAAACCCTAGCTCGATGGTAACCGCTAGCCCCCGCTGTTCCTGACCTCGTCGTGCTTCGTCGTGATGCCCTGGAGAACCTCCTTAATGCGCTGGTCATCCTCCTAGAAGTAATCGAGCCAAGGTGCACTGAATCGACGTCAGCAACTCCATCCCCTTCATCTCCGACCAAGCGCCGCCGCGGTCGATTCATCGCCGCCTAACCTCGAGCAACATCCCCAACCTAGCAATCGCTTCGTGGTGAGCATCTAGTGCTCCGGCACCCCTCTGCTCCCTTCCTCCCCCTCTAGCTTGCCTTCCTGTTGATCACCTGTAGTTGCCGCTGTCGGCCACCGTTGTTTTCCCTGCTCCGACAACCTCATGTTAGCAGCGTCGCCCCTTTTAGGCTTGCCTAGCCCTCCCGGTTTGAACGTGCGCATCCACGCAGCCCCACGAGCACCACGTCGCCGTCCTCGCCGTCCACCTGAGAGCACCACCGTGGTGAAGTCATGCCGACGTCACCATGACATCAGGTGCACGGCCATCCCGGTCAAACCGGCCACTGGCCCCACCTGCCCGCGTGGAAGCTGAGGTGGCCTGGGGCCCGCCTGTCAGCCATTGTGGCTAGAGCCTAGCCCGGTGTGGAAAGTTTTAACCTCCCCGCTGACGTCATAATGATGCAGTAAAGCCTTTATATTGTTTTAATAATTTCAGAAAAAGGTTTAATATTATAAATTCAATAAGTAATTATTTATTAATCAGAAAAATATGTATAATATATCAAAATGTTCAGAAAAATGAGATCTATATAATAGCATCAAAATCATGCATTGTTCAACAACTTTAATTACAAGTTTAATTAGAGAACAAAGTGAACCCCCAAAGGTGACTCCGAAGTTTCGCGTGTTTTAGGGTTTGCGACCCTCGGACCCTGTTTAAAATGGTGAAGCATGCCCTAGTGTTTCATTCAAGTGCTAATTAACTTGTCATATCATCATCCTTGCTTGAGAATTCCATCGATGCCATGTGTTGATTGTTGTTGCCCTTACTTTCCAGTGTTTGTCTTCCCGGTAGAATCTGATATCGAGATCGAGATCGAAGTCCGAGATCAACACCATCAAAGATCGAAGATCAATACTTGGCCAACTATAACCAATTCAAGTACAAGATATCTGAAGATCTATATCTGGGTATCAATAAATAAGGCAAGCATATCCCCTCCATTATACAATCCTATGATTTCAAAAGCATTTCAATTCTTGCCATGTTGCATATGATTCTACTATGGTCTTTTATCGATAGATAGAGTATCCTATCTGTTGCATTACCCCTTTGAGTATATATTACCTGATCCACTGTTCCTAGTATACCTAGGTTTGGCTTGTGTGCACTTCTAGAGCTTATATTTGTGTGTTTCTTAGCCATGCATAGCTGCCAGTATTGGTTCATCTAGATGATGTATCAGATGCAGAGAATCTAATATGACAGGAGAGCAAGGTATACTGATGAGGTAAGATCAGTGGTACAGATTAAACATGCTAAGGCTTGTATGGGACGCCACAACGGGATGTGGTTTTTGTAGTCCCATGCTTGCCACCACTAGGAACCGAGTTCTTGCCTTTGGACCAAGACGAGCGTACAGCCACACGGGGTTTATGGGGACCTCACGATTAACTAACTTGCCTAGTAGATTCCATGAGTCACCTAGTTCAGGCGTTCCATTTGGCATACACATTGAATTTTTTTTCGAAAGCGGAGGTGAAGGAGGTGCATTCATACAGGTAGGTAAGCGTGGTCGGGGTTGGGGAGGCGGTTCCTCTGGGTAAACCAACCTCACCCACATTTCTAGGGACCGGCTTCGGGATTTGACCCATTACGGCGGAACCATCCTTAGGGCGTGACTCATGGTCTTGGCGAAGCAAGGTAAAATGGTCGTGTCCAATCACCCCCTGCTAGCACACCAAGGAAGTGTGTCAAGTGGCGAAGCAAGGTAAAGTTGTGGGTAAAGTTGTGCACCCCTGCAGGGTTAAATCTTTGCGAAAATCTGTGTTCACGGTTATGAACGCTTGGTGACCGAATTCTAAGATCATAGAGAACATTAACCTAATCGTAAAACTTGGAGGTTTCAACGTGTGCTTAAGGATGCTTCCTCATTGGTATGAGGGGGTGATCCTAGTTGTGACATGAGTATGAAGTTTTGGTGGATATCAAAAGATGATGATCAATTCTTTGGAGATGTCGCTCTCTTATCCCCTTTTAAAATATTCTGATTAGACGAGCTTCTTCTCCCTCTTGTTTTATAAACAAAGATGGCTTTATGCAAAATAACCCCACCAGCCATAAGTCTTGCGGAGTACACCATGTACTCACCCTTTCTTTGTTGATACTTTTGTAGCACAGTAAGTGTTCCCTGATGAAGAGTTTTGTATGACATCGACACCGACGAGTAGCTTGGGGTTCCCGGCCGGCAACCTGGAATCTATGGGCTGGGACGTCATCGTTATGCTTTAGGCCTCTTAGGACATTTGTTAAGTTTGCTATACTTAATAGCATAATTTGCCTTTTGTTGTTTGATGTTGGTGGTCAGTGACCTCTTCTTGTATTATTTTGGTTCTTTGTTCAGTTATATGCTCGCTGTAATAATTTTTGTGTCGCAGGGTTACTATTGTGTTACCGATTTCTCACTGGATATCCTCGAGCTCTAGGTTAAGCTTATGTCAGGCTAAGGTCTAGAATTTTTTAGCCCTGATCCCGGGGGTGTCACACTGGCCGTCAATGATCACGTAGCCTTTTGCTCTTCATACTATTTGCCGGCTTTCAACTTTGTCGGCGGGCAAAGTTTCGTCTTGTAGATAGTCCATGAACGGTTTCGTCCAAGCCTGAGAGGTCACTGTTACTATATTAACAAATGAGTCCACTCTATCTGGGTTGTCGGGGTCCGCTCCCTTCACGGATGGGGTCCATAAATATTCCAGGAAAATGCCTGGCGGAATTGGTCGACGAGCTGATCCAAGCTTTGACAGCAAATCTGCCGCCTCATTCTCCTCCCTTTTGACGTACTTGACTTCGTAGACGTCGAAGCACTTGGATATTTTGTCTACTTCGTCTCGATATGCCGCCATCATAAGGTTCCACATGTTCTAGGTGCCAGCTACTTGCTAGGCAACCAAATCGGAATCTCCACAACAAACTATGCGCTTGATGCCAATATCCTTGGCTACACGAAGTCCGTGAATGAGGGCCTCATACTCCGCCATGTTGTTGGTAGCATTGAAGTCAATCTGCAAGACGTATTGCAACTTTTCTCCTATTGGTGATTGTAATAATACACCAGCCCCCGAGCCATTGAGTAGCTTTGATCCGTCAAAGTGCATGACCCACTATTCTAGCTCTAGCACAGGAGTGTCTTCTGGCAGTTCTATCCAACCAGCGAGAAAATCCACCAATGCTTGTGATTTAATAGTGTCGCGTCTCTTGTAGGTGATTTCAAAGGCAGCAAGTTCAATGCCCCACTTTGCCACTCTCCCTGTAGCGTCGATGTTGTTGATGATGTCGGACAGTGGAGCTTTGCTCACCACTGTGATAGGGTGCTCCTAGAAATAATGCCTCAGCTTGTGCGAAGCAAGGAAAACTCCATAAGTTATCTTCTGGTAGTGCGGGTAACACTATTTGTATTTCGTCAAGACCTTGCTCACATAGTAAATAGACCGCTGAACTCCATACTCGTGCGTTGGCTCCTTGCGCTCCACCATGATGACGATGTTGATTACTCGGTTGGTTGCCGTCATGTAACCTAACATAGGCTCCCTTGACACCGGTGCTGCAAGTATTGGCGGGGCGGAGAGTATTCTCTTCAACTCCTGAAGTGCGGCATCAGCCTCCTCCGTCCATGTGAATTTGTCCGCCTTCTTGAGAAACTTGTAGAGCGGCATAGCCGTCTCGCCAAGTCGGCTGATGAACCGGCTTACTGCGGCAACACAGCCTGTGAGCCTTTGTCTGTCCTTCAGGCATGTCGGACGTTTTATGTCGAGGTTGTCCTTGATTTTCCTCGGGTTCACCTCGATTTCACGATGCGAAATGATGAAGCCCAACAATTTTCTGGAGGGTACACTGAAGACGCACTTCTTGGGGTTTAGCATCATGTTGTATTTCTGGAGATTGTCGAAGGTTTCCTGCAAGTCAGCGATAAGATCATTTGATGTCTTTGACATTACCGTGATGTCGTCCACGTAAGTGTGTATGTTACGACCTATTTGGTCATGTAAGCAACGTTGTGTTGTGGGCTGGTAGGTAGCACCAGCGTTTTTCAACCCAAAGGGCATCATGACGTAGCAATACGTGTCGTATGGTGTGGTGAACGAAGTTGCCAGTTGGTCCGACTTTCGCATCCGGATCTGGTGGTATCCTGAGTTGGCGTCGAGAAAACACAGAAGTTCTGAGCCAGCCATGGAGTCAATGACTTGGTCAATGCGAGGCAAGGCAAACGGATCCTTCGTACATGCTTTCTTCAGGCCGGTGTAATCAACGCACATTCTTAATTCATTGGTTCCCTTTTTGGGGACAAGTACATTATTTTCCACCCATTGGGTGTGAGTAACTTCTTGGATATAGCCAGCCTTAAGTAACCTAGCTATTTCTTTGCCTATATCCCTTCATCTTTCCACCAAAGCATCGTAGAGGTTGCTTCACCGGTTTCGCATTAAAATCAATATTCAAGCTATGCTCAGCAAGTTCCCTAGGTACACCTTTCATGTCGGCAGGTTGCTAGGCAAAGATGTCCCTATTCTTACAGAGGAACTCGACACACGCTTTCCTATTTGGGATCCAGGTCCGTGCCAATGGCGGTGGTCTTGGAGGAATCTCCTTCAACAAGCTCCACCGGCTTGGTCTTGATGGTGG
Source organism: Avena insularis (assembly GCA_023614405.1). NCBI lineage: Eukaryota > Viridiplantae > Streptophyta > Magnoliopsida > Poales > Poaceae > Avena > Avena insularis. The sequence goes on from CM042688.1 coordinate 243,328,018, forward strand.
CCTTGAATGCAGGTTTGGCAGGAGTGATATGCTTCTACGAAGCCGGCATCTCCGAGGCATCGACCTGGTTCTAGATCTCCTTGAACTCCTCACCGTAGAGGACTGCTTCGATGAAGGCAGCCTCACTAAGCTCACACTCCCGTGCCTTGGTGAAGCTTTCGTCAATAGTGATGACGTTGTTTGGTCCGGTAATCTTGAGCTTATTGTAGACAAAGCATGGCCTTGTGAGGAAGGAGTGGAATATGTCGTGTCTGAAGATGATGTGGTACATGCTATTGAAAGGCACCACTTCAAAGGTCATGCGTTCTTGTCAGTAATTGTTAACATCACCAAAAGCATTCGGAAGGGTGATGCAGCCTAGGGAATTTGCTTGTCGGCCGGGGACAACCCCATGGAACACTGTGTTGCTCTTCCTTAGCTGGGTCTCCATCAAGTTCATCTTTTACAGTGTATCTCGGTACATGATGTTGATACTGCTTCCACTGTCCACGAGGCACTTGGTGAACTCGGTGCCGTCAATCAAAGGGTTGATGACCATGGCATACTGGTTCTCTGTTGGGATATGTTCTGGGTGATCCTTCCTATCCCAAATAATTGGAACTTCCGACCACCTGACGTACTGGGGAACCGGATGGAGGGTAGCCATCAGTATCCTCAAAGAGGTTTTCTGGGCCCGGACGGTGGGGGTGCCAAGGAAGGTATGTTAACATGGAGCCTTCTTTTTGAAGGGATTTTTCCCTTTATCCTCTCCCTTGTCGGAAGATTTTGGGTCCACGTCTTCATCCATATCGCTTGATTCCTTGGGCTCTTCCTCCTTCTTCTTCCCTTTGCCCTTTCCGCGGATTCTGTTCTTCCAACTTTGCTTGTAGCCGGACTCAGGGTCCTCCTTGAGGTTGTTGACAAATTTGCATTGGCAATTGGTGTCGGTGGACTTGCCGTTTTTGTCAAGGTGGACAAAACACGGCATATCACGGTACTCTTCATAGTTTTGGGGGATGTGGGGCACAGAGGGTCTCGTATCACTCCTTTGCTGGCCACTGCTAGCCCTCGGCCACGTCCACGTTGTTCGCCTCTGGCTCTGCCGGTGAACATTGCGGCGACCATGTCGGCTACTTGCTTCGCTTTGGGCGGATCTTTCCGCTTGTTATTGTTGTTTTTTCTAGCCTGGTTAGGGATTGCTATTGCTGGCAGTGATCCGCGTGCGTCGTCATCAGCAGTGGCGAACTCGCTAGCCATGGCGATCATTTCATTGACGGTGAGCTCATTGTTGTCTTGCTTGCGCTTCAACTTATGGCGGAGCAAAGTTCCCTTTTCCAGACCGTCCACGAAGGTGGCCATAGCGTTATAACCGTGCACCCTTGCGTAGGAATTTTTCATATCCAGAGAGAGAGGTAAGCACGAGAGGTTTCATCTTTTTCTTGCACACACCGTTGTAGGTCTCCAACAGTGCAGGGACGTTTGTACATGCCCTTGAAATTTTTTGTGAACGCTTCATGCATGTCCAACCAATTCCATATTGATTTCTCCGATAAGTCATTGATCCATTGTCGAGTGGTGGCGGTCAACATGAGTGGGAGTTACTTGACAGGGACATTGGGGTTTCCCCCTACGATGTGAATCGCTTCGTTGTAGTCCTACAACCACGTTGCTGGCCTAGCAGTGCCGTTGTAGGGCTTGATGGTCTTGTCTATCCGGAGGCCCTTGGGGTAAGTTGTGGCCTGTATTACTGGTCCAAAACAACGTGGCCCAAGGTATGGGAGCTCCCGAGCTTCTTGCATCTTGTCCAGTTGTGAACGTGCGTCATATGGCTCTAGCTGCTTCCCTTTTCCGTCATGGGGAGGGGAGTTGTAGCACGATTTGTGCGATCCTCCATGTCCTCCGCCATGATGGCTGCTAGGTGGCGACGGTGGCGGTGGAGGCGGTGGGTTAGCCTTCTTGCTATGTCCCTCCTCCGACTCTTCACGCTTGTCACGGTTGCTTGTCGGACGTGGCGGTTCCTTATGGGACATGCTCCTGTGTCGTTCATTTCCGTTGTACTCTACGGCATGTCGGGGCTGCTCACCCTAGTCGCGTATAACGATATCCGCCTGGGGATGCCTTGGCGGTGGCATGCTTGTACGGTGGCGCGGCTCTGGTTCCTCGTGACGCCGAGATGGTGGTGGAAGTGGCGACCGGCGGGGATGAGCCTTTTCTCCGTGATCAGAAGATATGGGGATGGCGTCGGTCCTATTGTGTGCCTCCTTTCGTCTTCACTTTGTGGAGCTTGTGTGGGATCCCTCGTCACGAGGAGATTTTGGCCTTCTGCGGCTGTTCAGGGTCGACTGGCAAAGCTCCGAGTTGGACTCAAGCCTCTGCGAGGTAGCCTTTTCCTGTTGCTTGCATGCCTTAGCGATGAGGTCGTACACCTGAGCAACTGCTTCTGGCGACCTATCCTGCTCCAGGAGGTTCATGGCGATGATGAGGTTGAGGGCAGGAGTTGGCATTCACGCCTCCCCTCTGGATCAATGTAGGGGGTGGCCTTTGTCGGCTTGGACCCGTCATATCCCAACATGTGCCGAACACCGGGATCTTCGATGACGTGAGCTGGCAGTTTCTTTTCCTTTTGTTTTAATAGCAATTGCTTGTACTCAGCCTCCATAGCTCTTGCCGCCTTAATGGATTGTTGCGCCTTAGACATGTCTTCGTCCAGCTTAGTTTCTTGCTCCGCGATGCACCTGGCCTCCGCTAAGATTGCCGCGCGCTTTCCATCAAGCTCAGTAACACTCTGGATATGGGTGACGATGATAGGCTCAACGAGGAGTGCGCCGTAAATTGCCTTATCGGCGGGAGTAGCCAGTGGTTTGCCAGCTGCGGACGTTGACGGGGGCATTGGCGGCTGATTTGATTGTCGGGCGGTACTGGAGGTCGTGGTGAGTTCCTGCGCCGGTTGCGGGCGGAAGACCAGAGGAGGCATGGCTTTGGCCAGAGCCGGAGGCTCGGCGGCTTTCTTAGCTGCTGCTGCTCTGGTAACCGCGGGTGTGGGCAGAGCTCTCTCATGTTTCGGTTCCTTTCTGTCTTCTTCCATCACGCTCCCAATGGCGACTAGAACCTGGTGGGAAGTGTTGGTCTTCTCGGCGTGCTCCTCCTTCTCGATCTCCTGCTCGATCTCCCTCATAACAACATTGTATTCCTCCGAGTTAGCGTCCGATCCACCGCCATCCATATTGATGTCGGCGTTAGCACGTCGAGGATGGAGTCGGAGATGGCTTCGGTATTGGCGATGTCGGATGTGGAGGGTGATGGAGGCAGGCCGTTGTTGTTGTTTCCTCCGGCTTCCGGCCCAGGTATAGCGTGGGGGTTCTCCTTAGCGTCCGCATATTAGTTGACGATGGTGACCATCTCACCAAGGGTGAGAGGACCTGCGGCCTGTCGCCTTTCGAGGGTATGCCGGAGGAGTGTTCCGGGTGTGAGCCCTTCCATGAAGTGGTACACGAGCTCGTCGGCGTGGTCGCCCTCTAGGGTTTCCCTCACCCTCATCCATCTGGCGAGGTATTCATGGGGAGGTTCTCTGTCCCTTTGAACACATCTGGCCAGATCAAAGATGGTGACTACGCCGACAAAGGGTGACCTGCGCATCTCTAACGCTCGCGGAAGCCAAGCGGATTTGCGGGGTCCTTCCACCATTATATCCTGCATAGGGGCGGTTTGGGTGGGCCTTGAATTTTCCTGATCCGAGCCAGCATACTCCAACGAAAGGTATGGCCCAGATCCTTCCGCGAACGTGTCCTTCTCATAGGCGGTCCATGCGGGGCTTGACGAGTTTCCTACTTCCTGGGAGCTAGGACCCGAGTCGGCTTCACCGATGAAGATGTGGATGTCTCTGAAGGGGATGATGGAGCAGCATGTAGGGTTCGTCTTCGCCGGCACGCAGAACTCATCTGGAGGGACGATTGGAACGTTGCCAGAGACAAGAACGCGTCCGATGGCTACGGTGTCACCGATTCCCGCGAAGAGATTGGACCTCGCCCGGTGTAGAGCTTGAATTGCCTCTTGCCCCACGTTGGGCCCCAACTATCGTGGTATTGCCGATGAGTATGCCATGGAGGGGTCCTCATAGTGCGTCTTTAGAGACGTGCGGTAAGGCGGAGAGTTGGAGGGTACGAGGTAACACAGCTTACCAGGTTCAAGTCCCACAACGGTGGCGGAACTCTACTCCTGCTATAAATCATTTTAATGGCAATACACCGAGTTACAGAGATAGGTTCGCTGTGCAAGGTGTTGCATATTGTACGGTGAAATCTTGGTTGTCTTCTTCCCTAAAGGGTCCCGTAGGCCGGTTTATAAAGGAGCCAGGTCCTAGGGTTTATAGGGAAAGGTCCTTGCGGGACAAGGTAAAGAGTCCTACAGTAATATGAACTAGTCTTCCGTGTCTTGTACTCCAAGGCTCCGGGTATGTTGGTGCTCCTGCGTAGACTTCCTTTATTCGGCATGGGCCTCCCTTCTAGATTTGTCTAACTGGGCCGTCCAGCAGGCCATAGGCCTTGCTACCAACTATGGGCCACCCGTGTTAAGCGGATTGGTGACCTGCTATGAGGGTACCCATTTCGCATATCCCCAACATGCTCGGTCGTGCCTCAACGGAGTCAAGGAAGATCGTTGCTGATCTGCAAGCCTAGTTTACCTCGCAAGAGAAGGCTCCATCCACTCGTGAGGGAGAGATTTCTTCTCACGAGGAGGACGTGGTCAAGTGCTAGAAGGATCTTGTTCCCAATCTTGCGTGGCCAGCACTAAGATGGAGAGTGCCCAGCACTACTTCGCTGATGAGAAGGAGGAGAGCTCGTGCCTCCACTGAGATCTTAAGGTTGCCGAACAATCCCGTGATAGATCAACTCGTGAGGTTGACACCCTCAAGGGAGAGCTTTCCATCCTGAAGAGGGATGTTGCTTCCACTTCAGAGGCTCATGAGAGGAGCGAACGACTAGCTCGCGATTGCTGGAGAATTAGAGGAGGTCCTTGTCGAACCAAGGGAACCAGGGGTACCCTGAGTCCCTAGTCGGCTAGGCCCTCAGGCGATTCGTACGGATGCCTCGCGAGGGTCTCGGGAGGAGCCCCTTGCAAGGGCCAAAGACGAATGAGTTCGGGTGCAAAGGGTGACAAACAAGGAGAGGGCGGGGCATAGGATGCTCCACCCCGCTATGCTCCAAATTGTCCCAGGTGTTCAAAGGTGCCCCTGGTAAAGGGCTAAACACCTAGTATGGTGTCTCCCCATTTTGGTGCAAGGGGATCTAGTGGAGATACGTCCCACAAGATCAGACATCATCCATGACCGAAGGCATGAGGAGTACGGGAGCCTCCGAAGCTATATAGGACAGGTACAGGGAAACTAGTCAAGTAGACTGGTCTTCGATGAGCGGCAGTGTGGTGATCCTTCATGCCCTTCATTCAGGGGGAAGAGGCCGAACCACCATATAAAAGGAGTCCTCCTTCTACCTGAGAGGGGGTCGATTCCTAGAACTTGTAACCCTAGACATTGGTTCACCATTGTACCCTTGCAAAGCACCACGAGCAATACAACAAAGCAGATGTGGGAGTTTTACCTCCTCATGAGGGTCCCGAACCTGGGTAAAAACCCCGTGTTAACCTCTTTGTCGTGTGCATCCATTGTCTCCTTCGCCGTCGCAAAGAATCTTGGAACGCGTGATTTAGCCCCCTCTCAAACTCAGGGCTCGGTGGACCCCTATTCCTTCGCGGGACACATCTATGACATCTGCCATGCCAGGTAGGGGGCTGAGGCGCGGTTCGGGGTTTTTCCTCGACTTCAGCGGCGTGGCGATGAGGCCCAACCTCGTTTTCATGTGCCAACTTGCCGTCAACGGTGGAACGACAACGACGCGAAACAACACATAAGCAAGCAACTACGACTCGCAAGGCCGACTGCCTATCAAACAACAGGCAATAGGATGTGTCCATGGCAATATAGAGGCTGCAAGGAGTATAAATGGTGCACGGAAACTAAAGCATTGCAACACGGATAGCAATAGATCAACAGGAGGAAATAAAGACTATAAAAGCAAAATAGGTAGAAAGGGGGAGATGCTCGCCTGGGAAACACTGTCGATACTCGTATCCACTCAACGGCCTAATCCGCAAAGAACTAAAGCACTAAAAGAAACACCGGATGCACTATTTAATACTACGTCAAAAGATCGGGCATGTTCATGATATGATGCATGACATGGGAAAGATGTGATGCAATTAGGCAATATTAAGCGGAACCGGAGTCCCGACAATTAATTAGGAGGTTCATGTTGTTTAGCTACCCCGCAATTTAAATGTTGTAATAACAAGGCAAAACATGGCATCGGTTTGCTACACAAATTTAAACAGGGCCAATATAAGACTAGAATAGCCCGCATATAGTCCCCATATTTATTTATTAGGTGAACCGACTAAAAGCCCCCCAAACCACATGATGATATGTATGCAAGCATGAATAGATTTAATATGCATCGAGGTACATAACATTTATAAAATAGGGGCTCGGAAAAAGGGGGTCACACTTTAGGGTATCGATGATCTTGGGGTTCGCCGAGGGGGTTTGACGGGGTTCAGGGTCAATGGGACCGGTCTTTGGATCAGGGCTTCAGGGTCTCGGCCATCAGATCCGTGAAGAAGGTCATGGCGTTCCAGGAAGGAGACCTTGGCGTTGCGAGAGGAAGGTCTTTGTGTACCGACTTTGTTGACGATGGCGATCTTGGTCCACATCTGCGCGATCTTCGGATATTTATCCTCGATGAGGCGAAACTTGTAAAATGGGGCACCGATGAAATGATGTTCATAGGCATTGGCGTTCTTCTCATGGCCTCACACTATCTCCACACGGTTGCCACTATGTTCTCACAACATAATAGCCAGGGACTCATAACCCACCACACATCTATCGTGCAAGTACTGATCAACCCGTGGCACGGAAATAACAACACAAGGTGTTGGGCGGCAACAAGCAGCGCGGGGCACCGATGGTGGCGACGACGGGACCAAGCGCTATAGAGGGCAGTGCAGCGACGGTGTGCCTGACGGAGGAAGCTGCTAACAACAGGAAGCAGGAGAGGCGCAGCGGCGCTCATGCGGTGGAGGCCGGCGCGGTTGACGACGGGGAGGAACTCGACGACGATCGGTGTAGACGAGAGCTCGAGGTCGTGCTCGATGGTCTCGCACGCGGGTGTAGGGAATAGGTGTGGTGTTGGTCTAGGGTTTCTAGGGTGTGGTTGGTTTTGGGTTGGGCCGGGGTAGTAGCTGGCTAGCTGGGCCACTGGCCTGGCTGGCTGGCTCCTCCGTTACAAAAATATTCTTTATTTTGTTTGTTCATTTATTTTTATACAAAAGACTTTTGCAAATAGTTTTTGACAAACAAAATATCCAAGAAGACCTGGGGTTTATACCTTAAAATAAGAAGGGGGATAATGTAGATAACAAAATAGGGTTTTTAGAAAATAGTTTTTGGCAAAAGATGCATGATGGCATGACGATGCTCGAATGCAATGTGGCATGATGACATGAGCATGTGGTGATGATGATGCACAAAACAGAAACATCAAGTGATTTTCTAGTAGTGATTTTATCGGGGTGCTACATAACTATAGGAGAACTAATTAATCCCTGCCAAATTCATCTTTGTATAATTCTCCAGATCAAAGGTAAGCTTAAAAATTGTTTTCTTTGCCATTTGATCATTTTTTCCGTCCTCATCAATTGTTGCTTAATGCAGTGTGGGCTAGCAGACTAATATGAGGAGCAGAAAGAAGCGCGCACAGTAACGTCGTTTCTTGAATTATTATTTAAACTGAACTAGTCGTGTCGTCTTTATTTATATTTGGTGCGTGCAACATGTATGTGATGGGGTCAGATGGACCAAATTACAACTTTTTAAATATTATTACGTTGGAGTAATTTTTTACCTATGTATGGACGCAGCTACTAGTTCCCATCTCCCTTGGATTCCGGTATCCTCTAGCGCACTCCAAAATTATGGTTGTCCCATCAAGTGCTGGTAGCAGAGTCTGCGTATTGTCCCATCAGATGTGAACGCGCGTACTTTGTTTGTTCAGAATTGGACGTTTTTTGATTAGTTTGAAAGATAGAGAAACCTAAAACATGGCCAATATATGCTCTCATAAAATATTCCTCAAAAAGTATTATTACTCCCTCCGTCTAGAAATAAGTGACTTGAATTTGTTTAGATTCGAATGTATCTAGACATGTTTTGGGTATAGATACATTTAAATATCTAAAAAAGCTAAGTCAGTTATATCTGGACAGAAATAGTACACTATTACAACACGCTCGATCCCTTCTCCTCTGGCGCACTCGAGATTATGACTGTGCCATCAAGTGCTGAGAGCAGAGCCAGCATATTGTCTCGTCCGATATGCCAGGAATGCATGAACTTTATTTTCAGGATCGGACAACTTTCGATTAGTTTCAAAGATAAAGACACCTAAACCATGGCCAACATACATTGATTTTGATGCTAATCAACTATGACTCAAGTGACCCGATCCACAGAGGGCATTAAGATACCGTACATAGATTTAATTTAGGCTTAAGTGGCCCTAATCAACTATGACGCTCTCGCAGTCTCCATCATCGACGACGTTGTCCATGTTGCCATTAGCCTCCTCCGTGTCGGAATCGATGCCGACGTTCTCGGCCGCATTCCTCCTCCTCATGGATTCTTCATGGCGTGCCGCATCGATAATGGTGGAGGTCGCATGCCCAGGCACTACCCAGAAGTGCTGCCTCCCTTCGGGGTTGCCCAGATCCGGGTGGATCTCCCGCCGGTGGGTTCTGCACAACTCAATCAACACCATCTGCTCTTTCTTGAACAACTTTCGCCAGTACGCACTCGTGTGCGAATACGTGCCATTTCCATCTTCCGCTCCGGCAGGTAGCGGAGGCGCTCCTCGATCTGCCTCGCCAACGCGTTGTCTCTCAAGAGCGGCGCGACAGGCACCCTGGCGTAGCTGAGCTCGAAGCCAGCCGGAAGCCTCGCGAACAGATGCGCAAGTATGTCATAGTGGGCGAACATTTGAGCATCATGCAAGCAGAGTTTGGGCCTCTCCCTCTCTAGAGCGATGAAGGAACACGATCTAAGCTTTGGCCTGAAGGTTAAGGGGATAAGGGCAAGGACGTAGGCCCAGTCATGGATGCCACTGCCAATCAGTTCATAGAACAGACTTCTTCTGGATCGCCCTTACGAAGGACATCCTTATCATTCACGCACCCCGATCCAACGACGCCTAACAATCAGGGATCAGGTCTTCTAGAAGCCTGGAGCGGTTGCTGGTTAGTTCCGCGTCCTGATTGTTTGTGGCCAATGGCTATCATTGAAAAGAACAAACATGCAAATGACTCTGGTGGATCCATGTGGTTTATGGAAAGAACACATATGCAATGAATCTAGTGGTGGTTTATGAAATGAACACACACGCAATGACTCTGGTGGTGGTTAATGAAAAGAACACACATGCAAATGACACTGATGGTGGTTTATGAAAAGAAAACACATGCAATAACACTGGTGGTGGTTCCATGTGGTTTATGGAAAGAACACACATGCAATGAATATAGTGGTGGTTTAGGAAAAGAACACACATGCAATGAAACTAGTGGATCCATGTGGTTTATGAAAAGAACAAACATGCAATGACACTAGTGGTGGTTTAGGAAAATAACACACATGCAATGACACTGGTGGATCCATGTAGTTTATGAAAAGTACACACATGTAATGACTCTAGTGGTGGTTTAGGAAAAGAACACACATGCAATGTCTCTAGTTGTGGTTTAAGAAAGGAACAAACATGCAATGACTCTAGTGGTGGTTTATGAAAATGACACACATGCATTATCACTGGTGGATCCATATGATTTAGTAAAATAACACACATGCAATGACAGTAGTGGTGGTTTAGGAAAAGAACACACATGTAATGACACTGGTGGATCCAAGTGGTTTAGGAAAGGAACACACATGCAATGACACTGGTGGTGGTTAATGAAAAGAACACACATGCAAATGAATCTAGTCGTGGATCCATGTGATTTAGTAAAATGACATTGGTGATGGTTTATGAAAAGAACAAACATGCAATGACTCTAGTTGTTGTTCCATGTGGTTTATGGAAAGAACATACATGCAATGAATCTAGTGGTGGTTTAGGAAAAGAACAAACATGCAATGAAATTGGTGGATCCATGTGGTTTATGGAAAGAACACACATGCAATAAATCTAGTGGTGTTTTTGGAAAAGAACACACATGCAATGACACTGGTGGATCCATGTGGTTTATGAAAAGAACAAACATGCAATGACTATAGTTGTGGTTTATGGAAACAACAAAAATGCAATGACTCTGGTGGTGGTTTATGAAATGAACAAACATGTAATGACACTATTGGTGGTTTAGGAAAAGAACACACATGCAATGTCTCTAGTTGTGGCTTAGGAAAGGAACAAGCATGCAATGATTCTAGTGGTAGTTTATGAAAAGGACATACATGCATTGAGACTAGTGGATCCATGTGGTTTAGGAAAATAACACACATGCAAAGATACTAGTGGTGGTTTAGGAAAAGAACACACATGCAAAGACATGCAATGACACTGGTGGATCCATGTGGTTTAGGAAAGGAACACACATGCAATGACACTGGTGGATCCATGTGGTTTAGGAAAGGAACACACATGCAATGACACTGGTGGTGGTTCCATGTGGTTTATGGAAGGAACACACATTCAATGAATATAGTTGTAGTTTATGGAAAGAACACACATGCAATTACACTGGTGGTTGTTTATGAAAAGAACACGCATGCAATGACACTAGTGGTGGTTTAGGAAAATAACACACATGCAATGACACTAATTGTGGTTTGTGAAAATAACACACATGCAATAACACAGCTGGATCCATGTGGTTTATGGAAAGAACACACATATAATGAATCTAGTGGTTGTTTAACACACATGCAATGCCACTGGTGGATCCATGTGGTTTATGAAAAGAACAAACATGCAATGACTCTAATTGTGCTTTATGGAAAAAACACACATGCAACAAATGTAGTGGTGGTTTAGGAAAATAACACACATGCAATGACACTGGTGGATCCATGTGGTTTATGAAAAGAACACACATGCAATGAATCTAGTGGTGGTTTAGAAAAAGAACACACATGCAATGACACTGGTGGATCCATGTCGTTTATGAAAAGAACAAACATGCAATGACTCTAGTTGTGGTTTATGGAAAGAACAAACATGCAATGACTCTAGTGGTGGTTTATGAAAAGGACAAACATGCAATGACACAGGTGGATCCATGTGGTTTATGAAAAGAACAAACATGCAATGATACTAGTGGTTGTTTAGGAAAAGAACACACATGCAAAGTCTCTAGTTGTGGTTTAGGAAAGGAACAAACATGCAATGACTCTATTGGTGGTTTATGAAAAGGACAAACATGCAAATGACTTTGGTGGATCCATGTGGTTTAGTAAAATAACACATATGCAATGACACTAGTGGTGGTTTAGGAAAATAACACACATGCAAAGACATGCAATGACATTGGTGGATCCATGTGGTTTAGGAAAGGAACACACATGCAATGACACTGGTTGTCATCGAAAAGAACACACATGCAAATGACTCTGGTTGATCCATGTGGTTTGTTGAAAGAACACACATGCAATGACACTAGTGGTGCTTTATGAAAAGAACACACATGCAATGACACTAGTGGTAGTTCCAAGTGGTTTATGGAAAGAACACACATGCAATGAATCTAGTGGTGGTTTATGGAAAGAACAAACATGTAATGACACTGCTGGTGGCTTATGAAAAGAACAAACATGCAATGACTCTAGTTGTGGTCTATGGAAGGAACATCCATGCAATGAATCTAGTGGTGGTTTAGGAAAAGAACAAACATTCAATGAAATTGGTGGATCCATGTGGTTTACGGAAAGAACACACATGCAATGAATCTAGTGGTGTTTTTGGAAAAAGAACACACATGCAATGACACTGGTGGATCCATGTGGTTTATGAAAAGAACAAACATGCAATGTCTCTAGTTGTGGTTTATGGAAACAACACAAATGCAATGACTCTAGTGCTGGTTTATGAAAAGAACAAACATGCAATGACACTAGTGGTGGTTTAGGAAAAGAACACACATGCAATGTCTCTAGTTGTGGTTTAGGGAAGGAACAAACATGCAATGACTCTAGTGGTGGTTTATGAAAAGGACATACATGGATTGAGACTAGTGGATCCATGTGGTTTAGGAAAATAACACACATGAAAGATACTAGTGGTGGTTTAGGAAAAGAACACACATGCAAACACATGCAATGACACTGGTGGATCCATGTGGTTTAGGAAAGGAACACACATGCAATGACACTGGTGGCAGTTTATAAAAAGAATACACATGCAATGACACTGGTGGTGGTTCCATGTGGTTTATGGAAAGAACACACATTCAATGAATATAGTTGTAGTTTATGGAAAGAACACACATGCAATTACACTGGTGGTGGTTTATGAAAAGAACACGCATGCAATGACACTAGTGGTGGTTTAGGAAAATAACACACATGCAATGACACTAGTTGTGGTTTGTGAAAATAACACACATGCAATAACACTATTGGATCCATGTGGTTTATGGAAAGAACACACATATAATGAATCTAGTGGTTGTTTAACACACATGCAATGCCACTGGTGGATCCATGTGGTTTATGAAAAGAACAAACATGCAATGACTCTAGTTGTGGTTTATTGAAAGAACACACATGCAACGAATGTAGTGGTGGTTTAGGAAAAGAACACACATGCAATGACACTGGTGGATCCATGTGGTTTATGGAAAGAACACACATGCAATGAATCTAGTGGTGGTTTAGAAAAAGAACACACATGCAATGACACTGGTGGATCCATGTCGTTTATGAAAAGAACAAACATGCAATGACTCTAGTTGTGGTTTATGGAAATAACACACATGCAATGAATCTATTCTGGTTTATGAAAAGAACAAACATGCAATGGCACAGGTGGATCCATGTTGTTTATGAAAAGAACAAACATGCAATGATACTAGTGGTTGTTTAGGAAAAGAACACACATGCAAAGTCTCTAGTTGTGGTTTAGGAAAGGAACAAACATGCAATAACTCTATTGGTGGTTTATGAAAAGGACAAACCTGCAAATGACTTTGGTGGATCCATGTGGTTTAGTAAAATAACACATATGCAATAACACTAGTGGTGGTTTAGGAAAATAACATACATGCAAAGACATGCAACGACACTGGTGGATCCATGTGGTTTAGGAAAGGAACACACATGCAATGACACTGGTGGTGGTCATCGAAAAGAACACACATGCAAATTACTCTGGTTGATCCATGTGGTTTGTGGAAAGAACACACATGCAATGACACTGGTGGTGCTTTATGGAAAGAACACACATGCAATGACACTAGTGGTAGTTCCAAGTGGTTTATGGAAAGAACACACATGCAATGAATCTAGTGGTGGTTTATGGAAAGAACACACATGCAATGACACTGGTGGTGGTTTATGAAAAGAAGAAATAGGCAATGACTCTAGTTGTGGTTTATGGAAAGAACATACATGCAATGAATCTAGTGGTGGTTTAGGAAAAGAACAAACATGCAATGAAATTGGTGGATCCATGTGGTTTATGGAAAGAACACACATGCAATGAATCTAGTGGTGTTTTTGGAAAAGAACACACATGCAATGACACTGGTGGATCCAAGTGGTCCATACATGCAATGAATCTAGTGGTGGTTTAGGAAAAGAACAAACATGCAATGAAATTGGTGGATCCATGTGGTTTATGGAAAGAACACACATGCAATGAATCTAGTGGTGTTTTTGGAAAAGAACACACATGCAATGACACTGGTGGATCCAAGTGGTCTATGAAAAGAACAAACATGCAATGACTCTAGTTGTGGTTTATGGAAACAACACAAATGCAATGACTCTAGTGGTGGTTTATGAAAAGAACACACATGCAATGTCTCTAGTTGTGGTTTAGGAAAGGAACAAACATGCAATGACTCTAGTGGTGGTTTATGAAAAGGACATACATGCAAATGACTCTGGTGGATCCATGTGGTTTAGTAAAAGAACACACATGCAATGACACTAGTGGTGGTTTAGGAAAAGAACACACATGCAAAGACATGCAATGACACTGGTGGATCCATGTTGTTTAGGAAAGGAACTGATACGTCGTAAACGTATCTACGATTTTTGATGTTCCATGCTTGTTTAGTATCTACTTTCTTATGTTTTGTTCATACTTTGAGGTATTTTTATACATTTTCTGGAACTAACCTATTGACTAGATGCTACCGTGTCAGTTGCCTGTTTTATGTTGTTTTTGGTTTCAGAAAAGCTAGAAAAGAAATATTCTCGGAATTGGACGGGACAAAAGCCAAAGTTCCTATTTTACCGGAAGACTCACGGAGCCCAAAGCAGAGACGGAGGAGGGACAGTGCCTGGCCACACCATATGGTGGTGCGGGTCACCTCCAGCCGCGCCACTAGGCGGTGTGGGCCCCTCAGGCCTCCACCGACGTTGCCCCTTTGCCTATATATTCCCCCCGGGACGAAAACCCTAAGTACTAGATTAGAATTCCACGAAAAGTTCCACAGCGCCACCACCACCGAAGAGGAGATTCGGGGGACAGAAGTCTTTGTTCCGGCACCCTGCCGGGACGAGGAAGTGCCCCCGGAGCCATCTCCATCACCGTTGCTGATTCCCATGATGAGGAGGGAGTAGTTCTCTCTCGAGGATAAGGGCTCTACAAGTAGCTATTTGTTCACCTCTCTCTCTATGCATGATCTTATTGAGATCATGAGGTTTGTAATCTATAGATCTATTCTGCTACTCAAGTGCTTTAATTAATCTCTGCTTATCCCCACGTGTGTGAAGTTCACAGTGTACACACCGTGTGGCACTTTGGCTAAGGTTATAGAAATACTTATCATGAGTATAGTTTGAGTTGGATGTCTCGATGAGATTGTGGTGTTTGCTAGATGGGGAATGTGAACTTTAAGGTGTGCTGTTATACCCCTACATCGTCCAACCGGAGAGTAGTTGAGGGTAGCATCATGAAGAGAAGATATTTATATGAGAGTGTCCACTAGTGAAAGTATGATCCCTAGGCCTTGTTTCTAAGCATCGAAACACCGTTTACAATCAGTCTTGTGTTGTCTATGCACTTCTATTCTTGTAGACAGTTGTTGGGACTCCAAGTGAGAGGTTTGTAGAACAGCAGCAAGTTTTCCCTTAAGTGGATTACCCAAGGTTTATCAAACTCAGGGAGGAAGTGGTCAAAGGTATCCCTCTCAAGCAACCCTGCAATCAAGATACAAGAAGTCTCTTGTGTCCCCAACACACCTAATACACTTGCCAGGTGTATAGGTGCACTAGTTCGGCGAAGAGATAGTGAAATACAAGTGGTATGGATAATTATAAGTGGTAACGGTGCAAGAAAATAGCTTTGATGGCGCGTGCTAGATGCTAAAGGAAAAGTGAAATAAAGATAGCAGCAAGCAAACATGTAACATATCTAGTTGCAAACGGTGTTTCAATGTTTAGAAACAAGGCCTAGGGATCATACTTTCACTAGTGAACACTCTCATATAAATATTTTCTCTTTATGATACTACTCTGAACTACTCTCCGGTTGGACACTCTAATCCATGGTAGGGCTATAACATCACTCCTCAAAGTTCGCTTTCCCCATCTAGATAACCCCACACTGTCACCTTGAGCTCTAGATGGTTCCAACAAACACAACAATTTCATAGAAACATCCAACTCCAAATATAACTCATAACAAGTAATTGTAATCTCTAGCCTAAGTGCCACCATGGTGTGCACGCTGTCACTTTCACACACATGGGGAGAGCAGAGATCTATTAAATCACTTGAGTAGCAAGGTAGATCTACTTGATTACAAAGCTCATGATCACAATATGATCATGCATAGAGAGAGAGATGAACACATAGCTACCGGTAGAACCCTTAGCCCTGAGGAAGACCTACTCCCTCCTCATCATGTGAATCAGCAACGGAGATGGAGATGGTGGTGGAGATCGATGGAGATGACTCCGGGGGCAATTCCCCATCCCAGCAGGGTGCCAGAACAGAGTCTTTCTGTACCCCGAATCTCCCCTTTGGTGGCGGCGGCGCTGTGGAACTTTTCGTGGCTCGAGGCTCGATTCTTTAGGGTTTTTGCATCGGAGGATTCTTATAGGCGAAAGGGCGATGTTAGAAGGTGGACCAGGGGCCCACACCACCTGGTGGCGTGCCTAGCGGGGATCCGTGCCACCACATGGTTTGGCCAGCCCCTGGCCCCTCTCCATCTCGTCTTCTGTCTCCTTGAGGCTTCCGGTAAAATATCGACTATGGCTTTTCTGGCTTTTTTTTGGAACCAAAAACAGCAGAAAACAGGCAACTGGCACTGTGGCATCTTGTTAATAGGTTAGTTCCAGGAAATGTGTAAAAATACTCCAAAGTGTGGACAAAACATAAGAAAGTAGATATAAAACAAGCATGAAACATCAAAAATTATAGATACGTTTGTAACGTATCAACATCCCCAAGCTTAACTCCCACTCGTCTTCGAGTAGGTAAGTGATAAAAAGAAAGAATAATTTTTTAGGTGACATGCACCATCATAATTTTGATCAAAGTATTTGTAGAACATTGATAGCTAGGATCATATTACTTTAACATGGCATGAAAGATATAGTTCTAACAATAAGACATAGCAACTATGTTGTAACATGAAAAGGTACAAACAAATAATTCATGAAGAACAATACTTTGCAAGACGTTTGTTTGTTTCACATAAAGAAAGCATAATGAGAATGGTATTCATCTTGTCCCTCATAGTGTAGCAAAACATAAATGCATAGGACACCTTCAAAGTTCATAAGGGTGACAATGCACATTAAACTAAGAACAAGCAATATCAACATTATGAATCAATCAATAAGTCTTGGGACAATGCACATTAAACTAAGAATGACCACTATGCTCTCTCAATAGGTGCATAAAGATAGAACATGGAGACTCAACATAAAAGTAAAAGAAAGTCCTTCATAGAAGGAAGCAGGTATTCAAGTCTCATAAAGAGCTTCCAAAAATTATGGTACTAATTAGCTTTAAGCTCTCATTGCCCATATCATAAGCATCTTGAAGTGATTAAGGCTAAATTGAACAAACTATGGAGTATATGCTTGACAAAGTATAGTTGGCAATCTCATGTCCCTTGAATACGAGGGTTTCTCCTCATGATAATCAAGTTTAGTTACTCGTAAGTTCATGTCATAGTAAGTACATGTGTATCATAGAGAACCTCCAATGGGGTACCCCTTGCCCGTTGATACGGAAGAATCCCCATATCAAAATGACAAGGGAAGCAGACAATAAACATCTCAGCAATCTTCTTATTTACCATGGGAAAATGGTGCTTTTTTCTCTCTTTCCACTTTTCTCATCTTTTTTCTCTTTTTCTCTTTTTCTCAATCTCTATCTCTTTTTTTATCAGAAAAATGCTTCATAGATTGCTCATTATGGTTACGCTGCAGGTTTCCACCATGATTAGGCATGGATTAGACCAGCGGCCCAGGCGTTTCTCTAACACACATACATAAATCCATGGACTTACAAGCTCCCCTTTCATTTCACACCGACGACATCCATAAACAAAAGAGCATGATATCAACTGGGTACAATGTACAAGTGCAAAGTTGAAAGTGTTCCCCATGACAGCATGGTTCTGCTAATGCCCAACGTATAAGTGCAAGCATATATAACATAGATGACACAATGGTTCAAGTTTATTAGGGGCAAGAAAAGTAAAGTGTGCCATCAAGTTTGTGAGACCTTTAATCACTAATTTTCACATAACGAGTTTAATTCGAAAGGTAGATAAAAACATGAATATACTTGGAATAGCAAATGCTAATAGGTAGATATGGTGGACTCTTTGGAATAACTTGGCTTTATTTGGAGTTGGAATAATGAGTGGAACTCATGCTTGGCATGGAGGCTAGCAAAAGACTAGGAGCAACCAACTAAGAGAGCAATAATGGCCATAATCATGCAAAACGACAAAACATCATTAATTAAAGCATAAAGTGATATTACAAGTCGAAATCTAAATGATCATAGAGGCTATTGTGACTTGGTATAGTCTTAACATGGTGTGAGCATGCGCCAAGTCAACCCAAATAAAGCATTAAAGGAGAATACCACAATATTATGCTTTAATATGCTAAAACAATGCATGATTCTTGCAAGGCACATTAAGCAAGTCATGCTACAGCTAAAATCACTAAGCATAAAGCCAAAACAATATCAAGCATGACATGACAAAGCATAGGCCATAGTTAAAAACAAGCTCTTTTTACCACTTAAGCATGAACTTTTCCTACTCTCTTCCAATCCAAACCAACCTATTTGAAAACTAATGTATATGAATTAGGGGGTCCAACCAATTTATTCAAGCGAACTAAATGAAAACGAAGACGCTCTAAGAACAACACAACAGTGCATGAAACAATAAAAATGAAGTGTCTAGAAAGACCTGAGATTTTTATTGATGAAGAAGGGGATGCCTTGGGCATCCCCAAGATTTAACGCTTGCACATCTTGAATATTTCTTGGGGCGACACGGGGTGGAATCCACAAGCTTGAGATTTCGTCTATTCTTCATCTTATTACATCATTCTTTCCCTACACCTGAAAATTTCCTTCATACAAAACTTCACACAATCTTTATTAGCAACATTGGTGTACTCAAGATAATAAATCTGTGGGTTCAGTTTCAACACCAATAAAACTTCCATAAAAACACAAGATACTGTAGCACTTCCCTTAAAAAGCTCAATTCCCCAAAAAGAACCCAAAAAGGAATCAACAAGAAGCAAATGCAAATAATGGCAGAAATCTGTCAGAACAGACCATCAGGTAAAAACC
The DNA here is from genome assembly GCA_023614405.1 of Avena insularis. Lineage (NCBI taxonomy): Eukaryota > Viridiplantae > Streptophyta > Magnoliopsida > Poales > Poaceae > Avena > Avena insularis. The sequence goes on from CM042688.1 coordinate 243,347,105, forward strand.
AATTTTTTCAAAGACCTTTTGTTGCTCAAATAGAAAAGTGTTGAACTAACAAAAGTTAGCTAACAACCTAGGGGATTTATCCAGAACATTATGATTAAATCCGACATAAAGAGATTTTTCACGAATTTTTACAGTGAGGCACAAAAATCTGTTTCAGGACAGCACTTCCCCAAATCTTACTTCTCTCTCATTAGAGGTTATTCTTGGCACAAAATCAAAATAAAAAAGGATAAGGAGAGGATATTACAGAAGTAATAAGTTCCAAGACTCAAGAAAACTATTGGGTTATCTCCCAAGAAGTACTTTTCTTTAACGTCTTTAAGTTAGGCATGATAGTTTGAGAAGATGCTCACATAAGAAATATGAATTGAAGTAAAAGAGAGCGTCAAGAAGCAAATTCAAAGCACATTTAAGTTTAACCCACTTCCTATGCATAGAAATCTTGTAAAGAAACATGTCATGAAAGCACAAAGCAACAAGCATAGTAAAGCAAAACAAGTGCAACTTCAAATATTTCAACATAAAGAGGGAAACTTAATATTGTTGAGACACATAAAACCATGTTTCCCCCTCTCATAATAACTTTTAGGGCATCATGAATAAAATTAACAATATAACTATCACATAAAACATCCCTACATGAGCCACATGCATAAAAGAATTAATACTCCCGACATAAACATAGTCTTTCTTATTAATTGTAGTGGGAGAAAATTGAACAAAATTGCTATCATTATTATTCTCATCACCATAATCATCAAATATAGGAGGCATATTGTAATCATAATTAATTTTCTCCTCAATAGTAGGTGGACTGAAAATATCATATTCATTATTGTAATCGTCATATATTGGAGGTGTAGTATCATAATAAGCAATAGAATAATTATCTTCCAAAGTGTGTTAATTTGTAAACATATCATCATTGCAAGGAACATGGATAGCACTAATATTACAGCAATTATTAATATCATCATTTTCATAATTGGTACCGAAGAGATTTTCAATATCAAAAGTAGTGTGCTTTTCCCAATCATGATCACTACTATAGGTAATAGGCATAGGAACATCATCGAGTTTAGACTCATCAAAAACTATACTAGGAGCAACATGCTTAGGGGAAAATACCGTTTCCTCTCTCCTTTTACTCCTCCCCTTCTTCTTTTTCTTCTTCTCTTTAGGAGGGAGAGGCTTGAAAGGAAGCTTCTCCATATACCATGGTTTATTGTTAGAGACAATAGAAGAAACTTTGGAGGATTCCTTCTTTCATTAATAAGATCAAAAGATATATTAGTCTTGTCATATTTTGGTAAAATCTCATCTTTTATAATATTTTGTATGTAAGTATTTGTGTGGCAATTATCAACACAATAAAGATTACAACCATGCAGGACGCTATTCATATCAAAAGAACTCATATTTACCAAAGAGGTTTTTCTTGGTAACTCTTCACACCACAAAAATAACGTAAGTTCATCATGTTGATTAGGAGTGATCATGTCATCACAATACAAACTTGTAGTACTCATTGGATTAGATGGGCTATTATTATGGCCTGAGCATTGAAAATTGAAATGACCCACTTCAAAGCAAAGTTCATAAATAAAAGGATAGAGGGCACAAACTTTTTTACCAAGATCATTTAGAGCCCTAAACCACGTTCTGGTTTTTCATTCCTGGGGGTGATACAATATTCTTCTTAAATTTTATTATTCTCACAAGGTCTATGTATTCCACAAAAATTAACATGCTTATAAGAAATAGTACTTTCAGAGGTTTGAGCATGTTTATTGCTATCATTAATAACAATTTCATTTTCCATGCAAGTCTTTAGAAGGCTCATGATACATGTCCCATTTTTCTTTAGGAGCATTAATATGAGAAGCAAATGCTCTAAAAAAATCAATAAGAATTTGAGGATCAAGACCATATTTAGCACTAAGCTCTTGAAAATCAGCAATTTTAGCGAAAGACTTAATGCAATCATACTCATAGTTTATACCTGGTTCTTTACATTTGTCATTATACCAATCTTCGGTATTGCTTTGAATTTTTTCAAGAAGATCCCACTTAGCTTTGACCTCCTTACTTGTGAAGGATCCCTCTAAACAAGTATCTAGATAGTCCTTGTAATGTCATGAAAGCCTTGCATAGAAATTATTAATAACAATATTACTGGGGAGCTCATGAATGGGACATTTGAGCATTAGTAACTTCAATCTCCCCCATGCTTGGGTACTTTCACCATCATGTGGATGAAAATTATAAATGTAATTCCTATCTTTATGAATTTCATGAGGAGGATAAAATTTAGAGTAAAAGAGAGATTCAAGATCCTTCCACTCGATGATGAGGATCATCTAGTAGATCATACCACTCCATTGGTTTGCCCTTAAGTGAAAAAGGGAATAGCTTCCTCTTAACTTGGTTCATTGAAATACCTGCAAACTTGAACAACTCGCATAATTCATGTATAAAGAGTAAATAATCACCAGGATGGACAGTTCCATCTCCAAAATAACAGTTATTCATATCATGTTCAACAATTTTTATAGGTATTTTAAAAGGGATGCTTTCAGTATGTGGATTTAAAAGATCACAAGTATCACTAGAATTACCACATATGGGAGATAAAGTATCATTAGAGCACGTTTTCTTCTTTAAAGTTGGGGAACTAAAAAGATCATTTTCATAAAAACTAACTTCCCCAAGCTTAGACGTTTCCATAGCATTAGTAACAAAGGTGTTCAAAAGATAAATACTAATAACATTGCTATTAGCATGCAAAGAAAGTTCCATGGTTTTTTTAATTTTATTTTCAGACAATTCATGTTCTATCTTTGGAAAAATACTAAAAAGCTCTCTAATTTTGTTGTTGTTTTCCATTAAACCTAACTAGTGAAAATAAAAACAAGAAACAAAAAGACAAAATTGCAGAATCTAAAGGAAATAACTTCGAGCACTCACACCGGAGGATGTGAGTACCTTTTACCTCCCAAGAACGGCTTTAAAATAGCTTTATTTCTACACACTTCTATTCTTGTAGACAGTTGTTGGGCCTCCAAGTGCAGAGGTTTGTAGAACAGTAGCAAGTTTTCCCTTAAGTGGATTACCCAAGGTTTATCGAACTCAGGGAGGAAGTGGTCAAAGGTATCCTTCTCAAGCAACCCTGCAATCAAGATATAAGAAGTCTCTTGTGTCCCCAACACACCCAATACACTTGTCAGGTGTATAGGTGCACTAGTTCCGCGAAGAGATAGTGAAATACAAGTGGTATGGATAATTATAAGTGGTAACGGTGCCAGAAAATAGCTTTGATGGCGCGTGGTAGAGACGAAAGGAAAACTGAAATAAAGATAGTAGCAAGCAAACATGTAACGGATCTGGTTGAAAATGGTGTTTCAATGTTTAGAAACAAGGCCTAGGTATCATACTTTCACTAGTCAACACTCTCATATAAATATCTTCTCTTTATGATACTACTCTAGACTACTCTTCGGTTGGACACTCTAATCCATGGTAGGGCTATAACAACACTCCTCAAAGTTCGCTTTCCCCATCTAGATAACCCCACACTGTCACCTTGAGCTCTAGATGGTTCCAACAAACACCACAATTTCATAATAACATTCAACTCCAAATATAACTCATAACAAGTAATTGTAATCTCTAGCCTAAGTGCCACCATGGTGTGCATGCTGTTACTTTCACACACATGGGGAGAGCAGAGATCTATTAAAGCACTTGAGTAGCAACGTAGATCTACTTGATTACAAATCTCATGATCACAATATGATCATGCATAGAGAGAGATGAACACATAGCTACCGGTAGAACCCTTAGCCCCGAGGAAGAAGTACTCCCTCCTCATCATGGGAATCAGCAACGACGATGGAGATGGAGGTGGAGATCGATGGAGATGGCTCTGGGGGCAATTTCCAGTCCCGGTAGGGTGCCGGAACAGAGACTTTCTGTCCCCTGAATGTCCCCTTCAGTGGCGGTGGCGCTGCGGAACTTTTCATGGCTAGAGGCCCGATTCTTTAGGGTTTCTGCATCAGAGGCTTCTTATAGGCGAAAGGGCAATGTCATAGGGTGGACCAGGGGCCCACACCACCAACTGGTGCGGCCAGGGGGACCCACGCCACCACATCGTGTGGCCAGCCCCTCGTCACTCTCTGTCTTGTATTCTGGCTCCGTGAGGCTTCCGGTAAAATATCGACTTTGGCTTTTGTCCGGTCCAATTCCAAGAATATTCATTTTCTGGATTTTCTGGAACCAAAAACAGCAGAAAACTGGCAACTGGCACTGTGGCATCTTGTTAATAGGTTAGTTCCAGAAAATGTGTAAAAATACTCCAAAGTGTGGACAAAACATAAGATAGTAGATATAAAACAAGCATGGAACATCAAAAATTATAGATACGTTTGCAACGTATCATCCTGTTACATGTTTGCTTGTTGCCACTCTTATTTCAGATTGAAGTTACCACTTATAATCATCCATATTACTTGCATTTCACTATCTCTTTGCCAAACTAGTGCACCTATACACCTGACAAGTGTATTGGGTGTGTTGGAGACACAAGGGACTTCTTGTATCTTGATTTCAAGGTTGCTTGAGAGGGATACCTTTGACCACTTCCTCCCTGAGTACGATAAACCTTGGGTGATCCACTTAAGGGAAACTTGCTGTTGTTCTACAAACCTCTACACTTGGAGGCCCAACACTGTCTACAAGAATAGAAGCGTGCATAGACATCAAGCTATTTTTTGGCGCCGTTTCCGGGGAGGTAAGGTAAAAGGTACTCACATCCTCTGGCTACTAAGCTATCTCCTAGTACTGTAGCTAGTGTGTGAGTGCTCGAAGTTATTTCCTTTAGACTCTGCAATTATATCTTTTTGTTTCTTGTTTTTATTTTCACTGGTTAGGCTTAATGGAAAAAAAAATAAAACAAATAGAGAGCTTTTTAGTATTTTTCCTAAGGTAGAACATGAATGGTTTGAAGAGAAAATTAAAAAACCTATGGAACTTTATTTGCATGCTAATAGCAATATTATTAGTATGAATCCTTTGAATAGCATTATTGCTAATTCTATGTAAAAGTCTAAGCTTGGGGAAGCTGGTTTTGATGAGCATGATATTTTTAGTCCCCCAAGCATGGAGGAGAAAATTTACTTTGATGATACTATACCTCCAATATATGATGATTACAATGATGAGTATAATATTTTCAATCCACCTACTATTGAGGAGAAAATTAATTATGATTACCATATGCCTCCTATATTTGATGATTATGGTGATGAGAATAATAATGATAGCTATTTTGTGGAATTTTCTCCCACTACAATTAATAAGAATGACTATGCTTATGTGGAGAGTAATAATGATTATATGCATGTGGCTCATGATAATAATGTTTTCTGTGATAGTTATATTGTTAATTTTATTCATGATGCTACTGAAAGTTATTATGAGAGAGGGAAACATGGTTTTATGTGCCTCAACAATATTAAGTTTTCCCCTCTTTATGTTGAAAATTTTGAAGTTGCACTTGTTTTGCTTTCCTATGCTTGTTGCTTTGTGCTTTCATGACTTGTTTCTTTACAAGATTATTTTTCATAGGAAGTGGGTTAGACTTAAATGTGTTTTATATTTGCTTCTTCATGCTCTCTTTTACTCTAAATTGATATTTCTTATGTGAGCATCATTGAAATTATCATGTCTATCTTAATGGCTATAAATAAAGAGCTTTTGGGAGACAACCCATTTTTTTTCACTTTCAGTTTATTTTTGTTTTGTTGAGTCTTGGAAGTTATTGCCTTTGTAATAACCTCTCCTTATCCTTTTTGTTTTGTTTTTGTGCCAAGAATAACCTCTAATAAGAGAGAAGTAAGACTTGGGAAAGTTGTTGTCCCGAAGCACATTTCTGTGCGTCACTATAATTTTTTTTGAAAAATCTCAGTACGTCTGATTGAGCTACAATTTCCTGTGCTTATGCCCCAGGCTATTATCTAACTTTCATTAGTTTATCACTTTTCGATTTGAGCAACATAAGGTCTTCGAAAAAATTGTTTTTTACCTGCTAGTCTGTTTTGACAGATTTCTGCCATTATTTGCATTTCCCTCTTAATCTCTTTCTCTTTGAGTTCTCTTTGATCATTGAACTTTTTAAAGGAAGTGCTACAGTACCTTGTGTTTTAATGGATGTTTTACTTGTGTTGAAATTAAACCAAAGACTTATTATCTTTAGTACACTAATGTTGTTAATGAAGATTGTGTGAAGTTTTGTATGAAGGAAATTTTAAAGTGTAGGGAAGAACAATGTGATAAGATGAAGTATGGACAAAAGCTCAAGCTTGGGGATGCCACCCGTGTTACTCCAAGAAATATTCAAGAAGTACAAGCGTCAAATCTAGGGGATGCCCAAGGCATCCCCTTCTTCATCAATAAAATCTCAGGTTTTCTTCCAAAACACTTCATTTTTATTGTTTCATGCACAACTGTATTTTTCTTGGAGCATCTTTGTTTTTGTTTTTAGTTTTATATTATTTGGTTTGCTTAAATAAGTTGGTTGGGATCCCAACACACTTCATTTGGAGAGAGACACACCCATTATTCATTGCCTAGAACACTCTAGTTTTCACTCTTATTGTTCTGCGAGTGTTCTCCATTGCTAGCACTGCGTTTAGCTTTAGTTTTCAATTAGTGTTGGAAAAGAGTGGGAAGTTTCATGCTTATAGTGGTACAAAAGGAGTCTTTTTTTTAATATGGCCTAGACTTTATCATGTCATGTTTGATATTGCTATGACTTTATGCTTAGTGATTATTGCTATAGCATGACTTGTTACAAACAATTGAGATTGCTTAATCTGTGTTGAAAGAATCATGCGTTGTTTTACCATATAAAAGCATAATATTGTGGTATTCTCCTTTGATGCTTTATTTGGGTTGAGTTGGTGCATGCTCACACCATGTTAAGACTATACCAAGTCACGATAGCCTCTATGATCATTTAGTTTTCGACTTGTAATATCACTTCATGCTTTAATTAATGATGTTTTATCGCTTTTCATGATTATGGACATTATTGCTCTCTTAGTTGGTCGCTCCCAGTCTTTTGCTAGCCTCCATACCAAGTATGAGTTCCACTCATGCTTCCAACTCCAAATAAAACCAAGTTATTCCAAAGAGTCCACCATACCTACCTATTAGCATTTGCTATTCCAATTATATTCATGTTTCTATCTACCTTTCGAATTAAACTTGTTATGTGAAAATTAGTGATTAAATCTCTCACGAACTTGATGGCACAGTTTACTTTCTTGCACTTAATAAACTTTAACGATTGTGCCCATCTATATTGCGTATATGCTTGCGTTTTGTAAGTTGTGAATTAGTAGAACCATGTTATCATGGGGAATGCTTTCAACATTGCATTTTATTTAGTTGATATCATGTTCTTTTTCTTATGGATCCCGGCGGTGTGAAATGAAAGGGGAGCTTTTAAGGCTCATGGAGTTCGTATATGTGTTAGAGAAACGCCTAGGCGGCTGGTTTAAGCCATGCCTAATCATGGTGGAAACCTGCAGCGTAACCATAGTGAGCAATATATGAAGCATCCTCTATAAAAAAACCTATGCAAATAGAAAGAAAAGAAAGATAGAAAAAAAGCCTATGCAAATAGGAAATAAAAGGATTGCTGAGATGCTCATTGTCTACTTGCCTTCTCATTTTGATATGGGGAATCTTCTGTATCATCAGGCAAGGGGTACCCTGTTGTTGATTCTCTATGATATGCATGTACTTACAATGACAAGAACTTACCTATGACTAAACTTGAGTAGCATGAGGAACGGTACTCGTAAGTAAGGGGCATGAGATTTTCAGCTTATAACTTGTCAAGCATATCCTCATATTTCTTCACTTTAACCTTAATCACCTAAAGATGCTTATGATAAGGGCAATGAGAGCTGAAAGCTAATAAGTACCATAATTCGAAGATCTTTATGAGACTTGAATCCCTACATCCTACTATGAAGGGCCTTTCTTTTAATCTTATGTTGAGTCTCCATCTTCTATCTTTATGCACCTATTGAGAGAGCATAGTGGCCATTCTTAGTTTAATGTGCATTGTCCCAAAACTTATTGATTGATTCATAACTTTGATATTGCTAGTTCTTAAATTATTTGTATCTAGTCACCCTTATGAACTTTGAAGGTGTCCTATGCATTTATGTTTTGCTACACTATGAGGGACAAGCTGAATACCATTCTCATTATGTTTTCTATAAGTGAAACAAACAAACGTCTTTCAAAGCATTGTTATTCATGAATCTTTTATTTGTACCTTTTCATGATATAACATAGTTTCTATGTCTTATTGTTAGAACTATATCTTTCATGCTATGTTAAAGTACTATGATCCCAGCTATCAATGTTTTACAAATACCTTGATCAATATTATGATGGTGCATGTCACCTAAAAAATTATTCTTTTTAATCACTTACCTACTCGAGGACGAGCAAGAGTTAATCTTGGGGATGTTGGTACGTCATAAACGTATCTATAATTTTTGATGTTCCATGATTATTTAGTATCTACTTTCTTATGTTTTGTTCATACTTTGAGGTATTTTTATACATTTTCTGGAACTAACCTAATGACAAGATGCCACAGTGCCAATTGCTTGTTTTCTGTTGTTTTTTTGTTTTAGAAAATCCAAAAAATAAATATTCTCGAAATTGGACGGGACAAAAGCCAAAGTTCCTATTTTACTGGAAGACTCACAGAGCCCAAAGCAGAGACGGAGGAGGGCCAGGGCCGGGCCACACCATATCGTGGCGCGGGTCACCTCTGGCCGTGCCACCAGGGGTGTGGGCCCCTCAGGCCTGCACCGACCTTGCCCCTTCGCCTATATATTCCCCCCGGGACGAAAACCCTAAGTACCAGACCAGAATTCCATGAAAAGTTCCGCAGCGCCACCGCCACTAAAGAGGAGATTCGGGGGATAGAAGTCTCTATTCCGGCACCCTTCCAGGACGGGGAAGTGCCCCCGGAGCCATCTCCATCGACTCCACCGCCATCTCCATCGCCGTTGCTGATTCCCATGATGAGGAGGGAGTAGTTCTCTCTCGAGGCTAAGGGCTCTACAAGTAGCTATGTGTTCATCTATCTATCTCTATGCATGATCTTATTGAGATCATGATCTTTGTAATCTATAGATCTATTCTTCTACTCAAGTGCTTTAATTAATCTCTGCTTATCCCCACGTGTGTGAAGTTGACAGTGTGCACACCGTGTGGCACTTTGGATAAGGTTATAGAAATACTTATCATGTGTATAATTTGCGTTAGATGTCTCTATGAGAATATGGTGTTTGTTGGAACCATCTAGCGCTAAAGGTGATAGTGATGGGTTATATAGATGGGGAATGCAAACTTTAATGCGTGCTGTTATAGCCCTATATCGTCCAACTGGAGAGTAGTTTAGGGTAGCAACATGAAGAGAAGATATTTATATGAGAGTGTCCACTAGTGAAAGCATGATCCCTAGGCCTTATTTCTAAGCATTGAAACACCAATTACAATCAGTCTTGTTAAATGTTTGCTTGTTGCCACTCTTATTTCAGATTGCAATTACCACTTATAATCATCCATATTACTTGTATTTCACTATCTCTTCACCGAACTAGTGCACCTATACACCTGACACGTGTATTGGGTGTGTTGGGGACACAAGAGACTTCCTGTATCTTGATTGCAGGGTAGCTTGAGAGGGATACCTTTGACCACTTCCTCCCTAAGTTCGATAAACCTTGGGTGATCCACTTAAGGGAAACTAGCTGCTGTTCTACAAACCTCTGCACTTGGAGGCCCAACACTGTCTACAAGAATAGAAGCGTGCATAGACATCAGCAACACACATGCACTAACATTGGTGGTGGTTAATTGAAAAGAACACACATATAAATGACTCTAGTTGTGGATCCATGTGGCTGAGTAAAATTACACTAGTGGTGGTTTATGAAAGGAATACACATGCAATGACTCTAGTTGTGGTTCCATGTGGTTTATGAAAAGGACAAACATGCAATGACTATAGTTGTGGTTTATGAAAAGAACACACATGCAATGACTCTAGTTGATCCAAGTGGTTTATGAAAAGACCACACATGCAATGACACTAGTGGTGGTTTAGGAAAGGAACACACATGCAATGACACTAGTGGTGGTTTAGGAAAAGAACACACATGCAAATGACTCTGGTGGATCCATGTGGTTTATGGAAAGAACACACATGCAATGAATGTAGTGGTGGATCCATGTTGTTTATGGAAAGAACACACATGCAATGGCACTAGTGGTGGTTTATTAAAAGAACTCACATGCAATGACACTGGTGGTGGATCCATGTTGTTTAGTAAAATAACACACATGCAATGACACTAGTGGTGGTTTAGGAAAAGGACAAACATGCAATGGCACTGATCGATCCATGTGGTTTATGAAAAGAACAAACATGCAATGACACTAGTGGTGGTTTAGGCAAAGAAGACACATGCAAAGACACTAGTGGTGGTTTAGGAAAAGAACACACATGCAATGACTCTACTTGTGTGTTGGGGGGATACCCCCGGGTAGGGTCACTCCAGGGTATAAGGGCCGAGTTAGCCGAGGTTAGGCAAGGTCAAAGTCGATGCTGGCCGAGTCACCTCAAGGTAGGCCGGATCACGGAGTAACCCGGACCAGGGGGGCGCCTAACGTTATCTCATCCGACTTAAGAAGTAAGTCGGAAATGCTTGTCTAACTTGTATGCAGGAACAGGTGTGGCCGGATCTACTATGATCTGGATCCTCGCTTAGCTTCTAGGAGAAGGAAGGAATCTCTCTGGTCAAAAAAGAAGGTCCGGTACGTACTGGATGAGCGAATAAAGCAAGGGCAGGACCACCGGGTCGTGGCCGACAAGGGTGACGACGCTCACGTCGGCTGACGTCGCTAAAGCATGTGTGACGTGGGGGAAAAGCACCCCGGTCAGGTTACCACTTTGGGAGGGGGCATGTTCTTAGGAATATGCCTCCACATATGCCCTAGGCCAGGACTGAACCACCTCTATATAAGGGGAGTTAGGGTTCTAGTAGAGGGGGTTGGGAAAATAGAGGTTGGCAGAATTCTAGTTAGTTGAGCACTAGTGGATCTAGGGTTCTTGGGCAAGATAGTAGGCAAGAGTAAGAGAGCACCTACTTCCTCCTCTCGCCAATACAGCTCAAGGAGCATTTGTAATCTTGAAGAGATAGCAATACAAACTTCTGTGTGGAGAATCACTCTACTATCCCTCCCTGGATTCCCCTAGCGCATATTAGTCCCCACCTTTAGTCTATCCATGGCATCTGCCATGACACCACCACAATAGTTGGCGCCCACCGTGGGGATAGCGGCGCTAGCAGGGGCGAAGATCCGGACGGGAAACTTCATCGGCACCAGCGAACGCATCGTCTTTGGGCTCGTTCAGCGCTTTGGAGCTCTGGATTTCGTCAGTGACAACGCTGGCTGCTTCGGCACGCGCCTGCTTCTGCGCAACGGCCTCTTCGTCAAGCTCGGCGCACACAAGGTCTACGTTGCTGTGGACGTCTTGTGCGTTCACCCGCGTCGTGTCGTCGATGCGGGGGAACCACCCCTCACTGTGGCTCGCGGGGCGCGTATCGCTCGCTCCCCGGATCACGCGGAGGTGATGATGATCGCCAGTGCAAAGCGCGCAAGGATCCAGCGCCAGACCCGGAGGTAACACCTAAGGCACCGAGGAAAGGTAGAGGACCTCCCCTAGGGAGGCCTGAGAACGTGCTGAGGGAAGCTATGGATAGCTTGGCTAACCCGGTAGCAGCAGTGGTAGATCCGGCTCAGGCACAGGCCGAGCTAGAGGAAACTCGGCAAAAGATACTGGAGGGCGCGAAGAAAATAGCCGCGGCTCAGCAGTCACTGAACATGACGCTGCGTGAGTATGCAAAGGCAAACAAGGTTGATGCAGTAAGGGTACAAGGGAAAAATCTCATAAGCGAGATGAACAGAGAAGGTGATGATGGAGCAGAAGGGTCTGACGGGTGAGGTCCGTCAAAGGCAGCAAGACAGGGTTAACGAGCTGGTTTGGATCGCGAACAGGCAGAACGAGGAGCTGCTGAGAGCTAACCCGGAGAGAGCTGGGGCTTCCAAGATTGTCCATTCGGTGGTGGGTAACCCGGAGAGATCCACTGGAGCCGCATCATCGCCTCATGGCGGTCCAAGGAGAGAAGAGGTAGTAACCTCAGCCAGACGGAACAAACAGATCGTCCCGTACGACCCAACGCGTGCGGGAAAAGAAAAAGAGATGCGGAAAGGTGATGATCGACGGAGTGTGAACCGAGGTGAAGCAGGCCAAGGTTATCACGACCAAGGCAATGCCGGTCAAGGGAACGCTGCCAACGGCAATGTCGGACAGCGCAACTCCGCAGGAGCAGGACAACCGCAGCAACAGAATATACCGAGGCAAGAGCAAAGCGCCGGCCGAGGTATGCAGCAGAAAGGTGTGCAACGAGAGCAAAATCGATACAATGACGGTGATTCAGAGATGGTGAACACAGGGTACCCCAGACCAGACTTTCATGTGATAGGGTCTAGATTGGGGAGCAGGGATTTGATGCTGGATGACGCCAGGTTAAAACTGGATCACCTGTATAGGTCGGAACAGATCGAATGTCAAGGTCCTCCGGGTCAAGCGTGCTTTGGACCCCGGATCATGAACGAACCACCAGTACCCAACTTCCAGTTACCCAGAGGCACGAAGACGTATGACGACAGTACTAAGCCGGAGGATTGGTTGATAAACTATGCTACGGCGGTGAAAATTGCAACTGGCAACTTGAGATGGGCTGTGCGTTACGTGCCCCAGATGTTGGAAGGCCCGGCCATAGTATGGTTGAATAATTTACCACCTGGAAGCATCAACTGCTGGATAGATTTTTTGAAGAAAATGTTTATCAGCAACTTCTCAAGTACGTACCAGAGGCCGAATAGACCGCAGACCCTGGCAATGTGCAAGCAAAGACCCAACGAGACTGATCATGAATTCTTAACCCGGTGGTGTACCGTGAGAAACTCGTGTGAGGGCGTCATAGAGTCACAAGCCATAGCGTGGTTTGTGCAAGGGTGCAGATACGACAGCGAGCTGTGGATGAAGTTGCAAAGGAAAATGCCAGTTACGCTGGCACAAATGATCCGGATTGCTGATTCGTATGCATTGGGCGATCCGACTCAACTGAGGCTCGCGTCAAGCGAGTCAAACAAGGAATACTATCAGAGGGATGGAGCCGGGTCGTCCTGGAGGAATGATTACAGAGGAAAAAGGAGAGATGACAGACCGGACCATCGCTACGGTTCACAACAAGTTGCAGCAGTGAATCAAGATCAATCCGGAGGAGGGAGTAACCAACGCCAGAGAACTGGAGGGCAATGGAATCCAATAAATGATGGCAAGAAGACATGGACTCCAGAGCAAAAGAAATAGTGGCAGGAAAAGAAAGACCGTCCGAGGTATACCTATGAGTCGATGCTGGACCAGCCGTGTAAGTTTCACACGCCAAATCCGAATAGCCCGGCGGGTCACACGATGAGGCAATGTGAGTGGATGCGGAAGATAGAGCAAGGTGGTTCGGGGAATGCTCAGGCACCCCGGAATGATCATCCTCGGCAGGAGTTGCCCCGAAAGCAACTGCTCTCCGGAGCAAACGCGCAGCAGCTAAAGTTGCCTCCCCCTCCGCCGAGGTATGACGACAATGAGAGAAGGGATGCGGTGCATCAGGTGGAAAATCCGCAACAACCGGATCAGAGGTACCATAGAAGCGAGAGAAGGAATGAGTACAGGGAACATCACCAGAGTTATTGTGTGTTCACGACTGAGGAAATAGATAGAAAGAGCTTGCAGCGCCGACATATGGAAGTCAATGTGTTCATGCCAGCGGTGACGAGGTATATGCCTTGGTCGGACCAGGAAATCACCTGGAACATCAAAGATCATCCTAAGCTTATGCCGAGCCTAGGTTCGTACTCGCTAGTGCTAGATCCGACATTCATTGGACCGAACATCAACGTGAGGTTCTCCAAGGTTTTGATTGATAATGGCAGTAGCATTAACATCATGTATGCGGATACGATGCGCAAGTTGGGCATCTCGGAGAACATGCTCCAGGCTACGAGAACAACTTTCCATGGCATTGTACCAGGCATTTCGTGCGAGCCCATAGGCAAAGTCCGGGTCGACGTGCTATTCGGAATGAGGGATAACTGCCGAACTGAAAATCTGGAGTTTGAAGTGGTGAACTTGGAAAGTGCATATCATGCATTACTCGGAAGACTAGCATTGAACAAATTCATGGCAAGATGTCACATCAGTTATCTGAAGATGAAGTTGCCCGGGCCAAATGGAGCGATTACTATTGCTGGAGATTTCCGACGTTCCATGGAGTGTGCTTCAGCCGGGTCTAACCTAGCCGAGTCACTCGTGATTGCGCAAGAGAGAAGAAAAATCCAAGAGGTGGCGGCATTAGCTCAGTCCGCGCAGCAATATATGCCGGCATTAAGTAACCCGCATGGCAGCGTTTCATTTCAAGCCGCAAAGGACACCAAGAAGATTCCAGTTGATGACATGTTTCTGGAGCACACCGTAACAATTGGTGCCGGGTTAACTGACAAATAGGAAAGCGAGCTCGTCAACTTCCTCCGTGAGAATCAGGATATTTTTGCTTGGTCTACACAGGACTTGCAAGGTGTTCCGAGGGAGTTGGCTGAGCACTCTTTGAACGTAAGACCCAGAGCAAGGCCGGTGAAGCAACCTCTCCGCCGCTTCGCCGACGATAGGAGAAAAGTCATTGGAGACGAGATAGCTCGGTTACTGGCAGCATGATTCATCATGGAGGTACTATACCCGGATTGGCTCTCTAATCCGGTGCTGGTAGAGAAGAAGAAGGACGATCCGAACGTGGTAGTGGATTGGCGCATGTGTATCGATTACACGAACCTGAACAAGGCGTGTCCAAAAGATCCATTTCCACTGCCGAGGATAGATCAAGTCATAGACTCAACCGCGGGATGCAAACTGTTGTCATTCATTGATGCATATCCTGGCTTCCACCAGATACCTCTGAACCCGGATGATCAAATAAAAACAGCGTTTATTACCCCGTACGGGGCTTACTGCTATCGCACTATGCCGTTTGGTTTACGTAATGCAGGTGCAACGTACCAAAGATGTATGCAAAAATGTTTGCACGACCAAATAGGTCAAAACGTACAAGTATACGTGGATGATGTGGTTATCAAGACCAAGGAAAGCGCAACGCTCCTTGACGACACAAGGCAAACATTCGCGAACTTGAGAAGGTTCCAGATGAAGCTTAACCCAGAAAAATGTACCTTCGGTGTCCCGGCTAGAAAGTTACTCGGATTTCTCGTCTCTAGCCGAGGTATCGAGGTTAATCCAACTAAGATCCGAGCCATCGAATGAATGGAGCTGCCGAAGTGTCTTAATGATGTCCAGAAGTTCACTGGATGCCTGGCGTCGTTGAGTCGGTTTGTATGTCGGTTAGGAGAAAAGGCACTACCTCTCTACCAAGTCATGAAAAAGTCGGATAA
This sequence comes from Avena insularis, assembly GCA_023614405.1. NCBI lineage: Eukaryota > Viridiplantae > Streptophyta > Magnoliopsida > Poales > Poaceae > Avena > Avena insularis. The sequence continues at coordinate 243,362,765 of CM042688.1, forward strand.
ATTCGTTTGGACGCCACGGGCCGATGAAGCTTTTGCCCACTTGAAAAAGATGTTGGCCACTGCGCCAGTGTTAGCCTCTCCACTATCAAAGGAGCCAATGTTGCTCTACATAGCCGCAACCAACCGAGTTGTAAGTGCAGTAATCGTAGTGGAACACAATGAAGAAGGTAAGTCGGTGCAGAGGCCAGTGTATTACCTGAGCGAGGTATTGTCTGGCTCAAAACAGAACTACCCGCACTTTCAAAAGGTGGCATACGGTGTCTATATGGCGGCGAAGAAGTTGAAGCATTACTTTGAGGAGCACCCCATCAAAGTAATATGTGAAGCTCCCATATTCGAGATAATGGGTAACAAGGATGTGAGTGGCAGAATCGCAAAATGGGCAATTGAGCTAGCACCTTATACGCCCCAATACAACAGAAGAGAAGTGATCAAGTCTCAGGCTATGGCGGACTTTTTTGTGGATTGGGCCGAGGTACAATACGAACCACCGCCGCCAGATCCGAATTACTGGAGGATGCACTTTGATGGGTCGAAAACCAAAACCGGATTAGGCGTCGGGGTTGTGCTTACCTCGCCAATGAAGGATCAGCTAAAGTACGTATTGCAAATCCATTTCGCAGCATCGAAAAATGTCGCTGAGTATGAGACTCTTGTGCATGGGCTCAAAGTGGCAAAGGAGATTGACATACGTCGGATAATATGCTTTGGCGACTCGGACCTGGTGGTGCAGCAGGTGTCCGGAGTATGGGACGCACTGGATCCAAACATGGCACTATACAAATTTCACGTGCAGAAGATATCTGGTTACTTGGAGGGGTGTGAATTTCACCATGTACCCTGGGTGGAAAACGAGGCTGCCGACATGTTGTCAAAACTCGGATCGACCAGACAGGCGATTCCACCGGGTGTAGCATTGGAACACCTCAGAAAACCGTCTATCAGGCCGTCCCCAGCAACCGACTTGATCTATGTCCCGAAAAATACAGAATCCGGAGCTGAGCCCATGGCCATTGACATGGGAGGAGGTACGCGAGACCCGGGGACTGCGTCAGCAAACCCGGGGACTGCCTCGGCAAATCCGGGACTACCTCTCTAGACCTGGGGACTGCTCAGCGTGATCCGGCTGGAGTTATGCCGGTGGATCATATGGAAATTTATGAGGAGATATTCCCTCCACGAGCCATACCAGCTTGGGCGCTGCCTATATTCCAATTCCTGAAAGATGGAACGTTACCCGCTGAGGAGGTGTTAGCCAGGCAAACTCAGAGGAGAGCAAAAGCATACACAATCATCAATTCCGAGTTATACAAACACAGTGTAACTAATGTCCTCCAACGATGCGTTGACCCAGAAGAAGGGCTTGACATCCTCCGAGATATACACCAAGTGGAATGTGGGCATCATGCCACATCCCGAGCCTTGGTGGCAAAGGCGTTCCGGCATGGGTTCTACTGGCCAAGTGCCTTGGAACAAGCAGAAGATCTGGTGAGAAAATGCAATGGTTGTCAGAGGTACGCTACCAAGACACATATGCCTATGTCGGAACTCAAGACCATACCAATCACGTGGCCATTTGCTGTATGGTGCTTGGATATGGTTGGCCCATTCAAACCGGCGAGAGGAAACATGCCACACATTCTGGTCATGGTGGACAAGTTTACAAAATGGATTGAAGTTAAACCTATAAGAAAATGTGATGGAGCTACGGCCGTGACATTTCTCAAAGACATCATCTTGAGATACGGTTATCCACACAGTATTATAACTGATAATGGAACAAATTTTGCGGAAGGAGCATTTGCGCGCTTCTGCCGAGATAAGAAGATCCGACTCGATGTCGCCTCGGTAGCCCACCCCGCATCGAACGGACAAGTGGAAAGATCCAACGGATTAGTATTATCCGGGATAAAACCCCGGCTCATTGAGCCGCTGCAAAGATCAGCGGGGTGTTGGTTAGAAGAACTACCAATGGTACTATGGAGCTTAAGAACAACTCCGAATCGATCAGCAGGCTATACGCCATTCTTTCTGGTATATGGAGCAGAAGCTGTATTACCAGCCGACATAGAGCATGATTCGCCTAGGGTCACCCAATACACAGAAGCCGAAGTGCAAGAAGCGCGACAAAATGATGTTGATCTGCTGGAAGAAGCGAGAGAACTGGCACTGTCCAGATCCGCCATATATCAGCAAAACCTCCGACGCTATCATAGCCGGAAAGTGTGCCCCCGAGTCTTCCGGGAAGGCGATCTGGTGCTCCGGTTGGTACAACGTACTACTGGCATGCATAAACTATCCCCCCCATGGGAAGGGCTATTCATTGTGAGCAAAGCATTGCACAATGATTCTTACTATCTTATAGATGCAAAGCCACAGGAAAAGAACAAGGCGGACAGGTCCGGAGAGGAATCCAAGCGACCGTGGAATGTAGCACTACTTCGTCCCTTCTACACTTAGCTAAGAAGTGTATGTATCCGAGTCGTCTCATATGTCGGTATGTATGTCGGCAATGAGCTTATCAATAGAATAGCAGCGCCTCGAGCAGTAACTCGGGGACTGCCTTAATAATGTTTGTTGTAATTTCTTATGTGGTAGCTGGAATAAGTCATTCTACTTAACCCGGATTAGTAATGTGTGAGCACCAAAAACCCAACCCTTCGACTTGCTGCTGTCCAACAAGAATTGGCTTCATGGCAAGTAAGGAACAAGTTTGGAATTGCGTAGCACATAAAAACGGCTAAGGAAACGAATTTATTCGAGCCAACGTTTGTTTTTTTTTGGACTAACCCTGTATTTATTTTCAAGTTATTATGCTGAATTATTTTGAGCCAAGCCTCAAAGTTTCTAAGTATTGTTAAGACAATTTTTGAAGCTCGGATTCGTAAGTCGTAAAACCGAATCAAGGTAGACAATGACCGAGCCAAAGAATTGAACGAACAAGAGAATGAAACTCGGGGACTACGCCCAAGTTAATCCGGCATAAAAACGTAGTAGCAAAATATCACATATCCAGCATTCAATTTGCACCCGGCATACCACGGATCTGATAAATTTTCGAGTTTTTTAGAACTAAGGAGCAACAGGAGGAGCAGGTTCGGCGTTGTTGTCGATGTCTTAAATATCTGAAGCATCATCTTCCCCGTCCTCATCCGACCCATCTTCAATATTCTCATTTTGCTCGTCCCCAGCAGATTCCAGGAAGCTCGGCCCTTCAATCCAGTCATGAATTGGAGAATATTCAATGAGGATGTAGGCGCAGGCTTGGCGCCGAGCTACCCACTCCGGATCATCGGTCCATCTGGATCCGATGCGCCGGCGTGTGAGAAGGCTGAGGTCGATCTTCTCGTACCATGTGAGAATATGATGAAGGATGGTGTCAGCTGCAGCGCGACCGGCAGATTCTCTCCAGAGGTCAAGCTGGGTCTCAACTTCCATTAGTTTCTCAACGAGAGTTGCAATAGTCTCCGGGCTACTTTCTCCGGGCCAGAACGTATTGAAGATGCGAACTGAAACGTCGAGGATGTCCTTGCCATAGTATTTGATGGTCTCCATGCGAGAGGACAAGCTGACCAATAGGTCCTCCATGTCCAAGAGAATGTTCTCACCATCAGGAGCAAGGGGAGTACCCCTCTCTCGGCGAAACTTGGCAACAGCAGCGTTGGCAATCGCAGTACCCTCCGGAAAGTGGTCTGGAAATGAGGCAAAAGACGAAAGTAAGGGAAAGACACATGAGGTAACCCGGAGAGTTATGTCGGACAAGGGAAAGGAACTTACGAGAAATATGGCTATGGATCCGGGTCAACTCCTTGATGCAGGCATCGCGTTTTTTGCGCAATTGCTCAAGCTCAGCGTTAGCCGACCCAAGCTGGACCTCGGATTCTCTAAGTAGGTCCTGGCCCTTAGAGATCTAGAGTGTAAGGCGCTCACACTCTTCGGTGAAGTTCTGGCCAACTTTTTGGAGCTCGGTTTTGTGTTGGGCCTTCATGTTCTCCATCTCAGCCTTAAGCTTGGCTATCTCGTCGTCCTTGGTCCGGAGGAGAGCAAGCTCATCATTCTTCTTCTTCAGGTCGGCCTGATGCTGCCCTGCTTGTTCGAGAAAATGCAGCATCATATCAGGCATGGGCACACTATCCTCAAGCGATGCTGAAATAGTATGTTGGCCCGGCAAAGCTGAGGAGTGAATGTTTGCCGAGCCAAGGAGAAGAAGAAATGGAAAACACAACAAGGTCGAACGAAAAAGGACATACCCCGAATTTCCTCCAAGTTCTTCCGCATAATTTTATTCTCAGCCTCCACCCCAGCTGCAAAAACCGAATGAGGAGATTAGTCCGGCGGAAACAAGTAAAGAAAAACGGAGAGGCGCCGAGGGAGAAAATTACCCCTCTTTTCATGTTCTACACCAAGTGCAACATGTTTTGCACGAAGGATCTTGTGGGTATCAAGCAGGCGTTGAAATTCGGCGCTCCGGCGATTGGTGGTTACCTGGAAGAAGTACAGAAGTGTAAAGTTAGCTTGGCGCATATTCGAAGTGTACAAGATCCGGGCCAAGCAGAACTTAACCCGGCTCTAGGTGTGTGTATATTCGAAGTGTGCAAGATCCGGGCCAAGTGGAACTTAACCCGGCTCTAGGTGTGTGCATATTCGAAGTGTACAAGATCCGGGCCATGTGGAACTTAACCCCGCTATAGGTGTGTGCATATTCGAAGTGTGTGAGATCCGCCCAAGTGGAACTTAACCTGGCCCTAGGTGTGTGCATATTCGAAGTGTGTAGGATCCGGGCCAAGTGGAACTTAACCCGGCTCTAGGTGTGTGCACATTTGAAGTTTACATGCAGCTATGTTAGTTTTCTAATGAGCATCCGGCCGAGTAACAAGCTACTCCACCGGAGGCTCGGGGACTAATGGTTATTATCTACAGCATGTAAAGGAGAAACGACATACCTCCATCATTCGCCCTGCGAGGTTAATTGCCTTGGCGGCAGTATTCATCTGGGCAGAAAATTCTACGGGGCCGAACTTTTCCGGGAGATCGTCGTTGTAGACGAACTCCGCCTTGTTCCAGTTCATGATGAACTCGATAAGGCTCGGAGGGTACCGTTCGCCAGTGGGCATGTGGGGTGCCACCAGGACCTTCGTGTGAGCTTTCCTCCTCTCAATTAGGGAAAGGGCTGGGCTGGTGTGTAGAACCATCTGCTGCGCATCGGTTGGCTCTGCAGGAAGATCCGTCGCTGCTGGTGATATCTTCGGAAGCATCGACGACAGAGTTCGCTGCCCGGCCTCGACGGATGTAGACCGGGCAGTATCCGGAGCCTTCTTGCCTTTAGCTTGCTGGGAAGAAGTAACCATGGTGGATTTCCCTTTGGAAGCTGCTGGAATGGTTCCTCGCCAAGGCTGAGATGACTCGGAAGAGGCAGAGGAACTGGGCACTGGAGCTGCTGTGGGTTTCCTGGCTGCCGGGACAGGTGCTGGCTCGGAAGCTGGTACTGGAGCTGCTGCTGGTGCTGGTGTTGCGGTAGACTTGGTGGTTGCTGGTTGCGGCAATGCCGAAGTGGTGGACGTTGTTGCCTCGGCCGAACCGACCCCTCCAACTCTGAGGTCACGTTCCTCTTGATGAGGTACTGCGGAACCCGGAGGAGCCGCAGACCCCTCCGGAATAGGGCTTAGCGGGCGTGACTTGTCGTCACGAGGAGGGGAAGGACCGGACCGAAGGGGAGAAGAGATGCTCGATCCGCCCTGAGGGACCTCCACAGGCGGCCTGAAAAAGAGAATAAGGTCAGGTGTGAAATTACCGCGATGCAAGGAAAAGTGAGTTGCACAGTGAAAAATGACTTACGCATCCGAGGTCTCGGCCTCCATGGGTTTCCGGGCCCTCCGTGCCGGGGCTTTGCCTACTCGCTTGGAGGCAGTCTTGTCTACGGCCTTCTTTTGCCTTTTTATGGGCTGAGAAAGTTCGGAGGAAGAACTTCACGCGGATCCGCGCTTCTTCTTCGACGCCACCGGAACCGGCTCGCCCATGGCAAGTGGAGGATCCTCGTGGATATGCCCACCGGGGCTAGCTGATGCCGGAAAGGCAAAAGAATGAGGGACAGCCTCAACGGGTTCAATCACGTCGATATCCGAGTCATCCTCATCATCGGGCCAATCTCTAAGAGAAGAGAATTTACCGCTGGGACGTTTGGTGGCGTCGGTCATAGGGAGGAACATCTCCTGGTCCGGCTCCTCCTCATCCGGGATCTCTCGGTCCGGCGCCCACTTAAGGGTCAGATCCGTGCCATCCTCGAGAGTTTGCTAGAGAAACAGCTGAGAAAAAGCACAAAGAGCAGAGTCAAAAATATGACAAAAACCAACACATACTTGATCCAAAATAAGTTTACCCCGTGAAGCTTACCGCGGGAGGGAGCCTGTCACGGCACTAATGCTCAATTCCCCATGTCCAGTCGGCGGAGAAATCCTTGTGAGTGGTGAACAGAGCCTTGACCCGGCGGAAGATCTCCGTGTTGCTCAATTCGAAGGAGGAGGTTCGGTTGGGGTCACGACCGAAGCTCATGTGGCACAACTTGTGGGTGCGCCTCTGGAGGGGGGAGATTCGGTTGCGCACGAACGTGATCATAGCATCCTCCTTGCGCAATCCGAGCTTCTTCAGCTCCGCGAACCTTTTGTTGACTTGGTTGGCCAGAGCTGTAGGTTCCTTGGCGACCTCCTCCCAGAAATCCGTGTCAGGGAGACCCAGAGCATAGGGCAGCAACCGAATCAAGTCTTCGGTACCCTTGTTCCGGATGTAGAAGAAGGTCCGGGCCCATCCTTTGCAGGAGTCAAGCCCGGTGACCCGGGGAAAGATTGAAAATCTCCGGGGCAAGATCGAGGCAGCTCCGAACTGGGTGAGCTGCTTGTCCTCCGACTCAACGTGGATGTTGGGGACGACGTTGCGACAAAGACCGAAGAACCGGATCCACAGCTCCTTCGTGGGCCATAGTCCGGTGTATCCCTCGATCGTAGAGACAAAGGCGGAAAGAGAGGTGATGGCATTTGCTGGGAGACTGTGCGGCTGCAGGTGGTATGTCCTAACCCAATCCCAGAAGAAATCGCTCACCGGGAGACCAAATCCCTGTTGGAAATGGGATAGGAATACAACAAACTCACCCGGATTGGGTGAGGGGGCCAGTTCCGAGGAGGGGAGCAGCGGCGGCCGGGCAGAATGCGCTGGTCCGTAGAGCGATCAATGTCGTCTTGACAGACCCACGAACCGGCCCACGCGCCGCGGTCCGTCGCGCCGGCGTCCTCCTCCATCTCCTGCTCGGCGACGACGAGCTCCTCCTCAGTCATCTCGTATCCGCTGTCCTCGCTGTAGCTAGCGGCGTCGGGGATCTGTGGCCTAGATTGGCGAGGACCCGTGGCTAAGCAGTTGCGCAGCGGTGGCTGCACGGAGGCATCGCGGGAGAGCGCTGGCATTGCTGCTGGAAAGCACCGGCGTGGCGTGGTCGCAGGAAGACGAAGGGGAAGCGAAGAAGGGCGAAGGTGCAGAGGTGGAAAAATGCTAAGGGACGCGCCCCTCCCCTATTTAACCGCCCCCAGTGATCGATGAGTGGGATCGCGCTGCACCGGCGAGCCACACGGTGTGGCCGTGTATCACCGGCATCAGCCAATCAGAGAGAAGCCACACAGGGGGCCATAGAGTAGATGAGATCCCATGACGCGACGTGTTGTTGCGGTAAACGAGGAGACATGCATGATGTAACCCGCGCATAGTAAAACTGACAATTACTGCGGCGATTACTGTGTAGGCCCTTAAAATAAGACAAGGTAATGATTAGCCTCCACATGGGTTGGCGTATGAGAGAAGGAAACGAGGCCCGGATCAAACCATGATAACCATGGGATCCGAGCCAAAGTGGTGACCCGGCCGGCAAGTGAAAACTTGGAACGTGCGAAGGGAACGTAAATCCATATAATTCGAGATAAGGAGCTAACCCGGAATTGAACGTCTGAGGCTCGGACATAAATGAACCTGATGTGGCCTTAGCGGCCGAGGCAGCTAAGACCGCACCAGCTTCGGGGACTAATGTTGGGGGGATACCCTCGGGTAGGGTCACTCCGGGTTATAAGGGCCGAGTTAGCCGAGGTTCGGCAAGGTCAAAGCGGATGCTGGCCGAGTCACCTCAAGGCAGGCCGGATCACGGAGTAACCCGGACCAGGGGGGTCGCCTAACATTGTCTCATCCGACTTAAGAAGTAAGTCGGAAATGCTTGTCTAACTTGTATGCAGGAACAGGTGTGGTCGGATCTACTATAATCCGGATCCTCGCTTAGCTTCTAGGAGAAGGAAGGAATCTCTCTGGTCAAAAAAGAAGGTCCGGTACGTACTGGATGAGCGAATAAAGCAAGGGCAGGACCACCGGGTCGTGGCCGACAAGGGTGACGACGCTCACGTCGGCTGACGTCGCTAAAGCATGTGTGACGCGGGGGAAAAGCACCCCGACCGGGTTACCACTTTGGGAGGGGGCATGTACTTAGGAATATGCCTCCACGTATGCCCTAGGCCAGGACCGAACCACCTCTATATAAGGGGGGTTAGGGTTCTGGTACAGGGGGTTGGGAAAATAGAGGTTGGCAGAATTCTAGTTAGTTGAGCACTAGTGGATCTAGGGTTCTTGGGAAAGATAGTAGGCAAGAGTAAGAGAGCACCTAGTTCCTCCTCTCGCCAATACAGCTCAAGGAGCACTTGTAATCTTGAAGAGATAGCAATACAAACTTCTGTGTGGAGAACCACTCTACTATCCCTCCCTAGATTCCCCTAGCGCATATTAGTCCCCACCTTTAGCCTATCCATGGCATCTGCCGTGACACCACCACGACATTGTGGATCCATGTGATTTATGGAATGAACACAGATGCAATGACACTAGTGGTGGTTTATGAAAAGAACACACATGCAATGACACTGGTGGTGGATCCGTGTGGTTTATTAAAATAACACACATGCAATGACACTAGTGGTGGTTTAGGAAAAGGACAAACATGCAACGACATTGGTGGATCCATGTGGTTTATGAAAAGAACAAACATGCAATGTCACTAGTAGTGGTTTAGGAAAAGAACACACATGCAAAGACACTAGTGGTGGTTTAGGAAACAACACACATGCAATGACACTGGTGGATCCATGTGGTTTATGGAAAGAACAAACATGCAATGACACTAGTGGTGGTTTAGGAAAAGAACACACATGCAATGTCTCTACTTGTGGTTTAGGAAAGGAACAAACATGCAATGACTCTAGTGGTGGTTTATTAAAAGGACACACATGCAAATGAGTCTGGTGGATCCATGTGGTTTAATTAAATAACACACATGCAATGACACTAGTGGTGGTTTAGGAAAAGGCCACACATGGAAATACATGCAAATGACTCTGGTGGATCCACATATTTTATGGAAAGAACACACATGGAATGACACTAGTGGTGGTGTATGAAAAGAACACACATGCAATGACACTGGTGGTGGTTCCATGTGGTTTATGGAAAGAACACACAGTGAATCTAGTTGTGGTTTAGGAAAAGAACACACATGCAATGACACTGGTGGATCCATGTGGTTTATGAAAAGTACAAACATGCAATGACACTAGTGGTGGTTTAGGAAAAGAACACACATGCAATGACACTGGTGGATCCATGTGGTTTATGAAAAGAACAAACATGCAATGACTCTAGTTGTGGTTTATGAAAAGTACACACATGCAATGACTCTAGTAGTGGTTTAGGAAAATAACACACATGCAATGACACTGGTGGATCCATGTGGTTTAGGAAGGAACACACATGCTATGAATCTAGTGGTGGCTTAGCAAAAGAACACACATGCAAATGACTCTGGTGGATCCATGTGGTTTATGGAAGGAACACACATGTAATGACACTAGTGGTGGTTTATGTAAAGAACACACATGCAATGACACTAGTGGTGTTTCCGTAAGGTTTATTGAAAGAACACACATGCAATGAATAAAGTGGTGGTTTAGGAAAACAACACACATGCAATGAAACCGGTGGATCCATGTGGTTTATGAAAAGAACAAACATGCAATGACACTAGTGGTGATTTAGGAAAAGAACACACATGCAAAGACACTAGTGGTGGTTTAGGAAAAGAACACACATGCAATGACACTGGTGGATCCATGTGGTTTATGGAAAGAACAAACATGCAATGACACTAGTGGTGGTTTAGGAAAAAGAACACACATGCAATGTCTCTAGTTGTGGTTTAGGAAAGGAACAAACATGCAATGACTCTAGTGGTGTTTTATGGAAAGGACACACATGCAAATGACTCTAGTGGATCCATGTGGTTTAGTAAAATAACACACATGCAATGACACTTGTGGTGGTTTAGGAAAAGACCACACATGCAAAGACATGCAAATGACTTTGGTGGATCCATGTGGTTTATGGAAAAAACACACATGCAATGAAACTAGTGGTGGTTTATGAAAAGAACACACATGCAATGACACTGGTGGTTGTTCCATGTGGTTTATGGAAAGAACACACATGAAATGAATCTAGTGGTGGCTTAGGAAAAGAAGACACATGCAATGACACTGGTGGATCCACGTGGTTTATGAAAATAACAAACATGCAATAACACTAGTGGTGGTTTAGGAAAAGAACACACATGCAATGACACTAGTGGATCCATGTGGTTTATGAAAAGAACAAACATGCAATGACTCTAGTTGTGGTTTATGAAAAGTACACACATGCAATGACTCTAGTGGTGGTTTAGGAAAATAACACACATGCAATGATACTGGTGGATCCATATGATATAGGAAGGAACACACATGCAATGAATCTAGTGGTGGTCTAGGAAAAGAACACACATGCAAATGACTCTGGTGGATGCATGTGGTGTGACACCCCCGGGATTAAGGCTAGACAAATCCCAGACCTCTGTCTGACATAAGCCTAACCTAAAATCTCGGAAGCATACAGAGAAAGAATCGGTAACATTACAGTGACCCTACGACACAAAAGTTATTACAGCGAGCTCATAACTGAGCAAAGAACCAAAATATTACAAGCAGATGTCACTGACCAAAAACATCAAACAACGGAAGGCAAATTATGCTATTAAGTATAGCAAACTTAACAAATGGCCTAAGAGGCCTGAAGCATAATGATGACGTCCCAATCCATAGATTCCAGGCTGCCGACCGGGAACCCCAAGCTACTCATCGATGTCGATGCTGTAACAAACTCTTATTATATAGTAACACTTACCTGCTGCAAAAGTATCAACAAAGCAAGGTTGAGTATAGGGTGTACTCCGCAAGACTTATGGCTAGTGGGGTTATTTTGCATAAAGCTAACTTTCTTTGTAAAAGAGAGAGGATTAGCTCGACTAAGAGAACCTTTTAAAAGGGGATAAGAAAATGATATCACTAGCTTTGATCTTCTTTTGATATCCACCAAATCTTTATTAGCTAAACCTACCAACTAGGATCACCGCCTCAATCCCCGAGGAAGCATCCTTAAGCACACCTGACATCTCTTGTCAAGTTTTACGATTAGGTTATAGTTCTCTATGATCATCACCTCCATTCCCAAGTCATCCATAACCGTGGACACGGATTTTTGAAAAGATTATTACCCTACAGGGGTGCACAACTTTACCCACACATACCAACCAATTCTTAGTGCCAGTTAACATTATCCCTCTTCCTTGGAAGGCCGGCAGAGAGTGGTTGACCATGACCTTTACCCTGCATTCACCGAGACCATGAGTCACGCCCTAAGGAGATGCCACCGTAATGGGTCAAGTCCTGAAGTATATCCCTAGAGATGTGAACAGGGTTTGAGATTACGGAGGTCGTGCCTCTCCCATTCCCTACCACGCTTACCTACCTGTATGAATGCACCTCCTCCACCGCCTTCGAGAACAACAAGAATGCATACGTCGAATGGAACGCCCGAACTATGTGACTCATGGAATCTACTAGGCAAGTTAGTTGGTCGAGGGGGTTTCCAGGCCCCCATGTTGCTATACGCTCGTCTTGGTTCAAGAGGCAAGAACTCAGATCCTAGTGGTGGCAAGTATGGGACTACAAAAACAACAACCCGATGTGGCCTCCCATACAAGCCTTAGCATGTTTAACTTTCATATCTGATCATACAATGTCATCCTATCCAACTAGGTTCATTCGCAGCTCCGATTCATCAACCGGATGGATCAGCGATAACAGCTAAGCATGGCTAAGCACAACGGATATAGCAGCTCTATCGAAGATCATAAGCCAAACCCTAGTTATGCTAGGAGAAGTGGATCAGGGAATATAGGCTACAAAGGTAACATGCATCAGATAGGATTAATCTATCTATCTATAAAATACTTTGGAATCATATGCACATGTCAAGAATGAAATACTTCGAAAGCATAGGATTTTATCATGTGTGGGGCTATGCTTGCCTTTGCCTGTTGATACTCAGATATAGAACTTCAGGTTCATCTGCTTGACATCATTCACTGTTGATCAACTACTTCTCTTTGATGGTGTTAATCTCGTTCTTCAATCTTGGACTCACTCTCGTTGCTCACATCAACTCCGAGGTCTACCGAGAAGAAGCAGAAACACCGGAAAGGAAAGAAAAAATCAACACATGGCACCGGTGCAATGCTCAAGCAAGGATGATGCTATGACAAGTTAAAGTGTATTGTAAAGAAACCCTAAGGCATGCTTGGTAAATTAAACAGGGTCCGAGGGGTCCAAACCCTAATTCGGAGAAACCCCGTATGCATATGAGAGGGGTTATTTTGTTCTTCTAATTAAACTTGTCATGTAAGTTTCTTAACAATGCATGATTATGAGTCTATTGGATAGATCTCATTTTTCTGAACATTTTCATATATTATACATATTTTTCTGATTTAAAATGAATTAGTTATGATTTTTCCCAATTTTAATCCATTTTTAAATCAATTACACATTTTTGGAATTTATTAAATTATTTTCCAGTTGGACCCACATGTCAGATATTTATTAATTACAGAAATTATTTCTAAAAAGATTAAAAACCTGACTAACTAGGCCCACCTATCAGCAGTTTTAGTTAATATAACAATTATATAAAACATTAGCGCTTCACCATTGCCCACAGATCGAGCACGGGGCGGAGGATTGGGGGCACGGGGGGCTTCGCGGAGGGGTGCACTCGACTTAGCGCTTTGCGCTGAGCCATCTAGTAGCAGCGCCACTAGCGGGAGGTCACCGGAGCAGGTCACACAACGGCGGACAGCAGCGGCGGCAGCAGGTGGTCGTCGGGGGAGAGCTGCAGGGTGAGAGAGAGGGAAGGAAAGGGTCCACAAGGACCAGCAGCTCACCAGGAGCACGGCGATGGTGACAGCAAGGCGAGGTGAGGTCGGGCGGCACCGGAATTCGCGTCGGAGAGCAGCGGCCGGCAGCAAAACGAGGTGGCGATTAGGTCGACTAGGGCTCCTCCGGCTTGCGTGGCTTGGCGAAGAAGAATGAGGAGTCGACAGCGGTCACACCTATGGCCTTAGAGGGGCGAGGGGTGGTCGGGAATGATGGGCACGACGACGGCTGGCGAGCTAGGGTTTCGGCCTCGCGGAAGAACAAGAGAGAGAGGGGGAAACTAGTGTGCTAGGGATTTCCAGGGCAAGGCGGGGTACTTGTAGACGTCGGTGGCGTTGGTAGTGGGAATCTTGATGCGCGGCGGGCATCACAGTGCTAGCGAGCGGCGGAGACGCGGCTAGCGAGCTGCTTCCTCTGTCGAGGAGGAAGACGACGAACGGGGAAGTGGCCGAAGCGGTACTAGGCTAGGGTGGGCTGCATTGGGCCAGGCTGGGCCGAGCCAGAAAGAGAGGGAGGGAGGGCTGCGTCCTTGTTCTGGTGTGGCTCATTTTTTAAAACAAAACATTTTTCTTTTCTGATTTTCTATTTCTTTGTTTGTATTTTCAAACTCTTTTCTGTTTTGAACATTTTGAAAATACCAGAGACTTTGTGAATTTATAGAAATATTGCAGGGGCCCTTATAATCATTTGGGCTCCAATAATTTTGGTACTTTTCGAAATTCAAAACATTTTGAATTGATTTGAGAGAGGGAGGAGACTAGGGTTTAGGGTTTTCTTCTTTCTCTTAATGCATGATTTATCAAACCATGATATGCATGCTATGCTCATGATGCACGAACAAATCCTAATTACTATTAGTAAAACTAGGGGTGTTACAGTTCTATCCCCCTTAACAAAATCTCGTCCCGAGATTCTTAGGTAGGAAGATAGAAGGAACAGGGTTATACTAAACTTCGACGATCTTCTCGAACAGGTTGATCCATTTCACCATTATTGAATTAATGAAACGCTTCATTTTCTTCGAGGGAAAGAACACACATGCAATGTTTCTAGTTGTGGTTTAGGAAAGGAACAAACATGCAATGACTCTAGTGGTGGTTTATGAAAAGGACACACATGCGAATGACTTAGGTTGATCCATGTGGTTTAGTAAAATAACACACATGCAATGACACTAGTGGTGGTTTAGGAAAAGACCACACATGCAATGACACTGGTGGATCTATATGGTTTATGAAAAGAATAAACATGCAATGACACTAGTGATGGTTTAGGAAAATAATAGACATGCAAATACACTAGTGGTGGTTTAGGAAAATAACACACATGCAATGACAGTGGTGGATCCATGTGGTTTACGGAAAGAACAAACATGCAATGACACTAGTGGTAGTTTAGGAAAAGAACACACATGCAATGTCCCTAGTTGTGGTTTAGGAAAGGAACAAACATGTAATGACTCTAGTGGTGGTTTATGAAAAGGAGACACATGCAAATGACTCTGGTGGATCAATGTGGTTTAGTAAAATAACACACATGAAATCACACTAGTGGTGGTTTAGGAAAGTGATTTCTATTTTTGTGACCCTGGTTCGTTAGTTGTACTCCTTTCATTTTGCTCACTTTTCCCCTCCCTTCATTCTGAAACCCTCACATGTGCTCGGATGGGGGGATGCCGTTAGGTGAAAGGCTTGACCGTTACATGCTGACAGGTGGGACCATGTTGGGCGAGTCCTGTGTTGAGTATTACGTTACGTCGCCTCGACCGTTACATGCTGATAGGTGGGGCCGTGTTGGGACAGGTCCTGCATACGTGGTGAAGGGTGGGGCCACGTTGGGACGTGTCTTGCATGTAACATCCCAATTTCAGCAACCTAGATTAGTTGTCCAGAATGCAAAAATCAAGGGGAACAAAAACTTTTTCTTGTGCTTTAGTGCTGTGCTTGCTGGTTGTTTGCTTGCACTTGTGTTTATGATGTGTATCTTAGGATACTCCTTACCTCAACTTCAGTTGACAAAATCTATTTACCAAAACCTATCTTGGCTTACTTTACATATTCTCAAACGTTCTGGCATTTCAAAACATGAGCCAAGATGTCTTTGGAACCAACACTATTTTGGTAGCTTGTATTAACAAAACTATGGAGAGATATATAATACAATCTCCTTATGTTTTCAAGAGAGAACACTCAACTAACCTTATCTCTAGTGCTCTCAAAAACTCTTTCCAAAAGCATTTGAACTCTACTCTTGGTAGAGATACCAAGAACCCTCATCTTATTCAAAACTCAACCTCTTCAAATGCCCCAACCTTACCTCAAGCTGAGCTTGATGGTGAACCCTAGTAATAGTTGATTAGTGTAGAAGATGAGTTGCCTTGATCTGCTGCCTGATGAATTGTTTGATCTGCCGATTGATTTGTTTGCTTAGGAAGTAGAATGTGCTACCTTAGAAGCTCATCACTAGGACCAAGAGGTTTCCCAATCATCAATCCCTAAGCAAGAAAGCAAACCTTGTTATGATCCCTAGCCACTAGGTGATCATTTAAAACCCTCAACCAGATCCATTCTGAGGATCTCCATTCTTGATGTTTCCAAGACCATGAAGACCAATATCAAGAATGGATATCTTCTACTCACCCTACAATTCCATATTACCCCTTTAGTAAAGCTCTGATACCTTGCAACTCCTCCAAGAACATCTCCTCTCCTACTCTAGTCAAAAATCCTAAAACTGCCAAATTTGGCTAAGTCTAGAGACAGTTCTAGCATCACCGTTTTGAATGCCTCCTTTTCTCAAACCATGTGCATTCTTGGAAATGCACTTGAGCCATCCTGTTAACAATCCTATGGACTACCAAGGCCCACTTTTTCCCCTGGTTAGATCCTCCTCCAACCCACTTGTCCATGATGGTTTTGCAGACAAGAGAATAACATTTCCTGCAAAACTAGTCACCATGCCTACTTTGCTAGCAGCTCACACCCTCATGCAAACTTCTTTGGACCAACTATCTACATGGTTCTGATCTATTCATTAATGTCTATCGGAACCTACTTCACTTGCCCCAAGTAGATCTCTGTGCTAATTAAACCCACATGGTTTATTAGGCATCATGACCCATATTTCATGGCAGCCTTAATTTTATTCAAAGTTTGCCATCACTTCTAGATCATCCTAAATGCTTTTAATTCAAACTCCTCCTGTCATGTTCATCTATATGACTTGGCCTACCTATCCATCCATCCCTTGCACCAAGGTGAGCTCTAATCTCCAAGATGCAAGCATGTTTTGGTGGTATAAAAATAACACCACCCTAGATCATCAACTCTTTTGGCTAACTTGATCTCCAAGGTTTATCAATAATTATCCATAATTATTGAGGCCCCAAAGCTATTTAATTCCCTAAATAGTCAAAATCTCCAAAACTCCCTCCATAAGGGAAAGATTGGTTTTTACCAAACCACTTCCCCAACTTTTGGCTCATATGAGCCCCACAAATCATATCCTACCTTTCCATCTAAAAAATTAATATTTTTGAGAAGCCCTATTATTTCTTTCTGTCCATTTTCTTAAATGGATGAATTGGAATAATAATTGTTTTAAATACTTTTATGTCCCAATAAACCTTGGGAAAATTCCCCTAAGTGTGTATTCACATTTGGGACCCTTCCACACCAAAATGACCATCATAACCCTCTACACCAACCCCTGGACTAATCCTTGGCCAGCCCTCCCTCTCCACCATGTCCAAATGGGTAAATTACCCCATCTAACTCTCCTCCCTAGTATATGTGGACAGAGGCCACCCTAGCTTGCCCTGCCCCTCATTTGCCCCTTCTCCACCTCACTCACCTCCCCCGAGCTCCCCATCCTTCCTCTCCTCTCCTCTAGACACAAGAACGAAAACCACCCTCCTCGGCCCTTTTTGAGCTTGAGCTTACAGCACCTTCTCCCCTGCTCCCCTCCACCTGCATGTGGCGTCACTGCAATCCTTCACACCAGATCCACCTCCCCCAAGATCCAGAGCTCCTCCCAGCGTCTCCCTCGGCCTAGAGAAGGAGATAGCCTCCTCTCGGTTTACTCCAAGAACTCGACTTGGTGATCTCCCTAACCTTCCCAGTACTCCTCTTCGGCATGCAGGCCCTCCAGCCGCAGCACCGGAGTTCTGCCGAGCTTGCATCGTTGTCGTAGTTGCACTAGGCCTCTGCCGAGGTAGATCCTGCCCCTGCCGCCCCTCCCCGGGCTCATCGTGGACCACCGTGTCGCCCCGTCACCTTCCCTGCTAGCCTCCGTGCCTCAGGTGAGCTCCCCGCACCCCTGCTGCCCGCTAGGGTTTGCGCGCCGCCGCTCGTCGGAGGTGGACGACAAGCTCCCAGCCGTTGATCCCCTATCTAATCGAACGGCTAGGAGCCTCCCATACCGCTTCACCCCACCGCCCTCGCTGACCCCTGGGCCCCGCCCCACAGGATTCAAATATCCCTCCCACCAGCGACCCCCTCCTCTGCTGGGCCGAAATTTGGCTCGTCGGCCCACTTACTCGCGCACACCAAGCCCACCCCACCCAGTTTGCCCCTTTTCTTTTGGTTTTCCACCAGAACTGCTAAATGGCTGTTTGGTTTAAATCCAAACAAAAATATAAATCATGTCCAATTGACCAGATCTATATTTACGTGGGTTCTGTGATGTATTCTCAAACATGCAGAGGCAACCCCATGGTCAAATTAAATTGCTTTAATTACTGGTAATTAATCTGCTAAAATGTATCTGGTACACCAAATTAATTCCTCTGAGAGCTAGCCTTATCCATTTGGGTTGAAACCAAGACCCACATGAAGGTATTTGAAATACCTCTTTTCCAGCATAGGTCTCATACAAGGGTGAACTGTATTCTGCCTTTAACAAAAATAGCAAAAATAGCAACAGTCTGTCTTAGGTAAATTCCCCAGGTCTAACAAAATGTGGTCTTGACCTGATTCCACCTCCCAGTACACCCCAGTACCAAGGTCTGCCAAACCCCAGCAACTCATTACTTATTGAGCTCTAGTTGAATTTTAGTGATTTAAATACCTCTGTGAAGGGTATTTTCACCAAATAAATCACTCCTGGAGTTTGGGAACTCCAAATTGAGTGAATCAAATTTCTAAAGAAAGGTATTTTAAGTACCTATCACATAGCCTTGGAACCAACTCAATACAATCTGTATTTTTAATCTGGTAAAAAGGAGAAGAACTATACATAACTGCCTTTGTGATTTTCCTGAGGGCATTCTGGTAATTCTTTTGACTTGATTCCAGCTCTAGAACGTTCATCACATCAAGTACTACCTAACCCTCCAAGTAAATAAATTTTGGAGCTCCAGAACTTTTCTGGTGAATTATTCCCTTAAACTAGAGTTTAATCCACTATAAAAAGCATATCTAATTCTAGCAAATTGATTTTTTTCAAGTGAAACCACTTGTGATGGTTTTGTTTTGACAAGACCTATCTGAGGATGTCATGGTTATCCCTTGATAACCTACTGACCACCGAACCCTAATCCAAGCCCATTGTCGTTAGCTTAGACAACTATCTTCCAAGAGAAAACACATCAGTGGCGATCTTGTCATTTCCACCACCCATATCCAACTTCTCCCAAACCCTCCCAAGTCCAGTAGTAATTTTTTTGTTTGTTTGCTGTATGATTTGATGTGGTATGCCTTGTATTGATTGTGATATTGTATGCTTGCATGTGTACCCAACGACGACGATAGTGTGAGCGTCTGGCGACAAGAAGGACGGGATTTCTTTATTTATATATTTGGGTATTCTTGGCCATCTGAAGAAGTCCAGGGACTTATTGCTGATCATAGGCAAACCACCATTTCCCGAACTCTGTTATATGTCCTATTCTCCTTTACCTGTTTTATATCCTCTTTTTAAATTACATACTCT
Organism: Avena insularis; assembly: GCA_023614405.1. Taxonomy (NCBI): domain Eukaryota; kingdom Viridiplantae; phylum Streptophyta; class Magnoliopsida; order Poales; family Poaceae; genus Avena; species Avena insularis. The sequence goes on from CM042688.1 coordinate 243,382,072, forward strand.
ACCTGCATGTCTTGTTTTACAAACACTACGGTAGTAACTTGGCTCCTCCAAGTTATGATTTCGTGCCCTTCGAGGCATCACCCCAATGTACCTACCATCTTACCCCCTTTAGACCGAGAGTACGATGGTTAGCATCCTACCTCCTTGGAAACCCCGGTTTTGAGAAAATAAATTGTTTTGGGATTTTCCCCACTACAAATGTTTCAAAAACGGTTTTGCAAAACCCTGGGAAGAGGCATCATTCCTAGTGGATGTTTTAACAAAAGAAATGGTGATGAGGAGAAAGAAGAAAGTGATGGGATGTTCTACGCCTTTATCGGAACAATTTTTACCTCGCAACCGCATTACCCTAGGTTGCTGGGGCTTAACCCGTAGTTTGTCCGCATTAGCCGAGGCACTTCTACCATGCTTATAGGGAGAAATCCCTGGAAGACCGAGCAGGCGTCCTAGATCATGGATCTAAAGCCTGTCGCTTGCTTCGGCAAGAGTGAGCCTGACCTGGCAGGAGGCGGGTGCAACAATTGGGTCTCCCGCGGACGGTATGACTTAGGAAGTAAGGAAGGAAGTGGAGTCTCCAGATTTAAGGTATACGCCAAGCTGCGGCTTGGGTATGCGCGGGTATAGAAGGAAGGACTATGGCTGGGAGCCAAATACTCGTATCCGGGGAGAACAAACCCAAGAGGAAAAGCATGCCTTTGCTAGTGTAGACAAGCGAAAAGTTAGGTTTGATTATCCGGACCCCCATCTACAGTGGTAGTGGGCCGTGGTTGAATCCCGGTGGATGTATTGATTCTTGTGGGTAAAGTGTGCAAACTCTGCAGAGTATAACCTATTCGAATAGCCGTGTCCAGGTCAAGGACGGTTGTAAAGGTGTTGGCTAGGACTACCCAAACTATGCTTGTTTGGGAAACAAGTACGAAGAGGACGAAGGTTCCGGGGGAACCCGATTTCGAAAGCTTTGATTTGACCCGAGGGGTCGAAGATGTTTAAAAAGGGTTTTTACTACAAAACTGTTTTCAAAACTCTTTTTCAACAAAGATATGGAGATGTCTTGATTTACAAAACAGAAGCATGTTTTCAAAACTCTTTTTCAACAAAGACATGGAGATGCCATAACTTCAAAAGTAGTTTAGGCTTTTGAAAAGCAACCCCTGATAGAGCTATCTCTCCATAGCCAAAATTGCATTTCTTTTGTTCACTTATGTTGGTGGTTTGCGAGTACATTCAAAAGTACTCACTGTTGTGTCCCTGGCTTTTTACTTGGCTAGACTTTCGGGAGTTTAAGGTGACGTCCATCGAGCTAGGCCGTCTTCCCAGTCAACTGCCTGTAGGTTGAGGCACGATTGGGCTCTGCGCTTGGTGATGTTCCGCTGCTAAGATTGAGGTAGCCATAATGGCAATTATGTAAGTCTTGTTTTTCCGTTATGTTTTGGATGATTGTAATGATACCTGTCGGTTATGTTCCACGGCTCACGGATCATGGGAACGTGGAAATATGCATAATAGGGATTTCTCGGATGAATAATCCGAGGAGCCTGAACTTATATCGAGCCATCTGTTGTAGGAGACCTTAGTTAGCATAGACGTTAGATAGGAAACGGCAAACATATTTTCTAAAAGACAAAGGAGAAAATACGACTATTTGCAAAAGTGCTTATGTCTTCTCCCCCTCTATTTCGAAAAACTACTTAAATTAGTATGATCCTGCACACCGTCACTAACCCCAACCCCTGAAGACGAGAATCCCGGGACTGACGATGAACTCTCTTTCCTCAATGCGTACCAACCTATCGTCCAGTCACCCACGCCGACCGAGTCAACCTCCAACCCTGCACAAGGAGAAGGCACCACCCTCACCTTCACCGAAGAAGAGCTGAATATCCCGCAAACCCCAGAGGATCTGCAGTAGTTGGAGACCCCGAATGCTATCTAAGACTCAGCAGATGCACCCTCCGAGTAATCACCTGCCTTGCGACACTCACCCACCTAGCAATAGGGTAGAGTCATGTATCGTCCCTGATCGTGTTTTGTAATGTCTAAGTACTATTAGCACCTTCGGGTGTAGACTGGTTGGTATGTAATGACTTCTTGATTTCTATGCTTGCTTGAATTGTTCCTTTTTGCGTGTTTTACTCAAGTCATTGCATCAGACCCAACCCGAAACGTCTGCCACCACTAAGACCTCCCCCAGGATGGCCATGAAGCCCGGAAGCTCGAAGAAGGCGTGTAGCCATTGCGGAGACGAAAGACACCAAGCCAGCAGATGTTCCGGCCACTGCCCAAACTGCGGAGAACCTCAGTCGTCCAACGTTTGTCCAACCCGGTTTGTCACTTGTTTCCTCTGCGAAGGCCAAGACCATGTCCCCATAAAATGCCCAATATATCCCCTCATTGGCAAGACCTGTCAACCTCCAGATGTCAGCCTAGAAAAGTCGTCAACTCAGCTACGACGGAAGAAGAACCCCTGCTTCACGTGCGGACTATCTGGTCACTTCAAGAGAGACTGCCCGGAGAGAAAATCCACCAAGACTTCCTCGGCAGAGAAGCTCGAAGACATCATACATCCCCTCCCTCAGAAAAGATGGTCACCCTACCGCTCGCTGCCCCGCAGCTCAAGACTGAAGATGTCCCGCGCCCTCCTAGGTGACAGCGCCCCTTGGAAGTGAAGATAGAGAGAAGCCCTTTCCCCCACTCCAGGACTTCCCGAGAGTCAACTAGTGCAGCCTGTAGTAAACTAGTCCATGTCCCCCTAGAACGCCACCTATGATGCTACCCTCTCTTAAGTCAATGTCCGCCACCTTAAGAACCCTCTCTTGTCACCCTCCTAAGAAAGTCCCCTATTTGTAACTCTCCGACCTACCCAAGTCTAATCCTAAGGGGAAAAGACCGCGTCTTTCCCGCAAGATAGAGTACCCCTCCGAGAAAGTCCAACCGTGTGACCCGAAGACAGAGATCGCAGAGCACAGACTTGTCACAAACTTGGATACAGTAACCCACTTAAGAGAAGTGTCGTAGACCCTTACAGAAGGAAGATCCCTCCCCGCAATCATGGTGGAAGGCAGCTCGACCCCCGAGTTTCAAGAAAATTGAAGTGCAACCTTGCTGTCAAGATGTTTCTATTCGAAGACAAGGTCAGCAAGTTAGCCCGCAAGAACTAAATAGCACTAATGAAGACAAATCCCCTAACCGTACTCTCCAGAATCTCGGGACGAGATTCTTTTAAGGGGGAAAGGTTTGTAACATCCCTATTTCAGCAACCTAGATTAGTTGTCCAGAATGCAAAAATCAGGGGGAACAAAAACTTTTTCTTGTGCTTTAGTGCAGTGCTTGTTGGTTGTTTGCTTGCACTTGTGTTTATGATGTGTATCTTAGGGTACTCCTTACCTCAACCTCAGTTGACAAAAGCTATTTACCAAAACCTATCTTGGCTTACTTTACATATTCTCAAACATTCTGGCATTTCAAAACATGAGCCAAGATGTCTTTGGAACCAACACTATTTTGGTAGCTTCTATTAACAAAACTATGGAGAGATATATAATACAATCTCCTTATGTTTTCAAGACAGAACACTCAACTAACCTTATCTCTAGTGCTCTCAAAAACTCTTTCCAAAAGCATTTGAATTCTACTCTTGGTAGAGATACCAAGAACCCTCATCTTATTCAAAACTCAACCTCTTCAAATGCCCCAACCTTACCTCAAGCTGAGCTTGATGGTGAACCCTAGTAATAGTTGATTAGTGTAGAAGATGAGTTGCCTTGATCTGCTGCTTGATGAATTGTTTGATTTGCTGATTGATTTGTTTGCTTAGGAAGTAGAATGTGCTACCTTAGAAGCTCATCACTAGGACCAAGAGGTTTCCCAATCATCAATCCCTAAGCAAGAAAGCAAACCTTGTTATGATCCCTAGCCACTAGGTGATCATTTAAAACCCTCAACCAGATCCATTCTGAGGATCTCCATTCTTGATGTTTCCAAGACCATGAAGACCAATATAAAGCATGGATATCTTCTACTCACCCTACAATTCCACATTAGCCGTTTAGTAAAGCTCTTATAACTTACAACTCCTCCAAGAACATCTCCTCTCCTACTCTAGTCAAAAACCCTAAAACTGCCAAATTTGGCTAAGTCTAGAGACAGTTCTAGCATCACCTTTTTTAATGCCCCCTTTTCTCAAACCATGTGCATTCTTGGAAATGCACTTGAGCCATCATGTTAACCATCCTATGGACTACCAAGGCCCACTTTTGCCCCTGGTTAGATCCTCCTCCAACCCACTTGTCCATGATGGTTTTGCAGACAAGAAAATAACATTTCCTGCAAAACTAGTCACCGTGCCTACTTTGCTAGCAGCTCACACCCTCATGCAAACTTCTTTGGACCAACTCTCTACATGGTTCTTATCTATTCATTAATGTCTATCAGAACCTACTTCACTTGTCCCAAGTGGATCTCTGTGCTGATTAAACCCACATGGTTTATTAGGCATCATGACCCATATTTCATGGCAGCCTTAATTTTATTCAAAGTTTGCCATCACTTCTAGATCATCCCAAATGCTATTAATTCAGACTCCTCCTGCCATGTTCAACTATATGACTTGGTCTACCTATCCATCCATCCCTTGCACCAAGGTGAGCTCTAAGCTCCAAGATGCAAGCGTGTTTTGGTGGTATAAAAATAACACCACCCTAGATCATCAACTCTTCTGGCTAACTTGATCTCCAAGGTTTATCAATAATTATCCATAATTATTGAGGCCCCAAAGCTATTTAATTCCCTAAATAGTCAAAATCTCCAAAACTCCCTCCATAAGGGAAAGTTTGGTTTTTACCAAACCACTTCCCCAACTTTTGGCTCATATGAGCCCCACAAATCATATCCTACCTTTCCATCTCAAAAATAAATATTTTTGAGAAGCCTTATTATTTCTTTTTGTCCATTTTCTTAAATGGCTGAATTGGAATAATAATTGTTTTAAATAATTTTATGTCCCAATAAATCTTGGGAAAATTCCCTTAAGTGTGTATTCACATTTGGGACCCTTCCACACCAAAATGACCATCATAACCCTCTCCACCAACCCCTGGACTAATCCTTGGCGAGCCCTCCCTCTCCACCATGTCCAAATGGGTAAATTACCCCATCTACCTCTCCTCCCTAGTATATGTGGACAGAGGCCACCCCAGCTCGCCCTGCCCCTCATTTGCCCCCTCTCCACCTCACTCACCTCCCCCGAGCTCCCCATCCCTTCCTCTCCTATCCTCTCGCCACAAGAAGGAGAACCACCCTCCTCGGCCCTTTTTGAGCTTGAGCTTACAGCACCTTCTCCCCTGCTCCCCTCCACCTGCATGTGGCCTCACTGCAATCCTTCACACCAGATCCACCTCCCCCAAGCTCCAGAGCTCCTCCCAGCGTCTCCCTCGGCCTAGAGAAGGAGATAGCCTCCTCTCGGTCTACTCCAAGAACTCGACTTGGTGATCTCCCTCCTGCTCCATTTCTCCTTGCAATGGTGCTCTTAACCTCCTAGGAGCCAACCCTAACATTCCCCGTACTCCTCTTCGGCATGCAGGCCCTCCAGCAGCGGCACCAGAGTTCTGCCAAGCTTGAGTCGCCGTGGTCGTCCCACTAGGCCTCTGCCGAGGTAGATCCTGCCTCTGCCGCCCCTCCCCGGGCTCGTCATGGACCACCGCGTCGCCCCGTCACCTTCCCCGCTGGCCTCCATGCCTCAGGTGAGCTCCCTGCACCCCTGCTGCCCGCTAGGATTTCTGCGCGCCGCCGCTCGTCGGAGGTGGACGACGAGCTCCCAGCCGTTGATCCCCTATCTAATCAAACAGCCAAGAGCCTCCCATACCGCTTCACCCCACCGCCCTCGCTGACCCCTGGGCCCCGCCCCGCGGGATTCAAATCTCCCTCCCACTAGCGACCCCCTCCTCTGCTGGGCCAAAATTTGGCTCGGCGGCCCACTTACTCGCACACACCAAGCCCACCCCACCCAGTTTGCCCCTTTTCTTTTGTTTTTCCACTAGAGCTGCTAAATGGCTGTTTGGTTTAAATCCAAACAAAAATATAAATCATGTCCAATTGACCAAATCTATATTTCTGTGGGTTCTCTGATGTATTCTCAAACATGTAGAGGCAACCCCATGGTCAAATTAATTTTCTTTAATTACTTGTAATTAATCTGCTAAAATGTATCTGGTACACCAAATTAATTCCTCTGGGAGCTAGCCTTATCCATTTGGGTTGAAACCAAGACCCACTGAAAGGTATTTGAAATACCTCTTTTCCAGCACAGGTCTTAGACCAAGGTGAACTGTATTCTGCCTTTAACAAAAATAGCAAAACTAGCAATATTCTGTCTTAGGTAAATTCCCCAGGTCTAACCAAATGTGTTCTTGACATGATTCCACCTCCCATTACACCCCAGTACCAAGATCTGCCTAACCCCAACAGATCATAATTTATTGAGCTCTGGTTGAATTTTAGTGATTTAAATACCTTTGTGAAGGGTATTTTCACCAAATTAATCAATCCTGGAGTTTGGCAAATCCAAATTGAGTGAATCCAATTTCTACAAAAAGGTATTTTAAGTACCTATCACATTCCCTCGGAACCAACTCAATAGCATGTAGTTTTAATCTGCTAAAAAGGAGAAGGACTATACATAACTGCCTTTGGGATTTTCCTGAGGGCATTCTGGTAATTCTTTTGACTTGATTCTAGCTCTAGATGGTTCAGTACATCAAGTAATACCTAACCCTCAAAGGAAATAAATTTTGGACCTCCATAACTTTTCTGGTGAATTATTTCCTTAAACTAGAGTTTAATCTGGTGAAATTGATTTTCAAGTGAAACCACTTGTGATGGTTTTGTTTTGACAAGACCTATCTAAGGATGTCATGGTTATCCCTTGATAACCTACTCACCACAGAACCCTAATCCAAGCCTATTGTCGTTAGCTTAGACAACTATCTTCCAAGAGAAAACACATCAGTGGCGATCTTGTCATTTCCACCACCCATATCCAACTTCTCCCAAACCCTCCCAAGTCCAGTAGTAATCTTCATGTTTGTTTGCTGTATGATTTTATGTGGTATGCCTTGTATTGATTGTGATATTTTCTGCTTACATGTGTACCCAACAACGACGATAGTGTGAGTGTCTGACGACAAGAAGGACGAGATTTCTTTATTTATATATTTGGGTATTCTTGGCCATCTGAAGAAGTCCAGGGCCTTATTGCTGATCACAGGCAAGCCACCATTTCCCGAACTCTATTATATGTCCTATTCTCCTTTACCTGTTTTATATCCTCTTTATAAATTGCATACTCTACCTGCAGGTCTTGTTTTACAAACACTACGGTAGTAACTTGGCTCCTACAAGTTATGATTTCGTGCCCTTCGAGGCACCACCCCGATGTACCTACCATCTTACCCCTTTTAGACCGAGAGTACGATGGTTAGCATCCTACCTCCTTGGAAACCCCGGTTTTGAGAAAATAAACTATTTTGGGATTTTCCCCACTACAAATGTTTCAAAAACGGTTTTGCAAAACCCTGGGAAGAGGCATTGTTCCCAGTGGATGTTTTAACAAAAGAAATGGTGATGAGGAGAAAGGAGAAAGTGATGGGATGTTCTATGCCTTTACTGGAACAATTTTTACCGCGCAACCACATTACCCCAGGTTGTTGGGGCTTAACCCGTAGTTTGTCCGCATTAGGCGAGGCACTTCTACCATGCTTATAGGGAGAAATCCCTGGAAGACCAGGCAGGCATCCCAGATCACGGATCTGAAGCCTATCGCTTGCTTCGGAAAGAGTGAGCCTGACCTGGCAGGAGGCCGGTGCAACAACTAGGTCTCCCGAAGACGGTATGACTTAGGAAGTAAGGAAGGAAGTGGAGTCTCCAGATTTAAGGTATACGCCAAGCTGCGGCTTGGGTATCCGCGGGTACGGAAGGAAGGACTATGGCTGGGAGCCACATACTCGTTGCCGAGGAGAACAAATCCCAAGAGGAAAAGCATGACTTTGCTAGTGTAGACAAGCGAAAAGTTAGGTTTGATTATCCGGACCCCCATCTACAGTGGTAGTGGGCCATGGTTGAATCCCGGCGGATGTATTGATTCTTGTGGGTAAAGTGTGCAAACTCTGCAGAGTATAACCTATTCGAATAGCCATGTCCATGGTCAAGGACGGTTGTAAAGGTGTTGTCTAGGAGTACCCAAACAGTGCTTGTTTGGAAAACAAGTACGAAGAGGACGAAGGTTCCGGGGGAACCTGAGTTCGAAAGCTTTGATTTGACCCGAGGGGTCGAAGATTTTTAAAAAGGGTTTTTACTACAAAACTATTTTCAAAACTCTTTTTCAACAAAGATATGGAGATGTCTTGATTTACAAAACAGAAGCATGTTTTCAAAACTCTTTTTAAACAAAGATATGGAGATGCCATAACTTCAAAAGTAGTTTAGGCTTTTCAAAGGCAACCCTAGATAGAGCTATCTCGCCACAGCCAAAATTGCATTTCTTTTGTTCACTTATCTTGGTGGTTTGCGAGTACATTCAAAAGTACTCACGGCGGTGTCCCTGGCTTTTTACTTGACTAGACTTTCGGGAGTTTAAGGTGACGTCCATCGAGCTAGGCCGTCTTCCCAGTCAGCTGCCTGTAGGTTGAGGCACGATTGGGCTCTGCGCTTGGTGATGTTCCGTTGCTAAGATTGAAGTAGCCATAATGGCAATTATGTAAGTATTGTTTTTCCGTTATGTTTCGGATGATTGTAATGATACCTGTCGGTTATGTTCCACGGCTCACTGATCATGGGAACGTGGAAATATGCATAACAAGGATTTCTCAGATGAATAATCCGGGGGAGCCCACATTGCATACGTGGTGAAGTGTGGGGCCGCATGGAGACACGTCAGACCGGCCATTCTCACTCCGAGCCTGGACCAGCTCCCACACCGCCCCTTCGCTCCGCTCCCCTGCTGTCGTGTCCTCCTACCTGAGAGCCCCTACTACCTTATGTCATCCTAGGCCCCCAAGCCGCCCCCTCCCCTATCCGCGGAGCCCACTCTGGCTCCACTTCCTCCCTCATTCGATCTACCCCTTTCACGGAATAGTATGCAATGTCGGCGGGTGTACCGGTCCTCCTCGTCGAGCATAGAGAAGATTGGGTGGAATCGAAGGGATCTAATGCATGGATTCCATCTGGGTAAGTAATGTTTCCCTTTGTGGATTGATTGTAGGCAGTAATTGAGCACGAATCGCCGGTGCTCAGCTAACTGCCTTGCTTTTCGAATAAGATTGATCTAGTGCTGGCATTTCGGCTGGCGGTTAAACAGGATACTAGCGTAATTTGTGGTTGTGAATGGTATGTCTCTGTACTTTACATCCCAGCGGTGGTTGCAACCTCCATAACTCTCAGAGATTTGAAAGATAAAATATATTCTAAATTCCCCTGAAGCAATGGCGATTCAGTTGATTTGCAATATTTCAACATTAGCGAGCAAAGATTGCTCCCACTAACTAGCGAAGCTGATCTGGTAATGCTTTTCTCTTTGAATGCCCGAACGTTTTGGTCGAATTCGTCTTCATGTGCACCTAAAGTTAAACACACGGGAAATAGGGCTAAAGCATCATCTGGTGGTCAGGCATCATCAGGTGGTCGAGCATCATGTGTCTCTGTTGTCTCTGCTAATAGTGTGCGCCTCTGTGCTCCTTGTAGGTCCACAACAGTACCATCTGTTCGCACTGTGAGTGTAAGACAAATCGCTCGTGTGGCCGATCTGGAGGACGAAGTAGATCTTGCCGAGGGAGTGCCTCCACTAGATGATAATGATGAGTTGATGTTTCCTGAATTGGTAGATAGATTCAGTAAAAAGGCACTAGAGGATCAATACACGGAGGAATTAGCCCACGGTGCCAGATTTGATGACATTGATGACAAAGAGAATGAGGAGAACAATGACAGTCTCGTTTTAGCCGAGTATGATGGTGAGGAATTGCTAGTAATTGAGTTGGATAGGAAAGATCCTAAGATTTCAGAGGACATCGTATTTGAAATGATGCGGGACTATCGTAATGCCCTTACTACATATTGCATCTGCACCAATAATGATTATGTTGTTATTAAGAGTGAGCCAACAAGATTCATAGTGAAGTGCCCATATCAGAGGTGTAGGTGGAGGATGCACGCATCCACTATGCTCAGGACCACTTTGGTTCAGGTATTACAACCAGTTGTGTATTTTAGATCATTGTGTAGATTTCTTAACTGTACCTGAAATTTTCATTATGTTTCAGATAAAAGGTAACCGGTTCGAACATTCTTGTCCACCTCAAGGGTGATATCCAAAGGACAAAACAAAACTAGCAAAGACTAGGTGGTTGGCATATGCAATCATGGATTGCATGAGAGCGAACCCATTACTTGGCGCAACAATGCTCATAAAAAATGTTTCTGAAAGGTTTAATATTACAGTACCTTACATGAGGATGTTCTATGCGAAGGAAATGGCTCTTGATAGGATCAATGGTCCCTGGAATGAATGTTTTCAGTTGCTTCACAGCTTCAAAGCTGAAGTCGAGATGGCTAGTCCAGGTAGTGTTATGAGATGAAGCAGGCATGATTCGATTACAAAATAAGAGGGAAGACAATGGAGAAGGAGTGCTTTAGAAGGGCTTTTGTTTGTTTCAAAGCTTGTTGGTAAGGGTTCCTGGATGGTTGCAAACCTTATTTTGTCGTGGATGATACAACTCTTCATGGCAGATTTAAAGGACAGCTAGCAGCTGCTACTGCAGTTGATGGCCACAATTGGATGTTCCCTGTTGCTTTTGGAGTTTTGGAGATTGAGTCAGAGGAAAGTTGGACTAGGTTTCTAGAGAATTTGCACGACCTTATAGGTCATCCACCAGGACATACTATCCACACAGACGCTTGCAAAGGTTTGGAGAAAGCTATAGAAGCAGTATTCCCTAGAGTGGAGCATAGGAAATGTATGCGACACTTAGTGCAGAATTTTACAAAGAAATTCAAGGGTAAAGTTTATACTGACAACCTATGGCCAGATTCATACACATGCAGCTTGAGAAAGCATCTGTATCATTTGGAGGTGTTGTATAAACAAAAACTTGCGGTGAAGGAGTACTTGGATGCACATCATGGAATGGTGTGGTCAAGAAGCCAATTCAATGAAATTTGCAAGGTAGACTATGTGACAAGTAACCTTCTAGAGAGTTTCAATGCAAAGGTCAAGTCATTGAAATGGCTTATGTTGTGGCAAATATTTGATAAGTTTAGGTAGATGATCATGATAAAGATCGATTTGCGTCAAAGAACTGCATCAACAGTATATGCTAGCCATCTCATCCTCCCATCTTTGATTAGGGCATTGCATGCCAGGACAAAACAATTTAAGATGAAATGCATTAGAAAAGGAATGGAGGCTGAGGTAACATACACTGACAGTAAAGATAGGCAATGGAGGTATCCAATGAGTTTGGCTGACAGGACATGCCATTGCAGGCAATGGCAGCTCTGTGGGAAACTTTGTATACATGCATTGTTTTTCATGGGTGTTCTAGGAGGTGAAGAGGGTGAAGTTGATCAGTACGTATCGAAGTATTTCTCTGTTGCCAAATTTAGGGCAGCATATGCTCAGAATGTTCTAGCCTTGTTGGGAAAAGACCAATGCATGGAAGTGAATCCAAGCTTCAAGCTATACCCTCTAGTTTTAACTAGACCAGCAGGTAGGCCAAGGAAGAATAGGATGAGAGCTAGTGCAGAGGGTGGTGCACCACCTCGACAACGTAAGTGCAAACGTTGTGGGATCCTTGGGCACATTGCTATGCTTTGTAATGGAATGGATGATCAGGCAGGATAAGCAAATGCAGATGAGAATGAAGTATCTAAACGAGAGGAGAATGAAGCAATGGATACATTGCAGATTGAACCAATGGATCGAGAGGAGATTGAACCAATGGATCGAGAGGAGATTGAACCAATGGATCGAGAGGAGATTGAACCAAATGCATGTGAGATTGAACCAGATGCAGGGGAGCCAGATGCAGGGGAGATTGAACCAGATGCAGGGGAGATTGAACCAATGGATCAAGAGAAGATTGAACCAAATGAAGGGGAGATTGCACCAAATGCATGGGAGATTGAAGCAATTTATTCATTGAAAGCAGAGTTCAAAAGTAAAGGAAATACATAGGAGGATATTGAAGAAATGATGCCAATGCGTTTTGAACCGTATGAACCAATGAATTGAAACGTGGTTGAACCAATTGTACGACAGACTGAAGCACTTGATTCATTTGATGCAGAGAAAAAGAACAAATGGAACAAACGGAAGAAGCTGATGGTGGACTCCGAGAATATTACAGCCAGGATCACCCACAGCAAGGTGGTGAACGCCGAGAATATTCCAGCAAAAAACACTAGGAGCAAGAAAAAATGAATTTGAATTATTAGTTTGAATTTGTATGATGAATTTGAACTACTATAAATGTTTGTATTGAATTTGAACTACTGTCAATGTTTGTGACGCTTCCAAGTTTGTATGTTGGATAACCCCACAATGTATGTGTTATTGCAAGTTTATATTGTCATGTACCTATTTGCTTAGCACTACTCAGTTTTGCCCTCGACATGTGGTCAACACATGGGGTTTAGCTAGTTCATGGCTTAAACCATAGCAAACATTGACCAATTGATCAAAAATTTGGAACACCTGTGTATCCTAGATTGATTTACCATATGAAATTGGAAATTTGGGTTTACTTGTAATCAGCCACATTTTTCTTTTCTAAGTGATCAAATTCAAATAAATGGTTTTAGGGTTAGTTTAATTCAAAAAAGAAGTGAAAACATAGTGTAACCTTCGCATGGAGTCTTGTTATGTTAACTAAAACCTACCATGAATAGTATAGGAAAAGGAAATAAAGAGAAATGTATTTCTCCCCTAAACCACTTCTTGGAATGAGCTACTAGCTACGAAGATGCATGTCTTTCTACTCAGTCAACCTCCAAGATAACCCATCCCAAAAAATACTTTGTCTAAATGAGGCCAAATTTGGCACACTTGTGTATCTTTGAGTTGCAAACAATATAATATCGGCCAAGATGGATTATTTTGTTCAAATAACACATTTTCCATTTGTTATGCCAAAAGCTTGAATTTCCCTTAGTAATTTTTTATCTGAGCGCCCTTGTTTTCCTTAGATCTACTCGGTTTTCCCCTCCGGCTAAAGTTTTCCTCAGTTTTCCCCTCCCGCTAAAGTTTTCCTCACTTTTCCCCTCTCTCATGTCTCAGTTTGGCTAGCCTTCTGATTGGTGCAGATGTATGTCACACGGATCTTGGCCATCCACCATTGGATACATCATGATCCGACGGGCTAGAGGTCTCTCTCTCCTGAAGGTCACACTTAACCTTGTACGGCGAGGAGAGCCCAACAGGCTGGATGTCTCTCCCTCCATTTCCTTGTCGCACGTATACCGGCCGCATCAACTAGCGCTCAGTTTGGCTGCGCTCTGATTGGTCGAGATATATGTCACACAGATCTTACAAACCACCGTTGGATACATCATGATCCGACGGGCTGGAGGTGTCTACCTCACTTTTCCTGTCGCACGTATACCAGCCGCATCTTCCCTTCCCTCCTATCGATGTATGGCGGCACGGACCTGCACGTGGGGGTCGGAACGGCTTGCAGTGGCGCGGATCTGTCTCTGTATGTCTCACTCCCTTTCTTTGTCTATCCCTCCCTTTCCCTATCTCTATCTGTCTCACATTAGTTCACATCCTCATATCCGTTGTTGATGAAACACACCGATGGAAGCCATCATCCGCAACATCAGTGTGACGCTGGTGGTGCTGATAGTGGCTATCGATGAAAGACACCGATGGAAGCCATCATCCGCAACATCTACGGCTGTGGTGCCGATAGTGGTCATTGATGCAACGACTGAAGCCATCACCCGCAACATCTATGGCTGTGGTGCTCATAGTGGTCATCAATGCGAAGACGATTGAAGCCATCATCCGCAACATCACTACGATGGTGCAGATCAAGCACTCGTGAATTGAAATTGTGGGAGGCAAGCCGCGGCCGCGGCTCGCATGTCGAGGTGCACTTCGACGGTGAAGGTCGGATGGGAGAAATTTTCCCATACTTCTTGGAGTACACATACGGCAGGGAGGGCGGCTAGCTCACCGTCCACTTAAAATTGGGATAAATTTAAGCCCAATTTGAACCAAAATTCCGTGACTTAAAATATATGTATGATTTGAAAAAAATTGACATGTATTTGAGCCGTGAGACCGGTGGATATGCTCTAAAGCTGATTCATAAGTAGTAGTACTTGCTTTGACAATCTCCGGTGGGCTTGTATAAATTTGATCGAAATATGTATGATTTTAATCAAAATTGATATGTATTTGAGCACGAGAGACGGATGGCTATTCCGATGTGTATCCTGGCCCCACCTGTCAGCATTTATCGGTTGAGGCAATGTAATGTAACGCTCAACACATGACCCGCCCAACAAGGTCCCACCTGTCAACATGTAACGGCCAAGCCTTTGACCTGACGGCATCCCCCCGTCCAAGCGCATGTGAGGGTTTCAGAATGGAGGGAGGGGAAAAGTGAGGAAAAACTAAGAGGCTGGGGAAAACTGAGTACAACTAATGAACCAGGGGCACGAAAATAGAAATACCTTTAGGAAAAGACCACACATGCAAATGACTCTAGTGGATCCATGTGGTTTATGGAAAGAACACACATGCAATGAAACTAGTGGTGGTTTACAAAAAGAACACACATGCAATGACACTGGTGGTGGATCCATATGGTTTATGGAAAGAACACACATGCAATGAAAATAGTTATGGTTTATGAAAAGCACACACGTACAATGACACTGATGGATCCATGTGGTTTATGAAAGGAACAAACATGCAATGAAACTAGTGGTGGTTTATGGAAAGAACACACATGCAAAGACACTAGTGGTGGTTTAGGAAAAGAACACACATGCAATTACATTGGTGGATCCATGTGGTTTATCAAAAGAACTGACATGCAATGACACTAGTGGTTGTTTAGGAAAAGAACACACGTGCAATGACACTAGTGGATCCATATGGTTTATGAAAAGAACAAACATGCAATGACTCTAGTTGTGGTTTATGAAAAGTACACACATGCAATGACTCTAGTGGTGGTTTAGGAAAAGAACACACGTGCAATGACACTGGTGGATCCATGTGGTTTAGGAAGGCACACACATGCAATGAATCTAGTGGTGGTTTTGGAAAAGAACACACATGCAAATCACTCTAGTGGATCCATGTGGTTTATGAAAAGAATAAACATGCAATGACACTAGTGGTGGTTTAGGAAAAGAACACACATGCAAAGACACTAGTGGTGGTTTAGGAAAAGAATAGACATGCAATGACACTTGTGGATACACATGCAATGTCTCTAGTTGTGCTTTAGGAAAGGAACAAACATGCAATGACTCAAGTGGTGGTTTATGAAAAGGACACACATGCAAATGACTCTGGTAGATCCATGTGGTTTAGTAAAATAGCACACATGCAATGGCACTAGTGGTGGTTTAGGAAACCACACATGCAAATGACTCTGGTGGATCCATGTTGTTTATGGAAAGAACACACATGCAATGACACCAGGGGTGGTTTATGAAAAGAACACACATGTAATGACACTGGTGGTGGTTCCATGTGGTTTATGAAAAGAACACGCATGCAATTAATGTAGTTGTGGTATATGAAAAGAACTAACATGCAATGACACTGGTGGACCTATGTGGTTTATGAAAATAACAAACATGCAATGACACTAGTGGTGGTTTATAGAAATAACACACATGCAAATATAGTAGTGGTGGTTTAGGAATAGAACACACATCCAACGACACTGATCCATGTGATTTAGGAATAGAACAAACATGCAATGACACTAGTGGTGGTTTAGGAAAAGAACGCACATGCAATGACACTAGTGGATCCATGTGGTTTATGTAAAGAACAAACATGCAATGACTCTAGTTGTGGTTTATGAAAAGTACACACATGTAATGACTCTAGTGGTGGTTTAGGAAAATAACACACATGCAATGACACTAGTGGATCCATGTGGTTTAGGCAGGAACACACATGCAATTAATCTAGTGGTGGTTTAGGAAAAGAACACACATTCAAATGACTCTGGTGGATCCATGTGGTTTATGGAAAGAACACACATGCAATGACAATAGTGGTGGTTTATGAAAAACAAACATTCAATGACACTAGTGGTGGTTCCATGTGGTTTATGGAAAGAACACACATGCAAAGAATCTAGTGGTGGTTTATGAAAAGAACACACATGCAATGACACTGGTAGATCCGTGTGGTTTATGAAAAGAACAAACATGCAATGACACTAGTGGTGTTTTAGGAAAATAACACACAACCAAAGACACTAGTGGTGGTTTAGGAAAAGAACACACAGGCAATGACACTGGTGGATCCATGTGGTTTATGGAAAGAACAAACATGCAATGACACTAGTGTTGGTTTAGGAAAAGAACACATATGCAATGTCTGTAGTTGTCGTTTAGGAAAGGAACAAACATGCAATGACTCTAGTGGTGGTTTATGAAAAGGACACACATGAAAATCACTCTGGTGGATCCACGTCGTTTAGTAAAATAACACACATCCAATGACACTAGTGGTGGTTTAGGAAAAGACCACATATGCAATGACACAGGTGGATCTATGTGGTTTATGAAAAGAACAAACATGCAATGACACTAGTGGTGGTTTAGGAAAATAATCCACATGCAAAGACACTAGTGGTGGTTTAGGAAAAGAACACACATGCAATGACACTGGTGGATCCATGTAGTTTATGGAAAGAACAAACATGCAATGACTCTAGTGGTGGTGTAGGAAAAGAACATACATGCAATGTCTCTAGTGGGTGTTTATGAAAAGGACACACATGAAAATCACTCTGGTGGATCCACGTGGTTTAGTAAAATAACACGCATCCAATGACACTAGTGGTGGTTTAGGAAAAGACCACATATGCAATGACACAGGTGGATCTATGTGGTTTATGAAAAGAACAAACATGCAATGACAGCTGTGGCGGTTTAGGAAAATAATCCACATGCAAAGACACTAGTGGTGGTTTAGGAAAAGAACACACATGCAATGACACTGGTGCATCCATGTAGTTTATGGAAAGAACAAACATGCAATGACACTAGTGGTGGTGTGGGAAAAGAACACACATGCAATGTCTCTAGTTGTGGTTTAGGAAAGGAACAAACATGCAATGACTTTAGTGGGGGTTTATGAAAAGGGCACACATGCAAATGACTCTGGTGGATCCATGTGGTTTAGTAAAATAACACACATTCAATGACACTAGTGATGGTTTCGGAAAAGACCACACATGCAAAGACATGAAAATGACTCTGGTGGATCCATGTGGTTTATGGAAATAACACACATGCAATGACACTAGTGGTGGTTTAGGAAGAGAACACACATGCAATGACACTGGTGGTGGTTCCATGTGGTTTATGGAAAGAACACACATGCAATGGATCTAGTTGCGGTTTATGAAAAGAACACACATGCAATGACACTAGTGGTGGTTTATGTGAAGAACACACATGCAATGACACTAGTGGTGTTTCCTTATAGTTTATTGAAAGAACACACATGCAATGAATCTAGTGGTGGTTTAGGAAAAGAACACACATGCAATGACACTAGTGGATCCATGTGGTTTATGAAAAGAAAAAACATGCAATGACACTAGTGGTGGTTTCGGAAAAGAACACACATGCAATGACACTGGTGGATCCATGTGGTTTATGGAAAGAACAAACATGCAATGACACTAGTGTTGGTTTAGGAAAATAACACATATGCAATGTCTGTAGTTGTCGTTTAGGAAAGGAACAAACATGCAATGACTCTAGTGGTGGTTTATGAAAAGGACACACATGAAAATCACTCTGGTGGATCCACTTGGTTTAGTAAAATAACACGCATCCAATGACACTAGTGGTGGTTTAGGAAAAGACCATATATGCAATGACACAGGTGGATCTATGTGGTTTATGAAAAGAACAAACATGCAATGACACTTGTGGTGGTTTAGGAAAATAATCCACATGCAAAGACAGTAGTGGTGGTTTAGGAAAAGAACACACATGCAATGACACTGGTGCATCCATGTAGTTTATGGGAAGAACAAACATGCAATGACACTAGTGGTGGTGTAGGAAAAGAACACACATGCAATGTCTCTAGTTGTGGTTTAGGAAAGGAACAAACATGGAATGACTTTAGTGGGGGTTTATGAAATGGGCACACATGCAAATGACTCTGGTGGATCCATGTGGTTTAGTAAAATAACACACATTCAATGACGCTAGTGCTGGTTTCGAAAAAGACCACACATGCAAAGACATGAAAATGACTCTGGTGGATCCATGTGGTTTATGGAAAGAACACACATGCAATGACACTAGTGGTGGTTTAGGAAGAGAACACACATGCAATGACACTGGTGGTGGTTCCATGTGGTTTATGGAAAGAACACACATTCAATGGATCTAGTTGCGGTTTATGAAAAGAACACACATGAATGACACTGGTGCATCCATGTGGTTTATGGAAAGAACACACATGCAATGACACTAGTGGTGTTTCCATATAGTTTATTGAAAGAACACACATGCAATGAATCTAGTGGTGGTTTAGGAAAAGAACACACATGCAATGACACTAGTGGATCCATGTGGTTTATGAAAAGAAAAAACATGCAATGACACTAGTGGTGGTTTAGGAAAAGAACACACATGCAATGACACTGGTGGATCCATGTGGTTTATGAAAAGAACAAACATGCAATAACTCTAGTTGTGGTTTATGAAAAGTACACACAGGCAATGACTCTAGTGGTGGTTTAGGAAAAGAACACACATGAATGGAACTGGTGGATCCATGTGGTTTAGGATGGAACACACATGCAATGAATCTAGTCGTGGTTTAGGAAAAGAACACACATGCAAATGACTCTGGTGGATCCATGTGGTTTATGAAAAGAACAAACATGCAATGGCACCAGTGGTGGTTTAGGAAAAGAACACACATGCAAAGATACTAATGGTGGCTTAGGAAAAGAACACACATGCAATGACACTGGTGGATCCATGTGGTTTATGGAAAGAACAAACATGCATTGACACTAGTGTTGGTTTACAAAAAGAACACAGATGCAATGTCTCTAGATGTGGTTTTGGAAAGGAACAAACATGCAATGACTCTAGTGGTGGTTTATGAAAAGGACACACATGCAAATGACTCTGGTGTATCCATGTTGTTTAGTAAAATAACACACATGCAATGACACTAGTGGTGATTTAGGAAAAGACCACACATGTAATGACACTGGTGGATCTATGTGGTTTATGAAAAGAACAAACATGCAATGACACTAGTGGTGGTTTAGGAAAAGAACACACATCCAAAGACACTAGTGCTGGTTTAGGAAAAGAACACACATGCAATGACACTGGTGGATCCATGGAGTTTATGGAAAGAACAAACATGCAATGACTCTAGTGGTGGTGTAGGAAAAGAACACACATGCAATGTCTCTAGTGGTGATTTATGAAAAGGACACACATAAAAATCACTCTGGTGGATCCACGTGGTTTAGTAAAATAACACACATCCAATGACACTAGTGGTGGTTTAGGAAAAGACCACATATGCAATGACACAGGTGGATCTATGTGGTTTATGAAAAGAACAAACATGCAATGACACTAGTGGTGGTTTAGGAAAATAATCCACATGAAAAGACACTAGTGGTGGTTTAGGAAAAGAACACACATGCAATGACACTGGTGGATCCATATAGTTTATGGAAAGAACGAACATGCAATGACTCTAGTGGTGGTGTAGGAAAAGAACATACATGCAATGACACTAGTGGTGGTGTAGGAAAAGAACACACATGCAATGTCTCTAGTTGTGGTTTAGGAAAGGAACAAACATGCAATGAATTTAGTGGGGGTTTATGAAAAGGGCACACATGCAAATGATTCTGGTGGATCCATGTGGTTTAGTCAAATAACACACATTCAATGACACTAGTGCTGGTTTCGGAAAAGACCACACATGCAAAGACATGAAAATGACTCTGGTGGATCCATGTGGTTTCTGGAAAGAACACACATGCAATGACACTAGTGCTGGTTTAGGAAGAGAACACACATGCAATGACACTGGTGGTGGTTCCATGTGGTTTATGGAAAGAACACACATGCAATGGATCTAGTTGCGGTTTATGAAAAGAACACACATGCAATGACACTAGTGGTGGTTTATGTAAAGAACACACATGCAATGACACTAGTGGTGTTTCCATATGGTTTATTGAAAGAACACACATGCAATGAATCTAGTGGTGGTTTAGGAAAAGAACACACATGCAATGACACTGGTGGATCCATGTGGTTTATGAAAAGAACAAACATGCAATGACACTAGTGGTGGTTTAGGAAAAGAACACAAATGCAATGACACTGGTGGATCCATGTGGTTTATGAAAAGAACAAACATGCAATAACTCTAGTTGTGGTTTATGAAAATTACACATAGGCAATGACTCTAGTGGTGTTTAGGAAAAGAACACACATGAATGACACTGGTGGATCCATGTGGTTTAGGATGGAACACACATGCAATGAATCTAGTGGTGGTTTAGCAAAAGAACACAGATGCAAATGACTCTGGTGGATCCATGTGGTTTATGAAAAGAACAAACATGCAATGACACTAGTGGTGGTTTAGGAAAAGAACACACATCCAAAGACACTAGTGCTGGTTTAGGAAAAGAACACACATGCAATGACACTGGTGGATCCATGGAGTTTATGGAAAGAACAAACATGCAATGACTCTAGTGGTGGTGTAGGAAAAGAACACACATGCAATGTCTCTAGTGGTGATTTATGAAAAGGACACACATGAAAATCACTCTGGTGGATCCACGTGGTTTAGTAAAATAACACACATCCAATGACACTAGTGGTGGTTTAGGAAAAGACCACATATGCAATGACACAGGTGGATCTATGTGGTTTATGAAAAGAACAAACATGCAATGACACTAGTGGTGGTTTAGGAAAATAATCCACATGAAAAGACACTAGTGGTGGTTTAGGAAAAGAACACACATGCAATGACACTGGTGGATCCATATAGTTTATGGAAAGAACGAACATGCAATGACTCTAGTGGTGGTGTAGGAAAAGAACATACATGCAATGACACTAGTGGTGGTGTAGGAAAAGAACACACATGCAATGTCTCTAGTTGTGGTTTAGGAAAGGAACAAACATGCAATGAATTTAGTGGGGGTTTATGAAAAGGGCACACATGCAAATGATTCTGGTGGATCCATGTGGTTTAGTCAAATAACACACATTCAATGACACTAGTGCTGGTTTCGGAAAAGACCACACATGCAAAGACATGAAAATGACTCTGGTGGATCCATGTGGTTTGGAAAGAACACACATGCAATGACACTAGTGCTGGTTTAGGAAGATAACACAAATGCAATGACTCTTGTGGTGGTTCCATGTGGTTTATGGAAAGAACACACATGCAATGGATCTAGTTGCGGTTTATGAAAAGAACACACATGCAATGACACTAGTGGTGGTTTATGTAAAGAACACACATGCAATGACACTAGTGGTGTTTCCATATGGTTTATTGAAAGAACACACATGCAATGAATCTAGTGGTGGTTTAGGAAAAGAACACACATGCAATGACACTGGTGGATCCATGTGGTTTATGAAAAGAACAAACATGCAATGACACTAGTGGTGGTTTAGGAAAAGAACACAAATGCAATGACACTGGTGGATCCATGTGGTTTATGAAAAGAACAAACATGCAATAACTCTAGTTGTGGTTTATGAAAATTACACATAGGCAATGACTCTAGTGGTGTTTAGGAAAAGAACACACATGAATGACACTGGTGGATCCATGTGGTTTAGGATGGAACACACATGCAATGAATCTAGTGGTGGTTTAGCAAAAGAACACAGATGCAAATGACTCTGGTGGATCCATGTGGTGTATGAAAAGAACAAACATGCAATGACACTAGTGGTGGTTTAGGAAAATAACACTCTGCAAAGACACTAATGGTGGTTTAGGAAAAGAACACACATGCAATGACACTGGTGGATCCATGTGGTTGACGGAAAGAACAAACATGCATTGACACTAGTGGTGGTTTAGGAAAAGAACACAGATGCAATGTCTCTAGTTGTGGTTTCGGAAAGGAACAAACATGCAATGACTCTAGTGGTGGTTTATGAAAAGGACACACATGCAAATGACTCTGGTGGATCCATGTGGTTTAGTAAAATAACACACATGCAATGACACTAGTGGTGATTTAGGAAAAGACCATACATGTAATGACACTGGTGGATCTATGTGGTTTATGAAAAGAACAAACATGAAATGACACTAGTCGTGGTTTAGGAAAAGAACACATATCCAAAGACACTAGTGGTGGTTTAGTAAAAGAACACACATGCAATGACACTGGTGGATCCATGTAGTTTATGGAAAGAACAAACATGCAATGACTCTAGTGGTGGTGTAGGAAAAGAACACACATGCAATGTCTCTAGTGGTGGTTTATGAAAAGGACACACATGAAAATCACTCTGGTGGATCCACGTGGTTTAGTAAAATAACACACATCCAATGACACTAGTGGCGGTTTAGGAAAAGACCACATATGCAATGACACAGGTGGATCTATGTGGTTTATGAAAAGAACAAACATGCAATGACACTAGTGGTGGTTTAGGAAAATAATCCACATGAAAAGACACTAGTGGTGGTTTAGGAAAAGAACACACATGCAATGGAACTGGTGCATCCATGTAGTTTATGGAAAGAACAAACATGCAATGACACTAGTGGTGGTGTAGGAAAAGAACACACATGCAATGTATCTAGTTGTGGTTTAGGAAAGGAACAAACATGCAATGACTTTAGTGGGGGTTTATGAAAAGGGCACACATGCAAATGACTCTGGTGGATCCATGTGGTTTAGTAAAATAACACACATTCAATGACACTAGTGCTGGTTCCGGAAAAGACCACACATGCAAAGACATGAAAATGACTCTGGTGGATCCATGTGGTTTATGGACAGAACACACATGCAATGACACTAGTGGTGGTTTAGGAAGAGAACACACATGCAATGACACTAGTGGTGGTTCCATGTGGTTTATGGAAAGAACACACATGCAATGGATCTAGTTGCGGTTTATGAAAAGAACACACATGCAATGACACTGGTGCATCCATGTAGTTTATGGAAAGAACAAACATGCAATGACACTGGTGGATCCATGTGGTTTATGGAAAGAACAAACATGCAATGACACTAGTGTTGGTTTAGGAAAAGAACACATATGCAATGTCTGTAGTTGTCGTTTAGGAAAGGAACAAACATGCAATGACTCTAGTGGTGGTTTATGAAAAGGACACACATGAAAATCACTCTGGTGGATCCACGTCGTTTAGTAAAATAACACACATCCAATGACACTAGTGGTGGTTTAGGAAAAGACCACATATGCAATGACACAGGTGGATCTATGTGGTTTATGAAAAGAACAAACATGCAATGACACTAGTGGTGGTTTAGGAAAATAATCCACATGCAAAGACATTAGTGGTGGTTTAGG
This sequence comes from Avena insularis, assembly GCA_023614405.1. Lineage (NCBI taxonomy): Eukaryota > Viridiplantae > Streptophyta > Magnoliopsida > Poales > Poaceae > Avena > Avena insularis. Next base: position 243,405,925 of record CM042688.1, read on the forward strand.
AAAAGAACACACAGGCAATGACACTGGTGGATCCATGTAGTTTATGGAAAGAACAAACATGCAATGACTCTAGTGGTGGTGTAGGAAAAGAACATACATGCAATGTCTCTAGTGGTTGTTTATGAAAAGGACACACATGAAAATCACTCTGGTGGATCCACGTGGTTTAGTAAAATAACACGCATCCAATGACACTAGTGGTGGTTTAGGAAAAGACCACATATGCAATGACACAGGTGGATCTATGTGGTTTATGAAAAGAACAAACATGCAATGACACCTGTGGCGGTTTAGGAAAATAATCCACATGCAAAGACACTAGTGGTGGTTTAGGAAAAGAACACACATGCAATGACACTGGTGCATCCATGTAGTTTATGGAAAGAACAAACATGCAATGACACTAGTGGTGGTGTGGGAAAAGAACACACATGCAATGTCTCTAGTTGTGGTTTAGGAAAGGAACAAACATGCAATGACTTTAGTGGGGGTTTATGAAAAGGGCACACATGCAAATGACTCTGGTGGATCCATGTGGTTTAGTAAAATAACACACATTCAATGACACTAGTGATGGTTTCGGAAAAGACCACACATGCAAAGACATGAAAATGACTCTGGTGGATCCATGTGGTTTATGGAAATAACACACATGCAATGACACTAGTGGTGGTTTAGGAAGAGAACACACATGCAATGACACTGGTGGTGGTTCCATGTGGTTTATGGAAAGAACACACATGCAATGGATCTAGTTGCGGTTTATGAAAAGAACACACATGCAATGACACTGGTGGATCCATGTGGTTTATGGAAAGAACACACATGCAATGACACTAGTGGTGGTTTATGTGAAGAACACACATGCAATGACACTAGTGGTGTTTCCTTATAGTTTATTGAAAGAACACACATGCAATGAATCTAGTGGTGGTTTAGGAAAACAACACACATGCAATGACACTAGTGGATCCATGTGGTTTATGAAAAGAAAAAACATGCAATGACACTAGTGGTGGTTTCGGAAAAGAACACACATGCAATGACACTGGTGGATCCATGTGGTTTATGGAAAGAACAAACATGCAATGACACTAGTGTTGGTTTAGGAAAAGAACACATATGCAATGTCTGTAGTTGTCGTTTAGGAAAGGAACAAACATGCAATGACTCTAGTGGTGGTTTATGAAAAGGACACACATGAAAATCACTCTGGTGGATCCACGTGGTTTAGTAAAATAACACGCATCCAATGACACTAGTGGTGGTTTAGGAAAAGACCACATATGCAATGACACAGGTGGATCTATGTGGTTTATGAAAAGAACAAACATGCAATGACACTTGTGGTGGTTTAGGAAAATAATCCACATGCAAAGACACTAGTGGTGGTTTAGGAAAAGAACACACATGCAATGACACTGGTGCATCCATGTAGTTTATGGGAAGAACAAACATGCAATGACACTAGTGGTGGTGTAGGAAAAGAACACACATGCAATGTCTCTAGTTGTGGTTTACGAAAGGAACAAACATGGAATGACTTTAGTGGGGGTTTATGAAATGGGCACACATGCAAATGACTCTGGTGGATCCATGTGGTTTAGTAAAATAACACACATTCAATGACGCTAGTGCTGGTTTCGAAAAAGACCACACATGCAAAGACATGAAAATGACTCTGGTGGATCCATGTGGTTTATGGAAAGAACACACATGCAATGACACTAGTGGTGGTTTAGGAAGAGAACACACATGCAATGACACTGGTGGTGGTTCCATGTGGTTTATGGAAAGAACACACATTCAATGGATCTAGTTGCGGTTTATGAAAAGAACACACATGCAATGACACTGGTGCATCCATGTGGTTTATGGAAAGAAGACACATGCAATGACACTAGTGGTGGTTTATGTAAAGAACACACATGCAATGACACTAGTGGTGTTTCCATATAGTTTATTGAAAGAACACACATGCAATGAATCTAGTGGTGGTTTAGGAAAAGAACACACATGCAATGACACTAGTGGATCCATGTGGTTTATGAAAAGAAAAAACATGCAATGACACTAGTGGTGGTTTAGGAAAAGAACACACATGCAATGACACTGGTGGATCCATGTGGTTTCTGAAAAGAACAAACATGCAATAACTCTAGTTGTGGTTTATGAAAAGTACACACAGGCAATGACTCTAGTGGTGGTTTAGGAAAAGAACACACATGAATGGAACTGGTGGATCCATGTGGTTTAGGATGGAACACACATGCAATGAATCTAGTCGTGGTTTAGGAAAAGAACACACATGCAAATGACTCTGGTGGATCCATGTGGTTTATGAAAAGAACAAACATGCAATGGCACCAGTGGTGGTTTAGGAAAAGAACACACATGCAAAGACACTAATGGTGGCTTAGGAAAAGAACACACATGCAATGACACTGGTGGATCCATGTGGTTTATGGAAAGAACAAACATGCATTGACACTAGTGGTGGTTTATGTGAAGAACACACATGCAATGACACTAGTGGTGTTTCCTTATAGTTTATTGAAAGAACACACATGCAATGAATCTAGTGGTGGTTTAGGAAAACAACACACATGCAATGACACTAGTGGATCCATGTGGTTTATGAAAAGAAAAAACATGCAATGACACTAGTGGTGGTTTCGGAAAAGAACACACATGCAATGACACTGGTGGATCCATGTGGTTTATGGAAAGAACAAACATGCAATGACACTAGTGTTGGTTTAGGAAAAGAACACATATGCAATGTCTGTAGTTGTCGTTTAGGAAAGGAACAAACATGCAATGACTCTAGTGGTGGTTTATGAAAAGGACACACATGAAAATCACTCTGGTGGATCCACGTGGTTTAGTAAAATAACACGCATCCAATGACACTAGTGGTGGTTTAGGAAAAGACCACATATGCAATGACACAGGTGGATCTATGTGGTTTATGAAAAGAACAAACATGCAATGACACTTGTGGTGGTTTAGGAAAATAATCCACATGCAAAGACACTAGTGGTGGTTTAGGAAAAGAACACACATGCAATGACACTGGTGCATCCATGTAGTTTATGGGAAGAACAAACATGCAATGACACTAGTGGTGGTGTAGGAAAAGAACACACATGCAATGTCTCTAGTTGTGGTTTACGAAAGGAACAAACATGGAATGACTTTAGTGGGGGTTTATGAAATGGGCACACATGCAAATGACTCTGGTGGATCCATGTGGTTTAGTAAAATAACACACATTCAATGACGCTAGTGCTGGTTTCGAAAAAGACCACACATGCAAAGACATGAAAATGACTCTGGTGGATCCATGTGGTTTATGGAAAGAACACACATGCAATGACACTAGTGGTGGTTTAGGAAGAGAACACACATGCAATGACACTGGTGGTGGTTCCATGTGGTTTATGGAAAGAACACACATTCAATGGATCTAGTTGCGGTTTATGAAAAGAACACACATGCAATGACACTGGTGCATCCATGTGGTTTATGGAAAGAAGACACATGCAATGACACTAGTGGTGGTTTATGTAAAGAACACACATGCAATGACACTAGTGGTGTTTCCATATAGTTTATTGAAAGAACACACATGCAATGAATCTAGTGGTGGTTTAGGAAAAGAACACACATGCAATGACACTAGTGGATCCATGTGGTTTATGAAAAGAAAAAACATGCAATGACACTAGTGGTGGTTTAGGAAAAGAACACACATGCAATGACACTGGTGGATCCATGTGGTTTCTGAAAAGAACAAACATGCAATAACTCTAGTTGTGGTTTATGAAAAGTACACACAGGCAATGACTCTAGTGGTGGTTTAGGAAAAGAACACACATGAATGGAACTGGTGGATCCATGTGGTTTAGGATGGAACACACATGCAATGAATCTAGTCGTGGTTTAGGAAAAGAACACACATGCAAATGACTCTGGTGGATCCATGTGGTTTATGAAAAGAACAAACATGCAATGGCACCAGTGGTGGTTTAGGAAAAGAACACACATGCAAAGACACTAATGGTGGCTTAGGAAAAGAACACACATGCAATGACACTGGTGGATCCATGTGGTTTATGGAAAGAACAAACATGCATTGACACTAGTGGTGGTTTACGAAAAGAACACAGATGCAATGTCTCTAGATGTGGTTTTGGAAAGGAACAAACATGCAATGACTCTAGTGGTGGTTTATGAAAAGGACACACATGCAAATGACTCTGGTGTATCCATGTTGTTTAGTAAAATAACACACATGCAATGACACTAGTGGTGATTTAGGAAAAGACCACACATGTAATGACACTGGTGGATCTATGTGGTTTATGAAAAGAACAAACATGCAATGACACTAGTGGTGGTTTAGGAAAAGAACACACATCCAAAGACACTAGTGCTGGTTTAGGAAAAGAACACACATGCAATGACACTAGTGGATCCATGGAGTTTATGGAAAGAACAAACATGCAATGACTCTAGTGGTGGTGTAGGAAAAGAACACACATGCAATGTCTCTAGTGGTGGTTTATGAAAAGGACACACATGAAAATCACTCTGGTGGATCCACGTGGTTTAGTAAAATAACACACATCCAATGACACTAGTGGTGGTTTAGGAAAAGACCACATATGCAATGACACAGGTGGATCTATGTGGTTTATGAAAAGAACAAACATGCAATGACACTAGTGGTGGTTTAGGAAAATAATCCACATGAAAAGACACTAGTGGTGGTTTAGGAAAAGAACACACATGCAATGACACTGGTGGATCCATATAGTTTATGGAAAGAACGAACATGCAATGACTCTAGTGGTGGTGTAGGAAAAGAACATACATGCAATGACACTAGTGGTGGTGTAGGAAAAGAACACACATGCAATGTCTCTAGTTGTGGTTTAGGAAAGGAACAAACATGCAATGAATTTAGTGGGGGTTTATGAAAAGGGCACACATTCAAATGATTCTGGTGGATCCATGTGGTTTAGTCAAATAACACACATTCAATGACACTAGTGCTGGTTTCGGAAAAGACCACACATGCAAAGACATGAAAATGACTCTGGTGGATCCATGTGGTTTCTGGAAAGAACACACATGCAATGACACTAGTGCTGGTTTAGGAAGAGAACACACATGCAATGACACTGGTGGTGGTTCCATGTGGTTTATGGAAAGAACACACATCCAATGGATCTAGTTACGGTTTATGAAAAGAACACACATGCAATGACACTAGTGGTGGTTTATGTAAAGAACACACATGCAATGACACTAGTGGTGTTTCCATATGGTTTATTGAAAGAACACACATGCAATGCATCTAGTGGTGGTTTAGGAAAAGAACACACATGCAATGACACTGGTGGATCCATGTGGTTTATGAAAAGAACAAACATGCAATGACACTAGTGGTGGTTTAGGAAAAGAACACAAATGCAATGACACTGGTGGATCCATGTGGTTTATGAAAAGAACAAACATGCAATAACTCTAGTTGTGGTTTATGAAAAGTACACACAGGCAATGACTCTAGTGGTGTTTAGGAAAAGAACACACATGAATGACACTGGTGGATCCATGTGGTTTAGGATGGAACACACATGCAATGAATCTAGTGGTGGTTTAGCAAAAGAACACAGATGCAAATGACTCTGGTGGATCCATGTGGTGTATGAAAAGAACAAACATGCAATGACACTAGTGGTGGTTTAGGAAAAGAACACTCTGCGAAGACACTAATGGTGGTTTAGGAAAAGAACACACATGCAATGACACTGGTGGATCCATGTGGTTTATGGAAAGAACAAACATGCATTGACACTAGTGGTGGTTTAGGAAAAGAACACAGATGCAATGTCTCTAGTTGTGGTTTCGGAAAGGAACAAACATGCAATGACTCTAGTGGTGGTTTATGAAAAGGACACACATGCAAATGACTCTGGTGGATCCATGTGGTTTAGTAAAATAACACATATGCAATGACACTAGTGGTGATTTAGGAAAAGACCATACATGTAATGACACTGGTGGATCTATGTGGTTTATGAAAAGAACAAACATGAAATGACACTAGTCGTGGTTTAGGAAAAGAACACATATCCAAAGACACTAGTGGTGGTTTAGTAAAAGAACACACATGCAATGACACTGGTGGATCCATGTAGTTTATGGAAAGAACAAACATGCAATGACTCTAGTGGTGGTGTAGGAAAAGAACACACATGCAATGTCTCTAGTGGTGGTTTATGAAAAGGACACACATGAAAATCACTCTGGTGGATCCACGTGGTTTAGTAAAATAACACACATCCAATGACACTAGTGGCGGTTTAGGAAAAGACCACATATGCAATGACACAGGTGGATCTATGTGGTTTATGAAAAGAACAAACATGCAATGACACTAGTGGTGGTTTAGGAAAATAATCCACATGAAAAGACACTAGTGGTGGTTTAGGAAAAGAACACACATGCAATGGAACTGGTGCATCCATGTAGTTTATGGAAAGAACAAACATGCAATGACACTAGTGGTGGTGTAGGAAAAGAACACACATGCAATGTATCTAGTTGTGGTTTAGGAAAGGAACAAACATGCAATGACTTTAGTGGGGGTTTATGAAAAGGGCACACATGCAAATGACTCTGGTGGATCCATGTGGTTTAGTAAAATAACACACATTCAATGACACTAGTGCTGGTTCCGGAAAAGACCACACATGCAAAGACATGAAAATGACTCTGGTGGATCCATGTGGTTTATGGACAGAACACACATGCAATGACACTAGTGGTGGTTTAGGAAGAGAACACACATGCAATGACACTGGTGGTGGTTCCATGTGGTTTATGGAAAGAACACACATGCAATGGATCTAGTTGCGGTTTATGAAAAGAACACACATGCAATGACACTGGTGCATCCATGTAGTTTATGGAAAGAACAAACATGCAATGACACTAGTGGTGGTGTAGGAAAAGAACACACATGCAATGTCTCTAGTTGTGGTTTAGGAAAGGAACAAACATGCAGTGACTTTAGTGGGGGTTTATGAAAAGGGCACACATGCAAATGACTCTGGTGGATCCATGTGGTTTAGTAAAATAACACACATTCAATGACACTAGTGCTGGTTCCGGAAAAGACCACACATGCAAAGACATGAAAATGACTCTGGTGGATCAATGTGGTTTATGGACAGAACACACATGCAATGACACTAGTGGTGGTTTAGGAAGAGAACACACATGCAATGACACTGGTGGTGGTTCCATGTGGTTTATGGAAAGAACACACATGCAATGGATCTAGTTGCGGTTTATGAAAAGAACACACATGCAATGACACTGGTGCATCCATGTAGTTTATGGAAAGAACAAACATGCAATGACACTAGTGGTGGTGTAGGAAAAGAACACACATGCAATGTCTCTAGTTGTGGTTTAGGAAAGGAACAAACATGCAGTGAATTTAGTGGGGGTTTATGAAAAGGGCACACATGCAAATGACTCTGGTGGATCCATGTGGTTTAGTAAAATAACACACATTCAATGACACTAGTGCTGGTTTCGGAAAAGATCACACATGCAAAGACATGAAAATGACTCTGGTGGATCCATGTGGTTTATGGAAAGAACACACATGCAATGACACTAGTGGTTGTTTAGGAAGAGAACCCACATGAAATGACACAGGTGGTGGTTCCATGTGGTTTATGGAAAGAACACACATGCAATGGATCTAGTTGCGGTTTACGAAAAGAACACACATGCAATGACACTGGTGGATCCATGTGGTTTATGGAAAGAACACACATGCAATGACACTAGTGGTGGTTTATGTAAATAACACACATGCAATGACACTAGTGGTGTTTCCATATGCTTTATTGAAAGAACACACATGCAATGGATCTAGTGGTGGTTTAGGAAAAGAACACACATGCAATGACACTGGTGGATCCATGTGGTTTATGAAAAGAACAAACATACAATGACACTGGTGGTGATTTAGGAAAAGAACACACATGCAATGACACTGGTGGATCCATATGGTTTATGAAAAGAACAATCATGCAATAACTCTAGTTGTGGTTTATGAAAAGTACACACAGGCAATGACTCTAGTGGTGGTTTAGGAAAAGAACACACATGAATGACACTGGTGGATCCATGTGGTTTAGGATGGAACACACATGCAATGAATCTAGTCGTGGTTTAGGAAAAGAACACACATGCAAATGACTCTGGTGGATCCATGTGGTGTATGAAAAGAACAAACAAGCAATGACACTAGTGGTGGTTTAGGAAAAGAACACTCATGCAAAGACACTAATGGTGGTTTAGGAAAAGAACACACATGCAATGACACTGGTGGATCCATGTGGTTTATGGAAAGAACAAACATGCATTGACACTAGTGGTGGTTTAGGAAAAGAACACAGATGCAATGTCTCTAGTTGTGGTTTCGGAAAGGAACAAACATGCAATGACTCTAGTGGTGGTTTATGAAAAGGACACACATGCAAATGACTCTGGTGGATCCATGTTGTTTAGTAAAATAACACACATGCAATGACACTAGTGGTGATTTAGGAAAATACCACACATGTAATGACACTGGTGGATCTATGTGGTTTATGAAAAGAACAAACATGAAATGACACTAGTCGTGGTTTAGGAAAAGAACACATATCCAAAGACACTAGTGGTGGTTTAGTAAAAGAACACACATGCAATGACACTGGTGGATCCATGTAGTTTATGGAAAGAACAAACATGCAATGACTCTAGTGGTGGTGTAGGAAAAGAACACACATGCAATGTCTCTAGTGGTGGTTTATGAAAAGGACACACATGAAAATCACTCTGGTGGATCTACGTGGTTTAGTAAAATAACACACATCCAATGACACTAGTGGTGGTTTAGGAAAAGACCACATATGCAATGACACAGGTGGATCTATGTGGTTTATGAAAAGAACAAACATGCAATGACACTAGTGGTGGTTTAGGAAAATAATCCACATGCAAAGACACTAGTGGTGGTTTAGGAAAATAACACACATGCAATGACACTGGTGCATCCATGTAGTTTATGGAAAGAACAAACATGCAATGACACTAGTGGTGGTGTAGGAAAAGAACACACATGCAATGTCTCTAGTTGTGGTTTAGGAAAGGAACAAACATGCAATGACTTTAGTGGGGGTTTATGAAAAGGGCACACATGCAAATGACTCTGGTGGATCCATGTGGTTTAGTAAAAATAACACACATTCAATGACACTAGTGCTGGTTCCGGAAAAGACCACACATGCAAAGACATGAAAATGACTCTGGTGGATCCATGTGGTTTATGGAAAGAACACACATGCAATGACACTAGTGGTGGTTTAGGAAGAGAACACACATGGAATGACACTGGTGGTGGTTCCATGTGGTTTATGGAAAGAACACACATGCAATGGATCTAGTTGCGGTTTATGAAAAGAACACACATGCAATGACACTGGTGCATCCATGTAGTTTATGGAAAGAACAAACATGCAATGACACTAGTGGTGGTGTAGGAAAAGAACACACATGCAATGTCTCTAGTTGTGGTTTAGGAAAGGAACAAACATGCAATGACTTTAGTGGGGGTTTATGAAAAGGGCACACATGCAAATGACTCTGGTGGATCCATGTGGTTTAGTAAAAATAACACACATTCAATGACACTAGTGCTGGTTCCGGAAAAGACCACACATGCAAAGACATGAAAATGACTCTAGTGGATCCATGTGGTTTATGGACAGAACACACGTGCAATGACACTAGTGGTGGTTTAGGAAGAGAACACACATGCAATGACACTGGTGGTGGTTCCATGTGGTTTATGGAAAGAACACACATGCAATGGATCTAGTTGCGGTTTATGAAAAGAACACACATGCAATGACACTGGTGCATCCATGTAGTTTATGGAAAGAACAAACATGCAATGACACTAGTGGTGGTGTAGGAAAAGAACACACATGCAATGTCTCTAGTTGTGGTTTAGGAAAGGAACAAACATGCAATGACTTTAGTGGGGGTTTATGAAAAGGGCACACATGCAAATGACTCTGGTGGATCCATGTGGTTTAGTAAAAATAACACGCATTCAATGACACTAGTGCTGGTTCCGGAAAAGACCACACATGCAAAGACATGAAAATGAATCTGGTGGATCCATGTGGTTTATGGAAAGAACACACATGCAATGACACTAGTGGTGGTTTAGGAAGAGAACACACATGCAATGACACTGGTGGTTCCATCAGTTATTTATGGAAACACATGCAATGGATCTAGTAGTCATGGTTTAAAAGAACACACATGCATGATATTGGTGCATCCATGTAGTTTATGGAAAGAACAAACATGCAATGACACTAGTGGTGGTGTAGGAAAAGAACACACATGCAATGTATCTAGTTGTGGTTTAGGAAAGGAACAAACATGCAATGACTTTAGTGGGGGTTTATGAAAAGGGCACACATGCAAATGACTCTGGTGGATCCATGTGGTTTAGTAAAAATAACACACATTCAACGACACTAGTGCTTGTTCCGGAAAAGACCACACATGCAAAGACATGAAAATGACTCTAGTGGATCCATGTGGTTTATGGACAGAACACACGTGCAATGACACTAGTGGTGGTTTAGGAAGAGAACACACATGCAATGACACTCGTGGTGGTTCCATGTGGTTTATGGAAAGAACACACATGCAATGGATCTAGTTGCGGTTTATGAAAAGAACACACATGCAATGACACTGGTGCATCCATGTAGTTTATGGAAAGAACAAACATGCAATGACACTAGTGGTGGTGTAGGAAAAGAACACACATGCAATGTCTCTAGTTGTGGTTTAGGAAAGGAACAAACATGCAATGACTTTAGTGGGGGTTTATGAAAAGGGCACACATGCAAATTACTCTGGTGGATCCATGTGGTTTAGTAAAATAACACAGATTCAATGACACTAGTGCTGGTTTCGGAAATGACCACACATGCAAAGACATGAAAATGACTCTGGTGGATCCATGTGGTTTATGGAAAGAACACACATGCAATGACACTAGTGGTGGTTTAGGAAGAGAACACACATGCAATGACACAGGTGCTGGTTCCATGTGGTTTATGGAAAGAACACACATGCAATGGATCTAGTTGCAGTTTATGAAAAGAACACACATGCAATGACACGGGTGGATCCATGTGGTTTATGGAAAGAACACACATGCAATGACACTAGTGGTGGTTTATGTAAAGAACACACATGCAATGACACTAGTGGTGTTTCCATATGGTTTATTGAAAGAACACACATGCAATGAATCTAGTGGTGGTTTAGGAAAAGAACACACATGCAATGACACTGGTGGATCCATGTGGTTTATGAAAAGAACAAACATGCAATGACACTAGTGGTGATTTAGGAAAAGAACACACATGCAATGACACTGGTGGATCCATGTGGTTTATGAAAAGAACAAACATGCAATAACTCTAGTTGTGGTTTATGAAAAGTACACACAGGCAATGACTCTAGTGGTGGTTTAGGAAAAGAACACACATGAATGACACTGGTGGATCCATGTGGTTTAGGATGGAACACACATGCAATGAATCTAGTGGTGGTTTAGGAAAAGAACACACATGCAAATGACTCTGGTGGATCCATGTGGTTTATGAAAAGAACAAACATGCAATGACACTAGTGGTGGTTTAGGAAAAGAACACACATGCAAAGACACTAATGGTGGTTTAGGAAAAGAACACACATGCAGTGACACTGGTGGATCCATGTGGTTTATGGAAAGAACAAACATGCATTGACACTAGTGGTGGTTTAGGAAAAGAACACAGATGCAATGTCTCTAGTTGTGGTTTCGGAAAGGAACAAACATGCACTGACTCTAGTGGTGGTTTATGAAAAGGACACACATGCAAATGACTCTGGTGGATCCATGTGGTTTAGTAAAATAACACACATGCAATGACACTAGTGGTGATCAGGAAAAGACCACACATGTAATGACACTGCTGGATCTATGTGGTTTATGAAAAGAACAAACATGCAATGACACTAGTGGTGGTTTAGGAAAAGAACACACATCCAAAGACACTAGTGGTGGTTTAGGAAAATAACACACATGCAATGACACTGGTGGATCCATGTGGTTTATGGACAGAACAAACATACAATGAAACTAGTGGTGGCTTAGGAAAAGAACACGCATGCAATGTCTCTGGGTCTAGTTTAGGAAAGGAACAAACATACAATGACTCTAGTGGTGGTTTATGGAAAGGACACACATGCAAATGCCGCTGGTGGATCCATGTGGTTTAGTGAAATAACACACATGCAATGACACTAGTGGTGGTTTAGGAAAAGGCCACACATGCAAAGACATGTAAATGACTTTGGTGGATCCATGTGGTTTATGGAAAGAACACACATGCAATGACACTAGTGGTGGTTTATGAAAAGAACACATATGCAATGAAACTTGTGGTGGTTCCATGTGGTTTATGGAAAGAACACACATGCAATGACAATAGTGGTGGTTTATGAAAAGAACACATATGCAATGAAACTTGTGGTGGTTCCATGTGGTTTATGGAAAGAACACACATGCAATCAATCTAGTGGTTGTTTAGGAAAAGCACACACATGCAATGACACTGGTGGATCCATGTGGTTTATGAAAAGAACAAACATGCAATGAAACTAGTGGTGGTTTAGGAAAATAACACACATGTAAAGACACTAGTGGTAGTTTATGAAAAGAACACACATGCAATGACACTGGTGGATCCATATGGTTTATGGAAAGAACCAACATGCAATGACACTAGTGGTGGTTTAGGAAAAGAACACACATGCAATGACTCTACTTGTGGTTTTTGAAAGGACCAAACATGCCATGACTCTAGTGGTGGTTTATGAAAAGGACACACATGCAAGTTACTCTAGTGGATCCATATGGTTTAGTAAAATAACTCACATGCAATGACACTAGTGGTGGTTTAGGAAAAGACCACACATACAAAGACATGCAAATGACTCTGGTGGATCCATGTGGTTTATAGAAAGAATACAAATGCAATGATACTGGTGGTAGTCATTGAAAAGAACACACATGCAAACGACAGTGGTGGTGGTTCCATGTGGTTTATGGAATGAACACACATCCAATAAATCTAGTTGTGGTTTATGAAAAGAACAAACATACAATGACACTGGTGGATCCATGTGGCTTATGAAAAGAACAAACATGCAATGACACTAGTGGTGCTTTATGGAAATGACACACATGCAAAGACAGTGGTGGTGGTTTAGGAAAAGAACACACATGCAATGACACTAGTGGATCCATGTGGTTTATGAAAAGAACAAACATGCAATGACACTAGTGGTGGTTTAGGAAAATAACACACATGCAATGATACCGGTGGATCCACGTGGTTCATGAAAAGAACAAACATGCAATAACTCTAGTTGTGGTTTATGAAAAGTAAACAAATTCAATGACTCTAGTGGTGGTTTAGGAAAAGAACACACATGCAATGACACTAGTGGATCCATGTGGTTTAGGAAGGAACACACATGCAATGAGTCTAGTGGTGGTTTAGGAAAATAACACACATGCAAATGACTCTGGTGGAACCATGTGGTTTATGGAAAGAACACACATGCAATGTCACTAGTGGTGTTTTATGAAAAGAACAAACACGCAATTACACTGGTGGTTCCATGTGGTTTATCAGAAGAACACACATGCAATGAATCCAGGGGTGATTGAGGAAAAGAACACACATGCAATGACACTAGTGGATCCATGTGGTTTATGAAAAGAACAAACATACAATGACACTAGTGGTGGTTTAGGAAAAGAACACACATGCAATGAATCTAGTGGTGGTTTAGGAAAAGAACACACATGCAATGACACTGGTGGATCCATGTAGTTTATGGAAAGAACAAACATGCAATGACACTAGTGGTGGTGTAGGAAAAGAACACACATGCAATGTCTCTAGTTGTGGTTTAGGAAAGGAACAAACATGCAATGACTTTAGTGGGGGTTTACGAAAAGGGCACACATGCAAATGACTCTGGTGGATCCATGTGGTTTAGTAAAATAACACACATTCAATGACACTAGTGCTGGTTTCGAAAAAGACCACACATGCAAAGAGATGAAAATGACTCTAGTGGATCCATGTGGTTTATGGAAAGAACACACATGCAATGACATTAGTGGTGGTTTAGGAAGAGAACACACATGCAATGACACTGGTGGTGGTTCCATGTGGTTTATGGAAAGAACACACATGCAATGGATCTAGTTGTGGTTTATGAAAAGAACACACATGCAACGATACTGGTGGATCCATGTGGTTTATGGAAAGAACACACATGCAATGACACTAGTGGTGGTTTATGTAAAGAACACACATGCAATGACACTAGTGGTGTTTCCATATGGTTTATTGAAAGAACACACATGCAATGAATCTAGTGGTGGTTTAAGAAAAGAACACACATGTAATGATACTGGTGGATCCATGTGGTTTATGAAAAGAACAAACATGCAATAACTCTAGTTGTGGTTTATGAAAAGTACACACAGGCAGTGACTCTAGTGGTGGTTCAGGAAAAGAACACACATGAATGACACTGTTGGATCCATGTGGTTTAGGATGGAACACACATGCATTGAATCTAGTGGTGGTTTAGGAAAAGAACACACATGCAAATGACTCTGGTGGATCCATGTGGTTTATGAAAAGAGCAAACATGCAATGACACTAGTGGTGGTTTAGGAAAAGAACACACATGCAAAGACACTAATGGTGGTTTAGGAAAAGAACACACATGCAATGACACTGGTGGATCCATGTGGTTTATGGAAAGAACAAACATGCATTGACACTAGTGGTGATTTAGGAAAAGAAAACAGATGCAATGTCTCTAGTTGTGGTTTTGGAAAGGAACAAACATGCAATTACTCTAGTGGTGGTTTATGAAAAGGACACACATGCAAAGGACTCTGGTGGATCCATGTGGTTTAGTAAAATAACACACATGTAATGACACTAGTGGTGATTTAGGAAAAGACCACACATGTAATGACACTGGTGGATCTATGTGGTTTATGCAAAGAACAAACATGCAATGACACTAGTGGTGGTTTAGGAAAAGAACACACATCCAAAGACACTAGTGGTGTTTTAGGAAAAGAACACACATGCAATGACACTGGTGGATCCATGTGGTTTATGGAAAGAACAAATATACAATGAAACTAGTGGTGGCTTAGGAAAAGAACACGCATGCAATGTCTCTAGGACTAGTTTAGGAAAGGAACAAACATACAATGACTCTAGTGGTGGTTTATGAAAAGGACACACATGCAAATGCCGCTGGTGGATCCATGTGGTTTAGTGAAATAACACACATGCAATGACACTAGTGGTGGTTTAGGAAAAGGCCACACATGCAAAGACATGCAAATGACTCTGGTAGATCCACGCGGTTTATGGAAAGAACACACATGCAATGACACTAGTGGTGGTTTATGAAAAGAACACATATGCAATGAAACTTGTGGTGGTTCCATGTGGTTTATGGAAAGAACACACATGCAATCAATCTAGTGGTTGTTTAGGAAAAGCACACACATGCAATGACACTGGTGGATCCATGTGGTTTATGAAAAGAACAAACATGCAATGAAACTAGTGGTGGTTTAGGAAAATAACACACATGTAAAGACACTAGTGGTAGTTTATGAAAAGAACACACATGCAATGACACTGGTGGATCCATATGGTTTATGGAAAGAACCAACATGCAATGACACTAGTGGTGGTTTAGGAAAAGAACACACATGCAATGACTCTAGTTGTGGTTTTTGAAAGGACCAAACATGCCATGGCTCTAGTGGTGGTTTATGAAAAGGACACACATGCAAGTTACTCTAGTGGATCCATATGGTTTAGTAAAATAACTCACATGCAATGACACTAGTGGTGGTTTAGGAAAAGACCACACATACAAAGACATGCAAATGACTCTGGTGGATCCATGTGGTTTATGGAAAGAACACAAATGCAATGATACTGGTGGTAGTCATTGAAAAGAACACACATGCAAACGACACTGGTGGTGGTTCCATGTGGTTTATGGAATGAACACACATCCAATAAATCTAGTTGTGGTTTATGAAAAGAACAAACATGCAATGACACTGGTGGATCCATGTGGCTTATGAAAAGAACAAACATGCAATGACACTAGTGGTGCTTTATGGAAATGACACACATGCAAAGACAGTGGTGGTGGTTTAGGAAAAGAACACACATGCAATGGCACTAGTGGATCCATGTGGTTTATGAAAAGAACAAACATGCAATGACACTAGTGGTGGTTTAGGAAAATAACACACATGCAATGATACCGGTGGATCCACGTGGTTCATGAAAAGAACAAACATGCAATAACCCTAGTTGTGGTTTATGAAAAGTAAACAAATTCAATGACTCTAGTGGTGGTTTAGGAAAAGAACACACATGCAATGACACTGGTGGATCCATGTGGTTTAGGAAGGAACACACATGCAATGAGTCTAGTGGTGGTTTAGGAAAAGAACACACATGCAAATGACTCTGGTGGAACCATGTGGTTTATGGAAAGAACACACATGCAATGTCACTAGTGGTGTTTTATGAAAATAACAAACACGCAATTACACTGGTGGTTCCATGTGGTTTATCGGAAGAACACACATGCAATGAATCCAGGGGTGATTTAGGAAAAGAACACACATGCAATGACACTAGTGGATCCATGTGGTTTATGAAAAGAACAAACATACAATGACACTAGTGGTGGTTTAGGAAAAGAACACACACGCAATGAATCTAGTGGTGGTTTAGGAAAAGAACACACATGCAATGACACTGGTGGATCCATGTAGTTTATGGAAAGAACAAACATGCAATGACACTAGTGGTGGTGTAGGAAAAGAACACACATGCAATGTCTCTAGTTGTGGTTTAGGAAAGGAACAAACATGCAATGACTTTAGTGGGGTTCTGAAAAGGGCACACATGCAAATGACTCTGGTGGATCCATGTGGTTTAGTAAAATAACACACATTCAATGACACTAGTGCTGGTTTCGAAAAAGACCACACATGCAAAGAGATGAAAATGACTCTGGTGGATCCATGTGGTTTATGGAAAGAACACACATGCAATAATATTAGTGGTGGTTTAGGAAGAGAACACACATGCAATGACACTGGTGGTGGTTCCATGTGGTTTATGGAAAGAACACACATTCAATGGATCTAGTTGTGGTTTATGAAAATAACACACATGCAACGATACTGGTGGATCCATGTGGTTTATGGAAAGAACACACATGCAATGACACTAGTGGTGGTTTATGTAAAGAACACACATGCAATGACACTAGTGGTGTTTCCATATGGTTTATTGAAAGAACACACATGCAATGAATCTAGTGGTGGTTTAAGAAAAGAACACACATGCAATGATACTGGTGGATCCATGTGGTTTATGAAAAGAACAAACATGCAATAACTCTAGTTGTGGTTTATGAAAAGTACACACAGGCAGTGACTCTAGTGGTGGTTCAGGAAAAGAACACACATGAATGACACTGCTGGATCCATGTGGTTTAGGATGGAACACACATGCATTGAATCTAGTGGTGGTTTAGGAAAACAACACACATGCAAATGACTCTAGTGGTGGTTTAGGAAAAGAACAAACATGCAATGACACTAGTGGTGGTTTAGGAAAAGAACACACATGCAAAGACACTATGGTGGTTTAGGAAAAGAACACACATGCAATGACACTGGTGGATCCATGTGGTTTATGGAAAGAACAAACATGCATTGACACTAGTGGTGATTTAGGAAAAGAAAATAGATGCAATGTCTCTAGTTGTGGTTTCGGAAAGGAACAAACATGCAATTACTCTAGTGGTGGTATATGAAAAGGACACACATGCAAATGACTCTGGTGGATCCATGTGGTTTAGTAAAATAACACACATGTAATGACACTAGTGGTGATTTAGGAAAAGACCACACATGTAATGACACTGGTGGATCTATGTGGTTTATGCAAAGAACAAACATGCAATAACACTAGTGGTGGTTTAGGAAAAGAACACACATCCAAAGACACTAGTGGTGTTTTAGGAAAAGAACACACATGCAATGACACTGGTGGATCCATGTGGTTTATGGAAAGAACAAATATACAATGAAACTAGTGGTGGCTTAGGAAAACAATACGCATGCAATGTCTCTAGGACTAGTTTAGGAAAGGAACAAACATACAATGACTCTAGTGGTGGTTTATGAAAAGGACACACATGCAAATGCCGCTGGTGGATCCATGTGGTTTAGTGAAATAACACACATGCAATGACACTAGTGGTGGTTTAGGAAAAGGCCACACATGCAAAGACATGCAAATGACTCTGGTAGATCCACGCGGTTTATGGAAAGAACACACATGCAATGACACTAGAGGTGGTTTATGAAAAGAACACATATGCAATGAAATTTGTGGTGGTTCCATGTGGTTTATGGAAAGAACACACATGCAATCAATCTAGTGGTTGTTTAGGAAAAGCACACACATGCAATGACACTGGTGGATCCATGTGGTTTTTGAAAAGAACAAACATGCAATGAAACTAGTGGTGGTTTAGGAAAATAACACACATGTAAAGACACTAGTGGTAGTTTATGAAAATAACACACATGCAATGACACTGGTGGATCCATATGGTTTATGGAAAGAACCAACATGCAATGACACTAGTGGTGGTTTAGGAAAAGAACACACATCCAATGACTCTAGTTGTGGTTTATGAAAGGACCAAACATGCCATGACTCTAGTGGTGGTTGATGAAAAGGACACACATGCAAGTTACTCTGGTGGATCCATATGGTTTAGTAAAATAACACACATGCAATGACACTAGTGGTGGTTTAGGAAAAGACCACACATACAAAGACATGCAAATGACTCTGGTGGATCCATGTGGTTTATGGAAAGAACACAAATGCAATGACACAGGTGGTGGTCATTGAAAAGAACACACATGCAAAAGACACTGGTGGTGGTTCCATGTGGTTTATGGAAAGAACACACATCCAATAAATCTAGTTGTGGTTTATGAAAAGAACACACGTGCAATGACACTGGTGGATCCATGTGGCTTATGAAAAGAACAAACATGCATCAACACTAGTGGTGGTTTATAGAAATAACACACATGCAAAGACCGTGGTGGTGGTTTAGGAAAAGAACACACATGCAATGACACTAGTGGATCCATGTGGTTTATGAAAAGAAAAAACATGCAATGACACTACTGGTGGTTTAGGAAAATAACACACATGCAATGATACTGGTGGATCCACGTGGTTCATGAAAAGAACAAACATGCAATAACTCTAGTTGTGGTTTATGAAAAGTAAACAAATTCAATGACTCTAGTGGTGGTTTAGGAAAAGAACACACATGGAATGACACTGGTGGATCCATGTGGTTTAGGAAGGAACACACATGCAATGAGTCTAGTGGTGGTTTAGGAAAAGAACACGCATGCAAATGACTCTGGTTGAACCATGTGGTTTATGGAAAGAACACACATGCAATGTCACTAGTGGTGTTTTATGAAAAGAACACACACGCAATGACACTGGTGGTTACATGTGGTTTATCGGAAGAACACACATGCAATGAATCCAGGGGTGATTTAGGGAAAGAACACACATGCAATGACACTGGTGGATCCATGTGGTTTATGAAAAGAACAAACATACAATGACACTAGTGGTGGTTTAGGAAAAGAACACACTTGCAATGAATCTAGTGGTGGTTTAGGAAAAGAACACACATTCAATGACACTGGTGGATCCATGTAGTTTATGGAAAGAACAAACATGCAATGACACTAGTGGTGGTGTAGGAAAAGAACACACTTGCAATGTCTCTAGTTGTGGTTTAGGAAAGGAACAAACATGCAATGACTCTAGTGTGGTTTATGAAAACTACACACATGCAAATGACTCTAGTGGATCCATGTGGTTTAGTAAAATAACACACATGCAATGACACTAGTGGTGGTTTAGGACAAGAACACACATACAATGACACTGGTGGATCCATGTGGTTTAGGAAAGGAACACAGATGCAATGGCACTGGTGGTGGTCATTGAAAAGAACACACATGCAAATGACTCTGGTGGATCCATGTGGTTTATGAAAAGAACACACATGCAATAACACTGGTGGTGGTTCCATGTGGTTTATGGAAATAACACACATGCAATGAATCTACTTGTGGTTTATGGAAAGAACACACATGCAATGCCACTGGTGGTGGTTTATGAAAAGAATATACATGCAATAACACAAGTGGTGGTTTAGGGAAAGAACACACATGCAATGACACTAGTGGTGGTTTATGAAAAAACACATGCAATGACACTAGTGGTGGATCCATGTGGTTTATGGAAAGAACACACATTAAATGAATCCAGTGGTGGTTTAGGAAAATAACACAGATGTAATGACACTAGTCGATCCATGTGGTTTATGAAAAGAACAACCGTGCAATGAAACTAGTGGTGGTTTAGAAAAAGAACACACATGAAAAGACACTAGTGGTGATTTAGGAAAAGAGCACACATACAATGACACTGGTGGATCCATGTGGTTTATGGAAAGAACAAACATGTAATGAATCTAGTGGTCGTTTAGGAAAAGAACACACATGCAATGTCTCTAGTTGTGGATTAGGAAATGAACAAACATGCAATGACTCTGGTGGTAGTTTATGAAAAGGACACACATGCAAATGAATCTAGTGGATCCATGTGGTTTAGTAAAATAACACACATGGAACGACACTAGTGGTTGTTTAGGAAAAGAACAAACATCCAAAGACATGCAATGACACTGGTGAATCCATGTGGTTTAGGAAAGGAACACACATAAAAACACACTAGTGGTGGTCATTTAAAATAACACACATGCAAATGACACTAGTGGTGGTTACATGTGGTTTATGGAAAGAACACACATGCAATTTATCTAGTTGCGGTTTATGAAAATAACACACATGCACTGACACTGGTGGATCCATGTGGTTTATAAAAAGAACAAACATGCAATGACACTAGTGGTGGTTTATGGTAAGAACACACATGCAAAGACACTAGTGGTGGTTTAGGAAAAGAACACACATGCAATGCCACTGGTGGATCCATGTGGTTTATGAAAAGAACAAACATGCAATGACACTAGTGGTGGTTTAGGAAAAGAACACACATGCAAAGACACTGGTGGATCCATGCGGTTTATGAAAAGAACAAACATGCAATGACTCTAGTTGTGGTTTATGAAAAGTACCCACATGCAATGACTCTAGTGTTGGTTTAGGAAAAGAACACACATGTAAAGACACTGGTGGATCCATGTGGTTTATGAAAATAACAAACATGCAATGACTCTAGTTGTGGTTTATGAAAAGTACCCACATGCAATGACTGTAGTGTTGGTTTAGGAAAATAACATACATGAAATGACACTGGTGGATCCATGTGGTTTAGGAAGGAACACATATGTAATGAATCTAGTGGTGGTTTAGGAAAAGAACACACATACAAATGACTCTGGTGGATCCATGTGGTTTATGGAAAAACACACATGCAATGTCACTAGTGGTGGTTTATGAAAAGAACACACATGCAATGACACTGGTGGTTCCATGTGGTTTATGGAAAGAACACATATGCAATGAATCCAGGGGTGGTTTCGTAAAACAACACACATGCAATGACACTGGTGGATCCATGTGGTTTATGAAAAGAACAAACATGCAATGACACCAGAGGTGGTTTAGGAAAAGAACACACATGCAAATACACTACTGGTCGTTTAGGTAAAGAACATACATGCAATGAATCTAGTGGTTGTTTAGGAAAAGAACACACAAGAAATGTCTCTAGTTTTGGTTTAGGAAAGGAACAAACATGCAATGACTCTAGTGGTGGGTTATGAAAAGGCCACACGTGCAAATGACTTAGGTGGATCCATGTGGTTTAGTAAAATAACACGCATGCAATGACACTAGTGGTGCTTTAGGAAAAGAACACACATGCAAAGACATGCAATGACACTGGTGGATCCATGAGGTTTAGGAAAGCAACACACATGCAATGACACTTGTGGTGGTAATTTAAAAGACTACAAATGCAAATGACTCTGGTCGATCCATGTGGTTTATGGAAAGAACACACATGCAATTTATCTAATTGCGGTTTATGAAAATAACACACATGCAATGACACTGGTGGATCCATGTGGTTTATGAAAAGAACAAACATGCAATGACACTAGTGGTGGTTTATGGAAAGAACACACATGCGAATACACTAGTGGTTATTTAGGAAAAGAACACACATGCAATGCCACTGGTGGATCTATGTGGTTTATGAAAAGAACAAACATGCAATGACACTACTGGTGGTTTAGGAAAACAACACACATGCCAAGCCACTAGTGGTGGTTTAGGAAAAGAACACACATGCCAAGACACTAGTGGTGGCTTAGGAAAAGAACACACATGCAAAGACACTAGTGGTGGTTTAGGAAAAGAACACACATGCAATGACATTGGTGGATCCATGTGGTTTATGGAAAGAACACACATGCAATGAATCTACTGGTGGTTTAGGAAAGGAACACACAAGCAATGTCTCTAGTTGTGATTTAGGAAAGGAACAAACATGCGATGACTCTAGTAGTGGTTTATGAAAAGTACACACATGCAAATGACTCTGGTGGATCCATGTGGTTTACTAAAATAACACACATGCAATGACACTAGTGTTGGTTTAGGAAAAGAACACACATGCAATGACACTTGTGGATCCATGTGGTTTAGGAAAGGAACACACATGCAATGACACTGTTTGTGGTCATTGAAAAGAACACACATGCAAATGACTTTGGTGGATCCATGTGGTTTATGAAAAGAACACACATGCAATGTCACTGGTGGTGGTTCCATGTGGTTTATGGAAATACATCACATGCAATGAATCTACTAGTGGTTTATGGAAAGAACACACATGCAATGCCACTGGTGGTCGTTTATGAAAATAATACACATGCAATAACACTGGTGGTGGTTTAGGGAAAGAACACACATGCAATGACACTAGTGGTGGTTTATGAAAAAAACACATGCAATGACACTGGTGGTGGATCCATGTGGTTTATGGAAGGAACACACATTAAATGAATCCAGTGGTGGTTTAGGAAAATAACACACATGCAATGACAATGATGGATCCACGTGGTTTATGAAAAGAACAACGATGCAATGAAACTAGTGGTGGTTTAGGAAAATAACACACATGGAAAGACATTAGTGGTCGTTTAGGAAAAGAACACACATGAAATGACACTGGTGGATCCATGTGGTTTATGGAAAGAACACACATGCAATGAGTCTAGTTGTCGTTTTGGAAAAGAACACACAAGAAATCTCTCTAGTTGTGGTTTAGGAAAGGAACAAACATGCAATGACTCTAGTGGTGGTTTATGAAAAGGACACACATCCAAATGAATCTGGTGGATCCATTTGGTTTAGTAAAATAACACACATGGAACGATGCTAGTGGTGGTTTAGGAAAAGAACGCACATGCAAAAACATGCACTGACACTGGTGGATCCATGTGGTTTTCGAAAGGAACACACATGCAATGACACTGGTGGTGGTCATTGAAAATAACAAACATGCAAGTGACACTAGTGGTGGTTCCATGTGGTTTACGGAAGGAACACACATGCAATTTATCTAGTTGCGGTTTATGAAAATAACACACATGCAGTGACACTGGTGGATCCATGTGGTTTATAAAAAGAACAAGCATGCAATGACACTAGTGGTGGTTTATGGCAAGAACACACATGCAAAGACACTAGTGGTGGTTTAGGAAAAGAACACACATGCAATGCCACTGGTGGATCCATGTGGTTTATGAACAGAACAAACATGCAATGAATCTAGTGGTGGTTTAGGAAAAGAACACACAAGAAATGTCTCTAGTTTTGGTTTAGGAAAGGAACAAACATGCAACGACTCTAGTGGTGGTTTATGAAAAGGCCACACATGCAAATGACTCAGGTGGATCCATGTGGTTTAGTAAAATAAACGCATGCAATGACACTGGTGGTGGTTTAGGAAAAGAACACACATGCAAAGACATGCAATGACACTGGTGGATCCATGAGGTTTAGGAAAGCAACACACATGCAATGACACTAGTGGTGGTAATTTAATAGACTACAAATGCAAATGACTCTGGTAGATCCATGTGGTTTATGGAAAGAACACACATGCAATTTATCTAGTTGTGGTTTATGAAAATAACACACATGCAATGACACTGGTGGTGGTTTATGGAAAGAACACACATGCAAAGACACTAGTCGTTGTTTAGGAAAAGAACACACATGCAATGCCACTGGTGGATCTGTGGTTTATGAAAAGAACAAACATGCAATGACACTGCTGGTGGTTTAGGAAAAGAACACACATGCATAGACACTAGTGGTGGTTTAGGAAAAGAACACACATGCAAAGGCACTAGTGGTGGTTTAGGAAAAGAACACAAATGCAAAGACACTGGTAGTGGTTTAGGAAAAGAACACACATGCAATGACACTGGTGGATCCATGTGGTTTATGGAAAGAACACACATGCAGTGAATCTAGTGGTGTTTTAGGAAAAGAACACACAAGCAATGTCTCTTGTTGTGATTTAGGAAAGGAACAAACATGCAATGACTCTAGTAGTGATTTATGAAAAGTACACACATGCAAATGACTCTGGTGGATCCATGTGGTTTACTAAAATAACACACATCCAATGACACTAGTGGTGGTTTAGGAAAAGAACACACATGCAATGAGACTGGTGGATCCATGTGGTTTAGGAAAGGAACACACATGCAACGACACTGGTGGTGGTCATTGAAAAGAACACACATGCAAATGACTTTGGTGGATCCATGTGGTTGATGAAAAGAACACATATGCAATGTCACCGGTGGTGGTTCCATGTGGTTTATGGAAATAACACACATGCAATGAATCTACTTGTGGTTTATGCAAAGAACACACATGCAATGGCACTGGTGGTGGTTTATGAAAATAATACACATGCAATAACACTAGTGGTGGTTTAGGGAAATAACACACATGCAATGACACTAGTGGTGGTTTATGAAAAAAAACACATGTAATGACCCTGGTGGTGGATCTATGTGGTTTATGGAAAGAACACACATTAAATGAATCTGGTGGTGGTCTAGGAAAATAACACACATGCAATGACAATGGTGGATCCATGTGGTTTATGAAAAGAACAACCATGCAATGAAACTAGTGGTGGTTTAGGAAAATAACACACATGCAAATACATTAGTGGTGGTTTAGGAAAAGAACACACATGTAATGACACTGGTGGATCCATGTGGTTTATGGAAAGAACACACATGCAATGAATCTAGTGGTCATTTAGGAAAAGAACACACAAGCAATGTCTCTAGTTGTGGTTTAGGAAAGGAACAAACATGCAATGACTCTAGTGGTGGTTTATGAAAAGGAAACACATGCAAATGAGTCTGGTGGATCCATATGATTTAGTAAAATAACACACATGGAACAATGCTAGTGGTGGTTTAGGAAAAGAACGCGCATGCAAAGACATGCAATGACACTGGTGGATCCATGTGGTTTAGGAAAGTAACACACATGCAATGACACTAGTGGTGGTCATTGAAAATAACAAACATGCAAATGACACTACTGGTGGTTCCATGTGGTTTATGGAAAGAACACACACGCAATTTATCTAGTTGCGGTTTATGAAAATGACACACATGAAGTGACACTGGTGGATCCACGTGGTTCATGAAAAGAACAAACATGCAATGACACTAGTGGTGGTTTATGGAAAGAACACACATGAAAAGACAGTAGTGGTGGTTTAGGATAAGAACACACAAGCAATGCCAAAGGTGGATCCATGTGGTTTATGAAAAGAACAAACATGCAATGACACTAGTGGTGGTTTAGGAAAAGAACACACATGCAAAGACACTGGTGGATCCATGCGGTTTATGAAAAGAACAAACATGCAATGACTCTAGTTGTGGTTTATGAAAAGTACCCACATGTAATGACTCTAGTGTTGGTTTAGGAAAAGAACACACATGCAATGACACTGGTGGATCCATGTGGTTTAGGAAGGAACACACATGCAATGAATCTAGTGTTGGTTTAGGAAAAGAACACACATGCAAATGACTCTGGTGGATCCATGTGGTTTATGGAAAAACACACATGCAATGTCACTAGTGGTGGTTCATGAAAAGAACACACATTCAATGACACTAGTGGTGGTTCCATGTGGTTTATGGAAAGAACACATATGAAATGAATCCAGGGGTCGTTTAGGAAAATAACACACATGCAATGACACTGGTGGATCCATGTGGTTTATGAAAAGAACAAACATGCAATGACACTAGAGGTGGTTTAGGAAAAGAACACACATGCAAATACACTAGTTGTCATTTAGGAAAAGAACACACGTGCAATGAATCTAGTGGTGGTTTAGGAAAAGAACACACAAGCAATGTCTCTAGTTTTGGTTGAGGAAAGGAACAAACATGCAATGACTCTAGTGGTAGTTTATGAAAAGGCCACACATGCAAATGACTCAGGTGGATCGATGTGGTTTAGTAAAATAACACACATGCAATGACACTAGTGGTGGTTTAGGAAAAGAACACACATGCAAAGACATGAAATGACACTGGTGGATCCATGTGGTTTAGGAAAGGAACACACATGCAATGACACTAGTGGTGGTAATTTAAAAGACTACAAATGCAAATGACTCTGGTGGATCCATGTGGTTTATTGAAAGAACACACATGCAATGACACTTGTGGTGGTTTATGAAAAGAACACACATGCAATGACACTGGTGGTGGTTCCATGTGCTTTATGGAAAGAACACACATGCAATGAATCTACTTGTGATTTATGGAAAGAACACACGTGCAATGACACGGGTGGTGGTTTATGAAAATAACACACATGCAATAACACTAGTGGTGGTTTAGGGAAAGAACACACATGCAATGACACTAGTGGTTGTTTATTGAAAGAACACACATGCAATAACACTGGTGGTGGATCTATGTGGTCTATGGAAAGAACACACATGCGATGAATCTAGTAGTGGTTTAGGGAAAGAACACACATGCAATGACACAGGTGGAACCATGTGGTTCATGAAAATGACAAACATGCAATGACAATAGTGGTGGTGTGAGATCCAGGCACATGGCTTAATAGGCTTGATAGGATACCCATATCAATAAGTTGCAACATCTTTTTCGGAAGCTCATTCAAAAAGAACTCTAAGGTTAAGCGTGCTTGGCCTAGAGCAATTCTAGGATGGGTGACCGACCGGGAAGTGGGTAACTGGGTGCGCACGAGTGAGGACAAAGTGCGCAGAAAAGACTAGTGTTGGTCTGTGGGGCCAGTCTAGATATCCTATTAAGCTGCCAGGAGTGGACGGGGTGTTATAGGTGGTTTTGGAAAAGAACACACATGCAAAGACACTAGTGGTGGTTTAGGAAAAGAACACACATGCAATGACACTGGTGGATCCATGTGGTTTATGAAAAAATAACCATCCAATGAAACTAATGGTGGTTTAAGAAAAGAACACACATGCAAAGAAACTAGTGGTGGTTTAGGAAAAGAACACACATGCAATGACACTGGTGGATCCATGTGGTTTATGGAAAGAACCCACATGCACTGAATCTAGTGGTGGTTTACGAAAAGAACACACAAGCAATGTCTCTAGTTGTGGTTTAGGAAAGGAACAAACATGCAATGACTCTAGTGGTGGTTTATGAAAAAGACACACATGCAAATGACTCTAGTGGATCCACGTGGTTTATTAAAATAACAAACATGCAACAACGCTAGTGGTGGTTTAGGAAAAGAACACACATGGCAAGACATGCAATGACACTGGTGGATCCATGTGGTTTAGGAAAGGAACACACATGCAATGACACTGGTTGTGGTCATTGAAAAGATACAATGCAAATGACACTGGTGGTGGTTCCATGTGGTTTATGGAAAGAACACACATGCAATTTATGTAGTTGCGGTTTATGAAAATAACACACATGCAATGACACTGGTGGATCCATGTGGTTTATGAAAAGAACAAACATGCAATGACACTAGTGGTGGTTTATGGAAAGAACACACATGCAAAGACACTATTGGTTGCTTAGGAAAAGGACACACATGCAATGCCATTGGTTGATCTATGTGGTTTATGAAAAGAACAAACATGCAATGACACTAGTGGTGGTTTAGCAAAAGAACACACATGCAATGACACTGGTGGATCTATGTGGTTTATGAAAAGAACAAACATGCAATGACTCTAGTTGTGGTTTATGAAAAGTACCCACATGCAATGACTCTAGTGGTGGTTTAGGAAAAGAACACACATGTAATGACAGTGGTGGATCCATGTGGTTTACGAAGGAACAAACTTGCAATAAATCTAGTGGTGGTTTAGGAAAAAAGAACACACATGCAAATGACTCTGGTGGATCCATGTGGTTTACGGAAAAACACACATGCAATGTCACTAGTGGTGGTTTATGAAAAGAACACACATTCAATGACACTGGTGGTGGTTCCATGTTGTTTATGGAAAGAACACACATGCAATGAAACCAGGGGTTGTTTAGGAAAAGAATACACATGCAATGACACTGGTGGGTCCATGTGGTTTATGAAAAGAACAAACATGCAATGACATTAGAGGTGGTTTAGGAAAAGAACACATATGCAAATACACTAGTGTAGTGACCTCGGATCGGTAAGGATCCTAAGTCCCTGTGATTAACATGCTAGTCCCTGGATGAATAGCTAGCACTCACAGTCGATGAAATATCATGTAAAACACAAGGTCTTTATTACACGGAGAATCCAGAGTATGAAATTATTACAAAAATTGCTTAGCATTATGCTAGCTCATATAACAGCGGAAACATAAAAGCAGCATGAGTCCATCAACGCCCAGGCTTGTCGAGTGTAGACCCGCGATCCCTACGCACCTTTCAATCTTCGGATTCTGCACATAAGACGTGCAGCCAACAAGTTGGGTCAATACTTTGAATGTATTGGCAAATTACACCAAGGAGAGAAAAGACTATCTCTACATGCAAGGCTGGTATAGGCTATAGAGTTCATTTGCTCAAAGCTAATTTTCTTAAGTAGAGAGAAGAATGGAAGATTGCCCTACTTTGTAAACATTTGCTCGGATAAAATAAGGTCGAGTGGCACACGAGGATATTACGCACCAAGTGTCCAAACAACCAAACACTTGGATATTACGCACCAAGCGTCACTTGGATATTACACACCAAGTTCCCCAAATTCCCACCCATTAGCGATATTACGCACGCCATGGGGTTTCAAAACTTTGTTTTATAAAAGAGAGAGGAAGATCCTTCAGAGGCTCCATCCTTCATACGCTAATTGTTGTTCTGTTACCGTGAACACGGCTGATCGATCAGATTGCAATACTCTCAAGAGTTTGTGCACTTTACCCACAATCCACGATCAAGTCCTTTTACAGACAAGACCATGGCGAGGCTTTCCCTTAGTAGCCCCTCTACCTTCCGGATCCAACCGTGCCAAGAACCTCCAAATGTTGGTACCCAGGTGAGGTTTCCCACTAAGTACTAGGCCAAGACAGAGCCCATAATGTATTGTGGTTGCACTGGAAGCTTCTGAATTCTGAAACATGGAAGACTTCTTTGATTCCTGGGCGGCCGTCCTCCACCAAAATCACACTCGTTGACCCGACAACCATTCCGCCCAGAAGAAAACATAGTTTTATTTTGAAGTGGATTTGAGAAGAAAAGTTTGCTCTAGAGAGCCTTTATACTTAGAAAAATTCTTTGTCTTTCGAACCCCCCAACGGTACTTTGTATATATAGCATAGCAAGCAAAACTTAGCAAAAACACGGGTAACCTATTGGGATAGGAAATCCTAAGTATAGAGCTACTCATGGCATACTACAAAATCATCGCACTTGCAAAATAATACTGAGGAAAAATTCTACTAGATCATCCTACACATGCACACTATAGAATTTTGAAGATCACATGCATAGAATCAAAACTGGAACAAATTATGAACAAGTGGTGTAACTTGCCTTGATCCGAGCAGCACTCTACACAATAGCACTCCTTAGCGCACTCCGAGCAATCTAACGAATCACAAACATGGACTTGATCACAACTTGCTCAAAGCATACACAAAGGAAAACATGCATGCATGCAACATGGTAGTTTATGCAAGGTCGGTTAAATTGATCAAGGTAGCAAGTTTGTGTTGTGATAGTGTAAGGGTGTCACTAAGATTTATTTTCCAAGGGTTTAGACCTAATTAGAAACACTAAAACAATTCCGAGGATTATAGGAGATCAAACCATCTACATAGCCCCAAGTTAGATCTAATAATCCTAAGCAAAGCTTAATGATTTGGATCAGTAGGTATTGTGGAAACAAAATTATGGCAACAAGAATCACATAAAATAGAACTTTAATTATTTTTCTATAGATTAAACTCTCTAATCTAATGATTAAAATCTACACCTAAAACATTACTGCAAACCTGCAATATTACTACAGATTTGGATTCTACATAAAATTAGGAATCCAACGGTATATTATAAGCTAAATTTGGCCAAATATTTGATTTTACATGATTTTCGCAAGTTTTAAATCTAATCTGCAAACAGATCTAAATTCTACTTAAAACCCTAGCCAGGTGTCACATGCGATTGGCCCTGGGCACATGGGTGACGCGGCTGGCGCTGCGGCGCGACGCCGCTGCCACGTGGCACGTCGTTATTCGACGATACCCCTTCGGCATTGATCTAATCGTGCGCGTTCAATCTTAATCCGACGGTCAGGAGGGCGGCGGCGACTTACAAGGTTGTGACGGCGGCGCGGGAGGCGGTGGGCGCTGGGTCGACGGTGGCGGTGCTCGCGGTCCTCGAACTGCGGGCGGGTCGACGAGGTTCGCCTGGCTCTCGCGGTCAAGCTTGCGTCCTTGTCGCCTCGCCTTGCTTCCTCGGTTGGCAGCAGCGTCCCACCGTTCTTCTTCTCCCTGGCGGCGCTCCGGCGAGCAATTGCGGATGCGATTCTACGAGAGAGAAGGGGAACGGCACACGGCGCGAATCAGTGATGAACGAGGAGCAGTTCTAGGGGAAGGAAGGAGCGAGAGGTGGTCCCGAACGTCTCGGCGAGGTCCAACCCGATGGCGGCGGCGCGGATCGTCGATCGTCTAGGGTTCGTAAGGGGGAAAAATCGGACGGGGTGAGGACGAGGGTGGAGGGGGTTATATGGGGCGGAGACGCATGAGGCGGTCGAGTCCGGCGGTACTAAGCTCGATCTGGCAGCCGTGTCACTGATCTCAAGAGGGAGACGACGGGGTGGGCCAGGTTCGTCAGGGAGCAAGGCTGGCTGGCGCGAGGCGGTGGCTAATCTAACTGCGCTGGCGCAAGTGGGTGGGCTGGCTGGCGAGCCGACCCAGCTAGGGTTAGCTGTTGGCCCTTGTCTTCTTTTTTTTTGTTTAACAATTTTCCCTTTTTCTGTTTTAGAAAACTCCAATATCTTTTACAAGCCAAGTCCAAATTTGATGAAATCTGTTTCTAAATTTTTTAAAAAAAGAGGTGGTCAACATAGGACCATAGTATAGTGTTTTACAAGGTTTTTAGAAGGGTCAAAACTTGACCTCTACAATAAAGCTTACATAAGGCAACCACTATTAGGGTTTTCTAGGTTTAGGTGTTTAGGATTTTTATTTCAACTTTTAATTGTAGGATGCAAATGATGCAAGGATGATGCATGACCCTAATAACATCCTAATTCAGAAACTGGGATGTTACAACTAGTGGTGGTTTAGGAAAAGAACACACATGCAATGACACTGGTGGATCCATGTGTTTAATGGAAAGAACACACATGCAATGAATCTACTGGTGGTTTAGGAAAAGAACACACAAGCAATGTCTCTAGTTGTGGTTTAGGAAAGGAACAAACATGCAATGACTCTAGTGGTGGTTTATGAAAAGGACACACATGTAAATGACTCTGGTGGATCCATGTGCTTTAGTAAAATAACACGCATGCAATGACACTAGTGGTGGTTTAGGAAAAGAACACACATGCAATGACACTGGTGGATCCATGTGGTTTAGGAAAGGAACACACATGCAATGACACCGGTGGTGGTAATTTAAAAGAACACAAATGCAATTGACTCTGTTGGATCCATGTGGTTTAATGAAAGAACACAGATGCAATGACACTGGTGGTGGTTTATGAAAAGAACACACATGCAATGACACTAGTGGTGGTTCCATGTGCTTTATGGAAAGAACACACATGCAATGAATCTAGTTTTGATTTATGGAAAGAACACACGTGCAATGACACTGGTGGTGGTTTCTGTAAAGAACACACATGCAATAATAGTACTGGTGGTTTAGGGAAAGAACACACATGCAATCTCACTAGTGGTGTTTTATGAAAAGAACACACATGCAATGACACTGGTGGTGGTTCCATGTGGTTTATGGAAAGAACACACATGCAATGAATCCAGGGGTGGTTTAGGAAAACAACACACATGCAATGACACTGGTGGATCCATGTAGTTTATGAAAAGAACAAACATGCAATGACACTAGAGGTGGTTTAGGAAAAGAACACACATGCAAATACACTAGTGGTCATTTAGGAAACGAACACACATGCAACGAATCTAGTGGTGGTTTAGGAAAAGAACACACAAGCAATGTCTCTAGTTTTGGTTTAGGAAAGGAACAAACATGCAATGACTCTAGTGGTGGTTTATGAAAAGGCCACACATGCAAATGACTCAGGTGGATCCATGTGGTTTAGTAGAATAACACGCATGCAATGACACTAGTGGTGGTTTAGGAAAACAACACACATGTAAAGACATGCAATGACACTAGTGGATCCATGAGGTTTAGGAAAGCAACACACATGCAATGACACTAGTGGTGGTAATGTAAAAGACTACAAATGCAAATGACTCTGGTGGATCCATGTGGTTTATGGAAAGAACACACATGCAATTTGTCTAGTTGCGTTTTATGAAAATAACACACATGCAATGACACTGGTGGATCCATGTGGTTTATGAAAAGAACAAAGATGAAATGACACTAGTGGTGGTTTATGGAAAGAACACACATGCAAAGACACTAGTGGTTGTTTAGGAAAAGAACACACATGCAATGCCACTGGTGGATCCATGTGGTTTATGAAAAGAACAAACATGCAACGACACTACTGGTGGTTTAGGAAAAGAACACACATGCAAAGACACTAGTGGTGGTTTAGGAAAAGAACACACATGCAAAGACACTAGTGGTGGTTTAGGAAAAGAACACACATGCAATGACACTAGTGGATCCATGTGGTTTATGGAAAGAACACACTTGCAAAGAATCTAGTGGTGGTTTAGGAAAAGAACACACAAGCAATGTCTCTAGTTGTGATTTAGGAAAGGAACAAACATGCAATGACTCTAGTAGTGGTTTATGAAAAGTACACACATGCAAATGACTCTTGTGGATCCATGTGGTTAAGTAAAATAACACACATGCAATGACACTAGTGGTGGTTTAGGAAAAGAACACACATGCAATGACACTGTTGGATCCATGTGGTTTAGGAAAGGAACACACATGCAATGACACTGGTGGTGGTCATTGAAAAGAACACAGATGCAAATGACTCTGGTGGATCCATGTGGTTTATGAAAAGAACACACATGCAATGACACTGGTGGTGGTTCCATGTGGTTTATGGAAATAACACACATGCAATGAATCTACTTGTGGTTTATGAAAGAACATACATGCAATGCCACTGGTGGTGGTTTATGAAAAAATACACATGCAATAACACTAGTGGTGGTTTAGGGAAAGAACACACATGCAATGACACTAGTGGTGGTTTATGAAAAAAACACATGCAATGACACTGGTGGTGGATCCATGTGGTTTATGGAAAGAACACACATTAAATGAATCTAGTGGTGGTCTAGGAAAATAACACACATGCAATGACACTGGTGGTGGTCATTGAAAAGAACACACATGCAAATGACTCTGGTGGATCCATGTGGTTTATGAAAAGAACACACATGCAATGACACTGGTGGTGCCATGTGGTTTATGGAAATAACACACAAGCAATGAATCTACTTGTGGTTTATGGAAAGAACACACATGCAATGCCACTGGTGGTGGTTTATGAAAAAAATACACATGCAATAACACTAGTGGTGGTTTAGGGAAATAACACACATGCAGTGACACTAGTGGTGGTTTATGAAAAAAACAAATGCAATGACACTGGTGGTGGATCCATGTGGTTTATGGAAAGAACACACATTAAATGAATCCAGTGGTGGTTTAGGAAAATAACACACATGCAATGACACTGATGGATCCACGTGGTTTATGAAAAGAACAACGATGCAATGAAACTAGTGGTGGTTTAGGAAAATAACACACATGGAAAGACATTAGTGGTGGTTTAGGAAAAGAACACACATGAAATGACACTGGTGGATCCATGTGGTTGATGGAAAGAACACACATGCAATGAGTCTAGTGGTCGTTTAGGAAAAGAACACACAAGAAATCTCTCTAGTTGTGGTTTAGGAAAGGAACAAACATGCAATGACTCTAGTGGTGGTTTATGAAAAGGACACACATCCAAATGAATCTGGTGGATCCATTTGGTTTAGTAAAATAACACACATGGAACGATGCTAGTGGTGGTTTAGGAAAAGAACGCACATGCAAAGACATGCACTAACACTGGCATGTGGTTTAGGAAAGGAACACACATGCAATCACACTGGTGGTGGTCATTGAAAATAATAAACATGCAAATGACACTACTGGTGGTTCCATGTGGTTTATGGAAAGAACACACACGCAATTTATCTAGTTGCGGTTTATGAAAATAACACACATGAAGTGACACTGGTGGATCCACGTGGTTCATGAAAAGAACAAACATGCAATGACACTAGTGGTGGTTTATGGAAAGAACACACATGAAAAAACAGTAGTGGTGGTTTAGGATAAGAACACACAAGCAATGCCAAAGGTGGATCCATGTGGTTTATGAAAAGAACAAACATGCAATGACACTAGTGGTGGTTTAGGAAAAGTACACACATGCAAAGACACTGGTGGATCCATGCGGTTTATGAAAAGAACAAACATGCAATGACTCTAGTTGTGGTTTATGAAAAGTACCCACATGCAATGACTCTAGTGTTGGTTTAGGAAAAGAACACACAGACAAATGACTCTGGTGGATCCATGTGGTTTATGGAAAAACACACATGCAATGTCACTAGTGGTGGTTCATGAAAAGAACACACATTCAATGACACTGGTGGTGGTTCCATGTGGTTTATGGAAAGAACACACATGCAATGAATCCAGGGGTCGTTTACGAAAACAACACACATGCAATGACACTGGTGGATCCATGTGGTTTATGAAAAGAACAAACATGCAATGACACTAGAGGTGGTTTAGGAAAAGAACACACATGCAAATACACAAGTTGTCGTTTAGGAAAAGAACACACGTGCAACGAATCTAGTGGTGGTTTAGGAAAAGAACACACAAGCAATGTCTCTAATTTTGGTTGAGGAAAGGAACAAACATGCAATGACTCTAGTGGTAGTTTATGAAAAGGCCACACATGCAAAGACACTAGTGGTAGTTTATGAAAAGGCCACACATGCAATGACTCAGGTGGATCCATGTGGTTTAGTAAAATAATACGCATGCAATGACCCTAGTGGTGGTTTAGGAAAAGAACACACATGCAAACACATGCAATGACACTGGTGGATCCATGAGGTTTAGGAAAGCAACACACATGTAATGACACTAGTGGTGGTAATTTAAAAGACTACAAATGCAAATGACTCTGGTGGATCCATGTGGTTTATGGAAAGAACACACATGCAATGACACTAGTGGTGGTTTATGAAAAGAACACACATGCAATGACACTGGTGGTGGTTCCATGTGATTTATGGAAAGACCACACGTGCAATGACACTGGTGGTGGTTTATGAAAATAACACACATGCAATAACACTATTGGTGGTTTAGGGAAAGAACACACATGCAATGACACTAGTGGTGGTTTATGAAAAGAACAGACATGCAATGACACTGGTGGTTCCATGTGGTTTATGAAAAAATAACCATGCAATGAAACTAGTGGTGGTTTAGGAAAAGAACACACATGCAAAGAAACTAGTGGTATTTTAGGAAAAGAACACACATGCAATGACACTAGTGGAGCCATGTGGTTTATGGAAAGAACCCACATTGAATGAATCTAGTGGTGGTTTAGGAAAAGAACACACAAGCAATGTCTGTAGTTGTGGTTTAGGAAAGGAACAAACATGCAATGACTCTGGTGGTGGTTTATGAAAAGGACACACATGCAAAGAACTCTAGTGGATCCATGTGGTTTAGTAAAATAACACACATGCAACAACGCTAGTGGTGGTTTACGAAAAGAACAGACATGCAAAGACATGCAATGACACTGGTGGATCCATGTGGTTAAGGAAAGGAACACACATGCAATGACACTGGTTGTGGTCATTAAAAGGAATACACATGCAAATGACACTGGTGGTGGTTCCATGTGGTTTATGGAAAGAACACACGTGCAATTTATCTAGTTGCGGTTTATGAAAATAACACACATGCAATGACACTGGTGGATCCATGTGGATTTTGAAATGAACAAACATGCAATGACACTAGTGGTGGTTTATGGAAAGGACACCCATGCAAGACACTGTTGGTTGTTTAGGAAAAGAACACACATGCAATGCCACTGGTGGATCCATGTAGTTTATGAAAGAACAAATATGCAATGACACTAGTGGTGGTTTAGGAAAAGAACACACATGCAATGACACTGGTGGATCTATGTGGTTTATGAAAACAACAAACATGCAATGACTGTAGTTGTGGTTTATGAGAAGTACCCACATGCAATGACTCTAGTGGTGGTTTAGGAAAAGAACACACATGCAATGACACTGGTGGATCCATGTGGTTTAGGAAGGAACACACTTGCAATAAATCTAGTGGTGGCTTAGGAAAAGAACACACATGCAAATGACTCTGGTGGATCCATGTGGTTTATGGAAAAACACACATGCAATGTCACTAGTG
The DNA here is from genome assembly GCA_023614405.1 of Avena insularis. Taxonomy (NCBI): domain Eukaryota; kingdom Viridiplantae; phylum Streptophyta; class Magnoliopsida; order Poales; family Poaceae; genus Avena; species Avena insularis. The sequence continues at coordinate 243,443,548 of CM042688.1, forward strand.
GTGGTTTATGAATAGAACACACATTCAATGACACTGGTGGTGGTTCCATGTGGTTTATGGAAAGAACACACATACAATGAATCCAGGGGTTGTTTAGGAAAAGAATACACATGCAATGACACTGGTGGATCCATGTGGTTTATGAAAAGAACAAACATGCAATTACACTAGAGGTGGTTTAGGAAAAGAAAACATATGCAAATACACTAGTGGTGGTTTAGGAAAAGAACACACATCCAATGACACTGGTGGATCCATGTGATTAATGGAAAGAACACACATGCAATGAATCTAGTGGTGGTTTAGGAAAAGAACACACAAGCAATGTCTCTAGTTGTGGTCTAGGAAAGGGACAAACATGCAATGACTCTAGTGGTGGTTTATGATAAAAACACATGCAAATGACTCTGGTGGATCCATGTGCTTTAGTAAAATAACACGCATGCAATGACACTAGTGGTGGTTCAGGAAAAGAACACACATGTAATGACACTGGTGGATCCATGTGGTTTAGGAAAGGAACGCACATGCAATGACACTTGTGGTGGTAATTTAACAGAACACAAATGCAAATGACTCTAGTGGATCCATGTGGTTTATTGAAAGAACACACATGCAATGACACTGGTGGTGGTTTATGAAAAGAACACACATGCAATGACACTGGTGGTGGTTCCATGTGCTTTATTGAAACAACACACATGCAATGAATCTAGTTGTGATTTATGGAAAGAACACACGTGCAATGACACTGGTGGTGGTTTATGAAAAGAACACACATGCAATAGCACTAGTGGTGGTTTAGGGAAAGAACACACATGCAATGACACTAGTGGTGGTTTATCAAAGAACACACATGCAATGACACTAGTGGTGGTTCCATGTGGTTTATGGAAATAGAACACATGCAATGAATTTAGTTGTGGTTAATGGAAAGAACACACATGAAATGACACTGGTGGTGGTTTGTGAAAAGAACACACATGCAATGACACTAGTGGTGGTTTAGGAAAAGAACCCACATGCAATGACACTTGTGGTGGATTTTGAAAAGGACACACATGCAATGACACTAGTGGATCCATGTGGTTTATGGAAAGAAAACACATGCAATGAATCTAGTGGTTGTTTAGGAAAAGAACACACATGAAATAACACTGGTGGATCCTTGTGGTTTCTGAAAAGAACAAACATGCAATGACACTAGTGGTGGTTTATCAAAGAACACACATGCAATGACACTAGTGGTGGTTCCATGTGGTTTATGGAAATAGAACACATGCAATGAATTTAGTTGTGGTTAATGGAAAGAACACACATGAAATGACACTGGTGGTGGTTTGTGAAAAGAACACACATGCAATGACACTAGTGGTGGTTTAGGAAAAGAACCCACATGCAATGACACTTGTGGTGGATTTTGAAAAGGACACACATGCAATGACACTAGTGGATCCATGTGGTTTATGGAAAGAAAACACATGCAATGAATCTAGTGGTTGTTTAGGAAAAGAACACACATGAAATAACACTGGTGGATCCTTGTGGTTTCTGAAAAGAACAAACATGCAATGACTCTAGTTGTGGTTTAAGGAAAGAACAAACATGCAATGACACTAGTGGTGATTTATGAAAAGAACACACATGAAGTGACACTGGTGGATCCATGTGGTTTATGAAAAGAACAAACATGCAATGACACTAGTGGTGGTTTGGGAAAGCAACACATGTTGTAACACCCTCGAATCGACCCTATGAAAGCTTCAGCGATTTCCGCCAAACCCGCATAGAAACGATTGAAAGATGCCCACCAGGCACTTGCGTGCGGGTGGAAAACAAAGTTATATCATTACACAATATTCCACGATGGAATCCACAGAACATATATACAACAACGACTCAACAAGTGAAGAATACATATATACAATACAAAGATCCTAATCACTTTGAAAACGATACTCATCCGAGTACGAATAAGAATCAAATGAGGCTAAGAGCCCTAAAGAATAACCAATGGCATCCATAACCCTGCCCAGGCCAAGCCGGAAGGGTAACCCTGCTAACGACGGCGAACTCATACCTGTTAAACAAAAGGGGCGCCGACAAAGGGAAAAGGAAAAAGGGAGCAGTCAGTACTGAGGCCAGTACACAGCGAGTCTATAATTCGGCTTCTCTTGCCTACAAAGGTATGGTGGACTGAAGCGGCAGCAAAGCATGCACTATACAACCTACAGATACTCGATATAACTGTCGGCTATTAGCGAAAGGTAAGGAAGACCTATTCGGATCCAACCTAATACTAACACCAATCATACCCATCCTGGTATTCCCCCCTCGAGACCAAACGAGGAAGTCAAACCGAGGAACTCTCATAGTTGATAGTTTTATTCATTCCATTGTAATTGCAGCACTTACTAGTCAAATAGAGATATCATGAGTCATCCCGATATCATAAGTAGTGGGCAGTTTTAGTTAACCATTCCATTGTAGTTGCAATATTTACTAGTTAGATACAATTAGCCAGAGATATCCCAAATCCAGTAGTGGTTGGCACTTTTATTTACTCATTCCTTTGTAGTGAAACTGATTACTAGACATGTCAAAGTCATATTTATAGCACTACTTTAGTTATAGTTGTCTATGATCGAGATACTGTGCTCCAAGTCATCTATAACCGTGGACATGGCTTTCAGAAAGATTTACCATGCATGGGTGCACAAATAGCAACACACACAATCAACCTCGGAAAAACCAAATAAAAACTCAACGAGGCTTTCATGACAAAGCATTCACAAGATTCATAAAATATTTCAGGGGGCCACCCCAATAAGCTACCCGCAACAAAGTCCCAAACTAGTTTGTGGCCCCAAGAAATAAGAAATGAATCAAGCTCTGGCTAAGGGGATTCATGGTCCCAGATGCGGATAGTGCGATAGTCAAGGAACAGGTATCAAGTACTCGGGGCCTAGGGGACACAAGGGAGCGGTTAAAAACCAAATATTATCTATTGCCCAACGACGCCTCTGCATTAGTTATATCTATTCCCAACATTTTAATTAACAGTTGAAATTAAATTCATGATCATCTCCACCATTAAGCATGTGCCAACCTTCCAACAACGGTGAAACGACAACAACACGAAGCAGCACTTGAGCAAACAACTACGACTCACAAGGCCGACTATCTAACAAACAATAGGTAATAGGATGTGTCCAAGGAAATATAGGGGTTGCAAGGAGTATAAATGGTGCACGGAAACTAAAGCATCGCAACACGGATAGCAATAGATCAACGGGAGGAAGTAAAGACTATAAACACAAAATAGTTAGAAATGGGGAGAATGCTCGCCTGGGAAACATAGCTGATGGTTCATTTCCGAAGAACTTGTCGGTACTCGTATCAACTCGACGGCCTAATCCATGAAGAATAAAAACACTAAAAGAAACACCGGATACATAACTTAATACTATGGCAGAAGATCCGACATGTTTATTATATGATGCATGACATGGCAAGGATGGGATGCAACTAGGCAATATTAAGCGGAACTGGGTCCCGATAAATAATTAGAAGGTTCAAGTTATTTAGATACCCCACAATTTAAATGTTGGCTTAACAAGAAAAAACATGGCATAGGTTCGCTACACAAATTTAGATAGAGCCAAATATGAGACTAGAATAGCCCGCATATGGTCTCCATATTTAATTTAGGTGATTCATATAAATACTCCCAAACAACCACAATATATATGCAAGCATGAACAATTGATATGCAACAAGTGATACTATCATATTATAAAAAATATGGATCTTGGAAAGGGGATCAAATTAGGGTTTGGCGAACTTGGGTTTCAAAGGTTCGAAAGAGGGTTCATAATTGGTCTCTAGGGTCTTCGAGGCTCCGCCTTCGGATTCCGTAAAGGGGTACTTGAGGTCCAGACTATTGCCGGTGGCGTACTTGGAAGTGGCGTCAGGGTCCTTGAGAAAATTGCGCAAACCAGTAAATCTTGGGGCATTCGTTGCACATACCAGCAAATCAAAAAATTCATTGCGCACACCAGCAACTCTAAAAATACAGCGGATGCAACAAGATCTAACGATAGAATTGACCTTTGCCCCCATGTCTGGTATTAGACAATTGGGGCCCGCTGAGCCTAAATGAGCTGAGAAAAATGCAACGGTATCAATTGGATGAAATTTATGTGTATTTCCTTTTTGTGATATTTTGTTGTCATTTTGGATGAAATTCATGTGTTTAATTATGTGATATGGTACTATCATTTTTCTCTTTCAAGTGTTAGGCAATCTCCACCAGGCCGAACCAAATGGGTGATGGAAACCATCCGTTTCTCCGTTTGGGTCGGGCTGCGGTCGCTTTGGTGTTGCCGATAGGCCAGCCGCGTCTAGCGGCGCGACCCATCTATCCGCACCTGGCCAATAGGGCCACGATGTTTTTTTTTCAAATTTCAAGCCGAGACATTTCGCGTGTAAACTGGCAAAGTCCATACGTAATTTACGAAATATTACACTAAAAACATGAAAAAGAAAAAACTAGCCCTAGCCCTAGCCCTAGCTACTGATTATTTTCCCGCCGACGGCGCCGCCCTGTCCATCTATGGATCGAGATCGATATACTCCAGGGCGTCTAGAGGTGGGCCGGTGGCAGTCTCGGAGCTGGTACCGTTGCGGGTGCGGGTGCAGGAGGTGCTAGCTGGTCGATCACGCGTCGACGAGTCGCAACTTGTCGCTGGGGTGGAGACAAGGAGACTAGTCGTGACTAGTCTCGACTAGTGCTAGACTAGTCGAGACATAGTCCAGCTTTAACTACTAAAAAATACTAAGCAACTAGTCTACTGATAGTAGTATATTAACAAGTTGACAATATATTTTGATGGCATTGGGGAGTCAAGAGGAACCTGGTACTATGACAGTTGTGTCCAGTGGGCAGGGCCTCCACTTCTCCTCGAGGCAGCTGTGAAGGAGAGAGATCAGGGCGAGGAGGAGAGGATCCCAGCATCGTCTAGCAAGGTGAGGGAGGCGCAGTGCTAGCGGCGCAAGGGGAGGGTGGCCAGGAGAGAGGTGGCTGGGTGGGGGAAATAATGATCTGTGGGGGGTTAGGGTTTTCACTCAATGGGGCCTTTTTGTTCCCAGGGAACTAACTTGTCGATAGTCTCAAAATCACTTGTCGTGAATAGTCAACGACTAGTCAACTTGTCGACCGACAACCTCAACTAGTCAAGTCTCTCCAGGTTGTCGACATCGAAGTTGCGACTGGTAGACAAGTCATGACTTGTCGCGCGACTCACAATCCTTGCTGGTGGGTCACGCTGGCCATGCATCCGTCTCTAGCATGGGTAGAGCATACGAGCCCGGCGCGGGTGGAGCAGACCACCCCAACACGGGCGAAGCAGACCACCCCTGTAGCGCCTGCTATGGGGGAGGTGTCGGTGGAGGCCGGTGAGTTGGACGGCCTCCTCTTCCTCTTGGAGAGCGGCGGTGACGCTGAAAAAGTCCTGCGCCTGGGGCAGTGGCGGCATGGCACCCCGAAGGAAGGCCGACACGGTGCTCCCCTGACGGTGCTGGCCGCTCAAGACGGATCCATCGGCCTCATGGTCATTCTTGGCCTTCTTGAACAACCCCGGCTTCTTCATCATTGCCGGTGATGGTGGTTGTGGTTGTGGAGGCGAGGCGCTGGGAGGTTCTGGCGATGGCGAGAGGATACGCCCTCGACCCGCCCGTGTCCAGGTCGACGCATCGATCACGCAAATTAGGTGCACCGATGGGTCAAGCGGACACGTCGATCCAGATGGGTCGTGCCGCTGGGAGACCGTGCATGCCCAGTACGTCCGCGCGGATGCGCCCGGACGGATTCGGTCGGACAAGTGGAGATGCCCTTAGTCCTTTTTGTAGTTTATGTGTATTTTATTTTTGTGAAATCTTGTTATCATTTCCCTATAGCTTGTACAGTGTTAGCTATGGAAAAATATGGAAGTAGAACCGTGGGTTGGCAAAATCCACGCTGGCTGTTAGGTACAAGGGAAATCATGTTTATCAGTGTTTCCTTAATTGTGCAGTCTAATCATTAGTAGTCGTTGCAGCCAATTACACTCAGAGTTGCTGGTTTGTGCAACAAAAATTTTGACTTGCTGGTTTGTGCAACTTCTGCCCTAAGAATTACTAGTTTGTGCAATTTTCTCAGGGTCCTCCAATAGCCACACAATGTTCCCTTGGTAACACTTGTCGGAGTCTTCCCGGTCTTGCCGATCTCTTAAATATTCTCATTGTCTTCGGAGCACCAACACGGACACGAGCAGTACCACAACATCACCAACATCCTCACACCCCACTATCTCCACATCGACAGATACCACCATGTGACAAAGATCCACTACCGATGCCTTGTACAAACTCTGATGGCCAGAGCTACTGAGAAGGATGTGCAGGGCCGAGGGGAGGCACTAGCACCCAGCGCCTACTGTTGGAAGAGACGAGGTCACAGGGCTGGGAAATCGCGGCGCTGCGAGATGGAGTTCACGGTTGTGGCCCTGCAGCTACGGCGATTGAAACAACATGATAGCGGCAGGGGTTGCTGACGGCGTGTGTCATGGCGGTGAGAGCAAGGTTGTCGAAGCAGGGCAGAGGGGAGCACACACGTGGCCGAAGAACCGACTGTGAGGAGGCTCGCTAGCGGCAGGCACGGACAGTGCTGACAACAAGGAGGGCGACGGAGGCAGGGAGGCGGGCTCGCCAGAGGAGGCCACCATGGAGGGAGGACGGTGATGCGGGTGCCACTGACCCGACGGCTTGAGGCGAGCATGGAGGGCAGTGATTGCTCGGGATGCGGGGCACAAGGAGCATGCGGCGACCTGGGAGAAGCCAGGGAGGAGGAGACTGAAGCGGCGAAGAGGTGCTCGATCTCAGGCGGCCACAGCCACGGCGCCACGCGGGGCAGAGTGGAGCTCGAGCCGACAAGGGAGGCGGCAGCGGTGGGATCGATCCAGTGGAGCAGGACCCGCTGCGAGGCAGGTGGCGTGCGGTAGGAATGGGATGAGGTGGTGGGCCGCGTGGAAGCATTCAGGGGAACGCGACAAGGGGTCAGGCGGAGATCGTGAGGTGCTGGGTTGGCGAGTGGCGGCTCGGCGCATCCGGTAGCAGGGTGATGGGTCCGGGAAGCCCACGATGTCGCCAAGGCCCAAATGAAGAACTCGAGTAACCTACAGACTCTCGATTGCTTGAAGAACAAGAAGAAGCAAAGATAGAAAGTTCAAAGGGGAAAACCCTAACCTGTAACCGACTCGACCTGCTACCCGAGACCTAGCCTATCTATATAAAGGCTAGGAGGGGGTAGCGACGAGGAAACACGCAACCCTAGTTTCCACAACCCTCGCCAGATTGCATATGCGCACCATTGTAATCCTCGATTCCTTTGATAATTCCACGAGCAGACAAGCAAGAGTAGGGACCTCTGCGAGGCCTGATCATGGGTAAATCTTTGAGTCCCCTGTGTGCTTGTTTGCTAGCCGATAGATGTCTTCAGCGCTCCCTCCTTCTCCAAAACCCAAGTCCATAACAATGGGCATTGATGAGTTAAACCCTCGTCAATTGGCGCCGTCTGTGGGAATTGGGAGTGCAGATGTTGCGGCTTCTTCGGCCCCATCAACCGCGATCTACAACTCCGCAACAGGGGAGATTCGCCAGCTCTTTGGCGCGTTCGACTTCACCGTCCACAGGCCAGCCAATCGCCCCGCCTTCGAATCTGTGGGCGACGGAATCAGCCTGGCGATCGGGAGCTTCCGCTTCCAAGTTGGTCAGATGGGCACGCTTCGCATGCCTGACCAGCCGACGGTACCATCGATTGCTCCAGCATCATGGTTCCCTCCGCCGATCGGCACCCTCATTGAGCTCCACACCTCGACAACAGTCAAGAATACGGTCAGCGACAGCAGTCGCGAATCCGATCTGGGCGATCTGGCAACTGAAGACGGAGCCTACGGTTCCGGATCTGAATGTTGTGGGAGCAGCAGCTTCCCCAACCACTTCATGTGCGCTGTCATCAACGCAGGCGACACCTCCGCGAATCGCGAGAACACGGGCAACGGTGTCCACGAAGCCGACCTGCCAAACGGCGGACCACCCAATGGCGGTCCTACTAACGGCGCTCCTATCAACAATGGAGGGGCAGCCGAACCCCCTACCATGATCAACGAGCAAACTAGCAAACGCGTCGTGATCAGGCTCAACGATCTCGAGTGGGCTCGTTGCCGCGAAGCCCTACGAGGCAACCCTCTACCCTTCGGCTCCCTGCAAGAGCTGTTGATGGGTTACCATTGGCTCCTGAAAGAGGAATACAAGCGCCAACTACAAACAATCGCGCAACTCGAGGCGCGTAAGAAGGCAGCCGACGAATCAAGCCTCCGACGAGCTGGGCTCTCTTCACACGGAGGATCCTCCTCTAAGTGCAACGAGTACATCGTCAAGAAGAGAAGATCTTGACTTGGCCACCTCACCAAACAAGAACGTGTAGAAGCCACCAAAGTCCTCAACTTCGGCTCCATGACGGTGGATACGCGCGAAAACGTGCTCCCAAAAATGCTGGAGACCCTCGAGCCACCATGTACCTCCTCAACAACCAGCCGCCAGCTGGAGACCCTCGAGCCGCCATGCACCGATCTATGGTCGTAGGCTTGGGGTTAATCGAGGCCGCCCTCGACAAAGAGCCAGCAACGGAACTCAAGAAAGGCAAGGCTCTGGCAAAATGCTACTCCTCGCCCTCATCAAGCGACGACAGTCACGATCTTTATCGACGTCGCCACTCACGGCGACATGACCAAGACTATGATGCACGCGATGACCTCACGCAGCGCAAAATTGAAAAATCAAGGGGGCGACACGCCCAGTCGACTGACTCAAAGGACGAAGACATGGAGCTCTATGGCGCTAGATGCTTCAGCAGGGCCATCTGACAAAAGCGAGTGCCCAAGGGGTTCAAGCTCCCGTCAGAGAACCCAAAGTTCGATGGCCTGCAGGACCCAAAAATCTGGTTAGAGGACCATATCTCCTCCATCAGGCTCCATGGAAGGAGTCGAAGCACGGCCATGCAATGCCTACAGTTGTAGCTGCAGGGCGCCGCCCGAGCATGGCTCAACAACCTCCCACACGGATCCATTCGTAGCTGGGAAGAGCTGGTCTACAGCTTTGTGCGCAACTTCAAGGGCACCTACAAACGGCCCGCATCAATCGAAGAACAAAGATGCTGCTAGCAGAGGTCGGGCGAGTCACTACGCTCATACATCCAGAGGTGGTCCATCATCAAGAACTCCGCAGAGAACATCATGGTGGATCGCGCGATTGACGCATTCAACGGCGGCGTACGCCTCATAGAGCTCAGGGAGGAGCTGGGCCGCTCGAAGCCCAAAACCATCGACCACCTGATGGAAATCGTGAATCGCTGGGCAGATGGAGAAGATTCGGTGAAAAACAACGTTCACTCCAACGACGAGGCAGGACTCGAGCGCAGACGTGATCGCCAAAGCAAATGCCGCATGCACATCTACGACGACCGTGACGACGTCAACATGGTCACAGCCGGCTACGCCGACAGACGCGACGACAACCGCAACAGCGACTACCGTAGCGGTGGATACCGCGACTCCGGAAAAACCACGCAAGTATGGCAGCGCCGCAATCGTGATGAGGCACCCGCAACATCCATTGAAGACAAGCTGTCCGGGCCATGCACTGTGCACTTCTACACTGACAAGCATGACGGAAAGAAGAAGTCCAGCCACCTCCTCAAGGACTACCGCGAGTTCCTCAAACTAGATGAGGGACTGGCTCGGATGAATCGCAGCACAGTCGAAAGGGGCTACGGAGCCGCCCCAGGCACCGTGGCACATGGAGCTCCGCCACCACCACCTGGACTACCCCCAAATGCAGCTGCGCCGGACCAGCACCAGGGAGGTGAACCATACCCACGGGCCATGGGTACCATGATGATCCAAAAGGGACGCCCCTCGAATAGGGTGCAGAAGGCCATCACTCACCAAGTTAACTTGGCCACAAACTCGCCACCATCTACCACTGAGTACCTCAGCGGAAGCGAGTCCTGCATCACCTTCGACAAGCACGACCATCTGCCTCAAGTACCTCGTCCAGGCCATTGTCCCCTCGTACTCGAGGCGCAAATCGGAGGCTTCGACATGAGCCGTGTCTTCATGGACGTCGGAAGCGGCATCAACCTTATATCCGTGAGTACCTTGCGAGCAATGAGGATCCCCCTGACCTGCCTAGAGGCCTCAGATACAACATTCCACGGCATCGTCCCAGGCAAGGGCATATATCCCCTTGGTAAAATCAACCTCGACATCATCTTCGGCGCACCCAAAAACTTTCGGCGTGAGCGCATCGACTTCGAGTCATCGACTGGCCCTCACAGTACCACTGCATCCTCGGACGTGTCGTGTTCGCTAGGTTCATGGCGGTGCCGTACTACGCCTACTTGTAGATGAAAATGCCAGGACCTAACGGCATCATCACAATCAACGGGAGCTTCGAAAGGTCCGGCAGTTGCGATAGGGAATTCAACAGAATCTCCTAGTCCTTCGGCATACAGTAGGAACTTGCAAGATTGAAGGAATCGACAGACAACAGTCTGCCTCCCTTAAGCCGGCCAAGATCACCCGACTTGTCCTTCAACTCATCAGTGCACACGAAGAAAGTCTAGGTCCACTCATCGGATCCCGCCAAGACGGCCCTCATCACCAACAACTTGAGTCCCGCATAGGAACTCGCGCTCGTCGAATTCCTCCGTGAGCACTGGGAAATCTTCGCCTGGTGTCCAGTGGACATGCCAGGAGTTCCCAGGGAATTCGTCGAGCACGCACTCAACGTTAACCCAGACGCAAGGCTAGTCAAGCAAACAATCCGGCGACTATCTGAACCAAGAGAAAAGGCAGTCAGAATGGACATCAATAGACTCCTCGACGCCAAATTCATATGTGAGATCAAGGAAAGCACTTGGCTCGCCAACACGGTGCTAGTACCAAAAAAGGACACAGATATCCTGCGGATGTGCGTGGACTTCACCTCTTTGAATAAGCACTGTCCGAAGGATCACTTCCTGTTACCGCGAATCGACTAGATCATCGACTCCACCGCGGGATGTGAGTGCCTCTGCTTTCTCGACGCCTACTCAGGCTATAACCAGATTCGAATGAAGGAGGAAGATCAAGAAAAAACAGCGTTTATAATGCCTTTTGGTGTGTTCTGCTACAACACAATTCCCTTCGGGCTAAAAAACGCAGGAGCCACCTACTAGCGGTGCATGCAGGCTTGCCTCAAGAACCAACTCGGTCGCAACATTCAAGTCTACGTCAACGACATAGTAATCAAGACCAAAGAGGAAGCCTCACTAATCGACGATTTGCACGAAACCTTCGCCAACCTCGACCGATACCGGATCAAGCTCAATCCAGACAAGTGCGCCTTCGACGTACCATCTGGGAAACTACTCGGGTATCTTATCTCCGCAAGAGGGATCCAAGCGGACCCGAAAAAAATAAAAGCCATACTGGCCATGGAGAAGCCGAAAAACAGCAGAGGCGTCCAGACAATGGCTGGGCGAATCGCGGCTCTCAGTCGATTCATCAGTCGGATGGGTGAAAAGGCACTGCCCTTCTACCAACTCCTCCGTAAAGCTGACAAGTTCGAGTGGACCAATGAGGTGCAGGAAGCATTCGAAGACCTCAAGCGCCTGCTATCCACCTCGCCAGTACTGGTAACCCCACATGAAAGGGAACTATTGTTGCTATACATATCCGCCACCAACCAGGTGGTCAGCATAGTGCTCGTAGTCGAACGAGCCAAAGAAAACAAGGTCCATGGGGTACAACACCCAGTCTACTACCTCAGCGAGGTACTTACGCCAACAAAACAGCACTACCCGCACTAGCAGAAACTAGCACACGGCGTCTTCATGACGGCCCGGCGACTGCGCCACTACTTCCAAGAACACCCAATCGTGGTAGTCAATGACGCCCTACTTGGGCACATCCTCAACAATCCTGACGCCACCGGACGAGTCGCACTTTGGGGAATCGAACTGTCTCCACGAGACATCACATATGAAAAACGCGACGCAATCAAGTTGCAAGTTCTCCCTGACTTCCTCGTGCACTGGATAGAGAATCAGCTCCCTGAAAAACCAGATATGCCGTACCTCTGGACAATGTACTTTGACTGATCCAAGCGGAAGGACGGAGCTGGTGCAGGTGTCATACTGACATCGCCCTAGGGAGACAAGCTGAAATATATTCTGCGAATGCAGTTCACTGCCTCCAACAATGAAGCCGAATATGAGGCCCTGCTACATGGGATGAGGATGGCGAAAGCCTGTGGCGCCAAAAGGCTGATAATATATGGCGAATCCAAGTTGGTCGTCAACCATACATTGCACAAGTGCGACGCACTGAACGACAACATGATCGCCTACCGCGACCTCTACGACACACTCGAGGGGGACTTCGATGGCTATGAGCTGCGACAAATAGGTCACGAAAGCAATGAAGAGGCGGACACACTCGCCAACATAGGCTCTACCTGCGCCCCCATACCACCTAGGGTATTTCTCGAGCGCATCTACGAACGCTCCATCAAGCCAAAGGCCGCAGAGAAGAAAACAAGCGCAACAACGGACTCGGGGGCTACGCCGCCCAATGCTCCAATGGCACTCGACGACCTGGAGCTGGATACAGGACTCGAAGGACCAATGAGCGTCATGATGATCGAGCCATCCTGGACTCAACCGTACATCACGTACCTTCTCAGCAAGAGGCTACCGGATGACCCGAATGATGCACGACACATCGCGCGATGATCCAAGGCATTCGCTGGTATCAACGGTGAACTCTACAAGCGCAGGAGTCAACTCTTGCACTCGAAGACTCCGTCGACCTCCTTGACGAGGCAAGGGAAATCGCCGCGGAAAGATCAATGATCTACCAGCAGAACCTACGTAACTACCACAGTAGGAGGCTACGCCCTAGGTCCTTCGTCGAAGGCGACCTGGTCCTACGACTGAAGCAGCAAGGGCATCTCAAGCTCGAGTCCCCCTGGGAGGGACCATACGTGATTATAGAATTAATCCCAGGTGGCGCCTATTGCCTTCAAGATTTAGAGACAGGAGTCGCATACTCCAACCCCTAGAACGTCGCGCAGCTGCGATGCTTCTACCCTTAGTCGCTTTTACATTTACATTGCAAAAAAGGCTACTCAGCCAAGGCTACTTAGCCAGACATTGTACCTCGTACTATCCCGCGAATAAATAAAGCTAAGTGCCCCGAAACTCTGTGTTTTTCTTTTATTTTTCGCAAATTATCCACTCGGGGCTGCGCCACCGCACACACATCTGTTCTACGAGCTAACACAATATCCTGAGTAGATGGCGCACCAATCGAAACCCTTGACAAACATCAACCCAGTTGCAACGCACCTGACAGGTTGACAATGGACTGAGATAAACACAAAGCCAGGCTAATGAAAAGGAGTCGCATAGTGCAACGCACTCGCAAAATATAGGTGCTAACAAGCCTTCTATATAAATCAATATTAACTAATTATAAACAGCATATCTATGATCTTTACAACACTAGTGCAACTATGTGCAGGATACAAACTAAACTTGAAGGGCACATGGATCGAGTGTATATTTGCAGGATACAAACTAAACCACAAACTAAACAAACTAAACTTGCAGGATACAACACTGGTGCACTAGTGACAGAGCAGCTTTGCCACCAGCCACTAGCTGTTGTCGTACACACTCGCGGACCACACTCAAGTCCTGGAATTTAGCGAGAAGGGCCAGCAGGCTCGAGGGAACGACGTCCAACAGAAACATCGTCTGGTAAATATTCTTCAAGCATGATTGCGACTTCTTCAAGAAGTGAAGCACTCGTGACGCACGATCCTGCAGGGTCGCCAATGCAATTGCGCGATCATGATCTACCCAGAAGTATCCACTCGCCTGAAGCTGCTCTTGGGTCAGGTAATTCATGTGAATGACAATCCTATCCTTCTCATCCAGTGGATGGCGTGCGCTGACAACTATACCAAGAAACGGCAAAATATAAGGACAACGAACTACTGCGAGTGACTACACAGAAACGACAGGAAGGAAGAAGACTAACATTTGAATTGGTCCCCCAACTACGTCACCCCCCTAGCAGATATTGTTCTCGGGTGGCGGCCTTCTCCACCTTCGACTTCCATACGTCCGCATTTCCGTGGAGCACGGGCAATTCACGCTCCAACTGCTTTACACGATCACGAAGTCGCGAGAGCAAAGAAAGCTGATCCACCCTTAAGCGCGGAGGTGCGAAAGTGTCATCAAGGGGCGGCGAATCCTAAGGCTCCCTCAAGGGGTCACTCGATGTGCCCTATCACAAGTCAAGCAAGGTACAATAGGAGGACTAAGGCGAGACATAGACAAAAGATTCGAGTGCATTCAAGATTAATAAAAGTATCAGTAGATACACTCGCCAATAGGCATGTTCTTGACAAAATACATAAGCTATTTAACTATTACAAGACGCGACTACTGAGGAGCGATTGGCTTCTTTGACTTCGACTTCGGTTTTGGGGGCCTCATCGAGTCTGTGGCAGTATCAGATGCCACAGACTTCCCGCCGGCCCCTGACGTCGCAGCCTTCGCAGCTTTCTTGGTGCGCTGAAGCTCCTCAGAGTACTTCGCAACTGTATTGATCAGCTGCGGGCCGTGCTTGCCACAAGCAGTTGCGAAGGGGGCAAAGACTAACTGCTGGCCATCAGCGTTGATAGGCATCTCCTTGGAGACCACCGCAGGATCAACTTTGACTCCATGGGCTTGAACCATTGCGAGTGACATCGAAGCGCCAGCCGCACAGAGCAAGTTCTTGAAGCTTGCAGGGACGCCCCCGGCAAGGGACTCCACCAGCTCTTCCATATTCTCGACCAGCTCAGCCTTGGGCGCCAGCTCTTCTCGGAGGTTACTGAGCACACCCTTGGCCTTGGTGAGCGTCCCTTGAACGGCAGCGCTGTGATCTTCGACTGCCGTAATGGCATCCGCCAGGGCGTCATCACGATGGAGTGCCTGGGGATCGAAGCTCAAACCGCTGGCATCTATAACCAAGCATAGGCACAAGGGTCAACACCAACAACAAATTCGAAAAAGGAAACCACCAAAAATTCAGACAAGGGAATACCTGAGAGAGCCTTGGCAATCGAAAAAAGTTGTTCCTCGAACAACTTCTCCCTAGCCATGATGGAGGTGCGCAAATCCTCCTCGCGCTTCCGCGACTTGGCACATGCTGCAATTGCCTCATCACGGCTCATTACCGCCGCAGCGAGCGTCTTCTCGAGGGAGGCAGTGTTGTGCAAGAGCGCATTATGCTCAGCTGTGACACAAACAAAGATAAAACCGCTAGTCGAACACATCAAAAGGATGTAGAGGAAAATAAGGGGCACACACTTTCTACCGCACGATGGCGATTGTCCAGCATTGCGTGCTGACGACCCATCACAAGCACCTGCTCCGCAAGGCGAGCGGCTTCCCTCACAACGAGCTGCAGCAGAAGACATAGTAAAGGATCAATAGATGGCATAGGCAAAAATTCGACTACAAAATCAGAAGAAGAGATACTACACTTACATGATCCTCCAAAGACTCCGAAGTCGATAGATTAGCAGGCGTCCGGATAACCATCTGGTGCTCCACATTGTGTGGAGAACTTGACGAATTATGCCCGGCGTGGGCCGCTAATGGAGGAGAATGAGTGCGCTCAGCCACTTTGTTGGCTTTGGAGGTCGCGACTCCAAATTCTTTCAAAAATTGTACGTCGCCAGAAGATGAAGATGCTTCCTGACTGCAAAATAAAACCAATATTAAGGAAAGGAAACTAGTGGTGGTTTAGGAAAAGAACACACATGAAAAGACACTAGTGGTGATTTAGGAAAATAACACACATGCAATGACACTGGTGGATCCATGTGGTTTATGGAAATAACAAACATGCAATGAATCTAGTGGTCGTTTATGAAAAGAACACACACGCAATGTCTCTAGTTGTGGTTTAGGAAAGTAACAAACATGCAATGACTCTAGAGGTGGTTTATGAAAAGGATCACATGCAAATGAATCTAGTGGATCCATGTGGTTTAGTAAAATAACACACATGGAACAACGCTAGTGGTGGTTTAGGAAAAGAACACACATGCAAAGACATGCAATGACACTGGTGGATCCATGTGGTTTAGAAAAGGAACACACATGCAATGACACTAGTGGTGGTCATTTAAAAGAACACACATGCAAATGACACTAGTGGTGGTTACATGTGGTTTATGGAAAGAACACACATGCAATTTATCTAGTTGCAGTTTATGAAAATAACACACATGCAGTGACACTGGTGGATCCATGTGGTTTATAAAAAGAACAAACATGCAATGACACTAGTGGTGGTTTATGGCAAGATCACACATGCAAAGACACTAGTGGTGGTTTAGGAAAAGAACACACATGCAATGCCACTGGTGGATCCATGTGGTTTATGAAAAGAACAAACATGCAATGACACAAGTGGTGGTTTAGGAACGGAACACACATGCAAAGACACTGGTGGATCCATGTGGTTTATGAAAAGAACAAACATGCAATGACTCTAGTTGTGGTTTATGAAAAGTACCCACATGCAATGACTCTAGTGTTTGTTTAGGAAAATAACACACATGCAATGACATTGGTGGATCCATGTGGTTTAGGAATGAACACATATGCAATGAATCTAGTGGTGGTTTAGGAAAAGAACACACATACAAATGACTCTGGTGGATCCATGTGGTTTATGGAAAAACACACATGCAATGTCACTAGTGGTAGTTTATGAAAAGAACACACATGCAATGGAACTGGTGGTTCCATGTGGTTTATGGAAAGAACACACATGCAATGAATCCAGGGGTGGTTTAGGAAAACAACACACATGCAATGACATTGGTGGATCTATGTGGTTTATGAAAAGAACAGACATGCAAAGACAATAGTGGTGGTTTAGGAAAAGAACACACATGCAAATACACTAGTGGTCGTTTAGGAAAAGAACACACATGCAATGACACTGGTGGATCCATCTGGTTTATGGAAAGAACACACATGCAATGAATCTAGTGGTGGTTTAGGAAAAGAACACACAAGCAATGTCTCTAGTTGTGATTTAGGAAAGGAACAAACATGCAATGACTCTAGTAGGGGTTTATGAAAAGTACACACATGGAAATGACTCTGGTGGATCCATGTGGTTTACTAAAATAACACACATGCAATGACACTAGTGGTGGTTTAGGAAAATAACACACATGCAATGACACTAGTGGATCCATGTGGTTTAGGAAAGGAACACACATGCAACAACACTAGTGGTGGTCATTGAAAGAACACACATGCAAATGACTCTGGTGGATCCATGTGGTTTATGAAAAGAACACACATGCAATGTCACTGGTGTTGGTTCCATGTGGTTTATGGAAATAACACAAATGCAATGAATCTACTTGTGGTTTATGGAAATACCACACATGCAATGAATCTACTTGTGGTTTATGGAAAGAACACACATGCAATGCCACTGGTGGTGGTTTATGAAAATAATACACATGCAATAACACTAGTGGTGGTTTAGGGAAATAACACACATGCAATGACACTAGTGGTGGTTTATAAAAAAACACATGTAATGACACCGTTCGTGGCTCCATGTAGTTTATGGAAAGAACTCACATTAAATGAATCTAGTGGTGGTCTAGGAAAATAACACACATGCAATGACACTGGTGGATCCATGTTGTTTATTAAAAGAACAACCATGCAATGAAACTAGTGGTGGTTTAGGAAAATAACACACATGCAAAGACATTAGTGGTGGTTTAGGAAAAGAACGCACATGCAATGACACTGGTGGATCCATGTGGTTTATGGAAAGAACACACATGCAATAAATCTAGTGGTCGTTTAGGAAAAGAACACACAAGAAATGTCTCTAGTTGTGGTTTAGGAAAGGAACAAACATGCAATGACTCTAGTGGTGGTTTATGAAAAGGACACACATGCAAATGAATCTGGTGGATCCATGTGGTTTAGTAAAATAACACACATGGAACGATGCTAGTGGTGGTTTAGGAAAAGAACGCACATGCAAAGACATGCAATGACACTGGTACTTCCATGTGGTTGAGGAAAGGAACACACATGCAATGACACTAGTGGTGGTCATTGAAAATAACAAACATGCAAATGACACTAATGGTGGTTGCATGTGGTTTATGGAAAGAACACACATGCAATTTATCTAGTTGCGGTTTATGAAAATAACACACATGCAGTGACACTGGTGGATCCATGTGGTTTATAAAAAGAACAAACATGCAATGACACTAGTGGTGGTTTATGGCAAGAACACACATGCAAAGACACTAGTGGTGGTTTAGGAAAAGAACACACATGCAATGCCACTGGTGGATCCATGTGGTCTATGAAAAGAATAAACATGCAATGACACTAGTGCTGGTTTAGGAAAAGAACACACATGCAAAGACACTAGTGGATCCATGTGGTTTATGAAAAGAACAAACATGCAATGACTCTAGTTGTGGTTTATGAAAAGTACACACATGCAATGACTCTAGTGTTGGTCTAGGAAAATAACGCACATGCAATGACACTGGTGGATCCATGTGGTATAGGAAGGAACACATATGCAATGAATCTAGTGGTGGTTTAGGAAAAGAACACAGATGCAAATGAATCTGGTGGATCCATGTGATTTATGGAAAAACACACATGCAATGTCACTAGTGGTGGTTTATGAAAAGAACACACGTGCAATGTGACTGGTGGTGGTTCCATGTGGTTTATGGAAAGAACACATATGCAATGAATCTAGGGGTGGTTTAGGAAAACAACACACATGCAATGACACTGGTGGATCCATGTGGTTTATGAAAAGAACAAACATGCAATGACACTAGAGGTGGTTTAGGAAAAGAACACACATGCAAATACACTAGTGGTTGTTTAGGAAAAGAACACACATGCAATGAATCTAGTGGTGGTTTAGGAAAAGAACACACAAGAAATGTCTCTAGTTTTGGTTTAAGAAAGGAACAAACATGCAATGACTCTAGTGGTGGTTTATGAAAAGGCCACACATGAAAATGACTCAGGTGGATCCATGTGGTTTAGTAAAATAACACGCGTGCAATGACACTAGTGGTGGTTTAGGAAAAGAACACACATGCAAAGACATGCAATGACACTGGTGGATCCATGATGTTTAGGAAAGCAACACACATGCAATGACACTTGTGGTGGTAATTTAAAAGACTACAAGTGCAAATGGCTCTGGTGGATCCATGTGGTTTATGGAAAGAACACACATGCAATTTATCTAGTTGCGGTTTATGAAAATAACACACATGCAATGACACTGGTGGATCCATGTGGTTTATGAAAAGAACAAACATGCAATGACACTAGTGCTGGTTTATGGAAATAACACACATGCAAAGACACTAGTGGTTGTTTAGGAAAAGAACACACCTGCAATGCCACTAGTGGATCCATGTGGTTTATGAAAAGAACAAACATGCAATGACACTACTGGTGGTTTAGGAAAAGAACACACATGCAAAGACACTAGTGGTGGTTTAGGAAAAGAACACACATGCAAACACACTAGTGGTGGTTTAGGAAAAGAACACACATGCAAAGACACTAGTGGTGGTTTAGTAATAGAACACACATGCAATGACACTGGTGGATCCATGTGGTTTATGGAAAGAACACACATGCAATGAATCTAGTGGTGGTTTAGGAAAAGAACACACAAGCAATGTCTCAAGTTGTGATTTAGGAAAGGAACAAACATGCAATGACTCTAGTAGTGGTTTATGAAAAGTACACACATGCAAATGACTCTGGTGTATCCATGTGGTTTACTAAAATAACACACATGCAATGACACTAGTGGTGGTTTAGGAAAAGAACACAGATGCAATGACACTGGTGGATCCATGTGGTTTAGGAAAGTAACACACATGCAACGACACTGGTGGTGGTCATTGAAAAGAACACACATGAAAATGACTCTGGTGGATCCATGTGGTTTATGAAAAGAACACACATGCAATGTCACTGGTGTTGGTTCCATGTGGTTTATGGAAATAACACACATGCAATGAATATACTTGTGGTTTATGGAAATACCACTCATGCGATGAATCTACTTGTGATTTATGGAAAGAACACACATGCAATGCCACTGGTGGTGGTTTATGAAAATAATACACATGCAATAACACTAGTGGTGGTTTTGGGAAATACCACGCATGCAATGACACTAGTTGTGGTTTATGAAAAAAACACATGCAATGATACTGGTGGTGGATCCATGTGGTTTATGGAAAGAACACATTAAATGAATCTAGTGGTGGTCTAGGAAAATAATGCACATGCAATGACACTGGTGGATCCATGTGGTTTATGAAAAGAACAACCATGCAATGAAACTAGTGCTGGTTTAGGAAAATAACACACATGCAAAGACATTAGTGGTGGTATAGGAAAAGAACACACATGCAATGACACTGGTGGATCCATGTGGTTTATGGAAAGAACACACATGCAATGAATCTAGTGGTCATTTAGGAAAAGAACACACAAGCAATGTCTCTAGTTGTGGTTTAGGAAAGGAACAAACATGCAATGACTCTAGTGGTGATTTATGAAAAGGACACACATGCAAATGAAACTGGTGGATCCATGTGGTTTAGTAAAATAACACACATGGAACGATGCTAGTGGTGGTTTAGGAAAAGAACGCACATGCAAAGACATGCAATGACACTGTTGGATCCATGTGGTTGAGGAAAGGAACACACATGCAATGACACTAGTGGTGGTCATTGAAAATAACAAACATGCAAATGACACTAGTGGTGGTTGCATGTGGTTTATGGAAAGAACACACATGCAATTTATCTAGTTGCGGTTTATGAAAATAACACACATGCAGTGACACTGGTGGATCCATGTGGTTTATAAAAATAACACACATGCAGTGACACTGGTGGATCCATGTGGTTTATCAAAAGAACAAACATGCAATGACACTAGTGGTGGTTTATGGCAAGAACACACATGCAAAGACACTAGTGGTGGTTTAGGAAAAGAACACACATGCAATGCCACTGGTGGATCCATGTGGTTTATGAAAAGAACAAACATGTAATGACACTAGTGGTGGTTTATGGAAAGAACACACATGCAAAGACACTAGTGGTTGTTTAGGAAAAGAACACACATGCAATGCCACTAGTGGATTCATGTGGTTTATGAAAAGAACAAACATGCAATGACACTACTGGTGGTTTAGGAAAAGAACACACATGCAAAGACACTAGTGGTGGTTTAGGAAAAGAACACACATGCAAAGACACTAGTGGTGGTTTAGGAAAAGAACACACATGCAAAGACACTAGTGGTAGTTTAGTAATAGAACACACATGCAATGACACTGGTGGATCCATGTGGTTTATGGAAAGAACACACATGCAATGAATCTAGTGGTGGTTTACGAAAAGAACACACAAGCAATGTCTCTAGTTGTGATTTAGGAAAGGAACAAACATGCAATGACTCTAGTAGTGGTTTATGAAAAGTACACACATGGAAATGACTCTGGTGGATCCATGTGGTTTACTAAAATAACACACATGCAATGACACTAGTGGTGGTTTAGGAAAAGAACACACATGCAATGACATTGGTGGATCCATGTGGTTTAGGAAAGGAACACACATGCAACGACACTAGTGGTGGTCATTGAAAGAACACACATGCAAATGACTCTGGTGGATCCATGTGGTTTATGAAAAGAACACACATGCAATGTCACTGGTGTTGGTTCCATGTGGTTTATGGAAATAACACACATGCAATGAATCTACTTGTGGTTTATGGAAATACCACACATGCAATGAATCTACTTGTGGTTTATGGAAAGAACACACATGCAATGCCACTGGTGGTGGTTTATGAAAATAATACACATGCAATAACACTAGTGGTGGTTTAGGGAAATAACACACATGCAATGACACTAGTGGTGGTTTATGAAAAAAAACACATGCAATGACACCGGTGGTGGATCCATGTCGTTTATGGAAAGAACACACATTAAATGAATCTAGTGGTGGTCTAGGAAAATAACGCACATGCAATGACACTGGTGGATCCATGTGGTTTATGAAAAGAACAACCATGCAATGAAACAATAGCTGGTTTAGGAAAATAACACACATGCAAAGACATTAGTGGTGGTATAGGAAAAGAACACACATGCAGTGACACTGGTGGATCCATGTGGTTTATGGAAAGAACACACATGCAATGAATCTAGTGGTCATTTAGGAAAAGAACACACAAGCAATGTCTCTAGTTGTGGTTTAGGAAAGGAACAAACATGCAATGACTCTAGTGGTGGTTTATGAAAAGGACACACATGCAAATGAAACTGGTGGATCCATGTGGTTTAGTAAAATAACACACATGGAACGACGCTAGTGGTGGTTTAGGAAAAGAACGCACATGCAAAGACATGCAATGACACTGGTGGATCCATGTGGTAGAGGAAAGGAACACACATGCAATGACACTAGTGGTGGTCATTGAAAATAACAAACATGCAAATGACACTAGTGGTGGTTGCATGTGGTTTACGGAAAGAACACACATGCAATTTATCTAGTTGCGGTTTATGAAAATAACACACATGCAGTGACACTGGTGGATCTAAGTGGTTTATAAAAATAACACACATGCAGTGATACTGGTGGATCCATGTGGTTTATAAAAAGAACAAACATGCAATGACACTAGTGGTGGTTTACGGCAAGAACACACATGCAAAGACACTAGTGGTGGTTTAGGAAAAGAACACACATGCAATGCCACTGGTGGATCCATGTGGTTTATGAAAAGAACAAACATGCAATGACACTAGTGGTGGTTTAGGAAAAGAACACACATGCAAAGACACTGGTGGATCCATGTGGTTTATGAAAAGAACAAACATGCAATGGCACTATTTGTGGTTTATGAAAAGTACCCACATGCAATGACTCTAGGGTTGGTTTAGGAAAATAACACACATGCAATGACACTGGTGGATCCATGTGGTTTAGGAAGGAACACATATGCAATGAATCTAGTGGTGGTTTAGGAAAAGAACACACATGCAAATGACTCTGGTGGATCCATGTGGTTTATGGAAAAACACACATGCAGTGTCACTAGTGGTGGTTTATGAAAAGAACACACGTGCAATGACACTGGTGGTGGTTCGATGTGGTTTATGGAAAGAACACACATGCAATGAATCTAGGGGTGGTTTAGTACAACCACACACATGCAATGACACTGGTGGATCCATGTGGTTTATGAAAATAACAAACATGCAATGGCACTAGAGGTGGTTTAGGAAAAGAACACACATGCAAATACACTAGTGGTCGTTTAGGATAAGAACACACAGGCAATGAATCTAGTGGTGGTTTAGGAAAAGAACACACAAGAAATGTCTCTAGTTTTGGTTTAGGAAAGGAACAAACATGCAATGACTCTAGTGGTGGTTTATGAAAAGGCCACACATGAAAATGACTCAGGTGGATCCATGTGGTTTAGTAAAATAACACACATGCAATGACACTAGTCGTGGTTTAGGAAAAGAACACACTTGCAAAGACAAGCAATGACACTGGTGGATCCGTGTGGTTTAGGAAAGCAACACAGATGCAATGACACTTGTGGTGGTAATTTAAAAGACTACAACTGCAAATGACTCTGGTGGATCCATGTGGTTTATGGAAAGAACACACATGCAATTTATCTAGTTGAGCAATATGAAAATAACACACATACAATGACACTGGTGGATCCATGTGGTTTATGAACAGAACAAACATGCAATGACACTAGTGGTGGTTTATGGAAAGAACACACATGCAAAGACACTAGTGGTTGTTTAGGAAAATAACACGCATGCAATGCCACTAGTGGATCCATGTGGTTTATCAAAAGAACAAACATGCAGTGACACTACTGGTGGTTTAGGAAAAGAACTCACATGCAAAGACACTAGTGGTTGTTTAGGAAAAGAACACACATGCAAAGACACTAGTGGTGGTTTAGGAAAAGAACACACATGCAATTACACAAGTGGTGGTTTAGGAAAATAACACACATGCAATGACGCTGGTGGATCCATGTGGTTTTTGGAAAGAACTCACATGCAATGAATCTAGTGGTGGTTTAGGAAAAGAACACACAAGCAATGTCTCTAGTTGTGATTTAGGAAAGGAACAAACATGCAATGACGCTAGTAGTGGTTTATGAAAAGTACACACATGCAAATGACTCTGGTGGATCCATGTGGTTTACTAAAATAACACACATGAAAAGACACTAGTGGAGGTTTAGGAAAAGAACACACATGTAATGACACTGGTGGATCCATGTGGTTTAGGAAAAGAACACACATGCAACGACACTGGTGGTGGTCATTGAAAAAACACACATGCAAATGACTCTGGTGTATCCATGTGGTTTATGGAAAGAACACACGTGCAATGAATCTACTTGTGGTTTATGGAAATAACACACATGCAATGAATCTACTTGTGGTTTATGGAAAGAACACACATGCAATGCCACTGGTGGTGGTTTATGAAAATAATACACATGCAATAACACAAGTGGTGGTTTAGGGAAATAACACACATGCAATGACACTAGTGGTGGTTTATGAAAAAACACATGCAATGACACTGGTGGTTGATCCATGTGGTTTATGGAAATAACAGACATTAAATGAATCTAGTGGTGGTCTAGGAAAATAACACACATGCAATGACACTGGTGGATCCATGTGGTTTATGAAAAAAGAACCATGCAATGAAACTAGTGGTGGTTTAGGAAAATAACACACATGCAAAGACATTAGTGGTGGTTTAGGAAAAGAACACACATGCAATGACACTGGTGGATCCATGTGGTTTATGGAAAGAACACACATGCAATGAATCTAGTGGTCGTTTAGGAAAACAACACACAAGCAATGTCTCTAGTTGTGGTTTAGGAAAGGAACAAACATGCAATGACTCTAGTGGTGGTTTATGAAAAGGACACACATGCAAATGAATCTGGGGATCCATGTGGTTTAGTAAAATAACACACAAGGAACGATGCTAGTGGTGGTTTAGGAAAAGAACGCACATGCAAAGACATGCAATGACACTGGTGGATCCATGTGGTTTAGGAAAGTAACACACATGCAATGACACTAGTGGTGGTCATTGAAAATAACAAACATGCAAATGACACTAGTGGTGGTTCCATGTGGTTTATGGAAAGAACACACATGCAATTTATCTAGTTGCGGTTTATGAAAATAACACACATGCAGTGACACTGGTGGATCCATGTAGTTCATGAAAAGAACAAACATGCAATGACACTAGTGGTTTATGGAAAGAACACACATGAAAAGACACTAGTGGTGGTTTAGGAAAAGAACACACAAGCAATGCCAAAGGTGGATCCATGTGGTTTATGAAACGAACAAACATGCAATGGCACTAGTGGTGGTTTAGGAAAAAACACACATGCAAAGACACTGGTGGATCCATGCGGTTTATGAAAAGAACAAACATGCAATGACTCTAGTTGTCGTTTATGAAAAGTACCCACATGCAATGAATCTAGTGGTGGTTTAGGAAAAGAACACACATGCAAATGACTCTGGTGGATGCACGTAGTTTATGGAAAAACACACATGCAATGTCACTAGTGGTGGTTTATGAAAAGAACACACATTCAATGACACCGGTGGTGGTTCCATGTGGTTTATGGAAAGAACACATATGCAATGAATCCAGGGGTGGTTTAGGAAAACAACACACATGCAATGACAGTAGTGGATCCATGTGGTTTATGAAAAGAACAAAGATGCAATGACACTAGAGGTGGTTTAGGAAAAGAACACACATGCAAATACACTAGTGGTCGTTTAGGAAAAGAACACACGTGCAATGAATCTAGTGGTGGATTAGGAAAAGAACACACAAGCAATGTCTCTAGTTTTGGCTTAGGAAAGGAACAAACACGCAATGACTCTAGTGGTAGTTTATGAAAAGGCCACACATGCAAATGACTCAGGTGGATCGATGTGGTTTAGTAAAATAACACACATGCAGTGACACTGGTGGATCCATGTAGTTCATGAAAAGAACAAACATGCAATGACACTAGTGGTTTATGGAAAGAACACACATGAAAAGACACTAGTGGTGGTTTAGGAAAAGAACACATAAGCAATGCCAAAGGTGGATCCATGTGGTTTATGAAAAGAATAAACATGCAATGGCACTAGTGGTGGTTTAGGAAAAAACACACATGCAAAGACACTGGTGGATCCATGCGGTTTATGAAAAGAACAAACATGCAATGACTCCAGTTGTCATTTATGAAAAGTACCCACATGCAATGAATCTAGTGGTGGTTTAGGAAAATAACACACATGCAAATGACTCTGGTGGATCCACGTAGTTTATGGAAAAACACACATGCAATGTCACTAGTGGTGGTTTATGAAAAGAACGCACATTCAATGACACTGGTGGTGGTTCCATGTGGTTTATGGAAAGAACACATATGCAATGAATCCAGGGGTGGTTTAGGAAAACAACACACATGCAATGACAGTAGTGGATCCATGTGGTTTATGAAAAGAACAAAGATGCAATGACACTAGAGGTGGTTTAGGAAAAGAACACACATGCAAATACACTAGTGGTCGTTTAGGAAAAGAACACACGTGCAATGAATCTAGTGGTGGATTAGGAAAAGAACACACAAGGAATGTCTCTAGTTTTGGCTTAGGAAAGGAACAAACACGCAATGACTCTAGTGGTAGTTTATGAAAAGGCCACACATGCAAATGACTCAGGTGGATCGATGTGGTTTAGTAAAATAACACACATGCAGTGACACTGGTGGATCCATGTAGTTCATGAAAAGAACAAACATGCAATGACACTAGTGGTTTATGGAAAGAACACACATGAAAAGACACTAGTGGTGGTTTAGGAAAAGAACACACAAGCAATGCCAAAGGTGGATCCATGTGGTTTATGAAAAGAATAAACATACAATGGCACTAGTGGTGGTTTAGGAAAAAACACACATGCAAAGACACTGGTGGATCCATGCGGTTTATGAAAAGAACAAACATGCAATGACTCCAGTTGTCGTTTATGAAAAGTACCCACATGCAATGAATCTAGTGGTGGCTTAGGAAAAGAACACACATGCAAATGACTCTGGTGGATCCACGTAGTTTATGGAAAAACACACATGCAATGTCACTAGTGGTGGTTTATGAAAAGAACACACATTCAATGACACTGGTGGTGGTTCCATGTGGTTTATGGAAAGAACACATATGCAATGAATCCAGGGGTGGTTTAGGAAAACAACACACATGCAATGACACTAGTGGATCCATGTGGTTTATGAAAAGAACAAAGATGCAATGACACTAGAGGTGGTTTAGGAAAAGAACACACATGCAAATACACTAGTGGTCGTTTAGGAAAAGAACAC
Source organism: Avena insularis (assembly GCA_023614405.1). Classification (NCBI taxonomy): domain Eukaryota; kingdom Viridiplantae; phylum Streptophyta; class Magnoliopsida; order Poales; family Poaceae; genus Avena; species Avena insularis. The sequence goes on from CM042688.1 coordinate 243,471,299, forward strand.
ACGTGCAATGAATCTAGTGGTGGATTAGGAAAAGAACACACAAGCAATGTCTCTAGTTTTGGCTTAGGAAAGGAACAAACACGCAATGACTCTAGTGGTAGTTTATGAAAAGGCCACACATGCAAATGACTCAGGTGGATCGATGTGGTTTAGTAAAATAACACACATGCAATGACACAAGTGGTGGTTTAGGAAAAGAACACACATTCAAAGACATGCAATGACACTGGTGGATCCATGTGGTTTAGGAAAGGAACACACATGCAACGACACTAGTGGTGGTAATTTAAAAGGCTACAAATGCAAATGACTCTGGTGGATCCATGTGGTTTATGGAAAGAACACACATGCAATGACACTGGTAGTGGTTTATGAAAAGAACACACATGCAATGACACTGGTGGTGGTTCCATGTGCTTTATGGAAAGAACACACATGCAATGAATCTAGTTGTGATTTATGGAAAGAACACACGTGCAATGACACTGGTGGTGGTTTATGAAAATAACACACATGCAATAACACTAGTGGTGGTTTAGGGAAAGAACACACATGCAATGACACTAGTGGTGGTTTATGAAAAGAACACACATGCAATAACACTGGTGGTGGATCTATGGTTCTATGGAAAGAACACACATGCAATGAATCTAGTAGTGGTTTAGGGAAAGAACACACATGCAATGACACAGGTGGAACCATGTGGTTTATGAAAAGAACAAACATGCAATGACACTAGTGGTGGTTTGGGAAAAGAACACACATGCAAAGACACTAGCGGTGGTTTAGGAAAAGAACACACATGCAATGACACTGGTGGATCCATGTGGTTTATGAAAAAACACCCATGCAATGAAACTAGTGGTGGTTTAGGAAAAGAACACACATGCAAAGAAACTAGTGGTGGTTTAGGAAAAGAACACACATGCAATGACACTAGTGGATCCATGTGGTTTATGTAAAGAACCCACATGCAATGAATCTAGTGGTGGTTTAGGAAAAGAACACACAAGCAACGTCTCTAGTTGTGGTTTAGGAAAGGAACAAACATGCAATGAGTCTAGTGGTGGTTTATGAAAAGGACACAAATGCAAATGACTCTAGTGGATCCACGTGGTTTATTAAAATAACACACATGCAACAACGCTAGTGGTGGTTTAGGAAAAGAACACACATGCAAAGACATGCAATGACACTGGTGGATCCATGTGGTTTAGGAAAGGAACACACATGCAATGACAATGGTTATGGTCATTGAAAAGAATACACATGCAAATGACACTAGTGGTGGTTCCATGTGGTTTATGGAAAGCACACACATACAATTTATCTAGTTGCGGTTTATAAAAATAACACACATGCAATGACACCCGTGGATCCATGTGGTTTATGAAAAGAACAAACATGCAATGACACTAGTGGTGGTTTATGGAAAGAAGACACATGCAAAGACACTATTGGTTGTTTAGGAAAAGAACACACATGCAATGCCACTGGTTGATCCATCTGGTTTATGAAAAGAACAAACATGCAATGACACTAGTGGTGGTTTAGGAAAAGAACACACATGCAATGACACTGGTGGATCTACGTGGTTTATGAAAAGAACAAACATGCAATGACTCTAGTTGTGGTTTATGAAAAGTACCCACATGCAATTACTCTAGTGGTGGTTTAGGAAAAGAACACACATGTAATGACACTGGTGGATCCCTGTGGTTTAGGAAGGAACACACTTGCAATAAATCTAGTGGTGGTTTAGGAAAAGAACACACATGCAAATGACTCTGGTGGATCCATGTGGTTTATGGAAAAACACACATGCAATGTCACTAGTGGTGGTTTATGAAAAGAACAGACATTCAATGACACTGGTGGTGGTTCCATGTGGTTTATGGAAAGAACACACATGCAATGAATCCAGGGGTTGTTTCGGAAAAGAATACACCTGCAAAGACACTGGTGGAACCATGTGGTTTATGAAAAGAACAAACATGCAATGACACTAGAGGTGGCTTAGAAAAAGAAGACATATGCAAATACACTAGTGGTGGTTTAGGAAAAGAACACACATGCAATGACACTGGTGGATCCATGTGGCTAATGGAAAGAACACACATGCAATGAATCTAGTGGTGGTTTAGGAAAAGAACACACAAGCAATGTCTCTAGTTGTGGTTTAGGAAAGGAACAAAAATGCAATGACTCTAGTGGTGGTTTATTAAAAGGACACACATGCAAATGACTCTGGTGGATCCATGTGCTTTAGTAAAATAACACGCATGCAATGACACTAGTGGTGGTTTAGAAAAAGAACACACATGCAATGACACTGGTGGTGGATCCATGTGGTTTATTGAAACAACAGACATTAAATGAATCTAGTGGTGGTCTAGGAAAATAACACACATGAAATGACACTGGTGGATCCATGTGGTTTATTAAAAGAACAACCATGCAATGAAACTAGTGGTGGTTTAGGAAAATAACACACATGCACAGACATTAGTGGTGGTTTAGGAAAAGAACACACATGCAATGACACTGGTGGATCCATGTGGTTTATGGAAAGAACACACATGCAATGAATCTAGTGATTGTTTAGGAAAAGAACACACAAGCAATGTCTCTAGTTGCGGTTTAGGAAAGTAACAAACCTGCAATGACTCTAGTGGTGGTTTATGAAAAGGACACACATGCAAATGAATCTGGTGGATCCATGTAGTTTAGTAAAATAACACACATGGAACGATACTAGTGGTCGTTTAGGAAAAAAACGCACATGCAAAGACAAGCAATGACACTAGTGGATCCATGTGGTTTAGGAAAGGAACACACATGCAATGACACTAGTGGTGGTCGTTGAAAATAACAAACATGCAAATGACACTAGTGGTGGTTCCATGTGGTTTATGGAAAGAACATAAATGCAATTTATCTAGTTGCGGTTTATGAAAATAACACACATGTAGTGACACTGGTGCATCCATGTGGTTCATGAAAAGAACAACCATGCAATGACACTAGTGGTGGTTTCTGGAAAAAACACACATGCAAAGACACCAGTGGTGGTTTAGGAAAAGAACACACATGCAATGCCAAAGGTGGATCCATGTGGTTTATGAAAAGAACAAACATGCAATGACACTAGTGGTGGTTTAGGAAAAGAACACACAGGCAAAGACACTGGTGGATCCTTGCGGTTTATGAAAAGAACAAACATGCAATGACACTAGTTGTGGTTTATGAAAAGTACCCACATGCAATGACTCTAGTGTTGGTTTAGGAAAAGAAGACACATGCAATGACACTGGTGGATCCAAGTGGTTTAGGAAGTAACACACATGCAATGAATCTAGTGGTGGTTTAGGAAAAGAACACACATGCAAATGACTCTGGTGGATCCATGTGGTTTATGGAAAAACACAGATGCAATGTCACTAGTGGTGGTTTATGAAAAGAACACACATGCAATGACACTGGTGGTGGTTCCATGTGGTTTATGGAAAGAACACACATGCAATGAATCCAGGGGTGGTTTAGGAAAACAACACACATGCAATGACACTGGGGGATCCATGTGGTTTATGAAAAGAACAAACATGCAATGACACTAGAGGTGGTTTAGGAAAAGAACACACATGCAAATACACTAGTGGTCGTTTAGGAAAAGAACACACATGCAATGAATCAAGTGGTGGTTTAGGAAAAGAACACACAAGCAATGTCTCTAGTTTTGGTTTAGGAAACGAACAAACATGCAATGACTCTAGTGGTAATTTATGAAAATGCCACATATGCAAATGACTCAGGTGGATCCATGTGGTTTAGTAAAATAACACACATGCAATGACACTAGTGGTGGTTTAGGAAAAGAACACACATGCAAAGATATGCAATGACACTGGTGGATCCATGTGGTTTAGGAAAGGAACACACATGCAATGACACTGGTGGTGGTAATTTAAAAGACTACAAATGCAAATGACTCAGGTGGATCCATGTGCTTTATTGAAATAACAAACATGCAATGACACTGGTGGTGGTTTATGAAAAGAACACACATGCAATGACCCTGGTGGTGGTTCCATGTGCTTCATGGAAAGAACACACATGCAATGAATCTTCTTGTGATTGATGGAAAGAACACACGTGCAATGACACTGGTGGTGGTTTATGAAAATAACACACATGCAATAACACTAGTGGTGGTTTAGGGAAAGAACACACATACAATGACACTAGTGGTGGTTTATGAAAAGAACACACATGCAATAACACTCGTGGTGAATCTATGTAGTTTATGGAACAAACACACATGCAATGAATCTAGTAGTGGTTTAGGGAAATAACACACATGCCATGACACAGGTGGAACCATGTGGTCTATGGAAAGAACAAACATGCAATGACACTAGTGGTGGTTTGGGAAAAGAACACACATGCAAAGACACTAGTGGTGGTTTAGGAAAAGAACACACCTGCAATGACACTGGTGGTTCCATGTGGTTTATGAAAAAATAACCATGCAATGAAACTAGTGGTGGTTTAGGAAAACAACACACATGCAAAGAAACTAGTGGTAGTTTATGAAAATAACACACATGCAATGACACTGGTGGATTCATGTGGTTTATGGAAAGAACCCACATTGAATGAATCTAGTGGTGGTTTAGGAAAAGAACACACAAGCAATGTCTCTAGTTGCGGTTTAGGAAAGGAACAAACATGCAATGACTCTAGTGGTGGTTTATGAAAAGGACACACATGAAAATGAATCTGGTGGATCCATGTGGTTTAGTAAAATAACACACATGGAACGATACTAGTGGTCGTTTATGAAAAAAACGCACATGCAAAGACATGCAATGACACTGGTGGATCCATGTGGTTTAGGAATGGAACACACATGCAATGACACTGGTTGTGGTCATTAAAAAGAATACACATGCAAATGACACTGGTGGTGGTTCCATGTGGTTTATGGAAAGAACACACATGCAATTTATCTAGTTGCGGTTTATGAAAATAACACACATGCAATGACACTGGTGGATCCATGTGGTTTATGAAAAGAACAAACATGCAGTGACACTAATGGTGGTTTATGGAAAGAACACACATGTAAAGACACTGTTGGTTGTTTAGGAAAAGAACACACATGCAATGCCACTGGTGGATCCATGTGGTTTATGAAAAGAACAAATATGCAATTACACTAGTGGTGGTTTAGGAAAAGAACACAACATGCAATGACACTGGTGGATCTATGTGGTTTATGAAAAGAACAAACATGCAATGACTCTAGTTGTGGTTTATGAAAAGAACCCACATGCAATGACTCTAGTGGTGGTTTAGGAAAATAACACACATGCAATGACACTGGTGGATCCATGTGGTTTAGGAAGGAACATAGTTGCAATAAATCTAGTGGTGGTTTAGGAAAAGAACACACATGCAAATGACTCTGGTGGATCCATGTGGTTTATGGAAAAACACACATGCAAAGTCACTAGTGGTGGTTTATGAAAAGAACACACATTCAATGACACTGGTGGTGGTTCCATGTGGTTTATGGAAAGAACACACATGCAATAAATCCATGGGTTGTTTAGGAAAAGAATACACATGCAATGACACTGGTGGATCCACGTGGTTTATGAAAAGAACAAACATTCAATGACACTAGAGGTGGTTTAGGAAAAGAACACATATTCAAATACACTAGTGGTGGTTTAGGAGAAGAACACACATGCAATGGCACTAGTGAATCGATGTGATTAATGGAAAGAACACACATGCAATGAATCTAGTGGTGGTTTAGGAAAAGAACACACAAGCAATGTCTCTAGTTGTGGTTTAGGAAAGTAACAAACATGCAATGACTCTAGTGGTGGTTTATTAAAAGGACACACATGCAAATGACTCTGGTGGATCCATGTGCTTTAGTAAAATAACACGCATGCAATGACACTAGTGGTGGTTCAGGAAAAGAACACACATGCAATGACATGGGTGGATCCATGTGGTTTAAGTAAGGAACACACATGCAATGACACTTGTGGAGGTAATTTAAAAGAACATAAATGCAAATGACTCTGGTGGATCCATGTGGTTTATTGAAAGAACACACATGCAATGACACTGGTGGTAGTTTATGAAAAGAACACACATGCAATGACACTGGTGGTGGTTCCATGTGCTTAATGGAAAGAACACACGTGCAATGAATCTAGTTGTGATTTATGGAAAGAACACACGTGCAATGACACTGGTGGTGGTTTATGAAAAGAACACACATCCAATAACACTAGTGGTGGTTTACGGAAAAACACACATGCAATAACACTAGTGATGCTTTATGAAAAGAACACACATGCAATGACACTGGTGGTGGATCTATGTGGTTTTTGGAAAGAACATACATGCAATGAATCTAGTAGTGGTTTAGGGAAAGAACACACATGCAATGATACTGGTGGATCCATGTGGTTTATGAAAAGAACAAACATGCAATGACACTAGTGGTGGTTTAGGAAAATAACACACATGCAAAGACACTAGTGGTGGTTTAGGAAAAGAACACACATGGAATGACACTGGTGGATCCATGTGGTTTATGAAAAGAACAAACATGCAATGACACTAGTGGTGGTTTAGGATAAGAACACCCATGCAATGTCTCTAGTTGTGGTTTAGGAAAGGAACGGACATGGAATGACTCTAGTGGTGGTTTATGAAAACGACAGACCTGCAAATGACTCTGGTGGATCCATGTGGTTAGTAAAATAACACACATGCAATGACACTAGTGGTGGTTTAGGAAAAGAACACACATGCAATGACACTAGTGGATCCATGTGGTTTAGCAAAGGGACACACATGCAATGACACTGGTGGATCCATGTGGTTTAGGAATGGAACACACATGCAATGACACTGGTTGTGGTCATTAAAAAGAATACACATGCAAATGACACTGGTGGTGGTTCCATGTGGTTTATGGAAAGAACACACATGCAATTTATCTAGTTGCGGTTTATGAAAATAACACACATGCAATGACACTGGTGGATCCATGTGGTTTATGAAAAGAACAAACATGCAGTGACACTAATGGTGGTTTATGGAAAGAACACACATGTAAAGACACTGTTGGTTGTTTAGGAAAAGAACACACATGCAATGCCACTGGTGGATCCATGTGGTTTATGAAAAGAACAAATATGCAATTACACTAGTGGTGGTTTAGGAAAAGAACACAACATGCAATGACACTGGTGGATCTATGTGGTTTATGAAAAGAACAAACATGCAATGACTCTAGTTGTGGTTTATGAAAAGAACCCACATGCAATGACTCTAGTGGTGGTTTAGGAAAAGAACACACATGCAATGACACTGGTGGATCCATGTGGTTTAGGAAGGAACATAGTTGCAATAAATCTAGTGGTGGTTTAGGAAAAGAACACACATGCAAATGACTCTGGTGGATCCATGTGGTTTATGGAAAAACACACATGCAAAGTCACTAGTGGTGGTTTATGAAAAGAACACACATTCAATGACACTGGTGGTGGTTCCATGTGGTTTATGGAAAGAACACACATGCAATAAATCCATGGGTTGTTTAGGAAAATAATACACATGCAATGACACTGGTGGATCCACGTGGTTTATGAAAAGAACAAACATTCAATGACACTAGAGGTGGTTTAGGAAAAGAACACATATTCAAATACACTAGTGGTGGTTTAGGAGAAGAACACACATGCAATGGCACTAGTGAATCGATGTGATTAATGGAAAGAACACACATGCAATGAATCTAGTGGTGGTTTAGGAAAAGAACACACAATTAATGTCTCTAGTTGTGGTTTAGGAAAGTAACAAACATGCAATGACTCTAGTGGTGGTTTATTAAAAGGACACACATGCAAATGACTCTGGTGGATCCATGTGCTTTAGTAAAATAACACGCATGCAATGACACTAGTGGTGGTTCAGGAAAAGAACACACATGCAATGACACGGGTGGATCCATGTGGTTTAAGTAAGGAACACACATGCAATGACACTTGTGGAGGTAATTTAAAAGAACATAAATGCAAATGACTCTGGTGGATCCATGTGGTTTATTGAAAGAACACACATGCAATGACACTGGTGGTAGTTTATGAAAAGAACACACATGCAATGACACTGGTGGTGGTTCCATGTGCTTAATGGAAAGAACACACGTGCAATGAATCTAGTTGTGATTTATGGAAAGAACACACGTGCAATGACACTGGTGGTGGTTTATGAAAAGAACACACATCCAATAACACTAGTGGTGGTTTACGGAAAAACACACATGCAATAACACTAGTGGTGCTTTATGAAAAGAACACACATGCAATGACACTGGTGGTGGATCTATGTGGTTTTTGGAAAGAACATACATGCAATGAATCTAGTAGTGGTTTAGGGAAAGAACACACATGCAATGATACTGGTGGATCCATGTGGTTTATGAAAAGAACAAACATGCAATGACACTAGTGGTGGTTTAGGAAAATAACACACATGCAAAGACACTAGTGGTGGTTTAGGAAAAGAACACACATGGAATGACACTGGTGGATCCATGTGGTTTATGAAAAGAACAAACATGCAATGACACTAGTGGTGGTTTAGGATAAGAACACCCATGCAATGTCTCTAGTTGTGGTTTAGGAAAGGAACGGACATGGAATGACTCTAGTGGTGGTTTATGAAAGCAGCATGCACTGCAAATGACTCTGGTGGATCCATGTGGTTAGTAAAATAACACACATGCAATGACACTAGTGGTGGTTTAGGAAAAGAACACACATGCAATGACACTAGTGGATCCATGTGGTTTAGCAAAGGGACACACATGCAATGACACTGGTGGTGGTCATTGAAAATAACAGATATGCAAATGACCCTAGTTGTGTATCCATGTGGTTTATGGAAACAACACACATGCAATGACACTAGTGGTGGTTTATCAAAAGAACACACATGCAATGACACTGTTGGTGGTTCCATGTGGTTTATGGAAATAGCACACATGCAATGAATCTAGTTGTGGTTAATGGAAAGAACACACATGAAATGACACTGGTGGTGGTTTGTGAAAACAACACACATGCAATGACACTAGTGGTGGTTTAGGAAAAGAGCACACATGCAATGACACTAGTGGTGGATTTTGAAAAGGACACACATGCAATGACACTAGTGGATCCATGTGGTTTATGGAAAGAAAACACATGCAATGAATCTAGTGGTTGTTTAGGAAAAGAACACACATGAAACAACACTGGTGGATCCATGTGGTTTATGAAAAGAACAAACATGCAATGACTCTAGTTGTGGTTTATGGAAAGAACAAACATGCAATGACATTAGTGGTGGTTTATGAAAAGAACACACATGCAGTGACACTGGTGGATCCATGTGGTTTATGAAAAGAACAGACATGCAATGACACTAGTGGTGGTTTGGGAAAAACACACATGTTGTAACACCCTCGAATCGACCCTATGAAAGTTTCAGCAATTTCCGCCAAACCCGCATAGAAACGATTGAAAGATGGCCACCAGGCACTTGCGTGCGGGTGGAAAACGAAGTTATATCATTACACAATATTCCATGATGGAACCCACAGAACATATATACAACAACGACTCAACAAGTCAAGAATACATATATACAATACAAAGATCCTAATCACTTTGAATACGATACTCATCCGAGTACGAATAAGAATCAAATGGGGCTAAGAGCCCTAAAGAATAACCAATGGCATCCATCACCCTGCCCAGGCCAAGCCGGAAGGGTAACCCTTCTAACGACGATGAACTCATACCTGTTAAACAAAAGGGGCGCCGACAAAGGGAAAAGGAAAAAGGGAGCAGTCAGTATTGAGGCCAGTACACGGCGAGTCTATAATTCGGTGTCTCTTGCCTACGAAGGTATGGTGGACTGAAGCGGCAGCAAAGCATGCACTATACAACCTACAGATACTCGATATAACTGTCGGCTATTAGCGAGGAGTAAGAAAGACCTATTCGGATCCAACCTGATACTAACACCAATCATACCCATCCTGGTATTCCCCCCTCGAGACCAAACGAGGAAGTCAAACCGAGGAACTCACATAGTTGATAGTTTTATTCATTCCATTGTAATTGCAGCACTTACTAGTCAAATAGAGATATCATGAGTCATCCCGATATCATAAGTAGTGGGCAGTTTTAGTTAACCATTCCATTGTAGTTGCAATATTTACTAGTTAGATACAATTAGCCAGAGATATCCCAAATCCAGTAGTGGTTGGCACTTTTATTTACTCATTCCTTTGTAGTGAAACTGATTACTAGACATGTCAAAGTCATATTTATAGCACTACTTTAGTTATAGTTGTCTATGATCGAGATACTGTGCTCCAAGTCGTCTATAACCGTGGACACGACTTTCATAAAGATTTACCCTGCATGGGTCCACAAATAGGAACACACACGCAATCAACCTCGGAAAAACCAAATAAAAACCCAACGAGGCTTTCACGACAAAGCAATCACAACACTCATAAAATATTTTAGGGGGCCACCCCAATAAGCTACCCGCAACAAAGTCCCAAACTAGTTTGTGGCCCCAAGAAATAAGAAATGAATCAAGCTTTGGCTAAGGGGATTCATGGTCCTACATGCGGATAGTGCGATAGTCAAGGAACAAGTATCAAGTACTCGGGGCCTAGGGGACACAAGTGAGCGGTTAAAAACCAAATATTATCTATTTCCCAATGACGCCTCTGCATTAGTTATATCTATTCCCAACATTTTAATTAACAGTTGAAATTTAAGTCATGATCATCTCCACTATTAAGAATGTGCCAACCTTCCAACAACGGTGAAACGACAACAACACGAAGGAGCACTTGAGCAAACAACTACGACTCGCAAGGCCGACTATCTAACAAACAATAGGCAATAGGATGTGTCCAAGGAAATATAGGGGTTGCAAGGAGTATAAATGTTGCACGGAAACTAAAGCATCGCAACACGGATAGCAATAGATCAACCGGAGGAAGTAAAGACTATAAACACAAAATAGGTAGAAATGGTTAGAATGCTCGCCTGGGAAACATAGCTGATGGTTCATTTCTGAAGAACTTGTCGGTACACGCATCAACTCGAAGGCCTAATCCGTGAAGAAGAAAAACACCACATGTTTATTATAACTTAATACTACGGCAGAAGATCCGACATGTTTATTATATGATGCATGACATGGCAAGGATGGGATCCAACTAGGCAATATTAAGCGGAACTGGTTCCCGACAAATAATTAGAAGGTTCAAGTTATTTAGATACCCCACAATTTAAATGTTGGCTTAACAAGGAAAAACATGGCATCGGTTCGCTTACAAATTTAAATAGAGCCAAATATGAGACTAGAATAGCCCGCATATGGTCTCCATATTTAATTTAGGTGATTCATCTAAATACTCCCAAACAACCACAATATATATGCAAGCATGAACAATTAATATGCAACAAGTGATACTATCATATTATAAAAAATATGGATCTTGGAAAGGGGATCACATTAGGGTTTGGCAAACTTGGGTTTCAAAGGTTCGATGGAGGGTTCATGATTGGTCTCTAGGGTCTTCGAGGCTCCACCTTCGGATTCCATGAAGAGGTACTTGAGGTCCAGACTATTGCCGGTGGCATACTTGGAAGTGGCGTCAGGGTCCTCGAGGATATTGCGCAAACCAGTAAATCTTGGGGCATTCGTTGCACATACCAGCAAATCAAAAAATTCATTGCGTAGACCAGCAACTCTAAAAATACAGCGGATGCAACAAGATCTAACAATAGAATTGACCTTTGCACCAGGTCTGGTATTAGACAATTGGGGCCCGCTGAGCCTAAACGAGCTGAGAAAATGCAACAGTATCAATTGGATGAACTTTATGTGTATTTCCTTTTTGTGATATCTAGTTGTCATTTTGGATGAAATTCATGTGATTAATTATGTGATATGGTACTATCATTTTTCTCTTTCAAGTGTTAGGGCATCTCCACCGGGTCGAACCAAACGGGTGATGGAAACCATCCGTTTCTCCGTTTGGGTCAGGTTGCGGTCGCTTTGGGGTTGCCGATCGGCTAGCCGCGTCTAGCGGCACGACCCATGTATCCGCGCCTGGCCAACAGGGCCACGACGTTTTTTCCGAATTTCAAACCGAGACATTTCGCCTGTAAACTGGCAAAGTCCGTACGTAATTTACGAAATATTACACTAAAAACATGAAAAGGAAAAAAAACTGGCCCTAGCCCTAGCCCTAGCTACTGATTATCTTCCCACCGACGCCGCCGCCCTGTCCATCTATGGATCGAGGTCGATATACTCCAGGGCGTCCAGAGGTGGGCTGGTGGCAGTCTCGGAGCTGGTACCGTTGCGGGTTTGGGTGCGGGTGCGGGAGGCGCTAGCTGGTCGATCACCTGGCCGGCAAGGATTACGAGTCGACGAGTCGCAACTTGTCGTTGGGGTGGCGACAAGGAGACTAGTCGTGACTAGTCTCGACTAGTGCTAGACTAGTCGAGACATAGTCCAGCTTTAACTACTAAAAAATACTAAGCAACTAGTCTACTGATAGTAGTATATTAACAAGTTGACAATATATTTTGATGGCATTGGGGTGTCAAGAGGAACCTGGTACTATGCCAATTGTGTCCAGTGGGCAGGGCCTCCACTTCTCCTCAAGACAGCTGTGAAGGAGAGAGATCAGGGCGAGGAGGAGAGGATCCCAGCATCGTCTAGCAAGGTGAGGGAGGCGGCGGTGCTGGCGGTGCAAGGGGAGGGTGGCTAGGAGAGAGGTGGCTGGGTGGGGGAAATAATGATCTGTGGGGGGTTAGGGTTTTCACTCAATGGGGCCTTTTTGTTCCCAGGCAACTAACTTGTCGATAGTCTCAAAATCACTTGTCGTGAATAGTCAACGACTAGTCAACTTGTCGACCGACAACCTCAACTAGTCGAGTCTCTCCAGGTTGTCGACATCGAAGTTGCGACTGGTAGACAAGTTGCGCGACAAGTCGCGACTTGTCGCGCGACACATAATCCTTGCTGGCGGGTCACGCTGGCCATGCATCCGTCTCCAGCATGGGCAAAGCATACGACCCCGGCGCGGGTGGAGCACACCACCCTGATGCAGGCGAAGCAGACCACCCCTGTAGCGGCTGCTATGGGGGCGGTGGCGGTGGAGGCCGGTGAGTTAGACGACCTCCTCTTCCTCCTGGAGAGCAGCGGTGACGCCGAAAAAGTCCTGCGCCCGGGGTAGTGGCGGCACGGCACCCCGAAGGAAGGCTGACACGGTGCTCCCCTGACGGTGCTGGCCGCTCAAGCCGGATCCGTCGGCCTCGTGGTCGTTCTTGGCCTTCTTGAACAACATCGGCTTCTTCATCGTTGCCGGTGACGGTGGCGATGGCGAGAGCATACGCCCTCGACCCGCCCGTGTCTGGGCCGACACATCAATCACGCAAATTAGGTGCACCGATGGGTCAAGCCGGACGCGTCGATCCGGATGGGTCGTGCCGCTAGGAGACCGTGGATGCCCAGTATGTCCGCGCGGATGCGCCCGGACGGGTTCGGTCGGACCGGTGGAGATGCCCTTAGTCCTTTTTGTAGTTTATGTGTATTTTCTTTTTGTGAAATCTTGTTATCATTTCCCTATACCTTGTACAGTGTTAGCTATGAAAAAATATGGAAGTAGAACTGTGGGTTGGCAAAATCCACGCTAGCTGTTTGGTACAAGGGCAATCATGTTTATTAGTGTTTCCTTAATTGTGCAGTATGATCATTAGTAGTCGTTGCAGCCAATTACACTCAGAGTTGCTGGTTTGTGCAACAAATTTTTTGACTTGCTGGTTTGTGCAACTTATGCCCCAAGAATTACTGGTTTGTGCAATTTTCTCAGGATCCTCCAATAGCCACACAATGTTCCCTTGGTAACACTTGTCGGAGTCTTGCCGGTCTTGCCGATCTCTTAAATATTCTCGTTGTCTTCGCAGCACCAACATGGACACGAGCAGTACCACAACATCACCAACATCCTCACACCACACTATCTCCACATTGACATATACCACCATGTGACAGAGAGCCACGACCGATGCCTTGTACGAACTCTAGTGGCCAGAGCTACTGAGAAGGATGTGCAGGGCTGAGGGGAGGCACTAGCGCCCAGCGCCTACTGTTGGAAGAGACGAAGTCACATGGCCGGGACATCGCAGTGCTGCGAGATGGAGTTCACGGTTGGGGCCCTGCAGCTACGGCGATTGAAACAACACGATAGCGGCAGGGGTCGCTGACGGCGTGTGTCACGGCAGCCAGAGCAAGGATGTCGAAGCAGGGCGGAGGGGAGAACACACGCGACCGAAGAAGAGGCTGTGAGGAGGCTCGCTAGTGGCAGGCAAGGACAAAGCTAACACCGAGGAGGGCGATGGAGGCAGGGAGGAGGGCTCGCCAGAGGAGGCCACCATGGAGGAAGGCCGGTGATGCGGGTGCCGCTGGCTCGGCGGCTTGAGGCGAGCATGGAGTGCAGTGATTGCTCGGGATGCGGGGCACAAGGACCATGCGGCGACCTGGGAGAAGCCAGGGAGGAGGATACTGAGGCGGCGAATAGGTGCTTGTTCTCAGGCGGCCACAGCCACGGCGCCACGCGGGGTAGAGTGGAGGTCGAGCCGACAAGGGAGGCGGCAGCGATGGGATCGATCTAGGGGAGCAGGACCCGCTGCGAGGCAGGTGGCGTGCGGCAGGAATGGGATGAGGTGGTGGGCCGGGTGGGAGCATTCAGGGGAACGTGACAAGGGGTCAGGCGGAGATCGTGAGAGGCTGGGTTGGCGAGTGGCGTCTCGGCGCATCCGGTAGCAGGGTGGTGGGTCCGGGAAGCCCACGGTGTCGCCAAGGCCCAAATGAAGAACTCGAGTAACCTACGGACTCTCGATTGCTTGAAGAACAAGAAGAAGCAAAGATAGAAAGTTCAAAGGGGAAAACCCTAACCTGTAACCGACTCGACCTGCTACCCGAGACCTAGCCTATCTATATAAAGGCTAGGAGGGGGTAGCGAGGAGGACACACACAACCCTAGTTTCCACAACCCTCGCCAGATTGCATCTGTGCACCATTGTAATCCTCGATTCCTTTGATAATTCCACGAGCAGACAAGCAAGAGTAGGGACCTCTATGAGGCCTGAACCTGGGTAAATCTTCGAGTCCCCTGTGTGCTTGTTTGCTAGCCGATAGATGTCTCCAGCACTCCCTCCTTCTCCAAAACCCAAGTCCATAACAATGGGCATTGATGAGTTAAACCCTCGTCAATTGGCGCCGTCTGTGGGAATTGGGAGTGCTGATGTTGCGGCTTCTTCGGCCCCATCAACCGCGATCTACAACTCCGCAACAGCGGAGATTCGCCAGCTCTTTGGCGCGTTCGACTTCACCGTCCACAGGCCAGCCACTCGCCCTGCCTTCGAATCCGTGGGCGACGGAATCAGCCTAGCGATCGGGAGCTTCCGCTTCCAAGTTGGTCAGATGGGCACGCTTCGCATGCCTGACTAGCCGACGGTACCATCGATTGCTCCAGCATCATGGTTCCCTCCGCCGATCGGCACCCTCATTGAGCTCCACACCTCGACAACAGTTGAGAATATGGTCAGCGACAGCAGTCACGAATCCGATCTGGGCGATCTGGCAACTGAAGATGGAGCCTACGGTTTCGGATCTGAATGTTGTGGGAGTAGCAGCTTCCCCAACCACTTCATGTGTGCCGTCATCAACGCAGGCGATACCTCCGCCAATTGCGAGAACACGCGTAACAGTGGCCATGGAGCCGACCAGCCAAACGGCGGACCACCCAATGGCGGTCCTACTAACGGCGCTCCCGTCAACAACGGAGGGGTAGCCGACCCCCCCACCATGATCAACGAGCAAACTAGCGAACGCGTCTTGATCAGGCTCAACAATCTCGAGTGGGCTCGTTGTCGCGAAGCCCTACGAGGCCACCCTCTACCCTTCGGCTCCCTACAAGAGCTGCTGATGGGTTACCATTGGCTCCCGAAAGAGGAATACAAGCGCCAACTGCAAACAATCGCGCAACTCGAGGCGCGTAAGAAGGCAGCCGACGAATCAAGCCTCCGTAGAGCTGGGCTCTCTTCACTCGGAGGATCCTCCTCTAAGTGCAACGAGTACATCGCCAACAAGAGACGATCTTGACTCGCCCACCTCACCGAACAAGAACGTGTAGAAGCCGCCAAAGTCCTCGACTTCGGCTCCATGACGATGGATATGCGTGGCCACGTGCTCCCAAAAACGCCGCTAGCCGCGGTAACGGCGGCCACCATGTACCTCCTCAACAACCAGCCGCCAGCTGGAGACCCTCGAGCCGCCATGCACCAATCTATGATCGCAGGCTTGGGGTTAATCGAGGCCGCCCTCGACAAAGAGCCAGCATCGGAACTCAAGAAAGGCAAGGCTCTGGCAAAATGCTACTCCTCGCCCTCATCAAGCGATGACAGTCACGATCTGTCTCGACATCGCCGCTCACAGCGACATGACCACGACTATGATGCACACGTTGACCTCACGCAGCGCAAATTTGACAAATAAAGGGCGCGACGCGCCCGGTCGACTGACTCAGAGTACGAAGACGTGGAGCTCTATGGCGCTAGATGCTTCAGCAGGGCCATCAGAAAAAAGCAAATGCCCAAGGGGTTCAAGCTCCCGTCAGAGAACCCAAAGTTCGATGGCCTGCAGGACCCACAAATCTGGTTAGAGGACCATATCTCCTCCATCCGGCTCCATGGCAGGAGTCGAAGCACAGCCATGCAATGCCTACAGCTGCAGCTGCAGGGCGCTGCCCGAGCATGGCTCAACAACCTCCCACGCAGATCCATTCATAGCTGGCAAGAGCTGGTCTACAGCTTTGTGCGCAACTTCAAGGGCACCTACAAACTGCCCGCATCAATCGAAGAACTAAGATGCTGCCAGCAGAGGTCGGGCGAGTCACTACGGTCATACATCCAGAGGTGGTCCATCATCAAGAACGCTGCAGAGAACATCACGGTTGATCACGCGATTGACGCATTCAACGGCGGCGTACGCCTCACAGAGCTCAGGGAGGAGTTGGGCCGCTCGAAGCCCAAAACCATCGACCACCTGATGGAAATCGCGAATCGCTGGGTAGATGGAGAAGATTCGGTGAAAAACCACGTTCACTCCGACGATGAGGCAGGACTCGAGCGCAGACGTGATCGCCAAAGCAAACGCCGCATGCGCATCTACGATGACCGCGATGACATCAACATGGTCACAGCCGGCTACGCCGATAGACGCGACGACAACCGCAACAACGACTACCATAGCGGTGGATACCGCGACTCTGGAAAAACCACGAAAGTATGGCAGCGCCGCAATCGCGATGAGGCACCCGCAACATCCATTGAAGACAAGCTGTCTGGGCCATGCACTGTGCACTTCTACATCGATAACCATGACAGAAAGAAGAAGTCCAGCCACCTCCTCAAGGACTGCCGCGAGTTCCTCAAACTACATGAGGGACTGGATCGGATGAATCGCAGCGCAGTCGAAAGGGGCTACGGAGCCGCCTGGCACCGAGGCACATGGAGCTCCGCCACCACCACTTGGACTACCCCCAAATGCAGCTGCGCCGGACCAGCACCAGGGAGGCGAACCATACCCACGGGCCATGGGTACCATGATGAAACAAAAGGGACGCCCCTCAAACAGGGTGCAGAAGGCCATCACTCGCCAAGTTAACTTGGCCACAAACTCGCCACCATCTACCACTGAGTACCTCAGCAGAAGCGAGTCCTGCATCACGTTCGACAAGCGTGACCATCCGCGCCCAGTACCTCGCCCAGGCCACTATCCCCTTCTCCTCGAGGCACAAATTGGAGGCTTCGACATGAGTCGTGTCTTTATGGACGGCGGAAGCGGCTTCAACCTTATGTTCGCGAGTACCTTGCGAGCAATGAGGATCCCCTGACCTTCCTAGAGGCCTCAGATACAACATTCCACGGCATCATCCCAGGCAAGGGCGTATATCCCCTTGGTAAGATCTACCTCGACGTCATCTTCAGCACGCCGAAAAACTTTCGGCCCGAGCGCATCGACTTCGAGTCGTCAACTGGCCCTCACAGTACCACTGCATCCTCGGGCGTGTCGCGTTCGCTAGGTTCATGGCGGTTCCGTACTACGCCTACCTGTAGATGAAAATGCCACGACCTAACAGCATCATCACAATCAATGGGAGCTTTGAAAGGTTCGACAGTTGCGATAGGGAATTCAACAGAATCTCCCAGTCCTTCGGCATGCAGTAGGAACTCGCAAGATTGAAGGAATCGACAGACAACAGTCTACCTCCCTTAAGCCGGCCAAGCTCACCCGACTTGTCCTTCAACTCATCAGTGCACACGAAGAAAGTTCAGGTCCACCCATCGGATCTCGCCAAGATGGCCCTCATCGCCAACAACTTGAGTCCCGCATAGGAACTCACGCTCGTCGAATTCCTCCGTGAGCACAGGGAAATCCTTGCCTGGTGTCCAACGGACATGCCAGGAGTTCCCAGGGAATTCGTCGAGCATGCACTCAACGTCAACCCAGACACAAGGATAGTCAAGCAAACAATCCGGCGACTATCTAAACCAAGAGCAAAGGCAGTCTGAATGGACATCAACAGACTCCTCGACGCCAAATTCATACGCGAGATCAAGGAAAGCACGTGGCTCGCCAACACGGTGCTAGTACCAAAAAAGGACACAGATATCTGCGGATGTGCGTGGACTTCACCTATTTGAATAAGCACTGTCCGAAGGATCACTTCCCATTACCGCGAATCGACCAGATCATTGACTCCACTGCGGAATGCGAGCGCCTCTGCTTCCTCGACGCCTACTCAGACTATAACCAGATTCGAATGAAGGAGGAAGATCAAGAAAAAAAAGCGTTTACAATGCCTTTTGGTGTGTTCTGCTACAACACAATGCCCTTCGGGCTAAAGAACGCAGGAGCCACCTACTAGCGGTGCATACAGGCTTGCCTCAAGAACCAACTCGGTCGCAACATTCAAGTCTACGTCGACGACATAGTAATCAAGACCAAAGAGGAAGCCTCACTAATCGACGATTTGCGTGAAACCTTTGCCAACCTCGACCGCTACCGGATCAAGATCAATCCGGACAAGTGCGCCTTCGGCGTACCATCTGGGAAACTACTCGGGTATCTTATCTCCGTGAGAGGGATCGAAGCGAACCTGAAAAAAATAAAAGCCATACTAGCCATGGAGAAGTCGAAAAACATCAGAGGCGTCCAACAACTGGCTTGGCGAATCGCGGCTCTCTGTCAATTCATCAGTCGGATGGGTGAAAAGGCACTGCCCTTCTACTTTATCCTCCGTAAAGCTGACAAGTTCGAGTGGACCAATGAGGCGCAGGAAGCATTCGAAGACCTCAAGCGCCTGCTATCCACCTCGCTAGTACTGGTAACCCCACATGAAAGGGAACCATTGTTGCTATACATCTCCGCCACCAACCAGGTGGTCAACATAGTGCTCGTAGTCGAACGAGCCGAAGAAAACAAGGTCCACAGGGTACAACACCCAGTCTACTACCTCAGCGAGGTACTTACGCCAACAAAACAGCGGTACCCGCACTACCAGAAACTGGCACACGGCATCTTCATGACGTCCCGACGACTGCGCCACTACTTCCAAGAACACCCAATCGTGGTAGTCAATGACGCCCCGCTTGGGCACATCCTCAACAATCCTGATGCCACCGGACGAGTCACACTTTGGGGAATCGAACTGTCTCCACGAGACATCACATATGAAAAATGCGACGCAATCAAGTCGCAAGTTCTCCCTGACTTCCTCGTGCACTTGATGGAGAACCAGCTCCCTGAAAAACCAGATATGTCATACCTCTGGACAATGCACTTTGACTGATCCAAGCAGAAGGACGGAGCTGGTGCAGGTGTCATACTGACATCGCCCTAGGGAGACAAGCTGAAATATATTTTGCGAATGCAGTTCACCGCCTCCAACAACGAAGCCGAATACGAGGCCCTGCTACACGGGATGAGGATGGCGAAAGCCTGCGGCGCAAAAAGGCTCATAATATATGGCGACTCCAAGTTGGTCGTGAACCATACATTGCACGAGTGCGATGCACTGAACGATAACATGATCTCCTACCGCGACCTCTACGACACACTCGAGGGGGACTTTGATGACTGCGAGCTGTGACACATAGGTCGCAGAAGCAATGAAGAGGCGGACACACTCGCCAACATAGGATCTACCTGCGCCCCCATACCACCTGGGGTATTTCTCGAGCGCATCTACGAACGCTCCATCAAGCGAAAGGCCGCAGAGAAGAAAATAAGTGCAACAACCGACTAGGGGGCTATGCCGCCCAATGCGCCAATGGCACTCGACGACCTAGAGCTATATATATGACTCGAAGGACCAATGAGCGTCATGATGATCGAGCCATCCTGGACTCAACCGTACATCACGTACCTTCTCAGCAAGAGGCTACCGTATGACCCAAATGATGCACGGCACATCGCGTGGTGATCCAAGGCATTCGCTGTTATCAACGGCGAACTCTACAAGCGCAGCATCACAGGAGTGCTCCAACAATGCGTCTCCACGGCCGATGGAAGAGCTCTTCTCCTTGACATCCATGAGGGGACCTGCGGGCACCACGCCGGCAGTCACACCCTCGTAGCCAAAGCTCTACGAGCTAGATTCTACTGGCCTACGGCCATGCGCGACGCCAAGGACATCGTCCAGAAATGCAACACGTGCCAGCGATTCACGGACAAGCCGCACGCACCTGGCGCAGAGCTCCGGTCGATTCCATTGGCCTGGCCCTTCATGCAATGGGGACTCTACATGGTCGGCAAGATCCCAAAGTCCTCACGAGGAGGCTACGTCTACCTCCTGGTCACAGTCGACAAATTCACCAAGCGGATAGAGGACATGCTAGTGACCAATCAATCAGGACACAGCGCAGTCAAGTTCTTCGAGTCCATCGTCTACTGCTTCGGAGTACTGCACAGCATCATCACGGACAATGGGATGAACTTCACATCCAAGGAGTTCCAAGAATTTTGCGAGAATCTGGGAATCAATGTCAGCTATGCCTCCGTGGCACATCCACAGACCAACGTCAGGTCAAAAAAGCTAACGGGCTTGTTTTCAGCAGCATCAAGAAGCGACTCCTCCAGCCACTCGAACAGGCCATGGGTTGCTGGCCAAACGAACTACAATCAGTACTTTGGAGCCTACGCACAACTCCAAACAGCACTACAGGGTACACCCCGTTCTTCATGGTGCACGGGGCTGAAGCGGTGCTACCCACCGAAGTACGATACAAAGCACCACGCGTGGTCGCTTACAGCGAGCAGGAGTCAACTCTTGCACTCGAAGACTCCGTCGACCTCCTTGACGAGGCAAGGGAAATCGCCGCGGAAAGATCAACGATCTACCAGCAGAACCTGCGCAACTACCACAGCAGGAGGCTACGCCCCAGGTCCTTCGTCGAAGGCGACCTGGTCCTGCGACTGAAGCAGCAAGGGCATCTCAAGCTCGAGTCCCCCTGGGAGGGACCATACGTGATTACAGAATTAATCCCAGGTGGCGCCTATCGCCTTCAAGATTTAGAGACAGGAGTCACATACTCTAACCCCTGGAACGTCGTGCAGCTGCGACGCTTCTACCCTTAGTCGCTTTTACTTTTACATTGCAAAAAAGGCTACTCAGCCAAGGCTACTTAGCCATACATTGTACCTCGTACTATCCTGCGAATAAATAAAGCTAAGTGCCCCGAAACTCTGTGTTTTCTTTAATTTTTCGCAAATTATCCACTCAGGGATGCGCCACCGCACACACATCTGTTCTACGAACTAACACGATATCCTGAGTAGCTGGCACACCAATCGAAACCCTTGACAAACATCAACCCAGTTGCAATGCACCTGACAGGTTGACAATGGACTGAGATAAACACAAAGCCAGGCTAACGAAAAGGAGTCGCATAGTGCAACGCACTCGCAAAATATGCACGCTAACAAGCCTTCTATATAAATCAATATTAACTAATTATAAATAGCATATCTATGAACTTTACAACACTGGTGCAACTATGTGCAGGATACAAATTAAAATATTGTTGCAACAAAGGAACATTGGTCTGCTCCTCAAAGAAGTCGACGATCTCCTGCACTGGGCGATCCACCGCCTGGTAGTGAGGAACCATGTTCCAAGTCGAACCCGCTAGTAGCGCTGGGGGTCCGTCCGCAATCGCTACAACATACACATCAGGCCTATGCAGCCGCACCAGTGATAGAGCAGCTTTGGCACCAACCACTCACTGTTGCCGTACACACTCGCGGACCACACTCAATTCCTGGAATTTAGCGAGAAGGGCCAGCAGGCTCGAGGGAACGACGTCTAGCGGAAAGATCGTCTGGTAAATATTCTTCAAGCATGATTGCTACTTCTTCAAGAAGTGAAGCACTCGTGACGCATGATCCTGCAGGGTCGCCAATGCAATTGCGCGATCATGATCTACCCAGAAGTATCCACTCGCCTGAAGCTGCTCTTGGGTCAGCTCATTCATGCGAATGGCAAGCCTATCCTTCTCATCCTGCGGATGGCGTGCGCTGACAACTTTACCAAGAAAAGGCAAAATATAAGGACAACGAACTACTGCGAGTGACTACACAGAAACGACAGGAAGGAAGAAGACTAACATTTGAATTGGTCGCCCAACTACGTCACCCCCCTAGCAGATATTGTTCTCGGGTGGCGGCCTTCTCCACCTTCGAATTCCATACGTCCGCATTTCCGCGGAGCACGGGCAATTCACGCTCCAACTGCTTTACACGATCACATAGTCGCGAGAGCAAAGAAAGCTCATCCACCCTTGAGCACGGAGGTGCCAAAGTGTCATCAAGGGGCGGTGAATCCTAAGGCTCCCTCAAGGGGTCACTCGATGTGCCCTATCACAAGTCAATCAAGGGACAATAGGAGGACTAAGGCGAGACATAGAAAAAAGATTCGAGTGCATTCAAGATTAATAAAAGTATCAGTAGATACACTCGCCAATAGGCATGTTCTTGACAAAAGACATAAGCTATTTAACTATTACAAGATGCGACTACTGAGGAGCGGTTGGCTTCTTCGACTTCGACTTCGGTTTTGGGGGCCTCATCGAGTCTATGGCGGTATCAGATGCCACAGACTTCCCGCTAGCCCCTAACGTCGCAGCCTTCGCAGCTTTCTTGGTGCACTGAAGCTCCTCAGAGTACTTCGCAACTGTATTGATCAGCTGCGGGCCATACTTGCCACAAGCAGTTGCGAAGGGAGCAAAGACTTCCTGCTAGCCATCAGCGTTGAAAGGCATCACCTTGGAGACTGCCGCAGGATCAACTTCGACTCCATGGGCTTGAAGCAATGCGAGTGACATCAAAGTGCTAGCCGCACGGAGCGAGTTCTTGAAGCTTACAGGGACGCCCCCGGCAAGGGACTCCACCAGCTCGTCCATATTCTCGATCAGCTCAGCCTTGGGCGCCAGCTCTTCCTGGAGGCGACTGAGCACGCCCTTGGCCTCGGTGAGCATCCCCTAAACGGCAGCGCGACGATCTTCGACTGCCAAAATGGCACCCGCCAGTGCGTCATCGCGATGGAGTGCCTAGGGATCGAAGCTCAAACCGCTGGCATCTATAACCAAGCATAGGCACAAGGGTCAACACCAACAACAAATTCGAAAAAGGAAACCACCAAAAATTCAGACAAGGGAATACCTGAGAGAGGCTTGGCAATCGAAAAAAGCTGTTCCTCGAACAACTTCTCCCTAGCCATGATGGAGGTGCGCAAATCCTCCTCGCGCATCCGTGACTTGACACATTCTGCAATTGCCTCATCACGGCTCATTACCGCCGCAGCGAGCGTCTTCTCGAGGGTGGTAGTGCTGCGCAAGAGTGCATTATGCTCAACTGTGACACACACAAAGATAAAACCGTCAGTCGAACACATCAAAAGGACATAGAGGAAAATAAGGGGCACTCACTTTCTACCGCACGATGGCGATTGTCCAGCATTGCGTGCTGACGACCCATCGCAAGCACCTGCTCCGTAAGGTGAGCGACTTCCCTCACAACGAGCTGTAGCAGAAGACATAGTAAAGGATCAATAGATGTGATAGGCGAAAATTCGACTGCAAAATCAGAAGAAGAGATACTACACTTACATGATCCTCCAAAGACTCTGAAGTCGATAGATTAGCAAGTGTCTGGATAACCATCTAGTGCTCCACATTGTGTGGAGAACTTGACGAATTATGCCCGGAGTGGGCCGCCAATGGAGGAGAAGGAGTGCCCTCAGCCACTTTCTTGGCTTTGGAGGTCACGACTCCAGATTCTTTCAAAAATTGTACGTCGCCAGAAGATGAAGATGCTTGCTGACTGCAAAATAAAACCAATATTAAGGAAAGGAAACTTCAAAGAACAACCAGAAGAAAGACCCGTCTACTTACCAATCAAACTTGTCAAAATCAAAGGTTTGATCCCACGACTCTGATGATGACTCCTTCGGCAGGCGCATCTTCTTGCGAGAAGAGGGCGCCATAGCACTCACAGGAATGGCAGGTATCAAGGACTCTACACCAATAGCTACACCTTCCGGGACGACGCATCCGAATCCTCGCTATGCGAACGCTTGCGAGTATCTGGACCACTCGACTCAAGGGCTTCCTCCTCCACATCAGATGGGACAGTCGACTTCACGATGGATAACCCCGTCGGGAAGAGGGGGCATACAGAATGACACCGCCCAATCCTACATACAGAAAACAATTTCAGCACAACGTCATGCAACAGCAAAAAAGCAGTCGACAACGTAAAGCTACTACATAGCACAATTGTACCTCGGGAGGAGGGTTAGCAGCATTGAACAGAGGAACGTCTGGTTCACCGGGGAGCACATCCTTGACGGTGTACTTGGTGACCAGTCGCCCCCTTTATCTACCTCACTCGCGGATATGCCATCGGCAGACACGCGAGTGACATCGTCTGTGCCAGCCCACTGGAACATAGGGTGGACTCTAGCCTGCAGGGGCTGGACACATCGGCGCAGCCATGTGCGAATGAGGGCGCAGCCTCCCTCCTCTTTGCCCATGCGACTCTCGAGGTCGCAGACGCGCTCATAGAGCACATCTGTTTCCGCGGACTCGCCGGGCATAATTACGTTCTTCCAGGGACGCCTCCTCTTGCACGGCATCGTGGGATCGAAAGGCACGAGTCCGAAGTGGTCTCCGTCGGCCTTCAGGTCTCGGATGTCGAAATATGTGGCAGAGGAATCGTCATGGATACCGCAACCGCCTGCATCGTAGACTACGGAGCCAGACACCGATTGGCGCTTCAACTTGAAGAGGTGCTTGAAGAGGCCGAAATGCGGCTCGATTCCGAGCCAGCACTCGCAAAGAGTAATGTAGCAAGCTACATGGATGATGGAGTTTGGGGACAGCTGATGGAGCTGGAGCCTATAAAAACAAAGAAGGCCCCTGAAGAAAGGATGCAGGGGCAACGAAAGACCATGGATGATGAACGCTAAGAACATCACCCGAAAGCCGGCAGGAGGAGAGGGGATTACCTCGCTGTGAGGGGCGCTGCGTCGATCAAGGAAGACAAAATCGGTCCCGCACGTAAGAGGAAGCTCTGAAGATTTTATCACGGATGTGCGCCACACACCATTGGTGACGCGAGTGCCCGTGCCCTTCTTTTTCCTGGCGGCGGCGGTGCTGGTGCCTGCAGCGGTGGAGCCACCTTTCTTCTTCGTAGCAACCAGAGCAGCGGCAGGAGCAGCCGCGGCACCTCCTTTCTTCTTCCCCATTCCGCGGCGGCGGTGTGACCGGAGGAAGTAGCTAAGAAATACACGGAGCTGGTCCAACCCTGCGAAGGAAAGGAGCGCAAAGAGGCAGAGGAGGAGAGGAAATGGCGACGGAGGCAAAGGCAGAAAAGAAGCAGATGTGAAAATCACCGTCGCTGCATCGCTACTTAACCCCCGGGAAGATGCAATCCAACGGCTAAGAAAAACCCTATCAGACGCGTGGCGTTCATCGTGCTCGACACGTGGAGGACCTGAAGCACGAACCGTCCCCCACTACCCCCATTACACGTGGAAATCGAGGAGGCGCAGTGAAAACAAAGATTACGCACGCCCGGTCAAATCAGAGTCAGAAAATGGGACCCACCGCTCGTCACGTCTCGTCAAACTCGCTCACGCGGGCGACTAAGGTCATGGGATCGTCAGCACTGACGTCATCCAAAATTACGCAGCAGAAGACTTCAACTACTTTAGTCCTTGCTCGAGTCTTCGACTCCACCAAGCACTCGGGGGCTACTCCCATAGGGAGCGCTGGTCGCGCACCCTACTATTTTTCTTTTCTTTTTACAGGAATACGAACATTATAAGAAAACCCAACCACTCGAACCGCAATTTGACTATCGACATGGGTTACTCCCATAGGGAGCGCTGGAAATAAATTCGACCGAAACAAGCAAACAAAAGACGACAGCAGTCGCAAAAGTTCTTTAGTCCCTGCCTGAGTCTTTGACTCAACCAGGCACTCGGGGGCTACTCCCATAGGGAGCGCTGGTCGCGCACCCTATGATTATTTGTACATTATACTGTGTGTTGATGACATCCACACTCGAAGCTTATGGCGACACCGCCTCATGACATTTCTCTACAAAGAGACTGCGTCTCCTGGGTCACCCGAATCATCTCCGCGATGACAAAATTCAGATGCCGCGCTTGGAGCGTGAAGATAGAACCTGAATAAGGCCTGGCAACGCATTTTCTGCGCACTACCAAAAATATATCCGTGCCAACAGGTGTGACGAACATGCCTTAACGGACGCGTCGAGTGCTCGCACCCATATACTGGAATTCTACTCCTGTAAGACCTCCGCGGCTTGAGTCGAATTACACCAGCACTTTTCCGGGTTCGAGTCCGGGGACTCGAGTTCGAGTAGATGGCGTTGTTTTACCCTAAGGTAGTTAACTGATACCGATACATCGGTTAAATCAGGCACGCACATCAACAATCCCTACAATACAAACAAAGCAGTCGAAAAACATACTCAGTCATGCATTCGAAAGAATTCATAAAGTCCCAGTCGAATCTGCGATTCCACTGGACACTCAGGGGCTACTGACATGGGTATACCCTACAGGATATTTAGAAAATAAAACTAGGCTTTTAGAAAATAGTTTTAGGCAAACCATGCATTATGACATGACGATGCTCAAATGCAATATGGCATGATGACATGAGCATGTGGCATGACGACACGAGCATGCGGCATGATGATGCACAAAAACAAAACACAGCGATTTTTTAGTAGTGATTTTACTAGGGTGCTACAATTTGACACCACTAATAATGGATCTAGCCCTCGAGATCCGCCTCATGGTACGGGGAAGAAGGCCGACAATCTGAATCTTCTTGCTTCGTGTAGAGCTTCGCGACACCACTAACAAAGGTTCTTTCTCCATCTTGAAATTGTCGACACCACCAACAAGGGATCGTTGCTCAAGTTTGTCGAGAGAGCACTCCAGAGAACTAAGATGAACGTAGAGGTCTCAAAAGGTAAGGCCACCTTTAACTTCCGTGGAAGGAGTAAAATCACATTGATCCACCATTCAATGTATAAAAGCGAATGATAAGAGTAGTGGTATGGTAGCTACTCCATCCCGCACTTGAAGCATTACCCTGTACATGAACAAAAGAATCGTGCAACCAACTCTCGGAATTCAGATTGAAGATGTTTATAAAAGATGTTTGGAAACAGAGGAACGATGCAGGTTCTTCATCGGATCTTACGTAGATGATGATGTGTCGTCTAGGAAACACCGGAAGATACAAAGAAAAATATTTAGTGGACTTCGGTCTGCTCAAAGGTACCACAGATGAAAGATTCATGAGATAACATGAAGACCGGATGTAGCAACACCATTACAAGACGAAGGAAGCGAAACCTTGAAGGTACGACAGAAACCCAACCACGAGAAATCCTGGACTCGAAGAAAGGTAAGAGAACAGATTCAAAACATGCGAAGGTAAGAGAAGAATAACATAGACGTACGGAGTAAAACCAGACCTAATCAGATCTATCCAACCGATTTTGCAAAATAGTTTTTGACACTCTACATCGTCTGTTAGCTAGGTTATCCTACAAGCCAGACCGGTGGGGTATCGCAACTGCTGGGCTCTGATACCATAACACCCTCGAATCGGCCCTATGCAAGTTTCAGCGATTTCCCCCAAACCCGCATAGAAACGATTCAAAGATGCCCACCGGGCACTTGCGTGTGGGTGGAAAACGAAGTAATATCATTACGCAATAGTCCATGATGGAACCAACAAAACATATATACAACAATGACTCAACGAGTCAGGAATACATATATACAATACAAAGATCCAAATCACTTTGAAAACGATACACATTCGAGTACGGATAAGAAGAAAATGGGGCTAAGATCCCTGAAGAATAACCAATGGCGACCATAACCCTGCCCAGGCCAAGCCGGAAGGGTAACCCTGCTAACGACGGCGAACTCATACCTGTTAAACAAAAGGGGCACCGACAAAGGACAAAGGAAAAAAGAGCGGTCAGTACTGAGGCCAGTACACGACGAGTCTAGAATTCGGCGGCTCTCGCCTGCATATGTATGGTGGCCTGAAGCGGTAGCAAATCATGCACTATACAACCTATAGAGACTTGATATAACTGTCGGCTATTAGAGAGGGGTAAGAAAGACCTATTCGGATCCAACCTGATATTAACACCAATCATACCCATCCTGGTATTCCCCCCTCTAGACAAAACTAGGAAGTCAAACTGAGGAACTCACATAGTTGATAGTTTTATTCATTCGATTGTAGTTGCAGCACTTACTAATCAGATATAGATATCATGAGTCACCCTGATATCATAAGAAGTGGGTAGTTTTAGTTAACCATTCCGTTGTAGTTGCAATACTTACTAGTTAGATACAATTAGCCAGAGATATCCCAAATCTAGCAGTGGTTGGCACTTTTGTTTACTCATTCCATTGCAGTGAAACTGATTCCTAGACATGTCAAAGTCAAATTTATAGCAGTACTTTAGTTATAGTTGTCTATGATCGAGATAATGTGCTCCAAGTCGTCCATAACTGTGGACACGGCTTTCAGAACGATTTACCCTGCATGGGTGCCCAAATAGCAACACACGCATGATCAACCTCGGAAAAACCAAATAAAAACCCAACGAGGCTTTCACGACAAAGTAATCACAAGATTCATAAAATATTTCAGGGGTCCACCCCAATAAGCTACCCGCAACGAAGTTTGCTGGCTCCGAGACAGGCCCAGGGTTTGCGAGAACGGCTGTAAACGACTGGGAATCCGAAAGTGTGATTGGGCTTTACCGCAAACTTGTGCCGAGATCCTAAATAGTACAGGTGCTCCACACACAATCGTAAATAAAGCAGTAAAGCATGGCATCAGTACAAGATAGTAATAAAGCCCCAATAAGTTTGTGGCCCTAAGAAATAAGAAATGAATCATGCTTTGGATAAGGGGATTCATGGTCCCACATGCGGATAGTGCGATAGTCGAGGAACAGGTATCAAGTACTCGGGGCCTACGGGACACAAGTGAGCAGTTAAAAACCAAATATTATCTATTGCCCACCGATGCCTCTGCACTAGTTATATCTATTCCCAACATTTTAATTAATAGTTGAAATTAAAGTCATGATCATCTTCACCATTAAGCATGTGCCAACTTTCCAACAACAGTGAAATGGCAACGATGCGAAGCAGCACCTGAGCAAGATATTATGACTTGCAACACTGACTATCTATCAAACAATAGGCAATAGGATGTGTCCAAGGCAATATAGGGGCTGCAAGGAGTATAAATGGTGCACGGAAACTAAAGCATCGCAACACGGATATCAATAGATCAACCGGAAGAAGTAAAGACTATAAACACAAAATAGGAAGAAAGGGGGAGAATGCTCGCTTGGGAAACATAGCCGATGGTTAATATCCGAAGAACTTTTCGATACTCGCATCAAATCGACGGCCTAATCCGTGAAGAAGCAAAACACTAAAAGAAACACCGGATATACACTTTTTAATACTACGGCAGAAGATCCAACATGTTTATTATATGATGCATGACATGGCAAGGATGGGATGCAACTAGGAAATATTAAGGGGAACTGGGTCCCGACAAATAATTAGAAGGTTCAAGTTATTTAGATACCCTGCAATTTAACTGTTGGCTTAACAAGACAAAACATGGCATCGGTTCGCTACACGAATTTAAATAGAGCTAAATATAAGACTAGAATAGCCTGCATATGGTCTCCATATTTAATTTAGGTGATTCATCTAAATACTCCCAAACAACCACAATATATATGCGAGCATGAACAATTGATATGCAACAATTGATACTATCATATTATAAAAAATAGGGGTCTTGGTAAGGGGATCACATTAGGGTTTGGTGAACTCAGGTTACGAAGGTTCGACGAAGGGTTCGGGATTGGTCTCTAGGGTCTTCGAGGCTCCTCCTTCGGATTCCATGAAGGGGTACTTGAGGTCCCGACCATTGCCGATGGCGAAATTGGAAGTGGCGTCAGGGTCATCCAATAGCCACACAATGTTCCCTTGGTAACACTTGTCGGAGTCTTGCCGATCTTGCCGATCTCGTAGAAATTCTCGTTGTCTTCTCAGCACCAACACGGACACGAGCAGTACCACAACATCACCAACATCCTCACACCACACTATCTCCACATCGATAGATACCACCATGTGACAGAGATCCACGACCAATGCATTGTATGAACTCTAATGGCCAGAGCTACTGAGAAGGATGTGCAGGGCTGAGGGGAGGCACTAGCGCCCAGCACCTACTGCTGGAAGAGACGAGGTCACAGGGCTAGGAAACCGCTTCGCTGCGAGATGGATTTCACGGTCGGGGCCCTTCAGGCACGGCGATGGAAACAACACGGCATCGACAAGGGTCATTGACGGGTGTGTCACGGTAGCCAGAGCAAGGATGTCGAAGCAGGGCGAAGGGGAGCATGCGCGCGGCCGAAAAAGAGGATGCGAGGAGGCTTGATAGCGGCAGGCAAGGATGGTGCGACCAACAAGGAGGGTCAACAAAGGAAGGGAGGCGGGCTCGCCAGAGGAGGCCGCCATGGAGGATGGCTGACAATGCGGGTGCTGTCGACCCGACGGCTTGAGGTGAGCACGGAGGGTGGCGATTGCTCGGGATGCGGGGCACGAGGAGGACGCGACAACGTGGGAGTAGCCAGGAAGGAGGATACTAAGGCGGCGAAGAGGCGCTCAGGCTCAGGCGGCTACAGCCACGACACCACGCGGGGCGGAGCAGAGGTCGGGCCGACAAGGGAGGCGATAGTGGTGTGATCGATCCAGGGGAGCAGGACCCACTGTGAGGTAGGTGGCGTGCGACAGGAACAGGATGAGGTGGTGGGCCGCATGGGAGAGTTCAAGGGAGCATGGCAAAGGGCCAGGTGGAGATCACGAGGCGCGGGGTTGGCGAGGGGCGGCTCGGCGCGTCCGGTACCAGGTTGTTGGGGCCAGGAACGGGAGTGGTTCACGGGGTGGACGAGGTCACCTAGGAGTGTGAGGGATTCTGTGAGGCGGGCATGTTGGTCAGGCGAGTGGGGGTGGGGTGCCGTGTCGAGCGAGGCGGTTACATGCGGCAGGTGCAACACATGGGCGGTGTACCGCGGGGTTGTGGCGAGCGACAGTCGCGTGTGCGTGGCATGTTATTGCGGATAGGGTTTAGATGGTCTGGATAGTAGGTGGTCCAGTCGGTTGGGCCTCTGGCCTAACCATCTAGACGGCCTCCCCACACAAAAATGTTAATTTTATGTTGATAAAACAAAATGTTTAGAAAAATAGTTTTAGATAAATACTAGATCCGGGCGGACCTAGGGTTTAGATTTGAAATAAAGACAGGGATATTTAGGAAATAAAACTAGGCTTTTAGAAAAAAGTTTTAGGCAAACCATGCATTATGACATGAAGATGCTCAAATGCAATATGGAATGATGACATGAGCATGTGGCATCATGACATGAGCATGCGACATGATGATGCACAAAAACAAAACACAACAATTTTCTAATAGTGATTTTATCGGGGTGCCACACATGCAATGTCTCTAGTTGTGGATTAGGAAAGGAACAAACATGCAATGACTCTAGTGGTGGATTATGAAAAGGACACACATGCATTGACACTAGTGGATCCATGTGGTTTAGTAAAATAACACAAATGCAATGATACTAGTGGTGGTTTAGGAAAAGAACACACATGCAAAGACATGCAATGACACTAGTGGATCCATGTGGTTTAGGAAAGGAACACGCATGCAATGACACTGGTGGTGGTTAATAAAAATAACACACATGAAATGACTCTAGTTGTGGATCCATGTCGTTTAGTAAAATGACACTAGTGGTGGTTTATGAAAGGAACACACATGCAATGTCTCTAATTGTGGTTCCATGTGGTTTATGAAAAGAACAAACAAGCAATGACTATAGTTGTGCTTTATGAAAAGGCCACACATGCAATGACTTTGGTGGATCCAAGTGGTTTATGAAAGGAACACACATGCAATGACACTAGTGGTGGTTTAGGAAAGGAACACACATGCAATGACACTAGTGGTGGTTTAGGAAAGGAACACACATGTAATGACACTAGTGGTGGTGTAGGAAAAGAACACACATGCAAACGACTCTGGTGGATCCATGTGGTTTATGGAAAGAATACACATGCAATGAATCTAGTGGTGGTTTATGAAAAGAACAAACATGCAATGACTCTAGTTGTGGATCCATGTGGTTTATGGAAAGAACACACATGCAATAGACACTGGTGGATCCATGTGGTTTAGTATGAAACATGCATTTTCCATTTTTTAAAGGAACACACATGCCTACTCTCTCTATTGTCTATTTGAATCCCTTATTCTGTCTTGCCCTTAGTTTTTTGATACTACTTAGTTTTGCCCTCTATCTCGGTCACAAATCTCGCAAAATCCCAAACGTGTGCTCACTCTGGCTGCTACGCCCTGATTGGCTGACACAGATGTCACGCGGATCGTGCCCACCAACTGTTGATCCTCTGTGATTCAATGGGCAGGATAACCCCTCCCTGCTCCACATTTTTTGCAGGGTCTATCCATGCCACCTCTCTATCCATGCCACCGACACTTTACTTCCATAAACAAGTGAAAACCATCTCAAAAAATAAATAAAATAAATGATCATATTTCGAATAAGCTCTCGTCTTCTACTTCCGGATCGTCATCGTCTTCGTCAATGTCATGGTCCTTGCCATCCCTGCCGTCGGTGTCCTCCTATAATGACTCGACACTGCCCCCATCTTCGTATAAGCACACTATCTCCTTGCCGGAGTCGGAGTCCTCCTCCTCCTCTTCGTAGTCCCACGGGTCCACGTCACTCTCATCCACTTTTCCCTCCAACTGATCTATGAACGCCTCCTCATTGGCCAAGTCAGACTCGTCCAAATAGTTGTCTCCTCTCTTCTTCCTGGTCTTCCTCTCATTCCTCTTCTTGTCCATACCCGCCAGTGCAACACGCGCCCCCATCCTGGCTGCTCCTTAGCGCTCGTCCGTCGCTTCAGGTACCCCCACGCTCCTCCTGGCGCAGTCAGATATGACGTGCTGCCTTGGTAGGTGACTCACGAGCGCGAACGATGCCGCAAAGAGCAAGGGATGCAGGACGGTCAGTGTCTGGCTTGGATCTTCCATTTCCACGGCAAGGGGCCATCATGCTCGAGGAAATTGTTCGGAATGAGCGATGGTGGGTACACAGAGTTGGGTGCCGATCACATCAAGGGTACTGAACATAATTTGATCATTCAAAAAATGTAATATCTCGCGTACTGAACATAATTTTATCATAACAAAAGTGGCACCACGTATTTTAGACTCGTAAATATCCTGTGCATGCCTGTTGACATGGAGTTCAACGTGCGTTCAATCGACGTGTAGTTTGACGTGCCGACGTGATCGTGCAGCAGTTGGGTGTGTCATTGCCCCATCAACACTTGACACACGCACACGGGACGTGCACGCCGATGCCCGTGATTACCCCCTGCCCCACTCATTTTAAGGGTAAGGTCGCACTCCTTTTATTATATACTGGATTTTACACGGCGCCAAAGACCATTGAACTATCCATCACAATAAAGACAAGTCCCATCGATTCCCTATCACTGGCTTCATTGAGAAGGTAGATCGTATACGATTGTCTTGTATAATAGTAGTAGCACTACTGGACCACGGCATCTACTCTTTGACTCTTCTCCCACACTAATCACTATCTTCTTCCTCCTGCCGCCACCTCCCTCCCCCTTCAAACCATGGCTCCCCTGAGGAAAGGCCGGTCGACCATCCTCGCAGAGAAAAAGGAGAGAGCTCACTGCCAGGCAGTTCTTTCTCTACCATCCCCTCAAGCCCCCCTCTCACTGAGGCCTAATCTCCTCCAACAATGGCACCGAATGTTCTAGCAAATGAGGGATCCTCCCGGTACGGTCTTCTTGTTCTACTTCTTCTCAATCTCCTTCTCCATCATGATCTTATTCTGCTTCTTCTTGTTTTTCTTCTTATTCTTGCTCTTCCTCTTCTACGTATTACAGGGTGGCCGTGGAGCCAGAATTCACCGTGACGGAGGCGTTGCAGGACCCATTCGGTCCCGTTCCACGTCTTAGAGAGGTAACAAATCTCCACACTGTTATTTCTCTAAGTTGTAATGTGGATTTCTTAGATTGTGTCCGCCCCACATTGGTTTTTTTGCTAGTTGTATTAGTTTACATGATTATGACTAGATCCCTTGGTCTTTCCTTAATACCGCTATTCATAGATTCAATGGGGATTTTCTGATTATTATTAGTTTATCATGATTATGACTACATCTCTAGGACCATTTTTAATACTGTTGTCCATAGATTCAATGGTTTTATTTTTATTTTTATTAGTATTCACCTGGAACCTAGAGTGTAATTATAGAATTTCTATTTCAATTAACATGAACAATGCAATGATCGAAGGCCGAGTACCTTGACAAGGTGGCCACGATCAGTGCCAAGATTGACAACCAACAAGAGCTTGCATGCTCCCTCACCCAAGCTAATGAGAGCCTAGTCAAGAAATTATCTATGCAGAAGGATATCTCGCTAGTTTTAGCATGTGACATCGTGAGGCTACAGAAAGTGCTCGATCGTAACTTGAATAGGCAAGAACATGCCATCAATATAATCAACGAGCTCATGGATGAGAAGAAGAATCTCGAGAAAAGTTGCACCCTCCTGCAGGACAAAGTCACTGAGGCACTTAGAGGACGCGTCGAGGAAATCAAGGCTGCCATCCAAGCCTACCATGATAGGAACCGTTGCCTGGATGCAGTGAAAGAGATGAAGGAGGACATGAGCAGATGGATCACCGTACTCGAGGGTGTTGGGAAAGAGAACGAGGAGCTAAGGGCTTGTCTGGAGGCGTATCGTAACAATGCCCAAGTCTGATTCCCGTTAGAGGGGGCACAGATATCAGTTAGTGCTCCACTCTTTTTGTAATATTTAGGGTTCAGGGAGCAATGCCCAAGTCTGATTCCCATTATAGGGTGCAAGAAGAGAGAATCCTATGGCAACCCCTTATCTATCTGGACATGTGTAGGTGTTCATGTTCATGAATGGACACCATGCGCTCTTTCCATTATGTATCTGGTCATGGATTTCTGCATTATGACTTTTCCACTACTATTTGGTGACATGGCAAAAAAACCACAGCACACTAAACTGCAGATAAACCTTATTTGTCTTTGAAATTGAAATTATGACAGTGGCACTAGTCGATTCATAAAATGTTGATTAGTCCTAGATTGCTTCTTCCTTGAAATTATGTCAGTGTCACTAGTCGATTCAGTTAATTATGGAAACTAACCACCTTGCCCTAGTGAACTGAACAAACTATACTATATATTTTTGTTGCAGGGAAAGAGGTGAAAGCTCAACCAGGACCTGGCGACCTAGCTAAATGACAAGATATCTAGCCAAAGGGAGCAGCAAAATTCCTAGTAACTGGCCTTTGACCACCTACGCACTGAAGTCGTGGTCCTTTTTGACAAGTGCCGGAAACTAAAGGAGTTAAACGCCGACTGGGAGAAACTTCATAGGGAAGGTCGCACCTCGGCTAGTAAGCAGACAGAGATCATGAAAGGGATCATGAAGGAAAATCTTATGGTTATAGACCAACTTCTCAAATCTCTGACGGAGCACTAGAACCTGTGCATGCGCACGACAAAGTACTAAAGTAGTTGGCCGATCTTCGGGAGGAAAACAAGCAACTCCAGGCCAGGCTTTCTTGAACCCAACATATGTCTATTTAGTACTGAACTGCCTATTTTATCCTCTACAGTGGTGATTTTGTAAACGTGAACTTAACTCTATGCACGATATGTGTGTTCGTCTGAAATTAATTTGCTCGAGGATTGAGTTTGTCTTAGTTAAGAAAGTGCAACTACAAGTCTTACAGTTAACTAGTTTCAGGCATTGGGACAACATAAATTATTCATCTCGAATTTCCTTTATCCTCTGTAGTCTGTCCTTGTTCATCCTCGCGCGCCTTCTTCAGTTCCTTCAATAGATCCGAAATGCAGTACTCTAACTTATTCTTGTCTTCCCTAAGTTGATCCCTCTCCTTTTCTGCATTAATAATCAGCAACATATGACTATCCTGAAGCTTCTTTGCAGTTCCAACAACCAAGCTCGCATTGATTCTGTCACTTAGTTATGACTGCATTCTTGATTTCTTGTTCCAACTCCTTATTTCATACCGACAGCTTGTAATTTTTTCAGCTGCATCACAAGCATCTGTAAATCTCCTCAACCTTTCGAACTCATACATCTCCCATAACTGGGCCAAACATTTCTTAAGTGCATCTGGCCACTCAAGATCCACCCACTCTACTGCTTTACACACCGGGCCAACCTAAAAACACACACTATCGTGTTATGGACACACACGATACATTTTTCTTCATGTCACCATTGCACATAATATAAATAAACCGGATTTGTATATCCCAAAAACCTTCTCCTATTGTTACTGCCTTCGAATGCAACATATCTCCTCAGTTTTAGCCCATCGTCACATGGTACTTCTCCATCGAGATCTAGGCCCTCCCATTCGGAGTCATAAATTGTCCGTGGTACCTAGAAGTAAATGCAAAGCTAGAATTGAAAATGATTGCATGCACATATGGAGCTCAGATGGAGGGATTTACCAATGCCTAACCCTAGCCCGAGAAAACAGAGGAACTCCCATCGTGGAAGGAATACTCGATGTCAGAGAGAAGGCTGTCGCTGCTCGACTGGTCGTCCTCGTCGTTCTAGGATAGCATGGCGAATGCGTCTGCGTCAACATCGGTGAGGGGATAGAGAGATAGAGAGAGAGAGTGGTGGAAGTGAAGTGCGTCACCGCTGCAACAATGACTAAATTGGCATGTTACAATAGTTTAATGGATACCATGCCCTTTCCCTGGATTACTGGCTCCTTCCTAATAGGATTTCTCTTAATACATTCTGATTTCAAATATTAAACATGTACTCCGTCCATCCCAATTTCATTGCCTAAGGAAAACATACCAGTATATTACATCATCTACAGAAACAAAATCATGTCAACTACAAGGTACTTATGCATAACTTGTTTAGTCATGGTTTCACAAAACATTACATTAAAATCTCTCAACAAACATAATCACAGAAACAACTATATTACATCAACTCAAGAAAAAAATCATGTCAACTACAAGGTACTTATGCATCACTTGTCCAGTCATGGTTTCACAAAACATTACATTAAAATCTCTCAACAAACAAAATAACAGAAACAAGTACAGTGCATCATCTCAAGAAACATAATCATGTCAACTACAATGTATTTATGCATCACTTGTCTAGTCGTGGTTTCACAAAACATTACATTACAATCTCCCAACAAACATAATAACAGAAACAATTACAGTACGTCATCTCAAGAAACATAATCATGTCAACTACAATGTACTTATGTCTTATTACAACAATGATGATTTGAGTGAGTGACATGTCCGAAAATCTCAATAGCTCGCACAAAATTATATTGCAATCTCTCAACAAACATAATCACAAAAACACGATTTGAATGCAACAACAGTTAATGTTACAAATACAGGCAGGGAAACCCCGCGGTCCATATGACAAGCCTAGGGTAGCAGCTCTCATCAGATCTCATCAACGTTGACCACCTCATTCTGTTCAGCCACTACAGGGGCCTCTACATCCACTATAACATGTTCAACAACATCAGAAATGGTACCAAGGAAGAACACCTTCCTCGTTCGCTTCTTTCGTCACATAATCTGCATCAGATCTGTAGTATCCAAAACATCTATGAATTGCTGCTTCTTATGATGTCACCACCGGATTTGTGCCATCTGCTTAGGGCCAATACTGATTTCCTAACCGATCATCTCTCTCATTTCATCAAGAGTTATGTTTTTGGAATTGACAGTGATCTCCACAGTACATGACAAAACTGGCTTATTAACTACCTCATCAAGTTTTGCCATGTATGAATCCACCTCTAAGCGTATACTGAACTTATCTACATCAACATCTTTTGGTCCATAGTCTCTAAGAGCCAAAGCTCTAGCACCAAGATCTCCAACATCTACAGACATATCATCAATCATCGCTTCAACTTCCACCTTACGATCAGCTGCACAACACTCCTAAACCATCTCAAGCTCATGGGAGTGCTCAATTTGCTGATAGGTATCATTCATGTTGTGCCACACCAATTTTATCCTCTGTCTAGAATCCTAGGGAATCCTAGCATGAAGCATATCTACCAGCTGCGAAACAGACACAACCTCTTTGTAATTCACAAGCAGATGCACATCTTGCCCGAACACAACCCTCTCACAACCAAAATCTAGTTTTGTAGTATACTAGCGAACATGAACTGTGAACTCATATAGGTCCCTTGTATCAAAGTTGTTCCTAATTTGATTAAAAAGGGGAACTTTTTAGTTCATTCGATTCTATTATGCCATAAATAATCTACTTGTAAGATAAGGCACAAATAAAAAAATTCACCTCTCGCTCTTCTCCCGGGTTTTTTTCTTCGAGATCTGGGTGCCGCATCCGTGCACCGGAGCTGAACAATCTGCAGCCGGCCTTGATTTTCTCTTCAACCCGCTACTCGTGGGTATCTTGGGAATAGAATCCTTGCTGACCTCCTCACTAATCAGGGCTGAAGACCTTGCCGCTGCTTCACGTTGAGCCCTAGACTCTGGCCCCAGCGCACCCGAATCAGTCGATGACGTAGGTACAAACTTCGCCTTGCAAGACATGCTGGGCCACTACCGCCGAATTCAGTGTCGAGCGAGGGAGAAAAAAGGACCTCCGCCACCGGCAGATTTAGGGTCGGGGAAGGGAAGAAAAAGGACCACCGCCACCGCAGCCATATTCAGTGTTGGGAGTTAGGAAAGTACAGTAATGTATTTCCCCTACGACACGTGCATGGTGGCTAAGAAGAGAGACTGGTGAGGAAGGGGCACAACAGGAACT
The DNA here is from genome assembly GCA_023614405.1 of Avena insularis. Lineage (NCBI taxonomy): Eukaryota > Viridiplantae > Streptophyta > Magnoliopsida > Poales > Poaceae > Avena > Avena insularis. The sequence goes on from CM042688.1 coordinate 243,511,146, forward strand.
AGTGTCACGGAATATCTTAACTTAACAGGGGTGATTTGAAAATACTGGGTTTGTCCATCATTCACTCGAAACACCCCTCTCAGCAATTAGCGCCCCAACTTTTCAAATTGCGGTGATTAAAATCAATTCGGGTACCGCGATGCACTAGCGTCTCAACTTTCAGGCTGCAAAATGATACTCTCCGTGGCAAGGCCCGGCGCTACCGCCGCCCGGCTCAAGTGGTCCCAACAACCCATGTCCTTCAGCGTAGATGACCACGACGAGTCCACACGCTTGGTGGGAGTCATACCCACGGTGGCTCTCCCACCATCAGCGGCGTCACCATGGTCAAGACCCTCATGGACGGCGGAGCTGGCCTGAAAATTCTTTCGGAGGAGGCATTCCCTAGATGCTGGTTCCTATGGCCCTCCTAGCACCGGCGCTACCATTCACGGGTGTGACGAAATGTTGGACCATGCCCCTCGGGAAGGTGCAGCTTCCTGCCACGTCTGGCATGAGCGACAACTAACACACTGAGTTCATCACCTTCCATGTTAGCTGCACCGGGCTACCGTACAACGCCATCCTGGGTTACCCAGCCCTGGCAAAGTTCGTGGCCATCACCCATAGTGCCTACAATGTGATCAAGATGCCGAGCACCACGGGGCCTACCCTCACGGTTTGTTGCGATGAGGGGGAGGCTTTGCATTCCCTTAAACAAGTATAGAAGGGGGCGGCGACCACCCGCCCCGAGGATGGAGCGGAATCGGGGGAGCCCGAGGCAAGAAGGCGGTCCCCCTAGAGGGGGAAGTCACCTCCTCCATCAGTATGGTTGGGAAGAAAAAGCTAATATTCTCCCAAGACCACACGGCAACGAAGAAGGACCTGCTCGACCCTGCCATCTCGGGTGCCACCATCACCATAGGGGCGCACCTCGCGGCGGAAGAGGAGCAGGCGCTCATCGCCTTCCTGCGCGCTAACACGGAGATGTTCTCCTGGACTCCGTCGGACATGACCAGGGTGCCTTGGGAGGTGATAGAGCACCACCTGGCAGTGTGCCCAATGGCGTGCCCGGTGAAGCAAATGCTGACACGGCAATCAGTAGAGAAGCAGTAGTTCATATTGCTGAGATGGAGAAGCTGGTCAAGGCGTGTCTTGTCCGCGAGGTACTCCATGCCGTTTGGTTAACCAACCCGGTCGTGGTTCCAAAGACCACAGGAGGGGGCGCCCCTACATCGACTTCATCAACCTCAACAAGGCGTGCCCCAAGGACCCGTGCCCGATCCCTCGGATCAACCAGATAGTGAACTCAACGGCAGGATGTGACCTACCATGCTTCCTTGACGCATTCTCGGGTTACCACCAGCTCAATCGGCCTCAAGAACACTAGCGCCACCTTCTAGAGGCTGATGCGCATCGCCCTAGGCACGCATATGGGAAAGAATGCAGAGGCCTACATTGACAATATCGTGGTCAAGACCCGCGAGAAGGTCATGCTAGTAATGGACCTAACAAAAACCTTCAATAACTTACGCCGGGTGAACATCAAGCTCAACCCTGCTAAGTGTGTATTCAAGGTTACGTCCGGGAAGCTTCTCGTTTTCCTGGTATCACACTCGGGCATTGAGGTGAACTCGGACAAGGGACGAGCCATCGAGGAGATGCGGCCACCCAAGCGGCTCAATGACATGCAGTGCCTGGCGGGGTACCTAGCGGTCCTCTGAAGGTTCATTTCCATTCTAGGGAAGAAGGATCTGCCCTTCTTCAAGATCATGAAGAGGACTGGCATCTTTCGGTGGACTCTGGAGGCAAATGAAGCCTTCGAGGCCCTCAAGAGGTACCTCACCAGCCCCCCGGTCATGGTGGCACCGAGGGAGCATGATATCCTATTGATGTACCTCCCGGCTACCCCGTAGACAATGAGCGTTGTCCTCATCACCGAGAGAGGAGAGGAAGTTGTACGAAAGGCCTGACCCTCCACGCCTCGTGAGGGCTTGGGGGCTAGAGCTCCCATGGAGGGCGTTGGCGTGCCAAGGGATGCCCTCGGACATGAGGTATTGAAGCCCTGGGAGGAGGATGCCCACGAAGCCCCGACGAGGACCGTGGATCTAGTGCAGTGGCCGGTGTACTTTGTCAGCACGGTGCTTTGAGACGCCCAGGAGCGATATCCGATGCAGCTGAAATTCCTCTATGTGCTCCTCATGGCATCCCGAAAGCTTCGCCACTACTTCCAAGGCCACCCCACCAGGGTGGTCACGATGCCACAAGACGCATCGCAGAGTGGGCCATCGAGTTCCAAGCTTTTGAGTTGACGTTCAATACCACTCCCACCATCCGGGGGAGGGCCCTCGCGGAGTTCACTATGGAATGGACGGATCCCAGCGCCAGCAAGGATAGGGAGGAGATGTCCCAACTACCCGGGAAGCTAGACTCGGGACGTTGGGTAGTGAAGTTCGACAGGGCATTCAATGGTGACAGGGTGGGGGCAGCGGCGGTAGTCATGTCCCCGACGTGCGACAAGCTATACTATGTCGTGCAACTGCGGTTCAAGGAAGAGGCCAAGCGCTCCAACAACATCACCGAGTACGAGGGCCTAATCGCAGGGATCAAGGATGCCATCGCCCTCGGCATCAAGCGGGTCACAATACAGGAAGACTCCTTGCTCCTCGCCAACTTCTCAAACAAAAGCTACAAACCCAAAGATGAGCATATGGCAGCATACCTGGACGAAGTTTGGAGATTGGAAAAGCACTTCCTAGGCATGGACCTCCTCCACATTCTGCGGGGGGAAAACCAGGAGGCCGATGAGATTTCCAAACGCTCGTCCCGTCAGGAGCCGCAACAACCAGGAGTCTTCAAGGAAAGACTCTTAGAACCGTTGGCTACCCCACCAAGCAAGGGCCAGGGCAGCCCTCGTGAGGGCCCCCACCACCCCCCTCGAGAGGCGCCCTCAAGTGACCGCCTCGTCCTGGCGTTGGCCACTAAAGAGACAAACTAGATCTCCGAGATCAAGGCTTACCTAAGGGACGACACCGTACCAGATAACAAAGACATGGCGGAGTGCCTCGTCCGCCGGGCTAAGAAGCACTACATTGTGGATGGGGAGCTCTATTGCTGCAGACCAACTGGTGTGGCCCAGTGGTGCATCCCAGCCAAGGAGGGCCATGAACTATTGGCCGACATCCATGCCGGGGAATGTTGCCACCACTCCTCGGAGTGCACCCTCGCGGTGAAGACTTTCTGTTGCATTTTTTACTAGCTCACGGTGCTTGATGATGCCATAGAGATTGTCAAGTCATGCGAAGTCTACCAATTCCGCGCGAAGCAGATTCATCGACCCACTCAGCAGCTACAAACCATCCCACTCTCGTGGGCGTTTGCAGTCTAGGGGCTGGACATCCTGGGGACTTTCCCTAAGGCTCCTAGGGGCTACCAGTATCTCTACATCGCCATCGACAAATTCACCAAGTGGGCAGAGGTTGAGCCAGTCAGAACCATCCCCACGGGATCAGCAGTCAAATTCGTCAGCAGCCTGGTGTGCCGTTTTGGTGTGCCAAATCACATCATCACCGACAACGGCAGCTCGTTCACGAGTGGGAAGTTCAAATATTATTGCAAAGACATTGGGACCAAGATATCCTATGCCTCTGTCGCCCATCCATGCAGTAACGGGCAGGCCGAGCGGGCCAATGTAGAGGTGTTGAGGGGCCTTAAGACAAGGAGCTTTCGCTGCAAGATTAAGGAGTGCTGCCATGGCTGGATCGACGCACTCCCAGGTGTGCTATGGTCCATCCGTACCACTGCGACCAAGATGACTGGCGAGACCCCGTTCTTCCTTGTCTATGGAATTGAAGCTATTTATCCTAGTTGAGCTGAAGCACGGGTCCCTGCGGGTCCTAGTCTTCAATGAGGCGGCACAGGAGGAGCTCCGGCAATAAGACCTCGTCCTCCAAGAGGAGGCCCACCACAAGGTCAACATCCGGGAAGCCAGGTACCAATAGGCGCTACGCCGCTGCCACTGCCGCAACTACAAACCCGTACTTTGGAGGTAGGGGACCTTATCCTCTGACAGTTTCTCCTTCGTGAGGTCCTCCACAATCTCTCCCTGGTGTGGGATGGACCCTTTTGGGTCTCCCATGTCTCAAGACCAGGAGCGTTCAGACTAGAGACAGAAGAAGGGGTGCCAATCCCAGATGCATGGAACATCCAGCACCTCCGTAAGTTCTACCCCTGAGCCCCACCGGAGCCGGCATCCAACTTTGATTTTGTTCCCCCTTTTCCTTCACATTGTTTCGGTTTCCCCCTATTCTCCTTTTCTGCAATCTGAAAGACTTGAGAGCAGCTGACGCTTTTCTGGTGTTCTGCGCTATGGTTTTCACTACTTCTTTGTTTTTCTATGGTGCTATTCCCTCGTGCGAGTTGTGTGAGCGGGGTCTAGGCACGGTGCATGGCATCGGCGCCACCCTCGGTCGACATTGAGACCTAAGTGTCGAGCTCTGACTAACGGACTAGCTCCAGCGGCAAGTCATCTCACCCACGGTTCTCGGTGCTCGATAATCCTCACAAGGCACGCATGGAGAAAGCATTCACCATGCGAAACCCTCCTCCAGCGGCAAGTCACCATCCTCCAAGGTGGCCATAGTGGCAGCCGGTCACACGACCGAGGCATAATCCACATCAGGAGCAAGTTGTAGGAGGTTGGTGAAGATCTCTCTCGCCATGACGCCTAGCATCGCTTGGCATTCCTGGGTGATGAAACCATCTAGGCCATGCATCACCCCTCCAGAGGTGTGAGGATCATGCGGGTAAGATCAAGGAATGCCTCTTCCTTGTACCCAGTGGACAGGTCGGGAACACGGAAGCCCTCTATGCCAAGGGCGGGGAGAATAGCCAAGCCCTGCCAACGGTCACTCTCCTCGTAGACCCTGGCAGCGGCGACATCATCTTTCTTCAAGGACGCTACCTCGCTCTTGAGGTCCTCGACCTAACGGAGCGAGGCGTCACGGCAATTCCCCGCAGCCTCCAGGTCCTGGTGCAGCTGAGATTTTACCTCCCGCTCCTTTATCAGGGAGCCTCGCACCTTCTCCAACTTGGTGTTAGCATCATAGAGCTGGCCGTCGAGCTTGAGCCGGTGCTTGGCCATGGCCGCCTCCCACAAAGAAATGGATCCTTCACATATAGCAAAGCCTTACTCCTGAGAAGAAGCACGTGCCTACGCATCGGCGATAACCTATGTCGCCCGTGCCGAGGCATCCTGAAGTGTCATCACCTTTGAGAGGTGGGCCTTCTCTTTCTCCGCAACTTCTGTCCGCTGGGCCTTGCTGAGCCGGTCCTAGTCCAGCACGAGCTAGAGATCCTCCCTCATGGCGTCCGCTAGGAACCAGTCCAGTTCCACTCGACCTCCAGAGATGAGCCTCCCTAGGCATTCGAACCAGCCGAATCTCGGGAGCTCCGAGGTGGCCAACACCAGTGCGTGGGACTCAGCGGGACCAGCTACGGAGGCCGTCCGTGCCTCGGGGTGAGCATTGGGGACTAGAGTTAGAAGGAGCGGGAGGTGCCAAGGCTGGCCCGCTGGCTCCGCCCTTAACAGAGCCGTCAACTTAAGGGGCCACCAGGATAACCTGACGCAAGTACGTGGCCTTGACCACGGCGGTGGGAGCCCTCCTCCTGGGATGCTTGAGGGATGGTAGCGTCAGCCACGGGGCGATGCCCCGTGCAACTCCCTCCGTGAGGGCGGTGGAAGCCAAGGGGCTACTCTACTTTGGGGATCACCCCGCCTCACTGCCCGCCGGCACAACGACTTCCCTTGCCTCGGGGACCTTCGATGGGGCAGACTCGTCCTCAGAGCGGGCCGGGAGGTCGCTGCTGCAAGTAGCCGGGCGGGCTTTCCCCGAGTAGGTCTGTTTCACCTGCCTCTTTCGGGGGGATCGCCACTGCCAGCCACTCGATAGTGCAATCAGGAAAAAGCAATCAATAAGGAGAGGTAGGACTTCGGCCTAGGGTCAGTCGAGCTTTGCCTGGGAATACCAGCAGACAGGAGCTGGGAGCCCCAAGTCCCTCTACTCACACTAGGTGGCATGAAGGCCTTGGCCGACCCCGAGGCACCGCTCCTGCTCGCATCGGTCTCGCGAGGCGAAGTCACCTCCCCTCTAGCACCCTCGGGGGGTGGGCAACCGGGTGCATTTCCGATAGCTCGCCTCCTGAGGACCGGACCCGTTGGCCCTGCTCTTAGCCTCGGTGGTCTCTCCGGAGGCAACACGATGGCCTCATTCCTCAGGACCGGGAGACACCGGGCCTAGAGGATTTTCTGGCTTCCCTTTGTGCCTAGCAGGGAGGATCCCCCATTCATCGAACTGAGGAAGGGATGCATGTATCTCGGCCTTCCCAGGGTTGAGCCAGACAAGGAGACCCCCGCCGGAAGTTCCGACGTGGTGGAGGTGTGGAGAAGCTCATGAAGGAACCTCCCCATGATGAAATCGTCGGTGATGTTGTCCCCCAAGAATATGTGGTCTTCCTCGTCTAGGTGCTGAAGGTCCTTCGGTGCTTCTACAACAGGGCGATGCGGTGACAGAGGAACTCCATGGCAACCAGGGGCCGGTAAAGCCCTAGGAATTGAGCTTCTCAACACACGCGTCCAAGGCCCCGACCTTGTCCTCCTCCAATTTAGCCGCGGACCACCGACTGTGGACCTTTTCAGCTAGGGAGGTGGGAAGATGGAGTCGCGGGTCATCTTCCAGGATGTCCATGAAGATCCAATGCTTTCACAAGTCCTCCACCCGCTTCGACCAGCCCATAGGGAATCCGAAGGATTCTTCCTTTCCAAAGCAAATGCAGCTGACGCTGTGAGAAGTGGAGCTGAGGTGAAGGGTATATATACGCCATAGCAGCGCCACAGAGGGCTTCACCCCGACAAACATATTGCACAAGAAGGAAGATATGGACAGGGTAGTGACGGAATTTGGATGTAGGTGCAAGGCGGAGATCTGGCAGTGCTCCAGGACCGCCATAAATAAGGGAGAAAATAGGAGAACCAGGCCTACGAGGAAGGTATGGCAGAAGAAGGGCCATATAGAACCGAAAAGACTCACCAGATCTGCGGAGCTAGGACAAGCCTTGGTCACCACCAACTCATTCCAGTCTGAGGCAAGATGTGAACGGAATCTGTCGATCCCCGAATCCAAGCGCGTGGTGGAGGGGATCAACCCCTCACCGGTCTCCTCCTCTTTGTCCTATACCCAAGAGGACTCGACAGGGGTAGGCCTCGTATTGGTAGTAGAGGTTGCTAGGTAGGACATTTCGTGTTGGCAATATCAGAGACAGGGCGGTGGAGGACGTAAAAGTGGAGGTGGCTCGGTGGTTGGAAGTGAGGATACCTGGCGAGCAAGGGAACAACCCTTTAAGGGCGGTCCTCACCGTGGTGGACCCGAGTCCCCTAGCGATGCCACGTGGACCTGCAAGCACAGTACCCGAGGAGCAGGCACGGCGCACGTCCTGATGGCTCCAGCCGACTGTTGGGTTGCCCAACCCTGCACTCCAAAGGGAAGCATGCGAGCCGCGTGCCCGAGGGCTACTGTCGGACCAAGGGCACCAGGGGTACCCTGAGTCCCTAATCAGCTGGTCCCTTAGGCGGTTCTTCCAGATGTCTCGCGAGGGTCTCGGGAGGAGCCCCCTCGTGAGGGACGAAGGCGAATGAGTTTGGGTGAAAGAGGCAACAAACAGGGCGAGGGCGGACCATAGGATGCTTTGCCCCGCTACGCTACAAAGGGTCTCAGGTGGTCAAAGGTGCCCCTGATAAATGGCCCAACAGTTGGGACGGTGTCTCCCCATTTCGGTGCAAGGGGAGCCAGAGGCGATGCGTCCCGCAGGAGCAGACATCATCCATGACCGAAGGCATGAGGAGGACGGGAGCCTCTGAAGCTATATAGGCTAGGTCCAGGGAAAGTAGTCGAGTAGACCGAGTCTTCAGTAAGCAGCAGCAGGGTGACCCTTCCCCAGGGTCTCCTTCTACCTAAGAGGGGGTCGATTCCCAGAACTTGTAACCCTAGACATTGGTTCTCCATTGTACCCTCACAAAGCACTGCAAGCAATACAACCAAGCAGGGGTAGGGGATTTACCTCCTCATGAAGGTCCCAAACCTGGGTTAAAATACCCCGTGTCAACCTCTCTGTTGTGTGCATGCACCGTCGCCTTTGCCATTGCAAAGAAGCTCAGAACGCATGATTCATCCCCCTCTCGAACCCAGGGCTCGTTGGACCCCTGTTCCTTAAGGGGACACATGTCCTACAGTCCTTTCTTTCTCTCGCAGACCAGAGCACCGTGCTCCTTCCCGCCTTTGGACCAAATGCTTTAGTGCCCCTAAATGCCTTGCTGGCCGTGAGGCCGAGGCTTTCCTCGAGCTTACAAGGAGAATCCTCGCCCTCCTGGGTAAGGCCGCGTGAGGATTGAATGATTTCATCGCAGGCGAGTGCCAGGAGGTGCTGAGCATCGTGGGGACGACTCTCTTTTCCAACCTCCTATAGCTGGCACCTGAATGCTCGGATTGTGCGACCAACGGAGCCTCTACAATTTGCAACTTCGGAGGTCATGGCTGCGCTCTAGGAGAAGGTTGTCGAGCTCATGGACAGACCGATCCTGGAGTTTCCCGCAAGGTAGATGACGAGAAGGATGGCGTGGCGAGTGGCTTAGGAAGCTTTGCCGCTGATGATGAGGATGCCGATGATTCGGGCACCGATGACCCAGCCGCGTTGCCCAAAGTTGGCGTGCCAAATACTCACAGGATCTTTTTCGGCATGAATTCAACTTTATGTTTCAATACAAAATATCAGGCTAACGCCCGTCAAGTTGGCCCCCTGTCAGTTTTTGCTATTATGTCGCCGCCATCATGGCTGCCATGTAGGCTTGCAGCATTGGCGCCTGCATCCTTTACGCGTTTTCTTCTTCCCTGCAGCGGCAATCTGTGCTCACGGCCATGTCACAGAGCAGGGACATGGACGAACCTGCTCGGATCCGCTCTCCTCCCCATCATGAATCAGAGATTTCCCTCACCATGGCCACACCCATGCCGGCATACTCACGGTCGATGATGTCGGCAGTGAGTCTAGCCATGACGGCTTTCCCCGTATCGTCATCCAGGTACATCCACAAATGATGGAGATCGACATGATTGACGACATGAACGAGGAGATCTTGCTCTAGCTTCGGAGTGTCGTTCTTGATGTCGACGCTGGCAAAGTAGATCTCCCTCATGCGTAGGAACTCGCGAAGCTCCAGGCATACATAGTTCGTCTTTCATACCTGGTATAGGAGGTAGTGGTTGCGCATGGACAGCTGCAACAGCGCCGCCCTCTTCCTATCTTCGGTATGCTCGAGGTCAAGGCCGACGATCTTGTACCTATCCATCGGCTCCTGTAGCCACCGCTCGTACATTGCGATGACCTTACCGATCTCCACTGACGCATTTGTGTGGATGACCGTCAACTCGGTGGTGCCATGGGCGGTGATGGTGTACTCATCGGTGAAGTTGCTCCCATCACCGAACACACTGTAATAAGCGTCCATGGCAACAGCTAATGTGGCGGCAGTGGCCTAGCATCGGTAACGGTGGCTGGGACTAGGCGTGGCGGTGGAGTGATCTATTGCGGTGGTATGGCGCGGCAGAGGCGGTGCCTCTGGTAGCGTTGATGGTTCTTGCGGTGGTTGCGGCAGCGGCAGAAGGAGTTGGGGATTTTTGCACAGTGCTGTGCTATGGAGACGGAAGGCGATGCATAAAAGGGGTGTGCATGCGTTGTAAATTGCATTTACCAATATTCCCGTCATACCCAAGTGGAAGCAAGTTTGACCAGGCGAGCACTGTTGGTTTCCAATCCTAGCGATTAAATTCGGCATACGTGCCGATGGGCGATGGGACGGGTGTGCGATGTGGCTTTGGCGTGGCAGAGACCGGTCATGGAGACAACCGTCCCGTTGCCGATCTGTAGCAGGTGCGCGGTGCTGACACGATGTAATGTGACAGGACAAAAGGAAGTGTACAACTATTTGTGATTATTATTCCCAGGAAGTTTAAGGGAAGTGTAAGCATATACGGGGACCAAGCATCCCAACACTCCGGGCAGCCGCCCAGCCGCTCAGGCCTGCCGATTGCACAAAGCTTGCAATTTCCTTTCTTTAATTTGGTGATTTTGTCCAGAATTTGCCAAATTGAAGCTCGTGTTCCCATGCTTCTAGAAGTTTCTGGGTAGGCCACTGGTGTAATCATGCACAATCAAGAAACTTTCTAAAACACATGTCGGTGGAAAAGCATGAGGTTTCAATGCACCACATAGTTTAAGGTTCTGGAAACGGTAAGAGAATTAGACATTATTAGTGGTCAGGCTAGCACAGTGATGGGTTGGTCGGCTAGAAGTTGCTGATTCTTAAGGGGACACCAGGCCGGTCTTGACATACTCCCTCAGGAATTTTCCATAAGCAGCGTGCTTAGTCTTGGTCGTTGATGAGTGCATATTTGCATCATGTTTTACATTGTAGATGTAGGATTATGGTATTTTATGTCGTTCGCACGCACATTTTATGTCTATTTTCACCTATATCAGGACAGATGCTAGATCCAATGGATACAATTATTGAAGCAGTTGTACTGTGGAGAAAAGGAGTAAAAACAACGTAAATCGCTTATTTGGGAAATATTAATAATACCAAAAGAAAACCAGAAGCAAACAAAGGAGACAGAGAGCGTAACGACCAACTATATGGCGGGCGAATTTTCTCCACCCGTATAGCTCCAACCGTATAGCTGGCGCCACCTCCGCCTCGTCAAATAGTTTCACCCCGTGCAATTGGTTCGAGGAGACGACATACAAAACACCCATAAATCGTAGAAACCTCACCTCCGGAAGGCATCTGGAGGGGGAACTCATCCGCTAGGGATCCATCTTCCCCCTGCGCAGATCTAGGAGGCTAAGGTATTGATCTTCATCATCCACCACTACATCACAACCACCTTCATCCATCCCATCTGCATCTTGTCTATATCTTGTTGTAATTCCTATACTCGTTGTGGATTTAAACAAGTACTATTCAACTATGATTGTTTCCATTATCATTGCCATGATGTTGATTGCGTCCATGTCTGAGTAGATCATTAGTTCTTGGGGAGATGGATAAACCCTAGTATGAGATTGAAATAAGATAAAGTTTATTATGATATTCATCGCTATGACCATGTGTTAGATTCTCTACATTTGATGTTGAGAGAAGATGACCTCTCAATATTTGCCTCTCATGGAGACTTGATAGAGGGAACTACTTGTTGGTAGACGGAGGCGTGCTAGCACTTATAATGAGTATAAAGCTGTTAACAATCCTTACGTATCAACTTGGGAAATCAAGGAAACTCACGGAACACTATCCATGCCATGGGATACGTCCTATGGGATTATGTCCCTTAATAGCACAATAATTCGATTGATGTCGATTGCTGACTGCTGTGGTTATGAGGATAATGTGAGCAGCGGTTGTTGCCTATTCGTCCACATTCGGAGTTCCTCCCACGCATACACAGTTAAGAATGTTCATGATGATAATCTTTATCTTAGATCTTTAGAATACTAGTGGTGTATCCGCTACTCCCTGAGAACGCTTTTTCCCTATTGCAGTTCCAATCTTTCTTTACATACGCGATACTTACTTTCTGTATTAACTTACTTTGCTTTAGTTTATTATTGCTCTTATACCCAAAACCAAAAACACATTTTACACATTACTCGCATTTTATCTTGTTACTTAGAACTTTATCTAGCATTTCTATAGCATATTTATTTCAAGAATTATTAGACTTCAGACTCCTGCTCCCTGTGGGATCGATATGTTTATTTCGAAACTAGCTACAAGTAATCTATGCACTTGCATTCATCAAGCTATTTTCTGGCGCCGTTGCCGGGGAGCTAAGCGCTGTAGGTATTTAATTTTTTCTAATTTATTTTTTTCTTGCTAAATTTTGTTTTGAGTTACAGGTTTCCACCAACACGATGGAGTTTGAGCATATGACTAGTGCTAACCCACTCAACCACTTTGGGAAGCCCTATGATATTTATAAAAGAGACAACTCCAATGAGAAGACAAGGGGGTTTGAAATAAATCCTCTACTACTTAGTATTCTACATACAAAGCAATTTACTGGAGATGAATAAGATCATGATCCATATGAGCATATTGCATGTTTTAAAGATATATGTGGCACTTTTCTACTGACGCGATATACTGCCGATGAGGTAAGGGTTAAAAATTTTAGTCAAAGTTTGACAAGTACAGCTCTCTCATGGTATAGATCTCTACCACCTGAAGCCACTACTACTTGTACAGATCTCTCATGATAATTTAGCTTGTGAATTTCTATCAAAATATTATCCATTATCAAAATCTTTTGGAATCAAGCGACTTATAATGACCTGGAAGAATCGTTCTAATGAAGGACTAGTAAGAGCTTATATTAGATTTAAAGATTTACTATGACTATGTCCTCATCATGGGTTGCCTGAATGGTATTTACTACATATCTTTTATGATGGTTTAATTGAACCTAATAAAATTGAACTAGACTCTTTCGTGGAAGGAGCCTTTATGAATCTTCCTATACCTAAAGCTTGGGCTTTACTTAATAGAATTCATGACCATAGAGTTTCATGGAATTTTGGTCTAGGAAGTGAAGGAGGCGTATAAATAGAGCATGATTGTATTCATGATTATAATAAAAAAGGCCATGTGAAATAATTGTCTAAAGAACTTTATCTGGATTCAGATCGTGTGTTGAAAGTTGTTAAAGCTTTTACAAAACATATTAAAGCTCCAAAGGAGGGTCCAGTCAAGTATGATCCACCACCTGAACCAAAGAAGAAAAGAGAAGATAAAGCAACACTTGCCTCCGTAGAACCAATATATGAAGTGCCTTTCCCTAACACTGCACAAAAGCATATTTTTGAATATGAACAGGTCAAAGCAATACAGGAAAAGAGGGAAGAGGAAAGCGTGCCAGAAGTCAAGGAACATCTGAAGGAAAACAAAGATGAAGAGGTAACCAAGGAAGCAATTATGGCTATGTACTCACACTGTAACATAGTTGAACTTGATGTAGAGACTTCCATATTGGTTGAAGGTAAAACAAAGTTAAAAGATGTGGGTAAGCCTATTCTTCCCTGCATATTTAAAGAAACCCCTCATTACGGTTTATGTGATCTTGGCACCAAAGTTAATGTTATTTCTTATGATTTCTACCTAGAAATAAAAGAAGAAATAGAATCAGGTACAATTGAGAATACTGGTATAACAGTTATGTTAGCCAATAAAAATCTTACAATTCCAAAGGGAGTAGTTGACAATGCAACTATCACAAGTGGCAACAAAAAATTTCCTATCGATTTTGTAGTTGTTGATATGCCAGCTGACACTTTATGCGCTATTATATTTGGAAGAACCTTTTTGGGTGATATAGGTGCCTATATTAACTTCAAGACGGATATTGTGACTCTTAAGCTTGGGGGAACGGAAAATAAATTCCATTTTTCCAAATTTGAATACAAGCCTCCATAAGCACAAGAATAGGAGAAAGAGACAACCATTAAGGAAATGGCAGCTCTTTTCTCTGGTAATGGAGAAGAAGAAATAAATGAAAATCCAAATCACGAAGAAATAGTTATGAATGATAAGTCCTTGGAAGAACAAGAAGATGAATTTGATTTGGGACCTCCAACTAATGAGGCTTTTGAAGAGCCAGAAAAGAGAGGGGACGAGGAACTACCACCCCTAGAGTTGAAGACTACCGGATAATCTCAAATACAGGTTTTTAGATGATATCAATAAATTTCCTGTTATTATTAGTGCTAAACTTTCAATAGTAGAAGAAGAAGAACTCATGAGGATACTTAAGGAGCATCGCCAAGCCTTTGGGTACTCAATGGATGACTTGAAGGGTATTAGCCCCATGATAGTCGTCCATCGAATATTCATCGAAGAAGGTGCTAAACCAGTTGCGGAATTTAATAAACGATTGAAGCCTGAAATGAAAGAAGTGGTGAGAAAAGAAATTGTACGCCTACTGGACGCAGGTATAATTTATCCTGTTAAAGAGAGTGATTGGGTAAGTCCTGTTCATTGTGTTCCTAAGAAGGGCGGTTTTACTATTGTTCGTAATGAAAACAATGAACTAATACCTACTAGAACTGTTGTTGGGCACAGGATGTGCATAGATTTCAAGAAATTGAATAAAGAAACTAGGAAAGATCACTATCCGTTACCGTTCATAGATCGAAGTTTAGAAAGGTTAGCAAACCATACTCATTTTTGTTACTTGGACGGATATTCTGGGTTCTCTCAAATAGTTGTTCATCTGGATGACCAACTTAAAACAACTTTCATAAGTCCGTATGGATTACATGCTTACCAACGTATGCCTTTTGGTCTATGTAATGCCCCAGCTACTTTTGAACGATGTATGACTGCTATTTTTGATGATTTCTTAGAACTTATAATGGAAGTATTTATGGATGACTTTTCTGTCTATGGATCTTCATTTACTAGTTGCTTGGATAATCTCAAGAAAGTTTTACAGCGTTGTGAAGAAACAAATCTCGTTCTAAATTGGGAGAAGTGCCACTTTATGGTCAAAGAAGGTATAGTCTTGGGACATAAAGTATCAGGTAAGGGAATTGAAGTGGATAGAGCTAAGGTTGAAGCAATAGAGAGAATATCACCACCTAGGGATATTAAAGGTATAAGAAGTTTTCTTGGTCATGTGGGTTTTTACAGAAGGTTCATTAGAAATTTCTCAGGGATATCTAAACCTTTGACTAACCTCTTGCAAAAGGGAATAAGATTTAATTTTGATGATAAGTGTCTTGAAGCATTTGATAAACTTAATAATGCTCTAACTCGTTCTCCCACCATTAAACCACCTATTTGGGATACAACCTTTGATTTAATATGTGAAGCTAGCAATGATGTTGTAGGAGTGACTCTTGGACAACATATTAGTCGAAGATTTAATATTATACATCATGCTAGTAGAACTCTCAATGGTGCCCAAAAGAATTACCCTAAGGAAGAAAAGGAACTGTTTGTTGTATTTTTCTCTTGTGATAAATTTCGTTCTTATATAGTTGATGCAAAGGTGAGAGTTCAAACGGATCATGATGGCTTAAAAGAACTCCTTGAGAGGAAAGAACATAAGCCAAGACTGATCCATTGGATTCTTTCACTTCAAGAATTTGAGTTGCAGATTATGCAGAGGCAAGAAATAAAGATGTTAGATGAAGTGTCCATGTTTTCCCAGGAGGACACCAATCTTATTGCGAGGAACTTTAGTCCTGGTGATTTTCGTTTACGAGAATTATTTGATGAACCAAAGTGAAATCCTCCAAGAGAGAAGGAGTCCTTGTTGTGGGAGGAACTTTTCATCCCCGGTTAAGCAAGTGGTAAGTGCAAGGTAAGTGTTCTTACCCAAATAAGTTATTTATTTTCACAAATTTTACTCTTGAAATCTTTATTTTCGAATTCCTTGTGTTTTTCTGAAGTTTTAGAGGGTTTTTACCAACTATACGGGCGGAGCTATACGACCAGAGCTGGAGCTCCCGCCGTATAGTTGGTCGTTAAACTCTCTATATCATCTTCATGAAATTATTTTCGATATCTGAGCCTATACAGTCGCAACTATACGACCGGAGCAAAATTTCCGGCCGTATAGTTGATCGTTAAACTCTCAGATGGTTTTGCTTTTTTGGTGCCTATATCTATACGGTCGCAACTATACGACCGGAGCAAAAATTCCGGCCGTATAGTTGGTCGTTAAACTCCCAGGAACTTTTGATTTTTGATGTTTGATACTATATGGTTGCAACTATACGACCGGAGAAAAAATTCCAGCCGTATAGTTGGTCGTTAAACTCTCAGACACTTTTCATTCGATCTTTCTTTTCACCCCTAAAAAACGTTATTATCGGTTCCAAGTCGTGATTTAATCGACCTGGACTCGAGATATTTGGAAATATCTACCCGGAACCAACTATATAGCCGGACCTATACGGGCCGCGCCCATATAGTTGGTCATTACGCGGCAGGTTACTTCCAAATCCGTGATTTCTTTTTCTGTTCCAGTTGGATTCTTTTCATGGACGACAATTTGGTGTTTCTCGCGATTTTTACCTACCTCTGACCCCTCTTATATTTTGTCATTTCCTATCTCTCTAATCGCAATCTACAGAAACCAATCTAGCGATGTGCTATCCCTCCCCAGGACGTGGTAAACCCATGGGGCTCATTCCTCCTTCCAGGGACCGTTCTAGCAGCCTGTCCGTGGAGGACAATGATGAGGAGGTGGAGAGGTTCAGCCCGTGGTACAAGGAGTACTTCGAGCCAAGCTACTTCAACAACGATTTTGATGGCGATGATGACATAGTTGACATCTACATCCGCCGTGACATCTACGATTCACCGGGGACCAATTGGGTGGCGATGAAGAAAGCTCAGCAAGAGAGAGAAGATTGCAAGCCACATGGAAAAGGGCGTGTGGAGACGGTCAAGTTCGTCACCACAGATGCAAGGCCGCACAAGCGTAAGGAATTATCTAATATTGGTGCAGGTGCTAGCAAGGAAGGGGAGGTTCCACTCTCGAGGCCAACCATTGGTGCTTGTATGAAGGTTAAACCTCAAGAGGAGTGGAGGTACGTTTTCCACTTCCCCGATCCATCAATTATGGATGAGGAAGAAGAAGATGTCCCCAGGACCAAGGATCGCATGCAGGCACTAGAGATATATATTAGAAATAGGAGCTACTCCATCGCGTCGAAGTCTGTCACCATCTCAATGAGATGGACAAGAAGGAAGACCTCTTTACCTTGGTGGCCAAGCGCGCTGATAGAGTGGATACTCTGCAATCTGATCTATGTAGGTGCTATAGCCGCATACCTACTATAGAGGATACCAACAATAAGCTACGCACCGTGGTGTTACATTCCATGGCGCCCCAGTGATCTACAACAATCATGGTATCAAATAATCGCAACGGATTATTTGATTCTGTAACATCCCAAAACTTCAATCCAAGCTTATCAAGATCCAAATCTTCAAATGTAGGGTTAACAAAAACTTTTCCAAATTAAAAATGAAAGAATTCATGTGTATGTGCATTTAATTTAGGAATTGATTTGAATTGCCATGGTTCTGTGATTCTTTGCTTGTAAAATGTTTCTTAGGTGAAATAAACATCATCTACATCATTCCCAAACTTTTCCCAAGAAGAACAACTCAAAATGAATAATTGAAGTGAATGGTCATTTTGGCCAAATTAACTATCATGCCTACTTTGGCTTTTCCTAGTACTCAAAACCTAACAGAAACATGTGTGGATCTTTACACCCCTTGATAGTACACATAATGAGGTACCAAGGCCCACTTTGTGATCTGCTAACAACATTCAAATGCTAATTTTAAATGACAGTTTAAAATTGACTCTATTTCATATGGGGAGATCCTACTATTTCAAAAACCACTCAAACAAGATCAATTTTCAAAACCCAAGCAACCACAGAGTCTCGAGCTTATGCCTAGCAAACCCACCAAAAATCTTTTCAAAATTCAAAAGTTTATTTCTTGAGGCCATTTAATCAAACACTTGGCAGGCAGGGTTAAACTCTAAACCATAGCTCACTGTTTTGAACAGGGTTTTGCCCCCATTTGATCTCCATTTAATCCTTTGGTCCCCTCATGATCTAACCATACCATTAGCACCCCTCCCCCTTGTCCCTAGCCACAGTGTCGTTCCACCCCGAGCACTAGCTCGCCGGCCGACCATGCACTCGCCCCAGCAGACCACCTCCCTCTCTCTCGCCATGTCTAGGAGATAGCCAGGACCTGACCGCCACCCTCTGTCCCTTCCCCGAGCCAATCCCAGCAGTGGACCACCGAGGAGAGCCCGCGCCCAGTGCCACCGAGCCATGCCGAGCACGCGCCAGAGCGCCGCACCCGGCACGCGTGCACAAGCCGCCGCTCGACCGCAGCCCGCGCCCACCGCTCCGCCACGACCCAGGGAACACGACGGACATGCCTGTTCGCCGCCCAACGCACCACACCCACCGCTCGCCGTGGACACCGCCGCCTCTGCCGCTCAGAGCGCCAGCTGCCCCCGACCGCATACCACAGCCCCTTGTAGGGGTTCGTAGCATGGAAAACAAAAATTTTCTATCGCATACAAACAAACAAGCCAAGATCTATCTACTAGATTGCAGCAACGAGTCGATGGAATAACTCACCCTCGAAGATTCCAAAGTGTTTAACGAGAGCAGATTCTCGTGGGTGATGTAGTCGTACTCTTTCCGATCTCAAGATCACAGACGATCCTTCCCAGGCGTTCCTCAAGCAGCGCCCCAATCGGTCACACGCGTTAAATTTTCGACGAAGACCTTCCTCTCCTTGTTCCAGCAGGCAGGAGGTTGTAGCACTCTCCTCGATTCGGCAAGACAACCGTGGTACCGGAGGTAGAGGGAATCCCGCAGGCTTCGCCTTAAGCCGGTGCGAGTATGGTGGAGCTTATGAGAGAGGCTATTAGTGGTCTAGTAATTAGACACACCAATTAGAAGGCTCTAAACCAATTAGAAGGCTCTAAACCGAATAGCTCTAAACCGGGGTCTAGATCTAGGGTTTAGTTTAGAGGATAGGAAACTTGTGTGTCTAGGAGGGGAGCCCTGCCCCTCCTTATATAGGTTGGAGGGCTGGCGGCCAAGGGAGGAGTTCCTCCCAACTCGGCCTAGGAGGTGCGCCGCCAAGGGAGGAACCTCCTCCAACTCGGCCTCCACCTCTCCTCCTCTTTTCCCACTTCCCAAAACGCTGCCGTTTGACTTTCAAACTAGCCGTTTGACTTTTCAATTTAGGATTTAAATAAATCCTTTATTTGGGACAGAAGAATACTTAGTACATGATGCAATCATTCCAATATGTAATGACACACTCATGTACCCTTCCCTCCGAGTGCCGGACATTCCGGGACCTTCTAGAATGTTCCCGATGAAAACGCCTAACCATTCCCCAACTCCGAAACGGTACTTTCCTTATATGAATCATATTCTCCGGACCATTCCGGATCAACTCGTGATATCCCGGATAAAATACGAGACTCAGTACAACATTCGGTCTCTTTCTCATAATACCATAACTACTCAAACAACGTCGAATCCTTAAGTGTGTCTCCCTACGGTTCGTGAATTATGCGACATGATCGAGACACTTCTCGAGCAATAACCAATAGAGGAATCTGGAAATTCATATGGCTCCCACATATTTCTACGATTACTTTACATCGAATGAACCACTTACATACGATACCAATTTCCCTTTGTCTCACGATATGTTACTTATCCGAGGTTATGATCGCCGGTATCTACGCATACCTAGTTCATCCTCGCATCGATAAGTACTCTTTTCTCGGTCCCATGATATGTGATCCCTTGTGACCAAGTCACATGCTTGCAAGCTAATTGGATGACATTTCACCGAGAGGGCCCAGAGAATATCTATCCGTCATGTGGATGGACAAATCCCACTCTTGATCCATGTGTTTCAACCAATACTTTCCGAACACTCAATGCCACCTTTATAGCCACCACATTACGGTGTGGTGTTTGATGACATCAAAGCATCCATCCAGAAAGGTGATATGCATGATCTCATGGTCGAAGGAATTAGGTTACTATGTATCGAAAGCATATAGCAATTGAACTATTGAAATGACTTGATCTTTATGCTATGCTTGTCTATAGGAGTATGTCCACCATATCATTCTCCTAACGATATGATCTTGTTGTTGATAACATCTCAATGTTCATGACAAAGAAACCACATCATCAATCAACCAACAAGCTAGTGAAGTATAGAGGCTATACTAGGGACTTCAAATTAAGTTTACAAAACACACAAGTATTAATGGTTTCCTTGTTAATACTATTATAGCATGAATGTAAACATTTATCATAAACACAAAGATATATAATAATAACTACATTTATTATTACCTCTAGGGCATATCTCCAACAGTCTCCCACTTGCACTAGAGTCATCCAATCTAGATTACATGGTAATATACCAACACCCATGGCAGTTTGGTGTTGGTCATGTTTTGCCCTCGGAGAGGTTTAGTCAACGGATCCGCCACATTCAGATCTGTGTACTTTGCAAATCTTTATATCCCCATCCCGGATATGTTCTCGAATAGCGTGAAAACGCATGATATGCTTCACTTCTTGTGTGACCTTGGTTCTGCAAGATTGGCTATGGCGCCCATGTTATCACAAGAGATAGACATTGGGTCCAGCAGACTTGGAACCACACCCAGCTGTAATGAACTCTTTCATCCATATCGCTTCTTGTGAAGCCTCCGGCAGCCATGTATTCCGATTCAGTTGAAGATCTCGCCACAACGCTTTGCTTTGCACTCCTCCAGCTAATCGCTGCACCATTCAAAATAAATACGTATCCAGATTGTGATTTAGAATCATCCGGATCGGTGTTCCAACTAGCATCGGTAACCATTAACAACGAGCTGTTCATCACCTCCATAAGAAAGAACCATATCCTTAGTTCTTCTCAAGTACTTAAGGATGTTTTTGATCATTGTCCAATGATCCACTCGATCACTTTGATATCTGCTAGTTAGACTAACAAAGATATGCGATGTCGGGTCTAGTACATAGCATGGCATACATTAGAGATCCTATGGCTGAGGCATAGGGAGTCTTACTCATTCTTTCTCTATCTTCGCCGATGTCGGACTTTGAGTTTTACTCAAGGTCGATATAAACATGGGCAAGAATCCTTTCTTGCTATCTTCCATTCCAAACCTCTTTAGAACTTTGTCCAAATATGTACTTTGTGACAATGATATTTGGCGTTTCGATCTATCTCTATAAATCTTTATGCCTAATATGTAAGCTGCTTCGCCAAGATCCTTCATTGAAAAACTATTATTCAAATACTCTTTGACACTATTAAGAAGGTCTACATCATTCCCAATCAACAATATGTCATCCACATACAGTATTAAGAATGCTACAGAGCTCCCACTCACTTTCTTGTAAATACAAGCTTCTCCATAAGTTTGTATAAAACCAAAACTTTGATTACCTTATCAAAACGTTGATTCCAACTTCGGATGCTTGCTTCAATCCATAGATGGACCGTTGAAGTTTGCATACCTTGTTAGCATCTTTAGGATCGACAAAACCTTTGGGTTGTATCATATACAACTCTTCATCAATGTCTCCATTGAGGAATGCTGTTTTGACATCCATCTGCCATATCTCATAATCATAATATGCAGCGATTGCTAACATAATCCTCCAGACTTTAGCTTCGCTACGGTGAGAAAGTCTCATCGTAGTCAACTCCTTGAATTTGTCGAAACCCTTTTGCGACAAGTCGAGCTTTATAGACAGTAACATTACCATCAGCATCTGTTTTCTTCTTGAAAATCCATTTGTTCTCGACAGCCTTCCGGCCATCCGGTAAGTCCACCAAAGTCCATACTTGGTTTTCGTACATGGATCCAATCTCGGATTTCATGGCTTCTTGCCATTTATTGGAATCTGGGCTCATCATCGCTTCCTCATATGTCTCGGGGTCATCGGTGTTGTCCACCAACATGACATTCATAACGGAATCATACCAATGGAGTGGTACGAGTTCTCGTTGACCTCCGAGGCTCTGTAGCAACTTCAACCGAAGTTTCATGATCACCATCATTAGCTTCCTCTCTTATTGGTGCAGGCACCACAGGAACTTCTTCCGGTGCTGCGCTACTTGTAATTTCGAGAGAAGGTTCGACAACCTCGTCGAGTTCTACTTTCCTTCCAGTCACCTCTTTCGAGAGAAATTCCTTCTCTAGAAAGGATCCATTCTTGGCAACGAAGATTTTGCCTTCGGATCTATGATAGAAGGTATACCCAATAGTTTCCTTCGGGTATCCTATGAAGACGCATTTTTCGATTTGGGTTCAAGCTTGTCCCATTTGTAACTTCTTTACATAGGCTTCGCATCCCCAAACTTTAAGGAACGACAATTTAGGTTTCTTCCCAAACCATAATTCATATGGTGTCGCTTCAACGGATTTAGGCGGTGCCCTATTTAAAGTGAATGCGGCTGTTTCTAATGCATAACCCCAAAATGATAGTGGTAGATCTGTAAGTGACATCATAGAACGAACCATATCTAAGAGAGTTCGACACGACGCTCGACACACCATTACATCGTGGTGTTCCCGGTGTCAACTGAAAAGTATTCCACATTTCCTTAAATGCTCGCCAAACTCGCAACTTAGATATTCACCTCCACGATCAGAACGTAGAAATTTAATCTTCTTGTTACGTTGATTCTCTACCTCACTTTGAAACTCCTTAAACTTCTCGAAAGTTTCGGACTTATGTTTCATGAAATAGATATACCCATATCTACTTAAGTCATCCGTGAAGGTAAGAACATAACGATAATCATCACATGATGCTACACTCATTGGACCACACACATCGGTATGTATGATTTCCAATAAGTCCGTAGCTCGCTCCATCATACCAGAAAATGGAGTCTTAGTCATTTTACCCATCAGACATGCCTCGCATCTTTCAAGTGATTCAAAATCAAGTGATTCAAGAAGTCCATCAGAATGGAGTTTCTTCATACGTTTCACTCCAATGTGACCAAGACGACACAGACACATATAGGTCGAGTTATCGCTTGATATCAATCGTATATCTTCAATGTTATTAATATGTGTATTTCTACTATCGAGATTCAACATGAATAGACCATCTATCAAAGGTGCATGTGCGTAAAACATATTACTCATATAAATCGAACAACCATTATTCTCGGATTTAAACAAGTAACCGTCTCGCAATAAACAAGATCCCGATATAATGTTCATGCTTAACGCAGGCACCAAATAACAATTATTTAAGTATAAAACTAATCCCGATGGTAGATGAAGAGGTAGCGTCGACCGCGATCACATCAACCTTTGATCCGCTTCCTACGCCGCATCATCACCTCGTTCTTCGCTAGCTTCCGTTTATTCTGCAGCACCTGCTTCGAGTTACAAATATGAGCAACCGAACCAGTATCAAATACCCAGGCACTACTACGAGTACTAGTGAGATACACATCAATAACATGTATATCAGATATACCTTTCTTCTTGATGTTGCCGTTCTTCAAATCCGCCAAGTACCTTGGGCAATTCCGCCCAAAGGACCTTCTCCCTTGCGGAAAAGCACTCAGTATCAGGCTTAGGTCCAGCCTTGGTCTTCTTCGTCGGCGTGGTAACTTTCTTACCACCCTTCTTGAAGTGTCCCTTCTGCTTAGACTTGCCTTTCTTGAATTTGGTGGTCTTATTGACCATCAACACTTGGTGCTCTTTCTTGATCTCCACTTCGCAGATTTTAACATAGCAAATAGTTCGCAACTCTTTGTTCATGTTACGCATGTTGTAGTTCATCACAAAGTTCTTGTAACTTGGTGGTAGTGATTGAGGATGCGGTAAACTCCCAAAGTATTAGGAATCACTATACCCAAACTTTGAAGTTTATTTGCGTGCCTGGACATCTTAAGCACATGCTCACCGACGAGCTACCCTCTTCCATCTTGCGGTTAAAGAACTTTTCGAAGCTTCATAACTTTCAATTGCCGCATGAGTCTCAAAGATTAATTTGAGATCCTCGACAATATCATATGGATCTGACTCTTCAAACCTTTTCTGAAGCTCCGATTCTAAACCATACAAGATAGCACACTGAACTATGGAGTACTGATTCTTCCGAGCGAGGTAAACATTCTTTACTTCATCGGTAGCATCACCGCAGTGGGTCACCTAGCGGTGCATCCAAAGACATAGGTCAAATTACCACTGTGAGGACAATCCTCAAATTATGGAACCAATCCGCGTTGCTTCCATTGTTTTTCAACTTTTCTTTCTAGGAACGCATTAAAATTGATGGTAGGGGCTGCCATTGATCTACAACATATTTGCAATAGTTTAGACTAAGTTTATGACAAATTGAGTTCAAATTAATTAATGAAATTAAACTAGGTGAACTCCCACTCAAAACAACATCCCTCACATTGTTTTAGTGATCACACGAACCAAATCCACTACATCAACACCGATCATCATCACGAGAGCTGATATAGTTTTAATGGCGAACAATCATCATGTTCATCATATCTACTATATGATTCATGCTTTGCCTTTCGGTGATCCGTGTTCCTGAGGCCATGTCTGTACATGATAGGCTCGTCAACATCAAACCTTAGCTACCATAAGCAAATCTGGCTTGCTTACGTATTCACCCGGAATCAAAGACACCCGATCATCACGTGGTGTTTCAAGCAGCAAGATTTGGCAACGTGCATACTAAGGGTGAACACTTTAGAACTTGAAATTTATGTGCATGAGGGATCATCTTATAATGCTACCGCTGCCTACTAAGCAATACAAGATGCATAAAGGATTAACATCACATGCAATTCATAATATGTGATATGATATGGACTTTCTTCTTTGTGCTTCCGATCTCCATCTTCAAGCACGAATATGATCTCCATCATCACCGGCATAGCATCAAGGTCATTGACGCTTCTTCATGGTTGTCGCCCACCAGCTTCAACTATTACAACTATTTTGAATAGACACGGGTCTTAACAGAATTAAAGACAACCATATGGCTCTGCCGGTTGCCAACTTACAATAAGGAACATTGCATACATCAAATATAATCACAATCATGGCCATATCACATCATCAGACACCCTCGCAAAACAAAGTTAGACGCTTCTACTTTCTTTGCATATTTTACGTGGTTTGGGGCTTTCCATAAGTGTCGCTCTAACTTACGAACAAGAACCACAACATTGATACTAGCATTGTTGATCACCCGTTGTAAATTGGATCTTTACTATGCTAGGAGAAACAGCACCAAAGCCACTTATGCAAAACGAGTTGCATGTCAAGCGTGGAGCAAGTCTCATGAACGATGTCATGTAAGGTTAGCCCGGCCGCTTCATCCCAACATACCGCAAGATGCAAAGTACACAAAAGCAATCTACAATAAAAGCATCAACGCCCACAATGACCATTGTGTTCTACTCTGCAACAGATCTACATATAGACACGGCTCGATACCACCGTAGGGGTTCAGAGCATGGAAAACAAAAATTTCTATCACATACAAACAAACAAGCCAAGATCTATCTACTAGATTGCAGCAACGAGTCGATGGAATAACTCACCTCAAGATTCCAAAGTGTTTAACGAGAGCAGATTCTCGTGGGTGATGTAGTCGCATTTTTCCGATCTCAAGATCAGAGACGATCCTTCCGTGTCGCGTTCCTCAGCGCTCCTGATCGGTCACACGCTCGAGATTTCGACGAAGACCTTCCTCTCCTTGTTCCAGCAAATGGAGGTTGTAGCACTCTCCTCGATTCGGCAAAGACAACGGGCGTGGTACCGGAGGTAGAGGGAAATCCGCAGGCTTCGCCTTAAGCCGGTGCAGTATGGTGGAGCTTATGAGAGAGGCTATTAGTGGTCTAGTAATTAGACACACCAATTAGAAGGCTCTAAACCAATTAGAAGGCTCTAAACCGAATAGCTCTAAACCGGGTCTAGATCTAGGGTTTAGTTTAGAGGATAGGAAACTTGTGTGTCTAGGAGGGAGCCCTGCCCTCCTTATATAGGTTGGAGGGCTGGCGCCAAGGGAGGAGTTCCTCAACTCGGCCTAGGGAGGTGCGCCAAGGGAGGAACCCTCCAACTCGGCCTCCACCTCTCCTCCTCTTTTCCCACTTCCCAAAATCGCTGCTTGACTTTCAAACTAGCTGTTTGACTTTTCAATTGGGGATTTAAATAAATCCTTTATTTGGGACAGCAAGAATACTTAGTACATGATGCAATCATTCCAATATGTAATGACACACTCATGTACCCTTCCCCCTCCGGAGTGCCGGACATTCCGGGACCTTCTAGAATGTTCCCGATGAAAACACCGGAACCATTCCCCAAATCAGAAACGGAACTTTCCTTAAATGAATCTTATTCTCCGGACCATTCCGGATCACCTCGTGATATCCGGATCCCATCCGAGACTCGAACAACATTCGGTCTCTTTCTCATAATACCATAACTACTCAAACAACGTCAATCCTTAAGTGTGTCTCCCTACGGTTCGTGAATTATGCGGACATGATCGAGACACTTCTCCGAGCAATAACCAATAGAGGAATCTGGAAATTCATATGGCTCTACATATTTCTACGATTACTTTGCGATCGAATGAACCACTTACATACGATACCAATTTCCCTTTGTCTCACGATATGTTACTTATCCGAGGTTATGATCGCCGGTATCTCCGCATACCTAGTTCATCCTCGCATCGATAAGTACTCTTTTCTCGCTCCGTGATATGTGATCCCTTGTGACCAAGTCACATGCTTGCAAGCTAATTGGATGACATTTCACCGAGAGGGCCCAGAGAATATCTATCCGTCATGTGGATGGACAAATCCCACTCTTGATCCATGTGTTTCAACCAATACTTTCCGAACACTCAATGCCACCTTTATAGCCACCCTGTTACGGTGTGGTGTTTGATGACATCAAAGCATCCATCCAGTAAAGGTGATATGCATGATCTCATGGTCGAAGGAATTAGGTTACTATGTATCAGAAAGCATATAGCAATTGAACTATTGAAATGACTTGATCTTTATGCTATGCTTGTCTATAGGAGTATGTCCACCATATCATTCTCCTAACGATATGATCTTGTTGTTGATAACATCTCAATGTTCATGACAAAGAAACCACATCATCAATCAACCAACAAGCTAGTGAAGTATAGAGGCTATACTAGGGACTTCAAATTAAGTTTACAAAACACACAAGTATTAATGGTTTCCTTGTTAATACTATTATAGCATGAATGTAAACATTTATCATAAACACAAAGATATATAATAATAACTACATTTATTATTACCTCTAGGGCATATCTCCAACACCCCTATGCCCGCATTGAGTTCCTAGAGCACCGCTAGGAGACCGCCTATCGATCGCCACCCTCAGCCATGCCGCTAGCCGCCCATAGCCATGTCGCCACCGTCGCCTGGCCATCCCTCTCGGTCTCGCTGTCGAGCCTATAAAAGGAGGGCACCACCAGCCATTTGAAGCACACCACTCCACTCCCGTCACCTCACTGATCATCCCACGCCACTAGCCGGAGCAAGGGGAGAAGTAGCTCTCCGGAATTGCACCGGAGCAGGCCAGCACTAGAGGAGAAGGGCGCCGCTGATTGTGACCACCCCCGGAGCTGCCTCGACCGTCCCTGAGCTCGCCGTCGACCACCAGTCCGTTTGCTCGCCTCGCCAACCTTGCTGGAGACCTGGTACGCCCCCTATGCACCCCCACCGAGCCGCTAGGGTTCGAGCTCACCGGCGATAGGTTCGTCGTCGACGACAAGCCACAGCCGTTGATCCTCAGTCTAATCTAACGGCCCACATCGCCCCATACCGCTTCGCACGTTATGAGCCGCTGACTCGTGGACCCCCCTATCAGTTGAGCCCCGTGCCGCGGAGTGACACTGGGCCGACCCGTTAGAGTTTCCCGCGCGTCCCAGTTAGTTTGAATTAGAATTTTCCTATTTAGTTTAAATTTAGTTCTGTCTCTAAGTTTGAAAATCAATTTAGAGAGTTTTACAAATTTAAATTGCATGAAACCAATTTTTCCTGAAAGGTATTGAAATGATCAATCCACGCCCGTTGCATTTAATTTAATTAGGCTTATAGATCTCTCCTAGTGAAAATAATAAAACAGAAGCATTTCCACCTTGCAACATTTTTATAAAATCAACCAAGATAGGTTTTGAGTTGATTCCAACTCTCAAAAATCACATTTCACCATACCTATCTGAATATGTAATAATATTAAGGTTTACATGTAGTGACTTTGGACTAGAACCAAAATAATGCTATATAGGCATTTGTAGTCACTTTAAATCATTAAATATTGAATTTAAACCAAAGTAATTATGATCCAATCCTTAAATCACATTCCCACATGTTAGAATATGTGGTGATGACATGTGTCCACATGATCCCATATTTTAAGTGGTGAATATTAAATCTTAGTTAATTTTTCAATGAGTAGACATTACTTTTCTAAATTAAAAAGAATGAAACTAGTGAATTAAAACTTGTGATGCTTGTGATGATAATAGATCATCAAATGTGTGTCTTAGAATGCTAATTAGACTAGTTAAGTTTTGTTTGGTGATTGTGTACTCCGTATGTATTTATAGACGATAGTACCGACCAAGTCTACGAGGAGGAGGAGTTCTACCAAGAAGAAGAAGAAGAAAACTTCAACCACTGCACCAACCAAGGCAAGCCACCATTAACAGTGCGGGCTATTATTAGCAAGCTAGAATTAAGAGAGATGAATGAGCACGGATGCTTTAGGCATGCTTTGGTCAACCACCTTGACTATTACTACCCCAAGTATTACCTTACAAGCTTTACTTCCCTTAGTTTACACAAAGTCCCTTACTTGTTTTGAAGGTAGCATAAAAATTATAAAACTTGACCTATTTAGATAAGCTTTAGATGTCATTCTGTGGCATGAGATTGAACCCATCATCTTTCCACCTTAGTGAACAATCTTAACTTAGTAAGTTTAGAGTAGATCAAAACTTGAGTCACTTTAGATGGGAACACTTGGTGAAAATGAATTGTGAAAACCTTGGAATGATGAGTCATTCTATTGAGATGTTTTTGACATGTGTTGAGAAACACAAATGGTTTATGATGGTGAAAATGTTGAGGCATGAGCCTTAACACTTTTATAAAATTGATGGTTGGATTCAGATGCGATACCATTCCAAATATACTGTACAACCACACTACCTGAATTGGGTAAGGCTTAGCTGGAAATTTATATGCATTAGTATTAGTTCCCTCGCGTGAGTGGTTTGAGCTGAGGCTACCTCTCATGATGTCCACCTATGTAGTGCCCAAGATGACTGATGGTCATGGTTGGGAGGCCATGCTCATAGGAGAGGTGCTTATACTAGGGTGTGTAAAGGGACAGTTATGTTTGATTATCTGCATACTAAGTATGATGATTTAGTGTTATACCTGACAGATGTATCGAATCTTGTGGTGAAAGTGTACCACCTCTGCAGAGTGTCAAACTATTCGAATAGCCGCGTCCGCGGTTATGGATAGGTGGAATGGCCATACTGTTTCGTTGTCAGATGTTTTCAAAACAACTTATGAAATGAATGATGAATCTTGACTTGACCACAACAGGGTTGTGTCTATGATAATAGCTTCCCAACTTAAGTGATTCTAGAACTTTATTTTATCTTTCTTTGCTTCTAAACTCAGCTTAGGTTTCAAACTTAACTTTATAGTTAAACTTAGATTTAGCACTTTAACTTAGAATTATACTACTTGTTAGTGGTAGTTTATGAGTACTTAAAGAGTACTCATGGCTTTTGTCCATGGCTATTCTCATGGCCAGACTATGAAGGAGACTATCAAGATGATGGCCAGCAGGACGGCTATGATAACTAGGACTATCTGCCTTCGTCATCATTGCCTGTGCCCCTGAAGATGGACCCCACCTCTACGCTTATCTTTTATTTCTGCTGCTTGTTGTATTCAGACTGGACCATGAGATCCTTATTTGTGTAAGACCTTATGTATGGTATGTAATGGATGATGTACTGTGATATCCAATCCGTTATGTCTCACAAAAATGGCAATCCTGGGATTGCAAGGTATGGCATACCGAGCATCTTGGATTAAAACTCCGGGTGTTGGCAGATCCCGCCTGGCTTGATTCCAAGCTTGGGGATATCTTTAAGACCTTGTAATCTATCTTATAATTTTTTATTATTATAGCATTAGTTTAAACTAGAAATAAATTTTGCATCATTAGAATTCCCTTCAGGAATAGTCGATCCCTTTTATGAAATTCCGAGTTTATTATTATATATAGAAAAATATTGAGTTTGTGTTTGCTTTATTGATATATGAATGGCTTGAGTATGATTTTACTTGCACTTGATGATAGCAATACGAGTCTTCCACACCATTGGTATTAATGGAACACATAAAGACAATTTGGTCAATATGCTGTAAGATAATGGTTTGATTCACAAAGAAAAATTATCTATACAATTAAGTTGAAAAAGAAAACCTTGAACGAAGGAAAATGAAATACTATCTAAATAGAGTGAGAACAAGTTGTGGTAGAATCTCAAGTCATAAGAATGCTTCATATACAGTTAGAATTGGTAATTGAGATCATTGAACATTGGATTCCTACATGAAGTGGAATATATGGCTAGCTCCTTTGCACAACACTTAAAACAAAAGTGTGAGCATATATGCAAAAGAAAATAAAAAGGAAAGAAAGAAAAAGAGCGAATGTGCAAAGAGCAAATAGGCATATGCCACTGTATTGTAGTATGACAAAGAGACACTTTTGAGATTTTGAATCCCAAGTGAATATGTTGATCCAAAAACATTTGGGACTACCTCGTTAACTCATTCAGTTGAACCGGATTCTTTTACATTATGTTGAGATTCATATTTTATGAACTATTGATAACTAAGGTGTGGAAGCCTTCAAATACTATTCATATTGTTCGAGTAAGGTACTATTCATGAACTTATTCCCCTGTATCATACATGATAAACACATGCTACAATTGCCTCATTTATTTTATCGACTCAGCTTCATGAATAGGAGGATCACATCCATTAATCTAAAATCTTGCTCGGGACGAGCAAGAGTCTAAGCTTGGAAGTTGATGAGTGCATATTTGCATCATGTTTTACATTATTATTTTACATTGTAGATGTAGGATTATGGTATTTTACGGCATTCGCACACACATTTTATGTCTGTTTTCACTAGGATCAGGACATATGATGGATCCAATGGATATAATTGTTGAAGTAGTTATACTGTGGAGAAAAGGAGTCAAAAACAACGTAAATCGCTTATTTGGGAAATATTAATAATACCAGAAGAAAACTAGAAGCGAACAAAGGAGACAGAGAGCGTAACTACCAACTATACGGCGGGAGAATTTTCTCTACCCATATAGCTCCGGTCGTATAGCTGGCGCTGCCTCCGCCTCATCAAATAGTTTCACCCCGTGCAATTGGTTCAGGGAGACGACATACAGAACACCCGGAAATCGCAGAAAGCTCACCTCCAGAAGGCATCTGGAGGGGGAACTCATTTGCCAGGGATCCATCTTCACCCTGCGCAGATCCAGAAGGCTAAAGCATCGATCTTCATCATCCACCGCTGCATCACAACCATCTTCATCCATCCCATCTACATCTTGTCTAGATCTTGTTGTAATTCCTATACTCGTTGTGGATTTATACAAGTACTATTCATCTATGATTGTTTCCATTATCATTGCCATGATGTTGATTCCCTCCATGTCTGAGTTGATCATTAGTTCTTGGGGAGATGGAGAAACCCTAGTATGAGATTGAAATAAGATAAAGTCTATTATGATATTCATCGCATTGACGATGTGTTAGATTCTCTACATGTTGATGTTGAGAGAAGTCGACCTCTCGATAGTTTCCTCTCGTGGGGACTTGAAGGAGGGAACTACTTGTTGGTAGACGGAGGCGTGCTAGCACTTACAGTGACTATAAAGTTGTTAGCAATCCTTACATATCAACTTGGGAAATCGAGGAAACTCACGGAACACTATCCATGCCATGCGATACGTCCTACGGGATTACGTATCTTAATAGTGTAGTAATTTGATTGATGTCGATTGCTAACTGCTGTGATTATGAGGATGATGTGAGCAGCGGTTGTTGTCTATTCGTCCACATTCGGAGTTCCTCCCACACATACACAATTAAGAATGTTCATGATGATAATCTTTATCTTAGATCTTTATAATACTAGTGGTGTATCTACCTGTAATGTATGAAATGCAAACTGAAATGAGCAAAATCATAAATATATATTCCTCCCACCATTCTAAGTTACTTTCAATATAATAACATATTTATACAAGTCCAGCAGTTCATTACGGCTGTCTCCCTAGCTCGCTCCTAAATTAATGTGGTTTATGCTCTTGATAACTTATTAATAAATAAATAATGTGTATTCATTCAGAACAGACTAGATCTCTCCATGTACCGGTTTGTACGGTGCATCTAATCATTAGGAAATTTTTTCATGAAACCAGGACTAGATTAAGCTCGAGCAGAAAATATGAAACATGTAGAAATAGATGTACCTTCGGGTACACGAGCGGAGCATGTTCGTCGAACTCCACGCCCTCATCGGGGCCTCTGAAGTCGTCAGCACCGACAAGCACATAGTCCCCCAAGGGGTTGAACTGCACGTCCTCCTTGCCTTGTGCTGCATGATGGTCCTCCAGATCTGCCACAGGAAGCACCACCCCGGCGGTGATGCCCGCACACTCACCCCCACGCACTGGTTTCATGGAGAAGGTTCGTGGCTGTACGTTGAGGATTGTGGGGTTTTGCTAGATAGGGAAGAGAGAGGAATGGATGAGTGGGAATGGAGGACCCAATAGGCTGGGTTTTTAATCCGGGGACATTTAGGCCTCCTCGAGGGCCCAGGTAGGTAGCTCTTCTGGCTGCGGCTGCCGCGTGGAAGGTTTGTGCGGCGGGGGCCTATCAGAAGTGAGAGTGCAGGCACGCTACGTAGTAATAATGGTATAGCCCGAGGGCCATGGATGACCAGTTGCCGGGTAGTAGACTTGTAGCCTTTGTAGACTATATTAAACATGACATGACCAATCGATGACTTTTTCCATGGACGGCTTCATGTTCCTTCTTCTAGAATTCTTGCTGAGGGAAACGTCCGTGCTATCTCACACTGTACGGTTAAGGGCACGACGTGTGCAACGATCCTCGTTTGAACACACATGATGAACGGTTGGTGCGCACGATCCACGTGATAACTATGACAACCAATCAGGGCGTAGCAGCCAGAGTGAGCATAGGTTTGGGCTTATACGAGAGAGAGGGGCGCAATACTGAGTACTACCAAAAAACCAAGGGAAAAATTGAGTAGTATAAAAATGGAAAGTGAGTGTCTTGTACAATGAAATACATCATGGCATATATCAAATTATGCAAAGATGGATCCACTACAGTTCATTTGATGTGTGTTCTTCTCATAAACCACATGGATCCACTAGACTTCATTACATGTGTGTTATTCTCATAAACCACATGGATCCACTAGAGTCATTGAATGTGTGTTCTTTTCACAAACCACATATGGATCCACCAGAGTCATTGCATGTGTGTTCTTTTCATTAACCACATGGATACACCAGTGTCATTGCATGTGTGTTCTTTTCACAAACCACATATGGATCCACTTGAGTCATTGCATGTGTGTTATTTTCATGAACCACATGGATCCACTAGTGTCATTGCATGTGTGTTCTTATCATGAATGCAACACCCCCGGGATCAGGGTTAAACAAATCCCAGACCTTAGCCTGACATAAGCTTAACCTAGAGCTTGAGGATATTCAGTGAGAAATTGGTAACACAACAGTAACCCTATGACACAAAGATTAATACAGCAAGCTCATACCTGAGCAAATAACCAAAATATTACAAGCAGAAGTCACTGACCACAAAATTTAAACAAATAGAAGGCAAATTATTCTATTAAGTATAGAAAACTTAACAAATGGCCTAAGAGGCCTGAAGCATAATGATGACATCCCAGCCCACAGATTCCAGGCTGCCGGCCGGGAACCCCAAGCTACACGTCGGTGTCGATGTCGTACGGAGCATGTCTTCAAAGGAGCATTTACTCTGCTACAAAAGTATCAACAGAGCAAGGGCGAGTACAGGGTGTACTCCGCAAGACTTATGGTTGGTGGGGTTATTTTGCATAAAGCCATCTTTGTTTGTAAAACAAGAGGGAGAAGAAGCTCGTCTAATCAGAATATTTTAAAAGGGGATAAGAGAGCGACATATCCCAAGAAATTGATCATCATCTTGATATCCACCAAAGTAATCCTCATCTCACAACTAGGATCACCCCTCGTACCCATGAGGATGCATTCTTAACATACATTAGTTGCCAAGTTTTACGATTAGGTCATAGTTCTCTATGATCTTAGAATTCGGACACCAAGAGTTCATAAGCGTGAACATGGCTTTTCGAAAAGATTTAACCCTGTAGGGGTGCACAACTTTACCCACATGTACAAACCGACTATTAATGCCAGTACATTATCCCTCTTCCTTGGAAGGCCAGCCGAGGGTGGTTAGAAACGACCTTTACCTTGCTTTCGCCGATACCATGAGTCACACCCTAAGGAGGGCTCTGCCGTAACGGGTCAAATCCCAAAGTCGGTCCCTAGAGATGTGAGGCGAGGTTGGTTTACCAGGGGCTGAATCGACCCTAAGCAACCCCGTCCATGCTTACCTACCTGTTATGATGCACCTTCACCCGCCACATCTTTCAAAACGTTTTCTATGCATATGTCGAATGGAACGCCGAACTATGTGAATCATGGAATCTACTAGGCAAGTTAGTTACTCGTGAGGTTTCTAGGCCCCGTGTAGCTATACGCTCGTCTTGGTCTAAAGGAAAGAACTCGTGTCCTAGTAGTGGTGAGCATGGGACTACAAAAACCACATCCCACCGTGGCCTCCCATACAAGCCTTAGCATGTTTAACTTTTACCACTGATCTTACCTCATCATTATACCTCATACCCCTATCATACTAGATTCTCTGCATCTCATACATCATCTGGATGAACCACCACTAATAGCTAAGAAGCGCTAAGCACAACACAGATAATAGCTCTAGCAGTGTACACAAGCCAAACCTAGTTTTGCTAGGAGCAGTGGATCAGGTAATATAAACTCAAAGGGAGTAATGCAACATATAGGATACTCTATCTATCGATAAAATACCAAAGTAGAAGCGTATGCACCATGGCAAGAAGTAAAATACTTTGAAATCATAGGATTATATCATGGTGGGGCTATGCTTGTCTTTGCCCGTTGATACCTAGATATATATTTTCAGAATCCTTGTACTTGACTTGGTTATAGTTGATCAAGTATTGTTTGTCCATATTTGATGGTGTCAACCTTGGTCTTCGATCTTGATCTCGATATCGTATTCTATCAGAAGAACCAAACACCGGAAATAAAGGGGTAAAAAACAATCAACACATGGCATCGATGCAATGCTCAAACAAGGATGATGATATGACAAGTTGAATAGAGTTTAAATGTAACCCTAATACATGCTTGGAAATTTTAGCGGGATCCGAAGGGTTCAAACCCTAATATAGGGGAGACCCGGGAATCACCTATGGGGGTTCATTTAGTTCTCTAATTAAACTTGCAATTGAAGTTCTTAAACAATTCATTGTTTTGATGCTATTGTGTAGGTCTCATTTTTCTGAACATTTTGATATATTATACATATTTTTCTAGGTTATAAATAATGAGTTATTGAATTTATAAGATTAAACCAATTTCTGGAATTATTAAACCATTTTAAAATAGGTTTATTGCATACTGCTGATGTCATCAGGGGGTGGGGGGAATTTTTCACTCGGGCATAGCCTACCCACAGAGGCTGACAGTTGGGCCCAGGGCCACATCAGCAGCCACGTGAGCAAAACGGGACCCACAGCAGGTTTGATTAGGCGGTCCGCGCACTGCTGACGCTCGGGTAACGTCAACATGACATCATCCTGGTGTGCACCTCTTAGATCGACGGTGGTGGCGGCATTTGGGGGCGAGCAGGGACATGTGGGGATGCGCGTTCGAAACAGCGCGACACGGGTTACCTAAATCAGGCGCCGCCGCTAATGGAAGGTCGCCGGAGCAGCAGGCACGACGGCACGCGGCGGTAGAGCTTGCAGAGCACAGGCAGAAGGCGGCTACAGAACGCGAGGGGGAAAACAGAGGTGCTCAGAAGAACCGGTAGCTCACCCTAGAGCTGAAGGGACCGACAGCGAGGCACGAGGTGGACCGGAGCGACGGCAAAATCAAAGGTGGAGCTCGTCGGGCTCGGAGAAGATGGGCTCAATCTGGCTGAATAGGAGCTCCTGGGCTCGATTCCTTTCGCATGGAGGCTCCACATGACGAGGCAGAGCTTCTAAGAATTTCAGAGCATCGAGGGGATTCTTGAGACGGCGGTGCTACGTGGCTGGCGTCGGCTAGGGTTCAACCCGGGCTATGATACGAGAGGGAGAGCACCATGGAGGGAAGAGAAGGGATAAGGATGAGGTGAGGCATCCACGACGGGTCTTATCTCCTCAGGGGCGTCAACGGCTATCTCAACACCGGCGAGCGTTGTGGCAGCGACAGCGAGGAGCTTTGGCGGATCGGAAGGTCAATGATGACCCGGACAAACGACGAACCAGTACTAGGCCTAGTCCAAGGTAGGCCACGGGTGGCTGCTAAACCGCACGCTGGGTAGCAGAGAAGGCGGGGAAAGGTTGCTGGGCCGGCCTGGCTAGGTCTGGTTCTGTTTTTCCTTTGCAAACCCTTTTTCTATTTATGTTTCTCCTTTTCTCTTTTATAAAAACATTTCAAAGTTGTTTTGATCCAATTCAAAAATACCAGAGGTTTAAGAAACTATAGAAAATATTGCAGGGGCCCTTTTATTAAAATTGGGATCCACACTTTTGATCTTTGAAAAATACAAAAACCATTTTGAATCCATTTTAGGGAGAGGGAAAAAATATCTAGGGTTTTATGGTTTTGCATTTTTTCCATGCAATTTTAAAAGATGATACACATGTAATACACATTAAACCCAAATTAGACATTAGCTAAAACTCAGGTGTTACAGCTCTATCCCCCTTACGAGAATCTCGACCCGAGATTCCAAAGGTAGGAAGAAAGAAGGAAAACAAGGTCACTAAGGAGAAGAGGGAAACATACTAACAACACACAAAATATCTCATGGTCAACTCATGAATGGAGTGTTCAGGAACTACTCTGAGGTGACGAACATGAAACACATGAAGATAACAGAGGAGACAAAGGAGAAGGTTTCAAGTTGTTAGATAGATGGTCTTCATAAGTATTGAGACCATGGAGCTTTAGAAGAGTTTAAGCTTATGAAAGGGAAAGCTTACAACAGAAAGAACTTGACCACAAACTTCGAGAGATATGAAACTCTACTAGACGGCTTAAGTAGAGCTTCTAGGGATATAGAAATACGGAAACCAAGCTGTTGAACTACTTTTTGATACAGAAGGATCACTCTTCATTCAAAAGAAGGTCAAGACAGAGAGGTTGTTTTGGTGGAGAGGACTCATAAGAGTCACAAGGAACATGTAACACGAGAAAATTTTGATTGCCAAAATCATAGTCGCTCTTCGAACATAGTCAAGAAATGAAGGAAACTCTTTATTCATCCAAGATTATCAAAATATTTGTTGCAGATAGGAAGATTCCTGATGGCACGAGGAAAAAGAAACTTCATTCTCATACTTCAATTTACCTGGCTCAACAAGACACTTGCCAATATAAAAGGTCTGGAGGATTGACCGAGAGACATTTAGCAACACTACTTCAAATGTTCTCCTTGATGTTCGAGAAAACAGACATCAAGTAATGGTCAGACTTCATATACAAAGAAAACCATAAGTACAACTCCTATAATTAAATCATAGAGAGTGGTTGTTATTTGCTGATTAAATAGAATATGGCAATAGGCCTTCCGACTAATTATGTCAACCATTACATCAATCTTGCCGGGTTTACAAAGAGACCTATGTCAAATCCTTTAAGAACAATAACCATCATATCTGCTTGAGATTCATATTCGGTTAAGTGGAATGATACTTCAGACTCAGCATGTCCAAATAGATAGTTTGCAACATTTACCATAAAGGTAAAGTTATAAGATTCTCAAGACATGGACTACAATGTTAAGCTCCAATAGACTGAGCTAGATTGCTAGACCCATGTATTAACAACTTTTCAAAGGACAACTACACCTACATGAAGTACTTTCAACAAAATAAACATGCATCCTTAAGGAAACAAAGGTAACACTACTCAGATCCACGATGACATCTTTCAACAACTGCACATGAATCGGAGAAAACCACTTCCAACATCCAGAAAACATACTTCGAGATGACTCGAAGAATGTTCTTTAGCAGTTTCCAACATTAATGCCAAAGGTTCCATATGAATCTATTCTAGCATAGAGAAAATAAGGATGTTAATGATGGGCTCAACAGCAAACTTATCGAGATACTCCAGGAAGATGAACGAGGCAGAGTATTAGTCAGACCAACAAACATGAGGACGTACTCACGTGACACATCACGAGTAGCAACATCATCAAGATAGTCCTCGGAACTAAATTTGATTTGACGATAACCCATATCAAATCAAAGGCAACAAACATGAGGACGTACTCTATCAATCGATAAAAGACCATAGTAGAATCATATCCATCATGGCAAGAAGTAAAATACTTTGAAACCATAGGATTGTATCATGGTGGGGCTATACTTGCCTTTGCCTGTTGATACCCAGATATAGATTTTTAGAATCCTTGTACTTTACTTGGTTATAGTTGATCAAGTATTGTCCATCGATCTTCGATGGTGTTAACCTCGGTCTTTGATCTTGATCTCCA
Organism: Avena insularis; assembly: GCA_023614405.1. NCBI lineage: Eukaryota > Viridiplantae > Streptophyta > Magnoliopsida > Poales > Poaceae > Avena > Avena insularis. Next base: position 243,549,880 of record CM042688.1, read on the forward strand.
TATTATATTCTATCGGAAGAACCAAACACCGAAAAGAAAGGGGGAAACAACAATCAACACATGGCATCGATGCAATGCTCAAGCAAGGATGATGATATGACAAGTTGAATAGAGTTTAAATGTAACACTAATACGTGCTTGGCAATTTAAGCAAGATTCGAAGGGTCCAAACCCTAATACAAGGGAGACCCCAGAATCACCTGTGCGGGCTTCATTTAGTTCTCTAATTAAACTTGCAATTAAAGTTGTTAAACAATGCATGATTTTGATTCTATTGTGTAGATCTCATTTTTATGAACATTTTTATATATTATACATATTTTTCTAGGTTATAAATAATAAGTTATTGAATTTATAAGATTAAACCAATTTTTGGAATTATTAAACCATTTTAAAATAGGTTTATTGCATACTGCTTATGTCATCAAGGGGTGGAGGACATTTTTAACTCGGGCATAGCCTACCCACAGAGGCTGATGGTTGGGCCCAGGGCCACATCAGCAGCCACGTGAGCAAACGGGACCCACAGCGGGTTTGACTCGGCGGTCCTCACACTGCTAACACTCGGGTGACATCAGCATGACGTCATCCCGGTGGGCACCTCCCAGATTGATGGCGGTGGTGGTGTTTGGGGGCGAGCGGGGACACACGGGGATGCGCGTTTGAAACAGCGCGACGCGGGCTACCTAAATCGAGTGGCGCCGCTAATGGGAGATCGCCGGAGTAGCAGGCACGATGGTGCACGGCGACAGAGCTTGCAGAGCACCGATGGAAGGCAGCTACAGAGCGCGAGGGCAAAAACATAGGTTCTTAGAAGAACCGGTAGCTCACCCTTGAGCTGAAGGGGCCGACAGCGAGGCACAACATGGACTGCAGCAATGGCAAGATCAACGGTGGAGCTCGTCAGGCTCGATGTGGCTGAATAGGAGCTCCTAGGATCAATTCCTTCGGCACGAAGGCTCCGCAGGGAGAGGTGGAGATTATAAGAAGCTTAGAGTGTCGAGGGGTGTCTGGAGTCGGTGGTGCTATGCGGCGGCCGTCAGCTAGGGTTCGGCCTCGGTTGTGATACGAGAGGGAGAGCACCAGGGACGGAAGAGAGGGGATAAGGATGAGGTGAGGCATCCACGACAGGTCTTATCTCCTCAGGGGCAGCAATGGGAATCTCAACCCCGGCGAGCGTCGTGACGACGACAACGAGGATCTTCGATGGATCGGAAGGTCGACGACGAGCCAGACAAACGATGAACCGGTACTAGGCCTGGGCCAAGGCGGGCCACGGGTGGCAGCTAAACTGCACGCTGGGCGGCAGAGAGGGCGGGGAAAGGTTGCTGGGCCGGCCTGGCTATGTCTGGTTCTTCTTTTTATTTGAAAACCTTTTTTCTATTTATGTTTCTCCTTTTCTCTTCTATAAAAACATTTCAAAGTTGTTTTGACCCAATTCAAAAATACCAGAGGTTTAAGAAACTATAGAAAATATTGCAGGGGCCCTTTTATTCAAATTGGGATCCACACTTTTGATCTTTTCAAAATAAAAAAACATTTAGAATTCATTTTAGGGAGTGGGGAAAATAGCTAGGGTTTTAGGGTTTTTTCATTTTTTTTCCATGAAATTTTAAAAGATGATATCATGCAATGCACATTAAACCCTAATTAGACATTAGCTAAAACTAGGGTGTTTCAATGAACCACAGCTAGAGTCATTGCATGTCTGTTCTTTGCATAAACCACATGGATCCACTAGAGTCATTGCATGTGTGTTCTTTTCAAAAACCACATATGGATCCACTAGATTCTTTGCATGTGTGTTCTTTTCATTAACCACAGCTAGAGTCGTTGAATGTGTGCTCTTTTCACAAACCACTTATGGATCCCCCAGAGTCATTGCATGTATGTTCTTTTCATAAACCACACGGATCAACTCGATTCATTGAATGTGTGTTCATTTCACAAACCACATATGGATCCACAAGAGTCATTACATGTCTGTTCTTTTCATAAACCACATGGATCCACTAGAGTCATTGCATGTGTGTTCTTTTCACAAACCACATATGGATCCACCAGAGTCATTTCATGTGTGTTCTTATCCTAAACCAGCACTAGAGTCATTGCATGTGTGTTATTTTCATAAACGACATATGGATCCACCACTGTCAGTGCATGTGTGTTCTTTTCACAAACCACATGGATCCACCACTATCATTGCATGTGTGTTCTTTTTACAAACCACATATGGATCCACCAGAGTCATTGCATGTCTGTTCTTTTCATTAAACACATGGATCCACTAGAGTCATTGCATATGTGTACTTTTCATGAACCACATATGTATCCACTAGAGTCATTGCATGTGTGTTCTTATCCTAAACCAGCACTAGAGTCATTGCATGTGTGTTCTTTTTAGAAACCACATATGGATCCACCAGAGTCATTGCATGTGTGTTCTTTTCACAAACCAAATATGGATCCACTAGATTCATTGCATGTGTGTTCTTTTCATGAACCACATATGGATCCACTAGAGTCATTGCATGTGTGTTCTTATCCTAAAGCAGCACTAGAGTCATTGCATGTGTGTTCTTATACTAAACCGGCACTAGAGTCATTGCATGTGTGTTCTTTTCATAAAGCACATGGATCCACTAGAGTCATTGAATGTGTGTTATTTCCATGAACCACATAGATCAACCAGTGTCATTGCATGTGTGTTCTTTCGAAAACGCTAGAAAAAGGGCGCCCTCATGGGAGTACGCTCTGTGACGCTGCTCGTGGCAGCACGTGGATGATTTTGGTGCATCCTGTCGAGCGGGGGTGTCTTGTTTTCTCGACGCGTGTAGTTCGTGTAGCGCTTCTGGATGTTTGGGGTGGGGCGTTTGGCGGTTTTATTCCATCGCGAGACATCGCCCAGTTTTTTCGTTGTTTTTCAGTTTTTTCTCTTTTCTAGTTCGTATGAACTGCGGTTTGCGTTGCATGCACTGCTTGTAGTAGGAGTTCTAGTTCCTCTTAGAACTAGGACGCAGTGCACAATAATCTGTCTTGGCAGTGGGGCAGTGCTATGGTTACTCTTTTTCGGTCCTATTTTTCTCTTTGTCGGTCTTTTTTTTTCTCTTTTTCGGTAGTTAGTATTTGCTTTTATTTTTTTACTTTTATTTAATTTTGTTTCTTTTGTTTTATTTACAGGCAATGGAGATTTTGTGGGGTGTAATGGGAGGGGTCCTACTTTGAACTCCTATTTATCTATACTTTGAACAGTAATGTGAGGCAGTGCAGTGTCTAATAGAAATGTGAGGCAGTTCATCTTTTTATACCATGAGCATCTGCGCTGTGCTGGGCAGCGCACTACTTACAGTAGGATTTCGAATGGCTTGCTGATAGCACAGGGCGGCAGTGCATTGGTCGTATCTTGAGCAGTGCATGGCGTGTAGTGCTGGGCATCTGCGTTGTACTAGTCGTGCACTGCTTACAGAAGGCCATGCACTGCTTACAGGAGTAGTTCGAGTGGCTTACTGGTAGCATAGGGAGGCAGTGCACCGGTTATAGAATGAGCAGTTCATGGAGTGCACTGCTCAGCATCTGCGCTGTGCTGGTCTGTGCACTGCTTAGAGTAGAATTTCGAGTGGCTTGCTTCTAGGAAATAGAGGCAGTGCATAGCTTGTATCCCAAGCAGTGCGTGGCGTGCAGTGCTATGCATCAGGAGGCCATGCACTTCTTACAGAAGGAGTTCGAGTGGCTTGCTTGTAGGACATGGAGGCAGTTCATTGTTTATATGTTCAGATTACCTGACGTGCAAGATCGAAAGCATCCGCGCTTTGTCGGGCAATGCACCGCTGATGAGGATTTCGAGTGGCTTGTTGGTAGCACAGGGTGGCAGTGCATTGTTTGTATCCAGAGCAGTGCGTGGCGTGTAGTGCTGGGCATCTATGTTGTACTGAGTCGTGCAATTGCTTATAGGAGGCCATGCACGCCTTACAGGAATAGTTCGAGTGTCTTGCTGGTGGCACAGGGAGGCAGTGCATCGGTTGTAGATTGAGCAGTTCATGGAGTGCACTGCTCAGCATCTGCGTTGTACTAGTCCGTGCACAGCTTAGAGTAGATGTCGGAGTGGCTTGGTTGTAGGACATAAAGGAAGTGCATAGCTTGTATTCCGAGCAGTGTGTGGCATGTAGTGTTGTCCATCAGGAGGCCATGCACTGCTTACAGGAGGAGTTCGAGTGGCTTGCTTGTAGGACAAGGAGGCAGTTCATTGTTTGTATGTTCAGCAGTGCACGGTGTGCAGTGCTGAGCATCTGCGCTTTGCTAGGTAGTGCACTCCTTACAGTAGAATTTCGAGTGGCTTGCGGGTAGCACAGGGCGGCAGTGCATTGTTTGTATCTTGAGCAGTGCATGGCATGTAGTGCCAGGCATCTGCGTTGTACTGAGTCATGCACTGCTTACAGGAGTCCATGCACTGCTTACAGGAGGAGTTCGAGTGGCTCGCTTGTAGGACAGGGAGGCAGTTCATTGTTTGTATGTTCAGTACTGCACGGCGTGCCGTGCTGAGCATCTGCGCTTTGCTGGGCAGTGCACTGCTTATAGTAGGATTTCAAGTAGCTTGCTGGTAGCACAGGGCGGCAGTGCATTGTTTGTATCTTGAGCAGTGCGTGGCGTTTAGTGTTGGGCATCTATGTTGTACTGAGTCGTGCACTGCTTACAGGAGGCCATGCACTGCTTATAGGAGTAGTTCGAGTGTCTTGCTGGTAGTAAAGGGAGGAAGTGCACCGATTGTAGATTGAGGAGTTAATGGAGTGCACTGCTCAGCATTTGCGCTATGCTAGTCCATGCACTGGTTAGAGTAGAAGTTCGAGTGGCTTGCTCTTAGGACATAGAGGCAGTGCATAGCTTGTATCCTGAGCAGTGTGTGGCGTGCAGTGCTGTGCATCAGGAGGCCATGCACTGCTTACAGAAGGAGTTCGAGCGGCTTGCTTGTAGGACAGGGAGGCAGTTCATTTTTTGTATGTTTAGCAGTGCACGACGTGCAGCTTGAGCATCTAACGCTTTGTTGTGTCGCAATCGCCATGATGAGGATTTCGAGTGGCTTGCTTTAGCAGTATGGCAGTGCATTGTTTGTATCTTGAGCAGTGCATGGCGTGTAGTGCTGGGCATCTGCGTTGTACTAGTCGTGCACTGCTTACAGAAGGCCATGCACTGCTTACAGGAGTAGTTCGAGTGTCTTACTGGTAGCATAGGGAGGCAGTGCACTGGTTATAGAATGAGCAGTTCATGGAGTGCACTACTCAGCATCTGCGCTGTGCTGGTCCGTGCACTGCTTAGAGTAGAAGTTCGAGTGGCTTGCTTCTAGGAAATAGAGGCAGTGCATAGCTTGTATCCCGAGCAGTGCGTGGCGTGCAGTGTTGTGCACCAGGAGGCCATGCGCTGCTTACAGGAGGAGTTCGAGTGGCTTGCCTGTAGGACAGGGAGGCAGTTCATTGTTTGTAAGTTCAGCGATTACGGGCGTGCGATCTTGAGCATCTGCTTTCTTTGGCAGTGCAATCGCCATACAGGATTTCGAGTGGTTTGCTGGTAGGACAGGGCGGCATTGTTTGTATCCTAAGCAGTGCGTGGCGTGTAGTGCTGGGTATCTGCGTTGTACTGAGTTGTGCAATTGCCTACAGGAGGCCATGCACGCCTTACAGGAATAGTTCTAGTGTCTTGCTGGTGGCACAGGGAAGCAGTGCACCGGTTGTAGATTGAGCAGTTCATGGAGTGCACTGCTCAGCATCTGCGTTGTGCTACTCCGTGCACTGCTTAGAGTAGATGTTCGAGTGGATTGGTTGTAGGACATAGAGGAAGTGCACAGCTTGTATTCCGAACAGTGTGTGGCATGTAGTGCTGTCCATAAGGAGGCCATGCACTGCTTACAGGAGGAGTTTGAGTGGCTTGCTTGTAGGACAGGGAGGCAGTTCATTGTTTGTATGTTCAGCAGTGCACAGCGTGCAGTGCTGAGCATCTGCGCTTTTCTAGGTAGTGCACTGCTTACAGTAGGATTTCGAGTGGCTTGCGGGTAGCACAGGGCGGCAGTGCATTGTTTGTATCTTGAGCAGTGCATGGCGTGTAGTGCTGGGCATTTGCGTTGTACTGAGTCATGCACTGCTTACAGGAGGCCATGCAGTGCTTACAGGAGGAGTTCGAGTGGCTTGCTTGTAGGCCAGGGAGGCAGTTCATTATTTGTATGTTGATCTTGCACGTGCGATCTTGGCATCTAAGGCTTAAGGGCAAGCAATCGCTTATAGTAGGATTTCAAGTGGCTTGCTGGTAGCACAGGGCGGCAGTGCATTGTTTGTATCTTGAGCAGTGCGTGGCGTTTAGTGCTGGGCATCTGTGTTGTACTGAGTCGTGCATTGCTTACAGGAGGCCATGCACTGCTTACAGGAGTAGTTCGAGTGTCTTGCTGGTAGCAAAGGGAGGCAGTGCACCAGTTGTAGATTGAGCAGTTCATGGAGTGCACTGCTCAGCATTTGCGTTGTGCTAGTCCGTGCACTGCTTAGAGTAGCAGTTCGAGTGGCTTGCTCTTAGGACATAGAGGCAGTGCATAGCTTGTATCCTGAGCAGTGTGTGGCATGCAGTGCTGTGCATTAGGAGGCCATGCACTGCTTACAGGAGGAGTTCGAGTGGCTTGCTTGTAGGACAGGGAGGCAGTTCATTTTTTGTATGTTTAGCGATTACCTGACGTGCGATCTTGAGCATCTAACGCTTTCTTGAGCCATGCACTTCTGATGAGATTTCGAGTGGCTTGCTGGTAGCACAGGGCGGCAGTGCATTGTTTGTATCCTGAGCAGTGCATGGCGTGTAGTTCTGGGCATCTTCGTTGTACTGAGTCGTGCACTGCTTACAGGAGTCCATGCACTGCTTACAGGAGTGCAGTGCATTGGTTGCATATTGGGCACCGCATATAGTGCAGTGTTGATCATCTACGCTTTGCTGGGTCTTGCACTGCTTATAGGATGAGATCGATTGGCTTGCACGTAGCATAGGAGGCAGTGCATTTGTTGTAGCTTGAGCAGTGCGTAGTATTCAAGGTCCAAGATTCACATATGCAATATTTAGAAGATGATCAAAGTGTTCAACTTACTGAGTACATTCATTGACATTACAATATATTAAAGATGTTCAATTTACTAAAGAACACGAGTACAATACACTTCAGCACTAGATTAAAGATGAAAAGATGACTATCTAAACAGTGTTTTCCCAAGTTAACCACTAGATGACAATCTCAAGTTGAGACCAAGGTGCTCCTGCATATGCTCTACTTTAATGAGAAGTAGTGATGCCCATCCAACATCAGCAGCAAATGTGAATTCAGACCATCCTGTGGTGAAGCTGACACATCCATTGTCCCTTTGTACAGTATATGCACATGCAATATAATTCTCTTCTTCTCCTTCAAGATCATGTCCCTGCCTGCATAGATGTGCTATGCCCTGAGTTGGGTACCTGAAACCATCTATAGCCTCAATTGGCATGAACTGCGATAAAGAAAAAAGTCAGTATTTTAACAAGCATTCTAAATTAACAAGTTCACTAAATTATATGTTTAATCTGAACATAAAATATGATTAAATATGTGGAAACTAACCAGTGCATTATGGTCATGGTTATCCATATTCATCTTGTGTACCCAGAAATGCTTTTCATCTTTACTTTCAAAAAACTGATGTTCTGTGACATGAAGATTTTTGTAAATGCCAAACAGGATTGAAGCCATTTGCTGCTCATTAGTGCTTTTATGTCTGAGAAGATGCTCCTGTGCAGAAATTTTTATAACCGTTTTAGTTGGTTGATTTATAAATGAGTGGAAATACATGTTGGGTATTAAAGAATGTTATTATGATGAAATAGTAGTAGGACAAGGAAAAACTGTATGTGCAAATTATTTACAGTAAATAAGGGAAATACCAGTTGCTTCATGAATCTTTTTCTCTTCACCGTTAGAGTAAACAGTGACATGAAATATGTTGGTCAAGTTCAAACCAACATCATCAAGTTGGTCGTCATCATATTCAAAATGTACTACATCTCCAAGTGCTATATCATAAACCCTCATTAGGGACTTCCAGTATGGACCACAAATTATTGTCCTAACATTAGACTTCTTGAGGAACAAATCAAAATTCCTTAATGCTTCACGGTTTGCAACCATCCAATTATTTGGAGTGAAATCATTCAGTCTTTCCCTAAATGAGCATGGCACTACCTGAAGGTAAACAACATGGTTCAGTTCATGTGACAACAAGACAGTAAAAGAAACAGTACATAAAATGAAAAGTTTGAACTTTTTGAATAAAACCTTCAAAAACCTTCTCCTAAATATGTAAAAACTTACCACACCATTGATGGGAAAACCTTGAACAATGTTAACATGGAAGCTCGTTGCTCTCCTCTGTGCCCTACCACAATTGTTGGCAGGTTGTCCGCACACTGTACAGTCCATTCCAAGAAACACCTGATAAAATTAATAATGCTTTTAAGGAGTGAACTGTGCATTAACTCCTAATCTAGAAAGTGTCAAACAGATCATTTATCAGACATAAATTACACATAGTATTATGGGGATAAGATGATAGGAAGAACACATAAAGGATTACGAGGAAACTAAAAAAAATGGAAGTGTGATGCAAAAGTCACCGATTTGTACTAAGACAATGGAATGGAGATTAAAATAAAAGAACAAAGCTTCTTGAAATGAAGAAACAAATAAGGATTAGAACTCAAACCAATAAAGAAAAGGGAAGGGATACGGAATTGGAGGAGAAAACTCTATCGGGAGGGGACGAACTTTTCTGAGAAACTGCTCTGCTTTGAGGACCTGTTCTCGGGAATTGTTCACGGGAAGTGCTCTGGACGTGCGTAGTGGGAGAGTGGTGGAGAGAACTAAACGGGGTCCCTTCGGTTTCTCTACATTTATAAATCAGCCAACTAAAATGGTTATGTGTTAGCGCTTCGACGTGCTGTTCCCCCGCCCACTGTCTCAGGTATCCTCTCGTTTACCATCTGAGACTGATAATCCCTCTGTCCCTATGCAAAAAAATTGAAAGTCTGACAGACTAGCAACAAATCTAAACTTGTACATCCAGGCAGTGCATAGTTGACACTTTTGGTAGTGCATAGTATCTGCGAGGTATGGTTTTTATTTTTTATTTTTACGGTAATTACTATTTCCTTTATTTTTTCATTTCATATTATGTTTTTTTATTTACGGGTAATTGAAATTTTATAGTTCATTTTACTCAAAGTAGTATACTTTTTATCAAATTTCTACATTGAGTATTGCACAGTTTATCCGTGTGCACTGCCATATTATTAGCTTGTTGAAGTGCCCTAGTATTGTATTATGTTGAACTGCTCTATTTTTACTGTAGTGCCATGCGCATTGTTGTTTGCAACCTCGATAAACTTAACTTTCGATCCGCGTGTGCTGTTTCATTGCATGTCTGTTCTTTTCATGAACCACATAAGGATGGGCCCACCAGTTTCATTGCATGTCTGTTCTTTTCATGAACCACACCCAGTGTCAGTGCATGTCTGTTCTATTCAGGAACCACACCCAGTTTCACGACATCTCTGTTCTTTTCATGAACCACATAAGGATCTACCAGTGTCATTTCTTGTTTGTTACTTCCATAAACCACAAATGAATCCACCTAGTGTGATTGCATGTCAGTTCCTCTAAACAAACCACATAAGGATCCACCAGTGTCATTGCGTGTCTGTTCTTTTCATGAACCACACCCAGTGTCATTGCATGTGTGTTCTTGTAAACAAACCACATAAGGATCCACCAGTGTCATTGCCTATCTGTTCTTTTCATGAACCACACCCAGTGTCATTGCATGTATGTTCTTCTAAACAAACCACATAAGTCACTGCATGTATGTTCTTTTCATGAACCACACCCGGTGTCATTGCATGTCTGTTCTTTTCATGAACCATATCTAGAGTCCACCAATGTCATTGGATGTCTGTTCTTCCCATGAACCACACATGGATCCACTAGTGTCATTGCCTGTCTGTTCTTTTCATGGATCACAGCTAGAGTCATTGCATGTCTGTTACTTCCATAAACCACATATGGATCCACCTAGTGTGATTGCATGTATGTTCCTCTAAACAAACCACATAAGGATCCACTAGTGTCATTGCGTGTCTGTTCTTTTCACGAACTACACCCAGTGTCATTGCATGTGTGTTATTCTAAAAAAACCACATAAGGATCCACCAGTGTCATTGCCTATCTGTTCTTTTCATGAGCCACACCCAGTGTCATTGCATGTGTATTCTTCTATACAAACCACATAAGTCATTGCATGTCTGTTCTTTTCATGAACCACACCCGGTGTCATTGCATGTGTGTTCTTTTCATGAACCATAGCTAGAGTCATTGCATGTCTGTTACTTCCATAAACCACACATGGATCCACCGATGTCATTGCATGTCTGTTCTTTTCATGAACCACACCCAGTGTCACTCCATGTCAGTTCTTTTCATGAACCACATAAGGATCCACCCAGTGTCATTGGATGTGTGTTCTTCTCATGAACCACACGTGGATCCAACGGTGTTATTGCATGTCTGTTCCTCTAAACAAACCACATAAGGATCCACCAGTGTCATTGCATGTCTGTTCTTTTCATGAACCACACCTAGTGCCATTGCATGCGTGTTCTTTTCATTAACCATAGTTAGAGTCATTGCATGTCTGTTACTTCCATAAACCACACATGGATCCACCGATGTCATTGCATATCTGTTCTTTTCATGAACCACATCCAGTGTCACTGCATGTCAGTTCTTTTCATGAACCACATAAGGATCCACCCAGTGTCATTGGATGTGTGTTCTTCTCATGAACCACACATGGATACACCGGTGTCATTGCATGTCTGTTCCTCTAAACAAACCACATAAGGATCCACCAGTGTCATTGCATGTCTGTTCTTTTCATGAACCACATAAGGATCTACCAGAGTCATTGGATGTGTGTTCTTATCATGAACCACACGTGGATCCACCGGTGTCATTGCATGTTTGTTCCTCTAAACAAACCACATAAGGATGCACCAGTGTCATCGCGTGTCTATTATTTTCATGAACAACACCCAGCGTCATTGCATGTGTGTTCTTCTAAACAAACCACATAAGGATCCACCGATGTCATTGCCTGTCTGTTCTTTTCATGAACCACACCCAGTGTCATTGCATGTGTGTTCTTCTAAACAAACCACATAAGTCACTGCATGTCTGTTCTTTTAATGAACCACACCCGGTGTAATTGCATGTGTGTTCCTCTAGACAGACCACATAAGGATCCACCGGTGTCATTGCATGTCTGTTGCTCTAACAAACCACATAAGGATCCACTAGTGTCATTGGTGTGTGTTCTTCTCATGAACCACATGAGGATCCACCGGTGTCATTGCATGTCTGTTCCTCTAAACAAACCACATAAGGATCCACCAGTGTCATTGTGTGTCTGTTCTTTTCATGAACCACACCTAGAGTCATTGCATGCGTGTTCTTTTCATTAACCACGACTAGAGTCATTGCATGTCTGTTACTTCCATAAACCACACATGGATCCCCCGATGTCATTGCATGTCTGTTCTTTTCATGAACCACACCCAATGTCATTGCATGTCAGTTCTTTTCATGAATCACACCTCGAGTCATTGCATGTGTGTTACTTCCATAAACCACATATGGATCCACCTAGTGTGATTGCATGTCTGTTCTCTTCACAAACCACACATGGATACACCAGTGTCATTGCATGGGTAGCCGTTAGACCGAGTCTTCTAGAAGGCACGCCCTAACACAGTTGTTCTGCTTGACGATTGTTACATACCGTTCGATTGGGGCACTTGGACGATTGGGATGGTCTTCGTGAGAGCGTTCCGCGAGTAGGTTCTTCTGCGGCATGATTGGCCACGCTTGCTCTGGACAAACTGGCAACACCGGGCGCTCCCCCATTTGCGAGTGTCACGTCTCACGAGTTCAGTGGGCCACATCCCAGTGTCACATCCCCATTACTTCTCTTCCTCCCCGTACTTCTCTTCCTTACCCTTGAAGCCACTTTCCCCACTTCACTCCCATCCTGCCGTAGCCGCAAGCCGACGGTGCCTCCATCCCAATCCCCTCTCCGGTAGCCACCCCCACCCCTCTCACCATGGGTTCAAGTGGAGACGACGAGGAAACGTGTCGTGACGATAGGGACGGTGATTTCTATGTGAGTCGTCTCATCTCTATTTCTATCATCTGTGGCCAGTTATCTATTTTTTGAGCTAGATCTAATCTGTTTACTCATGTACGTATGATGTGTTAGGCCAACCATACGATGTATGACTCCGACTATCACGGTTTAGAGGATGAAGACAGTCCTCTGGTATGTAAACATGGATATGTGCCCGCAATATTTGTAGCCTTCGAAGGACGAAAGCAGGCAGGAGGTTTCTACGGTGTCAAGTGTTGGGCCACGCAGAGAAAAACAAAACTTTTTCCTACACGGTGATCCCAAGATCTACCTGAGGTAGTAGGCCACGAGAATTACCACTAGACGCGCGGTTGCGGAATCAATAAAGCACGTCGCTTAATGCAGTGCAGTCCTCACGATCTGTTCCGATCCACGATCGTCGAAGTGCTGACCGTACAACACCTCCGCCAGAATCCACACGTACGAGGAGGAGCGCCAGCGATGGACTGCTAGGTCCGGTACGGCGGAAACAGGACTGGACTGGATTGGAGCTTGGGTTTCCAACACATGGAGTGACCTAACCGTGTGCTCTAAGCACCCGTGCCCCAGCTTATATAGGGAGTGAAAGTGGGCTCCACTCACTTGTGGCCCATTTACTAAAAGGGCCTATATTAGTCACTGCGAGTCCAACTCACTAACTCTGTCCATTTCCTTTTTGGGTCTAACCCAAATATGCTCCCGCTCTTAAGTGTGTGACCCGACAGGCTCATGGTGACCTGGACACGATCCGAGTCTCACTCGTGACCGATCAGTTGGTAGCGGCTCCTAGCAGAACGTGCCAACTCCCAAGTACCAAAGAGTCATGATGACATACCTTCCAATGTGACTTTTGTCTGAGTCCCTTTTGCCTCATGATATACCTTGTCGGACTATAGGCGAAAGATCGTCATCCCTTAAATAGTCCAACTCTCTTTCTCGATCCGAGATAAGTGATTCATCCGACTAACTCTTAGTCGGTCGCCTCGGTTAACACTTAACCGAGTAACGCATGGCCATGCTTTCCGAATCATATCTTCTGAGAGGGCCCAGAGAATATCTCTCCAAATGGAGGGGCAAAATCCCATCTCGGTTATTCACATCACGCAGCTTGATTCTCAGTCGACCCGAACTCCGCCTTTATAACTGCCCAGTGATGGAACAACGTTTGACAGAAGCTAAGTCGGTGATCCTCAACTCTGACTGTGCAATAACCTCAGGTCTAAGGATTACATTGATTGAGATATACAAATGATGACTTACTCATTGTATCTCAATTTGGGTCAGTCTGACTCGCTAAACTCTTTAGTCGAATCCGTGTAAGTCGGAATAGCATCTCTATGCACATGACAAGTGGAACCGAGTCATCAGCCGACTTTCACATTGGTCTAAGTAGTGTGTCCAGCACAACCTCAACGACCAAGGACAATCAGTATAAAAAACATGAATATATAGTTCCACAATCGAATCACATATTCAATGATATATATCAGTAGTTCATACATGGACGATAACTTTAAGAATACCTTGGAAATAACATCATACATGATTACCTCTAGGGCATATTCCCAACAGTCTCCCACTTGCACTAGAGTCAATCATTCGACATCACAGTCTAGGCATCTAATGCCCATAGCTCTCAGGTGCGCCTCATGCTTTGGCTGTGGAAGTGGCGTTGTCAACGGATCCGCAATGTTTGCATCCGTGTGTACCTTGCATAACTTGATATCACCTTGATCCATGAACTGGCGAATAAGGTGGTACCGCATGAGTATATGTTTGTCCTTCTGGTGTTGTCTAGGTTCCTTGGCTTGTGCGATAGCACCATTGTTGTTACAATACACGTCTAACGGATTGGATGAGCCCTGCACCACACCAAGATCCATGAGGAAATTCCTCATCCAAACGGCTTCCTTTGCCGCCTCTGAGGCAGCAATATACTCAGCCTCTATCGTACACGTAGACACCGTCTCTTGCTTGGAACTCTTCCAACTCACAGCCCCTCCATTTATTACAAAAACATATCCGGATTGCGAACGAGAATCATCCGAGTCAGTGAGATAACTCGCATCCGTGTAACCCGTTACACTGAGTTCATCCTCACCTCCATAAACCAGGAACATATGCTTAGTCCTTCTCAAGTACTTGAGGATATTTTTAGCTGCTGCCTAGTGGATCTCTCTAGGGTCAGCATGGTATCTGCTCACAACACAAAGAGCATAGGAAACATCCGGCCTAGTAGAAATCATAGCATACATGATGGATCCGACTGTAGAAGCATACGGAATCGCACTCATCTGACTTTGCTCATCAGTTGTCAAAGGACACTGAGTCTTGCTAAGTTTTATGCCATGGGACATCGGTAAGAACCCCTTCTTAGACGATTCCATGTTGAACTTCTTCAACACTTTGTCCAAGTATGTACTCTGACTCAATCCAATGAGCCTCCTTGATCTATCTATATAGATCCGGATTCCTAGTATGTAAGTCGCCTCACCCAAGTCTTTCATCGAAAAACTCTTTTCCAGTGATTCCTTGGTCTCTTGCAACATCTGGACATCATTTCCAATCAGTAATATGTCATCCACATATAAGATCAGAAAGTTTACTTTGATCCCACTAAACTTCTTGTATAAACAAGAATCATGACCACTCATGATGAAGCCAAACGATTTGACTACCTCATCAAAGCGAATGTTCCAACTTCAAGATGCTTGCTTCAACCCATAAATGGATTTCTGAAGTTTGCATACCTTGTCAGCATTGGCCGGATCGACAAAACCCTCGGGCTGTATCATATACACGTCCTCGGTTAAATTTCCATTAAGGAAAGCCGTCTTGACATCCATCTGCCATATCTCATAGTAGAAATAGGATGCTATAGCTAACATGATCCAAACTGATTTAAGCATCACCACGGGAGAGAAAGTCTCATCGTAGTCAACTCCTTGAACTTGTCGGAACCCCTTCGCGACAAGCCGTGCCTTATAGATAGAAACATTTCCATCCATATCAGTTTTCTTCTTAAAGACCCATTTGCACTCGACGGGTCTTGCACCGTCTGGCAGATCAACCAAGTTCCAAACTTGATTTTCATCCATGGATTTTAACTCGGATATCATGGCTCCAAGCCATGACTCAGAATCAGAACCCACCATCGCTTCCGAATAAGTTGTCGGCTCATCACTATCTAACAGTAACACATCACGAACACTTCGCAATCTGGCCGATCTTCACAGTTTCGGTGCTATTTCCGGCTCAGGTACCACGACCGGCTCAACCTCCAAGGCTTTTGCTGACTCGCTACTGGTTGGTACCTCTCGAATTTCTTCGAGTTGCACCGTGCTCCCACTGACTCCCTGACTGAGAAACTCTTTCTCAAGGAAGACACCGTTCCGAGCGACAAACACTTTGACCTCTTCGCGGTTGTAGAAGTAGTAACCCAAGGTTTACCTCAGATATCCTATGAAAATACACTTATCCGACTTAGCTGTAAGCTTGTCCGACTAAAGTCGCTTGACAAAAGCTTCACAACCCCAAATCTTAAGAAAAGATAAACTCGGCTTCTTGCCATTCCACATCTCATGCGGTGTCTTCTCTACCGACTTTGATGGTACTCTATTTAGCGTGAACGCTGCAGTTTCTAGACAATAACCCCAAAATGATAAAGTTTGATCTGTCCGACTCATCATTGATCGTACCATGTCCAACAATGTCTGATTTCTCCTTTGTGACACACCGTTTCTTTGCGGCGTTCCTGGAGGAGTGAGTTGGGGAACTATTCCACAACTCTTCAGATGGTCATCAAACTCATGGCTCATGTACTCGCCTCCTCGGTCCGACTGAAGAAACTTTATTTTCTTGCCAAGTTAATTCTGTACCTCATTCTGGAATTCCTTGAACTTTTCAAAGGCATCTGACTTATGTTTCATCAAGTAGATGTATTCATACCTACTCAAATCATTAGTGAATGTAATGAAGTACTCATAACCACCTCTGGCTGTCGTGCTCATCAGGCCACATACATCACTATGTACTAGTCCCAATAAGTCAGACGCCCTTTCAGAACTCTTTGCAAGAGGTGTCTTGGTCATCTTGCCGAGTAGGTAGGATTCACATGTCTCGAACGACTCCAAGTCGAACAAAGTTAGGAGTCCATCTTCATGGAGCTTCTTCATGCGTTTCCAACTTATATGACCAAGCCGACAATGCCAAAATTAAGTCATATTCAGATCATTTCGTTTTAACCTTTTCACATTTATGTTATGTATGATTCACCTTCAAGATTCAAAATAAATAACACGTCCTAGACGGGTGCAAAGCCATGAAACATATTATTCAAATATAAAGAACAACCATTATTCTTAATATTTGACTCATAGCCTTGTATCACCAAACATGAGGCAGAAATAATGTTTCGACTAAGCACTCGAACATAATAACAATTATTCAGCTCCATTAAGAATCCGGAAGGTAAATGAAGTTGTATTGTGCCGACTTCCAACGCAGCGACTCTCGCTTTGTTGCCGACTCGAATGTCAACCTCGCCTCTCTCCACGCTCCTAGTTCTTACCAGTCCCTGCAACAAGTTGCAGATGTGAATAACTGGTCCGGTATCATATACCCAAGAACTACCAGGTGCATCAGCAAGATAAATGGCTATAACATTGCAAACAAGCGTACCTGAGCCGGAAGTCACAACTCCACTCTTGGCTTTATCAGCCAGATACTTGCTGCAATTCCTCTTCTAGTGGCCATCCGCCTTGCACTAGAAGCAAGTGGATCTGGCTGCAGGAGATGGCTTCGTCCCTGAGGAAGCACTTTGGACCGGGTCCTCAGCCTTACCTCCCGACTTAGCCTTCTTCTTCTTAGTCCAAGAACTCTTCTTGAACTTAGCCTTATTCTATCCCATCAACACTTGACTGACACCTTTCTTGAGATCCGCCTCAGCATGCTTGAGCATCCCATGTAATTCAGTGAGCTTCTTATCCATACCATGCATGTGGTAGTTCGATATGAACTGACCATACGCACTAGGAAGAGAGTTCAGAATTATGTCCGTAGCGAACTCTTCGCTAATGGGGTAGCCCAGCCTTCCAGAGACTGAACGTAACCAACCATCTTGATCACATGCGGACTCAGTGGATCACCATTTAAGCTTACAGCTGAACAAGGCCTGAGAGACTTGATACCTCTCAGTCTTTGCCTGAGCCTGGAACATACTTTTGAGGCTTTCGATCATATCATAGGCCTCAACATTCTCGAACTGCTGCTGCAAGTCCGGTTCCATGTGAGCAAGCATAAGACAACTAATCTCTGTGGATTCATCACAAATCCGACAGTAGGCATTGGTGGCTACGACAGTCGCATTCTCATTCGGCTCATCTGGAAGTGGGTTGTCTAGGACATGGTCCCTCTTTTCTTGCTTGACATCAATTCTCAGATTACGATACCAGTTGGTGAAGTTAGTTCCATTTAGCTTATCTTTCTCTAAGATGGTTCTCAAAGCAAAACTAGAAATCTGAGGAAGACTGCTAGGTGCCATTGATCTACAACAGAAAAAATGCAAAACACTTAAGACATGTATCCATAAAAGAGCAAGCATATTAAAACCTTTAATATTTATGCTCCCACTAGAACCAACACCCCTCCGATGGTTGATTAGTGATTCAGGACCCTAAATAAGCAAGTCGACTAGTGAGCTTTAGCATCACCGCTAGCCGTCAAGTGATCTAGGTAGACAACTCCTTGTCAATCATATCTCATACGAGTCCTGTTGGATGAGTGGCATCACATGCCCCGGCTCGCATCCGACTTTTCCCCGAGTCCCACAACCGTTGTGATAGACCCGTCTAGATTACCAAGTGCTTCTGCTGTAAGAGTCCAACTCGAACCCACCTAGTCGGAAAGAATTGATAGCACCTCAATTGTATGAGCCCACTACCAAAAATGTCCGACTTGTGATGGTGCAGCACTGGCGGGGAAACCGACTAGACCTTCTTTGAGGGATTACTTTCTACCAACTATCTAATAGAGGTAAAACAGAGACATAACAATAACACAAAATAAAGCAATTATAATGTGAAATGGTATGGCTCTCTTCATGGCGATCTCCATCTCCACGAAGCTTGTAATTCGACTCGTGTCAACTCTTGTCACGTGCCGCCTTACACCATGTAGCCGGCTTGTACATCGACTTGCATGCCATCCGGGTTCTCCAAACAGCTACACTAGCTAGTAATGTAAATTACATAGAGAATCCGACACGCAGGTCGTTATACAATAAAATGACAGCACCTAGGCTCCAGCCGGCTGACAAAAACCGTGATACGCAGATCACGTATGGATTACACACATCATATGCACATAAGCCATAACATTCACAACATCATCCTGCAAAAACAGGTTATGCATAGATACGATATCTACCGGCGTTGTGCAACTCGCAATGACATCTAAGACACTACGACAGGCCACGAGAACTACCACTAGACGCGCGGTTGCGGATTCGATGAAGCACGTCGCTTGATGCAGTGCAGTCCTCATGATCTGTTCTGATCCACGATCGTCGAAGTGCTGAACGTATAGCACCTCCGCCAGAATCCACACGTACGAGGAGGAGCGCCAGCGATGGACTGCTAGGTCCGGTACGGCGGCGACAGGACTGGACTGGACTGGAGATAGGGTTGCCAACACATGGAGTGACCTAACCGTGTGTTCTAAGCACCTGCGCCCCAGCTTATATAGGGAGTGAAAGTGGGATCCACCCACTTGTGCCCCATTCACTAAAAGGGCCTATATTAGTCACTGCGAGTCCAACTCACTGACTCTGTCCATTTCCTTTTTGAGTCCAACCCAAATATGCTCCCGCTCTTAAGTGTGTGACCCGACAGGCTCATGGTGACCCGGACACGATCCGAGTCTCACTCGTGACCGATCAGTTGGTAGCGACTCCTAGCAGAACATGCCAACTCCCAAGTACCAAAGAGTCATGACGACATACCTTCCAATGTGACTTTCATCTGAGTCCCATTTGCCTCATGATATACCTTGTCGGACTATAGGCGAAAGATCATCATCCCTTAAATAGTCCGACTCTCTTTCTCAATCCGAGATAAGCGATTCATCCGACTAAGTTTTAGTCGATCGCCTCGGTTAACACTGAACCGAGTCACGCATGACCATGCTTTCCGAATCATATCTTCCGAGAGGGCCCAGAGAATATCTCTCCAAATGGAGGGGCAAAATCCCATCTCGGTTATTCTCATCACACAGCTTGATTCTCAGTCGACCCGAACTCCGCCTTTATAACTGCCAAGTGACGGAACAACGTTTGACAGAACCTAAGTCAGTGATCCTCAACTCGGACTGTGCAATAACTTCAGGTCTAAGGATTACATTGATTGAGATATACAAATGACGACTTACTCGTTGTATCTCAATATGGGTCAGTCCGACTCGCTAAACTCTTTAGCCGAATCCGTGTAAGTCGAAATAGCATCTCTATGCACATGACAAGTGGAACTGAGTCATCAACTGACTTTTTACATTGGTCTAAGTTGTGTGTCCAGCACAACTTCAACGACCAAGGACAATCAGTATAAACAACATGAATATATAGTTCCACAATCGAATCACATATTCAATGATATATATCAGTAGTTCATATATGGACGATAACTTTATGAATACCTTGGAAATAACATCATACATGATTGTCTCTAGGGCATATTCCCAACATCAAGGACATCATGCAATGATGCAAAGTGGAAGTTGCGGTGTTGTCAAATGGGTACATCCAGAGTGGCCGAAATCGATGCAGAAAACACTGGAAAAACTATGGGAAATGACTGTCGAGTTGAAAGAATCCGTATTCAGCTCACTTCTTAACAGTGTTGAGATGAAGCTATGGGAACCAGTTGACACGACCAAGCATAAGCGAGATCTCAGGTGGGTGCAAGACAAGGTTATCAAAGTCGAGAAGGAGAGGGACGCGGCGTTGGCCCTGAAGGCTAAAGCAGAGCAAGCACTGACTCAAGCAAGGAACAATCTCCACCAGGCCAACGTCCTGCAGTACACAACTACGAGTATTGACAAGTGCATGAGTAAAAATGCAGAGAAACAATTGAAGCTATGCAAGGAAGATGCTAAAAGGAAGGAGCAGACAATTCAATCCTTGCTCTCGTGGGAAGATGCGCATCGGGCCAAGATTAGGAAGATCAAGGAGATGTGTGATAACTAGTTCTATTTAAATTAAGCTCCATGCCTTTTTAAGTTGTAATATTTGTACTTGTTGACCTAGCGGTCTGAACTATTGGTCCCGGATTCCAGGGAGGAAAAAAATTGCTCTGACCCCGCATTAATTTGTGGAAGAATTTGTAATTTAGATCAATTTCTGCCTCGATTTAGATTTCTATCCCAAATTGGGAACGTAACCGTGGACCAAAGACACCTTTTCCACTAGTGTATTCTGACATTGGTGGTTTGGTTTACCATAATCTACGTGGATTGTGCCGCATGCAAATGGCAGAACCACAATTTATAAAGTGGAAGCACGTACACCAGGTTACTGGAGATCCGGGAGCTTCGCCAGATGCAAGGGATGCAGGAGCATAGAGGCGGTGAGATAGACGGGCTCAAGATTAGGCCAGAAAGTGGTACCCATTTCCTCCTCATATGGGCATTATCGGTGAGAACATTTCTATTTATGTTGCCACGTCGTTAGCAAAGATCTGAAATAAGTTCGCTTGTGGAGTGTGGCAGCTTAAATAATTTACTTATGTGCCACTTACATTCCATCGTATTTGGAGACCTCCTGCCCCTTAGTAATCGTGGAACCAGTGGATCCTTGTTTTCAGATAGAAGTGGCACAATCACAATTTTGGATTCAACTACGGACTCGGGCGTTTCCAAACCCTAAGTTGCGGTACATTTTACTCAGAGAATGTGGGTAGATTGTTTCGCCCAGCAATGTGCCACACACAGAGCGATCAGAATTTAACAGAATTACATATATAGGTTCAAGTTCAACACATTACTATGCATCTTCATTGCCAGCAGCCTTCTTCCGCAGCCTGGGTGCCAAGCCTTCACGTCCAATGGCTTCTCCATTTCCTGCCTTCTTCCTCTTCCTCGATGCAAATTTTCTTAAGTTCACGTACTCTGCATCGCCGGGACAATGGGCACCAGAATCGTGTCCAGCATCATCTTTCCACTCGTTTTTAATTTCTTCGGGCAGCAAAATGACATCTTTCCACTCGTTTTTAATTTTTTCGGGCAGCAAAATGACTGACCCAGCATGTTACCACCCTGTCCAAGAATAGAAGGGCGACTCCCCATTGCAGCAGCTTCCACATCCAATACATCACAATTCAGCTCAAACATGCAATCTGAAGCATACTTTTTCATCAACCCAATTAGCTGACTGTCACACGATATAGGAACCATGGTGCCACGTTCATCCATGAAGCTGAACTTTGCAGTCTGCTTCGGCCATACTTCAACATGATTACGCAGAGCAGCAACCATACCAAATATAGTGTAGATCTGCGCAGGCGCTTCTTCCATCGTGAAACAATGGCTTCCATACCACTTGCCCTTGGAGTCGTACCTGTAGAGGACTATCGTAACCAGGTAAGGGGGGTCCGCGCAGATCCCACTTGACAGAAAACTTTGGACAAATTATTTTTGTCAGCGTTGGGCTAACAAACAATTTGAGGTTCAGTAGCCAACTAGCAGTTGTAATTAGTGCGAATAGCAAAGAGAAGGGTAGCTCACCCGCTTGTAGGCAGAACTTCTTCTTCCTTGACAGTAGGATCTACCATCCTCCGAACTGCTCGCCTCGTCGGTGGGGGAGGCGGGCTAGAGCCTCGCAACAGCGGCTACGACATGCGCCATTGGAGCTCGGTATGTCAACACCCGGATTTTTAATCCCAGATGCCCGTTATGCCATACCTCGCAATCCCAGGATTACCATTTTTGCGAGACATAATGGATTGGATATCATAGTACAACATCCATTACAAACCATACATAAGGTTTTACACAAATAAGGATCTCATGATCCAATCTTTAATACAACAAGCAGCGGAAATAAACGATAGCGTAGCGGTGGGGTCCATCTTCAGGGGCACAGGAAATGCTGACGAAGGCAGATAGTCCTAGTTATCATAGCCGTCCTGCTGACCATCATCTTGATAATCTCCTTCATAGTCTGTCCATGATAATAGCCAGGGACAAAAGCCATGAGTACTCTTTAAGTACTCGCAAACTACTACTAACAAGGGTTATAATTCTAAGTTAAAGTGCTGAATTTAAAGAATAACTATAAATTTAAGTTTGAAACCTAAGCTGAGTTCTGAAGCAAGAAAAGATAAAGTAAAGTTCTAGAATCACTTAAGTTGGGAAGCTATTATCATTAACACAACCCTGTTGTGGTCAAGTCAAAGTTCATCATTCATTTCAAGTTATTTAGAAAACATCTAACAACGAAACAGTATGGCCATTCCAACTCTCCATAACCGCGGACGTGGCTATTCGAATAGTTTGACCACAAGATTCGATACATCTGTTAGGGATAACCCTGAATCATCATACTTACTATGCAGATAATCAAACATAACCTTCCCTTTACACACCCTAGTATAAGCACCTCTCCTATGAGCATGGCCTCCCAACCATGACCATCTGTCATCTTGGGAACTGCATAGGTGGACAACATTGAGAGGTAGCCTCAGCTCAAACCTCTCCCGTGAGGGAACTAATACTAATGCATATAAATTTCCTGCTAAGCCTTACCCAATTCAGGTAATGTGGTTGTACGGTAAATTTGGAATGGTATCGCATCCGAATCCAACCATCAGTTTTATAAAAGGGTTAAGGCTCATGCCTCATCATTTTCATCATCATAAACCAATTGTGTTTTTCAACACATGTCAAAACATCTCAATAGAATGACTCATCATTCCAAGGTTTTCATAACTCATTTTCACCAAGTGTTCCCATCTAAAGTGACTCAAGTTTTTGAGTTATTCTAAAATACTAAGTTAAGAGTGTTCACTAAGAGTTTTATGCTACCTTCAAAATTAATTAAAGAACTTTGTGTAAACTAAGGGAGGTAAAACTTGTCAATAAGACTTGGGGTACTAATAGTTAACAGGGTGTGATCAAAGCATGCTTAAGGCATCTTTACTAAACCATCTAGTTTTATTCTAGCTTGCTAACAATAGCTTACTAAAGCATGTTTTGCAAGGGTTAGCTTGCCACTAATAGCTTGCCTTGGTTGGTGCTGTGGTTGAAGTTGTCTTCTTCTTCTTCTTCTTCTTCTTCTTCCTGGTAGAACTCCTCCTCCTCGAAGGCTTGGTCGGTACTAGCATCTATAAATACGAAGGGAGTAGACAATCACCAAACAATACTTACCTAGGTTAAGTAGCATTCTAAAACACACAATTGATGATCTATTATCATCACAAACATTACAAGTTTTAATTCAATAGTTTTAACCTTTTTATTTTAGAAAAGTAATTTCTACTCATTGAAATATTAACTAAAATTTAATATTCACCACCAAAATATGGGTTCATGTGGACACATGTCCTCACCACATATTCTACCATGTGGGAATGCGATTTAAAGATTGGATCAATATTACTTTGATTTAAGTTTACTATTTAATGATTTAAAGTTACTAGAGATGCCTATACAGCATTATCTTGGTACTAGTCCAAATTCACTGCATGTAAACCCTAATATTATTACATATTTGGATAGATATGAGGAAATGTGATTTTTGAGAGTTGGAAACAACTCAAAAGCTAACTTGGTTGATTTTATAAAAATGTTTCAAGTTGCAAAAGCTTCTGTCTTCTTATTTTTATTAGGAGAGATCTATAACTCTAAATGAATTAAATCCAACAGGCTTGGATAGATCATTTTAATACCTTTCAGACAAAATTAGTTTCATGAAATTTGGATGTGTCAAAATCACAGTATTGAATTTTGAAACACTGGACAGAAACTATATTCTAACTAAAAATAAAAATCCAGATTTGAATCTACGGGCTCGCGCGAGAAAGAAATGGGCCGGCCTAGTGGCGCTACGTGGCGTGGGGCTCAGCTGACAGGAGGGGTCCACTTGTCAGCGACACATAAAATGCGAAACGGTACGCGCGCTGTGGGCCGTGCGATTAGAGGTTAGATCTACGGCTGAGGGTCGTCGTCGATGATGAACAGGTCGCCGGCGAGTTCGAACCCTAGCGGCTCGGTGGGGGTCTACTAGGGGCGTACCAGGGCTCCAGCGGGGTTGGCGAGGCGGGCAAACAAAGTGGAAGACGACAGCGAGGCGAAGCATGGTCGCGGCGGAGCTTGGGGTGGCCGGAATCAACGACACCCTTCTCCTCCCGAGGGGGCGGCTCCGGCTCCAATTCCGGTGAGCTGCTGCTCCACTTGCTCCGGCGAGAGGTGGGTGAGTTTCAGATAGGTGAGGGGAGTGGAATGGTGTGAGCCTTTGGTGCTGGGGAGGGCTCCTTTTATAGGCTCAACGGTGAGATCGAGCGGGATGGCGGTCGACGGTGGCGACATGGCTACGGCGAGCTAGCGGCATGGCTGGGGATTGCGATTGGTGGGCGGTTCCCTGGTGGTGCTCTAGGACTTCAATGCGGCCATAGGGGCGGTGGCATGCGGTCAGGGCGAGGTGGCGCTCTGTGTGGCCGAACCGGCTGTGTCCACAGCGAGCGGTGGCTGTGGGGCTTTGGGCGGCGAACGGGGGTGTCTGGGGTGTTCTCCTGGTCGAGGCGGAGCGGTGGGCGCGGGCTGGTGCCAAGGGGCGGTCTGTGCGAGCGGGGACAGTGCGTGCTCTGTGGGCGGCGTCGGCATGGTCGACAGGCTCGGGGCGTGGCGGTTCCTGGTCGTTCTGGTCGCTGTCCTTGGGCTGGGACTGGTTGGGCGGTGGAGGTGGACTACGGGCTATCTCCAGGACACGATGGATGGCGCTGGCGGCGGTTGTGGCGTGCTGTCGCCGGTGGGGTGCCCAAATGGGGGCTCGGCCTTAATGGCCATGACCATTTGGTCGTGGCATAGTGGGTGGCTGGGCTAGAGAGGGGTTAGGGGGAGTAGTGGAGAGATTTTGGTGGCAAGTTGGGGAACAAGTTTGGCCAGAACACTATTTAAAATAGTGAAATTTGTTTAGTTTGAAATCTGCCTACCAAGTGTTTGATGAAATGGCCGCAAGAGAAAAAGTTTTGAATTTTGAGTTCAAATTTTTTGAGTGATCTATACTAGTGATAGGTAGTCTCTGGTTGCAAGGGTTTCGAAAATGGTGCTCAATTAGATGGTTTTTGAAATAGGGGTGATCTATGCATATGCATTAGATTCAATTTTAAACTGTCATTTAAAATAGTTTACAGAATGTTTTTAGTAGATCAAAATGTGGTCTTTGGTACCTCATTATGTGTACTAGCAAGCGGTGCAAGGATCAAGAATTGTTTCTGTTAAGAAATGAGTACTAGGAATAGCCAAAGTAGGCATGAGAGTTAAATTTATCAAAATGACCATTCCTTCATTTTAATTCTTTTTGATTTGATTTTCTTTAGGAAAAGTTTGGGAATGATGTAGATGATGTTTAAATCACCTAAGAAACATTTTACAAGCATTGGATCAATCAATCATGGCAATTCAAACAACTCCTATTTTAAATGCACACATATATGAATGCTTTCATTTTAAATTTGGAAAAGTTTTTGTTAACCCCATTTTTGTATGATTTGATCATGATAAGCTTGGATTAAAGTTTTGGGATGTTACAAACCTTCCCCCCTTAAACAAAATCTCGCCCCGAGATTTACACGGAAAACTAGGAACTAAAAAGATCTGGAAACTCTGTTCTAATGTAATCCTCGCGCTCCCAAGTAGCTTCCTCCTTGGTATGGTTGCTCCACTGAATCTTGAGAAACATGATACTCCTGGTCCTGGTGGTTCTGTAGGCTTCTTTTAAGATACGGATGGGTACTTCCCAATAGGTCAGGTCATTGTTGATTTCCCCATCTCTATGATCGATGTTCTTGAAAACTTCAGTCTTCTTAGGCACTTCCAAGCATTTGCGAAGTAATGAGATAGGAACACATTGCGGATGGTTGACATCTCTTCAGGCAGTTCCAGTTGATACGATACTTCTCCTCGGCGGTTCAGAATCTTGAAAGGTCCGATACATCTGGGAGCTAACTTTCCCTTCAGACTAAAGCGTTGAGTTCCCTTCAATGGTGAAACCTTGAGATATACGAAATCTCCGACATTGAAAGTCAGGTCTCTCCTTCTCTTGTCAGCATAACTCTTCATGCGGATTGGCGGTCTTGAGGTGCTCACGAACTTTGTGAACTTTCTCTTCTGCTTCTCGGAGAATGTCGGGTCCAAAGATCTGACTCTCTCCTACTTGCGACCAATTCAAAGGGGTACGACACTTTCTTCCGTATAGGAATTCAAAGGGTGCCATCTGCAAACTAGCTAGATAACTGTTGTTATATGAGAATTCTGCGAAAGGCAGGCAGCCTTCCCATTTTGACCCGTATTCCAACACACAATCTCTAAGCATATCCTCCAAGATCTGGTTGACTCTCTCAGTCTGTCCATCTATTTGCGGGTGATACGGGGTGCTGAAGTTCAACTTGGTTCCTAATCCTTCCTGAACTTTCTGCAAAAATCTTGAAGTAAACTAGGTTCCTCTATCTGATACGATGGTCTTGGGGGTTCCATGCATACTAACAATTCTAGCAATGTACACCTTTGCTAGTTTTGCACTATGGTAGGTGGTCTTGACAGGTATGAAGTGGGCTACCTTGGATAGTCTATCAACTATGACCCAGATTGAGTCATTCCCCCTACTAGAAGTAGGTAAACCGGTGATGAAGTCCATTTCGACGGAATCCCATTTCCATTCCGGAATCTGCAATGGTTGCAATAGTCCTGCAGGTCTCTGATGCTCTTTTTTGACTCTTTGACAGATGTCACATTTGGTGATGTAGCTTCTGATCTCTCTCTTCATCTTGTGCCACCAAAATTGCTCTTTTAAATCTTGATACATCTTTGTTCCTCCGGGGTGGATAGAATAAAGAGTATCATGAGCTTCCTTCATGATAATTTCCTTCAGCTCCGAATCTGCTGGCACACAGATACGTCCCTTGTACCACAGTACACCTTCTTCGTCTTCGGTGAATCCAGGTACTTTGCCTGTACCAATACGACGTTTGATTCCGTCGATACTTTCATTCCCCTTCTGGGCTTCCTTGATTTGGCTAATCAAAGTGGGTTGAAGTTCAATGCTAGCTAGGAATCCTTTGCTAACTAACTCAGTCCTGAGCTGCTCCAACTCGTCATACAAACTTGGTTGCTTCTCTTTGATCATGGTGTTCAGCCTACACGAAAATCTTCTAAGAGCATCCGCTACCACATTGGCTTTGCCGGGGTGATAGTGAATGTCAAGGTCATAATCCTTGATTAACTCTATCCATCTTCTTTGCCTCATATTCAACTCCTTCTGGGTGAAGATATACTTCAAGCTCTTATGATCTGAGTAAATCTCACAGCGATTACCCATCAAATAATGACGCCATGTCTTCAATGCTAGAACCACGGCTGCTAGCTCAAGATCATGGGTCGGATAGTTCTGC
Organism: Avena insularis; assembly: GCA_023614405.1. Lineage (NCBI taxonomy): Eukaryota > Viridiplantae > Streptophyta > Magnoliopsida > Poales > Poaceae > Avena > Avena insularis. Next base: position 243,577,802 of record CM042688.1, read on the forward strand.
TCATGCTGCTTCAGTTGTCGAGACAGATACGCGATGACTTTGCCTTCTTGCATCAATACACATCCTAGACCAATCTTGGATGCATCATAATACACATCAAACGGCTTCTTGATGTCTGGCATGATCAAAATTGGGGCTGATATCAATCTCTTCTTCAGCTCCTGGAAACTGGCTTCACACTTGTCTGTCCATTCAAACTTCTTGTCCTTCTTCAACAATTGGGTCATTGGTCGGGCTATGCTCGAGAATCCTTCTACGAACTTGCGGTAATATCCCGCTAATCCGAGAAATGAACGAACTTGGGTTTGATTGGTTGGGGCTTCCCATTCTTCGACATCTTTGATCTTGGCAGGATCAACAGAGACTCCTCCGGCAGACACAATATGTCCTAGGAATCCTACTTCTTTCAGCCAAAACTCACAGTTGCTGAACTTGGCATATAACTGCTGCTCTCTGAGGGTTTCTAGGATGATTCTCAGATGTTGCTCATGCTCTTCTTCTGACTTGGAGTAGATAAGGATGTCGTCGATAAACACAACTACAAACTTATTCATGAGATTCATGAAATAAGCAGGGGCATTGGTTAATCCAAAAGACATAATCGTATACTCATATAAACCATAGCGAGTAGTAAAGGCGGTCTTCGGAATATCTGTTGCACGAATCTTAAGTTGGTGATAACCAGTCCTAAGATCAATCTTTGAGAATACCTGAGCTCCAGTCAACTGATCAAATAGATCCTCTATCTTTGGCAAGGGGTACTTGTTCTTGATGGTGACATCATTCAACTTTCTATAGTACGTACGCGGTTGCCTCCATCTTTCTTGTCGACGAACACCTTGGTGATCTCCATGGCGATGCACTTGGTTGAATCAACCCTATTGCTAACATGGCATCCAACTGCTTCTTCAGTTCTACTAACTCTGAGGGGTTCATGGTATAGGGTCTCTGGGCTATAGGTCCGGTTCCGGGGATTAGTTCGATAATGAACTCTATATCCCTATCTGGGGGCATACCTGGCAATTCATCTGGGAATATGTCGGGGTATTCACAGACTACTCTAACTTGATCAATGGTAGGCAGGGCTACACTCTTGTTGCATTGGAATTGACGGGGTAAGGTTTCAGAGATATGCTCTACTGTTACTCCAGAACTACCGGTCATGGTGATGGATTTCTTAGCACAGTCTATCAGTCCTTTATGCCTTGACATCTAGTCCATACCTAGTACTACTTCCAAACCTTTGGTTCCAAGTACAATTAGGTTGGCATAAAATCTATCCCATGTATTCTGATAGGTACATCTTTGCAAATTTTTCTAGCTTTTGTGGTTGAACCGGGGATTTGAACTATCATGACATGCTTCAGGTTGGTTGGGCGAATCTTACTAGTGCATACAAATTCTTCAGTGAAAAATGAATGCGATGCTCCAGAATCAAACAATACTCTTGCTAAAACTGAGTTGACAGAAAACATACCCAGCACTACATCTGGTGCTTCTTGGGCTTCTTCTGTGTTCATGTGGAAGAGACGACCGTTGCGGTTGTGCGGGTTTCCTCGGGCAAATCTCCTTCCTGGTTGAACACGACGCTGCTGCTGAGCTGGGGCATTCATAGGGGCATTGGCGGCAGTCTTCTTGGGACACTCATTGGAGTAGTGACCCTTCACTCCACACTCGAAACAAGTGATCTAGGACTTGTCCTTGATCATGACAGTACAACATTGCTGCCGCCTGGGGCAGTGTTGTTGTTGTTGCTCTTGGGAGGGGCACGGTTGAAGTTGTTGGCATTGCCGGGGTGATGATTGTTTCCTCCGGACTTCACATTTCCTCTGCTACGGTTGGGGTAGCTTGGGCGAGAATTTGGGGGTCGGTTGTTCCTTGGTGCATATCCTGGTGAGGGGTTAGGACAGTACTTCTGGTGACTACTGGATCCAGACTGCTGCATCATACGACGCTTGCGGTTGTCGTTTGCCTAGTTAATCTTCCCTTCCATCTGAATGGCAGAGTCGACTAGCTCTTCGAGATCCTGGAAATGGATGTTGACGAGGACAGTCTGCATCTCATCATGCAGTCCGTTTAAGAATCACTCTTTCTTCTTGGCCTCCGTGTTGATCTCATCCGGTGCATATCTGGCAAGTGACAAGAATTTGTCACGGTACTCTACTACACGTGGATCCACCGGTGTCATTGCATGTTTGTTCCTCTAAACAAACCACATAAGGATGCACCAGTGTCATCGCGTGTCTATTCTTTTCATGAACCACACCCAGTGTCATTGCATGTGTGTTCTTCTAAACAAACCACATAAGGATCCACCGATGTCATTGCCTGTCTGTTCTTTTCATGAACCACACCCAGTGTCATTGCATGTGTGTTCTTCTAAACAAACCACATAAGTCACTGCATGTCTGTTCTTTTAATGAACCACACCCCGTGTCATTGCATGTGTGTTCCTCTAGACAGACCACATAAGGATCCACCGGTGTCATTGCATGTCTGTTGCTCTAACAAACCACATAAGGATCCACCAGTGTCATTGGATGTGTGTTCTTCTCATGAACCACATGTGGATCCACCGGTGTCATTGCATGTCTATTCCTCTAAACAAACCACATAAGGATCCACCAGTGTCATTGTGTGTCTGTTCTTTTCATGAACCACACCCAGAGTCATTGCATGCGTGTTCTTTTCATTAACCACGACTAGAGTCATTGCATGTCTGTTCTATTCAGGAACCACACCCAGTTTCACGACATCTCTGTTCTTTTCATGAACCACATAAGGATCTACCAGTGTCATTGCTTGTTTGTTACTTCATAAACCACAAATGAATCCACCTAGTGTGATTGCATGTCAGTCCTCTAAACAAACCACATAAGGATCCACCAGTGTCATTGCGTGTCTGTTCTTTTCATGAACCACACCCAGTGTCATTGCATGTGTGTTCTTGTAAACAAACCACATAAGGATCCACCAGTGTCATTGCCTATCTGTTCTTTTCATGAACCACACCCAGTGTCATTGCATGTGCGTTCTTCTAAACAAACCACATAAGTCATTGCATGTATGTTCTTTTCATGAACCACACCCGGTGTCATTGCATGTCTGTTCTTTTCATGAACCATATCTAGAGTCCACCAGTGTCATTGGATGCATGTTCTTCCCATGAACCACACATGGATCCACTAGTGTCATTGCCTGTCTGTTCTTTTCATGGATCACAGCTAGAGTCATTGCATGTCTGTTACTTCCATAAACCACATATGGATCCACCTAGTGTGATTGCATGTCTGTTCCTCTAAACAAACCACATAAGGATCCACCAGTGTCATTGCGTGTCTGTTCTTTTCACGAACCACACCCAGTGTCATTGCATGTGTGTTATTCTAAAAAAACCACATAAGGATCCACCAGTGTCATTGCCTATTTGTTCTTTTCATGAACCACACCCAGTGTCATTGCATGTGTATTCTTCTATACAAACCACATAAGTCATTGCATGTCTGTTCTTTTCATGAACCACACCCGGTGTCATTGCATGCGTGTTCTTTTCATTAACCATAGCTAGAGTCATTGCATGTCTGTTACTTCCATAAACCACACATGGATCCACCGATGTCATTGCATATCTGTTCTTTTCATGAACCACATCCAGTGTCACTGCATGTCAGTTCTTTTCATGAACTACATAAGGATCCACCCAGTGTCATTGGAAGTGTGTTCTTCTCATGAACCACACATGGATCCACCGGTGTCATTGCATGTCTGTTCCTCTAAACAAACCACATAAGGATCCACCAGTGTCATTGCATGTCTGTTCTTTTCATGAACCACATAAGGATCTACCAGAGTCATTGGATGTGTGTTCTTCTCATGAACCACACGTGGATCCACCAGTGTCATTGCATGTCTGTTCCTCTAAACAAACCACATAAGGATCCACCAGTGTCATTGTGTGTGTGTTCTTTTCATGAACCACACCTAGTGTCATTGCATGTGTGTTCTTCTAAACAAACCACATAAGGATCCACCAGTGTCATTGCATGTCTGTTCTTTTCATGAACCACATAAGGATGGGCCCACCATTGTCATTGCATGTCTGTTCTTATCATGAACCACACCTAGTGTCAGTGCATGTCTATTCTATTCATGAACCACACCCAGTTTCACTGCATGTCTGTTCTTTTCATGAACCACATAAGGATCTACCAGTGTCATTGGATGTGTGTTCTTCTCATGAACCACACGTGGATCCACCGGTGTCATTGCATGTTTGTTCCTCTAAACAAACCACATAAGGATGCACCAGTGTCATCGCGTGTCTATTCTTTTCATGAACCACACCCAGTGTCATTGCATGTGTGTTCTTCTAAACAAACCACATAAGGATCCACCGATGTCATTGCCTGTCTGTTCTTTTCATGAACCACACCCAGTGTCATTGCATGTGTGTTCTTCTAAACAAACCACATAAGTCACTGCATGTTTGTTCTTTTAATGAACCACACCCGGTGTCATTGCATGTGTGTTCCTCTAGACAGACCACATAAGGATCCACCGGTGTCATTGCATGTCTGTTGCTCTAACAAACCACATAAGGATCCACCAGTGTCATTGGATGTGTGTTCTTCTCATGAACCACATGTGGATCCACTGGTGTCATTGCATGTCTGTTCCTCTAAACAAACCACATAAGGATCCACCAGTGTCATTGTGTGTCTGTTCTTTTAATGAACCACACCCAGAGTCATTGCATGCGTGTTCTTTTCATTAACCACGACTAGAGTCATTGCATGTCTGTTACTTCCATAAACCACACATGGATCCCCCGATGTCATTGCATGTCTGTTCTTTTCATGAACCACACCCAATGTCATTGCATGTCAGTTCTTTTCATGAATCACAGCTAGAGTCATTGCATGTGTGTTACTTCCATAAACCACATATGGATCCACCTAGTGTGATTGCATGTCTGTTCTTTTCACAAACCACACATGGATACACCAGTGTCATTGCATGGGTAGCTGTTAGACCGAGTCTTCTAGAAGGCACGCCCTAACACAGTTGTTCTGCTTGACGATTGTTACATATCGTTCGATTGGGGCACTTGGACGATTGGGATGGTCTTCGTGAGAGCGATCCTCGAGTAGGTTGTTCTGCGGCATGATTGGCCACGCTTGCTCAGGACAAACTGGCAACACCGAGCGCTCCCCCATTTGCGAGTGTCACGTCTCACGAGTTCAGTGGGCCACATCCCAGTGTCACGTCCCCATTACTTCTCTTCCTCCCCGTACTTCTCTTCCTTACCCTTGAAGCCACTTTCCCCACTTCACTCCCATCCTGCCGTAGCCCCAAGCCGACGGTGCCTCCATCCCAATCCCCTCTCCGGCAGCCACCCCCCACCCCTCTAGCCATGGGTTCAAGTGGAGATGACGAGGAAACATGTCGTGACGATAGGGACGGTGATTTCTATGTGAGTCGTCTCATCTCTATATCTATCATCTGTGGCCAGTTATCTATTTTTTGAGCTAGATCTAATCTGTTTACTCATGTGCGTATGATGTGTTAGGCCAACCATACGATGTATGACTCCGACTATCACGGTTTAGAGGATGAAGACAGTCCTCTGGTATGTAAACATGGATATGTTCCCGCAATATTTGTAGCCTTCGAAGGACGAAAGCAGGCAGGAGGTTTCTACGGTGTCAAGTGTTGGGCCACACAGAGAAAAACAAAACTTTTTCCTACACGGTGATCCCAAGATCTACCTGAGGTAGTAGGCCACGAGAATTACCACTAGACGCGCGGTTGCGGAATCGATAAAGCACGTCGCTTAATGCAGTGCAGTCCTCACGATCTGTTCCGATCCACGATTGTCGAAGTGCTGACCGTACAACACCTCCGCCAGAATCCACACGTACGTGGAGGAGCGCCAGCGATGGACTGCTAGGTCCGGTACGGCGGAAACAGGACTGGACTAGATTGGAGCTAGGGTTTCCAACACATGGAGTGACCTAACCGTGTGCTCTAAGCACCGGTGCCCAAGCTTATATAGGGAGTGAAAGTGGGCTCCACTCACTTGTGGCCCATTCACTAAAAGGGCCTATATTAGTCACTACGAGTCCAACTCACTAACTCTGTCCATTTCCTTTTTGGGTCTAACCCAAATATGCTCCCGCTCTTAAGTGTGTGACCCGACAGGCTCATGGTGACCCGGACACGATCCGAGTCTCACTCGTGACCGATCAGTTGGTAGCGGCTCCTAGCAGAACGTGCCAACTCCCAAGTACCAAAGAGTCATGATGACATACCTTCCAATGTGACTTTTTTCTGAGTCCCTTTTGCCTCATGATATACCTTGTCGGACTATAGGCGAAAGATCGTCATCCCTTAAATAGTCCAACTCTCTTTCTCGATCCGAGATAAGTGATTCATCCGACTAACTCTTAGTCGGTCGCCTCGGTTAACACTTAACCGAGTAACGCATGGCCATGCTTTCCGAATCATATCTTCCGAGAGGGCCCAAAGAATATCTCTCCAAATGGAGGGGTAAAATCCCATCTCGGTTATTCACATCACGCAGCTTGATTCTCAGTCGACCCGAACTCCGCCTTTATAACTGCCCAGTGATGGAACGACGTTTGACAGAACCTAAGTCGGTGATCCTCAACTCGGACTGTGCAATAACTTTAGGTCTAAGGATTACATTGATTGAGATATACAAATGACGACTTACTCACTGTATCTCAATATGGGTCAGTCCGACTCGCTAAACTCTTTAGTCGAATCCGTGTAAGTCGGAATAGCATCTCTATGCACATGACAAGTGGAACCGAGTCATCAGCCGACTTTCACATTGGTCTAAGTTGTGTCTCCAACACAACCTCAACGACCAAAGACAATCAGTATAAACAACATGAATATATAGTTCCACAATCGAATTACATATTCAATGATATATATCAGTAGTTCATACATGGACGATAACTTTATGAATACCTTGGAAATAACATCATACATGATTGCCTCTAGGGCATATTCCCAACAGTCTCCCACTTGCACTAGAGTCAATCATTCGACATCACATGTCTAGGCATCTAATGCCCATAGCTCTCAGGTGCGCCTCATGCTTTGGCTGTGGAAGTGGCTTTGTCAACGGATCCGCAATGTTTGCATCCGTGTGTACCTTGGATAACTTGATATCACCTTGATCCACGAACTGGCAAATAAGGTGGTACCGCATGAGTATATGTTTGTCCTTCTGGTGTTGTCTAGGTTCCTTGGCTTGTGCGATAGCACCATTGTTGTTACAATACACGTCTAAAGGATTGGATGAGCCCTGCACCACGCCAAGATCCATGAGGAAATTCCTCATCCAAACGGCTTCCTTTGCCGCCTCTGAGGCAGCAATATACTCAGCCTCTGTCGTAGACGTAGACACCGTCTCTTGCTTGGAACTCTTCCAACTCACAGCCCCTCCGTTTATTACAAACACATATCCGGATTGTGAACGAGAATCGTCCGAGTCCGTGAGATAACTCGCATCCATGTAACCCCTTACACTGAGTTAATCCTCACCTCCATAAACCAGGAACATATGCTTAGTCCTTCTCAAGTACTTGAGGATATTTTTAGCTGCTGCCCAGTGGATCTCTCTAGGGTCAGCCTGGTATCTGCTCAAAACACAAAGAGCATAGGAAACATCCATCCTAGTAGAAATCATAGCATACATGATGGATCCGACTGTAGAAGCATACGGAATCGCACTCATCCGACTTTGCTCATCAGTTGTCAAAGGACACTGAGTCTTGCTAAGTTTTATGCCATGGGACATCGGTAAGAACCCCTTCTTAGACGATTCCATGTTGAACTTCTTCAACACTTTGTCCAAGTATGTACTCTGACTCAATCCAATGAGCCTCCTTGATCTATCTATATAGATCCGGATTCCTAGTATGTAAGTCGCCTCACCCAAGTCTTTCATCGAAAAACTCTTTTCCAGTGATTCCTTGGTCTCTTGCAACATCTGGACATCATTTCCAATCAGTAATATGTCATCCACATATAAGATCAGAAAGTTTACTTTGATCCCACTAAACTTCTTGTATAAACAAGAATCATGACCACTCTTGATGAAGCCAAACGATTTGACTACCTCATCAAAGCGAATGTTCCAACTTCGAGATGCTTGCTTCAACCCATAAATGGATTTCTGAAGTTTGCATACCTTGTCAGCATTGGCCGGATCGACAAAACCCTCGGGCTGTATCATATACACGTCCTCGGTTAAATTTCCATTAAGGAAAGCCGTCTTGACATCCATCTGCCATATCTCATAGTAGAAATAGGATGCTATAGCTAACATGATACAAACTGATTTAAGCATCACCACGGGAGAGAAAGTCTCATCGTAGTCAACTCCTTGAACTTGTTGGAACCCCTTCGCGACAAGTCGTGCCTTATAGATAGAAACATTTCCATCCATATCAGTTTTCTTCTTAAAGACCCATTTGCACTCAACGGGTCTTGCACCGTCTGGCAGATCAACCAAGTTCCAAACTTGATTTTCATCCATGGATTTTAACTCGGATCTCATGGCTCCAAGCCATGACTCAGAATCAGAACCCACCATCTCTTCCGAATAAGTTGCCGGCTCATCACTATCTAACAGTAACACATCACGAACACTTTGCAATCTGGCTGATCTTCACAGTTTCGGTGCTATTTCCAGCTCAGGTACCACGACCGGCTCAACCTCCAAGGCTTTTGCCGACTCGCTACTGGTCGGTACCTCTCGAATTTCTTCGAGTTGCACCGTGCTCCCACTGACTCCCTGACTGAGAAACTCTTTCTCAAGGAAGACACCGTTCCGAGCGACAAACACTTTGCCCTCTTCTCGGTTGTAGAAGTAGTAACCCAAGGTTTACCTCGGATATCCTATGAAAATACACTTATCCAACTTAGCTGTAAGCTTGTCCGACTAAAGTCGCTTGACAAAAGCTTCAAAACCCCAAATCTTAAGAAAAGATAAACTCGGCTTCTTGCCAGTCCACATCTCATGCGATGTCTTCTCTACCGACTTTGATGGTACTCTATTTAGTGTGAACGCTGCAGTTTCTAGACAATAACCCCAAAATGATAAAGGTTGATCTGTCTGACTCATCATTGATCGTACCATGTCCAACAATGTCCGATTTCTCCTTTATGACACACCGTTTCTTTGCGGCGTTCCTGGAGGAGTGAGTTGGGGAACTATTCCACAACTCTTCAGATGGTCATCAAACTCATGGCTCATGTACTCGCCTCCTCGGTCCGACCGAAGAAACTTTATTTTCTTGCCAAGTTGATTCTGTACCTCATTCTGGAATTCCTTGAACTTTTCAAAGGCATCTGACTTATGTTTCATCAAGTAGATGTATTCATACCTACTCAAATCATTCTTGAATGTAATGAAGTACTCATAACCACCTCTGGCTGTCGTGCTCATCGGGCCACATACATCACTATGTACTAGTCCCAATAAGTCAGACGCCCTTTTAGAACTCTTTGCAAAAGGTGTCTTGGTCATCTTGCCGAGTAGGTAGGATTCACATGTCTCGAACGACTCCAAGTCGAACAAAGTTAGGAGTCCATCATCATGGAGCTTCTTCATGCGTTTCCAACTTATATGACCAAGCCGACAATGCCAAAATTAAGTCATATTCAGATCATTTCGTTTTAACCTTTTCACATTTATGTTATAGACAGATTCACCTTCAAGATTCAAAATAAATAACACGTCCTAGACGGGTGCAAAGCCATGAAACATATTATTCAAATATAAAGAACAACCATTATTCTTAATATTCGACTCATAGCCTTGTCTCATCAAACATGAGGCAGAAATAATGTTTCGACTAAGCACTGGAACATAATAAATATTATTCAGCTCCATTAAGAATCCGGAAGGTAAATGAAGTTGCATTGTGCCAACTTCCAACGCAGCGACTCTCGCTTTGTTGCTGACTCGAATGTCAACCTCGCCTCTCGCCACGCTCCTAGTTCTTACCAGTCCCTGCAACAAGTTACAGATGTGAATAACTGGTCCGGTATCATATACCCAAGAACTACCAGGTGTATCAGCAAGATAAATGGCTATAACATTGCAAACAAGCGTACCTGAGCCGGAAGTCACAACTCCACTCTTGGCTTTATCAGCCAGATACTTGCTGCAATTCCTCTTCCAGTGCCATCCGCCTTGCACTAGAAGCAAGTGGATCTGCTTGCGAGAGATAACCGTCCCTGAGGAAGCGCTTTGGACCGGGTCCTCAGCCTTACCTCCCGACTTAGCCTTCTTCTTCTTAGTCAAAGAACTCTTCTTGAACTTAGCCTTATTCTATCCCATCAACACTTGACTGGCACCTTTCTTGAGATCCGCCTCAGCCTTCTTGAGCATCCCATGTAATTCAGTGAGCTTCTTATCCATACCATGCATGTGGTAGTTCGATATGAACTGACCATACGCACTAGGAAGAGAGTTCAGAATTATGTCCGTAGCAAACTCTTCGCTAATGGGGTAGCCCAGCCTTCCAGAGACTGAACGTAACCAACCATCTTGATCACATGCGGACTCAGTGGATCACCATTTAAGCTTACAGCTAAACAAGGCCTGAGAGACTTGATACCTCTCAGTCTTTGCTTGAGCCTGGAACATACTTTTGAGGCTTTCGATCATATCGTAGGCCTCAACATTCTCGAACTGCTGCTGCAGCAGGTTCCATGTGAGCAAGCATAAGACAGCTAATCTCTGTGGATTCATCACAAATCCGACAGTAGGCATTGGTGGCTACGACAGTCGCATTCTCATTCGGCTCATCTGGAAGTGGGTTGTCTAGGACATGGTCCCTCTTTTCTTGCTTGACAACAATTCTCAGATTACGATACCAGTTGGTGAAGTTAGTTCCATTTAGCTTATCTTTCTCTAAGATGGTTCTCAAAGCAAAACTGGAAATCTGAGGAAGACTGCTAGGTGCCATTGATCTACAGTAGAAAAAATGCAAAACACTTAAGACATGTATCCATAAACGAACAAGCATATTAAACCCTTTAATATTTATGCTCCCACTAGAACCAACACCCCTCCGATGGTTGCTTAGTGATTCAGGACCCTAAATAAGCAAGTCGACTAGTGAGCTTTAGCATCACCGATAGCCGTCAAGTGATCTAGGTAGACAACTCCTTGTCAATCATATCTCATACGACTCCTGTTGGATGAGTGGCATCACATGCCCCGACTCCCATCCGACTTTTCCCCGAGTCCCACAACCGTTGTGATAGACCCGTCTAGATTACCAAGTGCTTCCGCTATAAGAGTCCAACTCGAACCCACGTAGTCGGAAAGAATTGATAGCACCTCAATTTTATGGGCCCACTACCAAAAATGTCCGACTTGTGATGGTGCAGCACTGGCGGGGAAACTGACTAGACCTTCTTTGATGGATTACTTTCTACCAACTATCTAATAGAGGTAAAACAGAGACATAACAATAACACAAAATAAAGCAATTATAATGTGAAATGGTATGGCTCTCTTCATGGCGATCTCCATCTCCACGAAGCTTGTAATTCGACTCGTGTCAAATCTTGTCACATGCCGCCTTACACCATGTAGCCGGCTTGTACATCGACTTGCATGCCATCCGGGTTCTCCAAACAGCTACACTAGCTAGTAATGTAAATTACATAGAGAATCCGACACGCAGGTCGTTATACAATAAAATGACAACACCTAGGCTCCAGCCGGCTGACAAAAACCGTGATATGCAGATCACGTATGGATTACACATATCACATGCACATAAGCCATACCATTCACAACATCATCCTGCAAAAACAAGTTATGCATAGATACGATATCTACCGGCATTGTGAAACTTCATAGCGACATCTAAGGCGCTTCTGACGATGACCGGCGGTCCCGCTAGCCGGATAGCGGGCGGGGATCGAAGGGGGAGCGCCCCTCGCGGGTGCGGACATGGATTTCGTCATCGGATAAAACAATTTTAGCCAAATCCGATCCGGACTCTGATTCGACCAAACTCTTTGATCTTCGATCACCGCATCCGTGTTTACGTGTCATAGTCTACCCCGATGGCGGAAGCCGACCGGTAGGGGTATGTCGTTCCACGACCTTAGCAGTTAGATCACGGAAACTAGATCATCCATTCCCCCGAGTACAGTTGATCCAATCAACTTTGTACAAAACTGATCTATCTCATAGATCGATCACCAAAATTGCAATTAGATCCAATCTAATTCCAACCGCATATCACATATGCACGATCTCGAGCCTAAAACCAGAAGCTAATGCTCTGATACCACTGTTGGGCCACACTGAGAAAAACAAAACTTTTTCCTACGTGGTGATCCCAAGATCTAGCTGAGGTAGTAGGCCACGAGAACTACCACTAGACGCGCGGTTGCGGATTCGATGAAGCACGTCGCTTGATGCAGTGCAGTACTCACGATCTGTTCCGATCCACGATCGTCGAAGAGCTGAACGTATAGCACCTCCGCCAGAATCCACACGTACGAGGAGGAGCGCCAGCGATGGACTGCTAGGTCCGGTACGGCGGCGACAGGACTGGACTGGACTGGAGATAGGGTTGCCAACACATGGAGTGACCTAACCGTGTGTTCTAAGCACCTGCGCCCCAGCTTATATAGGGAGTGAAAGTGGGCTCCACTCACTTGTGGCCCATTCACTAAAAGGGCCTATATTAGTCACTGCGAGTCGAACTCACTGACTCTGTCCATTTCCTTTTTGGGTCCAACCCAAATATGCTCCCGCTCTTAAGTGTGTGACCCGACAGGCTCATGGTGACCCAGACACGATCCGAGTCTCACTCGTGACCGATCAGTTGGTAGCGGCTCCTAGCAGAACATGCCAACTCCCAAGTACCAAAGAGTCATGACGACATACCTTCCAATGTGACTTTCATCTGAGTCCCATTTGCCTCATGATATACCTTGTCGGACTATAGGCGAAAGATCGTCATCCCTTAAATAGTTCGACTCTCTTTCTCAATCCGAGATAAGTGATTCATCCGACTAAGTCTTAGTCGGTCGCCTCGGTTAACACTGAACCGAGTCACGCATGACCATGCTTTCTGAATCATATCTTCCGAGAGGGCCCAGAGAATATCTCTCCAAATGGAGGGGCAAAATCCCATCTCGGTTATTCTCATCACACAACTTGATTCTCAGTCGACCCGAACTCCGCCTTTATAACTGCCAAGTGACGGAACAACGTTTGACAGAACCTAAGTCAGTGATCCTCAACTCGGACTGTGCAATAACCTCAGGTCTAAGGATTACATTGATTGAGATATAAAAATGACGACTTACTCGTTGTATCTCAATATGGGTCAGTCCGACTCGCTAAACTCTTTAGCCGAGTCCGTGTAAGTCGAAATAGCATCGCTATGCACATGACAAGTGGAACTGAGTCATCAGCTGACTTTTTACATTGGTCTAAGTTGTGTGTCCAGCACAACCTCAACGACCAAGGACAATCAGTATAAACAACATGAATATATAGTTCCACAATCGAATCACATATTCAATGATATATATCAGTAGTTCATATATGGACGATAACTTTATGAATACCTTGGAAATAACATCATACATGATTGTCTCTAGGGCATATTCCCAACATCAAGGACATCATGCAATGATGGAAGGTGGAAGTGGCGGTGTTGTCAAATGGGTAGATCCAGAGTGGCCGAAATCGATGCAGAAAACGCTGGACAAACTATGGGAAATGACTGTCGAGTTGAAAGAATCCGTATTCAGCTCACTTCTTAACAGTGTTGAGATGAAGCTATGGGAACCAGTTGACACGACCAAGCATAAGCGAGATCTCAAGTGGGTGCAAGACAAGGTTATCAAAGTCGAGAAGGAGAGGGACGCGGCGTTGGCCCTGAAGGCTAAAGCAGAGCAAGCACTGACTCAAGCAAGGAACGATCTCCACCAGGCCAAAGTCCTGCAGTACACAACTACGAGTATTGACAAGTGCATGAGGAAAAATGCAGAGAAACAATTGAAGCTGTGCAAGGAAGATGCTAAAAGGAAGGAGCAGACAATTCAATCCTTGCTCTCGTGGGAAGATGCGCATCGGGCCAAGATTAGGAAGATCAAGGAGATGTGTGATAACTAGTTCTATTTAGCTTAAGCTCCATGCCTTTTTAAGTTGTAATATTTGTACTTGTTGACCTAGCGGTCTGAACTATTGGTCCCGGATTCCAGGGAGGAAAAAAATTGCTCTGACCCCGCATTAATTTGTGGAAGAATTTGTAATTTAGATCAATTTCTGCCTCGATTTAGATTTCTGTCCCAAATTGGGAACGTAACCGTGGACCAAAGACACCTTTTCTACTAGTGTATTCTGACATTGGTGGTTTGGTTTACCGTAATCTACGTGGATTGTGCCGCATGCAAATGGCAGAACCACAATTTATAAAGTGGAAGCACGTACACCAGGTTACTGGAGATCCGGGAGCTTCGCCAGATGCAAGGGATGCAGGAGCAAAGAGGCGGTGAGATAGACGGGCTCAAGATTAGGCTAGAAAGTGGTACCCATTTCCTCCTCATATGGGCATTATCGGTGAGAACATTTCTATTTATGTTGCCACGTCGTTGTGCAGCATCTGAAATAAGTTGCTGCTTCAGGGAGTGTGGCAGCTTAAATAATTTATTTATGTGCCACTTACATTCCGTCGTATTTGGAGACCTCCTGCCCCTTAGTAATCGTGGAACCAGTGGATCCTTGTTTTCAGATAGAAGTGGCACAATCACAATTTCGGATTCAACTACAGACTCGGGCGTTTCCAAACCCTAAGTTGCAGTACATTTTACTCAGAGAATGTGGGTAGATTGTTTCGCCCAGCAATGTGCCACACACAGAGCGATCAGAATTTAACAGAATTACATATATAGGTTCAAGTTCAACACATTACTATGCATCTTCATTGCCAGCAGCCTTCTTCCGCAGCCTGGGTGCCAAGCCTTCACGTCCAATGGCTTCTCCATTTCCTGCCTTCTTCCTCTTCCTCGGTGCCAATTTTCTTAAGTTCACGTACTCTGCATCGCCGGGACAATGGGCACCAGAATCATGTCCAGCATCATCTTTCCACTCGTTTTTAATTTCTTCGGGCAGCAAAATGACATCTTTCCACTCGTTTTTAATTTTTTTCGGGCAGCAAAATGACTGACCTAGCATGTAACCACCCTGTCCAAGAATAGAAGGGCGACTCCCCATTGCAGCAGCTTCCACCTCCAATACATCACAATTCAGCTCAAACATGCAATCTGAAGCATACTTTTTCATCAACCCAATTAGCTGACTGTCACACGATATAGGAACCATGATGCCACGTTCATCCATGAAGCTAAACTTTGTAGTCTGCTTCGGCCATACTTCAACATGATTACGCTGAGCAGCAACCATACCAGATATAGTGCAGATCTGCACAGGCGCTTCTTCCATCGTGAAACAATGGCTTCCATACCACTTGCCCTTGGAGTCGTACCTGTAGAGGACTATCGTAACCAGGTAAGGGGGGTCCGTGCAGATCCCACTTGACAGAAAACTTTGGACAAATTATTTTTGTCAGTGTTGGGCTAACGAACAATTTGAGGTTTAGTAGCCAACTAGCAGTTGTAATTAGTGCGAATAGCAAAGAGAAGGGTAGCTCACCCGCTTGTAGGCAGAACTTCTTCTTCCTTGACAGTAGGATCTACCATCCTCCGAACTGCTCGCCTCGTCGGTGGGGGAGGCGGGCTAGAGCCTCATAGCAATGCTCGACATGCGCCATTGGAGCTCGGTATGTCAACACCCGGATTTTTAATCCCAGATGCCCGTTATGCCATACCTCGCAATCCCAGGAATTCCATTTTTGCGAGACATAACGGATTGGATATCATAGTACATCATCCATTACAAACCATACATAAGGTTTTACACAAATAAGGATCTCATGATCCAGTCTTTAATACAACAAGCAGCGGAAATAAACGATAGCGTAGCGGTGGGGTCCATCTTGAGGGCACGAAAATCTTGTGAAGGCAGATAGTCCTAGTTATCATAGCCGTCCTGCTGACCATCATCTTGATAATCTCCTTCATAGTCTGGCCATGATAATAGCCAGGGACAAAAGCCATGAGTACTCTTTAAGTACTCGCAAACTACTACTAACAAGGGTTATAATTCTAAGTTAAAGTGCTTAATTTAAAGAATAACTATAAAGTTAAGTTTGAAACCTAAGCTGAGTTTTGAAGCAAGAAAAGATAAAGTAAAGTTCCAGAATCACTTAAGTTGGGAAGCTATTATCATTAACACAACCGTATTGTGGTCAAGTCACAGTTCATCATTCATTTCAAGTTATTTAGAAAACATCTGACAACGAAACAGTATGGCCATTCCAACTATCCATAATCATGAATGGCGCTATTCGAATAGTTTAACACTCTGCAGAGGTGGTACACTTTCACCACAAGATTCGATACATCTGTTAGGGATAACCCTGAATCATCATACTTAGTATGCAGATAATCAAACATAACCTTCCCTTTACACACCCTAGTATAAGCACCTCTCCTATGAGCATGGCCTCCCAACCATGACCATCAGTCATCTTGGGAACTGCATAGGTGGACAACATTGAGAGGTAGCCTCAGCTCAAACCTCTCCCGTGAGGGAAATAATACTAATGCATATAAATTTCCTGCTAAGCCTTACCCAATTCAGGTAATGTGGTTGTACGGTATATTTGGAATGGTATCGCATCCGAATCCAACCATCAGTTTTATAAAAGGGTTAAGGCTCATGCCTCATCATTTTCATCATCATAAACCAATTGTGGTTTTCAACACATGTCAAAACATCTCAATAGAATGACTCATCATTCCAAGGTTTTCATAACTCATTTTCAACAAGTGTTCCCATCTAAAGTGACTCAAGTTTTTGAGTTATTCTAAAATACTAAGTTAAGAGTGTTCACTAAGAGTTTTATGCTACCTTCAAAATTAATTAAAGAACTTTGTGTAAACTAAGGGAGGTAAAACTTGTCAATAAGACTTGGGGTACTAATAGTTAACGGGGTGTGATCAAAGCATGCTTAAAGCATCTTTACTAAACCATCTAGTTTTATTCTAGCTTGCTAACAATAGCTTACTAAAGTATGTTTTGCAAGGGTTAGCTTGCCACTAATAGCTTTCCTTGGTTGGTGCAGTGGTTGAAGTTGTCTTCTTCTTCTTCCTAGTAGAACTCCTCCTCCTCGAAGGCTTGGTCGGTACTAGCGTCTATAAATACGAAGCGAGTAGACAATCACCAAACAATACTTACCTAGGTTAAGTAGCATTCTAAAACACACAATTGATGATCTATTATCATCACAAACATTACAAGTTTTAATTCAATAGTTTTAACCTTTTTATTTTAGAAAAGTAATTTCTACTCATTGAAATATTAACTAAAATTTAATATTCACCACCAAAATATGGGCTCATGTGGACACATGTCCTCACCACATATTCTACCATGTGGGAATGAGATTTAAAGGTTGGACCAATATTACTTTGGTTTAAGTTTATTATTTAATGATTTAAAGTGACTAGAGATGCCTATATAGCATTATCTTGGTACTAGTCCAAATTCACTGCATGTAAACCCTAATATTATTACATATTTGGATAGATATGAGGAAATGTGATTTTTGAGAGTTGGAAACAACTCAAAAGCTAACTTGGTTGATTTTATAAAAATGTTTCAAGTTGCAAAAGCTTCTATCTTCTTATTTTTATTAGGAGAGATCTATAACTCTAAATGAATTAAATCCAACGGGCTTGGATAGATCATTTTAATACCTTTCAGACAAAATTAGTTTCATGCAATTTGGATGTGTCAAACTCATAGAATTGAATTTTGAAACACTGGACAGAAATTATATTCTAACTAAAAAGAAAAATCCAGATTTGAATCTACGGGCTCGCGCGGGAAAGAAATGGGCCGGCCTAGTGGCGCTACGTGTCGTGGGGCTCAGCTGACAGGAGGGGTCCACTTGTCAGCGACACTTAAAATGCGAAACGGTACGCGCGCTGTGGGCCGTGCGATTAGAGGCTAGATCTACGGCTGAGGGTCGTCGTCAATGACGAACAGGTCGCCGGCGAGCTCGAACCCTAGCGGCTCGGTGGGGGTCTACTAGGGGCATACCAGGGCTCCAGCGGGGTTGGCGAGGCGGGAAAACAAAGTGGAAGATGACGGCGAGGCGAAGCGTGGTCGCGGCGGAGCTTGGGGTGGCCGGAATCAACGGCACCCTTCTCCTCCCGAGGTGGCGCCTCCGGCTCCAATTCCGGTGAGCTGCTGCTCCACTTGCTCCGGCGAGAGGTGGGTGAGTTTCAGAAAGGTGAGGGGAGTGGAATGGTGTGAGACTTTGGTGCTGGGGAGGGCTCCTTTTATAGGCTCGACGGTGAGACCGAGCGGGATGGGCGGTTGACGGTGGCGACATGGCTACGGCGAGCTAGCGGCATGGCTGGGGATTGTGATCGGTGGGCGGTTCCCTAGCGGTGCTCTAGGACTTCAATGCGGCCGTAGGGGCGGTGGCATGCGGTCAGGGCGAGGTGGCGCTCTGCGTGGCCGAAGCGGCTGTGTCCACGGCGAGCGGTGGCTATGGGGCTTTGGGCGGCGAACGGGGGTGTCTGGGGTGTTCTCCTGGTCGAGGCGGAGCGGTGGGCGCGGGCTGGTGCCAAGGGGCGGTCTGTGCGAGCGGGGACAGTGCGCGCTCTGCGGGCGGTGTCGGCATGGTCGACAGGCTCGGGGCGTGGCAGTTCCTAGTCGTTCTGGTCGCTGTCCTTGGGCTGGGATTGGTTGGGCGGTGGAGGTGGACCACGTGCTATCTCCAGGACACGATGGATGGCGCTGGCGGTGGTTGTGGCGTGCTGTCGCCGGTGGGGTGCCCAAATAGGGGCTCGGCCTTAATGGCCATGACCATTTGGTCGTGGCATAGTGGGTGGCTGGGCTAGAGAGGGGTTAGGGGGAGTAGTGGAGAGATTTTGGTGGCAAGTTGGGGAACAAGTTTGGCCAGAACACTATTTAAAATAGTGAAATTTGTTTAGTTTGAAATCTGCCTGCCAAGTGTTTGATGAAATGGCCGCAAGAGAAAAAGTTTTGAATTTTGAGTTCAAATTTTTTGAGTGATCTCCACTAGTTATAGGTAGTCTCTGGTTGCAAGGGTTTCGAAAATGGTGCTCAATTAGATGGTTTTTGAAATAGGGGTGATCTATGCATATGCATTAGATTCAATTTTAAACTGTCATTTAAAATAGTTTACAGAATGTTTTTAGTAGATCAAATGGTGGGCCTTGGTACCTCATTATGTGTACTAGCAAGGGGTGCAAAGATCAAGAATTGTTTCTGTTAAGAAATGAGTACTAGGAATAGCCAAAGTAGGCATGAGAGTTAAATTTGTCAAAATGACCATTCCTTCATTTTAATTCTTTTTGATTTGATTTTCTTTAGGAAAAGTTTGGGAATGATGTAGATGATGTTTAAATCACCTAAGAAACATTTTACAAGCATTGGATCAATCAATCATCGCAATTCAAACAACTCCTATTTTAAATGCACACATATATGAATGCTTTCATTTTAAATTTGGAAAAGTTTTTGTTAACCCCATTTTTGTATGATTTGATCATGATAAGCTTGGATTAAAGTTTTGGGATGTTACAAACCTTCCCCCCTTAAACAAAATCTCGCCCCGAGATTTACACGGAAAACTAGGAACTAAAAAGATCTAGAAACTCTGTTCTAATGTAATCCTCGCGCTCCCAAGTAGCTTCCTCCTCGGTATGGTTGCTCCACTGAATCTTGAGAAACATGATACTACTAGTCCTGGTGGTTCTGTAGGCTTCTTCTAAGATATGGATGGGTACTTCCCGATAGGTCAGGTCGTTGTTGATTTCCCCAGCTCTGTGATCGATGTTCTTGAAAACTTCAGTCTTCTCAGGCACTTCCAAGCATTTGCGAAGTAGTGAGATATGGAACACATTGCGGATGGTTGACATCTCTTCAAGCAGTTCAAGTTGATACGATACTTCTCCTCGGTGGTTCAGAATCTTGAAAGGTCCGATACATCTGGGAGCTAACTTTCCCTTCAGACTAAAGCGTTGAGTTCCCTTCAATGGTGAAACCTTGAGATATACGAAATCTCCGACATTGAAAGTCAGGTCTCTCCTTCTCTTGTCAGCATAACTCTTCTATCTGGATTGGGCAGTCTTGAGGTGCTCACGAACTTTGTGAACTTTCTCTTCTGCTTCTCGGAGAATGTCGGGTCCAAAGATCTGACTCTCTCCTACTTGCGACCAATTCAAAGGGGTACGACACTTTCTTCCGTATAGGAATTCAAAGGGAGCCATATGCAAACTAGCTTGATAACTGTTGTTATATGAGAATTCTGCGAAAGGCAGGCAATCTTCCCATTTTGACCCGTATTCCAACACACAAGCTCTAAGCATATCCTCCAAGATCTGGTTGACTCTCTCAGTCTGTCCATCTGTTTGCGGGTGATACGCGGTGCTGAAGTTCAACTTGGTTCCTAATCCTTCCTAAACTTTCTGCCAAAATCTTGAAGTAAACTGGGTTCCTCTATCTGATATGATGGTCTTGGGGGTTCCATGCATACTAACAATTCTAGCAATGTACAGCTCTGCTAGTTTTGCACTCTGGTAGGTGGTCTTGACAGGTATGAAGTGGGCTACCTTGGATAGTCTATCAACTATGACCCAGATTGAGTCATTCCCCCTACTAGAAGTAGGTAAACCGGTGATGAAGTCCATTCCGACAGAATCCCATTTCCATTCCGGAATTTGCAATGGTTGCAATAGTCCTGCAGGTCTCTGATGCTCTGCTTTGACTCTTTGACAGATGTCACATTTGGCGATGTAGCTTCCGATCTCTCTCTTCATCTTGTGCCACCAAAATTGCTCTTTTAAATGTTGATACATCTTTGTTCCTCCAGGCTGGAAAGAATAAAGAGTATCATGAGCTTCCTTCATGATAATTTCCTTCAGCTCTGAATCTGCTGGAACACAGATACGTCCCTTGTACCACACATCCAATCCACTTAGCTGCTCGATTTGCCTAAGAGGTTGCCGCGTTGGCGCCCGCGTCACGGATAGATAACCGACATGTGGGTCCCAACCATGTACTTCATGGGGCGGTTTAACGGAATGTTTGTATTTGGCACGGGTGAGATGAGTTTGCCTCGAAATGGCCCCTCTCAGTAGTTGGCGGCCCAACTTTTCGAAACGCGGTAATTTCAGGCAACTTAGGTACCGCCATGCGCTGGCCTGCCAACTTTGGTACCGCAAACGAACAAGCCCCTGTAGATGCTGCAAATTTGTAAATACTTGTGCTGCACTTGATAGTAACAATGTTATGAAACAACATACTGTAGTATGAACAATACTAGTCAAAACACTGTGTAAAGGATTACCTAATATTCTATCTTTTAATGTTTCGATGTTTACGGTGTGATGTCTGATGTCAGCATCCTCATGAGAAGCATTTCCTTGTAACCCGGAATATCTTTCTTTGTGAATTCCAGAACGTGATCTCTGGTGCAGTTCTCGATCATATAGAGCATGAAGAACATATAGTCACAACTACATAACGTTTTTCATTTTAGTTGTTGTCAGATGGTTAAAAGTTGACAAAGATAAGTAGTTCAATGCAAGACTAAATTTTATGTTATGTATGAACATTTACCCGTTATCTTGTAGAGGCATGTGTTCATATACTACCTCAAAATCATCCAGCCTTGGACTTTTGTTTATGATGTTCCAAAACCTTTGCTCCACAATGTCTTTATTTTCCTGATCAATTTTGAGCATACTTTTTCAATATCAATATCCCCTGGCTCTCTCAATGAATCATAAATTCTGAACTTCTTCTCCAAAATATCTACTGTCAATTTGAACAAGTGACCTACTGAATCAGAAGTTCCCTTAGGAGGTCGCTCGAGGAAAGGAAACATTATCTGCATGAGAAATTATTTAAAATTTGTTAACATATTTTTTCTATTTAAAAAATGAATATTCAAGCTTGTATTTGCAATATGGTGTTCTTCAAGTTGTCAAAAAATATACTGTAATGAACATTATTGTTCTACTTACTAGTTCGTATTTGTCTAGATGGTCTGTTGCGTCTGGTTTAAACAAGTCCTCTACCCAACGCATACTTCTTTTATCGTCTTTCACTGCTCTAATGTTAATAAGTATTTGCTGCAAAACAACCATTAGTTTGTCTGCTCTTAATATATAAAACCTTTGTTTATTATTTATAGTTGCTTTTTCTATAGTACTTACAGTTTCTCTGTAATGAATAATTTTCTTCTTCGACTTGGTTCTCCTAAGTTGTTCTTCAAGATAGGTTAACACAAATTCACCCTCTGTATCGCCTAGCAGTCCTTCGTTTCTGAAAGCACTTGATATGTAATACAGTGGCACCTTGATATTGGTTTTCTCGTGCTTCAAGATATACCGAGATCTGCAGAGTGGAGTAATTTTTATTATAACACAGTATGGTTCTGAAAAAATATGCAAAGTGCAAAATGATAATTTTTAAAATCATCTCACTTTAATATAGCTGTATCTTCTTTTGACAGAGCTTTATCTGCGAATTTGCATATCAGGTTATACAATTTTGTCCATTCTGATTGTATTTGCATGATGTCCTTGATTGCTTGGTCTCTACTATCTGTCTGATGTTCCTCTTGTTTATCCTGTTCCTGCCTGTTCGCTGTGTCAGATGAGCGTATGCTTGTTTCTACTACTGCTGTTGCTGCTTCGTCAGAGGGAGTTTGGTTGTTTGTATCTCCTCCTGCGTCCTCCTACAATCAGAAGTTTTTATTAGTTCTTTGTTGAATTGTTATGAATGTTATAACCATCATCAGATTTTTCTTTTTTTTATATTATAGCAAATTTTCCCCTTTCTACTAAATGAGTGTCTACCTTTAGAGATTTGTCTTTTGTTATTGTCGATGTTGCATGCTCTTGTCCTTCTGCTGCAGTTTCATTATTGGTATCATCTGCCTGATTGTCCAATCCATTTAGAAATAATAATATAGCATAGTTAAACTAGGAGTAATCATTCTTATTATATCATGCAATAACTTGCAATAGGTATATAAATTACCTTTGTAGCTTCGATCGTTGTGTCTTCTGTTTTTTAGACGTATCAACACTGCCAGTGTTGTTTTTCTCAGTTTCATTCTGCAGCAATGAACATGATGCAGGATCTTCCATTCTGATAGGTCCTCTTTTTTCTGTTAATCTAACCGCTATATCTTTCGCCGACTCCATGTATAACTTAAGCTTATCCATTGAGTCTAGAATCTCAAGTCCTGCTCTGTTGACATCTTGTTTGTAGTTACTGATGAGGCCTAGTTCGTTGTTAGTTTCTAAATTTTGACATATGTTTTCTAGGTTGTCTGCAATCTGTCTCAGGAGATCCATTGCTTACTGCATCTTCTCAACATTTGTCATGAGACCTCCGATTGGATTTGGCTGGACAGAAGGTTCTTCAGTTGGAATGTTTGAGGTGTCTCCGACAAGAACTATTGCATACTTGTTCTTCCGGTTCTCCTGGTCATTATCCACCACCGTATTTGAGGAACTGTTTTTTGTTTGTATGAAAACCTTTGTTGTAGTGCTGCAGCTCGGAACTAGTCTTAACCTGTTTCATGTGAAGAGGACAATTTAGATATTTTTATGCTCAATCTTCTTATGTTACGGAATTAAATCAGATATGCAATAAGGAAATACAAAGATACATATTATCAGTATGTGTACTTACATATTTAAATGCTTCGAATTCCTCAATGTTATGTTTCTGTCAAGAACATGCAGCCTTGGTGTTTCAATCGTGTTGATTGAATTCTCACACCTTTTAGTGTCCAGATAGACTATTAAAGGCATAATTGCTCATCCCTCAGCTCCTTTGGTATTTGTTTTTTTAACAGGACCCTTACCCTTCTTCATGTTTCTATTTTTCTTTTCTGCAAAAAAATTCTGAACTCCTCTCTTCAGTTCATCTAGTACTACGCGATCGATATCCATTTTATGAAGCTTCTTGTAGTCTACATTGTGTATCATTCCAGCCTCTCGGCCTATCCTTGCGTGTAAAGTGGGGCAGACAATACTCTTGAAAATGACCAGAAATATGCATTGCATTGTGAAAGTACTTGTGCCACCTTTCTTTATTTGCTTATACAAATCATTAAGTTGAACTTGTTTTGTCGTTGTTATTCCAAGTTCTTTCCTTAGCCATTTGAGAGCTTCTGTGTTACCATCCACTGATGGTAATGGAGCTGTGTTAGGTCCGTCAGGGAAGAACGAACACTGATTTCACAACTTCTGGTGTTATTTCAATGTCCACGCCGGCTCCAAGTTCCATTACCATTGTAACTCTATCAATTTTCTCGTATAACCACAAGATCATTGGCCGTGACAGGTTTGATGTTACTCTGTAATTAAACAGGAATCCCCACCCAACATTTGGAAGCTCATTTTTTTGATCATTGCTAAGGACCTCTATAAGCAATTTGTTGAGCTCTTTGAGTAAACACCTTACTGTGTAGTTTGTGCATGTGTCCTTGTATAGCTTTTTGTTACCTATTGTCAAGGTTCCTTGAATCATGTTCTTGCTCTGATCCTTACGTTTGCCTTTTCTCCCAGTTTGCTGCATGTAAGATTTTATGCTGTCAGTTCATGCTATGGATTTTCCAAAATGAATGTCATATGGTTAATTTATTTATGTAAATCTTTACTAACTTGATTATCCAATTCTCCTCCATTTTCTTCCATATCACCTACAGCATCATCATCTTCTGTTCCAGATTGTATTCCTTCTGGAAGAATGTTGTAGTCTTCATCGTCGTCGTCACTGCTCTCATCCTCATCTGTGTTGTTCTCTTGCTCTTTCACATGTCCTTTTTCTTCCTTTGATATTCTAGATGCTCTCCTCTTTTTTTCCTGAGGGTTATCTTGCTCTTCTGGTACTATTGCTTTCCGTGTCTTCAATCTTCTTATAGTGGACTGTAAATCTATTGTGGTACTGTTGTCTGGAAGCTGAACACTCCGTGGGATTGGGTCATCCTGGGGTATGTTTTGTTCATTTTTTTCATCGTCCACACTTTCTTCAGAGGATGACGCAAGAGGTAGTTTCTTCTTAACTTTATCCAGGTTCAATTTCCTTTTTTTACTGCTTTCTTATTCTTTTTCTTCTCTTCCTCTTCTGCTAGTTGATCTTCCACTTGCCATTCCTGTGTGGGTGTTTTTGTGCAGTCCACACTTTGTGATGGTGTTATTGATAGCTAGATGGTGTGGACCCGACTGCTTTCCTAGTTATCTATTTTAGGGAAATATTTTTCCTTACTACATGAAGAAGAAACACTAATAATATGTACTTTTACTTTGTTTTACAGCATTACCTTCGGTCAGCAATGACTTTTTTTGGTCAGCATCTGTATTATCATGTATGCCCTTCAAAGAAGTTGTATTAAATAAATTCTATTTCTATATTTATGTTAGTGATGACTACAAGGTATGTTGTATATTTCTCTATACCTTCCCAGGACTAGGACTTCTGTTGTCCTCCATTTGACCTAATAATTAAATAATAATTTTAGCATAAGACAATACTTAATAAGTGTGGCAGAAAATTAGTAATTCTTTATGCAATCTTCTAATCCTTAGTAATTATTTTCACTGATTCGATGTTTTAATATATTTGTCTATCCTTTCTATATACGAATTCTATTTCCCTATTTTTTCAATAATTACTTATGAAAAACCACTATACATATGTAATATCTAAACTGTTAGTCACATATGCTTTGTATGGCGATAAGGAACTAAAATGAATGAATTAAAAGTGGAGTTAGATAGTATGTACTATAAATTTTACTTACTGCTACAAATTTTACTTACTGCTACAAATTTGTGAAGAATTTGTGAATTAAAAGTGGAGTTAGATAGTATCATTTTGATTGATATGAATTCGGCGTACCTCTTGTTGTAGGTTCCTATTCTTACTTGTTTCTTCAATTAGAGGAAGCAGGGTCCTTCCGCCGCTCTCTCGCCTTCCGCCGTTTACCTTTTTTGTGAATGTATCCTCTTTATCGAGATCGCCGGGGAGTTTCGTTCCAAATCGATGGAAGTTGCTGAGGACGAACTTGCTACCGTCAGAGGATTGTTTGGTGCGGGCAGTGGTGGGTTGGATTTGAAGGGTTGGACTAGATTCCGTTGGGGTGGGTCGGCGGGGGCGGGGAGGATCTAGGGTGGTTGTTGTTGGCGGAGCGTGGTGTGTGATGTTGGTGTTGGGGGTGTAGGAAAGTGGTTGTTTTCACGGTTGCCGGTGTTGGGCGGTTTGTTTCTGGATGTTGTTGCTCCTGGTCGACAGCGACGACTGTAGCAGAATGAGTCTGTTTTCCGCAAGTTTTGTTTCTTCGGACTACCTTTCTATGGGTTGGATACTAGAGGGAACACAAAATCGTGTATGGGGTGGTAGTTTTGGTTGCCCTGCCTTGTTTAGAAGCAATGAACTGCCTTGTGTCTGCTTAATTTTGACGCCTCGGGTGATCATGAGTGATCTGCCGTAATTTTATTTGACTAACTGCCTTATTAGATTTCATTGATGCACTACACCAGTTGTATCTAAGTGCAATGCCTTTGCCTAAGTTGTAATTCGTAATCGCTTTCTTATTGACCAATATATGTTTACTTCTCTTTGCTTGCACATAGTTTGTATTTGATGTAAGTCCTATTTACTTTAGTGTTGGGGGAGTGACATTGTATTCTCTTGGTCGGCGTTTGATGTTAACTGCTTCTAAGTTGGTGTAAACACTGCCATAGCCGGTAAGATCAGTATGTTGTTTAGATAAGTTTTGCACTAACGGTCATACAGTTTATGTACTGTCCTGATAAGTTTTTTTCACTGTGTTTTCGGCTTTCGAGTTCCCAGATTTTGATGTAGTGCACAAGTTCTGCCATTTGCATTGCCTAGGTTTTAAAGGGTGCACTGCCTAATTTATATGCAGTTTTGTGTTAACTGCTTCTAGGTTAGCGTAAGCACTGCCATAGCCAGTAAGGTCAGAATGTGTGTTTAGATAAGTTTTGCACTGCCGGTCATATAGTTTATGTACTGCCCTGATAAGTTATTGTTTTTTCACTATGTTTTCGGCTTTCGAGTTCCAGATTTTGAGAAGTTCTTCCATTTGCACTTCCTAGGTTTTAAGGGGTGCATTGCCTAATTTATGCGTAGTTTTGTGTTAACTACTTCTAGGTTGGCGTAAGCACTGCCATAGCCGGTAAGGTCAGAATGTGTGTTTAGATAAGTTTTGCACTGCTGGTCATACAGTTTATGTATTGCCCGGATAAGTTATTTTTTTCACTATGTTTTCGGGTTTCGAGTTCCCAGGTTTTGATGTACTGCACAAGTTCTACCATTTGCACTGCCTAGGTTTTAAAGGGTGCACTGCCTAACTTATACGCAATTTTGCACTGCTGATCATACGGTTTATGAGCTTCCTGAATATTTATTTGTTTTTGTCCACTATGTTTTCGTTTTCCGAGTTCTGATGCGTGTAGTTATACTGACTGATCTACCTTAACTAGTAAATATGCACTGCCATTGAGTGTTCGTGTATGCACTGCATTTTATCTTGTATTTGCATCTTTATTTATTTTTGTATTCTATACAGTTAAATGATGAGAACAACCATCATAATCCTACACAAACTAGAAGATTGTATTTAAAATGGATATATGATTTGTTTTACTAGAATAAAACATTCAGAATGCACAAACTATATATAATTACAGTTTCTTCAAAGTATTACACACACTAAGCAGGGTTTCAAGCTTTTTAAAATGACATTGTTCGAAAAATATCAAACGCTAAATCAAATACACATTTTATATGTGGTTATCAACTAAAATCACCATACTGATATAATATCGTAGTCACACTACGAAAGTCTTTACTGAATTCACATTTCCTTCTAGCCATCTTCTTGCTTCTCCGATCTGTCGACATCTTCTTCTGGACTAATGCCATATTGCTCCTTCTGCCATATCTTTTTGGTATCCTCTGATGGACCTTCTTGTTTATGTGGTTTGTACGGTTTATAACCTCCATGATATCTGATGCAGAGCTTGTTATCCAAGATTGGATTATCTAAACCGAGGAGATTCCTGATGAATGCTATCCTCTTGTACAACTCGTATGTGACATATCCATCTATTGCTGAGTAACACAGATTCTCTAGCGGCATTGGCTTTCACTCCCATATGTCATGGATGTTTGAGTGATGGGCTAGTATATTCATCTGAATGTATGACCTACAATGAGTGTTGCTGCAAGATTGGACATGCCATCCCTGTGATTATCTCGTGGCACTGACTTGAATATATCCTGTATGTCGACGTGGTACTCGTCAGGGATATCAAATTTCTCTTTCTGCATCATCTTTATGTATGTCCTCTTGTCCACACTAACGAATGTGATCTGTCTTTTTTTGAGAAAATCCTGTAGCCCCTGGCATTCCTTAGTGCTCATGGCGTAATGATACACTAGGACGTGCTCCCTCATGGCGAGTTGTACTACGACGATGGTTTGTTGTTTGCCTCTAGAAGTGTATTCGAGGTCGAGTCCTATGTACCTGCTGCTGTCGTCCTGTCAAGTAAAATTTGATCATTTAGTAAGTAGCAGAATCTAGTGAAACATTTTTGATTCTTACGGCGTGAAGAATAGCAGTAGGGGAAAATGTAGGATCGTATTTTCCATGCCCACTCTAAGGCTCCGTCTGGCTTCTTGGCTTTTATCAAACGAAAATATTCTAAAACCATAGTATATCAATGTTGGGCAATCAATACTACAATTTGCACAAAACCATAGTATTTGTAAAAAATAGCTCCAGACCTCTTTCTTGAAACGTGCAAAAAAACCTCAGTTTTTGCAATACCACAGTTTTGAAACTTTGGTATTTTACTATGGCCAAACTCCCAAACTATTGAAAACTACAGTTGACATGGGTATACACTACAGGTACTCGAGCCTGGTATATACGGCCGGAATACGTAGAGGCCCACGGTGTCGCCAAGGCCCAAATAAGGAACTCGAGTAACCTACGGATTCTCGATTGCTTGAAGAACAAGAAGAAGCTAAAGATAGAAAGTTCAAAGGGGAAAACCCTAACTTGTAACGGACTCGACTTGCTACCCGAGACCTAGCCTATCTATATAAAGGCTAGGAGGGGGCAGCGAGGAGGACACATGGAACCCTAGTTTCCACAACCCTCGCCAGATTACATCTGCGCACCATTGTAATCTTCGATTCCTTTGATAATTCCACGAGCAGACAAGCAGGAGTAGGGACCTCTACGAGGCCTGAACCTGGGTAAATCTTCGAGTCCCATGTGTGCTTGTTTGCTAGCCGATAGATGTCTCCAGCGCTCCCTCCTTCTCCAAAACCCAAGTCCATAACAATGGGCATTGATGAGTTAAACCCTCATCAATTGGCCCCGTCTGTGGGAATTGGGAGTGCTGATGTTCCGGCTTCTTGGGCCCCATCAACCGTGGTCTACAACTCCGAAACATCGGAGATCCGCCAGCTCTTCGGCGCGTTCGACTTCACCGTCCACACGCCGGCCACTCGCCCAGCTTTCTAGCCGTGGGCGACAGAATCAGCCTGGCGATCGGGAGCTTCCACTTCCAAATTGGTCAGATGGGCACGCTTCGCATGCCTGACCAGCCGACGGTGCCATCGATTGCTCCAGCATCGTCGTTCCCTCCACCGATCAGCACCCTCAGTGAGCTCAACTCCCCGACAACAGTCGAGAATACGGTCAGCGACAGCAGTCGCGACTCCGATTTGAGTGATCTGGCTACTGAGGATGGAGCCTACGGCTCCGGATCTGAGAGTTGCGAGAGCAACAGCTTCCCTAACCACTTCATGTGCGCCGTCATCAACGCAGGCGACACCTCCGCCAATCGCGACAACACAGGCAACAGCGGCCATGGAGCTGACCCGCCAAACGACGACATACCCAACGGTGGACCACCGCCAAATGGCGGACCATCACCGAACGGCGCCCCCGTTAACAACGGGGGAGCAGTCGAGCCTCCAACCATAATAAATGAGCATACTGGCGAACGCGTCGTGATCAGGCTCAATGAACTCGACTGGGCTCACGGGGTAACCCTCTACCATTTGGCTCCCTGCAAGAGCTGCTAATGGGCTATCATTGGCTCCTGAAGGAAGAATTCAAGCGTCAAGTGTAAACAATCGCGCAACTCGAGGCGCGCAAAAAGGCGGCAGATGACTCGAGTCTTCAATGTGCTGGGCTCTCCTCCCACGGAGGATCCTCCTCAAAGAGCAACAAGTACATCACAAACAAGAGGCGATCCCGAATGGCCCATCTCATCGAGTAAGAACGCATAGAAGCTGCAAAGGTCCTCGACTTCAGCTCTATGACAGTCGATACACGGGGCAATGTGGTCCCCAAGACGCCAGAGGCTGCGGTGACAGTAGCCACCATGTACCTCCTCAATAACCAGCCGTCGGCTGGAGATCCCCGAGCCGCCATGCACCGATCTATGATCACGGGCTTGGGACTAATCAAGGCTGCCCTGGACAAGGATCCAACACCGGAACCGAAAAAAGGCAAAGCTCTAGCAAAGAGCTACTCCTCGCCCTCATCCAGCGACGACAGTCACGACCAGTCTCGACGTCGCTGCTCACGGCGACACGACCACGACTATGATGCGCACGATGACCTCACGCAGCACAGGATCGACAAATCAAGGGCGTGACTTGCTTAGTCGACTGACTTAGAAGATGAAGATGTGGAGCTCTGTGGCGCCAGATGCTTCAAAAGGGCCATCAGGCAAAAGAGAATGCCCAAGGGGTTTAAACTCCCGTCGGAGAACCTGAAATTTGACGGTTTGCAGGACCCGAAGATCTAGCTGGAGGACCACATCTCCTCCATCAGGCTCCACGGCGGAAGTCGAAGCACGGCCATGCAATGCTTACAGCTACAGCTGCAAGGCGCCGCTCGAGCATGGCTCAACAACCTCACACGCGGATCCATTCGCAGTTGGGAAGAACTGGTTTACAGCTTTGTGCGCAACTTCAAGGGCACATACAAACGGCCCGCATCAATCGAAGAGCTGAGATGCTGCCAAGAAAGATCGGGCGAATCGCTACGCTCCTACATCCAAAGGTGGTCCATCATCAAGAACTCCGCAGAAAACATCTCGGAGGATCGCGCGATTGACGCATTCAACGGTGGCGTGCATCGCATAGAGCTCAGGGAGGAGCTGGGCCGCTCAAAGCCCAAAACCATTGACCACCTAATGGAAATCGCGAATCGCTGGGCAGATGGAGAAGATTCAGTGAAAAATCGCGTTCACTCCGACTACGAGGCAGAACTCGAGTGCAGACGCGACCGCCGAAGCAAACGCCGCATGCGCATCTACGATGACCATGACGACGTCAACATGGTCGCAGCCGGCTATGCTGATAGACGCAACGACAACCACAACAGCGGCTACCGCAGCAGCAGATACCGCGACTCCAGAAAGACCACGCAAGTGTGGCAGCGCCACAATCGTGATGAGGCACCCGCAACATCCATTGAAGACAAGTTGTCCGGGCCATGCACTGTGCACTTCTACATCGACAAACATGATGGAAAGAAGAAGTCCAGCCACCTACTCAAGGACTGCCACGAGTTCCTCAAGCTACATGACGGATTGGTTCGGATGAATGGAAACACAGTCGAAAGGGGCTACGGAGCCGCTCCAGGCGCCGTGGCACATGGGGCTCCGCCACCACCACCCGGACTACCCCCAAATGCAGCTACGCCGGACCAGCACCAGGGAGGCGAACCATACCCACGGGCCATGGGTACCATGATGATCCAAAAGGGACGCCCCTCGAATAGGGTGCAGAAGGACATCACTCGCCAAGTCAACTTGGCCACAAACTCACCACCATCTACCACTGAGTACCTCAGCGGAAGCGAGTCGTGTATCACCTTCGACAAGCGCGACCATCTGCCTCAAGTACCTCGTCCAGGCCATTGTCCCCTCGTACTCGAGGCGCAAATCCGAGGCTTCGACATGAGCCGCGTCTTCATGGACGTCGGAAGCGGCATCAACCTTATATTCGTGAGTACCTTGCGATCAATGAGGATCCCTCTGACTTGCTTAGAGGCCTTAGACACAACATTCCATGGCATCGTCCTAGGAAAGGGCATGTATCCCCTTGGCAAAATCAACCTCGACGTCATCTTTGGCACGCCAAAAAAATTTCGGCGCGAGCGCATCGACTTTGAGGTCGTCGACTGGCCCTCGCAGTACCACTACATTCTCGGACGTGTCGCGTTCGCTAGGTTCATGGCAGTGCCACACTACGCTTATCTGCAGATGAAGATGCCAGGCCCTAATGGTGTCATCACAATCAACGGAAGTTTCGAGAGGTCCGACAGCTGCAATAGGGAATTCAACAGAATCTCCTAGTCCTTCGGCATGTAGGAGGAACTCGCAAGATTGAAGGAAACGATAGACAATAGTATGCCTCCCCTAAGCCGACCAAGCTAACTCGACATGTCCTTCGACTCATTAGTGCACACGAACAAAGTCCAGGTCCACCCATCGGACCCCGCCAAGACGGCCCTCATCACCAACAACTTGAGTCCCGCATAGGAACTCGCGCTTGTCGAATTCCTCCGTGAGCAGTGGGAAATCTTCGCCTGGTGTCCAGTGGACATGTCAGGGGTTCCCAGGGAATTCGCCGAGCACGCACTCAACGTCAACCCAAAAACAAGGCCAGTCAAGCAAATAATCCGGTGATTATCTGAGCCAAGAACAAAGGCAGTCGGAATGGAGATCAACAGACTCCTCGACGCCAAATTCATACGCGAGATCAAGGAAAGAACTTAGCTCGCCAACACGGTGCTAGTACCAAAAAAGGCGGATGTGCGTGGACTTCACCTCCTTGAATAAGCACTACTCAAAGGACCACTTCCTGTTACCACGAATCGACCAGATCATCGACTCCACCGCGGGATGCGAGCGCCTCTGCTTCCTCGACACCTACTCAGGCTATAACCAGATTCGAATGAAGGAGGAAGATCAAGAAAAAACAGCATTTACAACGCCTTTTGGTGTGTTCTATTACAACACGATGCCCTTCGGGCTAAAGAACGCAGGAGCCACCTACCAGCGGTGCATGCAGGCTTGCCTCAAGAACCAACTCGGTCGCAACATTCAAGTCTATGTCGACGACATAGTAATCAAGACCAAAGAGGAAGCCTCATTAATCGACGATTTGCGCGAAACCTTCGCCAACCTCGATCGCTACCGGATCAAGCTCCATCCGGACAAGTGCGCCTTTGGCGTACCATCTGGGCAACTACTCTGGTATCTTATCTCCGCAGGAGGGATCGAGGCAAACCCGAAGAAAATAAAAGCCATACTGGCCATGGAGAATCCAAAAAACATAAGGGGCGTCCAGCAGCTGGCTGGGCGAATCTCGGCCCTCAGTCGATTTATCAGTCGGATGGGTGAAAAGGCACTTCCCTTCTACCAACTCCTCCGCAAAGCCGACAAGTTCGAGTGGACCAATGAGGTGCAGGAAGCATTCGAAGACCTCAAGCGCCTGCTATCCACTTTGCCAGTACTGGTGACCCCACGAGAAAGGGAACCGTTGTTGCTATACATCTCCGCCACCAACCAGATGGTCAGCACAGTGCTCGTAGTCGAACGATCCAAGGAAAACAAGGTCCACGGGGTACAACGCCCAGTCTACTACCTCAGTGTGGTACTTACGCCAACAAAACAGCGGTACCCGCACTACCAGAACTGGCGTATGGCATCTTCATGACGGCCCGACGACTGTGCCACTACTTCTAAGAACACCCAACTGTGGTAGTCAACGATGCCCCGCTTGGTCATATCCTCAAGAATCCCGACGCCACCGGACGAGTCGCACTTTGGGGAGTCGAACTGTCTCCACGAGACATCACATATGAAAAACGCGATGCAATTAAGTCGCAGGTTCTCCCGGACTTCCTCGTGCACTGGATGGAGAACCAGCTCCCCGAAAAACCAGATATGTCCTACCTCTGGACAATTCACTTCGACGGATCCAAGCGGAAAGACGGAGCTGGTGCAGGTGTCATACTGACATCACCCCAAGGGGACAAGCGAAAATATATCCTGCGAATGCAGTTCACCGCCTCCAACAACGAAGCTGAATACGAGGCCCTGCTACACGGGATGAGGATGGCAAAATCCTGCGGGGCCAAAAGGCTCAACCAGACAATGCACGAGTGCGACGCATTGAACGACAACATGATCGCTTACCGCGACATCTACGACACACTCGAAGGGGAATTTGATGGCTGCGAGCTCCGGCACATAGGTCACGAAAGCAACGAAGAGGCGGATGCACTCGCCAACATAGGCTCTGCCTATGCCCCCATACCACCTGGGGTATTTCTCGAGCGCATCTGCGAACGCTCTATCAAGCCAAAGGCCGCAGAGAAGAAAACAAGCGTAGCAACGGACTCGGGGGCTACACCGCCCAATGAGCCAATGGCACTCGATGACTTGGACACATGACTCAAAGGACCAATGAGCGTCATGATGATCGAGCAATCCTGGACTCAACCGTACATCACGTACCTTCTCAGCAAGAGGCTACTGGACAATCCGGCTGATGCACGACACATCGCGCAGCGATCCAAGGCATTCGCTGTTATCAACAGCGAACTATACAAGTGCAACATCACAGGAGTACTCTGGTGATGCGTCTCCACGGCCGATGGAAGAGCTGTTCTCCTCGACATCCATGAAGGGACCCGCGGGCACCACGCCGGCAGTCGCGCTATCATTCCCAAAGCTCTACGAGCTGGATTCTATTGGCCTACGGCCATGCGTGACACCAAGGACATTGTCCAAAAATGCAATGCTTGCCAGCGATTTGCCGACAAGCCACACGCACCTGGCGCAGAGCTCCGGCCAATTCCATTGGCCTGGCCCTTTGCGCAATGGGGACTCGACATGGTCGGCAAACTCCCAAGGTCCTCACGAGGAGGCTACGTCTACCTCCTGGTCGTAGTTGACAAATTCACCAAGTGGATAGAGGCCATGCCAGTAACCAATCAATCAGGGCACAGCGCAGTCAAGTTCTTCGAGTCCATCGTCTACCGCTTTGGAGTGCCCCACAACATCATCACAGACAACAGGACGAACTTCACATCCAAGGAGTTCCAAGAATTCGGCGAGAATCTGGGAATCAACATCAGCTACGCCTCGGTGGCACATCCACAGGCCAACGATCAGGTCGGAAAAGCTAACGGGCTCGTTTGCGGCGGCATCAAGAAGCGACTCCTCCGGCCACTCGAACAAGCCGCGGGTTCCTGCCAGACGAACTACAATCAGCACTATGGAGCCTATGTACCACTCCTAACAGTGCTACGAGGTACACCCTGTTCTTCATGGTGCACGGGGCTGAAGTGGTGCTACCCGCCGAGGTACGATACAAAGAACCGTGCGTGGTCGACCGTTTTTATCGTGTGCGTAGGTAGTGCATTGACCATGGAATGGACTACACCTACCATGCACACCAAGATACACTGTGTCTCTTTGCTATCCAGGAAGGCACTGCTATTGACATCTATATGCACTGCCTGTGTTGACTGCATGTCGTGTGCTGCCCTGATAAGTTATGGTTGCACTGCCTGTGCGGTCTGTGCAGTGTGTTCTCCACCCGCGATGAACGTATGGTTGTGTAGAGAGTATGCACTACATCCTTATGATGGAATGCACTGAACCTGCCATGCAGCCGCATATGAACTTCTTGTGGAAATCTTGTGCACTGCATCCGTAGGCAGGAATGAACCGCCCTTTCTTACCATATGCACTGCCACTGTGGAGTGCATGTCGTGTTCTAAAATATAGTGTTATGCGGTATATGCACTGCCTATATGGACTGCATGTCATGTGCTACAATATAGTGTTGTGCCAAGTGTGAAAGACTTTCGGCACGTGCGGTGGACACGGACACGTACTATTCATTTAGAACGGATGCACTGCATGTGGAAATCTTGTGCACTACTTTTTAAGTCTTTGATATAGTGATGTGTGGACGATGCAAGATAACATGCAATGGCAGTGCATTCACCATGGAATGGAATCTACTTTTGATGCAAACGGGCATATGCAAAATGTATCCACTACATACATAGTACTGCCTGTATAGTTTAGATTGTACTGCTGAGGGAGTTGTGCAATACAACGTGGTTTGGCAGTGTATCGCCTAGCATAAAGGCCATACACTTATAAATGTAGCCTCAGGCGCGTGGTTGCCCTTCCCATCCCGACCTAGTCGTCCCCAGCAGCTAGGACTAACAGAGAGAGCTCTCCTCCTATTCCCATCTCCCCTCCCTCTCAATTGCTCCCCTTAAAACCATCGGATCTGAAGGATTTCGCCGTTGTTTAGCTCCCCAATCTCCCTCTCAAGGTATGCTCAACTGATTCCCTCGATTTTATCCTATAAATCTTGCACATTTTAGTCTTGTTTGTTTCGAACCATAGTTCTAGATAAGATGGATTCATATTTTTGGTCGATTCATATTATAAATTGTACAGATAAAAAAATTCGACAGCGTTTTAGATATTAAGTTTTTGTTCAATTTGTATATATATGGACATATGGTTTTTTTAGTTAGCATTCAATGTGATGATGCAATGAGGATACACTTTTAGGTTGATTATTGTTTTGTACTTTCATTTTCCTATTGATTAGTTACAATATGATTATGCAATGAAGGGTTGGGGTGGTGTGATTTAGCCTTCTGGTATATGAAAAAAATTTATTTATTTGTGCTTCCTACTTGGCTCACTTATTCCGTCCCTAAAATTACTTTATGTTCATTCCAAATATGATGCCCTTTTTTTATCTTAGCTAGCTTTATCATAAATTAACGAGTGCTTTTTATTTTTTTAGGACATGGCACTGTGTCAGGTTTGTTTCACAGACCGTAGTGATGAAACAAAATCAGCCTAGCTATTCCTTGTCCGTCTTGTACATGGTCGATTTGAGAGTTCATTGGTATGCATATAATTATTGCTTTTTACATTTATTGAATTTTCTTTCCATACAATTGTCATTTATTTAATTATTTTATTCAATTCAGACTATCCCATGAAATATAAGGAGAGAATTCAGTAGAATAACAGGACAGAGCATTGAGTTTCAAGCTCTTGGGCGAATTTATGTTGTGGACGTGCGCAAAGAGCGAGCAATGACTCGCCTTGAAGGTTCTTCATGGAGAAGGTTTATTTCTGAAAACCAAATCGACTCTGGTGTGTATCTGGTATTTTCAATGGGAGCTCCTTATCCAAGTATCACTTTATGCATATGAACGATGAGGGGGATGACGACGAGGATGATGAGACCAAGGATGATGAGTGTGATGACGAGGATGAGGGCGAAGAGGGTGAGTCTGATGAGGAGGATCGGGAGGATGAGGAGCAAGAAGGACCATTGGATTATACAATTGTTGCTCAGATATGCAAGCTTACCAGGAGTGAAAAGTGCTATCTTGTCCACATCATTCCTTCAAAAGAATTGTACGTAGGCCTAGCACTTGTTACTCGCTTGACCAGGACGCATGTTCGCCGTCATGATATGGTATATTATTAGTTATTATTTTTTCTACTTGCTTATTTTTTTATTGCTTGTTAGTTATTAGATTTCTAACTTCTGCAACTTAATTAGAAACTACCTTCGAGAATGGTTTTTTATCTAGAAATTGCCGAAGAAGGCGTGGCTGGAGTACGGCTTCGTGCAAATGGTGCCGTGAGATTCATTTTGTACAACACAGGGAGTGATGGTCGAATTATCTTCAGCACCCCTGAGTGGAAGACCTTTGTTGAATGTCATCATAAATGTCTTGAAGTTGGGCAAGCCATTCTCCTCACTGGCAGGACCACTTCAAACCGAAACATTGAGATAATGTTTGTCATTGACATCATCTTATATGATGACAGCAATTCCTTCTGATTGTTTATTAGTGCAGATGTAAGTTGTATTGAACCGCTTGTTGTTATGAACCACTTGATGTATGTTTTGAACTGCTTGTTAAGTGGTAATGCATTTCGTTATTTCTATTAATTTTGTTTGATGTGCTGTGAATATTCAACTAGATGCATCAGAATTCGTTTCAATTGTCGAATGTTCAATTAATTTTTTAGAAAATTTTAACTTGTTAATGGGATTTTTCTTATTTATTTGCAATTAACTTGCCTGCCTTCGAGACCAAATTAGGAATGTACATATGAAATACAAGTATACATTCATATGCTATAATTACAAACATTACAGAATAATGATAAAAACTAGTTTAATTTATACACACACACACACATTAATTACTTTGTACTCCTAATATAATATACTAGATCATAACCACTTTTGTGTAACTGAATTAACGAACTGAATTAAAACATTGCTAGCAGACCGTAATCACATAATCACAGTGTTTAGCTAAATTCAGTCTTCTTCCTCGTCGTCTCTCTTCGTCCACCATTCATCGTTCTTCATCTACCTGTCGATATCTATTGCCAGACACATCGTGTATTCGTCGTCCCACTTATATTGTTATCAGCTGATGGACCTGCCTCCAAAAACGTTTGTAAGATTTATATCCTTTACCTCCTTTACACCCGGTGCACAGCCTATCATTGAGAATTTGTCTTTCTAAACAAAGGCAGTAGCTGCTGAATGTTATTCTCTTGTACAACTCGTATTTTACATACCCATATTTTGCTGAGTAATGCAGATTCTCCATTGGCATTGGCTTTCACTCCCATTTGTTATGCATTACTGAGTCACTTGCTACTATCTTCATCTCACTGTATGATGAATCAATGAGTACTACTGCAATACTAGCCATGCGATACCTGTAATTGTCACCTTGGAATGTACTCCCTCCGTCCCAAAATATAAGGCACCTAAGCTTTAGTCAAAAGTCAACATATTTTAAGTTTGACCAAATTTATACATAGAAATATAAACATTCACAATACCAAATCAATATCAATAGATTCACCAGAATGTATAGTTTCTCAAAATGTCCATTTGATATTGTAGATATTCATATGTTTTCGTATAAACTTGGTCAAATTTAGAGGATGTTGACTTTTGACTAAACCTTAGGCGCCTTACATTTTGGGACGGAGGGAGTATTGAATATTCCCTGTATGTCTACATGGTACTCTTCAGGGATGAAAAACTTTTCTTTCATCAACATCGACGCTATTGAAGGTGATCTGTTTTTCCTTGAAAAAGTCACGGAGTCCCTTGCATTTTTTCGTGGCCCTAGAGTAATGATAAACTAGGACGTGCTCTCTCACGGTGAGTTGTACGACGGCGATGGTTTTTTCACTTCCTTGAGCAGTATATTCAATGTCTAGTCCAATGTACCTGCTCTTATCCTGGTGTCAAATGAAATGTGATTATTAGTACCAGAGTCTGGTAAAATGAACACGAGAAGGATACAATTTAGAACTTATATTATTGATTCTTATGACATGAAAGACGTAGGAGTATTGATAATGTAGGAATGCATTTCCTATATCCACTCTAATCCTGTAGAGATTCATATGACACACAGTATGTTTGTTTCTACCGTTGGAAAATCAAGGGATTTTGATAAAATATGTATGGGTTGATGTTTGATTCGTATCTAAACTAATGAAAAGGACTCGTTAGGAAAAACTAGTTCAAATTAATATGGTAAACTATTTTATACGAATCAAACAACCTTGAATTCATTTGTGTTGTAGTCATGCATAATTCATATGACAATCATTTTAATAGAATCAGACGGTAAGTGGGATCAGTACAAACCTCTTCAAGCCAAGCCTCGTACATGGAGAGGATTATGTCCATCGTTGATTCCTCGTTGGTGTACTCCACAGTAAGAACCGTCGTTCCGTGAACAGTAATGCTATGAGTCTCTTTGGTCTGAAGCCCGTCGTCCATCATGTCTGGGACGAAGATGTCTGGTACCACGCCTTGAA
Organism: Avena insularis; assembly: GCA_023614405.1. Lineage (NCBI taxonomy): Eukaryota > Viridiplantae > Streptophyta > Magnoliopsida > Poales > Poaceae > Avena > Avena insularis. Next base: position 243,618,002 of record CM042688.1, read on the forward strand.
TTAGTGATATCTCGCTGTAGGGAACAATGATGAATCTATTAAGAACAAGTATGTGATCGAATAGAAAAGGAATAAATAATTCAACGCTCGAGAGGCACCTTGGTTTTTTTGAGTTTCGTCGGTGTTAATGATGAACTGTTGCGATCTTGTTTCAACTTGCCCCATCCGCTTCCACGACTTCTCGTATCCTTATAACCAACCGATCATGCAAATCATGCTAGTATTTATAAAAATTAAGGCCCACTACGAAATTGTCCATACGATACCTCAAGAGTTCGCAACCATAAAACTGCTGCTTCCATACAAGAAAGGTCCACTAATACAATTCACAGACCCATTGTTGTTTGAAGCATAACACAACTTTTTTAAAGGATTATGCACTGCTTTATTTTGTTTTATCCTGATGTATTTTAATGCACTTCAGGTACTGCCAGTGATGTTAGTTATGTACTGCCCTAGTTCCTTGTTTATTTTTTAATTCCCTGATTCATCTGTTATATTGTGATTGCATAAATGTATGAGTGTTCTATCTTATAGTCTGTAAGAATAATATGTAAATTATTTCAAAAAAAAGAATAATATGTAAATGTTCTACTTTTTTTGTTAAATAAAACATTTCTAGTTATTATGTTTGTATGATATATATATAGTGCAATTCTTTTTTTTAAAGCATTGTTCCATTGAATATCCGGTACAAAAATATTCTTTCGAACTACAGTAGATTGTTCTAGAGTGTCATGGCTATTGTGTCTAATGTTTTTATCTTATTTGCAAAACCGGTGTAACGCTATGTATGGTTGTAGTCAATGTATCCTCTTTATACCAGTAAAGAACAAGTGATGTCATGATACAAAAAACTTTCCTCTATAACTTTATGATAAGTTCATTAGAATAAAAAATCTGCTTTATAATTTCTTACGTTTATTATGAGTGAATTTTTAATTCCGAGTCTATCTACTACAAAACAATATTTGTATCCTGACCTGATCTTGCTGCTTCTCCTGCATAAAATAAAAAAGCATCGTTAGCAATCATTTTTTATAACATGTACGTAGAGCAAACTATTTGGGCAATCCTAATTGTAATGTTTTAAATATTATGAAATTTAAAACTTGCCTTGGCTCTTAAACTTGTCCAGTCAAATACCATTGTAGACGGCCATGTCCTTTTCTGGGGATTTTTAAACTGCTTGTGCCTTCCTTTTTATTATTGCTTCTGGACCGATCACTGTCTAGATCTTCATCTTGAACGATGCTTTGTCTTGTTCTGACGGTTCTAATCACCGGACTTTTCGTACTATTCCTTTTATGTACATTGAACTGTACTGAATTCACAGGACTGCTTCTTTTTTGTACATTCCTCTCAACTGATGCTTGAGGTATTTCGTGGCTTGACACGGATGTCTGCACTGGATTGCTCCTTGTAATCACTGTTCTTTTTATTTTTATTTTTTGTACTGGACTTCCTCTTTGGATTGTTCATTGCTTCTGCCGTTCTGCAGCTTCGTTCTGTATGACCATAACTTGGACAAACATTTCCATCATTTCCACTGAGGTTAGCATCTGTCTGAGGGATTTCATACATATTCACAACATTCCGTGTAGGATATGGATGAGATCTTTCTTTTATGATGTCAGACTTTTGTCCATCAATCCCTCGTGTACAATTGCTTTCTTCTCTTGAGTTTCGTGGTGTTCCTACTGAATTTATCCTCTGCTTCTGTGATTTTGATATCATCTGCATCACATGTATCTAGCGTTTTATTTTCACGACTTAATAAATATCATGTCTAATAATTTCCTATTTTCAAAGTCAGCAGCTATAAATTTCATATAATACTTACTCTATCTGAATCAGTTGAGTTGCTATCACTTGATGTTGCTGATGGACTTTGTTGATCCTTCTCTTTCCATACTCTTCTTCTTTTCTGTGGTGTCAAATTTTTCTTTAGAAAAAGCAGACAAAATGTTAGTCTTGCGTGGTTACAATCAGGTTCAAGATATGCTATAATAGGTATCATTGTGTAAAATTAGCTTACTTCATCTGTACTAGTGTTGTCAACATAACTGCGTCCATGTTTTGATTTACATTTCTGGCTTGTATTTTTCTGAAAAAATCTTCTCTTGGGTGGTGTTAGGTCGTCCAGAAGATTATTTGTTAAAATATTAGTTCGACTTAATGTATCGATTATTATTATTTTTTTACAAGAAAACTTGCACCAGTAGCATCAGTCGTCCCGTAATCACTGCTTGAAGTTGGACTGGTCTCTGTTCTAGTTTATGATCTTATCTTGCGCTTCTTATGGATCATTCTGTCCTGCAAACAGAAGTTAATATATAGTTCAATAACCTCAATCTGCAATAGTAAAAACTACATAGATATACTTTGTCGCTAGGTACAATACTTTGTAAAATATAAGAAAAAATATTCATGTGTATATATATATACCTCTCTCTCCTTAAGCCAGAATTCACATTTTGGTTTTGTGTGTCCTCTCTTTCCTCAGGTACCGCATTTTCTTTTCGTCTTCTCTGACCCTGGTTTTAGTCTCTGTCCTTTTTTCCTACCCTTTGTTTTTATGAACGGGGGATCTCTCAACACAGTACGAATTGTTTCATGTAATTTATCGATGCTATCTTCCATGCCCTCTGTGTTGCTTTGCTCATCCTGGTCTACTGAAGCATTCACTTTCTTCTCCATTTCATCGATGCACTCTACCAAAACTTGGTATGATTTGTCTGTACTGCATGCTTTTGAGCAGATCTTAGCAAAACGAGTCAACTCAATCACATAACGTATTGGACATGCTGCGTTGCTATTGTTACCGCTAGGAAGACGAAAAACATAGTTCAATGGCTGATGCGGGTTGCATCTTTTCCATCTAGGGTTCACAAAACTGTCTGGCATCTTATGTACTAAACCAAGACGTACCACAACCCTGAGGACGTGACAGCACTGGATTCCATCCCTTGACATTTTTTTGCAGTTGCATGAGAAAATCTTATTCTCATTATCCATTTCAACTATAAAAACATTTATGTTGAAATCTGGATGTGTAACATGACTTCTTTTGGTTAGTTCGTATTTCATTCCTCTGTCAATTGTTTCTTCCCTTGTTATTTCGAAAGATGTGTTATCTGCTAGATGCTTCTGAAACTTGATAAATATGTATGTAGTGTAAATGTTCATTGCATCTGTCTCAAGTCCATATCTGCTCCAAGTTGGTGTTGTCTTCTCTGAAGTCCTGTTCCTTTTCCTGTCGAGCGCACTCAAGCTTTTCTCCTGAATTGCCTCATATGATTCTAGAAATTTTAGTATTGTGTCTGTGTGGTCGATATAGTCTTTCCACATGGATTTGGTGCTCTCGCTTCTTGTAGTTGATGAGGAAAAGGGATAGAAGCAGTCCATGAATTAGGCTGGCACCCAATGATCTCTGATATCCCGTAAATCTAGCAGATGATTGTTTTTTGCAATTCCGTATTTTTCCAATACTTGCCTCCAACATTTTTCAAACTTTTCTACAGTCAATGAGTTCTTTATCACATGTCTTAGTTCTTCCGACATGCCTTCATTTCTTGCCAAAATTCTAGCAAGCTTTTCTAGCATCTTTTTGATGATATACCACTGGCAGAACCTGTGGATTGTGTCAAGCAGTATATCCAGTTCATCAATTGCTTTCTTCATTGCTCTCCATTGGTCAGTGATTATGTACTTTGGTGCTTTACCACCCATTTCCAAGACAAAAGTTTTGAACAACCACTTAAACATTTCAGCTGACTCGTCCTGCAGGAGACCGATCCCAAACAAAACTGTGTTTCCATGGTTATTCACGCCAATGATTGGTGCAAAAGGCATGTTGTATACGTTCGTCTGGAACAATGTCAAATGACACGTATTCACCGTATAGTTCGTAGTTCATCCTACACATTGCGTCTGTCTAGAAGATGCTACGAACGACGTTTGTGTGGTCAATGTCGAATTTATATCAGAACCTAGGAACCTTTGATTGAATACGGGTAAACCTCTTCAAGCATTCCTCTATATCTTTATTTCTGCTGTCTTTCTTGTCAGCATACTGAAGGTTTGACACGTCTTTGCCATCGAAACCAACTCCGCTGGTTAGAAGTTTCATTCCACTGTATATTTGCATCACTCTCCTCGGTGGAATCTTTCCAAGGTGTAGTATACGTATATATTCCTTGTCTTGCTGTGTCATTGACTTGTGGCATTTTGAAAACCTGATGAGCCAATCTATTGGGTGCAAAGGGTGATTGTGGTCCAGTTTTACTGTTTTGTGCATCCATCCTTTTTCTATTTTATTTACCACAATGGATACAGGGCAAGAGCACCTGATAGTAGAACTTGTTTTCCTTTCTTTTACAACTTTCTCACTTATTTGAGTTTGACCTTGTTTTGTGCAAACAAATGTCTGTTTCATCATTTCGCTTGTTTTCTTGGAGTTAAGGCTGGTGTGTTTTCTTATAGAAAAACTGATTTTCCTTGCATACAGTGCAAAGAATTGGAAAGCATTTTCCCTTGACTAAAATTCCATTCCTTCTTCCGGTGTCGTGGCATCACCAATTTCATCCACAGTTGGGTAATCATTCTTAAACATTCTATCCATCTCTAACTCTTCTTCCGTAGGTTCTCCTGGATTAATCTCTTTTTTAGGAATAGTATCATCGCACTGGGGCACAGGCTGCTCATTGCCCATTGCTTCCGAGATGGTGTTAGTGCATACAGTTTCTGCCGGTTCCTCTGAACAATTGACATTCTAATGACTTGTATTCTCTTCTCTTCATGTGTTCAGCGTGCTGGTTGAATCTCTCTTGCTTGCATCAGAACAATTAGGTCTATCAATGCTTCTAGCTTGTGACTCTACTGTTGGCTGACTGGTTCACTTGCATCAATTTGCTCATGTGTAATTTGTTCATGTGTGATCTTCTCTCCTGAATTTGTTATGCTACTCTCGTATCCAGGATATACTGTCTTGCTTTCAATTTTTTCTCATCGTTGCTCAGCACTCTCCTATCATGGCAATTTTGAACAATCATGCTTGATTTGAGTACGTTCATTGTGATGATTGTTTTTATTTTTTCTTCTACAGAGCTACCAGCATACCTTACTAAAGGTTCTCCTTCCGTGCCACTCATTGCCATTCCGACAGCTATTAGGTCAATGTTTGCTTGTGTCTTACCATTCTGTGTTGAAGTATTCGTGAGGATTCTCTAGCTTGCAGGAGCTACTTGCACTGTATCTGATTTTTTCTCGCTGTACCTGAACTGAATGTTGGTTACTTCAACTGTGTCCTTTGAGGTCCTTGTCTGTGCAGAAGATGCTGCAGTAGTACCACTGTTTTGTTGCATTGAGACTATCACATCAACTTGCACCTGACAAAACAAAAATAGAATAAGATAATTCTTAGTTGTACTCATGCAAAATTATTTTCATTTTTAATTCTTTTACTAATTGCAAGAGCAAACTCACCAAACTATTCTCATTACACTTTGCATCTTTCAATTTACAACTAGTCTTGACTGCGTTGTTGCCTTTCACTGAAACACCGGATTGATCTTGGCATCGTAGCTTTGTTATACCACTAGGGTCTCTGGAAATTATTTGTGAAGCAGACGTTGTGATGTTAATTTTTTCCAACTTTGGCTTCAAGTTTGCACGTGCTGCGTTACATCTTCGTACAATTTCTGTTGACGTCGCGAGAGCTATCAGTTTCTGATCACGCTCTTTATCCCACTTATCATGTAGTGCTCTAAGACATCTCTGCCATGATATAATAAATATAGTAGCACCGTAATTATTCTCGGTCAATATTTCGATTTTTAAAGCATTTAAATAAATAAAAAAATTCATATATTATACCTAAAAGTATATATACCATCCTGAATTGACGTGCAACATGTTCTGTTACTCCTGGAGCTTGGAATTTCGCACCTTTCATCATCTCTATTTCAGCCAATGTACGATCATTCAAATTAGTTAATCTGGGTCCCCGCTGAATTTTGCAATTTGGTGTAATGCAGCATATATCGCATTCTCTAGATTTAGTGAAAAAAATATCTCACAGATAAAAAAGCAACACTCTGCTTGCGTATCTGTAACATCAACAATAATAATCTATCTGCTATATAACTTATATAAGTAGGCTTCGATGCAAAAACAATCTGTTCAAATATGTATGCTGAAATATTTTGAAATTTACTATGGTATTATTTCCTCCTTTTATCTTTTTTGCAACAATCACCAACAACCTTGCTGATTATATACATAATAATAAATAGTATTTGTCAGGAATAGCTGAATTATATTTAGAGCATAGTTTTATTATACATCGATTGAACTTCTCAATGTATTGTATAATCTCTTGCTATTAAGTACATAGAGTAATACATTACTTTGATAGAAAATGAATGAATTGGTGTAGCCTACAATTGATGTGATCTAGTGTGAACAAGTTTTTGTGATTACACATAGTGCTATCTGCTGCTCAAACTACATGCGTAGCAAATGGTCATGTAGTTTCGTATATAACTATTTTCGCTATATCAATTGTATTATACTATGATGGTTATTAAACTGTTCCCATCATTGTAGAAACTATGCTCCGTGCTTTAAAACTAGGAAGTTATATCTCCGTTAAATCTCAAGATAAAAATCAGCTACGTTGTTGGCAAAAAAAATTTAAAAAAACTGTTGCGTTGTCGCTACAATGTAGCTGCCGGCCATGTCTACCATGTCTACCATGTAGAGACGAAGTACAAGCTGAATCGCCTCATCACATATATCCGTAGAATTTCAATCGTTTGAGCATGTTCGATATCTGGTTACCTGATTTGTGGCGCCAGTGATGACGACGTCTCTCTCCATTGCCTTGCCTTGCTGAGATGGAAATATCTTACTACTTGTTTTGAAGCGTGGTTGAAACTTTCCTTAGATCGACATGCGGGCGGCGGAGGCGGCTGAGAAAGTTATGGGTTGTTCCGGTATTAGCTGGTTATAATAGTTTGAAGAAGATACGTTTTCCTACCTTTCTTTCCTTCTTTAAACACCAACGACGGGTGGGAAGGTTTTATCTCCCGAAAACAAGTTGTTTGACAGGTGGGTCATAATTCAATATAAAAATGCATTACCCCTTTTCCAAGAAGAACACTTCAGTATTGATAGCGACATATATGCTGGGTCTACTCTCGAACCAGTTCTTCGTCAGGGGAGAGGCAGTACATTTGTACTGGGTTTCGTGGCTTTGTTTATCCGTTTTGCACTGCTCATATACAACCAGCAATGTGCACCGAGATGCACAACTCGTATACAACGGATGCACTGACCGTGAGTGCTCTGTGATACTGCTTTTATAATGCCATGGACAACGAGATGCAGTTCCCGTGAAATATATATGAAGTCCCTTACAAGTGCTTCATAATGCACTGATCATCAAAAAAAATGAGCTGCCTATGTTCTGTATGCATGGTGCAAGATAACAATCTTTGGCAGTGCACTCACCTTGCAATACACCCCACCAGTTTTGTGATACTCCTTTTAAAGGAGTTCAAAGTAGCATTTATTATATGTTATAAATGAAAATACGGAGTATTTCTGTATGTTACTAATGAGTTATGTATTAAAAAACGTACCATCTTAACTTTGTGATACTGCTTTTATATGCAGATGCACTGCTCGAATACAAATCATGCACTGCTCGTTGAGTACTTCGTGATGCTGTCATTATAATGTCATGCACACAAGATGCACTGTCCTAAAGATGTAGATGAACTGCCTTAGAAATGCTTTGTAAACTGTTGTGCGCAAAGGTCTAAAATAACATGCGATGGCAGTGCACTTACCGTACAATGAACCCCGCATTGTATGCACACTCATATGCACTGCAGGTAAACAAAGTATGCACTGCCCATGGAGCACTTCAGGATACTACTACAATAATGCGGTTAAAAAAAGGTATGCACTGTCATTGAAATACGTATAAACTGCCTTCTAAATGCTTCATAAAGTGCTGTACGCATGGTGCAAGACAAGTTTCTATGGCAGTTCAATGACCGTGCAATGCACCCCACCTGCTATACACAGCGATGTGCACTGTTGGTGTACGTAGTTTGCACTGCGTAAAGTGATCTGTATCGACGAAGACTTTTGACGTGTGGGGTCTTGTTTCAAGACCTTTTATTTTTTCTCCTACTATGCACTGCTTGGTGAAAGATAATATGAAATGGCAGTGTACTAGCCGTGCAATTCTATCCCACCTGCTATATACACTAAGATGCACTTCTCGTTAAGTGCATCGTCATATTGTCATTATAATGCCATGCATACGAGATGCACTGTGCTGAAGCTCTGTATGATCTGCCTTAGAAATGCTTTGTAAACTGTTGTGCGCAAAGGTCCAAGATAACATGCGAGGGCAGTGCACTTACCGTGCAATGCACCCCGCATGCTACGAACACTCATATGCCCTTCAGGTAAACAAAGTATGCACTATCCACGGAGCGCTTCAGGATACTACTACAATAATGTGGTTAAAAACAGGTATGCACTGCCATTGAAATACGTATGAACTGCCTTCTAAATGCTTCATAAAGTGCTGTACGCACGGTGCAAGACAAGTTTCTATGGCAGTTCAATGTCGTGCAATGCACACCACATGCTATGCATAGTGATGTGCACTGCCGGTGTACGTAGTATGCACTGTGTAACGTTATCTGTATCGATGTAAACTTTTGACGTGTGGGGTCTTGTTTCAATAACGAGAACCTTTTCGTTTTTCTCCTACTGTGCACTGCTCGATGAAAGATAATATGAAATGGCAGTGTACTAGCCGTGCAATTCAATCCCACCTGCTATATACACTGAGATGCACTGCTCGTTGAGTGCATTGTCATTCTATCATTATAATGCCATGCACACGAGATGCACTGCGTTGAAGCTCTGTATGATCTTCCTTAGAAATGTTTTGTAAACTGCTGCGCGCAAAGGTCCAAGATAACATGCGAGTGCACTTACCGTGCAATGCATCCCGCATGCATCGAACACTCATATGCACTATATGTAAACAAAGTATACACTGCCCACGGAGCGCTTCAGGATACTACTACAATAATATGGTTAAAAACAGGTATGCACTGCCATTGAAATACGTATGCACTGGCTTCCAAATGCTTCATAAAGTGTTGCACGTATGGTGCAAGACAAGTTTCTATGGCAGTTTAATGACCGTGCAATGCACCCCACCTGCTATGCACAGCGATGTGCCCTGCCAGTATACGTAGTATGCACTGCGTAACGTTATCTGTATCGACGTAGACTTTTGACGTGTGGGGTCTTTTTTCAATAACGAGGACCTTTTCTTTTTTCTCTTAGTGTGCACTGCTCGGTGAAAGATAATATGAAATGGCAGTGTACTTCTTGTAAACAGAAAATGCACGGCCTACGGAGTGCTTCAGGATACTACTAATATAATGCTGGTAAACAAAGTAGAGCTCTGACATGTGCGGTCTTGGTTCATTAATAAGGACCTTCTTGTTTCTCAAGAATCACGGGTTGCGGCAGGCGGATATAGCGTTTAACGAACGTTGCTCTCTCCTCGTTCTTCTTTCAGGGTTGTTCTTCCACATTTTCAAATATACTTCTACTGGCGAAGTTCATCTATTCATCTTGCATCCCTCCATGTCTATGTGATTCGTCGTATCCCAAAAGGTTGTTTTTCCGTCTAGCTCACTTGTAGATCTCTGTATTATGCATGTGTTTAGCTACTTCATATAAATATTTCCGCGCTCACGACGAAAGTGTTTGTTGCTAGCGATATATTACTTGCACATCCATAATTAAGAATGATATAGGGCGATTGTTGGTTAAGCACGCTTCAATTTCTGTTTATTATTTCATTTTATGATCATTGTATAGTGTTTGCGAGGTGATTTTTTTAATTTCAAATTATGTTTTGTACTGGTTCTATCCTGTGTGTTGTGTCGAATGTATAACTTTGAAATCTGACATATATGACTTACTAAAAAAATCTATACCTCGTTAACTGATAACTTTTTTTTACCCTATCGACAGAAAAAAAATTCTCATATAGAAATGGCTGATCATGTTTTCACCACACAGTTATCTCTTCCAAAGTTAATAAAACTGGTGAAAAGGCTGACTAATGACTAGAAGGTTTTGCTAAGGAGCATACAATTTGATGGTATGCTTGGTATGTGTTGTGAAGAGTTGCCAAGGTCACTAGTTTTGTGGCTTGTTGCTCACTTTAATGTAACTACAAGAAGTTTTGAATTTCCTAACGGATGCGGCTTTGAACTGAAGTCCTTTCACTTCAACAAGATACTTGGCATCCCCTTTGGGGGTAGAACCATAAAGAAGGCGTGTCCGCAATGGATACGCGATATGGTCAGAGAATTAACTCATTGTGCAAGGCCAACACCAACTATCAGTGAGGTCGAAAAGATGATTACTCCAAACTTGGTAGGATCTCAATTCAAAACATGTTTTGTTTTATTTGCAAACACTGTTATGTTGTGTCCAAGCACATATGATGGAGCCAGCCCAGACTATTCTCTGCAATTGGAGTGTCTAATGAGATTGACTCCTATGACTGGTGTCTTGCTGCATTCAACAAGCTCATTGGCTGTATTGACACTTTCCAGAAAAATGGTTTGAAAGGTGCACTTGGTGGTTTCCTTCCAATTATCCCGGTTAGTTACCCACCATGATAATTATTTTCTATAATATTAGTTGTCAGTAGTTTCTGTGGATTTGTTGTTTTAATATGGTTGTAACAATTTTAATGTAGGTAATGTACTTTGAACCACTGGACACAAATGCTCTGCTTCTAGGCCATGCACTGCTTAGAATATCTTTCTAGTCAACTAAAAATATGGCGTTATATGAGAGTCTTGACCAGATGCCTCATCAACAAAACATTTATGGTGTTCAGAAGGCAAGACGCCCATAGTTATTCATATTATGTGCAATTATTACTACGGTCTTGTTGCTTCTTACTCATATTATTGTATTGTATTTTCTGTTTTGTCCATGTTGAATATGCAGTTGAAGGATATAAATGAAACTATGTTTTCTAATGCTGAGCAGAACAAAGAGATAGTTCAGAATATTACAACTTTCATTGAAAAGTTTGTAACAGACCCACTTATGCATGCGGAGTTAAGAATTTTTATAATCTTCCCAATTCTTTCATTCGTGATCATGACGAATCTTCTTGTGTTTGTGTTCTACATATACATTGCCTACTTGACCTTAAGCATTCATGTTTTTTATTTCTCGACCTTGTTGTAGTAGAGTATTAAATTCTCTCACAGTTTCATTGTACGATTTTTCTGCCTGCTTTAGCTACTTCCTACCAGGATGGACATTATTTCTACAGCTGCATGTTCTACTAGGTTTAATTAGGTAACCATACTACTGGTGTTTGATCATAGTGTTACCTATTCAGTTATCTCAGCGGTGCACTGTTATATTTATGATATTAAAAATAGGTGATAGCGATAATGCTTATAATGTCAAAACTTCCAGGCTGCCAGAGAAATACAGGCCATAGTGACGGACATGTATGTTGACATGTTGTTTGCGATGAATCTCAATATGAAGAGCAATATTAGAAAGATTTCTAGAATATCTATGCTCAATCATGAGAATAGGGGTATGTACTCTACACCTCAAGGGTTCCTATACGTAAGAGAAGATAATAAGCGTGATGTTGAAGACAAAGGCAGTGTGTTGGATAATTCAACATATGGGCTAACATCTGTATGTAGAAGGCTAGCAGAAGACTGTGAGCTGCTTGTCAAGTTAACTTCTGCGGACCAAAGTTATGGATCCCCTGAAAATATGAAATATATGCAGGAGTTGGAATCTTGTTGCAAGGCCCTGGTACATATGTTACCGACACGTGATAATTTGTCCAGAATTGAACAATTACCAAAGATGAACTCTGAACCAACAAATTATAGTGCTACTGATGACGTCCTACGATCAGATGAAGTGATAATTCCTGTCGCAAATTCAACACAATCCATGCAATCTGTCACAGAATATGCAGGTCAGGGTTCTAGTAACGGGATGATCGCTAAGCCTGCTACAGCTACAAATTGTGTAGAAACAAGTACAACTTCAGTCGAAAATCAGCAAGTTCATACAGTTATTGTTCAGGGCAACACTAGTACAGTATGTACAACGACTTCCATTACATGTACTGATAATGAATCCTGGGCAGAGCTTTCGTAATGAACAAGGTGTACAGAGCATGTAATGAACGAGATGGACACTGCAGATATAGTTCATGTGTCAGAAGCAGCATCTCAATGGAACAGAACTAATACACATATTGCCGTGTTGGCTGTTTCCAATGGCGTGTCGAATACATTTGACAATGAAGACAGATCAAGAATTCAGGTGCAAACATGTGGTTTCGATCATAGCCATTTTTTACATTCTGAGTCAGCAACTCATTGTGCACAAGATAATTTTGATGAGAGACTGCCTGGTTCTAAACATACATTTCATGATGCTCAAAAGATGGGCTTGAACCACCTTAAGGTACAGGTCGGTGCAGAAGCTGCTGGTTCGGTGCATGCTGCATCGTCTGACATTACTAATCTAGTTATGGTTCCCGTGCCAAAACTGGATATTGGAAATTACGAAAGACAACTACAAATTTCCAACCCGCAACATGTTCCTGTGCCTGGTCCGGATGTTTTCAACCGCTTGAATGTAAGCCTTTGCATTCCAAGTGCGGAAGCAGGACCAAGTCATCATGCAAGTGATCAAGAAGAAGAGAGGCAACCTGCTGCAAATAGTACAGATACATTTCATCTCTTACAGAACTCCAACTGTCTCGCTGAAAAACGAGTGGTTGCGAGATCATTGCAATTTGAGTTTGATCTTGTTTCTGATGATCGCATTTCAAAGAAATAGAAGACAAAAGATAACAGTGATGATTCGTTTTCTTTCTGGGAAGGAAATGATGAATTTTGGATAGAAGTTTCAGATCTGGTTGACCTTACACAAAGAGCGAAAGAAAAACCTGTTATCACTTCAGCAGCGCAGCCTGAAATAGAAGTTAATCCAACACAACTTAAATGTCTATCAAGTGAAACGTACGGACCAGCATCTGCAAATGTGCATTCATCTGGTATTCAGCATGATGGACAAGTCTCTGATATTTATGATTCGTATGGTTCTATATCAATAAGTGGCAGCATGTCAGTGGCAGACATGTCTATGATACTGAAAAATATAAACCTAGGCAATGACAATGGCAATGCGAGAACATTCTCCCATTCTGTGCAGCTTCAGCAGTCTACCAAAAGTTATACACCAATTAGTGGAGCAGATAGGGGAGAGGGAGAGAGGGCTAGGGCCGGGGTTTTAGCTGGGGGGATAAGGGGACCAGGTTAGGCCCAAATGGTGGCCAAGCTACTGCTCACTATAGTGTTTTAGGATTTTGCAAGATTTGTGTGTGCCACCTGTTTGATGAAATGGCCGCAAGAAGCAAAAGTTTGAATTTTGTTTTCAAAATTTTTGAGTGATCTCCACTAGTGCTAGGTAGCCTCTGGTTGCAAGGGTTTTCAAAGTGGAGGTCAATTGGATGGTTTTTGAAATAGGGGTGATCTAGGCATATGCATTGAATTCAATTTTCACATGCCATTTAAAATAAGTATTTGAATGTTTTTAGCAGATCAAAAAGTGGGCCTTGGTACCTCATTATGTGTACTAGCAAGGGGTGTAAAGATCTAGAATTATTTCTATTGAGAAATGAGTGCTAGGAACACTCAAAGTAGTGTAGTGGGTTAAAATGACCAAAATGACCATTCCCCCTTTTTAATTCTTTTTGATTTGAATTTCTTTGGGATTTGCTAGGGAAAGGTTTAGATGATGTTTAATTTACCATACAAACATTTTAAACCAAAGAATCACAGAACCATGGAAATTCAAATCAATTCCTAAATCAAATGCTCATACACTTGAATGCTTTCATTTTTAATTTGGAAAAGTTTTTGTTAACCCTAATTTTGATGATTTGGATCTTGATATGCTTGGATTAAAGTTTTGGGATGTTACAAACCTTCCCCCCTTAAACAAAATCTCATCCCGAGATTTACAAGAAAACTAGGAACTAAAGAGATCTGGGAACTCTGTCCTAATGTAATCTTCGCGCTCCCAAGTGGCTTCCTCCTCGGTATGGTTGCTCCACTGAATCTTGAGAAACTTGATACTCCTGGTCTTGGTGGTTCTGTAGGCTTCTTCTAAGATACGGATGGGCACTTCCCAATATGTCAGGTCATTGTTGATCTCCACAGCTCTATGATCGATGTTCTTGAAAACTTCAGTCTTCTCTGGCACTTCTAGGCATTTGCGAAGTAACGAGATATGGAACACATTGTGGATGGCCGACATCTCTTCAGGCAGTTCCATTTGATAAGATACTTCTCCTCGACGGTTCAGAATCTTGAAGGGTCCGATATATCTGTGGACTAACTTTCCTTTCAGACTAAAGCGTTGAGTTCCCTTCAATGGTGAAACCTTGAGATACACAAAATCTCCGACATTGAAAGTCTGGTCTCTCCTTCTCTTGTCAGCATAACTCTTATGTCTGGATTGGGTGGTCTTGAGCTGCTCACGGACTTTGTGAACCTTCTCTTCGGCTTCTCAGAGAATGTCGGGTCCAAAGATCTGACTCTCTCCCACTTGCGACCAATTCAATGGGGTACGGCACTTTCTTCCATATAAGAATTCAAATGGTGCCATCTGCAAACTAGCTTGATAACTATTGTTATATGAGAACTCTGCGAAAGGCAGGCAGTCTTCCCATTTTGATCAGTATTCCAACACACAAGCTCTAAGCATATCCTCTAAGATATGGTTGACTCTCTCAGTCTGTCCATCTGTTTGCGGGTGATACGCGGTACTGAAGTTCAACTTGGTTCCCAATCCTTCTTGGACTTTCTGCCAAAATCTTGAGGTAAGCTGGGTTCCTCGATCTGATACGATAGTCTTGGGTGTTCCATGCAGACTGACAATCCTAGCAATATATAGCTCTGCTAGCTTCGCACTCTGGTAGGTAGTCTTGACAGGCATAAAGTTGGCTACCTTGGACAGTCTATCAACTATGACCCAGATTGAGTCATTCCCCTACTAGAATTAGGTAAACCGGTGATAAAGGCCCATTCCGACGGAATCCCATTTCCATTCCGGAATCTGCAATGGTTGTAACAGTCCTGCAGGTCTCTGATGCTCTGCTTTGAATCTTTGAAAAATATCACACTTGGCGATGTAGCTTCCGATTTCTCTCTTCATCTTGTCCCACCAAAATTGCTCTTTCAAATCCGGATACATCTTCGTTCCTCCAGGGTGGATAGAATACAGAGTATCATGAGCTTCCTTCATGATAACTTGCTTCAGCTCCGAATCTACTGGCACACAGATACGTCCTTTGTACCATAGTACTCCTTCTTCGTCTTCGGTGAATCCAGGTACCTTTCCTATACCAATACGACATTTGATTCCGTCGATACTTTCATTCCCCTTCTAGGCTTCCTTGATTTGGCTAATCAAAGTGGGTTGAAGTTCAATGCTAGCTAAGAATCCTTTGCTAACTAATTCAGTCCTGAACTGCTCCAACTCTTCATACAAACTTGGTTGCTTCTCCTTGATCATGGTATTTAGCCTACACGGTAATCTGCTAAGAGCATCCGCTACCACATTGGCTTTGCTGGGGTGATAGTGAATGTCAAGGTCATAATCCTTGATTAACTCTATCCATCTCCTTTGCCTCGTATTCAGCTCCTTCTGAGTGAAAATATACTTTAAACTCTTGTGATCTGAGTAAATCTCATAGCGATTACCCATCAAATAATGACGCCATGTCTTCAACGCTAGAACCACAATTACTAGATCAAGATCATGGGTCGGATAGTTCGCTCGTGTTGCTTCACTTGTCGAGACAGATATGCGATGACTTTGCCTTCTTGCATCAATAAACATCCTAAACCAATCTTGGATACGTCACAATATACATCAAATGGCTTCTTGATGTCTGGCATGATCAAAATTGGGGCTGATCTAAATCTCTTCTTCAGCTCCTGGAAACTGGCTTCGCACTTGTCTGTCCATTCAAACTTCTTGTCCTTCTTCAACAATTGGGTCATGGGTCTGGCGATGCTTGAGAATCCTTCCACGAACTTGCGGTAGTATCCCGCTAATCCGAGAAATGCACGGACTTGGGTTTGAGTGGTTGGGGCTTCCCATTCTTCGACATCTTTGATCTTGGCGGGATCAACAGAGACTCCTCCGGCAGACACAATATGTCACAGGAATCCTACTTCTTTTAGCCAAAACTCACGCATGCTGAACTTGGCATATAACTAATGCTCTCTCAGGGTTTCTAGGATGATTCTCAGATGTTGGTCATGATCTTCTTCTGACTTGGAGTAGATAAGGATGTCGTCGATAAACACAACTACAAACTTATCAAGGAAATTCATAAAGATCTTATTCATGAGATTCATGAAATAAGCAGGGGCATTGGTTAATCCAAAAGACATAACCGTATACTCGTATAAACCATAATGAGTAGTAAAGGCGGTCTTCGGAATATCCGTTGCACGAATCTTAAGTTGGTGATAACCAGTCCTAAGATCAATCATTGAGAATACCTAGGCTCCAGTCAATTGATCAAATAGATCCTCTATCTTTGGCAAGGGGTACTTGTTCTTGATGGTGACATCATTCAACTTTCTGTAATCTATACACAGACGATTGCGTCCATCTTTCTTGTCGACGAATAACATTGGTGATCTCCATGGCGATGCGCTTGGCTGAATCAAGCCGGTTGCTAACATGGCATCTAACTGCTTCTTCAACTCAACTAACTCTGAGGGGTTCATTCTATAGGGTCTCTAGGCTATGGGTGCAGTTCCGGGGATTAGTTCGATAATGAACTCAATATACCTATCCAGGGGCATACCTGGCAATTCATCTGGGAAAACGTCAGGGTATTCACAGACTACTCTGACTTGGTCTATGGTCGGTAGGGCTAGACTCTTGTTTCACTTGAATTGACGGGGCAAGGTTTCAGATATATGCTCTACTATTACTCCAGAACTACTGGTCATGGTGATGGCTTTCTTAGCACAGTCTATCAGTCCTTTATGCCTTGACATCTAGTCCATACCTAGTACTACTTCCAATCCTTTGGTTCCAAGTACTATTAGGTTCGCATAAAAATCTAACCCATGTATTCTGATAGGCACCGCTTTGCAAATTTTTCTAGCTTTTGTAGTTGAGCCGGGGATTTGAACTATCATGACATGCTTCAAGTTGGTTGGGAGAATCTTACTAGTGCATGCAAATTCTTCGGTGAAAAATGAATGCGATGCTCCCGAATCAAACAATACTCTTGCTAAAACAGAGTTGACAAAAAACATACCCAGCACTACATCTGGCGCTTCCTAGGCTTCTTCTGCGTTCATGTGGAAGAGACGACTGTTATTTGATTGTGAGGGTTCCACGGGAAAATCTTCTTCTGGTTGAGCAGCCTTTGTTGACTGGGGCATTCATAGTGGGATTGGCGGCAGTCTTCTTGAGACACTAATTGGAGTAGTGACCCTTCACTCCACACTCGAAACAAGTGATCTGGGACTTGTCCTTTGCTGCGACAGGCACAGCATTGCTGCTAGTTCTGGGTGCAGTGTTGTTGTTGTTGTTGCTCTTGGGAGGTGCACGGTTGAAATTGTTGGCATTGCCGGAGTTGTGATGGTTTCCTCCGGACTTCACATTGCCTCCGATGCGGTTGGGGTAGCTTGGGCGAGACATTGGGGGTCGGTTGTTCCTTGGTGCATATCCTGGTGAGGGGTTGGGACGGTACTTCTAGTGACTGCTGGATCCTGATTGCTGCAACATACGACGTTTGTGATTGTCGTTTGCCTGATTTATCTTCCCTTCAACTGAATGGCAGAGTCGACAAGCTCTTCGAGATCCTGAAAATGGATGTTGACGAGGACAGCCTGCATCTCATCATGCAGTCCGTTCAAGAATCTCTCCTTCTTCTTGGCCTCCATGTTGATCTCATCGGGTGCATATCTGGCAAGTGATAGGAATCTGTCATGGTATTCTTCCACAGTCATTCTTCCTTGCTTCAATTCGCGGAATTCATCTCTCATCTTGTTGACTAGACCTTGTGGCACGTGGGTGCGGCTGAACTTGACTTTCAATGCTTCCCATGTCATAACCTGACCATGGTTCATATTGCGGATACTATTCCACCAAGCTCTTGCATCTCCCGCCAGATAGTGGGTGGCGAAGAGAACTTTCTCGTTTTCCTCAACTCCTGCAACTTTGCGGTTGTTTTCCATTGTCTGTAACCAGTCATCCGCATCTAATGGGTTTTCATATTGGTTGAAGATTGGGGGATTGGTATTCTGAATTTTTTTGAGTTTGGATCCATGGTGATCCTGATTTCCATGCCCTTGGTTGTTGAGAGCCATCTGGGCGATCTGCTATAGTGTTGTTAAGTTGGCTTGACGTTCTTCCCTGCTTGCTTCATGGTCTGCGATGAGATTCTGCAAGATCTGCAGCATTGGGTCCTATGACGAGCTGCTCCCTCCTTGGTTTCCACGAGTCATCTGAAGATTGAGATAGATATAGGGGTAAGAAGCAAAGTTCTAAGGTTCATGGTTTTGGTTTCAACTCTAAAACTTTGAGTTAGACTCAGGATTTTCAACTAACTTCATTTTCATTCATGCAAACAAACACACGATACAAAACACACCACAACAAACAAAGGAAAACAGATGGTTTGAAGAACCATTCTGCAAGCTACGATACAGTGGGACCGATACATCTCATGCTACAACAATGCTCTAGTGCATCTACTCATCATCGATGAAGTCAGAGTTCTCATCTTCAGTGTAGAAGTCCACAGCATCCTCCTCTAGAAAGTCATCATCATTGCTGAGGTAAGAATCCATGTCTCCCTGGATGTCTTCACCCTCATCTTCTTTTTCCTTGGTGGCAAGCTGAGATTCCTACTCCTTGACGGTCTTCTCGAGGTCGGCCACCTTCTTGCGAAGACGGGCGATGGTGCGATCCTTCTTGGCACGCTGGCGGCAAAGAGACTGATGATCCTGGACGAGCAGTGCGAAAGTCTGGGCCTTCTGGTCGGCAATGGCACGGTTCTGGTTGGCTAACTCCCTGGCATTGTCCAGTTCCTGCTGTCTGTCATGCAGCAAGAACTCAAGATTCTCCACTTGACGCCTCAACTCCATCGCCATCTCCATCGGCATTCCCATGAAGTCACGTCTTGCATAGTGAGCAAAACGGGTTCCTTGGATTTTGTTGATGCTGAGGGCACATAGACGTGCGAGAGCTTCATGCATTGCAATCCATCTAGCCAGTTGTTCTCTCTCACGGAGAACCGAATTCTCCCAGAAATTGGTGCTTCAATGCTTCCTCTAAGATCCATGGTGACTAGCCACTGTAGGTCTCCTCCTAGGGGTCCTAGAAGTTGAGCTCCAAGAAACTCCGAATGTGCGCGTCCCAAGAACTCTGATAGTGAATCCAGATCCCTCTCGAAGATCAGCTGACCTCCGTTTCCCAACTGGTAAAACTTGCTGAACTGAGTCTCCATCTACAAGAATTAAGGATGAGGAAATTAGTGAAGTGATCAAGTGTGTCAAATTTTAAGTAGTAATGTAAGAATTTGAGGAACATGAATTTTTGAGAAAGAAAGAATTCCCAAGGATGAGAGAGGAGATAGTTTTTCGTAAATACTCACTTTGGTTTGGA
The DNA here is from genome assembly GCA_023614405.1 of Avena insularis. Lineage (NCBI taxonomy): Eukaryota > Viridiplantae > Streptophyta > Magnoliopsida > Poales > Poaceae > Avena > Avena insularis. The sequence continues at coordinate 243,637,832 of CM042688.1, forward strand.
AATTATGTTTTTTTTGGAAGTCCATTCTAACTAGGGTCTCCTATGGTTAGGATGGCTCTGATACCAACTTGTCAACACCCGGATTTTTAATCCCAGATGCCCGTTATGCCATACCTTGCAATCCCAGGATTACCATTTTTGCGAGACATAACGGATTGGATATCACAGTACATCATCCATTACAAACCATACATAAGGTCTTACACAAATAAGGATCTCATGATCCAGTCTTAATACAACAAGCAGCGGAAAAAAAGATAAGCATAGCGGTGGGTCCATCTTCAGGGGCACAGTAATCTTGTGAGGCGAATAGTCCTAGTTATCATGGCCGTCCTGCTGGCCATCATCTTGGTAGTCTCCTTCATAGTCTGGCCATGAGAATAGCTAGTGAAAAAAGCCATGAGTACTCTTTAAGTACTCGCAAACTACCACTAACAAGTAATATAGTGCTAAGTTAAAGTGCTAAATCTAAGTTGAGCTATAAAGTTAAGTTTGAAACCTAAGATGAGTTCTGAAGCAAAGAAAGATAAAATAAAGTTCTAGAATCACTTAAGTGGGGAAGCTATTATCATAAACACAACCCTATTGTGGTCAAGTCAAGATTCATCCTTCATTTCATAAGTTGTTTTGAAAACATCTGACAACGAAACAGTATGGCCATTCCAACTGTCAATAACCACGAACACGCCGATTCGAATAGTTTGAGACTCTACAGAGGTGGTACACTTTCACCACAAGATTCGATACATCTGTCAGGGATAACCCTGAATCATCATACTTAGTATGCAGATAATCAAACTTAACCTTTCCTTTACACACCCTAGTATAAGCACCTCTCCTATGAGCATGGCCTCCCAACCATGACCATCTGTCATCTTGGGCACTGCATAGGTGGACAACATTGAGAGGTAGCCTCAGCTCAAGCCTCTTCCGCGAGGGAACTAATACTAATGCATATAAATTTCCAGCTAAGCCTTACCCAATTTAGGTAATCTGGTTGTACGGTAAATTTGGAATGGTATCGCATCCGAATCCAACCATCAGTTTTATAAAAGGGTTAAGGCTCATGCCTCAACATTTTCATCATTACAAACCATTTATGTTTCTCACACGTGTCAAAACATCTCAATAGAATGACTCATCATTCCAAGGTTTTCATAATTCATTTTCACCAATTGTTCCCATCTAAAGTGACTCAAGTTTTGATCTACTCTAAACTACTAAGTTAAGAGTGTTCACTAAGGTGGAAATATGGGATCAATCTCATGCCATAGAATGACATCTAAAGGGTTCTAAATAGGTCAAGTTTTATACTTTTTATGCTACCTTCAAAACAAGTAAGGGACTTTGTGTAAATTAAAGGAAGTAAAGCTTGTAAGGTAATACTTGGGGTAGTAATAGTCAAGGTTGTGTGACCAGAGCATGCCCAAGGCATCTTTGCTCATTCATCTAGCTTAATTCTAGCTTGCTAACAATAGCTTGCAAGGGTTAACTTGCTTTGTTAATGGTGGTGGCTTGCAAGTACAACTTGCAAGGGTTAACTTGGATAGTGCTAGCTTGCCTTGGTTGGTGCAATGGTTGAAGTTTTCTTCTTCTTCTTCTTGGTAGCACTCCTCCTCCTCGTAAGCTTGGTCGGTACTATCTTCTATAAATACTACACAAATCACTAAACAATACTTAACTAGTCTAATTAGTACTCTAAGGCACACAATTGATGATCTATTATCATCACAAGCATCACAAGTTTTATTCACTAGTTTCCTCCTTTTTATTTTAGAAAATTAATTTCTACTCATTGAAAAATTAACTAAGATTTAATATTCACCACTTAAAATATGGGATCATGTGGACACATGTCATCACCACATATTCTAACATGTGGGAATGTATTTTAAAGATTGGATCATAATTACTTTGGTTTAAGTTCATTATTTAATGATTTAAAGTGACTAGAAATGCCTATATAGCATTACTTTGGTACTAGTCCAAAGTCACTGCATGTAAACCTTAATATTATTACATATTTAGATAGATATGATGAAATGTGATTTTTGAGAGTTGGAATCAACTCAAAACCTATCTTAGTTGATTTTATAAAAATGTTGCAATATGCAAATGCTTCTGTTTTGTTATTTTCACTTGGAGAGATCTATAACTCTAATTGAATTAAATCCAACGGGCTTGGATAGATCTTTTCAGTACCTTTCAGGCAAAATCGGTTTCATGCAATTTGGATTTGTTAAACTCCTAGAATTGATTTTTAAAATAGTGTACATAAACTAGAGTAACTCTAAATAGAAAAAACTAAATTTTAATTTTTAACACGCGTGGGAACTAACTGGGCCGGCCCATCTACGCACAGTGCACGCAACGGGCTTCCTGACATGCGGGCTCCACTAGTTAGCGGCACAAAATCACCAAAATGGTATCTAGCATCCTGGGCCACACGATCTAAAGGGGATCTAACGGTGGAGAGTCATCATCGACGACGGATTATTCCGGCGAGAACCTGACCTAGACGCGGAGGTAGGGGTCGATTCGGCACATACCAGGGCTCTAGCAAGGTCGGTGAGGCGGGCAAACGGTCTGGTAGACGACGGCGAGGCGAGGCGCGGTTGCGGCGGAGCTTGGGGTGCCCTAATTCACAGACGCCCTTCTCCTCCTGCTGCGGCGGCTTCGGCTCCAATTCTGGCGAGGCAGAGCTCGAGCGGCTTCGGCTAGAGGTGGGTAAGGTTCAGAGAGGGGTGGGGAGTGAGTGAGTGTGGATAATAGAGGCTAGGGTGGCCGCTTTATATAGGGTCGACGAGAGCGCAGAGAGCGCGCCGGTAAGGTCATCGGTGATGACGATGCAGGGTTCTCTCGGCATGGGCGAGGGCGGCGATGGATGCTCCGTCCCTCGGCGATCCTCTGAGGCTTAAAGGCACGGAAATGCGGGGTCTCTACTGGTCGGGAGTGTGCGGTGAACTCCGCGCGGACGGTGGGGTTCGACGCGGTTCCTCCAGGCTGCTGGTCACTAGGCGGCGAACGATGATGTATGGGCGGTTGCTGGGCCTGCTGCGGGTGCTTCCATGCAAGGCTAGGGTTAGGCAAGGTCGGTGCTGCTCTGGCGGGCGCGGTGCTCCGGGGTTATCTCCATGGAAGAGAGAGGCATGGGCGCGAGCAAATGGGGCTCTTCCTCCGCTCGATTTTGGTCGGGGGCTGGTCGAGGCAAAGCGGTGTGATGGCGCCTATCTGCCAGTGAGCGAAGGAGAGTGCGGGACAGGCTGAGGCATGCTGTCCATGGTCGACCTGGCGCATGGCGTCGGGTGGCTTGGTACTGGAGCAGATAGGGTAGAGGGAGAGAGGGCTAGTGTTGGGGTTTTAGCTGGGGGGGACAAGGGGACCAGGTTAGGCCCAAATGGTGGCCAAGCTACTGCTCACTATAGTGTTTTAGGATTTTGCAAGATTTGTGTCTGCCACCTGTTTGATGAAATGGCCGCAAGAAGCAAAAGTTTGAATTTTGGTTTCAAAATTTTTGAGTGATCTCCACTAGTGCTAGGTAGCCTCTGGTTGCAAGGGTTTTGAAAGTGGAGGTCAATTGGATGGTTTTTGAAATAGGGGTGATCTAGGCATATGCATTGAATTCAATTTCCACATGCCATTTAAAATAAGTATTTGAATGTTTTTAGCAGATCAAAAGTGGGCCTTGGTACCTCATTATTTGTACTACCAAAGGGTGTAAAGATCTAGAATTATTTATGTTGAGAAATGAGTGCTAGTAACACTCAAAGTAGTGTAGTGGATTAAAATGACCAAAATGACCATTCCCACTTTTTAATTGTTTTTTATTTGAATTTCTTTGGGATTTTCTTGGGAAAGGTTTAGATGATGTTTAATTTACCATACAAACATTTTACAACCAAAGAATCACAGAACCATGGCAATTCAAACAATACCTAAAATGCTCATACACATGAATGCTTTCATTTTTAATTTGGAAAAGTTTTTGTTAACCCTAATTTTGATGATTTGGATCTTGATAAGCTGGGATTAAAGTTTTGGGATGTTACATGGTTGTATCTCGGCGGATGTATTGATTTTTGTGGGTAAAGTGTGCAAACTCTGCAGAGTATAACCTATTCGAATAGCCGTGTCCACGGTCAAGGACGGTTGTAAAGGTGTTGCCTAGGAGTACCCAAACGGTTCTTGTTTGGGAAACAAGTACGAAGAGGACGAAGCTTCCGGGGGAACCCGAGTTCGAAGGCTTTGTTTTGACCCGAGGCGGTCGAAGGTGTTTTAAAAAGGGTCTTTACTACAAAAACTGTTTTCAAAACTCTTTTTCAACAAAGACATGGAGATGTCGGGATTTATAAAACAGAAGCATAGTTTTCAAAACTCTTTTTTTCAACAAAGATATGGAGATGCCAAAATTTCAAAGTTAGTTTAGGCTTTTCAAAAGCAACCCCAGATAGAGCTATCTCGCCACAGCCATAATTGCATTTCCTTTGTTCACTTACCTTGGTGGTTTGCGAGTACATTCAAAAGTACTCACGACTGTGTTCCTGGCTATTTACTTGGCCAGACTTTCAGGAGTTTAAGTTGACGTCCATCGAGCTAGGCCATCTTCCCAGTCAGCTGCCTGTAGGTTGAGCCACGATTGGGCTCTGCCCTTGGTGATGTTCTGCTGCTAATGATGATGTAGCCATAATGGCATCTATGTAAGTCTTGTAATTCGTGTAACATCCCAATTTCAGCAACCCTGATTAGTTGTTCAGAATGCAAAAATCAGGGGGAACAAAAAGTTTTTCTTGTTGAGTGCTGAAGTGTTTGCTTGTTGTTTGGATATGCTTATGCACATGAATGTGTATTAGAAGATATACTCCTTACCTCAACACCAGTTGACAAAAGCTTTTTAACAAAACTACCTTGGCCATATTCCCAAATGTTCTGGCACTTCAAAACCTGAGCCAAGATGCCTTTGCAAAACAAACTATTTTAGTAGCTTCTATTGATCAAACTATGGAGAGCTATATAACATAATCTCTTTATATTCTCAAGACAGAACCTTCTAATACTCTTAGCTCTAGATTTAACAAAACCTTTTATGAACCATTTGAATTCTACTCTTGGTAAAGATATCAAAAACCCTCACCTTATTCAAAACTCAACCCCTTCAAAACACCCCAACCTTACCCCAAGCTAGGCTTGATGTTAACCTCATCATTGGTTATACCTAGCATAAGATGAGTTGCCTTGATCTGCTGTCTAATGAATTGCCTTGATCTGCTGATTATTTTGTTTGCTTAGGAAGTTAAAGGAGCTACCTTAGGAGCTCATCACTAGGCTCAAGATGTTTCCAAATTTTCAATCCCTAAACAATAATACAAACCTTGTTATGATCCCTAGCCACTAGGTGATCATCTAAAACCCTCAACCAGATCTATTCTGAGGATCTCCATTCTAGATGTTTCCAATTATATGAAGACCAACATAAAGCAAGGATCTCTTCTACTCACTCTACACTTCAATATCCCCCACTGGTTGAAGCTCTGATACCTTGAAACTCCTCCAAGGACATTCCCTCTCCTACTTTAGTCAAAAACCCTAAAACTGCCAAATTGACTAAGTCTGGAAACAGTTTCAACATCACCTTTTGGCATGCCTCCTTTTCTCAAACCATGAGCATTTTTGGAAATGCACCTGAACCATCTTGTTAACCATCCTAAGGCCTACCAAGTCCCACTCTTTCCCTTGGTTATATCATCCTCCTACCCACTTGTTCTTGACGGTTTTGCAGGCAAGAAGATAACTTTTCCTGCAAATATAGTCAACATGCCTACTTTGGTATAAGCTCACACCACCATCCAACCTTCTATGGACAAACTATTTGCATGGTTGTGTTATACTCAGATATGCCTATCATTACCTACTTCACTTGTTCCAATTGGATCCGTGAGCTGTTTACACCCACCAGGTTTTGAAGGCTAGTTGATAATCTGCCTTGGCAGCCTTATTTTATTCAATGTTTGAAAGCTTGTCATGGTGAGCTCAAGCATAATCAAGCTCCAACCCCTACACCCTTGCAATATACATCACTTTGTCCATCCAACCATCTACCCCATGCCCCAACGGGAGATCTGAGCTCCAAGTTACAACCATGTTTTGATGGTATGAAATTAACATCACCCTAGATCCTTAATCTAGGCTATCCCACCATAATCAACTTGGATTATCCAATCCCAAGGGTGAAAATGCTTGATACACCTTGTCTACATCATCTACCTTGATCATCAAGATCTATCAAATATTACCCATAATTATTTTGGCACCAAATCTATTTAATCTCTTTAATAGTCAAAATCTCCAAAACCCCTCTCACAAAGGAAATTTTGGTTTTTGCCAAAAAACTTCCCCAACTTTTTGCTCATTTGAGATCCATATATCATACCCTAACTTCCCACTTCAAAAATAAATATTTTTGAAGGGTCTTATTATTTCTTTTTGCCCATTTTCTTAAATGGCTAAATTGGAATAATAATTGTTTTAAATACTTTTAAGCCCCAATAAATCTTGGGAAAATTCCCCTAAGTGTGTATTCACATTTGGGACCATCTCAGACTAAAAACCAACCTTGCCCAATGCAAAATTATCAAATGATCTTCTAGAAACTACTTCTGTAGTTTTTGGATAAATGGATTTAAGTGGACTTTAAACCTTCAGAAAAATCCCAAATAATTCCTAGATATCTACCTTCACCTCATCTATCTACCAGTACCATCTTCCCACCTTGCCCAGTGCAAAATATCAAAATTCCTTGACAAGCCACAAATTGATCAAATAAGGCAAACTAGGAAATTATTTATCTAGACCAAGGACCAATCACCACCTCTCACCACAGCAACCAGCACTCCTCCCTGGTCGTGGCTACTGTACCAAACCCTCTCCCTTAGCCCCATGTGCTTAAGAGAGAGAGAGAGAGACCAATAAGTGGGACCATTTTCTTTGCAACAGCCTCCACCACTCTCTCCCTATCTCTCTGATGACCAAATGACCTTCCTACCCCTCCCCACCGTCCCCTGAGCCACTCCCAGGACAGCCCCACTCCTTCCCCATGTCCGAAGTGGACATTTACATCCTCCTCCTCTCCACCTCGGTATAAATGGGCCAGAGGCGTCCCAACACGCTCTGCCCCCTCCATTTGCTTCCCCTCCCCTCCACTCACCTCCCCCAGGCACCCCTCTTCCTCCCATGGCCTGACCTGCACGAGAGGAGAGAAGGAAGGCCTCTCGGCCATTGCCAAACTCCAGCTCGAGGTTGCCTTCTCTCTTCTTACCCTCTGTTGCATGTGTCCTATTTGAGCTTCTACCCCTTTGAGCTACCTCCCTGTGCCCTCTCTCTGCTGCAGGAAAGGTGGAAGTCGCCGTCGCCATCATGCCCGAGAGAGGCTCCTCTACGGCGAGCCCGGCCTCCCCGAGCCTATGCAGCCCTGTCGAATCCCTCCTGTCATCTCCTAGGACCTCTACACCCTCCCTGCATCCTCTCTGTCGACATGCATGCAACCCCGAGGCCGCTCCGGTGAGCTCCGGCGAGGATCTCTCGGCCACCGTCGTGCCAGACCCCTCCAGTCATGGGAACCCCTCATGCCGCCCCTCTACGGACTCGCCCCGGAGTCCTCCGTCGCCTCGGCACCTCCCCCGTCCCTGACGAGCCCTCAGGTGAGTGCCCCGTTCAGACCCCGCCACCCGTAGGGTTTCGTCGCTTTGCCGCCGGCGCGAGGTAGGAGACCGCCCGTGGCCGTCGATCCTGACTTGATCGGACGGACGACTGGGCCTGATACCTCTTCGTCTGCCCCGGGCCACTAACAGGTGGGCCCCGTGGACAGACGTTTAAACGCCCTCCCGTGCGCTGGTGCTGCGAGTTGGGTCGGCTTCATTGCTAGGCGGCCCACGGTCGCCAGATCCGGCCCACGACAGTTTTCTCTCTTTTTTCTTTTAGTGAGTCTATTAATTTCATAAACTACCTGCTAGGTTTAAATCCAGATAAAAATGGAAATCGCCATATTTTGTCCAGATCCGAATGTCTAAGGGTTCTTGCATGTTTTATGCAACATGCAGAACTGTTCTTTTGCCAAAAGTAATTTTCATTATTTACTGGCAATTAATCTACAAAAAGGTATCTCTTACACTAATTAAATTCCTCTGTGAGCTTCACATCTCCAAATGGAATGAAATCAAGTGCCACTAGTAGCTTTTGGATGTACCTATCACGGGACCTTGGTCTCATGCCAAGGTGAATAGTAGGTTAGCTTGAGGAAAAATAACAAAGAAAATTCAGTTATGACTTTAGGAAATTCCCTACACTAAACCTTGAGTCCAATTGACCCAATTCCAATTATCCTGGATGTGGTACACTAAAGCCTATCCAAACCCAGGAGCTCATGATTTATTGAGCCTTGGATGTTTTTCTGTGAATTAAACTACTCTGTGCATGGTTTATTCACCTCTTAATTGACCACAGTTGTTCTGCTAATCCAAAGATGTTGATTCCAATTTCTACAGAAAGGTATTGCAAGTACCTACCATGTGTCCATGGAATCAAATCAAAATCTACTGTAGATTTAATCTGGTGAAAAAGACAAGTTGTGTACAGAACTGCCTTTGGGAATTACCTGAGGGCATTCTGGTAATTATATTAACCTGATTCCAACTCTCAGTGAACAAGTACACCAAGCCATACCTAGCAATCCAAGGAAATAATTTTTGGAGCTCCATAACCTCTCTGGTGAATTATTTCCTAAAACTAGAGTTTTCCCCACTAGAATATTCATTACAAATCCTTGGAAATTGATAAAATAGTGAAACCACTTTTGTTGGTTTCATTTTATCAGTACCTATCTATTGGTATCATGTTTCCACAATGGTATTTTACAGAATATGGTCTTTCTCCAAAATCCCTCTCTTAGGTAATTGCTAGACTATAAATCCTAAGGGATTTTCTTCTATTTTTCCAAGACAAAGCCAATCCTATTAAATCCATTCTTCCTAAGACCTAAGGATATGTGAACTTGTATTGTTCATTGTTTGCTGTATGTATTGGTGCTTGCCTGCCTTGTGTTGATTGTGGCTTGGTTTGCTTGCATGTGTTATTGGGACGACGATAGTTGCGATGAAATCAGAGAGCAGAAGAAGTGGTATTTATTATTGATATTGGTATTCTGGGATATCTAAAGAAGAAGTCCAGGGACATTTATGCCATATTGTTGATCATCAGGCAAGCCACCTCCTTGCTCATAAGCCTTGTCCTACTGCTTTATTTATGCATGTTTTATCTCCTATTTATTAAAACTGCATGGTTTTTACTCTATGTTGATATATACATATATATATGGTAGTGGTTTGGCTCCACCAAACCATTACACTTTGGTACTACTAAGTACAACCCCCTTGGTGATACCTAATTGTCCCTATTAGAGTAGATGGTGCTTATCCACCATACCCCTTTGGAGACCCCGATTTAGCCAAAGCAAAAACTAGCGGATGGGAAGACCCCGGAAAAAGTTTTACTAAATGATTTCTGATAAAACCTTGGCCAGGTGGGACCTCCCAAGAGATGTTAAGAAAGAAAGAGGTTTTGTTTTACAAAATGCTGGAGGAAAACCGGAGGAAAACGGTTTACAAAAACGCACCTGGTTCTCTGCAGTTTTGCTAGAACAATTAACCCGTGCAACCACATTACTCTGGAATGGGATAGGGCTGGATTTGATGTTTGTCTATTCTGGTATAAGATGCCTCGCAACAACTACAGGGGATCGGGGATCCCTAGAGGGTGGGCCTTCTCTGATATAGGTCCATGTGAAACATCGACCTGGAGAAGGAACGAAGGGCCGGCAGGCCTCCATGCGTTACTATGAGCCCCTCATTGAAAGTGCACACGTGGGACGTGCACTAAGCGCTCCGGTTGGTCCTCGCCCAACGTCCCGGTTTTGAGGGGATTAACACTCATAGGATAGGCACTTATATTGGAGTGGGCATCCAGAGAGTCTTGATCGGTTACTCGACCCACGATCGGTGAAGATCAGGGTAGTGTACCCGGATGGTGTGGGTACAGTGTACAACCTCTGCAGAGTGTAAATCTATTCAAATAGTCGTGTCCGTGGTCATGGACGGTTGGGAAGGTTGTTGTAGAGCGGTGCTGCTTTTGTTTTCAAAAAGGATTTCGGAAAAGAAATGACTTTGAAATGTTTTGACCATGGGATGGTCGGGAAGGATACCTACTTTGACCATGGGATGGTCAGAGGGGTATGGAAGGAGCTTGGTCGTGGGACAACCTGAAAACGGGAACAAATGGGTGACCAAGTCCTAATGTTTTATAAAACTTTTCAAAAAGGTTTCCAAAATGTTTTATAAAAGTTTTCAACAAAGATATATAGATGCTATATCTACAAGAGAAACTATTTGAGAAAATAACCTGTCCCGGAGCCCTCCTACTAAGACAGCCATAATGCATACCCTCTTGTTATTACTATTTTCCTAAGGTGATTTGTGAGTACATTCAAAGTACTCACCGGCATTGTCCCTAGCTATTAACTTGGCCAGATCACCAGAAGAAGATGAGGATGGCGACTATGCGAGCTAGGACGATCTCCCAGTCAGTTGCCTGTAGGTTAAGGCATGGCTCGGGCCCTACACCTAATGAAGTTCCGCTTATGTTGATCGATGTAGCCATAATGGCAAATAAGGTATGTCATATATTCATTATGTACTGGATGCTTACTTTGATACTTGTCGGTTATGTGCCATGACTAACTGATCATGGGATCGTAGTTGTATGCATAACAGGGATTCTCGGAGGATTAATCCGGGGACCCCATAATTCGTGATGTTTCGGATGTTGTAATGGTACCCGTCGGTTATGTTCCACGGCTCACTGATCATGGGAACGTGGATGTATGCATAACAGGGATTTGTCGGATGAATAATCCGGGGACCCACAAAGCAACTAGTATTCAGTACAATTCTTGACCAGCGTTAATCATTAATGGAAATTCGTTATTTTCAATTAAAAGGAATATGCAATCACATAAAAAACGAGCAAATTCGGAGCGCTTGAGGGTAATACTAATACAATATGGTTAAAGACAGGTATGCACTGCCAATGAAGTATATATGAACTGCCTTCTAAATGCTTCATAAAGTGCTGTACGCACAGTGCAAGTCAAGATTCTATGGCAGTTCAATGACCGTGCAATGCACCACATCTGCTATGCGCAGCGAGGTGCACTGCCCGTGTACGTAGTATGCACTGCTGAACTTTATCTGTATCGATGTATACTTCTGACATGTTGGGTCTTGGTTCAATAATTAGTACCTTTTCGTTTTTCACCTACTGTGCACTGGTTGGTGAAAGATAATATGAAATGGCAGTGTACGATGCACAACTCGAATATCAATCATGCACTTCTTGTTGAGTGCATCGTGGTACTGTCATTATAATGGCATACACACAAAGATGCACTGCCCATGAAATATATATGAACTGCCTTCGAAATGCTACGCAAGCTGCTCTGCGAAAAAGGTTCGAGATATCATGCGATGGCAGTGCACTTACCGTAGAAGGCATGTTGCATCGTGAATTGTATGTTGCATCGTAAATAGTATTGTTTACGCTTATAGTACACAACAGATGGATGTGTTAACTTTCGGCACTAAATAAAATTGTATGATGCATCGTGAAATTCTGATCAGAGCATGACAAGTAATCTGGGTAAAATTAATGGAACAAGAATTAGCTGGAAACGTTAAAATTTGCATCTTGTTTTTATAAATTATAATATATATAATAACTTGAAGATAGTTAGGACTATAATTTATATGGTATACCTATAATAAATTCTAGGGCCGTAAATGAAAATGATTTCCTGTTGTTGCTACATTGATTTACAGGAATCATTGTTCTACCAACTAGTTTACTATTGAACTGCCCTTTTAGAAAAAAAGATTTGCACTGCCTTGGAAAAATCTTAATAAAATCAGGCATTACAACAGTTATTACTGATGACGGGGGACACGATTCTCTGTTATTGTATCTCATTAGCCTTCATCTGCTTCCTCTACTATCCATGCGCAGAAGAAAAACAACTATTCCGCAGATTGCGGAAAATCTGCAGCAGGAGGAACCGGCGGCGCCGTCCTCTTTCTGAGGTAAGGATTCTCTATAGCAACTTAATAAAACATCCCCATTGATAAGGATTCGAGATCATCCCTGCTACTACTCAATTGCGAAGAACTTATCGCTCTTACTTGGTCCAATCCCTAGAAGAGAAGCAACTCTTCCATAGATTGCGGAAAATCTGGAGCAGAAGGAACCGGCGGCGGCATCCTCTTTCCGAGATAAGGATTCTCTATAGCAACTTAACAAAACATCCCCATTGATAAGGGTTCGAGATCATCCCTGCTACTACTCAATTGCGAAGAACTTACCGCTCTTACTTGATAGCAAAGATTTCCTTGTAGAATCATTGATTCGTCGTCCATACTATGGAAACCTTGGTACTGAGATCAAGTTCACGATAAATTGAAAGACTATTATAGTCTAAATTAGTTTTTCAAGTTTGTTTCAGTGAAATACGATTCTAGACAGTATTTAGTAGTCCCTCCGATCCAAATTAATTGACTTGGATTTGTCTAGATTCGGATGAACCTAGACATGTTTTAGTACTAGATACATCCGAATCTATATAAATCCAAGTCAATTAATTTGGATCGGAGGGAGTATATAGATACATCCAAATTCAAACAAACTTTTGATATCCTTTTTAGGACGGAGGGAATAGGTTAGTAAAATTTAAATATCGAAACCCTAGCTTTCTATATCTAATACTTCCTCCGTTTCAAAATATAAGATGTTTTAGCTTTGTGAATGAGGTGTATCTAGACTTCTTTTAGTGTGTCGGTTCATCAAGGTGTGGAGTGAACATTGATACTAAAAGGGGACTAGATACACTCATGTCACAAAGCCAAAATATCTTATATTTTGAAACGGAGGGAGTATTTCGTTACTACATCATATTTTTTCTTAGTTTTTATTGCATGCATAATTTTAAAAATACTTGCACCTGCACCTGCACCTGTCCTATTCTGCAACTTGATGTTACACTATACAGCTAGGTGTAGTTACAATTTAAAGTTTAAATTAAGCACGTCGAATTGAAGTGCTTCAGTTGGTCGGTTCAAAAATTATAATGTGTAATAAGATTGGTATGCCTCTTCCACCAGGGAAAAATGAGCTCTTGCAATGCTAGCGATGGAGAATCTTCCGACGGTATGGCACAGACTGTCAATGAGTTTGATGTGTCTGAAAATAAACTTAACAGGAAGATTGAGAATTACAAAATAAAGCTGGAGCTGAAAAAGAAACGCAAAATAGGTTCAAACATCAAAGGCGGTGTACGTAAGAAGAAACGAAAGATTGGTGGAGAACAACATGGCAGTCCGAACAACCAGAATAATGTTGTCATGGTAACCTTACGTAATGTTAATGCATGTCATATTCCTTAATCGAGACTACAGTCTGCACTAAGAAATTTAGAAATAAGTTTATGAATATTTCGTACGTTTTTTCTGTAAACTACCAGGATATGTCCAAGAATCAACTAATGACAATTGAAAAATATACAAGGGACAAGAAGAAGCCCCGTAGTATGACTGGATCAAATTAGACAGTAAGGTGCTCCCTCAAAGAGCTCAACATATTGATTAAAAAGTAGAGCTGTAGAAGATTGGCTGGGGTTTCATCCTAGAATACAAGCTGGATTCAAACATTAGTAGGCCCCTGATTATTAAGCTATACAAGAAGATTGATGTAGAAACTCTGAAAATGGAGTTTGCCAGTGGTAGGACTATAGCTCTGACAGCAGATGCAGCGCATTCTGCCCTTGGTCTACCCAACGGCATTATAAAGGCGCCTTCGAAGTCGGGCGATACCTTTGCTTTACTATGGCTTAAGAAGAAATTGGGTTTGGGAGAGAGGGACACTGCAACGGTGCAACACCTGACCTGTCATATCAAAAATTGTGCAATGGACAAGTTTACAATGAAATGCATAATACTTGTAATCTGCACAAAGCTTATATGTCCAGGTTTAAACAACCAGATCAGCCGAGAAGTTGGGGTAGTGAAAAGCCTTGATATCGAGAATTCTGGAAAAATGGACTTTTGCTCGCTTGTAATTGACGAGATCAAGAGGGCAGCAATAAAGTTTCATGTTGATGATATGAATCAAACTGTTGCCGAAGGTTGCGCAGTCCTTCCTCTAATAATATACCTGGATTCGCTCAAGTGCAGAAAATCACTTATGACAAAAGAAACACCTAGAATCAAATACTTGGACAAATCAGATCTACTTGTTGTATTGAAAGTGCATGTCATTGACCAAGAGAGGTGGGGACGACTGAATGTAAGTATTCTACTTGACCTCATCTTGTTTCACATAAAGAATCATTCTATCAAATGAACTATTTAAAAATTACCTCTTCTGACAGTTATTTACGATCCATGGAAATAATATTTGTTTACTGTTTGCAGTGGAAAATATGTGACGAAAAAAGCTATTATGTGAAATCTCCTATGGCAGAAACGACTTGTAACAAGATAACCTCAACCTCTAACAGAGAATTAGAGGGTTTAGGAATAAAGTCCCAGAGGCTAGATCAATGCATGGACAAGTATATAGATATACTGCTAGAGGAAGAAGCAGGTGATGAAATCATAAGTGATGATACAAATGCTGCAACGATATATAAAGAACTTACCATGAAGCACAGGGGCCTGAAAACAAGTAAACTGGAAGCAATGGCTAATCGCTGAGCATCCCATCAAGTAATCGACGTGCGTCGAGATGTTTTGATAGATGCGAGAATGACCTGACCAACGTTGCAAACATTTCAGGCACCATTCGAATCAATCAAAGCATATAGCCGAGGCAGCAACTCACGACCTTAATGTTGGGAACGAATGCTCTACTACAGGCAAGTCAGCAGCGGTAACAGTGAATAAAATGGATTCAGCTGATAACAACACTGTAGCATCCCATTTGTCTAATACATGTAATGCTACATGGTCTAGTAATATAATGGCTACTTCCTACTTATAATTGTTGCATCATAATCATATCATGCTCATGTCATCATGCCACCTTGCATTTGAGCATGATATAAAACCTTTTCATTTGGTTCTTATCCCATATGCATTATTAATTATATTTGCCTCTTGATATTTTGTATTTGATTATTGAGATATTGGTTAATGCCCAAGTTGAGTTGGGGGCATATCTTTTATTCCACTCCACCATAATTCTTTGTTACCACCTTATAAACTCCATCATCCTAACTTTATATGAGCCATGCAATTCTGTTGGTTTTCAATCTAGCTCATATGAGTAGGGTGGATCCTTTTCCTTGCTACATTCTTCCATACTTGTTCCATGTTGTTTTCACAATATGAATAAGGAGCCACATAGCCATCCTTGGCATGATCTGTGAGTAGGTTTCCCTTATAACCTTCCATGTAGCCTTTTTTGAATTATGAGCTTATTTGAATTTAGAGTGGCTATGTCAAATAAAAGTGGATCATACACACTAGCATGAGCCACCTTATTCAAGTATGCTCATGAACCAAAATACACCATGTGGATGTTAAAGCTTCCATAAACCTCTCTTTTGGGATTATCTCCATTTAGGGAGTTGGTTGGAACCATGGCCAATGTTATATTGTAGTTGTTCTCACAACTAGCAAACATAGGTTCATACATGCATGGGCCATGAACACTTGCTTCCTCTCTTTCTTCTCTCTCTTTTAACCTCCCTTGGTTTTGAATCAAACCTAGCATCTACACCTAAACCTACCCATGTGTGTGTGTGCTTACACCCATACACCACCCCACCACATCTACACCCCACGACCAGCACATGCCCCACCCCTCTCTTTCCATCTCTAGCTAAAGAACAAGGAGAGAGGAGAGAAACTATACCCTAGCCGAGCCTGACCTCCCCTCTCTGCTCTCTCCCTCGCCATCTAGCAGAGCCCCACTTGAGCCACCTTGCCTTGCTACCGGCTGGTCCCATCTGCAGGCACCCAGCCCCTCCCAAGCCGGTCTACCACGTGAGAGAGAGGACGGAGAAAGGTGGCCACCTCCACTTTTTCCACCCTAGCCACCGAGCCCATGTGCTACCCCTCCCCTGCCTTTATATGCCCCTTTGCCTTGTGTTGCCTCACCAGATCCCAGGGCTCTGCCGCCGCCGCCCTTCCCCATCTACCTGCTACCCCTGCTATCATCTCTTCCATCTCCGTCTACCCCACCGTCGGCACCACCACCACCACCTTAGCAGCGGGAGGGCGAGGTGTCTGGGCGTTGGGGAAGACCGAGCCGAGCACCATCGTCGACCCTGTACATGGAGTCGAGGAGGAGACGGATCCACCACACCGGGCGTCCGAAAGCAAACCCTAGCCCCGAGACCCCAGCTACCCCGACGATCCCCTGCGCTCCGGCACGATCCGACCCTGCCAGAACACTCCCGGTGAGCCCCTGAGATCCCTAGACATTCTCTCGCTCATCGTTGCTCTCTGTACGCGCCGCTCGTTTCGTCGAGCACCCTCAGCACGCCGCGCTCGCGTTCGCCATCTCGCTGTTGCGCCGCGGATACCACATCTGGTCGCGCCGTCGAAGCCCTTCAACCATCCGAGTCGTCCTAGCGGTAGCAGCCGCCGCGCACGCGCACTAGGTCGCGAGATCGAGTCCCCCCGACCCGTCGGTGCCGTTTCTTCAGTTTCGTCAGAGACAGATGGAAGATAAACAGTAGTGCGGTCCTTTTCTGTTTAGCCCCCTGCCTTTTTGCGTGCACAACCCGCAGTCCAGCCCGGGACCGCCTGCCGTGCTCTGTGTCCTTTTTACAGAAAGGTACCCAGATTTTTGTTCTCCTCAACCCACGCTCCCCGGATCCCCCACGTGGCAGGCCCCCGCTGGCGCGCCCGCGTGTGGCCCCGTGGCTGCCTTGGCCCCGCCGGTCAGTCGTTGTGGCTGGATGAATGCACGGTGAGAAAAGTCTGCCGCGCGCCGTTTTTGCCCTGTCAGCATCGGCCCCACCGTCAGTGACTTGGGCTAAATTTCGCTGAGTGTAAAAAGTTTTCCTGTTTTTCTGTTCAATAAAATAATTTTCAGTAAATGTTTAAATACAAATTCAAATCTGTTTTTAAATAACTTTTAAATTATAAATCCAAATAATATGAATGATATATGTTTTTGAATCAGAAAAATTTGAGGAATTCAAATATGCCATTCAAAATATTATTTGAGCACTTTACATTTTCGAGCTAATTAAAATTACAATAAAATGCCCTTTTCTTAATTAATTAATAACTTTAAATCTATAACTCCAATTTTGGCAAATAATATGTCTAACTTGATCAGCGCGATGAGCCTGTTCTAACTATGCATTCCATGTTCTGAATTGCAGCATGCATCATATAAATATTAAGTGTACAGCATGTGTTATGAGAGCAAACCAGACTAAAAACTTAATAAAATGCTTTAATCTTGTACCCCACACCTCACCCATTCCATGCTACTTTATTGCCATGCAATTGTGCATCATTCATCATGGCATGCTTGTTTGCTTGTCGCATTTCAATACATATGCTTGTGCACTTTATTTATGTTGGCCCTTGTTTGTTTGGTTCTTCCTTGAATATGTATTGTCTACGGGGATATATCAGAATCCAGGAGCACTACCTGCCCTTCTCTCGCTTCAACTGAGCTGCCAGGCAAGCACTACCACATGCTTGCATACATATAGTACCTATTGCCTCTATCTTATTCTTGCATCATTGAGTCACGATTGCATTAAATTGAATCCCAAGTACTGCATAACCTTTATTTTTAAACCCCACCGAAGCTTGTTCCTCCATCCCATGAGCCATTACTACAGGAGTTATTTGAGCCATGCGGGTCATAGAACAGCATGTGTAGGGTATGTGAGTGTCTGATGGATCACGAGGTACCTAAACAACTTAACCTGAGTAGTAATGGGATAACTAATGAAAGTGGCACCGGTGAGCAATATCTGCTATTTGGTTTTTCATGCTCACTTGTGTCCCGTAGGACCCCGAGTACTTGATTCCTGTTCCTTGACTATTCGCACTATCCACATCCGGGAGGCCGTGGACCCCCCTGAGCCAGAGCTTGATTCATTCTTATTTCTTGGGGCCACAAAGTAGTTTGGGGCTTTATTACTATCCTGTACTTATGCCATGCTTACTGCTTTATTTAAGATTGTGCGTGGAGCACATCGCTTTTGGATCGCGCCCGTTTTCGGTATCGACAAGCCCAGTCACACTTTCGTGTTCCCGATTTCTTACCATCGTCGCAAAACCACGTGGTCCGTCTCGGAGCCAGCCAACTTCGTTGCGGGTAGCTTATTGGGGTGGCCCCCTAAAACATTTCTGAATCCTGTGATCGCTTTGTCGTGAATGCCTCGTTGGGTTTTGATTTGGTTTTTTCCGAGGTTGATCGAGTGTGTGTTGCTATTTGTGCACCCCTGCAGGTTAAATCTTTCTGAAAGCCGTTTCCGTGGTTATGGACGACTTGGAGCACAGTTTCTCGATCATAGACAAGTATAACTAAAGTATCGCTTTTAATTTGACTAAGTACCTAACTAGTAAATAGTGCAACACTCATGGAATGGTTAATAAAACTGCCAACGGGTGGGTGGTTGTTCGTCCCCTTTCTCATTGGTAAGCGAGAAGGAGGATGGATCTGATAATTATACTGTTATAACCGTTGTTCTTAATTAACGGACATCCGTCTATCTTTGGTTAGGCGGATGGGTAGCGAGTATCCTTACACTTGTTAGTTATTATCTTTTCCTGCAATTGCATCACCCCAGGTTATGTCCCCTTTAGAGGCATAAAGACTTGCTGAGTACCCCTAGGGTCTCACACGATAAATTGTTTGATTCAGATGAACAGGTGTATTCGCAAGATGGATACTGGGTGGAGGAGACAGACGATGTTGGCAACGATCACTCGGTGTAGAGATTCCGGGAATGGGGATCCGTGAGATCTGTGGGCGGGATGTGTTTATTTATGTGGCATCTTATGCCGATTTGCTTCTTATCCGTACTCGGATCTTGTTTTCCGCTTCCACCTAATACTCTGATGTTTGATGTATGAGGAGATATCCTAAACTATTATATCTATCTAGGATATTTGGATCTTGCCGTATGGTGTGGCAATATTTCTATTTCTTTTAGATGGAATGGCTCTGAGGACTGTTGTATGTGGCTTGCATACATACTCACTTGTGTATGTAGTTAATCCCTTCGCCTACCGATTACGCCGCTCGTTCTTGTCATGATGTTTTGAACATGGTTAGGACGGCCGAAAGGTCTACCTGTGAGTGGCCCTTGGCCCCACCGTACTATTTTAACCATTGTCGCTCATCCAGGCATGTAACTAAGAGCGTAATTCACCGAGGTAGTTACAAACACGCCCTGGAATTTTGACGATAGAGGAATCATGTACATGGACAGAATAAAAAATATAGCAGCACCAGAAGAGGAGCACAGCATTGTAACTGCAAGAGCCTTGGATGAACAGGTTCGTATATCTTAGACGTGTATTTAGCTACTTCCAGCACACGAGCACATACAAATAATAATATAAGAAATTGTCCATTTTTTATATTTTTTACTTATATATTTGATGTGTTATTCAAAGTTGTTCTGCGTGCATGGCGACACCGACACCAATAACAACGCATACTACGGGAGAAGGAGAAGACAATTCTAAGCAATTTGAAACTGACCAACAGCCATCAACGGCACAACTAAGCAATGGTATTGTTGTATTCTGTAGATATGCTGCTAATAGATAAATTACTAGTGGGCTTGACAGGAAAACTACTTGTAATAATGATGCAGGAGGAAACTCGTCTAAACAAGTACAAGGATGCAACAAAGACGCTGTAGGAGCCGAGGAAGACAGGTTAACCACGCAGTTCAACAATGGTACTATCATATTATGTCAAGATGCTTGGTTTTTATATTAGACGATGTTTTTTACATTAATAAGATGTAAGAGGAAATAACACAGTTTTTTATAAATATTGCTGCAAGTGTGACCATGTTGTTACCAGAAATTACTCACAAAGAAGGTTCCTCTAACCATGAGGTCGCTGTTGTTGAAAACGCAATTCAGAAAGGACATCCGCATGACACAGCTGATGTTAGAACACAGATTGACAATGTAGACACCTCGTGTATCGGATCAAAACACCACGGAGAAGATGCAACTAAAACATTTTCATTGCCAGAGCAAGGATTAAGAACACCTGTTACAAGGAGCAAGGCTGTTGGTCATAATTCCCTAGATAATATCAAATCTTACAAGAGGCCTCTACAAAACATCTTAAAACTTAAGTTGCATGTGTACGTTCCCCCCACATTTAAGTACAAGAGAGACGCTGCAGTTGCTCGTAGATTGGTACTAAGCAAGGATTTTCTAGAGAAGAATGAAGAGTAAGCACCAAACTATGCTTTGTGGATTCCTTTAGTAAAATATATGTGTATGTTGTCACACAATCATGGATCCCGGTTTTTATATTTGATCCTTTTTTTGTTTGTCTGTAGAAAATCTCAGGCTGGTTATGGTGAAATATTCATCAACTCTGGAAGAAGGCCTCGAAATACCAAAATATTGGACTGCGGCAAGGCTTGCAGCATGTTTCAATGGAAGAGGCAACCTAGATGATGACATGATTGACTTCATAATTTGAAGCTGGCGCGGTATCCCGGACTACAAATGTCTATTCAGGAATCGAATGATAGTACTGCCACTAGGGGTTGCTCGTTTATGTGACATTGGGAAAAAAGGAGAATTTCACAAATTCTGTAGGACAAGATGAAATTTATCAGTTTGAAGCCGTCTCCGGGATTGAACAGTTCAAACTTCTAATTGGAAATGCAGATTTGAGCAAAGCTAAGATGCTACATTTTTTAATACATAACTCATTAATAACATACAGAAATATTCCGTATTTTCATTTATAACATATAATCAATGTGACTATTTTCCTTGCCCATCACAGATATTTCTGCCTATGTCATTTAACAATCACGTGTCTACTTACATCATCAACAACTACCCCAAAGGTGGTCGCGTTGAAGTTATTGACATACGGGATTACAGAACACAGAGAAAAGGATTGTCTAAAACAGCTTACCACAATCAAATTGGGGAAAAATGGTGTGGTTTTTTTACATTTATAACTTTATAATATAGCAAAAGACAATCTGCATAGTTTGAAAAAAATTATGTCACTGACTATGCTCTACATACTGGTTTTTTCAGCTAAAGAGATTTGACAAGTTCGTTGACGAACTCTACCCGAAGAACAAGCTTCCAAAGTGGGGAAATATAGTATCTAGATCAAAACATGTGAAGGTACAAAAAGGAGTTGAAGACATGAATGGTTTTTGGATTCTAAAGAGCATTGCGAACTACAACGGCATTCAACTTGTACATGATCTTAAAGATGTAAGTAATGCCAGTTTTGAATCAATAGTTTTACCAAATACAAATTTTTGATTGACATTAACAATATATCTTCTTGATTCGTTTGAACCATTCGACCAGATGGACGCGAGCTCAGTCATGGAGGAGTATCTGTTCTGGGCACTGTTCTCCGAGGCCAACGAAGCAAAAGATGACCTACCGGAAGAACTGAGAGCTTTAGCACCTAAGTAGAGCTAAAAATAAACAACGATGCTATGTATTGTGGTGTTATAAAAACTGATGAATTAATTTGTTTATTATGTAGCAGTAGAGTTGCTGTTTTCCAAGCAGTGCAGTTCTCTGTGGTAAAGAAAAACAACTTAGCCTCGTGTATTACATAGGCACCGCCGTGCTGGATGCAGATATATATGCACTATCTGCGCTTCCGTATTTACAATAAGAGTTTTATATATAACTAACCTACCTAAGTTCGACATGCAAAACTGATTGTTGTTCAGACCATGAACTAGTAAATGGTTTTCGAAACGAAATCTTTTACAGTAGAAGACATTTGATATTCCGTTTGAATCTTATGGATTAACCACCGTTAGATATACTACTTGATTTGCCGTATGCTTCCTTTTCTTGGCTGTCACGTAGAGCTAGCGCATCACGTCTTTCTCCATAGGTTCAACAATCTTTCCTGCCGTCTTTCTCGATTAGTTCATCAATCTTTCCCGCCACTAACATGTATTTATCCCACCATGCAGGAAATTTAGCAATGCTGGATTTCTACTTATAGCCCTCAACATTGTTCCCCTGCAACTACACCTGTCCAGAATGTTTCGCCGTCACCAACAATGCCACCCACCATCGCCCTTGTCGCCAGACCCAAACGGAGCAAACTCCGCCAGCTTTACACCTTTTCGATCAACCAAGAGATGCTACACGCATAGATCTGAGTTGCCCGCACCAGTAGTACAACAAATGGAGGAGGAGATCCAGGAGGAAGGAGTCGCTGAAGAAGCGGTGGAGACCGAAGCGGAAATAGCAGAAAATCAACAAGGACCTCAAGTAGTAGTAGAAGAAGAAGACTATGAGGAAAAGGATCAGGAAGAGCCTGGTTCACAAAATCTAGATTCATAAGATGATCCTGGCGTGGTTGAACCAACCACAGGAGAAGAACAAGTTGTCGATCTAGAAATTTCTGCAGAAAAGGGTCATACAATTCCCTCATAGATTCAACAATGCAAGGAAAAAGAAGTTGTTCAACAGTATCCTGTTCTAAGCATAAGTTCGTGGAATGTATTAATTAGGATGCTTATTTGCAATTCAATATTGTTTCCATGCGTGTGTATATGAATATTACTGCCCGACAAATTTCATCTAACCTTTGTGTTTATCATATGGCTTGAAATCATCGAGATAACGAATATATTATTCAAGTCTATACCTATACACTTCCTTGTAAACATATATATGTAAGGATGCTTCTCTATTCGTTCTTTACATTATCCGTGGCAATTATATCACACTGCCGAGACTATAGGTGTAGCTGATTGCGCTAAAGCTGAGAAAAGGGTGATTTCTTGACACATAGTGTTATGCTCTTGACACAAATAATGCACCGCTCTTTACATTGAAGTATGATTTCTTCTCTAGTCGGTATTTGCACAGCCTTTGAATGGTATATTGCACTGTCTGTGCTATGGACGTAGCGATATATGACCTACCTCAGGCAGTGCACAGGGTCCATTTTGCATCAGATGGGCTGCTTAATACATTTTTTTTACGGCAGCATATTACTGCCTCGTCAATTCATAGCGCACTGCCTTTGTATATGTGCCATGCTTCGGACTAATAATTGCACTGCTTATTTTATTTTTTCATAAAGTTGCTTCCTATAGACGTAGCTGACTGCGAACCTAAGCACTGCCTTATGAACAAATATAAGACTGCCTATACTCTTGATGTAACCATATATATTACTGTGCTCACGCTGTGCAAAGGGTCTATAATACATCGAATGAGGTGATTAATAAATTTCTATACAGAAAAATACTACTTTCAAAACACATAGTGCACTGCTCTTATAGATGTGCACTGCCTTGTGACCGAGTACTGCTTTCTTTTGCATTTTTTAATGATTTTTTCTCTAATCGTTATTTGCACTGCCCATGGTTATTCCATCCAACTGCCTATAGAAATGTAACTGTGCTCACGAAGCGCACAATGTCCATTTTGCTTACGATGAGCTTCTAAAGGGCATTCTTTTCTTCCGCACCATATTACTGCGTTATTAACACACAATGCACTGCTCTTGTTATAATACTTAACTTTGTTAGCGTATAGTTATTTGCACTGCTTATGAACGTTTTATCGCACTGCGTTTAATATTGCTACAATATTCATGTGCAATATATTGTTTTCTCCAACAATTAGGTTAACTGAACTTCCGTCCGAGCATGAATTTCAATGTTTTTTGATATTCTAATATAGTTGGTTCTCTTTTGGCTTTATGCGCTGCCAGTTTCAGTTATATCCTCCTGCCTGTAATATGGACTAAAAGATATATTTCTTATTATATTTCTGTCAGACACAAAACAATAAAGTGGAATTATTAAGATTGAAGTTTGCTTAATTTTTTTTGCACTGCTCTGAAATAGTACAATAGCTCTGCGTTCAGTCCTGACAATTTTTGATCAGGTAGAATCTATCTATATTGCTGGCAATCAAAAAACATTGCACAACCATTTTTAAAAGTATGGTTTCCTGGTAATCTTGTATAACTGACAAAGATAATAACAAAACTTAGGTGACCTACAGCACTAGTCACATAACATAATAGCACAAAAAAAACAAGCGACTGCGGTGAAATACAGTTTATAGGTGGCTAGTAATTATTCAACCATTCAACATGGGTGAACTGTGGTGTGAACACAAATTGCCCTGCCTATTTCGTTTTAATATAGTTGTTTCGCTGTAGTTTGTTTGCACTACCTCTAGTACTACTATTGCATTGCGGTGAATATCGATAAAATAAATTGATATACGTGCCTCTGTTACACAGCGCTAAATTTCCGTAGATCCTGAAGAACTATATGTTGCATTTTTCAAGTGTGAGAATAAATTTTATTACTTAGCTATCTCCAAGCAGTGCACCTTCGCATCTAGAGGGAGTGCTCCTTAGTTGGGCTCATATGTAAACTACGTGGCATCAACCCGCTGACGGTTAACACGCATGCATACACAAATACATCCCAACGGACGGCTATGATTACACTGTTACTCTTTTTTCCACTTCTTCTCCGACACTGCTCCACTTTCTCTCTCTTCCTCCACAGTAACTGCACAGGGGCAAGCAACGACGGCAACTCCTTGGCTGCGTAAAACTTTACCAGCGCTAAGGACTACTACTACTCCAGATTCTCGACTAGCAGTACGGTGACAAGACAGGTATCACAGATTCTCCATTCTCATCCCAGATTTAGCCTGGTGTTGTCCGAAATTCCACGAAGTATTTTCCTCTCGTTCTCCATTTAGTTTGGACACGATTTTACGAGCACTAGTTGAAGTTTTATGACGGTTTTATCAGGGGGGAAAAGGATAGATATAACGCGGATCAAAATCGCCCACAGAAGGTTCCTGTAATTTTCATCCCCAAAACAGTTATTCATCGATTTCATGGCTGACGAAAACCACAGTCACGAAGGTTCAATGCAGGTATTTTGATTATTTCTGGCCATAGTTTAGACTGAATCATATATTAAAAAATGGCCAGCGCACATGGTTGGAACAATTTTGAGAATAACAAACCACGAGCAAGAAAACCACTAATCAAACTAATCTAGGTTTTCTTTCGATTTATTATTTTTAATGTCTGTAGTGAAGTAAAAAAATTCTCAACAACATGGTTGAAATTCGAAACAATGACATAGTTTTCAGATAAGAACTGCTAATTATAACTTCAATGAACTGCTCCTCTACCGAGTACACAGATTAACAGTTCAAATTTTGGTGGGAAAGTTTGCACCTTTGCTGCACCAATTTAATAACTGAAATGCACTGCCAGGAATTTTGTTCACCTGTGTTGATTTCGTACTAGTTGATTCTTCTTGATTCATGAGCTCTTTGCTGACTATACATCTTTTAATTTATTCACTTGATTCTAGTAATTTAAATTACGTATGTGTTTAACTGTTGCTCTGTTATTAATTTTTTAAATAACATCATACTGTAAAATATAAATTATAATGCATGATTTAATTTTTTCAACATAAACTTCTGCAGTTCAGTATTTGTTCATCTCATGGAACACGGCGATTAACCAACAGGAAACAGAACAGTATGGATGAAAACATAGAAGCTTGGTGTGGTACTCAAGATAACCCTAATGATGCTCAAGCTTTCATAGATAAACCTGGTTTCAAGAAGCAAAAACGTGACACAGTTCACAAAGAACTAGCAGAAATGAAGGATGGTGAGATCATAGTGAGAGGGTCAATTTCAGAATTACACAACTTTCTCAAAAACTATGTAACAAATGAAAAGAAGATTTTTTTGAGGAATCATGGTTTTGGTTTCGTAGTTGATTTCAAATTGAACGGCAACATTTCCAAGAAGATGATGCTATGGCTATACAGTAAATTCAGACCTGGTTCTCTAACAATTATTCTTGAACAAGGGGAAGAGCTTGAAATAACAGAAGATGTGGTGCAAGCAATTTATGGTTTCCCAAAGAAGAATATGTTTGATGCTCCGCGACCTTCAAGTGACCGCGATACAAAAGCTTTGCGGTGGCTGAAACAGCAGCTCAGTTTGAGTGAGTCAGATAACATTATACCGAGTAAGCTTTACGATCATGTGAAGAATGGTGGAACATCAGATCTGGCAATGAAGCTCATATTTCTTGTGTTCTTCATAGAAACAACATGCGCAACGAGTAATGCACGTATAGGACGGGAGGCTGGTATGGTCATGGATCTCTATATCAAGAAAAAATTCAACAGATGAACCTCTTTAAAGTTCTCCTTGATGAGCCAAGGAGGGGGCTGAGAAAATACCAAGATAATAAAGGAAATAAAAACAAAGCTGAGGGTCCAGCAGCATTGCGTCTGATCTATTATTTGGACACTCGTGCACACAAGAAAGTAAACTTGACTAACCTTGCACCAAGAGTTGGTCACCTCAAATTGGAATATTTGGAGGAAATCAGATCAGATGACTGAAGCAGTGACACTAGAAGCTACGGAAGCATTAGGGTAAGTTGTATTTATTATAAAAATCATGTTTATATCTTCATCTAAGAATTTTTCCGGTTCGTTTTGAGTCAAATAAATTTAAACTATGTTAATTATCCAAGTCAAAAAAATAATCACTACTACGAAAAAATCTACACTAATGCAACAAAACACCTACGATAAAGAACATACCGTCTGACTGTATTTATTTAATTATTTTATACTGCAGGCAATAGTGATTATCAACTTTCAGACTTAATTAGATGTGTTAACACTACTTTCCTAAAGGTTTGTCAAAGCTCAGATGCTGCCGCAAGTTCTGAAACAGCAAATATCGATTTAACCAAAACCATAAATACAATTGGTAACAACACTCCATTGATACAAAACATAGATGATGAAGCATCTAACCAAGAGGAGGTTGGTAAGCTCAATGAGATTGTTTGGTCAAGAAAGGAGGATCTGGAAGTATCTCTGGCTAGATTAAGGATTGTGAAGGTTGACCTCATGGAAAAGAACAATATTATGGCCAAGGAGAAGGAAATGGCCATATCAAACATCATCATACACAACACAGATTATGAACAAGTTCTGGCAAACATGGACCAAATGGAGGAAGTGGACGAAGCAGATAAACTAGAGAAGGTGGTGCTAAATGAATCTACTGAACCCTCTTCATCTAAACCAGAAGCAGATTCAAGTGAGGAGCACCCTGCCATACATGCTGAAGACACCGCCATAACATCATTGAGTACACCCGGCACAGACGTCAATGAACTGATCAATGACTAGACAACGGAATTAAGTAAAGGGGCAACAGAAGTTGTGGACGATGGAAAAAAAGAATATAGCGACCAGAGAATGAATGATGCTAGTACAACTCAAATTACACATGAGATTGCGACAGACAACATGCCTTGTTCTGGTACAACAGATACCAATGTATGTGATACAGATCTAACAGACAACATGGAGGTTGTTAACAATGAGAGTCAACTTGAATATGGTAATGATGAAGTTGATGTTTGCGTGCCTCATTTATGCATAGTTTCAATTACAACCACAAGGAACCAGGATCATAATGTGGAACACGATGAAACAGGAGTAGAGAAGCAGGGAGGACAAGTAGAAGACAAAACCAATATCAACGCTGAATATTCAATGACAAGTGATCATCTAGAAGAACTGTCGGATGCATCAAATGTTATTGAAACAACTTAAATATCAATAACTGCAAACACTGCGGCATCTGCAGTTACAACACCTGTTGGGTCTATTAAGCAAAACACTGATGATAATTCCACCTCACATGCTGAAGACACCACCATACAATCATCAAGTACACCTGGCATAGAAGTTGCTGAACTTATCAGTGAGCAGTCAGAAGCAATTGTTGACGAAGGAATGAAAGAAGACAGCAACCAGAGAATGAATGATCCTAGTGATATAATGATTACACCTGATATTCCGTCAGAAAAAATGCTTGTTATGGTAAAGCAGATACAAATGCATGTCATGATGATTTAACAGACAGGATTATTGATATTCAGATTGAAGATGACAACGATGAACTTCAACACGCTAAAGATGAAGTTCATCAATTCGTGACTAAGGTACAAATTGATTCAGGGAGCACACGGGACCAAGAGCAAGATGTTGAAGTCAATGAACCAGAAACTAAGCAGCCGGCAGAACAAGGAGAAAACCAAACATCAATTGATGATGAGTATTCAACGAAGGGTGATGATTTGGATAGATTGACACATCCACAAATTGTTATTAACACATTGCAAATACCAGCACCTGCAAACACTGCGTCAAATGGAGTTGTAACACCTGTTACATTTGTCAAGCAAAAGATTGACGACAACATGGAAGGTAATTTGGCTGAGCAGGAAAGACGCAATGAAGAACAAGAAGATGACTTATGCAACATGGATAATAATATTATACAAGATGAAGCAATGAGGATTTTTGATGACAGACTACCATATGACAACGAAAAGACTCCCACACCTGGACATCAAGCAGAACCAGAAGCATCTTCTTTTGAAAATAACTCAATGCTAGATGAAGAAATGATAATTATCGATGGCATGAAATATTTCAACGCCGTTGATAATATGGATCTATTGAATTGGCAGGGAGTTCAATTTAATGAAACCATGCCATACCAACAGGTTATCTATCTTTTAGATCTTACTAACGATATTTATTCTTTTTATTTCTACGTATATTTATAAACATTATATTATGCTTTCTGATCACTTTTAAATGTATAATTTAACCAGGAAAGATGCATAGACGACGGTAAGAACATAGGAAACCTAGACCTTGATGCCGAAGTAGATAGCTGGATTACTGACGGCAATGCTTCTACAGATTTACATGGTTATAATCTCAAAGAAGGTAAGTACAGTTATAGTGAAAAGATATTTTGTCAAAAAAAAAATGATTTACCTGTGAATAACTGAACAATTTTTTTTAAAAAAAATGAATGGTTGTCAAGATTGTTATTACAAATAACCATGATGATATCAATTTGTTTCTACTCATGGAACAGGCAAACAGTAGTACGAACAACCTAGTGCTATAGTACCTGTTCGCGATGAGGCGCCTTTCAACCAAGGTGATTTTTACACACAAAAACAATAACAAGAAAAAAATTCTAATCCTACGTAAACACAATAACACAGTTTATCACAAAGTTGCAGAGGAGGAAGCACACGAAGACTGGCAAATTACTAGTCAAAAGTTTCACAGTATGATGTTGAGATTCCACACTGCAGAAAAACCGCAAAGGCAATTTTTTCAAGAAACAATTATATATAGCAATCTAATATATATTAGTATTGCTATAATATACTGAAATTGTTTACATATTAGTAATGATTCCTATCATTTTTATAGGTAATGATTACTATACCAGACACCACGTATGCATATGAGAATCGAGTGAGAAATCACTACTTCTTATTTATAATTGATTTCATATCAGGGGAGATGAGAATACTGGACTCAGGAAGAAATCCAGACGATGAGAGTTTGCAAAGAATAGATATCAAAGTCGTAAACAATGTTAAAAATTTATGGCAACATGGGTTCGGTCAAGAGCATAAAGAATTAATAAGCTTTGACACTGAGTTTGGTGATATGCCAAAACATATCAATGTGTAAGCACTAACTGCTCCCCTTGTTTTTAAATTTAGATATATCAATTTATGTTTTAGAATTAATTGATAATTTATTATTACATTTTATTCAATTCCCATTGAAGACGGTACCTTCATGATGCTACAAGCGATGGAAACCACAGTAATGGATTCTTACACAGAATTTACAGCAGAAGACATGCCTATTATTCGCAACCTGTGGTTCTATAGAATGTTCAACAAAATGGAAAACACCTATATACTGTTGAGTGGGTTGACTACAAATACCGAAGCTACGCTGCATTATAATGTAACAATAATATAATAACAATTAGAAGCTCAATTTATACAATTAGAATCATGATGTATGCAAACTAATAACATGTTTTTGATTTTGTTTTGTAGGAATTCTTGAACTTGATTTGAGTACAGATGCAAAACAAAACACTGTCATGCAGTTTCTTGAGTCGACAGCTAAAGAAACAAAGAGATTGGTAATTGATGAAATGAGTCCAGATCAACTCCATTTCACAGACATGGAACTACTCAGATTGGCTAAGGACATTGAAAATGAAACTAGTCAGGACCGTGGCAAAAAAAGATCAAGAAGAGCAGAAAGCCAAAAACCTTGGCTATGATATCAACAATGTCTCCAGAAAAGGCTGGAACATCCGGAAGAGTAACCAGAAACAAAAAAACAGGGATGAAACACCTATGGTGAAAATGTCACAATCTGAATCTATTATAGCACTACCAGAAACATTGAGCATGCCATCAAGGCCGGCTCAGCAAGGTCAAAATACCTTTCTAGTTTTCAAGCATGTGCCTTTTAAATACAAGAAGCACGCAGCCGCTGCTCGAAAGCCTATCTTGGATGAAAGTTTTCAAGATAAATATGCTGAGTAAGACATAATATAGAGTTCTGTTTACATACTAATGTTGTTTTAAAAAAGACATATTTCAGATCTTTCATTTAAAACACTCCCACGAGGGCGCCCTTTTTCTAGCGTTTTCATTTAAAACATGCACATATAAAAGTAATAGATAGTATGCTAACTTTTCAATGTTCCAAGGATAAAAGCTTAAATACATCAAGATTTGTTAAATTTTATAATAAAAGGTTAAAAAAATTACAATTTTGGAAAATAAGTATCAATACTTGTTTTACCATAATAATTTGGAGTAATGAAAACAAACTTCTCTGATCTGTTACAGCAAAATAATTATTCAGATTCGAAGAATACAATCTGGAATAATGATAGAAGCACAATGGATAGGCAGAGATCTGAAAAACAATCTTAAACAAGGAGGGATGGCTGACAATCAATTGGTTCAGCATTACATAGACATATTTATGATAAGCAATTCCTGCAAAGGCTGTGTGGACGGAGGAAAAAGATTCATATGTAACCTTTCAGTCTCTACGCTGATAGAATTCAAGAAGGAAAACTAGATCTACACAGAATAACGTGTGAAGCAATTCAAATCATTGATGGAAAATTTTAAACCAGACATGGCAAAACTGGTAAGTTTCTCTAAATTTTCAAAACATCTATTTCGAAGAGGATTATACAATAAATTTCGAGAGCTTACTATTAATGAAATAAACTTTTCTGTTAAAGGACTTACTGTTATGTATTCATTGCAAATTGAAACACATGTTGTCTACAGCTCTCACTTTACAGTTTACTCCATCAACATGTATATCAGTGGAGGTCGCCTTGACATAATTGACTCAAGAAAATACATCAAGGATTACTTGTTTAAAACAAGAGCAGAATATCACAGCAACATTGGACCAATCATGGTTAGAACGTTACTTTCATATTAATCTTCCAACTGCACTATTTAGAATACTGATCAATAAATGTTGCATTTCATGAAAATAGATTAAAAGAATAGATGAACTTCTTAAAGCGGCATATCCTAGTCACAATTTTCCAGAATTCGTAGAGAAGTTCAACGAAGCAAAGTTCCCTAGGTGTCCAAAGCAAACAGAGAATGAGTGTGCTTACTCGATCTTAAAAAGTATACAGTGGTACAATGGAGACACGATAAAATGCAACCAAGAAGAGGTAAGTCACGTTGTTTATGTCACAATATAATCTGCTTCGTATTTTTTCTATTGGCAACATACGTTCAAAACATACCGATTTCTTGATTGTTGAACAGTTCTCCCCTTCCGCAATGAGAGAAGAATTTAACATCTACTTGATGAACTTCCTGAAGTATTCAGAGCATTCAGACCTACTGTCAATGAGAAGGACATCCCCGACTGAAGATGGTCATTAGATTGATACTTGTAATAATATTAATACACTAGATTGTTCAGTAAATCTATGTAAATAAAATATTTCTTATATTTAAGATGTTTGTATGCATCAATATGCTAATAATACAGGAAACTAATATATGCACTTTGAATGTACATGGATAGGTTCTGCGTATGTATGGCGTATGCAGTGCTTTCATATTTTCATAAAATACATGTGCGCATGGTGCAACGTAAGGTTCCACGACATTGCACTGAACATGCATTACACTACACCTACAATACAAACAGAAACAAACTGCCTGTAAAGCAGGTATGCACTGCCTTACTATGGTCCGTAAAATTACTATGTGTACGGTGTCAGTTAACGTGCCGAGGCAGTACACTGACCGTGCAATGCATTGCTCACCCAATGCACATTGAATTGAAACTGCCTGTGCAACACGTATGCAATGCGTTATTATGGACCCCGACTGAAGTTGTTGTGAGAAAGGTTCAGCATAAGGTGCCACGGCAATGCATTGATCATGCAGTGCACACCAACTACAATGCATAGTGACACGCACAGCCTGTGAAGCCAATAGTACACTGCGATCCTAATGTGCAAAATAAGGTGCCACGGCAGAGCAATAACCGTGCAGTGCACTGCACCAGTAACCAATAGTGATACGCACTGCTTCCAACATAAATATACACTACGGTCCTATGTTTCTTAAAGCTGCTTTGCGAACGGGGAAAGATAAGGTGCCGCGGCAGTGCAGTGACCGTGCAATGTACTTCACCTGCAGCGCACTACACATGTACCTGCAATACACTGCACATAATAAATAAGTATGCATTGCGTTCCTATGGTTCATAAAGGTACTATACGTATGGTTCAAAATAAGGTGCCAAGGCAGAGCAATAACCCTGCAATATGCACTGGACCTAAAATTTAAAGTTCCACGTACTGCACCTGTAACAAATACTGACACCCATTGCCTCCGAAATAACTATGCACTGTGGTGCTTTGTTTCTTAAAGCAGCTTTGCGATCGGTGTAAGATAAGGACCCACGGCAGTGCACTGACCATACAATACACTGTGTCTGCAGCGCACTACACCTGTAACTACAATACACTGCACCTGACAAATAAGTATGCACTGCGTTCTTATGCTTAGTGAAATTACCGTGCGTATGGGGCAAAATAAGGTGCCAAGGCAGAGAAATAACCGTTTAATAAAGTGCAACTAAAATTTACAATACCACGCACTGCTTGTTAATCATGTACGCACTGCATCAACGTCATCCATGAAACTGTTGTGCAAACGGTTCAAAATATTGAAACTGCTGTGCACCAAGCGCACTGCATTCCGTCTCTTTGCACTGCCTATCCTATCTACTGATAACTGCATAAACGGAAGTACACAAAGGGTTTCGTTGAAATAATTAGCATTATAGTATCTTTTTATAAAACGAAGCGACACAACCTATCCATTTAAGTACTCCTTTTCCAACTTCCTCTAAAGCTCGTTCCTGTTTTTGTCGCCGCCAAGAAACCAACTCCTAGCCAAACTTCTGTCGCCGCCTTCAAAGAAAGATCATCGATTCACCACTCCCGTGTCATCGATAAGCAACCAACATCGTTTAATTTTCTAGCAAATCGTTTACATTGTACAAACATTAGCAAAAATGTTTGCGTGCTTATATTCCTCCAGATCTAAATCAATGTACTGAGATTTATACTGTCCAGCTTTTCACAAATATGAGTCCATTAGTATGAGTTAAAGATAGAACGCGATGAGAATGTTCATTTGTTTAATTTGACAAACATCAATAGTAGTTTAATTACTAGATTAACCCTTCTTATTAGTTCTAGTCTAAACGAACCATATCTACAGAATCAGATTATTAGAAGTAGCATAATTATAAAATATAAGAAAAATTCCTGACACAAATTATAAATTATTTTATATATGTATAGACATTTAATAACACACAACTATTTTTATTGCAGAAGAAATGACGCCATGTCAAGTTTGTTTCAGTCACTGTCATAAAAATTTAGGACATTCAGGCTCGAAATTCATTGTTCGTCTCATAGAAGGCCGGTTCGAGTATTCACTGGTATGTATACACTATGTTTCAATATATATAAATCCATTTCTTAATATTTGTTAACATAATAGTCCTCTCCTTCACTAAATCATTCCACAGACTATACCATGCAATCTAAGGTTGCAATCCAATAACATAACTGTACTTGGAGTGGAATTCCAAGCTCTTGGAAAAACATATTATGTTGAAGTCCACAAAGAACGCACAATTACTCACATTACAGGTCCAGGTTGGACAAGGTTCGTCACAGAGAACAGGATCGGCGCAGGAGCACAGATATTATTTTCATTGGGAGCTCTAGGTCCAAAGATCACTGTGATATATTATGATTCTGAAGAAGATAACAACAGAAGTGATGATGAAAACAACAATGTCCAAGTGCTTAATTCTACAATTTTTTCCAAGACATGCACCCTTACAGATTCTGAGGAATATTACTTATTTGATATCTTCCCCTCAACCAATTCATTTGTAGGGTTGCCATTTGTGACTCGTTTGACAAAAACAAACATTAAACAACACATTGGTTTAATACATTCATAATGTTATTCCTAAAAAACGTCTCCCTTCTATTGCAACTCAGAAACTACCATTGAAGTTCATTTCTACACTTGAAATTGCTAAAGAAGGTCTTGTTGGAGTACGCTTAGGAGCAAGTGGTAATGTCAACACCATGGCGTACAAAACAACAAAAGATTGCCGCTTCTCATTCAACAAAGACGCATGGAAGAACTTCATTGAAACTACAAATCTCAGTGTTGGACAAGCAATACTGATTACGGTGAAAAAATATTCGTAGCTTAACCCTGAAATGATGTTTGTCATGAACATGATTATTCATAGTATCCAGGCATTAGCAGAGTCGTCGGAATCAAACTCCGATTGATAATTTGCTTATTTCTTATGTCTGTTAAGAATATGTACTTGTTTAACTCTTATGTCTATTTAGAATTTGCAATGTACTAAAATGAAATGTTTATGTCATGCTGTTATCTCGTAATACTATTATTGGTGCTTTAACTACGCACTGACTGTTATAAATTCTATGTGGAATCAAATTACCAGAATATAAACAATAGACATTATGCTCCTAGAGATTTGATTAGTGCACAATATACATATTTAACATGAACATATTGTAATTACAATGGAAAAAATAATATTAGATTAAATAATGATTATCTGCTATAAGTGTATAGCCATACAATGGAAAAATATATAACTCAAGCGGTACATGTACAAACCAAGTTTTCAAAGAACTGCAACATCTACACTGATAGTTTAGCCCAACAAGGCACACCAGACGGGAACCCTAGAACAACCAAGGAATTGTATATAAAGACATACAACGACCACACCTTGTCTCACACAGCTCAGAAGCTGCCACCTTCCATTTTGAAGCATGCTACGCGGGTCGATGAAAAAATACATGCTTGTAGATGGAATCATAGGTCCAAGAAATATTAGATACAAATCAAATTATTCAGCTAGAGGTGCAGCTAACCAGAGAATTACATATAGGAAGGGATCTACCAATTCAAGAGCAAATCAATATCATCAAGTGCATCTGCCATGCCCAAGCCATTTTACACACCCAAGGTACTACTTTATGTATAAGTTTACTATATAATAGCGATATACAGAAGTTAATATGCTATAGATTTATAGTAATCTTGGTGTATGAGACAAACACCTAACACTTCTACAAAATCTAAAAATAGGTATATTATTTCGGTCACACTGTATAAGAAATCCTTTATACGAGAGGGATATCAGCATGCTTGCAAACCCAGACCTTGAATACCGAGGTGCGAGTTTTACCTGGTAAGAATAAATGACTGAACACACAAAAAATATAACTCATATTCTTAAACTAATATATTTGTTTTCTACCTTTGTCTCTACAGGGTGTAGCATATTGCAGCAAGTCACAATTTGTTCCGCAGTTTGTTGCTGCTGTGATGTTTTGGTGCACTGTATAAGATACATTTTTAATTAAGAGTGTCTTATACAGTGTGACCGAAATATCACATGAAGGTGACGACGATTGGACTATATTATGTACAAATCAAGAATATTAGTCTGTAATATATCGAACGCAATAGAAACAACGAACTAATGT
Organism: Avena insularis; assembly: GCA_023614405.1. Classification (NCBI taxonomy): domain Eukaryota; kingdom Viridiplantae; phylum Streptophyta; class Magnoliopsida; order Poales; family Poaceae; genus Avena; species Avena insularis. The sequence continues at coordinate 243,674,239 of CM042688.1, forward strand.
GCTACGACTGTGTATTATAACTGCACTACCATTATATTCATATATGTCATGCTCTTTGTAATGCTACGCATAGCCTAGTTTAATTTTGAAGCACTGTAACTGCACTTGTTAGCCCGTGTGCACTACCTTATAAAGAAATTACTTGTAGTCATATAGAAAACTACTTTCGCTTATCCTGCAGAAACACCTCTGTACTTTCGAAGAACTGCCCTATTTATCCCGAGTGGACTGAATTACCAAAAAGTTACAGTGCATTACAAGTATATGCTGGTTTAGATTAGAACCACTGCGCTTCTACACTAAATGCACTGTCTGTGAAACCAATTAACCGTGGTGTTCTACCAACACAAACTAATATGCAACGACCGTGTACACTTCCTGCAATGCCATTGTTTAATTATATGGACTGCTCTGCGAGTTGGTCCAGCCAAATTAGTTTACTATGAGGCACTCCGCTATTTAACCCTCGCGTGCACTGCCCTCTACTGCTCAGACTACTTGCACTGCCTTTAGTTCGACAATTGTTCTGCTCTATGTAATGTCATAGGTACACGGTTTCTGACGTCAAGGCTTCCTCAGCCACATGCACTGCCTTACCTAGAAACTATACTAGCCCCTAACGACTGCGGGACGACCCTGCACTCTAAGTGCACTGCCCGTATGGTCATCTAGAAAACTGCTTTCTACACGGATACACCTATGTACTTTCGAAGAACTGTCCTATTTATCCTGTGTGCACTGCCCTTAGTTTGGAAATTGCACTGCTCTATGTAATGCTGCAGGTACACTGGTTTCTGTTCGAAGCACTGCGCTTTCTCAGCCACATGCACTTCCTTACCTAGAAAGTATAATAGCCCCTAACGAATGCGGGACGACCCTGCACTCTAAGTGCACTGCCCGTATAGTTATATAGAAAACTGCTTTCTACATGGATACACGTATGTACTTTCAAAGAACTGCCCTATTTATCCTGCGTGCACTGCCCTTAGTTCGACAATTGCACTGCTCTATGTAATGCTGCAGTTACACTGGTTTCGCTTTCAAGCTGCGCTTCTCACCACATGCACTGCCTTACCTAGAAACTATACTAGCCCCTAACGAATGCGGGACGATCCTGCACTCTAAGTGCACTGCCCGTATAGTCATATAGAAAACTGCTTTCTACACGGATACACCTATGTACTTTCAAAGAACTGTCCTATTTATCCTGCGTGCACTGCCCTTAGTTCGACAAATGCGCTGCTCTTTGTAATGCTGCAGGTACACTGGTTTCTGATCGAAGCACTGCTCTTCCTCAGCCACATGCACTGCCTTACCTTGAAACTGTACTAGCCCTAACAAATGCGGGATGACCCTGCACTCTAAGTGCACTGCCCGTATAGTCATATAAAAAATTGCTTTCTACACGGATACACCTATGCACTTTCGAAGAACTGCCCTATTTATCCTGTGTGCACTTCCTTTAGTTCGACAATTGCACTGCTCTATGTAATGCTGCAGGTACACTTGTTTCTGTTCGAAGCACTACGCTTCCTCAGCCACATGCACTGCCTTACCTAGAAACTATACTAGCCCCTAATGAATGCGGGACGACCCTGCACTCTAAGAGCACCGCCCGTATAGTCATATAGAAAACTTCTTTTTACACGGATACACCTATGTACTTTTGAAGAACTGTCCTATTTATCCTGCGTGCATTGCCCTTAGTTTGGCAATTGCACTGCTCTATGTAATGCTGCAGGTACACTGGTTTCTGTTCGAAGCACTGCGCTTCCTTAGCCACATGCACTGCCTTACCTAGAAAGTATACTAGCCCCTAACGAATGCGGGACAACCCTGCACTCTAAGTGCACTGCCCGTATAGTTATATAGAAAACTGCTTTCTACACGGATACACCTATGTACTTTCAAAGAACTGCCCTATTTATCCTGCGTGCACTGCCCTTAGTTCGACAATTGCACTTCTCTATGTAATGTTAAAGGTACACTGGTTTCTGTTCGAAGCACTGCGCTTCCTCAGCCACATGCACTTCCTTACCTAGAAAACTATACTAGCCCCTAACGAATGCGAGACGACCCTGCACTCTAAGTGCACTGCCCGTATAGTCATATAGAGAACTGCTTTCTACACGGATACACCTATGTACTTTCGAAGAACTGCCCTATTTATCCTGCGTGCACTGCCCTTAGTTCGACAATTGCATTGCTCTATGTAATGCTACCGGTACACTAGTTTCTGTTCGAAGCACTGCGCTTTCTCAGCCACATGCACTGCCTTACCTAGAAACTATACTAGCCCCTAACGAATGCGGGACGACCCTACACTCTAAGTGCACTGCCTGTATAGTCATATAGAAAACTGCTTTCTACACGTGTACACCTATGTACTTTCAAGAATCGCCCTATTTATCCTGCGTGCCTTCGCCTTAGTTAAGCAATTACACTTTCATATAATGCTATAGGTACACTGGTTTCTGTTCGAAGCACTGCGCTTCCTCAGCCACATGCACTGCCTTACCTAGAAACTACACTAGCCCCTACCGAATGTGGGACTACCCTGCACTCTAAATGCACTGCCTGTATAGTCATATAGAAAACTGCTTTCTACACGGATGCACCTATGTACTTTCGAAGAACTTCCCTATTTATCCTGCGTGCACTGCCCTTAGGTAGACAATTGCACTGCTCTATGTAATGCTACAGGTACACTGGTTTCTGTTCGAAGCACTGCGCTTCCTCAGCCACATGCACTGCCTTACCTAGAAACTATACTAGCCCCTAACGAATGCGGGACGACCCTGCACTCTAAGTGCACTGCCCGTATAGTCATATAGAAAACTGCTTTCTACACGGATACACCTATGTACTTTCGAAGAACTGCCCTATTTATCCTGCGTGCACTGCCCTTAGGTCGACAATTGCAATGCTCTATGTAATGTTGCAGGTACACTAGTTTTTTTTCGATGCACTGCGCTTCCTCAGCCACATGCACTGCCTTACCTAGAAACTATACTGGCCCCTGACGAATGCGGGACAACCCTGCACTCTAACTGCACTGCCCGATAGTCATATAGAAAAATGCTTTCTACACAGATACACCTATGTACTTTCGAAGAACTGCCCTATTGATCCTGCGTGCACTGCCCTTAGGTCGACAGTTGCACTGCTCTATGTAATGCTGCAGGTACACTAGTTTCTGTTTGAAGCACTGCGCTTCCTCAGCCACATGCACTGCCTTACCTAGAAACTATACTAGCCCCTAACGAATGCGGGACGACCCTGCACTCTAAGTGCACTGTCCGTATAGTCATATAAAAAACTGCTTTCTACACAGATCCACCTATGTACTTTCGAAGAACTGCCCTGTTCATCCTGCGTGCACTGCCCAATTTATCATATGTGCACTGCCTTTAGTTCGACAATTGGACTGCTCTATGTAATGCTCTAGGTACACTGCTTTCTATTCTAAGCACTGCGCTTCCTAAGCCACATGCACTATCGTACCTAGAAATTCCAGCGTCACTGTACTGGCCCCTAAGTGCACACTAAGTGCACTGCCTGTATAGTCATATAGTCATGTACACAGATACACCTATGCACTTTCAAAGAACTGCCCAATTTATCCTGCATGCACTATCCAGTTTATCCTATGTGCACTGCCTTTAGTATGACAATTGCACTGCACTATGTAATGCTGCAGGTACACTGGTTTCTGTTGGAAGAACTGCGCTTCCTCAGCCACTGCATTACCTAGAAATTCCGGCGTCACTGAACTAGCCCCTAAAGAATGCGGGACAACCCTGCACTCTAAGTGCACTAACCATATAGTAATAAAGCGAACTGCTTTGTATACAGATACACCTATGTACTTTCGAAGAACTGCCCTATTTATCTTGTGTGCACTGCCAAATTTATCCTATGTACACTGCCTTTAGTTCGACAATTGCACTGCTCTATGTAATATTGCAGGTACACTGGTTTCTATTGGAAGAACTGCGCTTCCTCAGCCAGATGCAATGCATTACCTCGAAATTCCGGCGTCAGTGAACTTGCCCCTAAAGAATGCGGGAGAACCCTGCACGCTAAGTGCACTGCCCGTATAGTAATAAAAAGAACCGCTTTGTACACAGATATACCTATGTACTTTCGAAGAACTGACCTATTTATCCTTCATGCACTGCCGAATTTATCCTATGTGCACTGTCTTTAGTTCGACAATTGTTCGAAGCACTGCGCTTCCACAGCCACATGCACTGCCTTACCAAGAAATTCAGCCGTCACTGAACTAGCCCCTAAAGAATGCGGGACAACCCCGCACTCTAAGTGCACTGCCCATATAGTCATATAGAAAACTGCTTTCTACACGGATACACCTATGTACTTTCGAAGAACTGCCCTATTTATCCTGCGTGCACTACCCTTAGTTCGGCAATTGCACTGCTCTATGTAATGCTGCAGGTACACTGGTTTCTATTCGAAGCACTGCGCTTCCTCAACCAGATGCACTGCCTTACCTAGAAATTATACTAGCCCCTAACGAATGCGGGACGACCCTGCACTCTAAGTGCACTGCCTATATAGTCCTATAGAAAACTGCTTTCTACACGTGTACACCTATGTACTTTCGAAGAACTGCCCTATTTATCCTGCGTCCACTGCCCTTAGTTCGACAATTGCACTGCTCTATGTAATGCTGTAGGTACAATTGTTTCTGTTTGAAGCACTGCGCTTCCTCAGCCACATGCACTGCCTTACCTAGAAACTATACTAGCCCCTAACGAATGCGGGACGACCTTGCACTCTAAGTGCACTGCCCGTATAGTCATATAGAAAACTGCTTTCTACGCGGATACACCTATATACTTTCGAAGAACTGCCCTATTTATCCTGCATGCACTGTCCTTAGGTCGACAATTGCACTGCTCTATGTAATGCTGCAGGTACACTGGTTTCTGTTCGAAGCACTGCGCTTCCTTAGCCACATGCACTGCCTTCCTAGAAACTATACTAGCCCCTAACGAACGCGGGACGACCCTGCACTCTAAGTGCACTGTCCATATAGTCATATAGAAAACTGCTTTCTACACGGATACACATATGTACTTTCGAAGAACTGCCCTATTTATCCTGCGTGCACTGCCCTTAGTTCGACAATTGCACTGGTCTATGTAATGCTGTAAGTACATCGCTTTACGCTTCAAGCATCGCGCCTCGACCACATGCACTGCCTTACCTAGAAACTATACTAGCCCCTAACGAATGTGGGACGACCCTGCACTCTAAGTGCACTGCCCGTATAGTCATATAGAAAACCACTTTCTACACGGATGCACCTATGTACTTTCGAAGAACTGCCCTATTTATCCTGCGTGCACTGCCCTTAGGTCGACAATTGCACTGCTCTATGTAATGCTGCAGGTACACTAGTTTTTTTCGACGCACTGCGCTTCCTCAGGCACATGCACTGCCTTACCTAGAAATTATACTAGCCCCTAACGAATGCGAGACAACCCTGCACTCTAACTGCACTGCCCGATAGTCATATAGAAAAATGCTTTCTACACAGATACACCTATGTACTTTCGAAGAACTGCCCTATTTATCCTGCGTGCACTGCCCTTAGGTCGATAGTTGCACTGCTCTATGTAATGCTGCAGGTACACTGGTTTCTATTTGAAGCACTGCGCTTCCTCAGCCACATGCACTACCTTACCTAGAAACTATACTAGCCCCTAACGAATGCGGGACGACCCTGCACTCTAAGTGCACTTCCCGTATAGTCATATAAAAAACTGCTTTCTACACAGATACACCTATGTACTTTCGAAGAACTCCCCTGTTCATCCTGCGTGCACTGCCCAATTTATCCTATGTGCACTGCCTTTAGTTCGACAATTGGACTGCTCTATGTAATGCTCCAGGTACACTGCTTTCTATTCGAAGCAGTGCGCTTCCTAAGCCACATGCACTACCGTACCTAGAAATTCTAGCGTCACTGTACTAGCCCCTAAGTGCACACTAAGTGCACTGCCTGTATAGTCATATAGTCATGTACACAGATACACCTATGTACTTTCGAAGAACTGCCCTATTTATCTTGTGTGCACTGCCAAATTTATCCTATGTACACTGCCTTTAGTTCGACAATTGCACTGCTCTATGTAATGCTGCAGGTACACTGGTTTCTATTGGAAGAACTGCGCTACCTCAGCCACATGCACTGCATTACCTAGAAATTCCGGCGTCAGTGAACTTTCCCCTAAAGAATGCGGGACAACCCTGCACTCTAAGTGCACTGCCCGTATAGTAATAAAGAGAACCGTTTTGTACACAGATACACCTATGTACTTTCGAAGAACTGGCCTATTTATCCTTCATGCATTGCCGAATTTATCCTATGTGCACTGTCTTTAGTTCGACAATTGCATTGCTCTATGTAATGATGCAGTTACACTGGTTTCTGCTTGAAGCACTGCGCTTCCTCAGCCACATGCACTGCCTTACCTAGAAATTCAGTCGTCACTGAACTAGCCCCTAAAGAATGCGGGACAACCCCGCACTCTAAGTGCACTGCCCATATAGTAAAAAAGAGAATTGCTTTGTACACAGATACACCTCTGTACATTCGAAGAACTACCCTATTTATCCTACGTGCACTGCCATCAGTTGGACAATTGCAGTGCTCTATGTAATGCTGCAGGTACACTGGTTTCTGTTCGAAGCACTGTGCTTCCTCAGCCACATGCACTGCCTTACCTAGAAACTATACTAGCCCCTAACGAATGCGGGACGACTCTGCACTCTAAGTGCACTGCCTGTATAGTCATATAGAAAACTGCTTTCTACATAGATACACCTATGTACTTTCGAAGAACTGTCATGTTCATCCTGCGTGAACTTCCCAATTTATCCTATGTGCACTGCCTTTAGTACGACAATTGCACTGCTCTATGTAGTGTTGCAGGTACAATGGTTTCTGTTGGAAGAACTGCGCTTCCTCAGCCTCATGCACTGCATTACCTAAAAATTCCGGCGTCACTGAACTATCCCATAAAGAATGCGGGACAACCCTGCACTCTAAGTGCACTGCCCATATAGTAATAAAGAGAACTGCTTTGTACACATATACACCTATGTACTTTCGAAGAACTGACCTATTTATCCTGCGTGCACTACTAAATTTATCCTTAGCCACATGCACTGCCTTACCTAGAAATTCATATATGCATTATTCTGTGAGATGATACAGCCAAATTAGTTTACTATGAAACACTGTGCTATTTAACCCCCGCGTGCACTGCCTTGTACTCAAACTACTTGTAGTGCCTTTAGTGTAGTAGGGGAAACGATTGTGCAATCTATGTACACTGCTCATATATTCATATATGCATTTCTCTGGTTGATACTTGCACTACATCAATTAGCAATTACAATAGCAGTGCTAGGACGCCAAATTTAGCTTACAGTGCAAGAAGATTACAAAAAAAGCAACATAGTACATAATTGGAGGCAGAATTAAGTGCTAGAAGATCAAAAGAAGCAACAAAAGGCTTAGTGTACTCACATTACAAAGAGATATTTAATTTTTATTGCATTTCGGTCAATCACTATAGAGTAGGTGGCCAGGCTTCAGACATTGCAAAAGCACTATGGACAAGTAATGGTGTAGATAACTTGGATAAAACTGATACAGTCTTCTTTAGCATGTTTGCACAGAACAAGCCTACATCAAAATCAACTGTCATCAGAACATAGCGACCATCAGCTGACATTGTTATAACACGCAACACACCACAAACAGGGAGATTGCAATTCTCACAGATACTACCAAGTCTTTCCTTCTAGTAATCTTCAATATCCCATCCAAAAGCAGTTCTGCATGCAACAGGTAGATCTAACATTGTCTGGATGATCCACTTATTTTGACCATTATTGTAGTCATGGAGCCAAGTTGTCAGTACACCGTCACTAGAAAAGGCAGCTAGTAAAATGCTTCCTGATCTATCCTCTAAAATACAATAATTCCTCTGATCCTTTGTTGTCAGCCTGACTGATTCAGGGAATTGTATCACAGAAGTTAAATGTGTGGATATGTTGTAACACAGAAGAAGGCCTACAATATACGCCATAAATAGGTCTTTGCCAATCAGGATTCCTTCAGGCTGACTAAGGTAAGTGGTTGGTGTTGGCATAGGAATTGGGTCAGAAAATAAAGATAATAAAAATAAACGAAAAATGAAAAAGAATCAAAATAAACGATAATAAAAAAGAAAACACACTAAAAACGGAAGTGAGAGAAAGTGTATACCTAACGTGCGGAGCGGACAATAGCGTACAAAGAGAAAACACAGGAAAGAAAAAAACCGGAAAAGAGAAAAAACCGGCGACATCTACGAGAGCAGTTTCCCGGGATGATTCCGTGACGACACGTGTCGGATACGCACGGCAGCTCGCTCGCACGTTCTCGCAGCGTGCAGCACGCGCGCGCTAGTCACTAGTGTTCTTTTCATGAACCACATGGATCCACCACTGTCATTGCATGTGTGTTCTTTTGACAAACCACATACGGATCTACCAGTTTCATTGCCAATGTGTTATTTTCATGAACCACATGGATCCACAAGTACCATTGCATGTGTGTTATTTTTATGAAACACAACCATAGTTATTGCATGTATGTTTTTAATAAACCAAATGTATCCACTAGAGTCATTGCATGAGTGTTCTTTTCACAAACCACATATGGATCCACTAGAGTCATTCCAGGTGTGTTCTTTTTATTAACCACAACTAGAGTCATTGAACGTGTGTTCTTTTCACAAACCACATCTGGACCCACCAGAGTCATTGCATGTCTGTTCTTTTCATAAACCACACGAACCAACTAGAGTCATTAAATGTGTGTTCATTTCACAAACCACATATGGGTCCATCAGAGTCATTGCATGGATCGACTAGAGTCATTGCATGTGTGTTCTTATCCTAAACCAGCACTAGAGTTATTGCATGTGTGTTATTTTCATAAACCACATATGGATCCACCACTATCATTGCATGTGTGTTCTTTTCACAAACCACATGGATCCACCACTGTCATTACATGTGTGTTTTTTCACAAACCAGCTATGGATCCACCAGAGTCGCTGCATGTCAGTTCTTTTCATAAAACACATGGATCCACTAGAGTCATTGAATATGTGTTCTTTTCATGAACCACATATGTATCCACTAGAGTCATTGCATGTGTGTTCTTATCCTAAACCAGCACTAGAGTCATTGCATGTGTGTTCTTTTCACAAACAACATATGGATCCACCAGAGTCATTGCATGTGTGTTCTTTTCACAAACCACATATGGATCCACTAGAGTCATTGCATGTGTGTTCTTTTCTTGAACCACATATGGATCCACTAGAGTCATTGCATGTGTGTTCTTATCCTAAACCAGCACTAGAGTCATTGCATGTCTGTTCTTATCCTAAACTAGCACTAGCGTCATTGCATGTGTGTTCTTTTCATAAAGCACATGTATCCACCAGAGTCATTGCATGCGTGTTATTTCCATAAACCACATAGATCAACTAGTGTCATTGCATATGTGTTATTTTTATGTACCACATGGATCCACCACTGACATTGCATGTGTGTTCATTTCACAAACCACATATGGATCCACTAGAGTCATTGCATGTGTGTTCTTTTCATTAACCACAACTAGAGTCATTGGATGTGTGTTCTTTCACAAACCACATATGGATCCACCAGAGTCATTGTATGTGTGTTCTTTTCACAAACCACATATGGATCCACCAGAGTCATTGCATGTCTGTTATTATCATAAAAGACATGGATCCACTAGAGTCAGTGTATATGTGTTCTTTTCATGAACCACATATGTATCCACTAGAGTCATTGCATGTGTGTTCTTATCCTAAACTAACACTAGAGTCATTGCATGTGTGTTCTTTTCACAAACCACATATGGATCCACCAGAGTCATTGCATGTGTGCTCTTTTCACAAACCACATATGGATCCACTAGAGTCATTGCATGTGTGTTCTTTTCATGAACCACATATGGATCCGCTAGAGTCATTGCATGTGTGTTCTTATCCTAAACTAGCACTAGAATCATTGCATGTGTGTTCTTATACTAAACCAGCACTAGACTCATTGCATGTTTGTTCTTTTCATATACCACATATGGATCCACTAGGGTCGTTGAATGTGTGTTCTTATCCTAAACCAGCACTAGACTCATTGCATGTGTGTTCTTATCCTAAACTAGCACTAGACTCATTGCATGTGTGTTCTTTTCATAAAGCACATGTATCCAGAGTCATTGCATGCGTGTTATTTCCATGAACCACATAGCTCAACCAGTGTCATTGCATGTGTGTTCTTTTCATGAACCACATGGATCCACCACTAACATTGCATGTGTGTTCATTTGACAAACCACATATGGATCCACTAGAGTCATTGCTTGTGTGTTCTTTTCATTGACCACAACTAGAGGCATTCAATGTGTGTTCTTTTCACAAACCACATATGGATCCACCAGATTCATTGCATGTGTGTTCTTTTCACAAACCACATATGGATCCACCAGAGTCATTGCATGTCTGTTCTTTTCATAAAACACATGGATCTACTAGAGTCAGTGTATATGTGTTCTTTTCATGAACCACATATGTATCCCCTAGAGTCATTGCATGTGTGTTCTTATCCTAAACCAGCACTAGAGTCATTGCATGTGTGTTCTTTTCAAAAACCACATGTGGATCCACTAGAGTCATTGCATGTGTGCCCTTTTCTCAAACCACATATGGATCCACTAGAGTCATTGCATGTGTGTTCTTTTCAGGAACCACATATGGATCCACTAGAGTCATTACATGTGTGTTCTTATCCTAAACTAGCACTAGACTCATTGCATGTGTGTTCTTATACTAAACCAGCACTAGAGTCATTGCATGTTTGTTCTTTTCATGAACCACATATGGATCCACTAGAGTCGTTGCATGTGTGTTCTTATCCTAAACCAACACTAGAGTCATTGTATGTGTGTCCTTATCCTAAACCAGCACTAGACTCATTGCATGTATGTTCTTTTGATAAAGCACATGTATACAGAGTCATTGCATGTGTGTTATTTCCATGAACCACATAGATCAACCAGTTTCATTGCATCTATGTTCTTTTCATGAACCACATGGATCCAACACTGACATTGCATGTGTGTTTATTTCACAAACCACATATGGATCCACTAGAGTCATTGCATGTGTGTTCTTTTCATTAACCACAGCTAGAATCATTGAATGTGTGTTCTTTTCACAAACCATATATGGATCCACCAGAGTCATTGCATGTGTGTTCTTTTCAAAAACCACATATGTATCCACCAGAGTCATCGCATGTGTGTTCTTTTCACAAACCACATATGGATCCACTAAATTCATTGCATGTGTTATTTTCATGAACCACATGTGGATCCAGTAGAGTCATTGCATGTGTGTTCATTGCATGTGTGTTCTTTTCATGAACCACATATGGATCCACTAGAGTCATTGCATGTGTGTTCTTATCCTAAATTAGCACTAGAATCATTGCATGTGTGTTCTTATACTAAACCAGCACTAGAGTCATTGCATGTTTGTTCTTTTCATGAACCATATATGGATCGACTAGAGTCATTGCATGTGTGTTCTTATCCTAAACCAGCAGTAGAGTCATTGCATGTGTGTTCTTTTCATAAAGCACATGTATCCACCAGAGTCATTGCATGCGTGTTGTTTCCATGAACAACATAGATCAACTAGTGTCATTGCATGTGTGTTCTTTTCATGAACCACATGGATCCACCACTGACATTGCATGTGTGTTCATTTCACAAACAAAATACGGAACCACTAGAGTCATTGCATGTGTGTTCTTTTCATTAACCACAGCTAGAGTCATTGAATGTGTGTTCTTTTCACAAACCACATATGCATGCACTAGAGTCATTGCATGTGTGTTCTTTTCATGAACCACATATGGATCCACTAGAGTCATTGCATGTGTATTCTTATCCTAAACCAGCACTAGAGTCATTGCATGTCTGTTCTTATCCTAAACCAGCATTAGACTCATTCCACGTGTGTTCTTTTCATAAAGCACATGTCTCCAGAGTCATTGCATGCGTGTTATTTCCATGAACCACATAGATCAACCAGTGTCATTGCATGTGTGTTCTTTTCATGAACCACATGGATCCAACACTGACATTGCATGTGTGTTCATTTCACAAACCACATATGGATCCACTAGAGTCATTGCATGTGTGTTCTTTTCATTAACCACAGCTATAGTCATTGGATGTGTGTTATTTTCACAAACCACATATGGATCCACCAGAGTCATTGCATGTGTCTTCTTTTCACAAACCACATATGGATCGACCAGAGTCATTGTATGTCTGTTCTTTTCATAAAACACATAAATCCACTAGATTCATTATATATGTGTTCTTTTCATGAACCACATATGTATCCACTAGAGTCATTGCATGTGTGTTCTTTTCATTAACCACAGCTAGAGTCATTGCATGTGTGTTCTTTTCACAAACCACATATGGATCCACTAGAGTCATTGTATGTGTGTTCTTTTTATAAACCACATGAATCACCCAGAGTCATTGCATGTGTGTTCTTTTCAAAAAACACATATGGATCCAGTAGAGTCATCGCATGTGTGTTCTTTTCACAAACCACATATGGATCCACTAGATTCATTGCATGTGTGTTATTTTCATGAACCACATATGGATCCACTAGAGTGATTGCATGTGTGTTCTTATCCTAAACCAGCACTAGATTCATTGCATGTGTGTTCTTTTCACAAACCACATATGGATCCACTAGAGTCATTGCATGTGTGCTCTTTTCACAAACTACATATGGATCCACTAGAGTCATTGCATGTGTGTTCTTTTCATGAACCACATATGGATCCACTAGAGTCATTGCATGTGTATTCTTATCCTAAACCAGCACTAGAGTCATTGCATGTCTGTTCTTATCCTAAACCAGCATTAGACTCATTCCACGTGTGTTCTTTTCATAAAGCACATGTCTCCAGAGTCATTGCATGCGTGTTATTTCCATGAACCACATAGATCAACCAGTGTCATTGCATGTGTGTTCTTTTCATGAACCACATGGATCCAACACGGACATTGCATGTGTGTTCATTTCACAAACCACATATGGATCCACTAGAGTCATTGCATGTGTGTTCTTTTCATTAACACAGCTATAGTCATTGGATGTGTGTTCTTTTCACAAACCACATATGGATCCACCAGAGTCATTGCATGTGTGTTCTTTTCACAAACCACATATGGATACACCAGAGTCATTGTATGTCTGTTCTTTTCATAAAACACATAAATCCAGTAGAGTCATTGTATATGTGTTCTTTTCATGAACCACATATGTATCCACTAGAGTCATTGCATGTGTGTTCTTTTCATTAACCACAGCTAGAGTCATTGCATGTGTGTTATTTTCACAAACCACATATGGATCCACTAGAGTCATTGTATGTGTGTTCTTTTTATAAACCACATGAATCAACCAGAGTCATTGCATGTGTGTTCTTATCCTAAACCAGCATTAGACTCATTCCACGTGTGTTCTTTTCATAAAGCACATGTATCCAGAGTCATTGCATGCGTGTTATTTCCATGAACCACATAGATCAACCAGTTTCATTGCATGTGTGTTCTTTTCATGAACCACATGGATCCAACACTGACATTGCATGTGTGTTCATTTCACAAACCACATATGGATCCACTAGAGTCATTGCATGTGTGTTCTTTTCATTAACCACAGCTATAGTCATTGGATGTGTGTTCTTTTCACAAACCAGATATGGATCCACCAGAGTCATTTCATGTGTGTTCTTTTCACAAACCACATATGGATCCACCAGAGTCATTGTATGTCTGTTCTTTTCATAAAACACATAAATCCACTAGAGTCATTGTATATGTGTTCTTTTCATGAACCACATATGTATCCACTAGAGTCATCGCATGTGTGTTCTTTTCATTAACCACAGCTAGAGTCATTCAATGTGTGTTCTTTTCACAAACCACATATGGATCCACTAGAGTCATTGCAAGTCTATTGTTTTTATAAACCACATGAATCAACCAGAGTCATTGCATGTGTGTTCTTTTCAAAAAACACATATGGATCCACCAGAGTCATCGCATGTGTGTTCTTTTCACAAACCACATATGGATCCACTAGATTCATTGCATGTGTGTTATTTTCATGAACCACATATGGATCCACTAGAGTGATTGCATGTGTGTTCTTATCCTAAACCAGCACTAGAGTCATTGCATGTGTGTTCCTTTCACAAACCACATATGGATCCACCAGAGTCATTGCATGTGTGCTCTTTTCACAAACTACATATGGATCCACGAGAGTCATTGCATGTGTGTTCTTTTCATGAACCACATATGGATCCACTAGAGTCATTACACGTGTGTTCTTATCCTAAACTAGCACTAGAATCATTGCATGTGTGTTCTTATACTAAACCAGCACTAGAGTCATTGCATGTTTGTTCTTTTCATGAACCACATATGGATCCACTAGATTCATTGCATGTGTGTTCTTAATCTAAACCAGCACTAGAGTCATTGCATGTGTGTTTTTATCCTAAACCAGCACTAGAGTCATTGCATGTGTGTTCTTTTCATAAAGCACATGTATCCACGAGAGTCATTACGTGCGTGTTATTTCCATGAACGACATAGATCAACCAGTGTCATTGCATGTGTGTTCTTTTCTTGAACCACATGGATCCACCACTAACATTGCATGTGTGTTCATTTCACAAACCACATATTAATCCACTAGAGTCATTGCATGTGTGTTCTTTTCATTAACCACAGCTAGAGTCATTGAATGTGTGTTCTTTTCACAAACCACATATGGATCCACCAGAGTCATTGCATGTGTGTTCTTTTCACAAACCACATATGGATCCATCAGAGTCATTGCATGTCTGTTCTTTTCATAAAACACATGGAACAACTAAAGTCATTGCATATGTGTTCTTTTCATTAACCACATATGTATCCACTAGAGTCATTGCATGTGTGTTCTAATCCTAAACCAGCACTAGAGTCATTGCATGTGTGTTCTTTTCACAAACCACATATGGATCCACCAGAGTCATTGCATGTGTGTTCTTTTCACGAACCACATATGGATCCACTAGAGTCATTGCATGTGTGTTCTTTTCATGAACCACATATGGATCCACTAGAGTCATTGCATGTGTGTTCTTATCGTAAACTAGCACTAGAATCATTGCATGTGTGTTCTTATACTAAACCAACACTAGAGTCATTGCATGTTTATTCTTTTCATAAAGCACATGGATCCAGCAGAGTCATTGCATGTGCGTTATTTCCAGGAACCACATAGATCAACAAGTGTCATTGCATGTGTGTTCTTTTCAAAAACCACATGGATCCACCACTATCATTGCATGTGTGTTCTTTTCACAAATCACATACGGATCCACCAGAGTCATTGCTTATGTGTTATTTTCATGAACCACATGGATCCACCGGTGTCATTGCATGTGCGTTATTTTCATGAACCATAACTGAGTCATTGCATGTCTATACTTTTCATAAATCAAATATGGATCCACTAGAGTCATTCCATGTGTGTTCTTTTCAAAACCACATATGGATCCACTAGAGTCATTCCATGTGTGTTCTTTTCATTAACCACAACTAGAGTCATTTAATGTGTGTTCTTTTCAGAAACCACATATGAACCCACCAGAGTCATTGCATGTCTGTTCTTTTCATAAACCACACGAATCAACTAGAGTAATTGAGTGTGTGTTCATTTCACAAACCACATATGGGTCCACCAGAGTCATTGCATATATGTTCTTTTCATAAACCACATAGATCCACTAGAGTCATTGCATGTGTGTTCTTTTTCACAAACCACATATGGATCCAGCAGAGTCATTGCATGTGTGTTCTTATCCTAAACCAGCACTAGAGTCATTTCATGTTTGTTATTTTCATAAACCACATATGGATCCACCACTGTCATTGCATGTGTGTTCTTTTCAGAAACCACATGGATCCACCACAGTCATTACATGTGTGTTCTTTTCACAAACCACATATGGATCCACCAGAGTCACTGCATGTCAGTTCTTTTCATAAAACACATGGATCCACTAGAGTCATTGCATATGTGTTCTTTTCATGAACCACATATGTATCCAGTAGAGTCATTGCATGTGTGTTCTTATCCTAAACCAACACTAGAATCATTGCATGTGTGTTCTTTTCACAAACCACATAAGGATCCACCAGAGTCATTGCATGTGTGTTCTTTTCACAAACCACATATGGATCCACTAGAGTCATTGCATATATGTTCTTTTCATAAACCACATAGATCCACTAGAGTCATTGCATGTGTGTTCTATTTCACAAACCACATATGGATCCAGCAGAGTCATTGCATGTGTGTTCTTATCCTAAACCAGCACTAGAGTCATTTCATGGTTGTTATTTTCATAAACCACATATGGATCCACCACTGTCATTGCATGTGTGTTCTTTTCACAAACCACATGGATCCACCACTGTCATTACATGTGTGTTCTTTTCACAAACCACATATGGATCCACCAGAGTCACTGCATGTCAGTTCTTTTCATAAAACACATGGATCCACTAGAGTCGTTGCATATGTGTTCTTTTCATGAACCACATATGTATCCAGTAGAGTCATTGCATGTGTGTTCTTATCCTAAACCAACACTAGAATAATTGCATGTGTGTTCTTTTCACAAACCACATAAGGATCCACCATAGTCATTGCATGTCTGTTCTTTTCACAAACCACATATGGATCCACTAGAGTCATTGTATGTGTGTTCTTTTCATGAACCACATATGGATCACTAGAGTCATTGCATGTGTGTTCTTATCCTAAACCAGCACTAGAGTCATTGCATGTGTGTTCTTATCCTAAACCAGCACTAGAGTCGTTGCATGTGTGTTCTTATCCTAAACCAGCACTAGAGTCATTGCATGTGTGTTCTATTCATAAAGCACATGTATCCACCAGAGTCATTGCATGCGTGTTATTTCCATGAACCACATAGATCAACCAATGTCATTGCATGTGTGTTCTTTTCATGAACCACATGGATTCACCACTGACATTGCATGTGTGTTCATTTCACAAACCACATATGGATCCACTAGAGTCATTGCATGTGCGTTCTTTTCATTAACCACAGCTAGAGTCATTGAATGTGTGTTCTTTTCACAAACCACATATGGATCCACCAGAGTCATTGCATGTGTCTTCTTTTCACAAACCCATATTGTTCGGGGGACACCCCCGGGTAGGGTAACGCCGGGGTATAAGGGCCGAGTTAGCTGGGGTACGGCACGGTCCAAGCAAGTGCTGACCGGGTCACCTCAAGGCAGGCCGAACCACGGTGTGACTCGGCCCGTGGAGCATCTCCTTGACTATGGTCCGGCCAGCAGAAGTTATATGCCGGCCATGTTTATCTATCTGTTTTGCAGGTAACTTGGTAAGCCGGATTAGCTACATGCTGGTCGGGTTATCTTATGGCTTCCAAGAGAAGGAATCCCCCACTGGTCAAAAGGTGGCTTTATTAGCTGTAGCATGAGCAAAGTAAAGTAAAGAAGAGGACTAGCGGGTCAGGGGTGACCAAGGTGACGCGGGCAAAGCCGGATGATGTAGCCTGTGTCTAGTGACGCCAAAAGACAAGGATTATGCTGTGGATTACGTCCAAAGCTCGGACGAGCCGTTAAAGAGAATAAAGAAGCATCTACTTTAGGAAAGGAGCATATTCGTAGAATTTGCTGCCACCTATGCCCTAGAATTGTAACCCTGGTTTCCCTATATAAGGAGCACCAGGGCCTCCATAGAAGAGGCCGGCCGATCAATCACTCTCTGTCTAAGGTAGAACTCTAGGGCTAGTTAGTAGGGGGTAAGAGACATAGTCTCCTTCGTGCTGAGAGCCTCAAGAGCACTTGTAACACCATTGATAGAGAATACACAAGAACTTCTGTGCGTGGAATCACCATGTTCTCCCTCCCTGGATTCCCCTAGCACTCATTGGCCCCATCTTTATCCTATCCATGGCATCTGTCGTGCCACCACCATGACAGTTGGTGCCCACCTTGGGGCAAGCAGTGCTAGCAGAGGTGAAAATTCAGACGGAAAACTTCTCCAGCACCGGCGAGCGTGTCGTCTCAGGCTTGGTTCAGCGCTTTGGAGCGCTAGACTACGTCAGCGACAATGCAGGAAGCTTCGGCGGGCACCCTCCACCGCGCAATGCCGTCTTCATCAAGCTTGGCGCGCACAAGATCTACGTCGGTGTGGATGAGTCTTGCGTTCATCCGCGGCACATCGTCGAGGGAGGCGAGCCACTTCTCAGTGCAGCTGATGCAGCGCGTATCACTTGCCCCACTAGCAGCGTTGAGGTCCTGATGATCGTGCCAGACGTGGAACTGAGCAAGGATCCGGCGCCAGAGCCAGAGGTAACACCAAAACATACCAGGTCTAGGTTTCGTCCGCTAGAAAGGCCAGAGAATGTGCTCTAGCAAGCAATAGATAGCCTAGCAACACCAATAGCACCTGTGGTAGATCCGGCGCTGGCGCAAGCTGAGTTAGAGGAGACTAGGCGCAAAATGTTATCTTGGGCAAAGAAGGTAGCAGAGCTGCATCAATCTTTGAACATCACCTTGAGAGAATATGCTAAGGCAAACCGCATAGATGGAGTGAACATCCGGGGCAGGAATCTGATCAATGAGATTGACAAAGTAGTACAAGCCTAGGCCGGGTTAGACAGCCACGATAGTAACAGGAGGGTTGGATCGGTATTGTACCCCGGCAACGAACCTCAGGGCAGCAAATGCGGCCATGTCCGAGTTAGAAGGTTTAACCAGAGAGGCCTAGCAAAGGCAACAAGAGAGGGTAAATCACTTGTTAAGAGTTGCTTGCCAGCAAAATGAAGAAATAAACAAGGAAAACCCGGTGCCACTAGGAGCCTCACAGGTGGTACATTCAACCAGAAATAACCCGGCAAGATCCACAGGAGCCGCGTCGTCTCCGGGTCATAATCCCTAGAGAGAAGAGGTGGTAGACTCCAGAAGAAGAGACAAACAGATGGTTCCTTATGACCCGGTAAGGGCCGAAAAAGGCAAAGCAGTGCAAGTTGATGAGGACCGGCACAATACCATCCGAGGTGTGGCCGCTCGAGGTAACCGTGACCAAGGCAATGCCGGTCGAAGAAATGCTTCCAATGGCAATGCCGAACAGCGTGATCCCGTGGGAACGGGGCAAGATTTACCTCGGATGCAGCAACAACACGCACCACGGCAAGAGGGGAGCGCGGGACAAGCACAACATAATGCTTATCCGGATCAGGAAAGATAAAATGATGGTTATTCGTCTATGGTCAACGATGGATACCCCAGACCGGATCACCACGTAATTGGGTCAAGGCTGGGGAGCAGAAACCTGCAGCTAGATGATGCAAGGCTGAAATTGGATAGGATTTATAGGTCAGAGCAAATTGAGATACAAGGTCCACCGGGTCCAGCATGCTTTGGGCCCCGGATCATCAACGAGCCGCTAGTGCCGAACTTTCAGCTGGCCAGAGGAACACGAACTTATGATGGTAGTACCAAGTCAGAGGATTGGCTGATTGACTACGCCATAGCGGTTAAGATCGCAACAGGAAATTTGAGATGGGCGGTAAGGTATGTGCCGCAGATGTTGGAAGGACCAGCGCAAGTTTGGCTGAACAATTTGCCACCAGGGAGTGTCAACTGTTGGTTGGATTTCCAGGAGTTATTCGTTAGTAACTTCTCAAGCACTTACAAGAGACCCAATAGGCTGCAGACTCTTGCGTTATGCCGGCAGAGACCGAATGAGCCAGATAGAGATTTCTTGACTCAGTGGTGCAATGTGCGGAACTCGTGCGAAGGAGTAATTGAATCACAAGCTATTGTGTGGCTCGCTCAGGGATGCAGATATGGAAGTATGCTGTGGCAGAGGTTACAGTGAGACATGCCAACTACCTTGGCTGAGATGATCCGGATCGCGGGTTCATATGCCTTGGGAGATCCAACGCAACCTCGGCTGATGTCGAGCGAGGCAAACGAGGAGTATTACGGCCGAGATGGCCCCGGATCGTCAAGGAGGAATGATTTCCGAGGAAAGAGAAGGGATGAGCGTCCAGATTACCGGTATAACTCACAACAGGTCGCGACAGTAGACCGGGATCAACCCAATGCCGGAGCCAGCCAGCGCCAAAAAACTGGAGGGCAAAACTAGCAGCAGAATAACGAAGGGAAAAAACCTTGGACCCTAGAGCAGAAGAAGCAATGGCAAGAACGAAAGGATAGGCCGAGGTATACATTTGAGTCCACGCTGGATCAACCTTGCAAGTTCCATACGCCAAGCCCGAATAGCCCGGCAAATCATACAACCCAGCAATGTGAATGGATGAGGAAATTAGAATAGGGAAGTTCGGGGAATGCTCAGGCACATCGGAATGAAGCACCAAGAAATGAAGCATCATGGCCACCATTACTAACAGGGGGGAATGGACAACAACTGAAGCTGCCACCACCTCCTCCGTGGTACGAGAATCCGGAAAGGAGGGATGCGGTACATCAAGTGGGCAATAGCCAGCAACAAGGTGAAGGTTACAACGAGAATGAGGGACGAAATGAGTATAGGGAACATCATCAAAACTACTGTGTGTTCACCACGGAAGAGAATGACCTGAAAAGCTTGCAGCGTCGGCATACGGAAGTGAACGCAGTAATGCCCGCAGTGGTGAGGTATATGCCTTGGGCGGATCAAGAGATTACATGGAGTGTCAAGGATCACCCAAAGATCATGCCAAGCCCAGGAACCTGTGCTCTGGTCCTGGATCCGACGTTCATCAGGCCGAATCTCAATGTAAGGTTTTCCAAGGTACTGATTGACAATGGCAGCAGTATCAACATCATGTACAAGGATACCATGCACAAGTTGGGAATAACAGAGAACATGTTGCAAGCAACGAGGACCACCTTTCATGGCATCATACCAGGTATCTCCTGTGAGCCAATTGGTAAGGTCCGGGTTGACGTGTTATTCAGCACAAGAGACAACTGCCACACTGAGAACTTGGAATTCGAAGTGGTGAATCTAGAGAGCACTTATCACGCACTACTCGGCAGGCCAGCGCTGAACAAGTTCATGGAAACTACCCACATCAGTTACCTTAAGACGAAGTTGCCCGGACCAAGGGGCATGATCACTGTATCAGGGGACTTTCGACGTTCGATCGAGTGCGCCTCAGCCGGATCTAACTTAGCCGAGTCACTCGTGATAGCTCAATAAAAAAGAAAGATACTGGAAGTGGCGGCACTAGCTCAATCTGCGCAACAACATATGCCGGCCCTGACCAACCCGCATGGGAGCATATCGTTCCAAGCAACTAAGGACACGAAGAAAGTGCCAATCGATGATCAGTTCCCAGAGCGCACCATAACCATTGGTGTCGGGTTAAGCAACAAATAGGAAAGTGAGCTCATCAACTTCCTCTGTGAGAATCGGGATATCTTTGCTTGGTCTACTCAGGATCTTCAAGGTGTACCGAGGGAGTTGGCTGAGCACTCATTAAACGTAAGACCCGGGGCAAAGACGGTAAAACATCCACTCCGGAGTTTCGCTGAGGACAGGAGGAAAGTCATTGGAGACGAAATAACTAGGCTCCTAGCGGCTGGATTTATCATGTAAGTACTCTATCCGGATTGGCTCTCTAATCCGGTGCTAGTGGAGAAAAAGAAAGATGATCCGAACGTAGTTGTGGTATGGCGCATGTGTATTGATTACACGAACCTGAATAAGGTGTGTCCCAAAGATCCATTTCCACTCCCTAGGATAGATCAATTCATAGACTCAACGGCCGGACGTGAGCTACTGGCATTCATTGATGCGTATTATGGTTTCAACCGGATACCCCTGAATCCGGATGATCAAATAAATATTACGTTTATTACCCCGTACGGGGCTTATTGCTATCGCACTATGCCATTTGGATTACGTAATGCAGGAGCAACGTACAAGCGATGCATGCCAAAATGCTTACATGATCAGATAGGTCGAAACGTGCAAGTCTATGTGGATGATGTGGTAATAAAAACCAAGGAAAGAAATACGCTCCTTGATGATATCCGGCAGACATTTGCGACCTTGAGAAGGTTCCGAATGAAGCTGAACCCGAAGAAATGTACCTTTGGCGTACCCACTGGAAAGTTACTCAGTTTTTTGGTGTCTAGCCGTGGCATTGAAGCTAACCCGACAAAAATCCGGGCCATAGAAAGAATGGAACTGCCAAAATGCCTTAATGATGTGCATAAGTTCACTGGTTGCCTGGCATCGTTAAGTCGGTTCATGTTTCAGTTGGGAGAGAAGGCCTTGCCCCTATACCAGTTAATGAAAAAGGTAGACAAGTTCACATGGACGCCACAGGCGGATCTTGCATTTCGAGAGTTGAAAAAGATGTTATCTATTGCGCCAATCCTAGCCGCACCACTACCTAAGGAGACAATGTTGCTCTACGTAGCCGCGACCAATCGAGTCGTAAGTGGAGTAATCGTAGTGGAGCATGAAGAGGAAGGAAAGTCCGTGCAAAGGCCGGTGTACTATCTGAGCAAAGTATTATCAGCCTCGAAACAGAACTATCCTCACTATCAGAAAATGGCGTACGGTGTATATATGTCGGCTAAGAAACTCAAACACTATTTTGAGGAACACCCCATCAAGGTGATATGTGAGGCACCCATTTCGGAAATTATGAGTAACAAAGACGCAAGCGGCTGGATAGCAAAGTGGGCAATCGAGTTAGCTCCCTATGCACCATAGTTCGACAGAAGGGATGCAATCAAGTCACAAGCCGTGGCGGATTTCTTTGTGGACTGGGCTGAAATGCAATATGAGCCACCCCTGCAGGACTCCAATTATTGGCAAATGCACTTCGATGGATCGAAACTTAAAGATGGGTTCGGCGCCGGACTAGTGCTTACCTCTCCCAAGAAGGATCAACTGAAGTATGTCCTTCAAATCCACTTCAGTGCCTCGAATAATGTGGCGGAGTACGAAGCATTGGTGCATGGTCTCAAAGTGGCAAAAGAAGTAGGGATACGTCGGATACAATGCTTTGGAGATTCTGATTTGGTGGTGCAAAAAGTGTCTGGAAATTGGGATGCCTTGGATGCTAACATGACATAATACAGGTTCCATGTTCAAAAGATAAGTGGGGTTTTTTAGGGATGTGAGTTCCATTACATACCCCGGATTGAAAACGAGGCAGCGGACACGCTGTCCAAGTTACGCTTGTCCCGGCAACCAATCCCGCCAAATGTCGCCTTGGAGCACCTAAGAAAACCATCTATCACACCCTCACCCGAATTAGATTCCATTTACATCCCGGCGCTCTCCGGATCAGGAGCTGCACCTATGGAGATAGAATCGGGAAGCACCTTAGCAAACCCGGGGACTGCTTCAGCAAACCTGGGGACTGCCTCAACAAACCCGGGGACTGTTTAGCTTGATCTAGCTGGAGTTATGTCGGTGGATGCAATGGATGTAGATGAGGAACCATTTCCCATCCGGACTATACCAACTTGGGCCAAGCCAATTTTTGATTTCTTGAAAGAGGGAATCTTGCCGGATGATGAAATAAGTTCAAGGCAGATTCAAATAAGGGCAAAGGCCTATACAATTATCAACGCTGAATTGTAGAAGAGAAGTGTGACAGCAGTACTACAACTGTGTGTTGATCTGGAGGAAGGACTTGATATACTCCGGGATATTCACCAAGGGGAATGTGGCCACCATGCCTCCTCAAGGGCATTAGTGGCAAAAGCTTTCCGGCATGGATTTTATTGGCCCAGTGCTTTGGAGCAAGCAGAGGACTTGGTGAGAAAATGCAATGGCTGTCAAAGATACGCCACAGAAACTCACCTACCAATGTCGGAGCTGAAAACTGTCCCCATTACATAGCCATTTGTTGTATGGTGCCTAGATATGGTTGGGCCATTTAAGACGGCCGAAGGAGGGATGACCCATATCCTAGTTATGGTTGACAAGTTCACCAAATGGAGTGAAGTGAAAGCAATTTGGAAACGTGATGGGGCAACAGCAGTAAGATTCCGCAAGGATATAATCCTAAGGTACGACTATCTTCATAGCATTATAACTGATAATGGAACAAATTTCGCTGAAGGAGTGTTTGCGAGATTCTGCCAAGAAAAGAAGATCCGGTTAGATGTTGCCTCAGTCGCCCACCACGCGTCGAACGAGCATGTGGAAAGATCCAACGGACTAGTATTGTTTGGGATAAAACCCCGGCTCATAGAGCCGCTGTAAAGATCAGCGGGGTGCTGGATAGAAGAACTACCAGCGGTACTGTGGCGTTTAAGAACAACTCCGAATCGATCAACAGGCTATACGCCATTCTTTCTGGTATATGGGGCAGAAGCTATATTACCAGCCGACATAAAGCATGATTCACCAAGAGTCACCCAATACACAGAAGCCGAAGTGCGTGAAGCCTGGCAAAATGATATTGATCTGCTAGAAGAAGCGAGAGAACTGGCCATGTCCAGATCCGCCATATATCAGCAAAATCTCCAACGCTATCATAGCCGGAAAGTAAACCCCCGAGTTTTCTGGGAAGGTGATTTGGTTCTACGGCTAATACAGCACACTGCTGGCATGCATAAGTTATCCCCTCCATGGGAAGGACCTTTCATTGTGAGCAAAGCCTTGCACAATGACTCCTACTATCTTATTGATGCACAACCCTAGGAAAAGAACAAGGCAGACAGGTCCGGAGAGGAATCCAAACGACCGTGGAACGTAGCACTGATTCATCCTTTCTATGCCTAAGAGGTGAATGTATCCGAACTACTCATACGTCGGTATGTATGTCGGCGATGAGCTTATCAATAAAAACTTTGCCACCTCGAGCAGAGACTCAAGGACTGCTATAATACTAGTTTCTTGTTTTCGTATTTTTATGTCGGCTGGGTTAAGTCGCTTATGGCTTAGTTGGATTAGTAATGTGTAAGCACCAAAAACCTAACTCTTCGACTTTGCTATTGTCCAACACGAATTGGCTTCATGGCAAGCAAGAGAACAAGGTTGGAATGGCACGACACATGAAAAACGACTAAGGGAAAGAACTTAAACAGGCCAACATTGGTTTTTTGGCTAACCCTTAGTTTGTTTTGGTCACTAAAATACCGGATCATTTTGAGCTAATCTCAAGGTTTCAGGTATTGTTAAGTCAATTTTTTGAACCTCAGACTCGTAAGTCGAAAAACCGAATCAAGGTAGACGCGAGCTGAGTCAAAAATTGGGGGAACAAGAAAACGAAACTCGGGGACTTCTCCCACGATAATCCAGCAATAGAACTTAGTTCAGAATATAAAAGTGTAGCACAACCAAACTTAAGTATTTAGAATACAGCTACGCCCGGCATTCCGGGGATTTGATAAATATGAAAAGTGTTTTTCAAGGAGCAGGGGCAGCTGATGAATCATCCATCGAGGAAGGAGGTACTTCGGAATGTGGGGAAGCGGCGCTAGCCTCGGCTTCATCCCCCAGGTTAACCTCGCTATACTCCGGGTCTTCAGCCTTGTCGCCCAGTTCGGAGCCTCATTTCCACTCCCTCCCTCTTCATCTTCAGAGACAACTTCTTCTTCAGCAGCATCAAGATAACTCAGCCCCTCATTCCAAGCATGGTAGAAGGAGTACTGGATGAGCTTGTTGGCACAGGCTTGGTGGCGCGCGATCCACTCCGGATCCTCGCACCACTTAGACCTGGTGCGCATGCGAGTGAGCAATCCAAGATCAATTCCTTCGTACCATGAGAGAGCAAATTTCAAAGCAATATCGGCCCCAGCACGTGCGGTAGATTCGTGCCACAGATGCAGCTGCGTGTCACATTCCATTAACTTGGATATGAAAGCCGAGCCTTTCTTTGGAATGGTTTCACTGGGCCAGAGGCAGCTAAACATCCCTGTTGCCGCTGGGATAATATCCGCGCCATGATTCTTCACTACCTCAAGACGAGCGGCGAGACTCGCCAGAAGATCCTCCGTAGTATACGGGATTGGCTCGGTGCCAGGGACAGCAAGAATACCACGCTATTCGCGGGACTGGCGTATGGCAGCAGCACCGAGTGTATCGCTCTCTAGAAATTCGCCTAAGGATGAGAAGAAAAATAGTGAACAAAAGGACCAAATCCAGAGGAAAGAAAATCAAGCAACGGCAGAAAACTCACGTGCAATCTAGAAGAGAAGTCGCTAAAGCTCGGAATCAACGTCGGCACTACGGGCCTGGAGTTTCTCGTATTCGGCGGTCACCGACGTAAGCTTGATGTCGGCTTCCTCCAATAGGCTCTTATCCTTGGAGATTTGCGTGATTAAATGCTCTTTCTCCTTGGCAAACTCCTGGTCGGCCTTCTCCAACTCGGACTTATGGAAGCTCTTAAGCCTCTAGATTTCGGCATTCAGCCGAGTGATCTCCGAGTCCTGGTGTTGGAGCCGAGGTATCTCCTCATTTTTCTTCTTCAGCTCAGCCTCATTCTTCCCTGCTTGTTCGAGGAAATGAGTCATCATTTCAGGCACAGTGACACTATCCTCAAGAGCAACTGCAATAGCATAATGATCTGGAGGACCCAAAGTATAAGTGTCCACCGAATAAAGGAAGAAAAATACAACGATCATGTGGAGGGGATAAATTTACCTTGGATTTCAGCAAGGTTTTTCCGCATGATGATGTTCTCAGCTTGAACCTCGGCTGCATGATTCGGACAACCAATTCATATGGATTCTAAGCAGTTCGAATAAATATGGAAGAAGAAGAATGGAAAAGTACCCCTCTTCTGGTACTCCACCAAGACTTTACCATAACGCACACGAATGTCTTTGTAGGAGTCCGGCAGGCGCTGGAACTCAGCGGATCTGTGGTTAGTGGTAATCTGAAATAAGCAAGGCAATGGCAAAGTTCAAAGGCAGAGTAAAAAAATTTGAAATCTACAAGACCCTGGCCAGGTGGAATTTAACCCGGCTCTAGGTGTGTGGATATTCAAAGTCTACAAGACCCGGGCCAAGTGGAACTTAACCCGGCTCTAGGTGTGTGAATATTTGAAGTCTACAAGATCCGGGCCAAGTGGAACTTAACCCGGCTCTAGGTGTGTGGATATTCGAAGTCTACAAGATCCGTACCAAGTGGAACTTAACCCAACTCTAGGTGTGTGGATATTCGAAGTCTACAAGACCCGGGCCAAGTGGAACTTAACCCGGCTCTAGGTGTGTGGATATTCGAAGTCTACAAGACCCGGGCCAAGTGGAACTTAACCCGGCTCTACGTGTGGATATTCGAAGTCTACAAGATCTGGGCCAAGTGGAACTTAACCCGACTCTAGGTGTGTGGATATTCAAAGTGCATAAGATACGGGCCAAGGGAACTAGACCCGGCTCCAACTATATTAAAATTTGATTTCATTATGAACAAAAGCTAAAGTTCTATGAGAAGCATCCGACCGAATAACAAGTTATTCCCTCGGAGGCTCGGGGACTAGGGGCTATATCTACAAGTGCTCAGTTATGTAAAACATCAACAACAGAGAAAAAAGAATTACCTCCATCATCCGGCCAGCTAAGGAGATAGCCTTGGTAGCGGAATTCATCTAGGCGCTGAATTCTGCTGGGCCAAACTTCTCTAGAAGATCGTCTTGACGGTCGACGAATTCTGTGTTGTTCTAGTTCTTCACATACTCAAGGACTAGTGGATTATAGCTTTCGCGCTCATAGAATAGTTTGCCCAAGACCCTTCACGTGGGCCTCTCGCCTGGCGGATTGAGCTGCACCGGGGCTGGTATGCAAAACCAACTGTTGGCTGCCCTCTGACCCAGAAGTGGTAGACCCGGATGAAGTTCTTTTTGCTGACCCGGAAGTCTTCTTGACTACGCCGGATGAAGGTGGAGGAACTGATGGAAATATGTCTTCCATAGAAGGGGTAGACCCGGTGGGATCCGATGGGCCTTTTCCCTTGGGAGGCTTGGTGGAGGCTTTTGCTGCTGTTGGTGCTGCTAGTGCTGGTGTTGCTGGTGCTGGTGCTGGTGATGCTGGGGGCACTGGAACAAAAGGACTTGCTGGGGGCGGCGCTGATGAAACTGGCACCTAAAGATTTGGTGCCGAGGCCAAGGAACCGGGAAGATGCGGCATCACCGTATCCGGAGGCGCCCCACTACCCCCGGCGCTGACATTGCCCTCCTCTTAGCGAGGTGGGCTCTGGTCAGGCGCAACCAAGGATCCCTCTTGAATAGGGCTAAGAGGATGAGAATTATCGTTGCAGGGAGGAGAGGGACTGCTCCGGAGTGGGGAGGCAATGTCGGAGCCGCTCTGAGGGATATCCCTAGGAGCTCTGAGAAAAAGAAAAAGCACCAAGTCAAGAGGAGAGAATCAATAAAAAACAAAGGCAAGCAAAGGAGAAATCCCAAGTAGCAGTGCAAAAGGACTTACTCATCCACGGTAGGAGGAGCCTGAGGTTTGGGCGCCCTTCGAACCGTGCTCTTGGCGGCCGGCTTGGACGAGGCTTTCACCCCAGATTTCTTCTGGCTCTTCTTGGGCGGCAGCGCCTCGGAAGTTGCGGCCGAGGTAGCCGCGCTCTTTTGGGAAGGAGTAGGGGCCGGGCCACCAGTGGCAAGGCGGGGAACCTCGTGGACCTGACCGTCCGGGTTAGCTGAACATTCGAACTTAGCAAGATGCATGTAAGAGATGGGAACCGGATCAAGTACCTCTAGGACCTTAACGTCCGAGTCATCGTCGTTTGGCCAATCCCTCAGAGAAGAGGCCTTACCAGCGTTCCGTTTGATGACGTTCGGGGTAGGCAGGATGGCCTCCGGGTCAGGCTCCTCCTCGATCTCCTTGGTGCAGTCCGGCAACCATTTGCTCGCCAGCACCTCGCCATCCTCCAATGGCTGCTGGAGAAATCACTGAGAACAAGGCAACAATTGACAAGTTACAAAAGTGAAACGACATATAGAGAAGATTCGGAGAACAAGAAAAAGTAAAATTCACCTTTGGAGGAGGGTTGACTGGGATGAAGGGCTCAAGTCCCCGCTCCCAATCCTCGGAGAACTCCTTCTCCACATTAAATATGGACTTAACCCAGCGGTAAACCTCCGAGTTATCCATCTCGATGGAAGAAGTCCGGTGAGGGTCAAGAGGGCCGCTAAGGTAGCAGATCTTGTGGGCTCACTTCTGGAGGGGGGAGACCCGGCTGCGGAGAAAAGTAATCTTAATATCCTCCCCCCGGAGGTGCTCCTTGAGCAGCTCCTTGATCTGGCGCTCCACTTGATTTGCCAGGGCCGTGGGCCACTTCAGAATGCTCTCCCAATGCGAGGTATCAGGAGGGCCGAGTCTGAAGGGGAGCAACCGGATCAGGTCCTCCTTGGTGGTGTTTTGGACATAGAAGAAAGTTCGAGCCCAACCCTTACAAGACTCGAGTCCAGTTACCCGGGGGAATACGGCATGCTTCTGGGGAGAAATGGAGGCGGCGCCGCACTGGGTCAGGTGTTTGTCCTCCGGGGCACGCTCCTTGTCCGAAACTACGTTCCTCTAGAGACCAAAGAACTTGATCCAAAGTTCTTTGGTTGGCCAGAGGCCAATGTACCCCTCAATGCCAGAAGCAAAGGAGGATAGAGTGGTAATGGCATTTGCGGGGAGATGATGCGGTTGCAACTTGTATGTGGAAATAAAATCAAAGATAAAATCGGAAGTGGGAAGGCTGAAGCCACGCTGGAAATGCGAAAGAAAGACAATGTATTCCCCTGATTTGGGGGAAGGAGTGACTTCACAGGAGGCGAGGCGGCAGGCGACTCTGGCGGGGATGCGACGCGTGGTACGGAGCCAATCCAGGTTCTCCTCGCGTACAATGGAGTTGTCCCAATAGTCGCGCTCGCGGCCCTCTGCTCCTTCTTCCTGCTGCGCCACCAGCGCTGCCTCCGCCTCTGTCATGGTGGATTCGAGGTCTTCGAGGGAGTAATCGGAGTAGTGGTAGCCCGAAGAAGGAAAACGGGAAGCGCATGGCCCCGTGATGAAAACCTTGAGTGGGAACGGCGTCGCAGGTGGGAGGGGTTGCCTGAGCGCGGTCGCGGCAATGCTCATGTAGCAGAAAACTGGCGGCGGCGGCAAGGTTGCTGTGAGAAAGAGAGAAGCTGGGAAGTGCATAGGAAATGGGGGAACTTCCCCTGAAATCGCCCCACGCCTCCTACTTAACCGCGCAGCACGCGCGTTGTGGGATCTTTCGCGGGCAACACGCCGCGTGCAACGGGCGTGTACACGGCCAAAACAGCCAATCAGAGCAAGGCCACAGGAAGGGCTACATGAGAAAATGATCTCACGACGTGATGTAATGTTACGGTTAACGAGGCGCTGCAGTGAAGGGACCTTTACAACAGTTATTCCTGATGTTGTGACAGTAACCGGCGCATTAAATGCGCGTGTCCCTTAAAATGAGGCAAAATAATGATTAGCCTCCACGTAGGATGTGGGGAAGCGTACAAGGGAAGAAATGGTAACCTGGATAAGCAAGCAAGAAACCTGGCCAACGAGGAATAACTCGGAATGAGCCAAAGGGTCGCAAGATGAGAAACTCCGGGTTACGAGGTAACTCAGCCTAAAGATCAAAAGATCAGGATATGGCAACCTGCTGTGGCCTTAACAACTAAAAGTTGCTAAGACCGCACCAGCTTAGGGGACTAATGTTGGGGGGACACCCCCGGGTAGGGTAATGCTTGGATATAACAGCACGGTCCAAGCAAGTGCTGACCGGGTCACCTCAAGGCAGGCCAAACCACAGTGTGACCCGTCCCATGGAGCATCTCCATGACTATGGTCTGGCCAGCATAAGTTATATGCCGTCCATTTTTATCTATCTGTTTTGCAGGTAACTTGGTAAGCCAGATTAGCTACATGCTGGCTGGGTTATCTTATGGCTTCCAAGAGAAGGAATCCCCCGCTGGTCAAAAGGTGGCTTTATTAGCTGTAGCATGAGCAAAGTAAAGTAAAGAAGACGACCAGTGGGTCAGGGGCGACCAAGGTGATGCGGGCAAAGCCGAATGACGTAGCCCGTGTCTGGTGACGCAAAAAGACAAGGATTACGCGGTGGATTACATCCAAATCCTGGACGAGCCGTTAAAGGGAATAAGGAAGCATCTAATTTACGAAAGGAGTATATTCGTAGAATATGCTGCCACCTATGCCCTAGAATTGTAACCAGGGTTTCCCTATATAAGGAGCACTGGGGCCTCCATAGAAGAGGTCGGCCGATCAATCAATCTCTGTCCAAGGTAGAACTCTAGGGCTAGTTAGCAGGGGTAAGAGACATCGTCTCCTTTGTGCTGAGAGCCTCCAGAACACTTGTAACACCATTGATAGAGAATACACAAGAACTTCTTTGCTTGGAATCACCACGTTCTCCCTCCCTGGATTCCCCTAGCACTCATTAGCCCCATCTTTAGCCTGTCCATGGCATCTGTCGTGCCACCACCATGACACATATGGATCCACCAGAGTCATTGCATGTCTATTCTTTTCATAAAACACATGGATCCACTAGAGTCATTGTATATGTGTTCTTTTCATGAACCACATATGTATCCACTAGAGTCATTGCATGAGTCTTCTTATCCTAAACCAACACTAGAGTCATTGCATGTGTGTTCTTTTCACAAACCACATATGGATCCACCAGAGTCATTGCATGTGTGTTCTTTTCACAAACCACATATGGATCCACTAGAGTCATTGCATGTGTGTTCTTTTCATGAACCACATATGGATCCACTAGAGTCATTGCATGTGTGTTCTTATCCTAAACTAGCACTAGAATCATTCCATGTGTGTACTTATACTAAACCAGCACTAGAGTCATTGCATGTTTGTTCTTTTCATGAACCACCTATGGATCCACTAGAGTCATTGCATGTGTGTTCTTATCCTAAACCAGCACTAGAGTCATTGCATGTGTGTTGTTATTCTAAACCAGCACTAGAGTCATTGCATGCGTGTTATTTCCATGAACCACATAGATCAACCAGTGTCATTGCATGTGTGTTCTTTTCATGAACCACATGGATCCACCACTGATATTGCATGTGTGTTCATTTCACAAACCACATATGGATCCACTAGAGTCATTGCATGTGTGTTCTTTTCATTAACCACAACTAGAGTCATTCAATGTCTTTTCTTTTCACAAACCACATATGGATCCACCAGAGTTATTGCATGTGTGTTCTTTTCACAAACGACATATGGATCCACCACAGTCATTGCATGTCCGTTCTTTTCATAAAACACATAGATCCACTAGACTCATTGCATATGTGTTCTTTTCATTAACCACATATGTATCCACTAGAGTCATTGCATGTGTGTTCTAATCCTAAACCAGCACTAGAGTCATTGCATGTGTGTTCTTTTCACAAACCACATATGGATCCACCAGAGTCATTGCATGTGTGTTCTTTTCAAGAACCACATATGGATCCACTAGAGTCATTGCATGTGTGTTCTTTTCAAGAACCACATATGGATCCACTAGAGTCATTGCATGTGTGTTCTTTTCATGAACCACATATGGACCCACTAGAGTCATTGCATGTGTGTTCTTATCCTAAACTAGCACTACAATCATTGCATGTGTGTTCTTATACTAAACCAACACTAGAGTCATTACATGTTTGTTCTTTTCATAAAGCACATGGATCCACCAGAGTCATTGCATGTGTGTTATTTCCATGAACCACATAGATCAACAAGTGTCATTGCATGTGTGTTCTTTTCATGAACCACATGGATCCACCACTGTCATGCATGTGTGTTCTTTTCACAAATCACATACGGATCCACCAGAGTCATTGCATGTGTGTTATTTTCGTGAACCACATGGATCCACCAGTGTCATTGCATGTGCGTTATTTTCGTGAACCACAGCTGAGTCATTGTGTAGCAACCTGATAAAACCACTACTAGAAACTCGCTTGCTATTTCTGATTTGTGCATCATCATGACCGCATGCTCATGTCATCATGCCACACTGCATTTGAGCATTGTCATGTCATCCTGCATTTTTTTGTCTAAAACTATTTTCCAAAAAGGCTATCTTTGTTTTCTAAATAACTGTCTTTATTCAAATCCAAAACCTCGGTCTCTTCCGGATATTTTTATTTGTCTGAAAACGAATTACAAAATCCTTTTAAATAATAAATAGAACTATTTTATACCGGGAGGCCGCCACCGGCCAGGCCCAAAGGGCTCAGCTAGTAGCATCCTACCACCCCGACTAATCCCGACCCTCGATCTAATCTAGACCAAACCCTACCCCTAAGATCAAGCCCTAATCCCATCCCTCACTACCAGACCCTACCGCCACCAACCCTCCACGCAACCCACCTGACTCGATCCCACCTACCCCCTGCACCCAGCAGCCACCGACCCAGGTGCACGCTCAACACGCACTGTGCGTGCGGCAGCCCACCTACCAGCCACACCCGTGCACAGCCCCGTGACCCGCTCCCTCTCTCCATCACAAGCTGCCCACAAACCTGATCCCATACCTGCCCCATCCCCTGGCCCCACCACCCACCGACGCGCCCCGCTTCCCCTGTCCGCGCACACAAACCGCCCCGCGCGAGCGTCGGCGTCGCACGACCCCAGCCGCACGGACCCGGCCCCGTCCCCACCTCGTAACACCCCGTACCCCAAGCCCCAGCGTGTTCCCCACCAACCGCGCGACACCGTCTCCTCCCTATGGATCCCCGCCGCCAAGTGCTCACTCAATCGATCCCGAGCTCGCCGGATTCCCTGGCACCTTCTTCCTCTAGCTCGCAAGGCGCCCGCCTTGGCCGTCGTCGACCGTGCGGATCTCGCTGCCATCGTCTGCTGCACCACATCGCCCGCTTCCGGCCGACCATGCCCTCCCCTTCCTCGTGGTCGCGCCCGCAGCAGAGCCACCGCCGCTCGGCCTCTTTTCCTCTGCGTGACTCCGCCCTGAGCCGCCCACCATCACGGCCACGCGTGAGCCTGCCCGAGCTCCTCCCCGGCCGCTCTGCCTCGCCTAGCGCGCCGCCGCCTCGACCCTGTCGCCCCGCTATGCTGCCTCCCGTCAGCGTCGCGACGATCTCCGCTTCGAGCCCCGCCGGCCCCGCCTCGGTGTCACCATGGGCGCCCTTTTCCTCGTCGCCCTGGTAGTAAGCCGCGACCCCGACCCCGACCCTGCATTGAGCTCCTCTCTGTCGCCGCCTCCATGTCCCCCCCCGCATGCACCAAGGCCATCCCCGGCGCCTCCATGGACCATGGTCGCCCTTGCCTCGGCCTGGCTCGCCCTGCTGCCGTGCATGTGCTTCAGCAGTCGCGAGGACGCCTTCCTGCCCACTGCTTCCTCGCCCCCGCAGGTTCTGTAATGTGCGTCTGTGGCCACAGAGCCCATGATCCTCTGTGTTGAACTCGATGATTCCAGGTGCATATGACGTGGTGAAGAAGTGAAGTGGCGATGCTGTTGTTTGATAGTGAAGTGGTGTATGGGGATAGTATGATGCCCTTGTGGTGATGATACTAGTTGCTTCGGCAACATCTCGACAAGACCTTCAGCACCACCGGAGTATCCCTCGAAGACCACCGACAAGGTCTCCATCACGGCGAAAGAACTATTACATGGCCTCGAAGACGCCGAGACCCTAGACGACAAGTCTCCTTCCCGTAAGAGTCGACACCGGTACGACTAGACCTTCTTCCCGCACCGATGCCCGAGGACCGGACGCCAAGTTTTCCGAGGACCCGTACGCCAAGGCCGCCGACACGGAACGCCAAGTTCTCCATCCCGGACACCATGACCGTCTACACGGACCCAAAGACCACCGGCACCCGATCCATTCAAGTTCGCCATCGATGACATGGTCGATCGCTTGGAACCCAAGTTCTCCGTCATGACACGACAAGCTCTCCATCTTGTATCCGAACCTCGCCGTTCCTGTCAAACCCTAAGACCAGACCCCGGACCCCCGGAACCCAAGATCTTCCAAACCCAGATGTGTGACCCTAAGCCCCTATTTTTATAATATTACCAATTGTCCCATATTAAATTGTTCATGCATGCATACTTGTTTGTGGTTTGGGGGCATTATGCCGATTCGCCTCATAATTAAATATGGAGTCAATATGCGGGATACTTTTGTATTATTCCGGACACCATTTAAATTTGTGTAGTGAACCAATGCCATGTTTTGTCTTGTTAAGTCAACATTTAAATTGCGGGGTAGCTAAATAACTGGAACCTATTAATTAATTGTCGGGACCCCGGTTCCGCTTGATACTTCCTAATTGCACTGCATCTGCATCATATCATAATCATGCCGGATCTTCTATCGTAGTATTAAATATTGCATCCGGTGTTTCTTCTAGTGTTTGCTTCTTCGTGGATTAGGCCGATGAGTTGATGTGAGTATTGACAAGTTCTCCGGATATGATCCTTCGGCAGTGTTTCCCAGGCGAGCATCTCTCCCCCTTCTACCTATTTTGGATTTATATTCTTTATTTCCTCCTGTTGATCTATTGCTATCCGTGTCGCGATGCTTTAGTTTCTGTGCACCAATTATATTCCTTGCAGCCCTATATTGCCCTAGACACATCCTATTGCCTGTTGTTTGATAAATAGTCGGCCTTGCGAGTCGTAGTTGCTTGCTCATGTGCTGCTTCGCGTCGTTGTCGGTCCACCGTTATTTGAAGGTTGGCACATGCTTAATGGTGGAGATGCTTAATGGTGGAGATGATCATGATTTTAAATACAACTATTAAATTGCTGGGATAACTAATGAAAGAGGCACCGGTGGGCAATATATGCTATTTTGTTTTTCATGTCCACTTGTGTCTCGTAGGCCCCGAGTACTTGATACCTGTTCCTTGAATATTCGCACTATCCACATCCGGGAGAGTCTATGAATCACCCTTAGCCAGAGCTTGATTCATTTCTTATTTCTTGGGGCCACAAACTAGTTTGGGGATTTATTACTATCCTATACTTATGCCATGCTTTACTGCTTTATTTACGATTG
The DNA here is from genome assembly GCA_023614405.1 of Avena insularis. Classification (NCBI taxonomy): domain Eukaryota; kingdom Viridiplantae; phylum Streptophyta; class Magnoliopsida; order Poales; family Poaceae; genus Avena; species Avena insularis. The sequence continues at coordinate 243,710,527 of CM042688.1, forward strand.
TGCGTGGAGCACCTGTACTATTTAGGAATTGCGGAGTGTTTTCGCGGTATCGAAAAGCCCAGTCACACTTTCGGGTTCCCAGTCGTTTACAACCATTGGCGCAAACCTTGGGTCCGTCTTGGAGCTGGCCAACTTCGTTGCAGGTAGCTTAATGGGGTGCCCCCCTGAAATATTTTATGAATCCTGTGATTGCTTTGTCGTGAAAGCCTCGTTTGGTTTTGATTTGGTTTTTCTGAGGTTGATCGTGTCTGTGTTGCTATTTGTGCACCCCTGCAGGGTAAATCTTTCTGAAAGCCGTGTCCGCGGTTATGGACGACTTGGAGCACAGTATCTCGATCATAGACAAGCATAACTAAAGTAGTGCTATAAATTCGACTTAATATGTGACTAGTAATCAGCTTCACTACAATAGAATGGATAATAAAAGTGCCAACAACTGGGGGAACCGGGATGTATTGTGTCATGCTATACCTGCCTAGTAAGTATCGCATCTCCAATGGAATGAAATAAAAGTGCCAACAACTGCTAGGTTTGGGATGTCACATGCCAATTATATCTGATTAGTAAATGTTCCAACTACAACGGAATGGTAACTAAAACTGCCCACTACTTATGCTATCCGGATGACTCATGCTATATATCTGACTAGTAAATGCTACAACTATAATGGAATGAATAAAACTGCCAACTGTGTGAGTTCCTTGGTTTGACTTCCTCGTTTGGTCTCGAGGGGGAATGCTAGGATGGGCATGATTGGTGTTAGTATCAGGTGGTTCTGAATAGGTCTTTATTATCTCTCTCTAATAGCCGACAGTTGTACTGAGTCTCTATAGGTTGTTTAGTGCTGCTGCGCTGCCGCTTCAGTCCACCATACCTATGTAGGCGAGAGCCGCCGAATTCTAGCCTCGCCGTGTACTGGCCTTAGTACTGAAGCTCCTCTTTTTCCCTTCGCCCTTTGTCAGCACCCTTTTTGTTTAGCAGGTATGAGTTCGATGTCGTTAGCCGGTTTACCCTTCCGGCTTGACCTGGGTAGGGTTATGGACGCCATTGGTTATTCTTCAGGGCTCTTCGCCCCATGTGCATATAGTCCGTAGTCGGACGCTCTATCGTTTTCAAGGTGATTTGGATCTTTGTATAGTATATCTATATTCTTGACTCATGGATTCGTTGTTGTACATAACTGTTATGTGGGTTCCATCATGGACTAATGTGTAATGGTATTACTTTGTCTTCCACCTGCACGAAAGTGCCTAGTGGGCATCCTTGAATCGTTTCTATGTGGGTTTCACGGGAAGCGCTGAAACTTGCATAGGGCCGATTCGAGGGTGTTACACATTGCATGTCTGTTCTTTTCATAAATCAAATATGGATCCACTAGAGTCATTGCATGTGTGTTCTTTTCACCACATATGGAATCACTAGAGTCATTCCATGTGTGTTCTTTTCATTAACCATAACTAGAGTCATTGAATGTGTGTTCTTTTCAGAAACCACATATGGACCCACCAGAGTCATTGCATGTCTGTTCTTTTCATAAACCACATGAATCAACTAGAGTCATTGAATGTGTGTTCATTTCACAAACTACATATGGTCCACCCGAGTCATTGCATGTCTATTCTTTTCATAAACCACATGGATCCACTAGAGTCATTGCATGTGTGTTCTTTTCACAAACCACATATGGATCCGCCAGAGTAATTGCACGTGTGTTCTTATCCTAAACCAGCACTAGAGTCATTGCATGTGTGTTATTTTCATAAACCACATATGGATCCACCACTGTCATTGCATGTGTGTTCTTTTCAAAAACCACATGGATCCACCACTGTCATTACATGTGTGTTCTTTTCACAAACCACATATGGATCCACCAGAGTCACTGCATGTCAATTCTTTTCATCAAACACATGGATCCAATAGAGTCATTGCATATGTGTTCTTTTCATGAACCACATATGTATCCACCAGAGTCATTGCATGTCTGTTCTTTTCATAAGACAAATGGATCCACTAGAGTCATTGTATATGTGTTCTTTTCATGAACCACATATGTATCCACTAGAGTCATTGCATGTGTGTTCTTATCCTAAAGATGCACCAGAGTCATTGCATGTGTGTTCTTTTCACAAACCACATATGGATCCCCCAGAGTCATTGCATGTGTGTTCTTTTCACAAACCACATATGGATCCACTAGAGTCATTGCATGTGTGTTATTTTCATGAACCACATACGGATCCACGAGAGTCATTGCATGTGTGTTCTTATCCTAAACCAACACTAGAGTCATTGCATGTGTGTTCTTATCCTAAACTAGCACTAGAGTCATTGCATGTGTGTTCTTTTCATAAAGCACATGTATCCACCAGAGTCATTGCATGCGTGTTATTTCCATGAACCACATAGATCAACCAGTGTCATTGCATGCGTGTTCTTTTCATGAACCACATGGATCCACCTTTGACATTGCTTGTGTGTTCATTTCACAAACCACATATGGATCCACTAGAGTCACTACATGTGTGTTCTTTTCATTAACAACAACTAGAGTCATTGAATGTGTGTTCTTTTCAAAAACCACATATGGATCCACCAGAGTCATTACATGTGTGTTCTTTTCACAAACCACATATGGATCCACCAGAGTCATTGCATGTCTGTTCTTTTCATAAGACAAATGGATCCACTAGAGTCATTGGATATGTGTTCTTTTCATGAACAACCTATGTATCCACTAGAGTCATTGCATGTGTGTTCTTATCCTAAAGATGCACTAGAGTCATTGCATGTGTGTTCTTTTCACAAACCACATATGGATCCACCAGAGTCAATGCATGTGTGTTCTTTTCGCGAACCACATATGGATCCACTATAGTCATTGCATGTGTGTTCTTTTCATGAACCACATATGGATCCACTAGAGTCTTTGCATGTGTGTTCTTATCCTAAACTAGCACTAGAATCATTGCATGTGTGTTCTTATACTAAACCAGCAATAGAGTCATTGCATGTTTGTTCTTTTCATGAACCACATATGGATCCACTAGAGTCATTGCATGTGTGTTCTTATCCTAAACCAGCACTAGAGTCATTGCATCTGTGTTCTTATCCTAAACCAGCACTAGTGTTATTGCATGTGTGTTCATTTCACAAACCACATATGGATCCACTAGAATCATTGCATGTGTGTTCTTTTCATTAACCACAGCTAGAGTCATTTAATGTGTGTTCTTTTCACAAACCACATATGGATCAACTAGAGTCATTCCATGTGTGTTCTTTTCACAAACCACATATGGATCCACCAGAGTCATTGCATGTCTATTATTTTCATAAAACACATGGATCCACTAGAGTCATTGCATGTGTGTTCTAATCCTAAACCAGCACTAGAGTCATTGCATGTGTGTTCTTTTCACAAACCACATATGGATCCACCAGAGTCATTGCATTTGTGTTCTTTTCACGAACACATATGGATCCACTAGAGTCATTGCATGTGTGTTATTTTCATGAACCATATATGGATCCACTACAGTCATTGCATGTGTGCACTTATCCTAAACTAGCACTAGAATCATTGCATGTGTGTTTTTATACTAAACCAGCACTAGAGTCATTGCATGTTTGTTCTTTTCAGAAAGCACATGGATCCACCAGAGTCATTGCATGTGTGTTATTTCCATGAACCACATAGATCAACAAGTGTCATTGCATGTGTGTTCTTTAATTGAAACCACATGGATCCACCACTGTCATTGCATGTGTGTTCTTTTCACAAACCACATACGGATCCACCAGATTCATTGCCTATGTGTTATTTTCATTAACCACATGGATCCACCAGTGTCATTGCATCTGTGTTATTTTCATGAACCACAGCTGAGTCATTGCATGTCTGTTTTTTTCATAAACCAAATATGGATACACTAGAGTCATTGCATGTGTGTTCTTTTCACAAACCACAAATTGATCCACTATAGTCATTGCATGTGTGTTCTTTGCATGAACCACATATGGATCCACTGGAGTCTTTGCATGTGTGTTCTTATCCTAATCTAGTACTAGAATCATTGCATGTGTGTTCTTATACTAAACCAGCAATAGAGTCATTGCATGTTTGTTCTTTGCATGAACCACATATGGATCCACTAGAGTCATTGCATGTGTGTTCTTATCCTAAACCAGCACTAGATTCATTGCATGTGTGTTCTTATCCTAAACCAGCACTAGAGTCATTGAATGTGTATTCTTTTCATAAAGCACATGGATCCACCAGAGTCATTGCATTTGTGTTATTTCCACAAACCACATAGATCCACCAGTGTCATCACATGTGTGTTCTTTTCATGAACCACATGGATCCACCACTGTCATTGCATGTGTGCTCATTTCACAAACCACATATGGATCCACTAGAGTCATTGCATGTGTGTTCTTATCCTAAACCAGCACTAGATTCATTGCATGTGTGTTCTTATCCTAAACCAGCACTAGAGTCATTGAATGTGTGTTCTTTTCACAAACCTCATATGGATCCACTAGAGTCATTGCATGTCTGTTCTTTTTATAAACCACATGAATCAACCAGAGTCATTGCATGTGTGTTCTTTTCAAAAACCACATATGGATCCACCAGAGTCATCGCATGTGTGTTCTTTTCACAAACCACATATGGATCCACTAGATTCATTGCATGTGTGTTATTTTCATGAAGAACATATGGATCCACTAGAGTCATTGCATGTGTGTTCTTGTCCTAAACCAGCACTATAGTCATTGCATGTGTGTTCTTATCCTAAACCATCACTAGAGTCATAAAGCACATGGATACACCGGAGTGATTGCATGTGTGTTATTTTGATGAACCACCTGGATCTGATGGCCCAAAATATATCGAGCTCGTTGGGGAACCCCAAGAGGAAGGTAGGATGAGCACAGTGGCAAGTTTTCGCTCAGTACGAAACCAAGGTTATCAATCCAGTAGGACCAAGGAAACGCCCCAAAGGTGTTGCTAGTTGAACATTGGCAGGGCGCACTACTAGTGCCAGCAGCCACATGGAGACCTGCACAACACAACCACATAACTCTATCCCCAACTTGCGATGAGGTTGTCAATCTCATCGGTTTTGCTGAAAAAAAAGGATTAAATGTATCAAATGGAAGGAAGTAATAGTTTGCAGAAAGTAAACACAAAGAAGTAAATAGTTTGTAGATTGAATGTAAAAGAAAGGACCGGGGTCCATAGTTCACTAGAGGTGGCTCTCCTTAAGACAGATAGCATGCTGGGTGAACAAATTACAGCGGGGAAATTGACAAACATCGAGAAAGCATACAAGCATATACTAATCATCTTGACTCCTTTGAGATTCGATTGGGCATTACAACATTATACATAGACCACCATCCAACTGCATCTATGACTAATAATCCACCTTCAGGTTATCATCCGAACCCCCTCTAGTATTAAGTTGCAAGCAACGGATAATTTCATTACGAATTGCGTGTAAAGTAAACAATATGATTGTTCTATGAACAAAGGATTGTTGTTTTCTCCCTAGTAGCAACAGCACATCTAGTACCTTAGAGATTTATGTCACTTCCCCAGATTACCAGAGGCATGAACCCACTATCGAGCATAAATACTAACTCTTAGAGTTGCTAGAATCTACTTGGCAAAGATAGCTACTAACAACAGAAAGCATGCAAGATCACACATAACAAAGACATGATAGAATCAATAATAAATCTAAAATAGCATCTCAATATCCATCAGATCCCCGCAAACACAACATGCAAAATTACAAATAGATGATCTTGATCATGAACGGAGCTCACAAGATCTAGACATGATAGCACAAAGGAGGAGAACCAACCATCTAGCTACTACATGGACCCGTAGTCCAGAGATGAACTACTCACGCATCACACCGGAGGCTTGCATGATGATGAAGAAGGCCTCCAGGGTGAATTCCCCTCTCTGGCAGGGTGCCAGGAAGAGCTTCAGATCCCTCCCGATCTAGGGATGGAGATGATGGCGGCTACAGGCTCTTTTGTGGATTTTTTATCGGGTACTTACGGTTTTTGTATCAGAGGCAATATATAGGCGGAAGGAGCGGCCGAGGAGGTGCCTGGGGCGTCCAGGCCACCCCCTGGCGCGGGCCAGGCCTGGCCGTGCGGCCAGGTGGTGTGGTCGGGCCCCAGCCCGTCTCCGTCTCGTATTCTGGCTCCAAGTGTCCCCCGGTAAAATAATAACTTTGGCTTTTGTCCCATCTAATTCCGAAAATGTTCATTTTCTGACTTCCTGGAACCAAAAACAGCAAAGAACAGGCAGCTGGCACTATGGCTCTTGTTAATAGGTTAGTCCAAGAAATCATATGAAAAGCACTCCAAAGTGTGGACAAAACACAAGAAAGTAGATAAAACCAAGCATGAAACATCAAAAATTATAGATACATTTGCAATGTATCAACATCCCCAAGCTTAATTCCTGCTCGTCCTCGAGTAGGTAAGTGATAAAAAGAAAGAATAATTTTTGAGGTGACATGCACCATCATACACTTGATCAAAGTATTTGTAAAACATTCAAAGCTGGGATCATAGTACTTCAATCATTACATGAAAGACAAAGTTCTAGCAATAAGACAAAGAAACTATGTTTCAACATGAAAAGGCACAAACAAAAGATTAATGAATAACAATGCTTTGCAAGACATTTGCTTGTTTCACATAGCATAATGGTATTCAGCTTGTTCCTCATAGAATAGCAAATATAAATGCATAGGACACCTTGAAAGTTCATAAGAGTGACTAGATACAAATAGTTCAAAACAAGCAATATCAAGTTATGCATCAATCAACTAGTCTTGGGACAATGCACATAGAACTAAGAATGGCCACTATGCTCTCAAAGTAAGTGCATAAAGGTAGAAGGTGGAGACTCAATATAAAAGTGGAAGAAAGGCCTTCATAGAAGGAAGCCGAGATTAAAGTTTCATAAAGAGCTTCCAAAAATTATGGTACTTATAGCTTTCAGCTCTCATTGCCCCTATCATAAGCATCTTGAAGTGATTAAGGTTAAAGTGAACAAACTATGGTGTACATGCTTGACGAAGTATAAGTTAAAATCTCATGTCCCTTGAATACGAGGGCCGCTCCTCATGCTACTCAAGTTTAGTAACCGGTAAGTTCTTGTCATCGTAAGTACATGTGTATCATAGAGAACCGCCAACGGGGTACCCCTTGCCCGATGATACGGAAGAATCCCCATATCAAAATGACAAGGCAAGTAGACAACGAGCATCTCAGCAATCTTCTTATTTACCATGGGAATATGGTGCTTTTTTCTCTCTTTCCTCTTTTCATAATCTCTTTTTTTCTCTTTTTTCTCAATATAGGACTCTTTTTTTATATAAGAAGAATGCTTCATAGACAACTCATTATGGTTACGCTGCAGGTTTCCACCATGTCAGCATGAATTAGACCAGCGGCTCAGGCATTTCTTTATCACATATACATAACTCCATGGACTTACAAGCTCCCCTTTCATTTCACACCAACGACATCCATAGACAGAAGAGCATGATATCAACTAGGTACAAAGTACTAGTGCAATGTTGAAAGCGTTCCCGATGACAGCATGGTTCTTCTAATCCCCAAAAAATAAGTGCAAGCATATACAACATAGACGACACGATGGTTCAAGTTTATTAAGGGCAAGAAAAGTAAAGTGTGCCATCAAGTTCGTGAGAGCTTTAATCACTAGTTTTCTCATAACAAGTTTAATTTGGAAGGTAAACAAAAACATGAATATACTTGGAATAGCTTAAGCTAGTAGGTAGGTATGGTGGACTCTTTGGAATAACTTGGTTTAGGGAGTTGGATGCATGAGTGGAACTCATACTTGGTTGTGGAGGCCAGCAAAAGACTGGGAGCGACAAACTAAGAGAGCAATAATGGTCATAATCATGCAGAGCGACAAAACATCATTGATCAAAGCATAAAGTGATACTACAAGTTGAAAACTAAAGGATCATAAAGGCTTATGGTGACTTGGGATAGTCATAACATGGTTTGAGCATGCGCCAAGTCAACCCAAATAAAGCATCAAAGGAGAATACCACAATACTATGCTTTAATATGCTAAAACAACGCATGATTCATCCAAGGAACATTAAGCAATCTCAATTTTTTATAAAAATTCATGCTACAGCAAAGAATACTAAGCATAAAGCCAAAACAATATCAAGCATGGCATGACAAAGCATAGGCCACAGTCAAAAACAAGCTATCTTTACCTCTTAAGCATGAACTTTCCTACACTTCTCCAAACCAAACCAAAATATTTGAAAACCAATGTATGAAAGAGGGGGTCCAACCAATTTATTCAGGAAACTAAGAAAACCAAGCAAACGAAAAACCAAAACAAAAACCAAAAAGAAGACGCTCCAAGAACAACACAATTGGTCATGAAAAAATAAAAATGAAGCGTTTGGAAGAAACCTGGGATTTTTATTGACGAAGAGGGGATGCTGACGCTTGTACTTCTTGGATATTTCTTGGGGTGACACACGTGGCATACCCAAGCCTGAGCTTTAGTCTATCCTTCATCTCATTACTCATTCCTTCCATAAACCTAAATTTTTTCCTTCATACAAAACATCACACAATCTTTATTAGCAACATTAGTGCACTCAAGATAATAAGTCTTTAGGTTCAGTTCTAACACCAATAAAACTTCCATAAAAACACTAGCTACTGTAGTACTTCCCGTAAAAATCTCAATTCCGCAAAAGAACTCAAAAAGGAACCAACAAGAAGCAAATGCAGAAAATGGCAGAAATCTGTCAAAACAGACCAGCAGGTAAATACGAATTTTTTCGAAGACCTTCTGTTGCTCAAATAAAAAAGTGTTGAACTCACAAAAGTTAGATAACAACCTGGGGTAGAAGCACAAAAATTCACGCCTCAAAATGACGTACAGAGATTTTACATGAATTTTTACGGTGAAGCATAGAAATCTGTTTTAGGACAGCAACTTTCCCAGTCATTACTTCTCTCTCATTAGAGGTTATTCTTAGCACAAAAAGCAAATAAAAAGGATAAGGAGCGGTTATTAATGAAGTAATAACTTCCAATACTCATCTAAAACTTTTGGATTATCTCCGAATAAGTACTTCTCTTTAACGCCTTTAAGTTAGGCATAAGAAGCAAGAAAGAATCAAGTGTTCCCAAATAAAGAAGCATTAAAACCAAATTTCTTGCCCTTACCTCTCTTACTTTTATTCTTAACCTTGGGGAAAATATGATTGTTTGGTGGAGAAGCAAGGTGCATGGTCCCCTTTCCCACATCTATTATTGCTCCAAGGAGCTCTAATAGGGACCTTCCAACTGTAATTTGTCCTTTTCCTGCAGATTCAATAACAAGATAATTAGTAGAAATCAATTTCCCAAGAATCTTTGTAAACACTCCTTCAGCAATTCCAATAGGTAATATTGTAGCATTATTAGCAAGAGATATTTCTTTTCCTCCTTCAGAATTCCCCCCAAAGATTCAAAGATTCATAAATATCTTTGGGCATAAGACAAGATTCAGACATGATATCACAGCGAGCTTGAAAAGTTTCATTATTTATATCAATCTTTACTATGGGGAGCCACTTTGATGGTTCAGAATTTATTGGAACATAATTATGATATTCTCTAAGCGTGTTATAACAATCCTTTAAACTAGTAGTGCGGGTCTCAAGAGTGTTCAATCTAGCAAATATGTTCATAAAGGAAGAATCAGTTTTGCTAGGAAAGTTGTAAGTAAAGATCAATTTATTTATAGCATTAACAGCATCATCCTCATTGCATTGGAGGAAATCTCCTCCCACAACAGCATCTAAAGCATATATATAGCAAAGACCAATTCCAAGGTAAAAACTGCTAAGGAACAAGCTTTGAGTCATTTTAGTCTCAGTTTTTTCATGTAGATCAGAGATTCTAGACCAAGCTTCCTTGAAGCTCTCCTCAATTCCTTGTTTAAAAGTGAAAATCACTTCCTCAGGTGACATACTGATTGGAGAAAGGCTACACATAATGGCAACTTAAGATAGGAACTATTTTTTTTTGTGTTTTCAATAAAGAAAGCAAACTTGTAAAACTATTTTTTTTTGTGTTTTTGATAAAGAAACAAGCAAACAAAGAAAAAGTAAACTAAGAAAAACAAAAATAACAAAGTAAAGAGATTGGTTATGAGGGACTCCCCTTGTGAAGATGTCCTTGACTCCCCGGCAACGGCGCCAAAAAAACAGCTTGATGGCCCAAAATATATCGAGCTCATTGGGGAACCCCAAGAGGAAGGTATGATGAACATAGCAACAAGTTTTTCCTCAGTACGAACCAAGGTTACCAATCCAGTAGGAGCTAGGGAACACACCAAAGGTGTTGCTAGCTGAATGTTGGCAGGGCGCACTACCGGTGCCAGCAGCAACATGGAGACCTGCACAACACAACCACAGAACTCTGTCCCCAACTTGCGATGAGGTTGTCAATCTCACCAGTTTTGCTAAAAACAAAGGATTAAACATATCGAATGGAAGGAAGTAATAGTTTGCAGAAAGTAAACACAAAGCAGTAAACAGTTTGTAAATTGAATGTAAAAGAAAGGATCGGGGTCCATAGTTCACTAGAGGTGGCTCTCCTTAAGATAGATAACATGTTGGGTGAACAAATTATAGCGGCGCAATTGACAAACATCGAGAAAGCATACAAGCATATACTAATCATCTTGACTCCTTTGAGATTCGATTGGGCATTACAACATTATACATAGACCGCCATCCAACTGCATCTATGAATAATAATCCACCTTCAGGTTATCATCCGAACCCCCTCCAGTATTAAGTTGCAAGCAACGAATAATTGCATTACGAATTGCGTGTAAAGTAAACAATATGATTGTTCTATGAACAAAGGATTGTTGTTTTCTCCCTAGTAGCAACAGCACATCTAGTACCTTAGAGATTTCTATCACTTCCCCAGATTACTAGAGGCATGAACCCGCTATCGAGCATAAATACTAACTCTTAGAGTTGCTAGCATCTACTTGGCCAAGATAGCTACTAACAACGAAAAGCATGCAATATCACAAATAACAAAGACATGATAGAATCAATAATCAATCTGAAATAACATCTCAATATCCATCGGATCCCCACAAACACAACATGCAGAATTACAAATAGATGATCTTGATCATGAACCGAGCTCACAGGATCTAGACATGATAGCACAAAGGAGGAGAACCAGCCATCTAGCTAATACATGGACCGTAGTCCAAAAGATGAACTACTCACGCATCACACTGGAGGCTTGCATGATGATGAAGAAGGCCTGTGGTGAATTTCACTCCACAGGGGTGCCGGAAGAGCTTCAGATCCCTCCCGATCTAGGGATGGAGATGATGGCGGATCTGCACTCTTTCATGGATTTTGATTGGGTACTTAGGGTTTCAGACGAGGCAATATAGGCGGAAGGAGAGGCCGCACAGGCGGCGCACCCCCTTGCACGGGCCAGGCCTGGCCGCGTGGCCAGGTGGTGTGGCCGGGCCCCGTCCCCTCTTCGTCTCGTATTCTGGATCCAAGTGTCCCCCGGTAAAATAATAACTTTGGCTTTTGTCCCGTCCAATTCCGAGAATATTCATTTTCAGACTTCCTGGAACCAAAAACAGCAAAAAACAGGCAGCTGGCACTGTGGCTCTTGTTAATTGGTTAGTCCAAGAAATCATATGAAAAGTACTCCAAAGTGAGGACAAAACACAAGAAAGTAGATAAAACCAAGCATGGAACATCAAAAATTATAGATACATTTGCAATGTATCAGGATCCACTAGAGTCATTGCATGTGTGTTCTTTTCATGAACCACAACTAGAGTCATTGCATGTGTGTTATTTTCACAAACCACATATGGATCCACCAGTGTCATTGCACGTGTGTTCATATCCTAAACCAGCACTAGAGTCAATGCATGTGTGTTATTTTCATAAACCACATATGGATCCACCACTGTCATTGCATGTGTGTTCTTTTCACAAACCACATAGATCCACCACTGTCATTACATGTGTGTTCTTTTCACAAACCACATATGGATCCACCAGAGTCATTGCATGTTAGTTCTTTTCATAAAACACATGGATCCACTAGAGTCATTGCATATGTGTTCTTTTCATGAACCACATATGTATCCACTAGAGTCATTGCATGTGTGTTCTTATCCTAAACCAGCACTTGAGTCATTGCATGTGTGTTCTTTTCACAAACCAAATATGGATCCACCAGAGTCAATCCATGTGTGTTATTTTCACAAACCACATGGATCCACTAGACTCATTGCATGTGTGTTCTTTTCATGAACCACATATGGATCCACTAGAGTCATTGCATGTGTGTTCTTATCCTAAACCAGCACTACAGTCATTGCATGTGTGTTCTTATACTAAACAAGCACTAGAGTCATTGCATGTGTGTTCTTTTCATAAAGCACATGGATCCACCAGATCATTGCATGCGTGTTATTTCCATGAACCACATAGATCAACCAGTGTCATTGCATGTGTGTTCTTTTCCTGAACCACATGGATCCACCATTGTCATTGCATGTGTGTTCATTTCACTAACCACATATGGATCCACTAGCCTCATTGCATGTGTGTTCTTTTCATTAACCACAGCTAGAGACATTGAATGTGCGTTCTTTTCACAAACCACATATGGATCCACCAGAGTCATTGCATGTCTGTTCTTTTCATAAAACACATGGATCCACTAGAGTCATTGCATATGTGTTCTTTTCATGAACCTCATATGTATCCACTAGAGTCATTGCATGTATGTTCTTTTCATGATCCACATGGATCCACCACTTTCATTGCATGTGTGATCTTTTCACAAACCACATATGGATCCACTAGAGTCATTGCATGTGTGTTCTTTTCATTAACCATAGCTAGAGTCATGAATGTGTGTTCTTTTCATAAACCACATATGGATCCACCAGAGTCATTGCAAGTCTATTCTTTTCATAAACCACATGAATCAACCAGAGTCATTACATGTGTGTTCTTTTCAAAAACCACATATGGATCCACCAGAGTCATTGCATGTGTGTTCTTTTCGCAAACCACATATGGATCCACTAGAGTTATTCCATGTGTGTTCTTTTCATTAATTACAACTAGTCATTAAATGTGTGTTCTTTTTAGAAACCACATATGGACGCACCAGAGTCATTGCCTGTCTGTTTTTTTCATAAACCACACGAATCAACTAGAGTCATTGAATTTGAGTTCATTTCACAAACCACATATGGGTCCACCAGAGTCATTGCATGTCTGTTCTTTTCATAAACCACTGATGACCCACAAGTATAGGGGGTGTATCGCATTATTTTCGAGGGAAGTGAAACCCAATTTATTGATTCGACACAAGGGGAGCCAAAGAATATTTATAAGCCTTAACAACTGAGTTGTCAATTCAGCTGCACCTGGAAACAATCTTGCTCACACCAGTTTATCAGTGGCAACAGTTTTGTAGTAGGAATAGTAAAATAATAGCCGGAGTAAAAGTAAAGACAGTAGTAACGGTTGCAACAAACAGTAGGATTCGAGCGCGGTAGGCATAGGGATGGATGGACGGGCATTGCATAGACAAGACAATTCACATGGCAATCATAATATAGGGCAATTGTAGATAAATAAGATAAAGCATCCAAGTACTAGATAATCCTAGGCAAGTGTTCCTTATATAGTCATACGTGTTCACAATGAGAACTGGCACAACATCTTTTGTCCTGCCAGCCCGTTTGCAGCGGGGCCTCAAGGGAACTACTGGCAATTAAGGTGCTCCTTTTAATAGAGCACCGGAGCAAAGCATTAACACTCCGTGAACACATGTGATCCTCACATCAAAGCCATTCCCTCTGGTTATCCCGATTTTTGTCACTTCAGGGCCATTGGTTCCGGACAACAACGTGTGTATACAACTTGCAGGTAAGACCATAAACAATAATATCATAATGAATCAATAACATGTTCAGATCTGAAATCATGGCACTCGGGCCCTAGTGACAAGCATTAAGCATAACAAGTTGCAACAAAGTCAAAAAGCACTAATAGTAGATACTAGGCACCATGCTCTAACAATCCGATGCCATTACATGAACGATCTCATCCAATCCCTAACATCCCCATAGCCTACAGTGGGGGATTACTCACTCATAGATGGGGAAACATGGATGGTCGATGGAGAAGCGATGGTGATGATGATGGCGATGATCTCCTCCAATTCCCTGTCCTGGCAGGGTGCCAGAACGGAGTTTCTGGTTCTGAATCGCGGAATCTGGTGGTAGCGGCGCAGCGGAACTCTTTGTGGAAAAGCGTCGAACCCCCTTGAGTTTTTAGGTCAGAAGGCAACTTATAGGCGAAGAGGGAGACCGAGGGGGTGTTTGGGGCGGCCAGACTACCCCCTGGCACGGCCAGGCCTAGCCAGCACGGCCAGGTGGTGTGACCTAGGCCCAGCCCCCCTCCGTCTCGTATTTTGGCTCCATGAGTCTTCTGGCGAAATAGGATTTTTGGCATATTTTCCGGGATTTTTCCTGATAGTTGATTTTCTGCACAAAAACTAGACACCAAGGCAATTCTGCTGAAAACAGCGTCAGTCCGTGTTAGTTGCATCCAAATCACAGAAGTTTAGAGGAAAACAATAGCAAAAGTGTTTGGGAAAGTAGATATGTTTTGGACGTATCAACTCCCCCCAAGCTTAGCTTATTGCTTGTCCTCAAGCAATTTAGTTGAAAACTGAGTGCGATAAAAGAAACTTTCACGAACACATTTGCTTCATATGATGTATATATTCTCAACATGTGATCAACTACTTAGACAATTCATAATAAAGAGTATGCAACTAAGTTTACTTAATAGGTATTGCAAGCTATGAGGAGATTCCAACTCAAAAATAATAAGTAGCATGAAACATAAACATAAGCAACATTACAATGCTCATAACAAGGTATGCTAGAGTGGTATCTTGCTTGCCTTTGATTGTGAATGCCAAGGCACCTCTGAAGTTTAGGTGAAGACTAGAAGTAAAGATGTCAAAGATACAAGCATCAAAGTCATAACACAAATAATCAAGTTTTGAGACAAGCACATTATACTAAGAATGACAACTATGCTCTCAAGAAGGTGCTCATAAAATAGGTGGTGACTCAACAAAGAAATGAAAAAGGTTTTGAATAGTTTGAAAGGCTTCCAAATGCTGAAAGTATGGTACTCGTTAGCTTTGAGCTCTCGTTTCCCCTATCATAGGCATCTTTAATATGGTTATGGTGATAGTGAGGTCCAATCTGAGTTATATGCTTGACAGACTATAAACTGGAAATCTCATGTCCCTTGAGTACGAGGGCCGCTCCTCATGCTACTCAACTTTAGTTACCGGTAAGTTCTTGTCATCGTAAATACGTGTGTATCATAGAGAACCGCCAACGGGGTACCCCATGCCCGATCATACGGAATCCCCATATCAAAATGACAAGGCAAGCAGACAACGAGTATCTCAGCAATCTTCTTATTTACCATGGGGAAAATGGTGCTTTTTTCTCTCTTTCCTCTTTTCTCAAATCTCTTTTTTTTCTTTTTCTCAATAGCTATCTCTTTTTTTTATAAGAAGAATGCTTCATAGATACTCATTATGGTTACGCTGCAGGTTTCCACCATGATTAGGCATGGATTAGACCGGTAGCCTAGGCGTTTCTCTAACACACATACATAACTCCATGGACTTACAAGCTCCCCTTTTATTTCACACCGACGACATCCGCAAACAAAAGAGCATGATATCAACTGGGTATATATTTACAGGTGTTGAAAGCGTTCCCCGTGACATCACGGTTCTGCTAATCCCCAGCCTATAATTTACAAGCATATAACTTTCATGGACAGTCACAACGGTTCAGGTTTATTAAGTGCAGAAAATAAAGTTTTCCATCAAGTTCATGAGAGCTTTACTAACTAACTTTCTCATAACAAGCAAACATTTTATTTGGAAGGAAACAAGGCATATTGAATATGCACAAAACAATAGATGATGCTAATAGGTAGGTATGGTGGACACTTTTGGCAATATTGGTTTTGGGGAATTGGAAACACGAGTAGAGCTCATACTCAGTGCAAGTGGAGGCTAGCAATAGTAAGGGGCGACAAACGAGAGAGCAATAACTATCATAATCATGCTTGCAACAAAACAGGACTAATCATGGCATGAAAGTGATTCAAGACCCTGAAGGCAAAATAAGTCACTGAGGCTTAACTGATTATTTCAGTCATATGCATGCATGAGCATGTGCCAAGTCAATTCAAATGAAACACTTAGAGGAGGATACCACGGTGTCATACCAAGTTATGAATAGAGTAATGCAAGCAAACATTCATATGACATGCTACAAACTATTAGCAAGCTGGAACTAATCATATGAAAGCAAGAACTACTAAGCATCCATAAATAACATACACCCCACACGAACAGGCTAAGCTGGCCCACAATGATGAGTATATGTAGAAAAATGAAGACAAATAGAGTTCGTTACCAGCCTCTTACCACACCTCAAGTTGTCATTTATCCACATTATTGCCCTTCACTTGTGTGGCTTGAATAATAATATGAAACCAAATCCCATTGAGAACTGCTGAACCCTCCAACAAACTCACAAAACCAAAGAAGAACAACAAATATTTTTGGTGTTTTCGATTTTTAGAAACAAGAATCAAAAAGGAAGAACAAGTAAAGCAATTTTTTTTGGGTTTTTCGTATAGTTCAAACAAAGCAAAAAGGGAAAAGCAAACCAAGGCAAAAAAGAAGAAGCAAACTAAGAGAAACAACAGAAATATTTTTGGTCTTTTTGTGTTTTAGAATGCAAAAGCAAAGAAAGAACGAAAACTAAAAAGAGAACAAAACATGAATATACAAAGTACCGGCGAAACATGTTATGATGATGAGTGCGATGTCGGTGTACCCCCCCCCCCCCCCCAAGCTTAGGCTTTTGGCCTAAGTGGGTGTTAATCCCAAGCTGGCCAAGATGGAGCGCCTCCGTAGTATGGTGAGTAGGTACCGTCGTCCTGGTGCGAGATCGAGGACGCCCACCATAATGAGCAGAGTAATCGTAGGAGGGCACATCCTCCTGGTGCTGCCTGTGGAAGCCCAGCAAGCGGAGCTGCTCGTCCACCTCCTCCTTGGAGCATGACCACGGCCTCCTGTGAACACTAAACAAAGTAGATTGCGGCAAGGGAATCTCCCTTTCATCCCCATCAGTAAACAACATCCTATACACTAGATTGTCCATATTGGAGTCAGCAGTGACGAAGTGATGCGTTTTCATGGCAGCAAGGTCAAGCCTTTGTGGTGCCAATATAGTATCATTGGGATCCACCGAAAGTTCTAATGCATTGACCATACATGAAGCGATGATGCCCCCATAAATAGGCCCCCTAGTAGCTAGGCAGCGAGCAATAAGAGAGCCAAGATTGTACCGAGTATAATTGTTAAGCGTAGCAGCAAGGAAGCCCAAATGATAATTGGAGATATTACTCGTATTCTCCCTACCAAGAACGCTAGTAGCAAGATAGTATGCAAAGTATCTAAGAGCAGGGAGTTGGATGTTTCTTATCTTTCCACGCTGAGCTACGTGGTCGTCGTCATTGGTCACACCCCGATAGAGCTCCAGAAAATCAGTGGGTCGCCCTTGAATCTTCTTCACGGTCCCTATCATGCCCACACCTATAATACTGCAATATCTTTCCAATGGCATGGTAAATGGCAGATTATAAGTTCTAAAAGAAACCGTTGACTGATAGGGCGTGTTAGTAAAAACGAAGCTCCCAACAAAAGTTTTGGTGAGCATAGCATATTGCTCACTCTCATCTTGCATGTATGAGGTCAAACAAACCCTCTGAATCAGTAGCAAGAAATCATCAAGAATCCCTGCAGCTTGTAAGAAAGTAAAACAAGGAAAAGTAGATGGGTGAGCATCCCCATCATCTCCTTCATTACCAATGTGAGGTGCAATGAGATCTTTGTTGTATGATGGCCTAAACTGAGAAGCTGATCTTGAGGGCCTTGACCTCCTAGGTTCATCCCTCTTAAATATTTCTCCAAAGGTATGGTTGTTCATGTTTGATATTCTAAAATTTAAACATCTATTAAACAAGTGATTGCAAAGTGAATATATAATGAAGGGCACTACTCATAGGGACTTGTAGAGGCCTAAACATGCATCAAAACTATATCTCTAAGCATTGAACAAGCTTACAATCTCTCATAACTGTCACCTACAGCAGCAAAATACTCAAGATATAAACCACTAAACACAAATCTACTTGGACAATCGGAGGAGTCACATACCGGAGAACAAATGCTCCAAATTTCAGCAACAAAGATGGGTTGAGCAAGGAGATCGAAAAATCGAGGGCAAGCATAGCAAGAACATTATTTCGAGCAATGAACTGGTGTTTACTCGGGAGAGAGAAGAAAGTGGCAAGTGAGAGAGTGAGTGGAGGGCCAGTGGTGGCCCACACCATAGGTAGGCGTGCCCCTGGGCTAGCCACGCCACCAGGTGGTGTGCCTGCTTGGTGGGCCCCCCTGGTACCTTCCAGGTACTCCTCTGCCCCTTTTTTCACGTAAAAATTTAATATGAATTTTCTGGAATTTTTCGAGACACTTTATTTTTGGGAAATTTTCAGGTATAACAGAATGATTGTCTGACAGAAAAAAGTTTTTGGAACGATGCAAAGACAAAACAAGGCTAGGACTTCAGAATTTCTAAGACACTCTAACAAGCAAGAAACTAACAACGGAAAAGTAAACTAAAATGGAAAGAATAGAAGTAAGCGGAGATAATCATGCTGAAAACATTGTTTTGTTCAATGAAATCCTTTTGTTAACAAGGTTGATCAGGTCTTGTTACCAAAACGATTTTATATCAAAAAAAACTTTGTATTCCACTAATGATTATGTTACCTCAACTTTGATAGCAATGGTCCCAATCATAATAGTTTCAAATTCTTCTTTTGGTATGGGACAATATATCTCTCCAACTTGAATGCCCTCAACATGTTCAATTGAATTTAAACCATAAGTCCTATCAATCTTCTTGGGGAAATAGATAGTATGTTCCTTGTCATTAACATTGAATTTCACCTTTCCTTGATTACAATTAATAACAGCTCCTGCAGTATTAAGAAAGGGTCTCCTAAGAATAATAGACATATTATCATCTTCAGGCATTTCAAGCACAACAAAATCAGTTAATTTCAAGCAATTATGAGCCACTTGAACAGGTACATCCTCACATATACCAACAGGAATAGTGGTAGATTGATCAGCCATTTGCAAAGATATATCAATTGGTATTAGTTTTTCCAGTTGAAGTCTTTTATAGAGGGAGAAAGGCATAACACTAACTCCAGCTCCCAAATCACACAAAGCCGTTGTAACATAACTATTCTTAACAGAGCACGGAATAGTTGGGATCCCTGAGTCTCCAAGTTTCTTTGGAAACTTACCATTAAAGGAATAATTAGCTAGCAAAGTAGAGATTTCTTCATTAGGGGTCTTCCTTCTATTCGAGACAATATCCTTCATATACTTTGAGTAAGGAGGCACCATCAGTCAAAGGAATTTGCAGGAATAAAGGTTTCATCCACTCACAAAACTTATTATAGTATTCATCTTCCTTCGACTTGTGTTCATCTTTGCACCACCAGTGTCATTGCATGTGTGTTGTTTTCATGAACCACAGCTAGAGTCATTGCATGTGTGTTCTGTTCACAAACCACATATGGATCCACCAGTGTCATTGCATGTGTGTTCTTATCCTAAACCAGCACTAGAGTCATTACATGTGTGTTATTTTCATAAACCATATATGGATCCACCATTGTCATTGCATGTGTGTTCTTTTCACAAACCACATGGATCCACCACTATCATTGCATTTGAGTTCTTTTCACAAACCACATATGGATCCACCAGAGTCAATGCATGTCTGTTCTTTTAATAAAACACATGGATCCACAAGAGTCATTGCATGTGTGTTCTTTTCAGGAACCACATATGTATCCACTAGAGTCATTGCATGTGTGTTCTTATCCTAAACCAGCAGTAGAGTCATTGCATGTGTGTTCTTTTCACAAACCACATATGGATCCACCAGAGTCATTGCATGTGTGTTCTTTTCACAAACCACATATGGATCCACTAGAGTCATTGCATGTGTGTTCTTTTCATGGACCACATATGGATCCACTAGAGTCATTGCATGTGTGTTCTTATCCTAAACCAGCACTAGGGTCATTGCATGTGTGATCTTATACTGAACCAACACTAGAGTCATTTTACGTGTGTTCTTTTCATAAAGCACATGGATCCACTAGAGTCATTGCATGTGTGTTCTTTTCAAAAACCACATATGGATCCACCAGAGTCATTGCATGTGTGTTCTTTTCACAAACCACATATGGATCCACTAGAATCACTGCATGTGTGTTCTTTTCATGAACCACATATGGATCCACTAGAGTCATTGCACGTGTGTTCTTATCCTAAACCAGCACTAGAGTCATTGCATGTGTGTTCTTATCCTAAACTAGAACTAGAGTCATTGCATGTGTGTTCTTTTCATAAAGCACGTGGATACACCAGAGTCATTGCATGTGTGTTATTTCCATGAACCACATGGATCCACTAGAGTCATTGCATGTGTATTATTTTCATGAACCACAACTAGAGTCATTGCATGTGTGTTCTGTTCACAAACCGCATATGGATCCACCAGTGTCATTGCATGTGTGTTCTTATCCTAAACCAGCACTAGAGTCATTGCATGTGTGTTCTTTTCACAAACCACATATGGATCCACCAGAGTCATTGCATGTGTGTTCTTTTCACAAACCACATATGGATCCACTAGAGTCATTGTATTTGTGTTCTTTTCATGGACCACATATGGATCCACTAGAATCATTGCATGTGTGTTCCTATCCTAAACCAGCACTAGGGTCATTGCATGTGTGATCTTATACTAAACCAGCACTAGAGTCATTGCATGTGTGTTCTTTTCATAAAGCACATGGATCCACCAGAGTCATTGCATGTGTGTTATTTCCATGAACCACATATATCAACTAGTGTCATTGCATGTGTGTTCTTTTCATGAACCACATAGATCCACCACTGTCATTACATGTGTGTTCTTTTAACAAAGCACATACCGATCCACCAGAGTCATTACCTGTGTGTTATTTTCACGAACCACATGGATCCACCAGTGTCATTGCATGTGTGTTATTGTCATGAACCATATCTAGAGTCATTGCATGCCTGTTCTTTTCATAAAAATGGATCCACTAGAGTCATTGCATGTGTGTTCTTTTCACAAACCACATATGGATCCAGTAGAGTCATTCCATGTGTGTTTGTTTAGTTTACGACAACTAGAGTCATTGAATGTGTGTTCTTTTCACAAACCACATATGGATCCACCAGAGTCATTGCATGTGTGTTCTTTTCACAAACCACATATGGATCCACTAGAGTCAATGCATGTGTGTTCTTTTCATGGACCACATATGGATCCACTAGAGTCATTGCATGTGTGTTCTTATCCTAAACCAGCACTAGGGTCATTGCATGTGTGATCTTGTACTAAACCAACACTAGAGTCATTGCATGTGTGTTCTTTTCATAAATCACATGGATCCACCAGAGTCATTGCATGTGTGTTATTTCCATGAACCACATAGATCAACTAGTGCCATTGCATTTGTGTTCTTTTCATGAACCACATGGATCAACCACTATCATTGCATGTGTGTTATTTTAACAAAGCACATACGGATCCACCAGAGTCATTGCCTGTGTGTTATTTTCATGAACCACATGGATCCACCAGTGTCATTGCATGTGTGTTATTGTCATGAACCACAACTAGAGTCATTGCATGTCTGTTCTTTTCATAAAAATGGATCCACTAGAGTCATTGCATGTGTGTTCTTTTCACAAACCACATATGGATCCAGTAGAGTCAATCCATGTGTGTTCTCTTAATTAACCACATCCAGAGTCATTGAATGTGTGTTCTTTTCACAAACCACATATGGACCCACCAGAGTTATTGCATGTCTATTCTTTTCATAAACCACACAAATCAACTAGACTCATTGCATGTGTGTTCTTTTCATGAACCACATGGATCCACCACTGCCAATGCATGTGTGTTCATTTCGCAAACCACATATGGATCCACTAGAGTCATTGCATGCCTGTACTTTTCATTAACCACAACCAGAGTCATTTAATGTGTGTTCTTTTCACAAACCTCATATGGATCCACCAGGGTCATTGCATGTGTGTTCTTTTCACAAACCACATATGGATCCACTAGAGTCATTGCATGTTAGTTCTTTTCGTAAAACACATGGATCCACTAGAGTCATTTCTTATGTGTTCTTTTCATGAACCACATATGTATCCACTAGAATCATTGCATATGTGTTCTTATCCTAAACCAGCACTAGAGTCATTGCATGGGTGTTCTTATACTAAACCAGCACTAGAGTCATTGCATCTGTGTTCTTTTCATAAAGCACATGGATACACTAGAGTCATTGCACGTGTGTTATTTTCATGAACCACATGGATCCACTAGAGTCATTGCATGTGCGTTCTTTTCATGAACCACAACTAGAGTCATTGCATGTGTGTTCTTTTCATAAAGCACATGTATCCACCAGAGTCATTGCATGTGTATTATTTCCATGAACCACATAGATCAACCAGTGTCATTGCATGTGTGTTCTTTTCATGAACCACATGGATCCACCACTGTCATTGCATGTGTGTTCATTTCACAAACCACATAAGGATCCACTAGAGTCCTTGCATGTGTGTTCTTTTCATAAACCATAGCTAGAGTCATTGAATGTGTGTTATTTTCACAAACCACATATGGATCCACTAGAGTGATTGCATGTGTGTTCTTTTCACAAACCACATATGGATCCACTAGAGTCATTGCATGTGTGTTCTTTTCATGAACTGCATATGGATCAACTAGAGTCATTGCATGTGTGTTCTTATCCTAAACCAGCACCAGAGTCATTGCATGTGTGTTCTTATTCTAAACCAGCACTAGAGTCATTGCATGTGTGTTCTTTTTATAAAGCACATGTATCCACCAGATTCATTGCATGTGTGTTATTTCCATGAACCACATAGATCAACCAGTGTTATTGCATGTGTGTTCTTTTCATGAACAACATGGATACACCAGTGTCATTGCATGTGTGTTCATTTCACTAACCACATATGGATCCACTAGAGTCATTGCATGTGTGTTCTCTTCATTAACCACAGCTAGAGTCATTGAATGTGTGTTCTTTTCATAAACCACATATGGATCCAATAGAGTCATTGCATGTGTGTTCTTTTCATAAAGCACATGGATCCACCAGAGTCATTGCATGTGTGTTATTTCCACAAACCACATAGATCCACTAGTGTCATCACATATGTGTTCTTTTCATGAACCACATGGATCCACCACTATCATTGCATGTGTGTTCTTTTCACAAACCACATATGGATCGACTAGAGTTATTGCATGTGTGTTCTTTTCATTAACCACAGCTAGAGTCATTGAATGTGTGTTCTTTTCACAAACCACATATTGATCCACCAGAGTCATTGCATGTATGTTCTTTTCATGAACCACATGGATCAACCAGAGTCATTGCATGTGTGATCTTTCCAAAAACCACATATGGATCCACCAGAGTCATTGCATGTGTGTTCTTTTCACAAACCACATATGGATCCACTAGAATCATTGCATGTGTTTTCTTTTCATGAACCACATTTGGATCCACTAGAGTCATTGCACGTGTGTTCTTATCCTAAACCAGCACTAGAGTCATTGCATGTGTGTCCTTATCCTAAACTAGAACTAGAGTCATTGCATGTGTGTTCTTTTCATAAAGCACATGGATACACTAGTCATTGCATGTGTGTTATTTCATGAACCACATGGATCAACTAGAGTCATTGCATGTGTGTTCTTATCCTAAACCAGCACTAGAGTCATTGCATGTGTGTTATTTTCATAAACCACAAATGGATCCACCACTGTCATTGCATGTGTGTTCTTTTCGCAAACCACATGGATCCACCACTATCATTGCATGTGAGTTCTTTTCACAAACCACATATGGATCCACCAGAGTTATAGCATGTCTGTTCTTTTAATAAAAAACATGGATCCACTAGAGTCATTGCATGTGTGTTCTTTTTAGGAACCACATATGTATCCACTAGAGTCATTGCATGTGTGTTCTTATTCTAAACCAGCAGTAGAGTCATTGCATGTGTGTTCTTTTCACAAACCACATATTGATCGACCAGAGTCATTGCATGTGTGTTCTTTTCACAAACCATATATGGATCCACTAGAGTCATTTCATTTGTGTTCTTTTCATGGACCACATATGGATCTACTAGAGTCATTGCATGTGTGTTCTTATCCTAAACCAACAATAGGGTCATTGCATGTGTGATCTTATACTAAACCATCACTAGAGTCATTGCATGTGTGTTCTTTTCACAAACCACATATGGATCCACTAGAATCATTGCATGTGTTTTCTTTTCATGAACCACATATGGATCCACTAGAGTCATTGCACGTGTGTTCTTATCCTAAACTAGCACTAGGGTCATTGCATGTGTGTTCTTATCCTAAACTAGAACTAGAGTCATTGCATGTGTGTTCTTTTCATAAAGCACATGGATACACTAGAGTCATTGCATGTGTGTTATTTCATGAACCACATGGATCAACTAGAGTCATTGCATGTGTGTTCTTATCCTAAACCAGCAGTAGAGTCATTGCATGTGTGGTCTTTTCACAAACCACATATGGATCCACCAGAGTCATTGCATGTGTGTTCTTATCCTAATCCAGCACTAGAGTCATTGCATGTGTGTTATTTTCATAAACCACATATGGATCCACCACTGTCATTGCATGTGTGTTCTTTTCGCAAACCACATGGATCCACCACTATCATTGCATGTGAGTTCTTTTCACAAACCACATATGGATCCACCAGAGTCATGGGATGTCTGTTCTTTTAATAAAACACATGGATCCACTAGAGTCATTGCATGTGTGTTCTTTTCAGGAACCACATATGTATCCACTAGAGTCATTTCATGTGTGTTCTTATCCTAAACCAGCAGTAGAGTCATTGCATGTGTGTTCTTTTCACAAACCACATATGGATCCACCAGAGTCATTGCATGTGTGTTCTTTTCACAAACCATATATGGATCCACTAAAGTCATTGCATTTGTGTTCTTTTCATGGACCACATATGGATCCACTAGAGTCATTGCATGTGTGTTCTTATCCTAAACCAACAATAGGGTCATTGCATGTGTGATCTTATACTAAACCAGCACTAGAGTCATTGCATTTGTGTTCTTTTCATAAAGCACATGGATCCACCAGAGTCATTGCATGTGTGTTATTTCCATGAACCACATAGATCAACTAGTGTCATTGCATGTGTGTTCTTTTCATGAACCACATGGATCCACCACTGTCATTGCATGTGTGTTCTTTTAACAAAGCACATACGGATCCACCAGACTCATTGCCTAGGTAATTTTCATGAACCACATGGATTCCACCAGTGTCATTGCATGTGTGTTCTTTTCATGAACTACAGCTTGAGTCATTGCATGTGTGTTTGTTACGTCCATTTTGCATCACTATTCTATGTCTTAATTCACTATTATTCATTGATATATTTTGTATTGAGAGGTGATACTTATAATATTTCATCTGTTTTTGCATGGTTGATGACTTTTGGAGCATGGACCGCTGTAGTCAGGATTCTGATGGAAAAGGTGTTGTTTGGAGGCAAAATTCGCGAAGATCAGAAAATCCGGGAAAATCCTATTTTTCCAGAAGACTAAGGATGCCAGAAGACGGAGTGGAGATGGGCCACAGGGGGCCCACACCACAGCTGGGCGACCCTAGGCCATGCCTGGAGGTGGTGTGGCCACCCTGGCCCACTCCAGCCTCTCTCCTCTGGCGTATATCATCCTCCCGAAACCCTAAGACTCGGGGAGCGACCACAGAAAGATTCTGCCACCTCTGCGGGGCGGAAAACACCGAGAGAGAAAGATCTCTCCGGCAGACAGATTTCTGCCAGGGGAATTCCTTCCCGGAGAGGGGAGATCGTCACCATCAACACCACCATCAAGCTGGACTTCATCGGGATCATCATCATCATCACCACCACCATCATCCCCATCAGCACCGTCATCACCATCTCCATATTGCTGTAACAATTGCGTTGAATCTTGCATTAGTTCATAGGGGAAACTTTCCCGGTGTTGATTACTCTTTGTAGTTGATGCTATTGAGTGAACCATTGATTTATTGTTTATGTTCAGATTGTTATACATCATTATTCCATCTCTTATCATGATCCATATGATGTCTTGTGAGTAGTTCGTTTTGTTCTTGAGAACATGGGAGAAGTCTCGTTGTTAGTAGTGGAGCTGCGTTGAGAAAGATTCAATAGATTGTTATTTCACTTATGGTGTACTTCTTCTAGTAGTGTCATGTGAACGTCGACTACATGACACTTCACCAATATGGGCCTAGGGGAATGCATTGTGCATTTGGCTACTAATCGTAGGGCTTGCCGGAGTGACAGAAACCTGAACCCCCGTTAGGAAACCATTGCACAAGGGACGTAAGGGTCTTAGAGTTTAAAGCTGTGGTTAGGTTTCTACCTTAATTACTTTTTTGTACTTACGGATGTTTGCAAGGGGTATAATCACAAGTATGTATTAGTCTTGGATGGGGTGGTACATTATCACAGGTTCACCCACACAACACTTAGCAAGCTAAATAAGATTAATCAACTATATGAAGCGAAAGCACTTGACAGTCTTCCGATGTGTCCTCGAGAACGTTTGGTCATCTTAAGTAATACAACCGGCTTGTCCTTTGCTGCATAAAGGATTGGGCCACTTGCTGCATTTATTCCTACTATCTTTTATTTACTCTTACTTTGTTTACTTGTTTTATCGAAAACCCCTAAAAATCCATTTGCTAAGTATTTGCAGAGAATTCCTGATCCATACCACTAGCCAGCACCTTCTACTCCTCGTTGGGTTCGACACTCTTACTTATCGAAAATACTGCGATACACCCCCTATACTTGTGGGTCATCAAGACTATTTTCTGGCGCCGTTGCCGGGGAGTGAAGCGCTATTGGAGAGTGGAACTGATAAAGGAAACTTCTACTTTTGTTAGTTGCTTTATTTTCGTTATGGATAATTCGCTGAGTTTCTTATTTGGTAAGGCTACTACCACTGCTAAGGTAGTAGATAAACAACCACCTGCTGAGAATGATGTTTTCAAAATACCTACAAGAATTATTGATCGTGTTATGGATAACTACTATGTTGGGGATGGAACTGTCCATCCCGGTGATCATTTACTCTTTATACACGAATTATGCCGGTTGTTCAAGTGTGCAGGTATTACTACAGATCAAGTTAAGAAGAAGTTATTCTCATTATACTGAAAAGAAGAGCTGGGGAATGGTATAAGCTGCTGAAGAATGGTCAAGCTCTGGAATGGGAGGAAATAGTTCCTCTCTTTTATTCAAAGTTTTATCCTCCTAGTGAGATTCATAAAGATCGGAATCAAATATACAACTTTTGGCATCTTAATGGAGAGAGTACATCTCAAGCTTGGGGGGATTGAAGTTACTAATGCTCAAATGTCCCATTCATGAGCTCCCCAACAATATTATTATCAATAACTTTTATGCAAGGCTCCCTCTACATGATAAAGATTTATTGGATGCTTCTTGTGCTGGATCATTCACTCGCATGGAAAAAGCAGCTAAATGGGATCTTCTGGACCGGATTCAAGACAATGCTGAAGCTTGGGAGAATGACAAAGGTAGAAAGTCAGGTATAAATTATGAATATGAATGCATTGAATGTTTTATGGGAACTGATGACTTTCAAAATATTAAAAATGCTTATGGTCTAGACTCTCAAGCTATTGCTTCTTATTTTAAGGCTTTTGCTTCCTACATTGAAGTGCCTAAAAAGAACTGGAATAAGTATCATGAACCTTATAAAGATGTTGCTAAGAGTGTTCCTGCAAGAAATACTGAAGTTTATACTGCTAATCATGTCTTAACCAAACCTTACATTGAGAAAATTCCTTTCCCAGTTAAGATGAAGGAACATTCTATGATAGCTAGTATGGTTAATGAAAGTATGAATAAAGCTGTTGAACCTGATAAACAAATGGTTGATGAACCTATAATAGCAAATGTGAAAAACTTTGTTACTAAATATGAAAAAGAGGGACACCCTATCCTTTGTAAGGATACCTCTAGTATTGTTCACAAAGTAGTGTTATGAGAGCTAGTATTCCCGTGTTTTCTGTTAGAATAAGTGATCATTGCTATGATGGTCCTTGTGATAGCTATATTGTTAAGTTTATGCATGATACTGAAAGCTACTATGATAGAGGGAAAAGTGTTCTTATGTATCTCAATAATATCAAGTTTCCTCGTTTTATGCTAAAAGTTTTTATGTTGCACTTGTTTTGCCCTCTTATGCAAGTTGCTTCTGGTTTTAAAAACTTGTTTGTTTACAAAATTCCCTTGCATAGGAAGTGGGTTAGAATTAAACGTGTGTATTTTTTGCTTCTTAATGCTCTCTTTCACCTCAATTCATATTCCTGAGTGAGCATCTTCACAATTATCATGCCCATCTTAATGGCTATAAAGAAAGAGCTTTATGGGAGACAACCCAATTTGTTTTTGCTTTTAGTTTGTTTTTGTTTCTTTGAGTCTTGAAAGTTATTACTTCGGTAATAACCGCTTCTTATCCGTTTTGTTTGGTTTTTGTGTCAAGATCAACCTCTAATGAGAGAGAAGTAATATTTGGGGAAGTTGCTGTCCCGAAATAGATTTTTTGTGCTTCACCGTAAAAATTCGTGAGAGATATCTGTCTGTCCGATTGAGTTGTACTTTTTTGTGCTTCTGCCTAGGTTGTAATTTAACTTTCGTTAATTTTGCACTTTTTGATTTGAGCAACAGAAGATTTTCGAAAAAAATGATCTTTACCTGCTGGTCTGTTTTGACAGATTTTGCCACTCTTGCATTTGCTTCTTTATTCGATTTCCTTTTTGAATTCTTTTTGGGTTTTCGGAAGGAGTTGCTTTAGTAGCTTTTGTTTTGATGGTTTTCAGTTGAAGTTGGACTCAAAAGGTTTTATCACTTCACTTATACTAATGTTGCTAATGAGAACTGTGTGAAGTTTTGTGTGAAAGAAATTTCCAGGAAGTGGAGATAATGGTGTAATAAGGAAAATAAGGGTTTTATGACTCATGTAATAAGTGTATGAAGATGAATATATCGATGATATTCAAGTGGTGACTCCGAAAGAATCTACTAGATACCAAATTCAGACACCTGCAGAGTCTGTTTTCAAATAGGTAACAGTTCTGGTAAGAAAAGTTCCGCGAAAACACTATCCAACTATATTTTTGCCGTTTTTAGTCAATAAGGAGAGCTACGAAGTGAAAAGGGACAGAAACGGAGCGAGGGTGGCTCACACCACCCTGTGGCACGGGCCCACCCCTAGCCGCGCCACCAGGTGGTGAGTCCACCCCGGACTCTGCCTCCAACCCGTTTTCACCCAGTACCTTCCTTTTGTTATGAAACTTTGTAATATATAATCCCCCGGATCTTCCGAGGTTCGTATATCGTGTTTTCGTTTCGATCTGTTTCTGCCAAGACATACTCTTTGAAGGCTTAGAAGCACAATGGTTTCCGCCAAGGATAAAGGGAAGGAGTCCATGGAGGAAGACCTCCAAGACCCCGGGAAGGAGAAGGAGGTAAAGAGTGAAGGTGAAGAGGAGCAAGGCCAACATCTGCACACCGGCACTACCATTGCAAGCATTGGAGTGGTGGCAAATCCAGCCATTGGAGGGAAGCCTCCTCATCACCGTTCAGATCCCTGGTCACTTTCTCCACGGACCAAGAATCCTTTCCATACCCTTATCCATGAGCATCAATATCAGAATATGCCCAAAGGGAAATTACCCTCCAATTGGGATTTGCCTCGTTCTAGCCATGCAGGAAAAGAAGACTTCAAGGAGGAAGAGTGGGGAAAGAATAACAAGTGTTGGAATTCTCAACACGACATGATCATGAGCCGCATTGAGCAAAACTCATAGCTGATTCGTAATCTCACTTTCGAGATTGAGGACTTGGGGAAACTGATTAGTGAGATCATCGAGAGGATACCACCACCACCAAAGGAGTAATTTGTCATTAGGTTTGGCATCCCCTTGGTTTGTTCCAATCTCGGGGGAGTGCCGCGGTATCACATCACTATCTTCTATCTTTTTACCTTATTAGTAGAGTCATATCATGAATAGAGAAGTTATTATGTAGGATGGTTTTCATTATGGAAGTGTCCCCTCTCTCGTTAGATATGTATCCCTTGGTGTGAGTTGCCGTTATGGAATATCAATGAGAAGTTCTATCATTCACTCTTTTGCATAGCTTATATTAGTTTTCAATTCATGGTTATATGATTGATCTTGTTGTTAGTATTGGTATCACTCTGGGATCATTGAGTTAATTTAGTTGGTTTTGGCAAACCTAGCTCGGTCAGTAGCAACACTATTTTTGAGAGTTGAATGAAAAAGATAAAGGTACTCTAAAGAAAAATTATTTCATCGTCTTTCTTTCTTGATTTGCTCATAAGTCTAGTATTCCCTA
Organism: Avena insularis; assembly: GCA_023614405.1. Classification (NCBI taxonomy): domain Eukaryota; kingdom Viridiplantae; phylum Streptophyta; class Magnoliopsida; order Poales; family Poaceae; genus Avena; species Avena insularis. Next base: position 243,741,462 of record CM042688.1, read on the forward strand.
GTTAAGATCTTTTGTGCTTCCAAGGAAGATTGCATGTTTGTCTTTATCACTTGTATGTTTGTTTGTTTCCTTCAACTCTTATACTTGCTACCCAGCCTTGCTAGCCAAAAACCTGTACTGAGAGGGTATTCTTCTCGTGCATCCACCTCCTTTAAACCAAAACCTTTGCCATTTGTGTCCACCATACCTACCTGTTAGCATTATTGCTATTCCAAGTAAATTCTTGTTTTATCTACCTCCCAAATTAAACTTGTTATGTGAAAATTAGTGATTAAAGCTCTCACGAACTTGATGGCACACTTTACTTTCTTGCATTTAATAAACTTGAACCATTGGGTCCTTCTTTGTTGCGTATATGCTTGCGCTTTATGAGTTGAAGTTAGCCGAACCATGTATCATGGGGACCGCTTTCAACACTTCATTTGGTACTTTGTACCTAGTTGATATCATGTTCTTTTGCTTATGGATCCCGGCGGTGTGAAATAAAAGTGGAACTTGTAAGATCATGGAGTTTATATGTGTGTTAGAGAAACGCCTGGGTCGCTAGCCTAAGCCATGCCTAATCATGGTGGAAACTTGTAGCATAACTATAGTGAGCATTCTATGAAGCATCCTCAATAAAACTATGCAAATAGCAAATAAAAAGATCACTGAGATGCTCACTGTCTGCTTGCCTTGTCATTTTTATTATAGGATAGCTCCTGTGTCATGTGCAAGGGGTACCCCGTTGGCGGTTCTCAATGATACGCATGTATTTACAATGACAAGAGCTTGCTCGTGACTGAAGTTGAGTAGCATGAGGATCACTACTCATAAGTAAGGGGCGTGAGATTTCAACTTATAACTTGTCAATCATATCCTCTTAGTTATGTCACTTTAACCTTAATCACCTAAAGATGCCTATGATAGGGGCAATGAGAGCTGAAAGCTAGTAAGTATCATAATTTTTGGGAGCTCTTTATGAGACTTGCAATCCCTGCTTCCCTCTTTGAAGGGCCTTTCTTTTACTTTGTAGTTGAGTCAGTAAACCTACTCCCTTCTATCTCAGCAAGTATTTTGAGTTGTTGTGTTTCATTCATTCATATGATGATTTATTCACTCATGTTTCTTATGTTCCTTGCTTTGCACATTGCCCTTATCTTGATGTTTACTACTTTGAAAGCTATCATTGAAAAACCAGCTATTTGTGAACTCCAGCAAATTATCAACTATTCTTCAACCAAGAGCTAAGTTTGCCATTACCAATTATGATTCACTTTATGTATCTTTATTGTGTTTCTTTTACTTATTACAAGTTGAGTTATATAATAGTGAGTTGTATTCTATTATGATCTATGTATTTGATGAATGTGATGCTTCTTGTCCGTATTCTTTTATCGACTCTTCACTCCATAAACCTGAGGCCATGTTTATTGAGCTGGCCGTTTGAGGACAAGCGAAGTCTAAGCTTGGGGGAGTTGATACGTCCATTTTGCATCACTATTCTATGTCTTAATTCACTATTATTCATTGATATATTTTGTATTGAGAGGTGATACTTATGTTATTTCATCTGTTTTGCATGGTTGATGACTTTTGGAGCATGGACCGCTCGAGGATTACGATGGAAAAGGTGCTGTTTGGAGGCAAAATTCGCAAAGATCAGAAAATCCGGGAAAATATACGGAAAATCCTATTTTTACAAAAGACTAAGGATGCCATAAGACGGAGTGGAGATGGGCCACAGGGGGCCCACACCACCCTCTAGCGCGAGCAGCCCTAGGCCATGCCTGGAGGTGGTGTGGCCACCCTGGCCCACTCCAGCCTCTCTCCTCTGGCGTATATCATCCTCCCGAAACCCTAAGACTCGGGGAGCGACCACAGAAACATTCTGCCACCCCTGCGGGGCGGAAAACACCGAGAGAGAAAGATCTCTCCGGCAGACAGATTTCTGCCGGGGGAATTCCTTCCCGAAGAGGGGAGATCGTCACCATCAACACCACCATCAAGCTGGACTTCATTGGGATCATCATCATCACCACCACCGTCATCCCCATCAGCACCGTCATCGCCACCTCCATATTGCTGTAACAATTGCGTTGATTCTTGCATTAGTTCATAGGGGAAACTTTCCCGGTGTTGATTACTCTTTGTAGTTGATGCTATTGAGTGAACCATTGAATTATTGTTTATGTTCAGATTGTTATACATCATTATTCCATCTCTGATCATGATCCATATGATGTCTTGTGAGTAGTTCGTTTTGTTCTTGAGAACATGGGAGAAGTCTCGTTGTTAGTAGTGGAGCTGCGTTGAGAAAGATTCAATAGATTGTTATTTCACTTATGGTGTACTTCTTCTAGTAGTGTCATGTGAACGTCGACTACATGACACTTCACCAATATGGGCCTAGGGGAATGCATTGTGTATTTGGCTACTAATCGTAGGGCTTGCCGGAGTGACAGAAACCTGAACCCCCGTTAGGAAACCATTGCACAAGGGACGTAAGGGTCTTAGAGTTTAAATTTGTGGTTAGGTTTCTACCTTAGTTACTTTCTTGTACTTATGGATGTTTGCAAGGGGTATAATCACAAGTATGTATTAGTCTTGGATGGGGTGGTACATTAGCATAGGTTCACTCACACAACACTTAGCAAGCTAAAGAAGATTAATCAACTATATGAAGCGAAAGAACTTGACAGTCTTCCCATGTGTCCTCGAGAAAGTTTGGTCATCTTAAGTAATACAACCGGCTTGTCCTTTGCTTCATAAAGGATTGGGCCACTTGCTGCATTTATTCCTACTGTCTTTTATTTACTCGTACTTTGTTTACTTGCTTTATCGAAAACCCCTAAAAATCCATTTGCTAAGTATTTGTAGAGAATTCCTGATCCATACCACTAGCCAGCACCTTCTGCTCCTCGTTGGGTTCGACACTCTTACTTACCGAAAATACTGCGATACACCCCCTATTGTTGGGGGGATAACCCCGGGTAGGGTCACTCCGGGGTATAAGGGCCGAGTTAGCCGAGGTTCGGCAAGGTTAAAGCGGATGCTGGCCGAGTCACCTCAAGGCAGGCCGGATCACGGAGTAACCCAGACTAGGGGGTCACCTAACATTGTCTCGTCCGACTCAAGGAGTAAGTCGGAAATACTTGTCTAGCTTATATGCAGGAACAGGTGTGATCCGGATCCTCGCTTGGCTTCTAGGAGAAGGAAGGAATCTCTCTGGTCAAAAAAGAAGGTCCGGTGCGTACTGGATGAGCGAATAAAGCAAGGGCAGGACCACCGGACCGTGGCTGACACGGGTGACGACGCTCACGTCGGCTGACGCAGGCGCCGCAGAGGCTACGTCGCTAAAGTAAGTGTGACGCGGGGGAAAAGCACCCCTGTCGGGTTACTACTTTGGGAGGGGGCATATTCTTAGGAATATGCCTCCACGTATGCCCTAGGCCAGGACCGAACCACCTCTATATAAGGGGGGGTTGGAGTTCTGGTAAGGGGGTGGGGTTTTTACTGAGACAGAGCAAGAAGAATTCTAGTTAGTTAAGCACTAGTGGATCTAGGGTTCTTGGGCTAGTTGGTAGGCAAGAGTAAGAGAGTTTCTTCTTCCTCCTCTTGTCAATACAGCTCAAGGATCTCTTGTAATCTTGGAGATTGAGCATCAATACAAAGCTTCTGTGTAGAGAATCACTCTACTATCCCTCCCTAGATTCCCCTAGCGCATATTAGTCCCCACCTTTAGCCTATCCATGGCATCTGCCGTGACACCACCACGACAGTTGGCGCCCACCGTGGGGCTAGCGGCGCTAGCAGGGGTGAAGATCCGGACGGGAAACTTCATCGGCACCAGCGAACGCATTGTCTCCGGGCTCGTTCAGCGCTTTGGAGCGCTAGACTACGTCAGCGACAACGCTGGCTGCTTCGGCACGCGCCCCCTTCCGTGCAATGGCATCTTCGTCAATCTCGGTGCGCACAAGGTCTACGTTGTAGTGGACGTATCTTGCGTTCATCTGCATCACGTCGTCGATGCAGGAGAACCACCCCTCACTGTGGCTCGCGGGGCGCGTATCGCTCGCTCTCCGGACCATGCAGAGGTGATGATGACTGCGCCAGGCGCGGGCATGAGCAAGGATCCAGCGCCAGACCCGGTGCTAACGCCTAAGGCGCCGAGGAAAGCTAGGGGTCCTCCACTAGAGAGGCCTGAGAACGTGTTGAGGGAAGCTATGGATAGCTTGGCAAACCCAGAGGCAGCAGTGGTAGATCCGTCTCAGGCACAGGCCGAGCTAGAGGAGACCCGGCAAAAGATACTGGAGGGTGCAAAGAAAATAGCAGCGGCTTAGCAGTCGTTGAACATGACGCCGGCGCTGTGCAGCGAACAAGGTTGATGCAGTAAGGGTAAAAGGGAAAAATCTCATAAGTAAGATGAACAGAGAAGGTGATGATGGACCAGAAGGGTCGGAAAACTATCTGTCCGTGGGGTTGCCGAAATACAGTACCCCGGCAAAGAACCTCAGAGCAGCAGATGCCGCGGCGTTCGAGCTAGAGGGTCTGACGGGTGAAGCCCGTCAAAGACAGCAAGACCGGGTTAACGAGCTAGTTCGGATCGCGAACAGGCAGAACGAGGAGCTGCTAAGAGGTAACCCAGAGAGAGTTGGAGATTCTAAGATCGTCCATTCGGCGATGGGTAACCCGGAGAAATCTGCTGGAGCCGCATCGTCGCCTCATGGTGGCCCAAGGAGAGAAGAGGTAGTAACCTCGGCCAGACGGAACAAGCAGATCGTTTCGTACGACCCAACGCGTGCGGGAAAAGAAAAAGAGATGCGAAAAAACGACGATTGACGAAGTGTGAGCCGAGGTGAAGCTGGTCGAGGTAACCACGACCAAGACAATGCCGGTCAAGGGAATGCTGCCAGCGGCAATGCCGGACAGCGAAATTCGGCAGGAGCAGGTCAACCGTAGCAGCGGAATGTACCAAGGCAGGAACAAAGTGCCGGCCGTGGTATGCAACAGAGAGGAGCGCAACGAGAGCAAGACCGATACAATGACGGAGACTCGAAGATGATGAATGCTAGATACGCAAGACCGGACTATCATGTGATAGGGTCAAGATTGGGAAGCAGGGATTTGATGCCGGACGACGCCAGGTTAAAGCTGGATCGCCTGTATAGGTCGGAACAGATCGAATGTCAAGGTCCTCCGGGTCCAGCGTGCTTTGGACCCCGGATCATGAAGGAACCGCCAGTACCCAATTTCCAATTACCCAGGGGAACGAAGACGTATGATGGCAGTACAAAGCCGGAGGATTGGCTGATAAACTACGCAACAGCTGTGAAAATTGCAACTGGCAACTTGAGATGGGCTGTACGATATGTACCCCAAATGTTGGAAGGTCCGGCTAGGGTATGGCTGAATAATTTGCCACCCGGAAGCATCAATTGCTGGATAGATTTTGAAGAAATGTTTATCAGCAACTTCTCAAGTACATATCAGAGACCGAATAGACCGCAGACCCTGGCAGTGTGCAAGCAGAGATCTAACGAAATGGACCATGAATTCTTGACCCGGTGGTGTACCGTGAGAAAATCGTGTGAGGGAGTCATAGAGTCACAGGCTATAGCATGGTTCGCACAAGGGTGCAGATATGGCAGCGAGTTGTGGATGAAATTGCAAAGGAAAATGCCAGTCACATTGGCAGAGATGATCCGGATCGCGGATTCTTATGCTTTGGGTGATCCGACTCAACCTAGGATCGCGTCGAACGAGTCAAATGAGGAGTACTATCCGAGGGACGGAGCCGGGTCATCCCGGAGGAACGATTACAGGGGAAAAAGGAGAGACGATAGACCGGACCATCGGTATGGTTCGCAACAAGTTGCAGCCGTGAATCAAGATCAGCCCGGAGCAGGGAGCAACCAACGCCAGAAAACAGGAGGGCAATGGACTCCTCGAAACGATGGCAAGAAAACATGGACTCCGGAGCAGAAGAAGCAATGGCAAGAAAAGAAAGATCATCCGAGGTATACCTATGAGTCAATGTTGGACCAGCCGTGTAAATTTCACACGCCAAATCCGAACAGCCCGGTGGGTCACACAACGAGGCAATGTGAGTGGATGCGCAAGATAGAACAAGGTGGTTCGGGGAATGCTCAGGCACCCCGGAATGATCAACCTCGGCAGGAGTTACCCCGGCAGCAATTGCTTTCCGGAGCAAACACACAACAACTGATGTTGCCTCCCCCTCCGCCGAGGTATGACAACAGTGAGAGAAGGGATGCAGTGCATCAGGTGGAAAACCAGCAACAACGGATCGAGGTACCCGGAAGCGAGGGAAGGAATGAGTCAGGGAACATCACCGAGCTATTGTGTGTTCACAACAGAGAAACAGATAGGAAGAGCTTGCAGCCGACATATGGAGGTTAACGTGGTTATGCTGCGGTGACGAGGTACATGTCTTGGTCGGACCAGAAATTACAGGCGCCAAAGATCATCCCAAGCTTATGCCAAGTCCGGGCTCGTATGCACTAGTGTTAGATCCGACGGTCATTGGACCAAACATTAATGTGAGGTTCTCCAAGGTACTAATCGATAATGGCAGTAGCATTAACATCATGTATGCGGATACGATGCGCAAATTGGGCATCTCGGAGAACATGCTCCAGGCTACAAGAACAACTTTCCATGATATCGTACCAGGCATATCCTGTGAGCCCATAGGCAAAGTCCGGGTCGACGTGCTATTCGGTACGAGGGATAACTGCCGAACTGAGAATCTGGAGTTTGAGTGGTGAACTTGGAGAGCGCGTATCATGCATTACTCGGGAGACCAGCGCTGAGCAAATTCATGGCAAGTTGCCACGTTAGTTATCTGAAGATGAAGTTGCCCGGCCAAATGGAGCAATTACTATCGCTAGGGATTTCCGACGTTCTATTGAGTGCGCCTCAGCCGGGTCTAACCTAGCCGAGTCACTCGTAATTGCCCAAGAGAAAATAAAAATTCAAGAGGTGGCGGCTTTAGCTCAGTCCGCGCAGCAGTATATGCCGGCGTTAAGCAATCCGCATGGAAGCGTTTCATTTCAAGCCGCGAACGACACCAAGAAGATTCCAGTGGATAACCTGTTTCCGGAGCGTACCGTAACAATTGGTGCCGGGTTAACTGACAAATAGGAAAGCGAGCTCGTCAACTTCCTCCGTGAGAATCGGGATATTTTTGCTTGGTCCACACAGGACTTGCAAGGTGTTCCAAGGGAGTTGGCCGAGCACTCTTTGAACGTAAGACCCGGAGCAAGGCCGGTGAAGCAGCCTCTCCGACGCTTCGCCGAGGATAGGAGAAAGGTCATTGGCGACGAGATAGCTCGGTTGCTAGCAGCAGGATTTATCATGGAAGTGCTGTATCCGGATTGGCTCTCTAATCCGGTGCTAGTAGAAAAGAAGAAGGATGATCCGAACGTGGCAGTGGTTTGGCGTATGTGTATCGATTACACGAACCTGAACAAGGCGTGTCCAAAAGATCCATTTCCACTGCCGAGGATATATCAGGTCATCGACTCTACCGCGGGATGTGAACTGTTGTCATTTATTGACGCTTATTCTGGTTATCACCAGATACCTCTGAACCCGGATGATCAAATAAAAACTGCCTTTATTACCCCGTACGGGGCTTATTGCTATCGCACTATGTCGTTCGGTTTACAAAACGCAGGAGCAACGTACCAAAGATGTATGCAAAAATGTTTGCACGATCAAATAGGTCAAAATGTACAAGTCTACGTGGATGATGTGGTTATTAAGACCAAGGAAAGCGCAACGCTCCTTGACGACATAAGGCAAACATTCGCGAACTTGAGGAGATTCCGGATGAAGCTTAACCCGGAGAAATGTACCTTCGGTGTCCCGGTTAGGAAATTACTCGGATTTCTCGTCTCCAGCCGAGGTATCGAGGTTAATCCAACTAATATCCGAGCCATCGAACGAATGGAGCTGCCAAAGTGTCTCAACGACGTCCAGAAGTTCACTGGATGCCTGGCGTCATTGAGTCGGTTTGTATGTCGGTTAGGGGAAAAGGCACTGCCTCTCTACCAACTCATGAAAAAATCAGATAAATTCATTTGGACGCCGCAGGCCGATGAAGCTTTTGCCCACTTGAAAAAGATGTTGGCCACTGCACCAGTGTTAGCTTCTCCACTATCGAAGGAGCCAATATTGCTCTACATAGCCGCAACTAACCGAGTTGTAAGTGCAGTAATTGTAGTGGAGCGAGATGAAGAGGGTAAGTCGGTGCAGAGGCTAGTGTATTACTTAAGCGAGGTATTGTCTGCCTCAAAACAGAACTACCCCCATTTTCAAAAGGTGGCATACGGAGTTTATATGGCGGCAAAGAAGTTAAACCACTACTTTGAGGAGCATCCCATCAAAGTGATATGCGAAGCCCCCATATCCGAGATAATGGGTAACAAAGATGCGAATGGTAGAATTGCGAAATGGGCAATTGAGCTAGCACCTTACGCACCCCAGTATGATAGGAGAGAAGCGATCAAGTCCCAGGCTGTGGCGGACTTTTTCGTGGATTGGGCCGAGGTACAATACGAACTGCCGCCACCAAATCCGAACTATTGGAGGATGCACTTTGACGGATCGAAAACCAAAAACGGGTTAGGTGCCGGGGTTGTCCTTACCTCGCCAAAGAAGGATCAGCTCAAGTACGTATTGCAGATCCATTTCGCGGGATCGAACAATGTCGCTGAGTACGAGGCTCTTGTGCATGGTCTCAAAGTGGCGAAAGAGATTGGCATACGTCATAATATGCTTTGGCGACTCGGATCTAGTAATACAGCAGGTGTCCGGAGTGTGGGACGCCCTAGATCCAAACATGGCGCTATACAGATTTCATGTGCAGAAAATCTCGGGTTACTTTGAGGGATGCGAATTTCACCATGTACCTCGCGTGGAAAACGAAGCTGCCGACATGCTGTCAATGCTCGGATCGACCCGACAGGCAATTCCACCGGGTGTAGCATTGGAGCACCTCAGAAAACCATCTATCAGGCCATCCCCAGGAACCGATTCAATCTATGTCCCGGAAAACGCGGAATCCGGAGTTGAGCCCATGGACATTGACATGGGAGGTAGCACGCCGAACCCGGGGACTACCTCGCTCGACCCGGGGACTGTTCAGCGTGATCCGGCTGAAGTTATGCTGGTGGATCGGATGGAAATTGATGAGGAGATGTTCCCTGCGCGAGTAATACCAGCATGGGCACTGCCTATATACCGGTTCTTGAAAGATGGAACGTTACCCACTGAGGAAGTGCTAGCCAGGCAAACTCAAAGGAGAGCCAAAGCTTACACAATCATCAATTCCGAGCTGTACAAACGGAGTGTAACCAATGTCCTCCAGTGGTGTGTTGACCCGGAAGAAGGACTTGACATCCTCCGAGATATACACCAAGGAGAATGCGGGCATCATGCCTCATCCGGGCCTTAGTGGCAAAGGCATTCCGGCATGGATTTTACTGGCCAAGTGCCTTGGAGCAAGCAGAAGATCTGGTGAGAAAATGCAATGGTTGTCAGAGGTACGCCACCAAGACACATATGCCTATGTCGGAACTCAAAACCATACCAATTACATGGTCATTTGCTGTGTGGTGCTTAGATATGGTTGGCCCGTTCAAACCAGCAAGAGGAAACATGACGCACATTCTGGTCATGGTGGACAAGTTTACAAAATGGATCGAAGTGAAGCCTATAAGAAAATGTGATGGAGCTACGGCCGTGACATTTCTCAAAGACATCATCTTGAGATACGGTTATCCGCACAGCATTATAACTGATAACGGCACAAATTTTGCTGAAGGAGCATTTGCACGATTCTGCCGAGATAAGAAAATCCGACTCGACGTTGCCTCGGTAGCCCACCCCGCATCGAACGGACAAGTGGAAAGATCCAACGGATTAGTATTATCCGGGATAAAACCCCGGCTCATTGAGCCGCTGCAAAGGTCAGAGGGGTGCTGGATAGAAGAACTACCAGCGGTATTGTGGAGTTTAAGAACAACTCCGAATCGATCAACAGGCTACACGCCGTTCTTTCTAGTATATGGGGCAGAAGCTGTATTACCAGCCAACATAGAGCATGATTCGCCTAGGGTCACCCAATACACAGAAGCCAAAGTGCAAGAAGCCCGACAAAATGATGTTGATCTGCTGGAAGAAGCGAGAGAACTGGCACTGTCCAGATCCGCCATATATCAGCAAAATCTCCGATGCTATCATAGCCAGAAAGTGTGCCCCCGAGTCTTCCTGGAAGGTGATCTGGTGCTCCGGTTGGTACAGCGTACCACTGGCATGCATAAATTATCCCCCCCATGGGAAGGACCATTTATTGTGAGCAAAGCATTGCACAATGACTCTTACTATCTTATAGATGCAAAGCGACAGGAAAATAGCAAGGCGGACAGGTCCGGAGAGGAATCCAAGCGACCGTGGAATGTAGCACTACTTCGTCCCTTCTACACTTAGCTAAGAAGTGTACGTATCCGAGTCTTCTCATATGTCGGTATGTATGTCGGCAATGAGCTTATCAATGAAATAGTGGAGCCTCGAGCAGTAACTCGGGGACTGCCTTAATAAATGATTGTTGTTACTTTTTATGCATTAGCTGGAATGACTCGTTTCGCTTAACCCGGATTAGTAATGTGTGAGCACCAAAAACCCAACCCTTCGACTTGCTGCTGTCCAACAAGAATTGGCTTCATGGCAAGCAAGGGAACAAGTTTGGAATTGCGTAGCACATGAAAAACTACTAAGGAAAGGATCCTATTCCAGCTAACGTTTGTTTTTTCGGACTAACCCCATATTTACTTTCAAGCTATTATGTTGAATTATTTTGACCAAGCCTCAAAGTTTCTCAGTATTGTTAAAATGATTCTTGAGGCTCGGATTCGTAAGTCATAAAACCGAATCAAGGTAGACACGGATCGAGCCGGAGAGTTGGACGAACAAGAAAATGAAACTCGGGGACTACGCCCAAGTTAATCCGGCATACAAGCATAGTAGCAAAATATCATGTATTCAGCATACAATTCCACCCGGCATACCGGGGATCTGATAAATTTTCAAGTTTTTTCAACTAAGGAGCGGCAGGAGGAGGAAGTTCGGCGTCATCATCACTATCTTCAATATCTGAAGCAGCATCTTCTCCATCATCGCCCGACCCATCCTCCACGTTCTCCATCTGCTCCTCCTCGCCGGATTCTAGAAAGCTTGGCCCCTCAACCCAGTCATGGACTGGAGAATATTCGACGAGGCTATAGGCGCAAGCCTGGCGCCGAGCTACCCACTCCGGATCATCGGTCCATTTGGATCCGGTGCGCCGATGGGTGAGGAGGCTCAGATTGATCTTCTCGTACCATGAAAGGATATGATGGAGAAGGGTATCTGCTGCGGCACGCCCAGCGGATTCTCTCCAGAGGTCAAGCTGCGTCTCAACCTCCATCAGTTTTTTGGCAAGGAGCGTGATCCTTTCCGGAGCGCTCTCGCTTGGCTAGAATATGTTGTAGATCCGGACCGCAACATTGAGGAGATCTTTCCCATAGTTCTTAATAGTTTCCACCCGAGATGACACGCTGACCAACAAGTCCTCCATGTCTAAGGGGATGCTCTCACCATCAGGAGCGATGGGAGTACCCCTCTCTTGGCGGAATCTGGCAACGGCAGCACTAGCGATGGCAGTAACCTCCAGAAAATGATCTGAAAACAAGGAAAGGGAAGATGCTGAGGCAAAGGCATATGAGCTAACCCGGAAAAACTATGTCGGATAAGGGGAAGAAACTTACGTGAGATATGGCGATGGATCCGGGTCAACTCCTTGATACAACTGTCGCATCTCTGGCAAAGTTGTTCAAGCTCAGCAAGCGCCGACCCAAGCTGGACCTCGGATTCCTTGAGCAGGTCCTGGTCCTTGGAGATCTGGAGGGTAAAGCGCTCACGCTCTTCGGTGAAGTCCTGGCCAACTTTTTGGAGCTCGGTTTTGTGTTGGGCCTTCATCTTCTCCATCTCGGCCTTGAGTTTGGCTATTTCGTCGTCCTTGGTCCGGAGGAGGGTGAGCTCATCGTTCTTCTTCTTCAGCTCGGCTTGATGCTGTCCTGCTTGTTCGAGAAAATGCAGCATCATATCAGGCACAGGCACACTATCCTCAAGCGATGCTAAAATAGTGTGTTGACCCGGCAAAGCCGAGGAGTGAATGTTTGCGGAGCCAAGGAGAAGAAAGAATGGAAAACACAACGACGTTGGCCTAAAGAGGACATACCTCGGATTTCCTCCAAGTTCTTCCGCATAATCTTGTTTTTAGCCTCCACCCCAGCTGCAAAAAACCGAATAAGGAGGTTAGTCCGGCAGAAACAAACGAAACAGAGAGGTGTTAAGAGAGGAAATTACCCCTCTTTTCATGGTCCGCGCCAAGTGCAACATGTTTTGTGCGCAAGATCTTGTGGGTATCAAGCAGGCGCTGAAACTCGGCGCTCCGACGATTGGTGGTTACCTGACAAAGGTACAGGCGTGTAAAATTAGTTCGGTGCATATTCGAAGTGTACAAGATCCGGGCCAAGCGGAACTTAACCCGGCTCTAGGTGTGTGCATATTCAAAGTGTACAAGATCCGGGCCAAGCGGAACTTAACCCGGCTCTAGGTGTGTGCATATTTGAAGTGTACAAGATCCGGGCCAAGCGGAACTTAACCCGGCTCTAGGTGTGTGCATATTCGAAGTATACGAGATCCGGGCCAAGCGGAACTTAACCCGGCTCTAGGTGTGTGCATATTTGAAGTTTACATGCAGCTACGTTGATCTTCTAAGGAGCATCCGGCCGAGTAACAAGTTACTCCGCCGGAGGCTCGGGGACTAATGGTTATTATCTACAGCATGTAAAGAAGAAACGACGTACCTCCATCATACGCCCAGCAAGGTTAATGGCCTTGGCGGCGGTATTCATCTGAGCGGAAAATTCAGCTGGGCCGAACTTTTCTGGGAGATCGTCGTTGTAGACGAACTCCGCCTTATTCCAGTTCATGACAAACTCGATGAGGCTCGGAGGGTACCGTTCGCCAGTGGGCATGTGAGGTGCCACCAAGCCCTTTGCGTGAGCTTCTTTCCTTTCAATCAGGGCAAGAGCTGGGCTAGTGTGAAGAACCATCTGCTGCGAATCGGCTGGCTCGGCAGGAGGATCCGTCGCTGCTGGTGACTTCTTTGGAAGCATTGACGACAAGGTTCGCTGCCCGGCCTCGACGGAGGTGGACTTGCCTTTGGCTTGCTGGGAGGATGTGACCACAGTGGATTTGCCCTTGGAAGCCGCTGGAGTGGTTCCTCGCCGAGCTTGGGATGACTCGGACGAGGCAGACGAACTTGGCACGGGAGCTTTGGTGGCTGGTGCTGGAGCTGCTGTTGGTTTCTTCGGAGCCGGGACAGGCGCTGGTTCGGTGGCTGGTGCTGGAGCTGCTGCTGGTGCTGGAGTTGCGGTAGACTTGGTGGTTGCTGGTTGCGGCAATGCCGAAGTAACGGACGCCATTGCCTTGGCCGATTCGACCCCTCCCGATCCGAGGTCACGTTCTTCTGAAGGAGGTACTGCGGAACCCGAAGCGGCCACAGAGCCCTCCGGAATAGGGCTCAGCGGGCGTGACTCGTCGTCACGAGGAGGGGAAGGACTGGACCGAAGAGGAGAGGAGATGCTCGATCCGCTCTGAGGGACCTCCACAGGAGCCCTGCAAAAGAAAATAATGTCAGGAGTGAAATTACCCCGATGCAGGGAGAAGTGTGTTGCGCAGTGAAAAATGACTTACGCGTCCGAGGTCTCGGCCTCCTTGGGTTTCCGGGACCTCCGTGCCGGGGCTTTGCCTGCACGTTTGGAGGCAGTCTTGTCTCCGGCCTTCTTTTGCCTTTTGGTAGGATGAGAAGGTTCGGAAGAAGAACTTGACGCGGATCCGCGCTTCTTCTTCGATGCCACCAGAACAGGCTCGCCCGTGGCAAGTGGAGAATCCTCGTGGATGTGCCCACCGGGGTTAGCTGATGCCGGGAAGGCAAAATAAAGAGGGACAACCTCAACGGGTTCAATCACGTCGATATCTGAGTCATCCTCATTGTCGGGCCAATCTCTAAGAGAAGAGAATTTACCGCTGGGTCGTTTGGTGGCCTCGGTTGTGGGGAGAAACATCTCCAGGTCCGGCTCCTCCTCATCCGGGATTTCTCGGTCCGGGGCCCACTTAAGGGTCGGATCAGTACCATCCTCGAGGGTTTGCTGAAGAAACAGCTGAGAAAAAAGCACAAGGAGCAGAGTCAAAAATACGATAAGAACCGACACGTAATTGATTCGAAATAAGTTTACTCCATGAAGCTTACCGCGGGAGGGAGCCTGTCGCGGCAGTAATGCTCGATTCCCCACGTCCATTCGGCAGAAAATCCTTATGGATGGTGAAAAGAGCCTTGACCTGGCGGAAGATCCCGTATTGCTCAACTCGAACGAGGAGGTTCGGTTGGGGTCGCGACTGAAGCTCATATGGCACAACTTGTGAGTGCGCCGCTGGAGGGGAGAGATTCGGTTGCGCACGAATGTGATCATGGCATCCTCGTTGCGCAACCCGAGCTTCTTCAGCTCCGCAAACCTTTTGTTGACTTGGTTGGCCAGAGCTGTAGGTTTTTTGGCGACCTCCTCCCAGAAATTTGTGTCCGGGGGACCCGGAGCGTAGGGCAGCAGCCGGATCAAGTCTTCGGTGCCTTCGTTCCGGACGTAGAACAAGGTCCGGGCCCATCCTTTGCAGGAGTCAATCCCGGTGACCCGGGGAAAGATTGAATACCTCCGGGGCGAGATCGAGGCAGCTCCGAACTGAGTGAGCTGCTTGTCCTCCGACTCGACGTGGATGTTGGGGGCGACGTTGCGACGGAGGACGAAGAACCGGATCCACAGCTCCTTCATGGGCCATAGTCCGGTGTAGCCCTCGATCGAAGAGACAAAAGTGGATAGAGAGGTGATGGAGATGATGTGGTTGCAGGTGATAGGTCCGGACCCAGTGCCGGAAGAAATCACTCACCGGAAGACCAAATCCCCGTTGGAAATGGGATAGGAATACAACGAACTCACCCGGATTGGGTGAGGGGGCCAATTCCAAGGAGGGGACACGAGCGGCAACGCCGGCGGGAATACGCCAGGTCCGGTAGAGCCAGTCGATGTCGTCCTGGCAGACCCACGAACCGGCCCACGCGCCGCGGTCCGCCGCGCCGGCATCCTCCTCCATCTCCTGCTCGACGACGATGAGCTCCTCCTCCGTCATCTCGATTCCGCTGTCATTGCTGGAGCTGGCGGCGGCGGGGCTCTGCGGTCTAGATTGACGAGGACCCGTGGCTAAGCAGTGGTGGAGCGGTGGCTGCGGTGCGGAGGCATGGAGAAGGTGCGGCGGCGGCGCTGCTGCAACGGGCATTGGCGGCGGCACGGTCGCGAGGAAGAAGAAGAGGCGCGGGCGAGGGGGCGAGGAGATAGAAAAGTGCTAAGGGGCGCGCCCCTCCCCTATTTAACTGCCCCCAGTAATCAACAAGTGGGATCGCGATGCGCTGCAGAGCCACACGCTGTGGCCGTGTATCACCGGCATTAACCAATCAGAGAGAAGCCACAGTGGAGGCCATAGAGTAAATATGATCCCATGACACGACGTGCAGTTGCGGTAAACGAGGAGACAGGCGTGACGTAACCAACACACAATAATCACTAATAGTTACTGCGCAGTTACAGTGCAGGCCCTTAAAATAAGGTAACGCAATGATTAACCCTTACGCGGGTTGGCGTATGAGAGAAGGAAGCAAGGTCCGGATCCGAGCCTCCATGGTAACCCGGCCAACAAGTGAAAACTTGAAATGTGCAGAGGGAAAATAAACCATAGGATCCGAGATACAATGGAAACCCGGCCGGCAAGTGAAAACTTGGAACGTGCGAAGGGAACGCAAATCCATATAATCCGAGACAAGAAGTTAACCCGGAACTAAACGTCCGAGGCTTAAAAATGAATGAACCTGATGTGGCCTTAGCGACCAAGGCCGCTAAGGCCGCACCAGCTTCGGGGACTAATGTTAGGGGGATAACCCCGGGTAGGGTCACTCAGGGGTATAAGGGCCGAGTTAGCCGAGGTTCGGCAAGGTCAAAGCGGATGCTGGCCGAGTCACCTCAAGGCAGGCCGGATCACGGAGTAACCCAGACTAGGGGGTCGCCTAACATTGTCTCGTCCGACTCAAGCAGTAAGTCGGAAATACTTGTCTAGCTTATATGCAGGAACAAGTGTGATCCGGATCCTCGCTTGGCTTCTAGGAGAAGGAAGGAATCTCTCTGGTCAAAAAAGAAGGTCCGGTGCGTACTGGATGAGCGAATAAAGCAAGGGCAGGACCACCGGATCATGGCCGACAAGGGTGACGACGCTCACGTCGGTGACGTGGCGCCGTGATAGGCTACGTCGCTAAAGCAAGTGTGACGCAGGGGAAAAGCACCCCTGTCGGGTTACTACTTTGGGAGGGGGCATATTCTTAGGAATATGCCTCCACGTATGCCCTAGGCCAGGACCGAACCACCTCTATATAAGGGGGTGTTGGGGTTCTGGTAAGGGGGTGGGGTTTTTACTAAGACAGAGCAAGAAGAATTCTAGTTAGTTAAGCACTAGTCGATCTAGGGTTCTTGGGCCAGTTGGTAGGCAAGAGTAAGAGAGTTTCTTCTTCCTCCTCTTGTCAATACAGCTCGAGGAGCTCTTGTAATCTTGGAGATTGAGCATCAATACAAAGCTTCTGTGTAGAGAATCACTCTACTATCCCTCCCTGGATTCCCCTAGCGCATATTAGTCCCCACCTTTAGCCTATCCATGGCATCTGCCGTGACACCACCACGACACCTATACTTGTGGGTCATCAGTGTTCTGTTCACAAACCACATATGGATCCACCAGTGTCATTGCATGTGTGTTCTTATCCTAAACCAGCACAAGAGTGAATGCATGTGAGTTCTTTTCACAAACCACATATGGGTCCACCAGAGTCATCGCATGTCTGTTCTTTTAATAAAACACATGGATCCACTAGAGTCATTGCATGTGAGTTCTTTTCACAAACCACATATGGATCCACCAGAGTCATCGCATGTCTGTTCTTTTAATAAAACACATGGATCCACTAGAGTCATTGCATGTGTGTTCTTTTCAGGAACCACATATGTATCCACTAGAGTCATTGCATGTGTGTTCTTATCCTAAACCAGCAGTAGAGTCATTGCATGTGTGTTCTTTTCATAAACCACATATGGATTCACCAGAGTCATTGCATGTGTGTTCTTTTCACAAACCATATATGGATCCACTAGAGTCATTGCATGTGTGTTCTTTTCATGGACCACAGGTGGATCCACTAGAGTCATTGCATGTGTGTTCTTATCCTAAACCAGCACTAGGGTCATTGCATGTGTGATCTTATACTAAACCAACACTAGAGTCATTGCATGTGTGTTCTTTTCATAAAGCACATGGATCCACCAGAGTCATTGCATGTGTGTTATTTCCAGGAACCACATAGATCAACTAGTTTCATTGCATGTTTGTTCTTTTCATGAGCCACATGGATCCACCACTGTCATTGCATGTGTGTTCTTTTAACAAAGCACATACGGATCCACCAGAGTCATTGCATGTGTGTTATTTTCATGAACCACATGGATCCACCAGTGTCATTGCATGTGTGTTCTTTTCATGAACCACAGCTAGAGTCATTTCATGTGTGTTCTGTTCACAAACCACATATGGATCCACCAGTGTCATTGCATGTGTGTTCTTATCCTAAACCATAACTAGAGTGAATGCATGTGTGTTATTTTCATAAACCACATATGGATCCACCACTTTCATTGCATGTGTGTTCTTTTCACAAACCACATGGATCCACCACTATCATTGCATGTGAGTTCTTTTCACAAACCACATATGGATCCACCAGAGTTATTGCATGTCTGTTCTTTTAATAAAACACATGGATCCATTAGAGTCATTGCATGTGTGTTCTTTTTAGGAACCACATATGTATCCACTAGAGTCATGGCATGTGTGTTCTTATCCTAAACCAACAGTAGAGTCATTGCATGTGTGTTCTTTTTACAAACCACATATGGATCCACCAGAGTCATTGCATGTGTGTTCTTTGCACAAACCACATATGGATCCACTAGAGTCATTGCATGTGTGTTCTTTTCATGAACCACATATGGATCCACTAGAGTCATTGCATGTGTGTTCTTATCCTAAACCAAACTAGGGTCATTGCATGTGTGATCTTATACTAAACCAGCACTAGAGTCATTGCATGTGTTTTCTTATTCTAAACCAGCACTAGAGTCATTGCATGTGTGTTCTTTTCATAAAGCACATGGATCCACCAGAGTCATTGCATGTGTGTTATTTCCATGAACCACATAGATCAACTAGTGTCATTGCATGTGTGTTCTTTTCATGAACCAAATGGATCCACCACTGTCATTGCATGTGTGTTCTCTTAACAAAGCACATACGGATCCACTAGAGTCATTGCCTGTGTTATTTTCATGAACCACTTGGATCCACCAGTGTCATTGCATGTGTGTTCTTTTCATGAACCACAGCTAGAGTCATTGGATGTGTGTTCTGTTCACAAATCACATATGGATTCACCAGTGTCATTGCATATGTGTTCTTATCCTAAACCAGCACTAGAGTCATTGCATGTGTGTTATTTCCATAAACCACATATGGATCCACCACTTTCATTGCATGTGTGTTCTTTTCACAAACCACATGGATCCACCACTATCATTGCATCTGAGTTATTTTCACAAACCACATATGGATCCACCAAAGTCATTACATGTCTGTTCTTTTAATAAAACACATGGATCCACTAGAGTCATTGCATGTGTGTTCTTTTCAGGAACCACATATGTATCCACTAGAGTCATTGCATGTGTGTTCTTATCCTAAACCAGCAGTAGAGTCATTGCATGTGTGTTCTTTTCACAAACCACATATGGATCCACCAGAGTCATTGCATGTGTGTTCTTTTCACAGACCACATATGGATCGACTAGAGTCATTGCATGTGTGTTATTTTCATGGACCACATATGGATCCACTAGAGTCATTGCATGTGTGTTCTTATCCCAAACCAACACTAGGGTCATTTCATGTGTGTCCTTATCCTAAACTAGCACTAGGGTCATTGCATATGTGATCTTATACTAAACCAGCACTAGAGTCATTGCATGTGTGTTCTTTTCATAAAACACATGGATCCACCAGAGTCATTGCATGTGTGTTATTTCCATGAACCTCATAGATCAACTAGTGTCATTGCATGTGTGTTCTTTTCGTGAACAACATGGATCCACCACTGTCATTGCATGTGTGTTCTTTTAGCAAAGCACATACGGATCCACCAGAGTCAT
The DNA here is from genome assembly GCA_023614405.1 of Avena insularis. NCBI lineage: Eukaryota > Viridiplantae > Streptophyta > Magnoliopsida > Poales > Poaceae > Avena > Avena insularis. The sequence continues at coordinate 243,760,919 of CM042688.1, forward strand.
TGCATGTGTGTTATTTTCATGAACCACATGGATCCACCAGTGTCATTGCATGTGTGTTCTTTTCATGAACCACAGCTAGAGTCATTGCATGTGTGTTCTGTTCACAAACTACATATGGACCCACCAGTGTCATTGCATGTGCGTTCTTATCCTAAACCAGCACTAGAGTCATTGCATGTGTGTTATTTTAATAAACCACATATGGGTCCACCACTGTCATTACATGTGTGTTCTTTTCACACACCACATGGATCCACCACTATCATTGCATGTGAGTTCTTTTCACAAACCACATATGGATCCACTAGAGTCATTGCATGTTTGTTCTTTTAATAAAACACATGGATCCACTAGAGTCATTGCATGTGTGTTCTTGTCCTAAACCAACAGTAGAGTCATTGCATGTGTGTTCTTTTCACAAACCACCTATGGATCCACCAGAGTCATTACATGTGTGTTCTTTTCACAAACCACATATGGATCCACTTGAGTCATTGCATGTGTGTTCTTTTCATGGACCACATATAAATCCACTAGAGTCATTGCATGTGTTTGTTATCCCAAACCAGCACTAGGGTCATTGCATATGTGATCTTATACTAAACCAGCACAAGAGTCATTGCATGTGTGTTCTTTTCATAAAGCACATGGATCCACCAGAGTCATTGCATGTGTGTTATTTCCATGAACCACATAGATCAACCAGTGTCATTGCATGTGTGTTCTTTTCATGAACCACATGGATCCACCACTGTCATTGCATGTCTGTTCTTTTAACAAAGCACAGACAGATCCACCAGAGTCATTGCCTGTGTGTTATTTTCATGAACCACATGGATCCACCAGTGTCATTGCTTGTGTGTTCTTTTCATGAACCACATCTAGAGTCATTGCATGTGTGTTCTGTTCACAAACCACATATGGATCCACCAGTGTCATTGCATGTGTGTTCTTATCCTAAACCAGCACTAGAGTCATTGCATGTGTGTTATTTTCATAAACCACATATGGATCCACCAGTGTCATTGCATGTGTGTTCTTTTCACAAACCACATATGGATCCACCAGAGTCATTGCATGTCTGTTCTTATCCTAAACCAGCACTAGACTCATTACATGTGTGTTATTTTCATAAACCACATATGGATCCACCAATATCATTGCATGTGTGTTCTTTTCAAAAACCACATGGATCCACCATTGTCATTGCATGTGTGTTATTTTCACAAACCACATATGGATCCACCAGATTCATTGCATGTGTGTTCTTTTCACAAACCACATATGGATCCACCACTATCATTGCATGTGTGTTCTTTTCATAAACCACTTGGATACACCAGTGTCATTGCATGTGTGTTCTTTTCACAAACCACATATGGATCCACTAGAGTCATTGCATGTGTGTTCTTTTCATGAACCACATATGGATCAACTAGATTCATTCCATGTGTGTTCTTATCCTAAACTAGCACTAGAGACATTGCTTGTGTGTTCGTATTCTTATCCAGCACTAGAGTCATTGGATGTGTGTTCTTTTAACAAAGCACATCCGGATCCACCAGAGTCATTGCCTGTGTGTTACTTTCATGAACCACATGGATCCAACATGTGTCATTGCATGTGTGTTCTTTTCATGAACCACAGCTAGAGTCATTTTATGTGTGTTCTGTTCACAAACCACATATGGATCTACCAGTGTCATTGCATGTGTGTTCTTATCCTAAACCAGCACTAGAGTCATTGCATGTGTGTTATTTTCATAAACCACATATGGATCCACCACTATCATTGCATGTGTGTTCTTTTCACAAACAACATGGATCCACCACTATCATCACATGTGAGTTCTTTTCAGAAACCACATATGGATCCACCAGAGTCATTGCATGTCTGTTCTTTTAATAAAACACATGTATCCACTAGAGTCATTACATGTGTGTTCTTTTCAAAAACCACATATGGATCCACCAGAGTCATTGCATGTGTGTTCTTTTCACAAACCACATATGGATCCACTAAAATCATTGCATGTATGTTCTTTTCATGAACCACATATGGATCCACTAGAGTTATGGCACGTGTGTTCTTATCCTAAACCAGCACTAGAGTCATTGCATGTGTGTTCTTATCCTAAACTAGAACTAGAATCATCGCATGTGTGTTCTTTTCATAAAGCACATGGATACACCAGAGTCATTGCATGTGTCTTATTTTCATGAACCACATGGATCCACTAGAGTCATTGCATGTGTGTTCTGTTCATGAACCACAACTAGAGTCATTGCATGTGTGTTATGTTCACAAACCACATATGGATCCACCAGAGTCATTGGATGTCTGTTCTCTTAATAAAACACATGGATCCACTAGTCATTGCATGTGTGTTCTTTTCAAAAACTACATATGGATCCACCAGAGTCATTGCATGTGTTATCTTTTCAGAAACCACATATGGATCCACTAGAATCACAGCATGTGTGTTCTTTTCATGAACCACATATGGATCCACTAGAGTCATTGCATGTGTGTTCTTATCCTAAACCAGCAGTAGAGTCATTGCATGTGTGTTCTGATCCTAAACTAGAACTAGAGTCATTGCATGTGTGTTCTTTTCATAAAGCACATGGATACACCAGAGTCATTGCATGTGTGTTATTTTCATGAACCACATGGACCACTAGAGTCATTGCATGTGTGTTCTTTTCATGAACCACAACTAGAGTCATTGCATGTGTGTTCTGTTCACAAAACGCATATGGATCCACCAGTGTCATTGCATGTGTGTTCTTATCGTTAACCAGCACTAGATTCATTGCATGTGTGTTATTTTCATAAACCACATATGGATCCACCACTGTCATTGCATGTGTGTTCTTTTCACAAACCACGTGGATCCACCACTATAATTGCATGTGAGTTCATTTCACAAACCACATATGGATCCACCAGAGTCATTGCATGTCTGTTCTTTTAATAAAACACATGGATCCACTAGTGTCATTGCATCTGTGTTCTTTTCAGGAACCACATATGTATCCACTAGAGTCATTGCATGTGTGTTCTTTTCCTAAACCAGCAGTAGAGTCATTGCATGTGTGTTCTTTTCACAAACCACATATGGATCCACCAGAGTCATTGCATGTGTGTTCTTTTCACAAACAACATATGGATCCACTAGAGTCATTGCATTTGTGTTCTTTTCATGGACCACATATGGATCCACTAGAGTCATTGCATGTGTGTTCTTATCATAAACCAGCACTAGGGTCATTGCATGTGTGATCTTATACTAAACCAGCACTAGAATCATTGCATGTGTATTCTTTTCATAAAGCACATGGATCCACGAGAGTCATTGCATGTGTGTTATTTCCATGAACCACATAGATCAACTAGTGTCATTGCATGTGTGTTCTTTTCATGAACCACATGGATCCACCACTGTCATTGCATGTCTGTTCTTTTAACAAAGCACATACAGATCAACCAGAGTCATTGCCCGTGTGTTATTTTCATGAACCACATGGATCCACCAGTGTCATTGCTTGTGCCTTCTTTTCATGAACCACAGCTAGAGTCATTGCATGTGTGTTCTGTTTACAAACCACATATGGATCCACCAGTGTCATTGCATGTGTGTTCTTATCCTAAACCAGCACTAGAGACATTGCATGTGTGTTATTTTCATAAACCACATATGGATCCACCAGTGCAATTGCATGTGTGTTCTTTTCACAAACCACATATGGATCCACCAGAGTCATTGCATGTATGTTCTTATCCTAAACCAGCACTAGACTCATTACATGTGTGTTATTTTCATAAGCCACATATGGATCCACCAATATCATTGCATTTGTGTTCTTTTCAAAAACCACATGGATCCACCATTGTCATTGCATGTGTGTTATTTTCATAAACCACATATGGATCCACCAAATTCATTGGATGTGTGTTCTTTTCACAAACCACATATGGATCCACCACTATCATTGCATGTGTGTTCTTTTCATAAACCACTTGGATACACCACTGTCATTGCATGTGTGTTCTTTTCACAAACCACATATGGATCCACTAGAGTCATTGCATGTGTGTTCTTTTCATGAACTACATATGGATCAACTAGAGTCATTGCATGTGTGTTATTATCCTAAACTAGCACTAGAGTCATTGCATGTGTATTCTTATTCTTATCCAGCACTAGAGTCATTGCATGTGTGTTCTTTTAACAAAGCACATACGGATCCACCAGAGTCATTGCCTTTGTGTTATTTTCATGAACCACATGGATCCACCAGTGTCATTGCATGTGTGTTCTTTTTATGAACCACAGCTAGAGTCATTGTATGTGTGTTCTGTTCACAAACCACATATGGATCCACCAGTGTCATTGCATGTGTGTTCTTATCCTAAACCAGCACTAGAGTCATTGCATGTGTGTTATTTTCATAAACCACATATGGATCCACCACTATCATTGCATGTGTGTTCTTTTCACAAACCACATGGATCCACCACTATCATTGCATGTGAGTTCTTTTCACAAACCACATATGGATCCACCAGAGTCATTGCATGTCTGTTCTTTTAATAAAACACATGTATCCACTAGAGTCATTGCATGTGTGTTCTTTTCAAAAACCGCATATGGATCCACCAGAGTCATTGCATGTATGTTCTTTTCACAAACCACATATGGATCCACTAAAATCATTGCATGTGTGTTCTTTTCATGAACCATATATGGATCCATTAGAGTCATTGCATGTGTGTTCTTATCCTAAACCAGCACTAGAGCCATTGCATGTGTGTTCTTTTCATAAAGCACATGGATACACCAGAGTCATTGCATCTGTGTTCTTTTCATAAAGCATATGGATACACCAGAGTCATTGCTTCTGTGTTATTTTCATGAACCACATGGATCCACTAGAGTCATTGCATGTGTTTTCTTTTCATGAACCATAACACTACAAGGAATCTGTCTATATATGACCCTCTATTTTTGTCACAATAGTCCGTTTATGACGATTCTATGACGATTTTGAGATCGTTGAAAGCTGGGCGTCGCAAATGAACTATAACGATGATTTTAGTGAAATCGTCATAACCGTCTATAACGAAATGGGATCGTCATAACCATTATGACGATCCGATATCGTCATGGGCAAACTGGACTCGCCAAGTCAGATCCTACGTGGCTAAACCTACGTGGCACATAGTCAGCCCGGTCCATTTCTGTCATTTGTATGGGCCAAGCCCAATAATGTGGTCCATCAAATTTTCTGTAAAACTCGGTTCATTACTTGGGCCAAGCCCAACATTTCAGCCTTTTCTACATTCAGGGATTTGTCATTTTTAAGGTCCATTTCTTTTTCATTTTCAACCATTTACTTAAAATTGTACATTTCTCTAGTCTAATGTTGGACGGGCCGTAGCCTTTTTTAAGCCCATCTAGCATTTGATTTATTTTAGACATACAGGCAGAAAATAGACAATATTTCTTAAACATAGCCCAAATAACATTATTTTCCACGAATGATAATGAAAAATAAAATATATATTACATTCAGGACATAGTGCACGTCACCCAAGGATATATAACTGCTACAAATGTACAGTGTGGTATATTACAACAATTGCATCGTTCGAATCAGCCAGATAGATATAAAGCTTCTAAAAATATCACCATCTACACTCTGCTGAGTACTGAATCCCTTTGCTTCTTCCACCTTCAGCCTGTAGCTCTTATAAAAGAGAGGAAATTGGTTATAGCGACAACAAAAGCAACATCTTCAAACAATAACATAGACTATTTGAATACTAGCAGCTATATAAACAATACTTGATTTTATTTTCTGGTGCAATAACAAAAACATGGTTTGAATTAGCAAAAATAGCAAATGAATAACAAAAATGACAAGAACACCAAATATAGGTCCAACATTGTCTCCCATTTTGGTTATCTGTATGTCCAAAATTATAATCAGGCATGAAGTAGGAGGTTATTATTTATTCTATTACAACAATTGATTGCATTTGTACATTTATTCTTTTACAGATGTTGCATGCCTCCTTGATATGTACTAGGACTCTATGAACTGTATTCTAAGTTACAAAAATAGGATTAATACAACCATGACATGAACCTCACAAATAGTATCTAAACACATAATTCACCGGGGGCTGCATATCCTATCATCATTCCAACAAGAAGGGAAGACATGAACACACCAGGGGTAGCATGTAGGACAGAAGTACTCACCTGGATCCCTGGTTGTAGAGGTTGAGGAAGACAGCAAGGCACTCGACGAAAGGCTAGAGGCAGGTGAGCGTAATCTTCTGATGTTTGGTGCCATGGCAGTGATGGCGACCTAAGGTACTGTTGTCCTAGGAGCACAGTGTGGAGCCAAAAGAGTAGAATACTTATTGAAGAGGCATTTGGTAAAATCTGCAGAAAAATAAAGCTAACTCAAAAGGAAGAACTAGAACCACACACCATGAAACATACAAAAAGAGACTTAATAAATAAGCAATTTTTTTAACATTACTAACAGTAATGAGCTAACATCATAAACATCAGAATTTTGTTCTTGGGAGTCCTAGCAAACAAACAAGGGTGCATAAACTAAAGTGAACTATCAAAAAAATTACTATGCAGCCAATATCATGAATAACTACAACTCTTTTTAGTACAATCTGAACAACTATATCTGCAACCTTATGTGCCATAGTAATCTAGTATAATGTACCTGCAGCAGCTCACCCATAGCACAACAAATACTCTCATATGAAATAGTTTGTCCTAGGCATGATACATCCTAGCAGTAGTGAATCAACAATACTAGGTCTATAACAATCCATAAAGGCATCAATGCCTCCAATTTTATTTTATTGTGATGAAAGAGAGCTTTATTATTCAAAAGGAACTAACCATTACTCAATAGGCACAGTAGCAATACCACGTACACAGATAAGAAACACCTAGTGAACTCCACCAAACACAATCATGAACAACCAGACCTGACCCGGGCTTCACGGGCCTCCCTCCAATCACTTGACCGGAAGAAGGAAATTAAGAGCAAATAATCGTAACAGTAGTAGATTTTTCAGGGGATATCCTAAACACTCATGAGCAGTATAATAATCAGTTTCCATAATGTAAATCAAGCTAAAACAGAGAAAAAACTAGATAGTGAAATATACCAGTAAAACAGTTCACCATCTAAGCTTGCTTCAAACTAGTGTCTATTTCAGGGTTTCAAAACACATTTAAAATGTATACTGATTGAAAACACACTACTTCATAAGCCATACATATTTGCACAAGATTCTACCATTCCTACAAAAAGATTGACATGCAGGTTTGATATCAACAGCTCATAGCAGTTCAACTACACTGATACCATCTCAACCATTATCAGTCTGAACACTAAGTAAAGCACAAGTACATTAATAAACCCCGAAACAAAACTAGAATAACGTGCAGCATGAGAAATAACGTGTTGCTCTTCTTGTTGTTGTTTACCTGGACGGCCGTAGAACCAGCTACAGCAGGAGGTTTGTACTGGTGGGCATGCACTCAGGATGCGCCCAAGGGTGAGGACGCTCCCTGGATGCCGGAGGCAGAAGGCCGAGCGACTGGTAGTCAGGAGTGGAGGACTCCATCCTCCACGGGGATGAGGACAACATGCTCCTCCACTGGGACGAAGAGATTGGGGGAGACACTGGCTCCACGGTGTTGCCTTTCCCTCTTTGGTGCCTGCAAGGTGAAACAAGCGAGAGATGGGGTCAGCGCCTGCAAGGTCAAGCGAGCGACAGGCAGAGAAGTGGAGTAGAGGAGGACGCCCGACGAGATCTGGGAAGGAGGAGGAGAGCAAGGGCTAAAGGGAGCCGCGCAGTAGGAGAGGCGGGGCGCTACCTTGGTGAGCAGGTGGGTGAGGTTGCCAAGGGAAGGAGGCGCCAGAGTGGTCGCCACTTCCACAGCGTGCGAGGATTCCATCGACGTCGCCCGCCGTCGCCCGTCGTCGCCCGCACGCCTCGATGCCATCCACGTCATTCGCATCGGTAGAGATTGGCGATGTGCTAGGGGAGGAGAGCGATTGAGGAAGAGGTTGTGGTGCTAGGGGAGCCAGGGGCGAACGGAGATGGTGTTCTCTAGATGGGGGTGGGGGTGGCGGCGGAGAGATGAGGGAGTGGTCTGCGTGGCCTGTCTGTGACTAGGGTTTGTATGGGTCATGGGTCTCCTGTGAGTGGACTGAGGGTTCGTTCTAGACCATCAGATCGAGTGGACGACTAGGATTTGTTTCGGTGGGTGATCCGTGGTAGCCTAATTTCTGCATTTTGATTGGTTGGATAGGACTGTCCATTGGCCTACTTGTTAAAATGATTTCAGGCCAAACGACCAATGTTATGGCTAGAATCGCGGTGTAGTTTGTCATATTGTTCCCATATTGTGCACACATATGTATCATGGGATGGCAAAAAAAGTTCCAGGAGGAAGTTTTCCTTTTTGTCGCACGGAAATACCATTTTCCATTTTCCGAGCGCTAAAAATGGGCCATTTTGTGAAGCAACTACAAAATAAAAGTTTCAAAATGCTACCATCCCATTTTTCAAAAATAATAGGCCACCTTACATGGACAAATGTCCCAACCGGGGTATCTTAAACCTTTAATTACACCCCTGGCGAAAAAGACAAATTCCAGCCGAATCCGTAGGAAGTGGGTCCAATTTGAACTACAGGTATATTATCTGATGCCCGTGATTTTTTGAAAAAATGATTTTTAGACTCATAATATGCTATTTCTTCAGAGATCCAATGCAAGTTTAGCGAGCCTCAGACCCTAGCTAAGAACCTTCATGCCCGCCATTTTGACCATAGTTTGAAACGGACATAAAAAATTCAAAAATGGTCGGATCAATGCAAATCCTTTGCGTGGTGTCTTATTATGTGACGTAGTTTCAATAAAAAATACCAGACTTGGTAAATTGCAAGTATCTCGAAAAAACCTTCTCAAGAATGACCTATCATGTCTGAGGTTTCATGGTTTTTGGGTCAAACGACCTATGTTATGGCTAGAATCACGGCATAGTTTGTGATATTGTTCCCATATTAGGAACACATATGTATTATGGGATGGCGAACAATGTTCCAGGAGGAAGTTTTCCTTTTCGTCGCACGAAAATACCATTTTTCATTTTCTGAGCGCCAAAAACGGGTCGTTTTGTGAAGCAACTACCAAATGAAAGTTTCAAAATGCTACCATCCCATTTTTCAAAAATAATAGGCCATCTTACATGGACAAATGTCCCAACCGGGGTATCTTAAACCTTTCCTTACACCCCTGGCAAAAAAGACAAATTCCTACGGAATCGGTAGGAAGTGGGTCCGATTTGAACTACAGGTACATTATTTGATGCCCGTGATTTTTTGAAAAAATGATTTTTAGACTCATAATATGCTATTTCTTCAGAGATCCAATGCAAGTTTAGTGAGCCTCAGACCCTAGCTAAGAACCTTCATGCACGCCATTTTGACCATAGTTTGAAACGGACATAAAAAAATCAAAAACGGTCGGATCAATGCAAATCCTTCACATGGTGTCTTATTATGTGACGTAGTTTCAATAAAAAATACCAAACTTGGTAAATTGCAAGTATCTCAAAAAAACCTTCTCAAAAATGACCTATCATGTCTGAGGTTTCATGGTTTTTGGGTCAAACGACCTATGTTATGGCTAGAATCACGGCATAGTTTGTGTTATTGTTCCCATATTATTCACACATATGTATTATGGGATGGCGAACAATGTTCCAGGAGGAAGTTTTCCTTTTCGTCGCACGTAAATACCATTTTCCATTTTCCAAACTCCAAAAACAGGCCGTTTTGTGAAGCAACTACCAAATAAAAGTTTCAAAATGCTACTATCCCATTTTTCAAAAAAAATAGGCCACCTTACATGGACAAATGTCCCAACCGGGGTATCTTAAACCTTTCCTTACACCCCTGGCAAAAAAGACAAATTCCTGCCAAATCAGTAGGAAGTGGGTCCGATTTGAACTACAGGTAGATTATCTGATGCCCGTGATTTTTTGAAAAAATGATTTTTAGACTCATAATATGCTATTTCATCAGATATCCAATGCAAGTTTAGTGAGCCTCAGACCCTAGCTAAGAACCTTCATGCCCGCCATTTTGACCATAGTTTGGAACAGACATAAAAAAATCAAAAACGGTCGGATCAATGCAAATCCTTCGCATGGTGTCTTATTATGTGACGTAGTTTCAATAAAAAATACCAGACTTGGTAAATTGCAAGTATCTCGAAAAAACCTTCTCAAAAATGACCTATCATGTTTGAGGTTTCATTGTTTTTGGGTCAAACGACCTATGTTATGGCTAGAATCACGGTATAGTTTGTTATATTGTTCCCATATTATGTACACATATGTATTATGGGATGGCGAACAATGTTCCTGGAGGAAGTTTTCCTTTTCATCGCACAGAAATACCATTTTCCATTTTCCGAGCTCCAAAAACGGGCCGTTTTGTGAAGCAACTACCAAATGAAAGTTTCAAAATGTTACCATCCCATTTTTCAAAAATAATAGGCCACCTTACATGGAAAAATGTCCCAACCGGGGTATCTTAAACCTTTCCTTACACCCCTGGCGAAAAAAGATAAATTTCTGCCGAATCGGTAGGAAGTGGGTCCGATTTAAACTACAGGTACATTATCTGATGCCCGTGATTTTTTGAAAAAATGATTTTTAGACTCATAATATGCTATTTCTTCATAGATCTAATGCAAGTTTAGCGAGCCTCAGAACCTAGCTAAGAACCTTCATGCCCGCCATTTTGACCATAGTTTGAAACGGACATAAAAAAATCAAAAACGGTCGGATCAATGCAAATCATTCGCATGGTGTCTTATTATGTGACTTAGTTTCAATAAAAAATACCAGACTTGGTAAATTGCAAGTATCTTGAAAAAACCTTCTCAAAAATGACCTATCATGTGTGAGGTTTCATAGTTTTTGGTCAAACGACTTATGTTATGGCTAGAATCACGGCATATTTTGTGATATTGTTCCCACATTATGCACACATATGTATTATGGGATGGCGAACAATGTTCCAGGAGGAAGTTTTCCTTTTTGTCGCATAGAAATACCATTTTCCATTTTCCGAGCGCCAAAAATGGGCTGTTTTGTGAAGCAACTACCAAATGAAAGTTTCAAAATGCTACCATCCCATTTTTCAAAAATAATAGCCACCTTACATAGACAAATGTCCCAACCGGGGTATCTTAAACCTTTCCTTACACCCCTGGCAAAAAAGACAAATTCCTGCCGAATCGGTAGGAAGTGGGTTCGATTTGAACTACAGGTACATTATCTGATGCCCGTGATTTTTTGAAAAATGATTTTTAGACTCATAATATGCTGTTTTGTTAGATATCCACTCAGAGTTTTGCAAGATTCAGCCCTACCAACGAACGATCACACTCTCTATTTTGACCGGATTTTGAAATCAACATAACAAAAAAAATTAAAAGTCAACAAAACAATGTAAACATGAGAATTCGCCAACATTGTAGTTTTTATCTCATCTAGATGAACCAAATTGATTTTTGGGTCCTCTCAATCCGAGATTGTATGCAAAATATATGATGAAATTACTCAAAACCTTGTAAAAGTTTGAAAATAATAATAATTTAAAACCTATTAGGACCAAAGTTCCGATAGGCCATGTTTAGCCTCAATAGAAACTCTGTAACAGTCTCTGGGCCGAGGCCCATCCAGTGCTCCATCTGCTATAGGCTATCCGGTGCTTCATCCGCTATGGCCCAGGCCCAACTACGGGAACAAAAATAATAGGAGCGAGCTCAGTTGGATTGACACGAATGATCGGCTGCTGTGGTGGTCATGCACGAGTTGATTCTCTTGATGGTCGCGGGTTCGAATCCCTGACAGTTCCTTTTTTGTGGAAATAATCAACAATGCAAAAAAATCTGCTGAGCCGGTCCAAGATGAGATGCCCCGAATGTCAGTTTGGTGGGGTCCTTCTATCATCTCAGATTTGGGACCCACATGTCAGTTTGGTGTGTTCTATGTGAGGTCAGATTTGGGCCCCACATGTCAATTTGGGTAATCATGTGCCACATAAGCAGATATTGCCACATGGATATGACACGTAGTCAAAAACTGACACATAGACAAGATACTTAGGTGCAACCACTGATGTGGCCCACTAACCATTTCAACCTATCCTAATTTGGAAGCTATGACGATTTTAAAATCGTCGTAGTGAGCTGCAAATAACATCTTAGGCTACATACGCCAGGTTATGATGATTTCAGTTAATGAAACTATGACGTTTCTGAGCAAAATCATCGTAATTTTTTATGGTTTTGAACCTCTCGAATGGCTTACGACCATCTGGTATGAAATCGTCATAACTCTATGACGATTTTGTCCACGATCACTATTAGAAGGTCATAGAATAACACATTCCTTGTAGTGCAACTAGAGTCATTGCATGTGTGTTATTTGCACAAACCACATATGGATCCACCAAATTCGTTGCATGTCTATTCTTATCCTAAACCAGCACTAGAGTCATTGCATGTGTGTTATTTTCATAAACCACATATGGATCCACCACTTTCATTGCATGTGTGTTCTTTTCACAAACCACATGGATCCACCACCGTCATTGCATGTGTGTTCTTTTCACAAACCACATATGGATCCACCAGAGTTATTGCATGTCAGTTCTTTTCATAAAACACATGAATCCAATAGAGTCATTGCATATGTGTTCTTTTCATGAACTACATATGTATCCACTAGAATCTTTGCATTGGTGTTCTTATCCTAAACCAGCACTAGAGTCATCGCATGTGTTCTTTTCACAAACCACATAGGTATCCACCAGAGTAATTGCATGTGTGTTCTTTTCATAAACCACATATGGATCCACTAGAGTCATTGCATGTGTGTTCTTTTCATGAAACACATATGGATCAACTAGAGTCATTGCATGTTTGTTCTTATCCTAAACCAGCACTAGAGTCATTGCATGTGTGTTCTTATTCTAAACCAGCACTAGAGTCATTGCATGTGTGTTCTTTTCACAAAGCATATGTATCCACCTGAGTCATTGCATGCTTGTTATTTCCCTGAACCACAGAGATCAACCAGTGTCATTGCATGTGTGTTGTTTTCATGAACCACATGGATCCACCACTGTCATTGCATGTGTGTTCATTTCACAAACCACATATGGATCCACTAGAGTCATTGCACATGTGTTCTTTTCATTTACCACAGCTAGAGTCATTGAATGTGTGTTCTTTTAACAAACCACATATGTATCCACCAGAGTCATTGCATGTGTGTTCTTTTCACAAAGCACATGGATCCACCAGAGTCATTGCATGTGTGTTATTTCGACAAACCACATAGATCCACCAGTTTCATCACATGTGTGTTCCTTTCATGAACCACATGGATCCACCACTGTCATTGTATCTGTGTTGTTTTCACAAACCATATATGGATCCACTAGAGTTATTGCATGTGTATTCTTTTCATTAACCACATCTAGAGTCATTGAATGTGTGTTCTTTTCACAAACCACATATTGATCAACCAGAGTCATTGCATGTCTGTTCTTTTCATGAACCACATGGATCAACCAGAGTCATTGCATGTGTGTTCTTTTCAAAAACGACATATGGATCGACCAAAGTCATTGCATGTGTGTTCTTTTCACAAACCACATATGGATCCACTAGAGTCATTGCATGTCTGTTCTTTTCATGAACCACACATGGATCCACTTGAGTCATTGCATGTGTATCTTAACCTAAACCAGCACTAGAGTCATTGCATGTGTGTTCTTATCCTAAACAAGTACTAGAGTCATTGCATGTGTGTTCTTTTCATAAAGCACATGGATCCACTAGAGTCATTGCATGTGTGTTATTTTCATGAACCACATGGATCAACTAGAGTCATTGCATATGTGTTCTTTTCATGAACCACAACTAGAGTCTTTGCATGTGTGTTATTTTCAAAAACCACATATGGATGCACCGGTGTCATTGCATGTGTGTTTTATTCATGAACGACTTACGGATCCACCAGAATCATTGAATGTGTGTACTTTTCACAAACCACATATGGATCCACCAGAGTCATTGCATGTCTGTTCTTTTCAGATACCACATATGGATCCACCAGAGTCATTGAATGTGTGTTCTTTTCATGAACCACATATGGATCCACTAGAGTCATTGCATGTGTGTTCTTTTCACAAACCACCTACTGATCCACCAGAGTCATTGCATGTGTGTTCTTTTCACAAACCACATATGGATCCACTAGAGTCATTGCATGTGTGTTCTTTTCACAAACCACATATGGATCCACCAGTCATTGGATGTGTGTTATTTTCATGAACCACATATGGATCCACCAGAGTCATTGCATGTGTGTTCTTTTCATTAACCACAGCTAGAGTCATTGCATGTCTATTCTTTTCATAAAACACATGGATCCTCTAGAGTCATTACACGTGTGTTCTTTTCATGAACCCCATATGGATCCACTAGAGTCATTGTATGTGTGTTCTTTTCATGAACCACATATGGATCCACTAGAGTCATTGCATGTGTGTTCTTATCCTAAACCAGCACTAGAGTCATTGCATGTGTGTTCTTGTCCTAAACCAGCACTAGATTCATGGCATGTTGTAACACCCCGTCCACTCCTGGGCCCGGGGGGTGTCACTCCTGGCAGCTTAATAGGATATCTAGACTGGCCCTACAGACCAACACTAGTCTTTTCTGCGCTCTTTGTCCTCACTCGTGCGCACCCGGTTACCTACTTCCTGGTCGGTCACCCATCCTAGAATTGCTCTAGGCCAAGCACGCTTAACCTTAGAGTTCTTTTCGAATGAGACTCCAGAAAAGAAGTTGCAACTTGTTGATATGGGTATCCTATCAATCCTATTAAGCCATATGCCTAGATCTCACATACACCCACCCTTTAGAAGATCGATGCCCTCATCGATCAAGCACACCCCAGGAACATTCCCTCTTGGCACGCGTCTGTGCGTCCAGTGCCGGCACATGTGCCATGCCATGTCACTCCGGGCCACACGCGCCATGCTCCACATGTCCCGCCACTAACCCGCACACACCCGTGTAATCGCAAGGTTCAGCTCTGATACCATTTGTAACACCTCGTCCACTCATGGGCCCGGGGGGTGTCACTCCTGGCAGCTTAATAGGATATCTAGACTGGCCCCACAGACCAACACTAGTCTTTTCTGCGCACTTTGTCCTCACTCTGCGCACCTGGTTACCCACTTCCCGGCCGGTCACCCATCCTAGAATTGCTCTAGGCCAAGCACGCTTAACCTTAGAGTTTTTTTGAATGAGCTTTCGGAAAAGAAGTTGCAACTTGTTGATATGGGTATCCTATCAATCCTATTAAGCCATGTGCCTGGATCTCACACAAGTGTGTACTTTTCATAAAGCACATGGATCCACCAGAGTCATTGCATGTGTGTTCTTTTCATTAACCATAGCTAGAGTCATTGAATGTGTGTTCTCTTCACAAACCACATATGGATCCACCAGAGTCATTGCATGTCTGTTCGTTTCAGATACCACATATGGATCCACTAGAGTCATTGCATGTCTATTCTTTTCATGAACCACATATGGATCCACGATAGTCATTGCATGTGTGTTCTTTTCACAAACCACATATTGATCCACCAGAGTCATTGCATATGTGTTCTTTTAACAAACCACATATGGATCCACTCGAGCCATTGCATGTGTGTTCTTTTCACAAACCACATATGGATCCACTAGAGTCATTGCATGTGTGTTCTTTTCACAAACCACATATTGATCCACCAGAGTCATTGCATGTGTGTTCTTTTAACAAACCACATATGGATCCAGTCGAGCCATTGCATGTGTGTTCTTTTCACAAACCACATATGGATCCACTAGAGTCATTGCATGTGTGTTCTTTTCATTAACCATAGCTAGAATCATTGCATGTGTGTTCTTTTCCCAAACCACATATGGATCCACCAGAGTCATTGCATGTGTGTTCTATTCATGAACCACATATGGATCCACCAGAGTCATCATGTGTGTTCTTTTCATTAACCACAGCTAGTGTCATTGCATGTTTGTTCTTTTCATAAAACACATGGATCCACTAGAGTCATTGCATGTGTGTTCTTTTCATGAACCACATATGGATCGACTAGAGTCATTGCATGTGTGTTCTTATCCTAAAAAACATGGATCCACCAGTGTCATTGAATGTGTGTTCGTTTCATGAACCACATATGGATCCACCAGAGTCAATGCATGTGTGTTATTTTCATTAACCACATATGGATCCAATAGAGTCATCGCATATGTGTTCTTTTCATGAACCACATATGTATCCACTAGAATCATTGCATTGGTGTTCTTATCCTAAACCAGCACAAGAGTCATTGCATGTGTTCTTTTCGCAAACCACATAGTGATCCACCAGAGTCATTGCATGTGTGTTCTTTTCATAAACCACATATGGATCCACTAGAGTCATTGCATGTGTGTTCTTTTCATGAACCACATATGGATCAACTATAGTCATTGCATGTGTGTTCTTATCCTAAACCAACACTAGAGTCATTGCATGTGTGTTCTTATTCTAAACTAGCACTAGAGTCATTGCATCTGTGTTCTTTTCATAAAGCAGATGTATCCACAAGAGTCATTGCATGCTCGTTATTTCCATGAACCACATAGATCAACCAGTGTCATTGCATGTGTGTTCTTTTCATGAACCACATCGATCCACCACTGTCATTGAATGTGTGTTCATTTCACAAACCACATATGGATCCACTAGAGTCATTGCATGTGTGTTCTTTTCATTAACCACATCTAGATTCATTGAATGTGTGTTCTTTTCACAAACCACATATGGATCCACCAGAGTTATTACATGTGTGTTCTTTTCATAAAGCACATGGATCCACCAGGGTCATTGCATGTGTGTTATTTCGACAAACCACATAGATCCACTAGTGTCATCACATGTGTGTTCCTTTCACGAACCACATGGATCCACCAATGTCATTGTATGTGTGTTGTTTTCACAAACCATATATGGATCCACTAGAGTTATTGCATGTGTGTTCTTTTCATTAATCACATCTAGATTCAATGAATGTGTGTTCTTTTCACAACCACATATTGATCAACCAGAGTCATTGCATGTGTGTTCTTTTCATGAACCACATAGATCAACCAGAGTCATTGCATGTGTGTTCTTATCAAAAACCACATATGGATCCACCAGAGTCATTGCATCTGTGTTCTTTTTACAAACCACATATGGATCCACTAGAGTCATTGCATGTCTGTTCTTTCCATGAACCACACATGGATCCACTAGAGTCATTGCATGTGTATTCTTATCCTATATCAGCACTAGAGTCATTGCATGTGTGTTCTTATCCTAAACCAGCACTAGAGTCATTGCATGTGTGTTCTTTTCATAAAGCACATGGATCCACCAGAGTCATTCCATGCGTGTTATTTTCATGAACCACATGGATCCACTAGAGTCATTGCATGTTTGTTCTTTTCATGAACCACAACTAGAGTCATTGCATGTGTGTTCTTTTCACAAACCACATATGGATCCACCGGTGTCATTGTATGTGTGTTTTATTCATGAACGACTTACGGATCCACTAGAATCATTGAATGTGTGTCCTTTTCACAAACCTCATATGGATCCACCAGAGTCATTGCATGTCTGTTCTTTTCACAAACCACATATGGATCCACCAGAGTCATTGCATGTGTGTTCTTTTCATGAACCACATATGGATCCACTAGAGTCATTGAATGTGTGTTCTTTTTACAAAACACATATGGATACACCAGTGTCATTGCATGTGTGTTCTTTTCATGAACCACAACTAGAGTCATTGCATGTGTGTTCTTTTCACAAACCACATACGGATCCACTAGAGTCATTGCATGTTTGTTCTTTTCACAAACCACATATGGATCCAACAGAGTCATTGCATATGTGTTCTTTTCAAGAACAACATATGGATCCACCAGTGTCATTGCATGTGTGTTCTTTTCGCAAACCACATATGTATACACCATAGTCATTGCATGTGTGTTCTTTTCCCAAACCACATATGGATCCACTAGAGACATTGCATGTGTGTTCTTTTGATGAACCACATATGGATCCACTAGAGTCATTGCATGTGTGTTATTTTCACAAACAAAATATGGATCCACCAGAGTGATTGCATGTGTGTTATTTTCATGAACCACATGGATCCACCAGTGCCATTGCATGTGTGTTCTTTTCATGAAATACAACTAGAGTCGTTGAATGTGTGTTCTTTTCACAAACCACATATGGATCCACCAGAGTCATTGCATGTGTGTTCTTTTCATGAACCACATATGGATCCACCAGAGTCATTTCATGTGTTTTCTTTTCATAAACCACATATGGATCCACCAGAGTCATTGCATGTGTGTTCTTTTCATGAACCACATATGGATCCAGTAGAGTCATTGCATGTGTGCTCTTATCCTAAACCAGCACTAGAGTCATTGCATGTGTGTTGTTATCCTAAACCAACACTAGATTTATTGCATGTGTGTTATATTCATGAACCACATGGATCCACCAGAGTGACTGCATGTGTGTTATATTCATGAACCACATGGATCCACTAGTGTCATTGCATGTGTGTTATTTTCATGAACCACAACTAGAGTCATTGAATGTGTGTTCTTTTCACAAACCACATATGGATCCACCAGAGTCATAGAATGTCTGTTCTTTTCATATACCACATGTATCCACTAGAGTCATTCCATGTGTGTTGTTTTCATTAACCACAGCTAGAGTCATTGAATGTGTGTTCTTTTCACAAACCACATATGGATCCACCAGAGACATTGCATGTCTGTTCTTTTCAGATACCACATATGGACCCACCAGAGTCATTGAATGTGTGTTCTTTTCATGAACCACATATGACCCACTAGAGTCATTGCATGTGTGTTCTTTTCACAAACCACATATGGATCCACCAGTCATTGGATGTGTGTTATTTTCATGAACCACATATGGATCCACCAGAGTCATTGTATGTGTGTTCTTTTCATTAACCATAGCTAGAGTCATTGCATGTCTATTCTTTTCATAAAACACATGGATCATCTAGAGTCATTACACGTGTGTTCTTTTCATGAACCCCATATGGATCCACTAGAGTCATTGCATGTGTGTTCTTTTCATGAACTACATATCGATCCACTAGAGTCATTGCATGTGTGTTCTTATCCTAAATCAGCACTAGAGTCATTGCATGTGTGTTCTTATCCTAAACCAGCATTAGATTCATGGCATGTGTGTTCTTTTCATAAAGCACATGGATCCACAAGAGTCATTGCATGTGTGTTCTTTTCATTAACAACAGCTAGAGTCATTGAATGTGTGTTCTTTTCACAAACCACATATGGATCCACCAGAGTCATTACGTGTCTGTTTGTTTCAGATACCAGATATGGATCCACCAGAGTCATTGCAAGTGTGTTATTTTCATGAACCACATATGGATCCACCAGAGTCATTGCATGTGTGTTCTTTTCACCAACCACATATTGATCCACCAGAGTCATTGCATGTGTGTTCTTTTCACAAACCACATATGGATCCACTAGATCCATTGCATGTGTGTTCTTTTCACAAACCACATATGGATCCACTAGAGTCATTGCATGTGTGTTCTTTTCACAACCCACATATGGATCCACCAGAGTCATTGCATGTGTGTTCTTTTCATGAACCAGATATGGATCCACCAGAGTCATTGCATGTCTGTTCTTTTAATAAAACACATGGATCCACTAGAGTCATTGCATGTGTGTTCTTTTCATGAACCACATATGGATCCACTAGAGTCATTGTATGTGTGTTCTTATCCTAAACAACATGGATCCACTAGTGTCACTGAGTGTGTGTTCTTTTCATGAACCACATATGGATCCACCAGAGTCATTGCATGTGTGTTATTTTCATTAACCACATATGGATCCATGTGGTTTATGAAATGAACACTCATGGTGGTTATTAGATCACGTCTAATGGTGGTCGTTAGATCGCATCTTCTAGAAGGCCCACCCCCTGAAGAACTAGTTGTCTAATCCGATTGTTGTAGACCATTCGATTGGGGCGCGTGGACGAATAAGATGGTTCTTCGTAAGAGCGATGCACTAGTAGGCTGTTCTGTGACATGATTGGTCACGCTTACATTTTCACTTATATTAGTATTATTTCCACTCTCCTATAGCCTACTAGTAATATCATAGAGCTCGTGAGTGAGCACGTCTACTCCATAGCCCCCTCCTCCACCATACGTCACAGTGCATGAACGATGCCACCGGCTTTCGTGCGCCATGCCCGGATGACAGCCGCTGATTCTCGGGTCACTACCTTCATGCTAAGAAATCATTTTACAACCTTTTGAATTTATCTTACATATTCCTGCTATTTTCTGATCTAAAACTGTTGATCTTTTATCCGATTTCTTGACGAACTTCAGATGTGGCAGATACTCTAGCCCAAGAATCTGGAGATCTTTGTGCGGAACTTCATAGCGGCGTTCCCGCTCGTGTGCTCCCAACCAGGATGCTTTCGCCGTTACTGCTACCACGAGCTCCCGTGTTGGGGGATACCCCCGGGTAGGGTCACGCCGGGGTATAAAGGCTGAGTGAGCCGAGGTCACGTCTAGCTTCTAGGAGAAGGAAGGAATCTCACTGGTCAAAAGAAGCCCTAGTACGCACTGCCTGAGCGAAGAAGACAAGGGCAGGACCACCGAGGCATGGCCGACAAGGGTGACGATGCCCATGTTGGCTGACGCAGGCGCCGTAGAGGCTCACGTAGCCTCTGCATGTGTGACGCGAGGGAAAAGTAACCCGGTCGGCTTACTACTTTGGGAGATGGCATATTCTTAGGAATATGCCTCCACGTATGCCCTAAGTGGAGACCTAGACCCCCCCTATATAAGGAGGGCTAGGGCTTCTGTAGAGGGGGTTCCGATTTTTCGAGTTTGGCTAGGGTTTTAAGTGTGATCTGTGAGCGAGAGTAAGAGAGATCCTTCTTCTTCCTCTCGCCAATACAGCTCAGGAGCACTTGTAACCTTGGAGACAAAGCAAATACAAACTTCTGTGTGGAGAATCACTTCACTATCCCTCCCTGGATTCTCCTAGCGTGTATTAGTCCCCACCTTTAGCCTATCCATGGCATCTGTAGTGACACCACCACGATAGTTGGCGCCCACCGTGGGGCTAGCGGCGCTAGCAGGGGTGAAGATCCGGATGGGAAACCTCATCGGCACTGGCAAACTCATCGTCTCCGGGCTCGTTCAGCGCTTTGGAGCGCTGGACTTTGTCAGCGACAACGCTGGCTGCTTCAGCACGTGCCCACTTCCGCGCAACGGCCTCTTTGTCAAGTTGGGTGCGCACAAGGTCTACGTTGCTGTGGACATATCATGCGTTCATCCGCGGCACGTCGTCGAGGCACGGGAGACACCCCTTAGCATGGTTCATGAGGCACGTATCACTCGCTCCCTGGACCATGCTGAAGTGATGATGACTGCGCCCGGTGCAGGCGCAAGCAAGGATCCGGCACCAGATCCGGAGGTAACACCTAAGGCACCGAGGAAAGGTAGAGGACCTCCATTAGAGAGGCCTGAGAATGTACTGAGAGAAGCTATGGATAGCTTGGAAAACCCGGTAGCAGCAGTGATAGATCTGGCTCAGGCATAGGCCGAGCTAGAGGAAACTAGGCAGAAAATTCTAGAGGGAGCAAAAAGATTGTTGCGGCTCAGCAGTCGTTGAACATGACGCTACGTGAGTACGCAAAGGCAAATAAAGTAGATGCTGTAAAAGTGAAGGGGAGAAATCTCATGAGTGAAATGAACAAAGAAGGTGATACTCGGATTGAAGAGTCAGAAAACTGTTTGTCTGTGGGGCTGCCGAAGTACAGTACCCCGGCGAAAAACCTCAGAGCAGCGGATGCAGCTACGTCCGAGCTAGAGGGTCTGACGGGTGAAGCCCGTCAGAGACAGCAAGATCGGGTCAATGAGTTGGTTCGGATCGCGAACAGGCAAAATGAGGAAGTGCTCAGGGCAAACCCGGAGAGAGCTGGGGCCTCCAGGATCGTTCATTCGGTGGTGGGTAACCTGGAGAAATCCGCTGGAGCCGCATCATCTCCTCATGGTGGTCCAAGGAGAGAGGAGGTAGTAACCTCGGCCAGGAGAAACAAGCAGATTGTTCCGTATGACCCGACAAGGGCAGGAAAGGCAAAAGAGGTACAAAGAAACGACGATCGACGGAGCAAAATCCAAGATGAAGCTGGCCGAGGTAACCGTGACCAAGGCAATGCCGGCTGTTAACGGCAATGCCGGATAGTGCAACTCTACAGGACAACCGCAACAGCGGAATATACCAAGGCAAGAGCAGAATGCCGGCCGAGGTATGCAACAGAGAGATGTGCCACAAGAACGAGACCAGTACAACGATGGAGATTCGGAAATGGTAAATGTAGGATACCCAAGGCCGGACTATCATGTGATAGGGTCGAGATTGGAAAGCAGGGATTTGATGCCGGATGATGCCAGGTTGAAACTGGATCGACTATATAGGTCGGAGCAGATTGAAAGTCAAGGTCCTTCGGGTCCTGCGTGTTTTGGACCCCGGATCATGAAAGAGCCACCAGTACCTAACTTCCAGTTACCCAGAGGCACGAAGACATATGACCGCAGCACTAAGCCGGAGGATTGGTTGATAAATTATGCTACGGTTGTGAAAATTGCTATAGGCAACTTGAGGTGGGTTGTACGATACGTACCTCAGATGTTGGAGGGCCCGACAAGGGTATGGCTGAACAATTTGCCACCCGGAAGCATTAACTGCTGGATAGATTTTGAAGAGATGTTCATCAGCAATTTCTCGAGTACGTATCAGAGGCCGAATAGGCCACAAACACTAGCTATGTGCAAGCAAAGATCGAATGAGACGGATCAGGAGTTTTTAACCCGGTGGTGTACCGTGAGAAACTCATGTCAGGGCGTGATAGAATCACAGGCCATAGCGTGGTTTGCACAAGGATGCAGATATGCAAGCGAATTATGGCAAAAGTTGCAAAGGAAGATGCCCACCACGTTGGCTGAGATGATCCGGATTGCTGATTCGTATGCTCTGGGAGATCCGACTCAACCTAGGCTTGTGTCAAATGAGTCAAACAATGAGTATTACCAGAGAGATGGAGCCGGATCATCCCAGAGGAACGACTACAGAGGAAAAAGAAGAGATGATAGACCGGATCATCAATACGGTTCGCAACAAGTTGCAGCTATGAATCAAGATCAACCCGGAGCAGGGGGCAGTCAACGCCAGAAAATTGGAGGGCAATGGACTCCGAGAAGTGATGGCAAGAAAACTTGGACGCCAGAGCAAAAGAAACAGTGACAAAGAAGGACCGGCCGAGGTACACCTATGAGTCGATGTTGGATCAGCCGTGTAAGTTTCACACGCCAAATCCGAGTTACCCAGTGGGTCATACAACGAGGCAGTGTGAGTGGATGCGCAAGATTGAACAAGGCGGTTCGGGGAATGCTCAGGCACCCAAGAATGATCAACCGCGACAGGAGTTACCTCGGCAGCAATTGCTCTCTGGCGCGAACACGCGACAGCTAATGTTGCCTCCCCCTCCGCTGAGGTATGACAACAATGAGAGAAGGGATGCAGTGCATCAGGTGGAAAATCAGCACCAGCCGGATCAGAGGTACCCCGGAAATGAGGGGAGGAATGAGTACAGGGAGCATCATCAGAGTTACTGTGTATTTACCACCGAGGAAACAGATAGGAAAAGCTTGCAGCGCCGACATATGGAGGTGAATGCAGTAATGCCTGCAGTGACAAGGTATATGCCTTGGTCTGACCAAGAAATCATTTGGAGCATCAAAGATCACCCCAAGCTTATGCCGAGTCCTGGTTCATATGCGTTAGTGCTGGACCCGACATTCATTGGGCCCAGCATTAATGTAAGGTTCTCAAAGGTACTGATCAACAATGGCAGCAGTATTAACATCATGTATGCGGACACAATGCGCAAGTTGGGTATTTCGGAAAACATGTTGCAGGCCACGAGGACAACTTTCCATGGCATTGTGCCCGGCATTTCTTGTGAGCAAATAGGCAAGGTCCGGGTTGACGTATTGTTCGGCACGAGAGATAACTGCCGAACTGAGAATCTGGAGTTTGAGGTGGTGAACTTGGAAAGCGCGTATCACGCGTTACTCAGAAGACCAGCATTGAACAAGTTCATGGCAAGCTGACACATCAGTTATCTGAAGATGAAGTTGCCCGGGCCAAATGGAGTGATAACCATTGCTGGAGATTTCCGACGTTCCATTGAGTGTGCCTCAGCCGGGTCTAACCTAGCCGAGTCACTCGTGATTGCGCAAGAGAAAAGAAAAATCCAAGAGGTGGCGGCATTAGCTCAGTCCGCGCAGCAGTATATGCCGGCGCTGAGTAACCCGCATGGAAGTGTCTCCTTCCAGGCCATGAAAGATACTAAGAAGTTTCCCATTTATGATATGTTCCCAGAGCGCACCGTAACAATTGGTGTCGGGTTGAATTATAAATAGGAAAGCAAGCTCGTCGACTTCCTCCGTGAGAATCGGGATATTTTTGCTTGGTCTACACAGGACTTGCAAGGTGTTCCGAGGGAGTTGGCTGAGCACTCTTTGAACGTGAGACCCAGAGCAAGGCCGGTGAAGCAACCTCTCCACCGCTTCGCCGAGGATAGGAGAAAAGTCATTGGAGACGAGATAGCTCGGTTGCTAGCAGCAGGATTTATCATGGAAGTACTATATCTAGATTGGCTCTCTAATCCGGTGCTGGTGGAGAAGAAGAAGGATGATCCGAACGTGGCAGTGGTTTGGCGTATGTGTATCGATTACACGAACCTGAACAAGGCATGTCCAAAAGATCCATTTCCACTGCCGAGGATAGATCAGGTCATAGACTCAACCGCGGGATGTGAACTGTTGTCATTCATTGATGCATATTCTGGTTTCCACCAGATACCTCTGAATCCGGATGATCAAATAAAGACCGCATTTATCACCCCGTACGGGGCTTATTGCTATCACACCATGCCGTTTGGTTTACATAATGCAGGTGTAACGTACCAAAGATGTATGCAAAAATGTTTGCACGACCAAATAGGTCAAAATGTACAAGTGTATGTGGATGATGTGGTTATCAAGACCAAGGAAAGCAAAATGCTCCTTGACGACATCAGACAGACATTCGCAAACTTAAGAAGGTTCCGAATGAAGCTTAACCCGGAAAAATGTACCTTCGGTGTCCCGGCTGGAAAATTACTCGGATTTCTCGTCTCTAGCCGAGGTATCGAAGTTAATCCAACTAAGATCCGGGCCATTGAACGAATGGAGCTGCCGAAGTGTCTTAACAATGTCCAGAAGTTCACTGGGTGCCTAGAATCATTGAGTCGATTTGTATGTCGGTTGGGAGAAAAGGCATTCCCTCTCTACCAACTCATGAAAAAGTCGGATAAGTTCGTTTGGACGCCACAGGCCGATGAAGCCTTTGCCCACTTAAAAAATATGTTAGCCACTGCACCAGTGTTAGCTTCTCCACTATCAAAGGAGCCAATGTTGCTCTACATAGCCGCAACCAACCGAGTTGTAAGTGCAGTGATTGTAGTAGAGCGCGATGAAGAGGGTAAGTCGGTGCAGAGGCCAGTGTATTACTTGAGAGAGGTGTTATCCGCCTCAAAGCAGAACTACCCGCACTATCAAACGGTGGCATATGGTGTCTATATGGCAGCTAAGAAGTTAAAGCATTACTTTGAGGAGCACCCCATCAAAGTAATATGTGCAGCTCCCATATCTGAGATAATGAGTAACAAGGATGCAAGTGGTCGAATCGCGAAATGGGCAATCGAATTAGCTCCTTATGCGCCACAATGTGACAGAAGAGAAGCAATCAAGTCTCAGGCTGTGGCGGACTTTTTTGTGCATTGGGCCGAGGTACAATACGAACCACCGCCACCAGATCCGAACTACTGGAGGATGCACTTTGACGGGTCAAAAACAAAAACAGGGCTAGGTGCCGGAGTTGTGCTTACCTCGCCAAAGAAGGACCAGATGAAATATGTGCTGCAAATACATTTCGCGGCATCGAACAATCTCGCAGAGTATGAAGCACTTGTGCATGGGCTCAAGGTAGCAAAAGAGATTGGTATACGTCGGATCATATGCTTTGGCGATTCGGATTTGGTGGTACAACAAGTATCAGGACTGTGGGACGCCCTTGATCCAAACATGGCACTGTACATATGTCATGTACAAAAGATATCTAGTTACTTTGAGGGGTGTGAATTTCACCATGTACCCCGGGTGGAAGACGAGGCTGCCGACATGCTGTCGAAGCTCGGATCAACCCGACAAGCAATTCCACCGGGTGTAGCATTGGAACACCTCAGAAAACCATCTATCAGGCCGTCCCCAGGAACCGACTCAATCTATGTCCTGGAAGATACAGAATCCGGAGCTGAGCCCATGGACATTGACATGGGAGGTGGTGCGCAAAACCGGACCGGGTTGCATCAAGAAACCTGGGATCGCCTCGAACCCGGGACTACCTCGCAGACCTGTGAACCGCCAAGATGATCCGGTTGAAGTTATGTCGGTGGATCAGATGGAAATTGATGAGGATGTGTTCCCTGTATGAGCAATACTAGCTTGGGCACTGCCTATATTTCAATTCCTGAAAGATGGAACGTTACCCACTGAGGAGGTATTATCTAGGCAAACTCAGAGGAGAGCAAAGGCATACACAATTATCAATTCCGAGCTATACAAACGGAGTGTGACCAATGTCCTCCAGCGATGTGTTGACCCGGAAGAAGGGCTCGACATCCTCCGAGATATACACCAAGGAGAATGCGGGCATCATGCCTCATCCTGAGCCTTGGTGGAAAAAGCGTTCCGGCATGGATTCTACTGGCCAAGTGCCTTATAACAAGCAGAAGATCTGGTGAGAAAATGCAATGGTTGTCAGAGGTACGCTACCAAGACACATATGCCAATGTCGGAACTCAAGACCATACCAATTACGTGGCCATTTGCCGTATGGTGCTTGGATATGGTTGGTCCGTTCAAACCAGCAAGGGGAAATAAGACTCACATTTTAGTCATGGTGGATAAGTTTACGAAGTGGATTGAAGTAAAGCCTATAAGGAAATGTGATAGAGCTACGGCTGTAATGTTTCTCAAGGATATAATCTTGAGGTACGGTTATCCACACAGTATCATAACTGATAATGGAACAAATTTTGCGGAAGGACGCGCTTCTGCCGGGACAAGAAGATCCGACTCGACGTAGCCTCGGTAGCCCACCCCACATCGAACGGACAAGTGGAAAGATCCAACGGATTAGTATTATCCGGAATAAAGCCCTGGCTCATTGAGCCACTGCAAAGATCAGCGGGGTGCTAGGTAGAAGAACTACCAGCGGTACTATGGAGTTTAAGAACAACTCCGAATCGATCAACTAGCTATACGCCGTTTTTTCTGGTATATGGGGCAGAAGCTGTATTACCAGCCGACATAGAGCATGATTCGCCTAGAGTCACCCAATACACATAAGTCGAAGTGCAAGAAGCCTGACAAAATGATATTGATCTGCTGGAAGAAGCGAGAGAACTGGCATTATCCAGATCCGCCATATATCAGCAAAATCTCCGACGCTATCATAGCCGGAAAGTAAGCCCCCAAGTCTTTCGGGAAGGCGATCTGGTGCTCCGGTTGGTACAGCGTACTACCGGCATGCATAAATTATCCCCCATGGGAAGGGCCATTCATCGTGAGCAAAGCATTGCACAATGACTCTTATTATCTTATAGATGCAAAGCCATAGGAAAAGAACAAGGCAGACAGGTCCGGCGAGGAATCTAAGCGCCCATGGAATGTAGCTCTACTTCGTCCATTCTACACTTAGCGGAGAAGTGTATGTATCCGAGTCTTCTCATACGTTTGTATGTATGCCGGCAATGAGCTTATGAATGAAATATTGGCACCTCGAGCAGTAACTCGGGGACTGCCTTAATAATATTTGATGTTTTTTATTTTTACGTTAGTTGGAGTAAGTTGTTCTACTTAACTCGGATTAGTAGTGTGTGAGCACGAAAAACCCAACTCTTCGACTTGCTGCTGTCCAACAAGAATTGGCTTCATGGCAAGCAAGAGAACAAGTTTGGAATTGCGTAGCACATGAAAAACGACTAAGGAAAAGAACTTAATCGAGCCGACGTTTGTTTTTCGGACTAACCTTGTATTTACTTTGAAACTATTATGCTAAATTATTTCGAGCTAACCCTAAAAGTTTCTAAGTATTGTTAAAACAATTTTGGAAGCTCGGATTCGTAAGTCGTAAAACCGAATCAAGGTAGACACGAACCGAGCCAGAAGATTGGACGAACAAGAAAATGAAACTCGGGGACTACGCCCAAGTTAATCCGGCATACAAACTTAGTAGCAAAATATTACATAAGTACGGGATACATTTCCACCCGGCATACCGGGGATCTGATAAGTGTTCAAGTGTTTTTACTTAAGGAGCTGCAGAAGGAGGAAGTTCGGCGTCATCTTCGCCTTCTTCGATATCCGAGGCATCGTCCTCTCCATCCTCGTCTGAACCATCTTCAACATTCTCGACCTCTTCATCGCCAGCCATGTGAAGCTTCAGACCCTCAGTCCATTCGTGAATGGGAGCATATTCAATGAGGCTATGGGCGCAAGCTTGGCGCCGAGCTACCCATTCCGGGTCATTGGTCCACTTGGATCCGGTGCGCAGGCGTGTCAGGAGGCTGAGATCGATCTTCTCATACCACGTGAGTATGTGGTGAAGAACAGTCTCGGCTCCAGCATGTCCAGCGGACTCCCTCCAGAGGTCGAGCTGGGTCTCGATCTCCGACAGCTTTTCAGCAAGAAGTGCGATTCTCTGAGCGCTCATCGCCGTAACGTGTTGAAGACTCGGACTGAAACATCGAGGAGATCCTTGCCGTAGTTCTTGATGATTTCCACGCGAGATGACAGGCTGACCAATAGGTCCTCCATGTCAAAGGGAATGCTCTCACCGTCAGGAGCGACGGGAGTACCCCTCTCTCGGTGGAAATTGGCAATAGCAGCGCTCGTAATAGGAGTACCCTCTGGAAAGTGGCCTGAAAACAAGGCAAAGGAAGAAGCTGAAGAAAAGACATATGAAGTAACCCAGAGAAGTATGTCGGATAAGGGAAAGGAACTTACGTGAAATGTGGCTGTGGATCCGGGTCAATTCATTGATGCAATTATCGCGCCTTTGGCGGAGCTGCACCAGTTCAGTGTTCTCCGACTCAAGTTTGACGTCGGCCTCCTAGAGAAGTTCGCGGTCCTTAGCAATTTGGAGGTTGAGGCGCTCGTGTTCTTCGGTGTAGTCCTGGCCAGCCTTTTCAAGCTCGGTTTGGTGTTGCGCCTTCATCTTCTTCATTTCTGCCTTTAGCTTGGCAATCTCGTCGTTCTTGGTTCGAAGGAGGGCAAGCTCATCGTCTTTCTTCTTGAGCTCGGCCTGATGCTGCCCTGCTTGTTCAAGAAAATGCAGCATCATGTCAGGCACGGGGACACTATCTTCAAGAGATGCTGAAATAGCGTGTTGACCCGGCAAAGCCGAGGTATGAATGTTTGCCGAGCCAAGAAGAAAAGAAGATGGAATGCAAAGCAGGGTTGGACAAAAAGGACTTACCCTTGATCTGCTCCAGGTTCTTTCGCATAATCTTGTTCTCAGCCTCCACCCCAGCTGCGGAAACCAAATAATGAGATTAGTTCGGCAGAGGAAGATGAAGGAAAACGGAGAAGCGCCAAGGGAGAAACTTACCCCTTTTCTCATGCTCAGCGAGATGTGCATTGTGCTTTGCGAGCAGCATCTTGTGGGTATCCAGAAGACGCTGGAACTCAGCACTCCGGCGGTTGGTGGTCACCTGAAGAAAATACAAAAAATTGGCTTAAGCCTTGTGCATATTCAAAGTGTACAAGATCCGGGCCAAGTGGAACTTATCCCGGCTCTAGGTGTGTGCATACTCGAAGTGTACAAGATCCGGGCCAAGTGGAACTTAACCCGGCTCTAGGTGTGTGCATATTCGAAGTGTACAAGGTTCGGGCCAAGTGGAACTTAACCTGGCTCTAGGTGTGTGCATACTCGAAGTGTACAAGATCCAGGCCAAGTGGAACTTAACCCGGCTCTAGGTGTGTGCATATTCAAAGTGTACAAGATCCGGGCCAAGTGGAACTTAACCCGGCTCTAGGTGTGTGCATATTCGAAGTGTACAAGATCCGGGCCAAGTGGAACTTAAACCGGCTCTAGGTGTGTGCATATTTGAAGTGTACAAGATCCGGGCCAAGTGGAACTTAACCCAGCTCTAGGTGTGTGCATATTCGAAGTGTACAAGATTCGGGCCAAGTGGAACTTAACCCGGCTCTAGGTGTGTGCATATTTGAAGTGTGCAAGATCCGGGCCATGTGGAACTTAACCCGGCTCTAAGTGTGTGCATATTTGAAATTGTCAGGGAGCTACGTTAGTTTTCTAAGGAGCATCCGGCCGAGTAACAAGTTACTCCCCCGGAGGCTTGGGGACTAATGGTTATATCGCTAGTGCATGCTAAGGAAAAGGTGAAGTAACGTACCTCCATCATCCGACCCGCGAGGTTAATCGCCTTAAAGGCTATGTTCATCTGGGCAGCGAATTCGGCGGGACCGAACTTCTCCGGGAGATCGTCAATAGATTTAACTCCGCCTTGTTCCAGTTATTCATAAACTCGATCAAGGTCAGAGGATATCGCTCACCGCTGAGCATGTGGGGCGCCACCAAGCCCCTCGCATGTGCCTCTCTCCTCTCAACCTGAGCAAGGGCCGGACTGGTGTGCAGAACAAGTTGCTACGCACTAGTTGGCTCGGCAGAGGCGTCCTTCGGTGCTGGAGCCTTCTGGTCAAGCATGGACGCGAGGGTGCGCTCTCCAGACCCGGTGGACGCTGCCCTAGTGACGTTAGGGGATTTCTTGCCTTTGGCTTGCTGAGAGGAGGAAGTGGTTGCGGCAGATTTCCCCTTAGGAGCTGCCTAGGTACTTCCTCGCCGAGACGGAGAAGACTCGGACGAGGTGGAGGAGCTTGGCGCTGGTGCCCTTGTTGCTGGTGCTGGAATTGTTGTTGGTGCTGGTGCTGGTGTCGATGCTGGTACGGAGGTAGACTCAGTAGTTGCTGGTTGCGGCGGAGCCGAAGTGGTGGATGCCGCTACCTTGGCTGGATCCGTCTCCCCTGCTCCGGGGTCGCCCCCCTCTTGATGAGGCGGGCTGGAACCCGGAGCAGCCGCAGAACCCTCTGGAATAGGGCTCAGCGGGCGTGAATTGTCGTCATGAGGGGGAGAAGGGCTAGGTCGGAGCGGTGAAGAGATGCTAGATCCACTCTAGGGAACATCCTCCGCAGCACTGCCAAACCAAACAATGTCAGAAGAGAGACTAAACCAATACAAGGAAGAATAAGTTGCAGAGCGAAAAGAGGCTTACGCATCCGAGGTCAGGGGCTCCTTGGGTTTCCGAGCCCTTCGTGTGGGGCCTTGCCTGCAGGCTTGGAAGCAGTTTTGTCTCCGGATTTCTATCGCCTTCTGGAGGGCTGAGAAGGTCCGGAGGAGGAACTTGATGCAGCTCCACGCCTCTTCTTTGGCGCTGCCGGAACTGGTTCACCCGTGGCAAGGGGAGGATCCTCGTGGATCTGCCCACCGGGTTTAGCTGATGCCGGAAAGGCGAAAGAAAGGGGGATAGCATCAACAGGTTCAATCACCTCGATATCCGAGTCACCTTCATCATCGGGCCATTCTCTAATAGAAGAGGGTTTAACGGTGGGTCGCTTAGTAGCGTCGGTCATCGGGAGGAACATCTCCTGGTCCGGCTCTTCCTTGTCCGGGGTCTCCCGGTCAGTCGCCCATTTAAGAGTCGGATCGGTGCCGTCCTCGAGGGTCTGCTGAAGGAATAGCTGAGGAAAAGAATGAACAATGGAGTCAAAAATGGAACAATGACCGACACATAATTAACCCGGAGTAAATTTGCGCCATGAAGCTTGCCGAGGGAGGAAGCCTATCCTGGCAGAAATGCTCAATTCCCCACGTCCATTCAGTGGAGAAGTCCTTGTGGGTGGTGAAGAGAGCCTTGACCCGACGATAGATCTCCGAGTTGCTCAACTCGAAGGACGAGGTCCAGTTGGGGTCGCGGCCGAAGCTCATATGGCACACCTTGTGGGTGCGCCTCTGGAGGGGGCAGATTCGCGCATTTAACGTGATCATAGCATCCTCGTTGCGCAACCCGAGCTTCTTCAGCTCCGCAAACCTCTTGTTGACCTGGTTGGCCAAGGCTGTGGGCTTCTTGGGGACAACGTCCCACGACTCCGGGTTAGGTGGACCCGGAGCATAGGGAAGCAGCCGCATCAAGTCTTCAGTGCCCTCGTTCCGGACATAAAAGAAAGTCCGGGACCATCCTTTGCAGGAGTCTAGCCCGGTGACTCGAGGGAAAACAGATAGCCTCCGGGGTGAGATGGATGCAGCTGAGAATTGAGTGAGCTGCTTGTCCTCCGGATCGAGTTGAATATTCGGAATGACATTACGACGAAGGCCAAAAAACTGGATCCATAGCTCCTTCGTGGGCCATAATCCGGCGTAGCCCTCGATCGTAGAGGCAAAAGCAGAAAGAGAAGTGATTGCGTTGGCAGGAAGGTGGTGCGGCTGGAGTCCGTATGTGCTTAACCAGTGATGGAAGAAATCGCTGACCGGCAAACCGAACCCCCGTTGGAAGTGCGACAAGAACACAACATACTCACCCGGATTGGGTGAGGGGGCGAGTTCGGCGGAGGCAAGGCACGCGATGATGCCGGCGGGGATGCATCTGGTTTGGTAGAGCCGGTCCAAGTCATCTTGGCAGACCCAGGACCCGGCCCACGCACCACGGTCTGCAGCGGCGGAGTCCTCCTCCATCTCTTGCTTGGCAACGACGAGCTCCTCCTCCGTCATCTGATAATCGCTGCCCTTGCTGGCGCTAGTGGTGGCGGGGGGCAAAGGCCTAGATTGGCAGCGACCTGTGGTGGAGGAGGCGCGTAGCAGTGGCGACGACGTAGAAATATGGGGGAAAAGATGCGGCGGCGGTGCTGCTGCTTGGGAGCACTGGCGGCGGCGCAGTCGCGAGGAAGACGAAGAAGAAGAGCAAAGGGCAGAGGGGCGCAGTAAGGGGAAAAAGCCTAAGTGATGCGCCCCTCCCCTTTTAACCTCTCCCACGAGGAGAAAGTGGGATCGCGTCCTGCGGGCACGCCACACGTAGTGGTCGTGTATCACCCGCATTGACCAATCAGCATTGACCACACGCAGTGGCCGTGTATCACACGGAAGGCCGCAGAGTGGAGTTTGTCCCATGACGTGACGCACTGATGAAGTAAACGAGGAGGCAGGCGTGACATGACCCGCGCACAGTGATGACTGACAATTACTGCGGCGGTTACTGTGCTGGCCCTTAAAATGAGACAACATAATGATTAGCCTCCACGTTGGTTGGCGTACGAGAGAAGGAAGCAAGACCCGGATAGGACCGTGGTAACCCGAACAGCAAGTGAAAACTTGGAATGTGCCAAGGGAAAGTAAAACCTTGAGGTCCGAGCTAGGGTGATAACCCGGCTAGCAAGTGAGAGCTTGGAACGTGCCAAGGGAAAATAAATACAGAAATCCGAGACAAGGAGGGAACCCGGAGAAGGATCACAAAGCTCAGTGGATTTGAACCTGTTGTGGCCTTAGAGGCTAAGGCAGCTAAGACCGCACCAGCTTCGAGGACTAATGTTGGGGGGATACCCCCGGGTTGGGTCACGCCGGGGTATAAAGGCCGAGTTAGCCGAGGTTCGGCAAGGCCAAAGCGGATGCTGGCCGGGTCACCTCAAGGCAGGCCGAATCACGTGTAACCCGGACTAGGGGCGTTCGCCTAACTAAGTCTCAACCGACTTAAGCAGTAAGTCAAAAATGCGTGGATAACTTGTATGCAGGAAAGGGTGTGGCCGGATCAACTATGATCCGGGTCACGTCTAGCTTCTAGGAGAAGGAAGGAATCTCGCTAGTTAAAAGAAGCCCCGGTACGCACTGCCTGAGCGAAGCAGCCAAGGGCAGGACCACCGAGGCGTGGCCGACAAGGGTGACGATGCCCATGTCGGCTGACGCGGGCGCCGCAGAGGCTCACGTAGCCTCTGCATGTGTGACGCGAGGGAAAAGTAACCCGGTCAGCTTACTACTTTGGGAGATGGCATATTCTTAGGAATATGCCTCCACGTATGCCCTAAGTGGAGACCTAGCCCCCCCCTATATAAGGAGGGCTAGGGCTTCTGTACAGGGGGTTTCGATTTTTCGAGTTTGGTTAGGGTTTTAAGTGTGATCTGTGAGCGAGAGTAAGAGAGCTCCTTCTTCTTTCTCTCGCCAATACAGCTCTAAGAGCACTTGTAACCTTGGAGACAAAGCTAATACAAACTTCTGTGTGGAGAATCACTTCACTATCCCTCCCTGGATTCCCCTAGCGTGTATTAGTCCCCACCTTTAGCCTATCCATGGCATCTGTCGTGACACCACCACGACATCCCGCTCCACGAGCTCGCGTGCCCGCATGGCGCGTGCTCCTTCATGGAGCCAGGCTGTGACTAAACCGGCTTTCTGGCAGAGCTCGTCGTCCACCTTGCAGAGGAGCACTTGATCGAAGTGATTAGGATCTTGTACGGCCACTCCCAACTTCTCCAAGAGCAGGTGCCGTTCACTGACTTGGCATGCCGCCGGCTAATTTTCTAGGGGGAGGACGGCTCTATTTTCGTCCTCACCATCACCGCCGGTGTTCCGGGAACCAGAGCTAGGCCCACCTTCGTGTGTGTGGTATGCGTTAGGTTGGTCTCGTGTGCCTGGCCCCTATACACGGTGCACATGTGGGAAAACACTCATCCGCCATTGTCAGATAGCATTCTTGTGCTAGCCGAGGAGCCGAGCTGCCCGACACTATGGGAGGTGGAGTATGCGGACCTAAGGTCGATCATATGTGTGCCATCTCAGTACCTTGTCGGTGCTAGACCGAACAGGCAGATGCATTTCTACATTTGTATCGAGAAGACCGAAAGGAAAATGTAGTACGTATGTTGTCGTTACTGTTAGACTTAAGCGATGCTTCTCAGGTGCGTAGAGCATACGTGTTGTGCGAATGTACCCCAGTTGTAGTTTTTTAGTACTCCTTAATAATTCGACGAGTTATTGGTCCCATCAGCTTGTTGTTGTCACGTTGCAAAGTCCGTTTGCTCTAGACAGACTGGCAATACCGTGTGCTCCCGCATGTTAGTGTCACGTGTTCCGTGGGCCCACCTGCTAGTGTCACATCCTCCTTACTTCTCTTCCTTCCCCTCGAAGCCACTATCCCCACTTCTCTTCCATCCTGCCACTATTGTCTATTGGTTGTAATCTGATTTTCGTTGGATTGTTTACATGTAATCTATGTTGATAATGCAACATGCAAATGGCACAGACACAATTTCTAAAGTGGAAGCACTTACATGCTGCTATTGCACATATTTCTAAATATAGCTCGCCAAACCCATTACAATAATTGTACTCGCACCAAACACAACCGAAATTGCAACCATCCTAAATAACATCTAAACCCACATCACATCGCTATTCTCGGAGTCCACCTCGATTGGTGACACTACCGTGCCCTTCCTATCGACATCCACTCCTGCCCGTGGCTTTCCCTTCTCCAAGGAGGCAACAATGGCGTTCTGCACATCTTCGTCCCAGTCGTCCTCCACATCGGAATCACAATGAAGAAGGGGACGGGGTTAGCGTGGACTGAGCCCCGTCGCACTTGGCAGCTCCTGCTCGAGCTCAGTGCCGCATCAGTCCTTCTACAGGTAGGAGGGGCCGAAATTGGAGACGTAGCATCATCGCTCCGCTCAAGAAACCATGTTCATTTGATATAGCGACAGTAGGATCTTGGGGTGGATCCGCCGCGGCGATCCCGATCGAGAGCGGTGTAGCGGATGGATCTGCCGGCACAAGCCATGACAAGTTCCGAGGGAGTAAGAGTGTGGGTCAAGCGTGTCTTGTTCCTGAGAAAGGCCTCCCAGTGATATGTACACGGGCAAGGTGCCAAAAAAAATTGTCCAATGCGCGCGAGAGGGCCTTTGAACCACGAAGGCGCGAGGTTTGGTTGACAAGTCCGCACACTAGGTCCCTCACCTGTCAGCCGAATGTGGACGGTTGAATTCTGCCCGAGTTATTAAGTGGGGATAAATCACGCTTCACCGCCACTACTTTGACATCCAAAGGCTCCTCTTTCCTCTTCCCTCGCTCCCCTCTCTCATGGCTCGCAGCTCATCTAGTTCGTCTCGGGCGGAATCAAGGTCATCTCAATGTCGTCAGGTGGGTGCCCCCATTAGGTACCGAAGGACTCCCTATGATTACTACCCTGATATGTTGTGTTTATGCGGTGTGAAGACGCCGAGATGGATTTCGTGCACCGACGAAAATACTGCAGGAAAATTCAGCAACTACAGGATTAGAGCGGTAAGTTCCTACTATAGGTACAACGGTAACCCGGATCCAGAAAGCGTAATGTAATTCATATTTTTTGGTTTCCTTCGATCTACTTCGCAGGAAGGGAGGGGAACTGGTTGTGACAAGTTTGTGTGGATCGAAAAGCCACTGACAGGTTTTCACAAAGAGCTTGTTCAGGATCTGCGTGATGCTGTGTTGGCAAGAAAGAGGACATTCGTGCATTGGAGCGAGTGATCCGTCAGCTTCGCCAGGTGCAGGAGAGGCAGGAGCAAGGAGGTGGTGAGACAGACAGGCTCAAGATTATGCTAGATAGTGGAACAATTTCCTCATTATCTAGGCATTATCTGTTACCTTTGCAGTTTATGTTGCCATGTCGTTGTCTAGCAGCTAAAATAAGTTGCTGCTTCGTGGAGTGTAGCAGCCATCTTAGAACTTGTTTTTCGGCTCAGAACCTTATCATAAGTGTAATGCCAATAGCAGGGATTTATTAAGCGCCTATAAATAATTCATGTCTGTGCCACTAACATCCATCGATTTTGGAGACCCCTTAACCGCTTAGCTATCGCGGTCCCAGTGGTGCGATTGTTCAGATAGTAGTGGCACAGTCACAATTTCGGATTCAACTAGTGGCCTCGGTCGTATCCCATCCTCAAGTCATGATACATTTTACTCCGAGTACGGGAGGTAGATAGTTTCGCCTGACAAGTTCCATGCACACAGCTCTAGAGTTTAACTGAACTACATATATAGGTTCAAGTTCAATACATTATTAGGCTTCTACACTGCTAGCCTTCTTCCTCTGCTTGGGTGCCAACTTCTTCATTTCCTGCCTTCTTCCTCTTCCTGGGTGCCAATATTCTTACCTTCACGTACCCTGCATCTCCGGGTCGAGGGAAGTCAGGCCAATCAGCACCAGAATCTTGTCCAACATCATCACTCCACTCATTTTGGTTTTCTTCCCGCAGCAAAATCACTGAGTCGGCTGTCTTGTTCCTATGTACCATCTCATACCTAGGTTTGGGAGCATTAGGGGGATAGCCCGCTGCTCTATGGCCTATAAGATGGCAGGTCTTGCATCTGTTTTTGCCCTTCTTGCTAGCACAGAAAGACAAACCCTTCTTCTCGAGAAAATTCTTAAACCTATTCACCAGAGGTCTTCCTCTGCCCCTTTTTGTAACTAGCTGGCAAAGCTCGAAACTCAGTTAGACTTGAGGCCACTGAGATGGGTATGTACATGGCTCGACGGATCTAGCGTACGCGGCTCTGAACTTTTCCATAGAGTAGTAGTCTGACAAATATTGATCCAAATGTGGTAGAGTTCTTTTCTTCACCAAGAAGGCCAAGGCGTTGTCACAAGGTTTCCTGGTATGCTGCCAATCTAAGCAGGTGCATTCTCGTAGCTAGATGTTCACAACATCCCTTTTGCCACTCTTGGACATATCGACCACCTCACAGTTGTTGCTGGTTGACGGAAGAACCCTAAGATGAGCAAGTCCTCAGCTTCTCTTGTGCAGTCGTTGTACAATTGGCAGTAGCCTATGTCATCTAAGTCTCTTACCGATCTCTCTCCTTATATTTAATAGCTTCATAATCATACAATGTATGTTGTCCATCAAGATATGAACATGACACACTTTTATGTCCTTCACCCAGTTATTGAGGCATTCTACAAGGTTGTTGTTTATGTAATCAACTTTCATGTCAGGGTTGAATTGACTCCTCTTCCATAGCTGCGAATGATGGATGGCTAAATACTCCGGAAGTTCAGGGGCTTCCGCAAAAATCTTGCTCATGGAATATTCGCTGCTACTAGGTTTGTAAGCTCGAGCAGCAAGAAACATGTAACGAAATACGCTTCCTACGTAGTGTGAATACAAGTTGAGCATCATATGGGCATGGCATTATCTACCTTCAGCTTGCGGGAAGACCTCCTTCACTGCATTCGTCAGCCCTTTGCATGCATCCGTGGATATAGCCAATGGATCCATGTGGCCTATTGATCTCCTGAGCTGCCTCATAAACTAGACCTAGTTTTCCTCTGTTTCTGTTTCAAATAGCCCGAATGCCACTAGGAACATCCAGTTGTGACCATCAAGTGTTGTGGCAGATGGCAGGCAGCCTTTCCATTTGCCAGTTAGGACAGTGTTGTCTACACTCAGATATGGCCTACAGTCGTCCTTGAATCCCTGGATGCAAGGTTTAAGCACCATGAAAAATCTTTTGAAATATATTTTACCACGTACTGATTCGGTATCAATCTCCACAACCCTCCCTGGACACCTTGCTTGTACCTCCGCCTTGAAGTTGTACAGCATCCTGAAGCTATTGGTCCAATCCTCGTGCAAGACCCTGAGAGCTTTCTCTTTACCTTTCCAAATTGTGTAATACGGTAGGACAATGTTGTCTTTAGAATCGAGGCTAGTCTGAATATTCTTCGCGGTCTCCTTAGGGTTATCATTTAGTATGGACATAGCTTGTATAGCCACCCACTCCATATCAGCCATTGAGGATTTTAGTTTGCTGCCTATCGGACACATGTGTGTAGGGACCATTTTGTTCACCTGCAACACAAATTCATTTAAAAGATAAGCAGAGTCGACTAGTTGCCAGAAAGATCTCGCACAACAATTGTAGTTATAGAGTGAAAAGAGAGAAAGTTCTAATGGTTTGCTGCATTCATTGCCCAGTACCCTAATTTCCTTCGATGCAGGTAAGGATCTTGTTGTGATCCTCCATGGACAATGTACCTCGACCCGTCCATTCATCCATGTTAACCTACAAACGGCCTCATACCTCTGGGCAGTGTTCTTCAGTCGATGAACGTCGAACATCCCCTTGATACAAAAATGCCGAAATGACATCCTGAACTCGGTGCCGACCAAAATTATAGGATACTCGTGGTCATGTTTCATTTCTTCTCACCCAAATCATCGACTGGAATGCTAGCCTCATCGTTAAGTTCCTTGTCTATTTCATCATCACCAGATTCTTGATCCTCTACAGTGCCTTCTTCTTCATCTGATTCAGAATCTTGGCCATCGTCTCTAATGCCTAGTACTGCACACATCATATTGACTCCCATGGGTGGGACTGCACCATCATTTCCACCCGGATGGACCGGAACATTGCCCCAATCTACCTCACCGGCAACTATGTTTTCTCCAAGACACTCGGTTGGTTCTTCTACAACCACATGGGGTGGTCTTACGTTTGCACGCATTCCAGGTTCTTCAGTAGAAAAACAATAGTCAGAATCAATTTCATATTGACTGTACAGAACCCTCTTGCTCTTCTTGTCTATATCCTCCTCCCTGATGTAATCTTTCTTGATGGTATTAGTAGGGCTTGACATCTGCATTACGTTCCCCATCGAACTAGGATTTTTACTACCGCTCTTGGGTGTGATGTCCTTCCTGCTTCCCCTCACGGGTGTTGGCTCCAGGGTGCTGGCATTATTGCCTAACCTCTGTGGCGTGTTCTTCTTTGAATTAGCCCTTTTGCTGCTACTATTGGGCATGTTCTCCTTCGTTCTGGCATTATTGCCTGACCTCAGCGGCTTGTTCCGCTCCAAATTAGCCCTTTTGCTCCTACTATTGGGCGTGTTCTCCTTCATGCTGGCATTATTGCCTGACCTCAGCGATGTGTTCCGCTCCAAATTAGCATTTTTCTGCTACCACTGGGTGTGGTAGCCTCCGTGTTGGCCATCTTCGCCTTTTTTCTACCACTCCTAGGAATGTTCACCATCGTGCTAGCCCTCTTAGGGGTGTACTCTGTGGCATGGTGCCTTTTGTCATGCGACTCTTGGGCATCCTCTTCTCTGGCGTGGTCTCCTTGGTGATTTTCTTCTTTAGGGTGCCCTTTCTGGGGATGCTCTTCCTGCTCCTCTGTAAGACTATCCTCTGTTTGAAGCTACCCTCAGTCGCACAATCCCCAGTGATGCCATGGATCAGGTCATGCATGCCTTCTACAAGTCCATCATCTCTATTATCGAAATCCAATTCCTCTCCAACCATTTGCACTATCAAGTGGATGTACACTTCACCTCTATAATGTTTCCTTGTAAACAGTACGACTAAATCACTGGTTTCTTTTAGTTCTATAGCCTTTTTGCTCTTGTAACCAAAATATACCAAACGTGCTACTTGGGAGGACCCCACAGCACCTTCACATGTAACGATGCCATTAGGTTAGATAACTATATCACTTTTGCATCGTATCTGCCAAGGATTACATCAAACTCGTCATAGAATTTTTCTGTTCCATAATCTAATTTTGTAGTATACTCCTCGACACCAATATGAATGATTACTTTGCCATCATCAGGTTCTGCAGGATAGAAACCTCCGAGAGGTTCGAGGTGGCGCGATAGCTTCAGACCCAACCACAATGCCACCGTCGCCATCACCAACATCATAGTTAGCTGGAGCAACCTTGGTGGAAGTACCGGGACCAGGAGCAAGGCGAGGGCCCTTAGCTGCGGGAGCTACAATACCTGGTGGACAGGTAGGGCCATGGATAACGGCAGCCACAATAGGAGCAGCTGCTGCCACACCACATCGACCTATCAGGAGCAGTTCCCACAACAGCAGTGTTTCGAGTGCTAGCAGAGTCCAGACCATGAGCTAGCTCCAGACCAGCAGCTCGCTGAACCTGAGCACAGGTTCAAGGATGACACAAGGCAGCAGTCTTGGCAGCAACAGTGGGGCAGCCTCCGGAAGCCTTAATTTGCTCAATAGTGGTAGGGATTGGGTCAACAGCGGCCATATCAACAACAAAACGGTGACGACCAGTACTAGCAGATTCTAGCGCAGGGGTTTGCACAACTTGAGCATGGTTTCAAGGAGGAGCAGCACACAAGGCAGCGGTATTGGCAACAACAGCGCGGCAGCCTCCGAAAGCCTTAGTTTGCTCAATAGCGGTATGGATTGGGTCAGCAGCAGCCGGAGCAACAACACCACGGGGATGACCAGTACTAGCAGATTTCAGAGCAGAGTTTTGCAAAACTTGAGCACGGTTTCGAGGAGGAGGAGCACACAAGGCAGCGGTCTTGGCAACAATAGCGGGGCAGCCTCCGAAAGCCTTAGTTTACTCAATAGCGGCATGGATTGGGTCAGCAGTAGCCAGAGCAGCAACACCATGGGGACGACCAGTACCAGCAGATTCTAGAGGAGAGTTTTGCACAACAGCAATATAGGGACTCCTACGAGGAGGTTGCCTGATAGAAGCATGGCGTAGACGAGGAACCACATTTTGCTTAGCAGCATCAGGGGTTTAAGTTAGACCACCCTGTCCAATAATAGCTGGGCGACTCCTAGTAGCAGGAGCTTCCACATCCATTATTTTACAAATCAGCATAACCACGCGAAGCCCAACAAACTGTTTCATCAACCCAATTAGCTGACTATCACACGCTATAGGAACCGTGAAGCCTCGTTCATCCATGAAGCTGAACTGTGCAGTCTGCTCCGGCCCCATTTCAGCACATTGATGACCCACAAGTATAGGGGGTGTATCGCAGTATTTTCGATAAGTAAGAGTGTCGAACCCAACGAAGAGCAGAAGGTGCTGGCTAGTGGTATGGATCAGGAATTCTGTGCAAATACCTAGCAAACGGATTTTTAGGGGTTTTCGATAATGCAAGTAAATAAAGTACGAGTAAATAAAAGATAGTAGGGAAAAATGCAGCAAGTGGCCCAATCCTTTATGCAGCAAAGGACAAGCCGGTTGTATTACTTAAGATGACCAAACGTTCTCGAGGACACACGGGAAGACTGTCAAGTGCTTTCGCTTCATATAGTTGATTAATCTTCTTTAGCTTGCTAAGTGTTGTGTGTGTGAACTTGTGCTAATGTACCAACCTTCCGATGACTAATACATACTTGTCATTATACCCCTTGCAAACATCCGTAAGTACAAGAAAGTAATTAAGGTAGAAACCTAACCACAACTTTAAACTCTAAGACCCTTACGTCCCTTGTGCAATGGTTTCCTAACGGGGGTTCAGGTTTCTGTCACTCCGGCAACCCCTACGGTTAGTAGCCAAATACACAATGCATTTCCCTAGGCCCATATGGGTGAAGTGTCATGTAGTCGACGTTCACATGACACCACTAGAAGAAGTACACCACAACTTAAATATCAAACTATTGAATCTTTCTCAACACAATTCCACTACTAACAACATGACTTCTCCCATGTCCTCAAGAACAAAACGAACTACTCACAAGACATCATATGGATCATGATCAGAGATGGAATAATGATCTATAACAATCTGAACATAAACAATAATTCAACGGTTCACTCAATAGCATCAACTACAAAGAGTAATCAACACCGGGAAAGTTTCCCCTAAGAACTATGCAAGATTCAACCCAATTGTTACAATAGTACGGAGATGGTGATGAGGGTGCTGATGGTGATGATGGTGATGATGCTCCCGATGAAGTCCAGCTTGATGGTGGTGTTGATGGCGACGATCTCCCCTCTCCCCGAAGGAATTCCCCCGGCAGAAATATGTTTGCCGGAGAGATCTTTCTCTCTTGGTGTTTTCCGCCCCGCAGAGGCGGCGGAATCTTTCTGTGGTTGCTCCCCGAGTATTAGGGTTTTGGGAGGATTATATACGCCAGAGGGGAGAGACAGGGGTGGACCAGGGCGGCCACACCACCTGGTGGCGCGGCCTAGGCTAGCCCACGCCAGGGGGTGGTGTGGGCCCCCTGTGGCCCATCTCTGCCTCCCCTTCTGGCTTCCTTCGTCTTCTGGAAAAATAGGATTTTCCATATATTTTCCCGGATTTTCTAATCTTCGTGAATTTTGCCTCCAAACAGCACCTTTTCCATCAGAATCCTGACTGCAGCGGTCCATGCTCCAAAAGTCATCAACCATGCAAAAACAGATGAAATAACATAAGTATCATCTCTTAATATGAAACATATCAATGAATAACAGTAAATTATGATATAGAATAGTGATGCAAAATGGATGTATCAACTCCCCCCCCCCCAAGCTTAGACTTCGCTTGTCCCCAAGCGAAACTGAGC
Organism: Avena insularis; assembly: GCA_023614405.1. NCBI lineage: Eukaryota > Viridiplantae > Streptophyta > Magnoliopsida > Poales > Poaceae > Avena > Avena insularis. The sequence continues at coordinate 243,804,774 of CM042688.1, forward strand.
TCATTAAACATGACCTCAGGTTTATGGAGTGAAGAATCGATAAAAGAATACGGACAAGAAGCATCACATTCATCAATACATAGATCATAGTAGAAGACAACTCACTATTATATAACTAAACTTGCAATGAGTAAAGGAAACACAATAAAGATACATAAAGTAAATCATAATTGGTAATGGCAAACTTAGCTCTTGGTCGAAGAATAGTTGATAAATTGCTAGAGTTCACAAATAACTGGTTTTCGATGATAGCTTTCAAAGTAGTAATCACCAAGATAAGAGCAATGTGCAAAACAAAGAACATAAGAAACATGATTGAATAAATCATCATATGAATGAATGAAACACAACAACTCAAAATACTTGCTGAGATAGAAGGGAACATGTTTACTGACTCAACTAAAAAGTAAAAGAAAGGCCCTTCACAGAGGGAAGCAGGGATTTCAAGTTTCATAAAGATCTCCCAAAAATTATGGTACTTATTAGCTTTCAGCTCTCATTGCCCCTATCATAGGCATCTTTAGGTGATTAAGGTTAAAGTGACACAACTAAGAGGATATGCTTGACAAGTTATAAGTTGAAATCTCATGCCCCTTCCTTAAGAGTACCGAACCTCATGCTACTCAACTTCAGTCACAAGTAACCTCTTGTCATTGTAAATACATATGTATCATAGAGAACCGCCAACGTGGTACCCCTTGCACAAGATACAGGAGCTATCCCATAATCAAAATGACAAGGAAAGCAGACAATGAGCATCTCAGTGATCCTTTTATTTGCTATTTGCATAGATTTTTATTGAAGATGCTTCATAGAATGCTCACTATAGTTATGCTGCAAGTTTCCACCATGATTAGGCATGGTTCAGTCTAGCGGCCTAGGCGTTTCTCTAACACACATATAAACTCCATGATCTTATAAGCTCCCCTTTTATTTCACACCTCTGGGATCCATAGGCAAAAGAATCATGATATCAACTAGGTACAAAGTACCAGTGAAATGTTGAAAGCGTTCCCCATGATACATGGTTCTGCTAACTTCAACCTATAAAGCGCAAGCATATACGCAACAAAGAAGGACCCATTGGTTCAAGTTTATTAAGTGCAAGAAAATAAAGTGTGCCATCAAGTTCGTGAGAGCTTTAATCACTAATTTTCACATAAAAATTTTAATTTGGAAGGTAGATAAAAACAAGAATTTACTTGTAATAGCAATAAGGATAATAGGTAGGTATGGTGGACACAAATGGCATAAGTTTTGGTTTAAGGATTGGATGGATGAGAAGAATTCCCTCTCAGTACGGGTTTTTGGCTAGCAAGGCTGGGTAGCAAGTATAAGAGTTGAAGGAAACAAACAAACATACATGTGATAAAGAAAAACAAGCAATCTTCCTTGGAGGCACAAAAGATATTAACTAGAGAATACTAAACTTATGAGCAAATCAAGAAAGAAAGATGATGAAATTATATTTCTTTAGCGTACTTTTATGTTTTTCATTCAACTCTCAAAAATAGTGTTGCTACTGACCGAGCCAGGTTTGCCAAAACCAACTAGATTAACTCGATGATCCCAAAGTGATACCAATACTAACAACAAGATCAATCATATGACCACGAATTGAAAACTAATATAAGGTATGCAAAAGAGTAAATGATAGAACTTCTCATTAATATTCCATAACGGCAACTCACACCAAGGGATACATATATAACGAGAGAGGGGACACTTCCATAATGCAAACCATCCTACATGATAACTTCTCTATTCATGATATGACTCTACTAAAAAGGAAAAAAGATAAAAGATAGTGATGTGATACTACGGCACTCCCCCAAGATTGGAACAAACCAAGGGGATGCCAAACCTGATGACGAATTACTCCTTTAGTGGTGGTGGTATCCTCTCATCATCGTCTGACTTCCAGGGTAAGGGATTCCCATCAACAAAGGACATCGTGGTCTCCAGCATCCTGAAACTTGTAGCAGCACTTATGCGTTTAAACCTAACCTCATACTCACAGTTTTGATTTTGAACGTCGTAGAGCTATGCTTGCAGTTTGTTGGTTGTTTGGTAGAGTGAGAGGACTTCATCCTTGAGCTCAACAGTCTCCTCTTGGTGCTCAGTGATGAGTTCGGAACAAATCTTATGGATGATATCCACTTCGCGTTCTGCCATCTTCTTGTACCTAAATACTTCATGCTCCAGTGCTTCCATCCTGTCCTCCAGACTTCCTTCACCTTTAGGGCCTTGAACCTCTTTTATCCGGACCTCCCCATCTTCAAGCAATAACTCCTTGGGATGAATCTTCAACTCTCTCATGTATGGGTTGATGATATCCTCTAAAAAATCTTCCTTGGTTGATCCAGAGGAAGACATTGTGACTCCAAATCTGGGACTCTACCTGTCAGAAACAGATCGAAATGAAAACACGACGAAAACACGATATACTAACCTCGGGGGATCCGGGGGATTATATATTACGAAGTTTCATAACAAATGGAAGGTACAGGGAGAAAACGGGTCGGAGACGGAGTCCGGAGTGGCCACACCACCTGGTGGCGCGGCCAGGGTAGGGCCCGCGCCACAGGGTGGTGTGAGCCACCCTAGCTCCGTTTCCGTCCCTCTTTCGCTTTGTAGCTTTCCTTATTGACTAAAAACTGCAAAAATATAGTTGGATAGTATTTTCGCGGAACTTTTCTTACCAGAACTGTTACCTATTTGAAAACGGACTTTGCAGGTCTCTGAATTTGGTCCTTGATAAATTTTTCTGGAGTTATAACTTGAAAGGCATCAACATCTTCATTGTAAGAATCTCTAGCAATATAGTGCTTAAGTCGCTGCCCATTCACTACTTGTGTAGTGTTATCTTTTAAAGAAGAAATCTTTATTGCTCCTGAGCGGTACACTTCTTCAATAACGAAAGGTCCTTCCCATTTTGATAGTAGTTTTCCTGCAAAAAATCTGAGACGAGACCTATATAATAGAACCTTCTCACCAACATGGAATTCTCTCTTAAGTATTCGCTTGTCATGCTATCTTTTAACTTTTTCCTTAAAGAGCCTAGCATTCTCATATGCTTCACTCCTCCATTCATCTAAAGAACTTAAGGCAAATAATCTTTTTTCACCAGCAAGCTTACTATCTCTATTGAGTTCTTTAACTGCGCAGTAAGCTTTGTGTTCTAATTCTAAAGGTAGGTGACAAGCTTTCCCATAAAACATTTTATAAGGAGACATTCCCATAGGGTTTTTGTAGGCAGTCCTATAAGCCCATAAAGCATCATTCATCTTTTTAGCCCAGTTTTTTCTAGATCTATTAACAGTCTTTTGCATGATGGATTTAATTTCTCTATTTGAAAACTCTACGTGCCCACTAGTTTGGGGGTGATAAGCTGAAGCAATTCTATGATTAAGATCATATTTAGCAAGGGTCTTTCTAAAACCACCATGAATGAAATGAGAACCTCCATCAGTCATGAGATACCTAGGCAGTCCAAACCTAGGAAAGATAACATCCTTAAGTATTTTTAGAGAAGTCTCCCCATCAGCACTCTTCGTAGGAATGGCTTCTACCCACTTAGTAACATAATCAACGGCAACAAGAATATGAGTATAACCTTTCGAGGGAGGAAAAGGACCCATAAAGTCAAATCCCCAACAATCAAAGGGTTCAATAACTAGAGAGTAGTTCATAGGCATTTCATTGCGTCTAGAAATATTACCAACACGCTTGCATTCATCACAAGATAAAACAAATTTTCTTGCATCTTTAAAAAGGGTAGGCCAGTAGAAACCTGATTGTAGCACCTTTTGCGCAGTTCTATCTCCTGCATGATGTCCTCCATAAGCACTACCATTACTTTTATGCAATATCTCATTTTGTTCATATTCTGGAACACATCTTCGCATAATACCATCCACTCCTTCTTTATATAAGTGTGGGTCATCCCAAAAATAATGCCTCAAATCATAAAAGAACTTTCTTCTTTGCTGAGCTGTAAAAGTTGGAGGAAAATGCTTGGAGACAATAAAGTTAGCATAATCAGTGTACCAAGGGCTCCCTCGCGAGCTTACCCCTACCGCAGCCAACTGTTCATTTGGGAAACTATCATTTATAGGCATAGGGTCAAAAGAGATGTTTTCCAATCGAGATAAATTATCAGCTACAGGGTTTTGAGCACATTTCCTATCTATAATATGTAGATCAAACTCTTGTAAAAGCAGCACCCATCTAATAAGCCTAGGCTTAGCATCCTTCTTCGTCATAAGGTACTTAATAGCAGCATGATCAGTATGCATGGTGACTTTTGAGTCCACAATATAAGGTCTAAACTTATCACAAGCAAAAATGACAGCTAGAAATTATTTTTCAGTAGTTGCATAATTCCTTTGAGCAGCATCAAGAGTCTTACTAGCATAATGAATAACGTTCAACTTTTTATCAATACATTGCCCAAGGACAGCACCTACAGCAAAATCACTAGCATCACACATTATTTCAAAGGGTAAGCTCCAATTAGGTGGTTGAACGATAGGAGCTGTAGTTAAAGCCTTCTTAAGAGTTTCAAAAGATTCCTTACAATCATCATCAAAAACAAAGGGTACATCTTTTTGAAGAAGATTAGTGAGGGGTTTTGATATCTTAGAGAAATCTTTAATAAACCTTCTACAGAAACCAACATGACCAAGGATACTACGAATACCTTTTATGTCTCTTGGGCAGGGCATTTTCTCAATTGCCTCGACTTTAGCTCTATCCACTTCTATGCCTCTTTCGGAAACCTTATGCCCAAGGACAATCCCTTCATTAACCATGAAGTGGCATTTCTCCCAACTAAGAACAAGATTAGTTTCTTCACACCTCTGCAAAACTTTATCAAGGTTGTGCAAACAATTATCAAAAGAAGTTCCATAGACAGAGAAGTCATCCATGAACACTTCCACAATTTCCTCACAAAAACCATGAAAGATAGCAGACATGCATCTTTGAAAAGTAGCAGGAGCATTACATAAACCAAAAGGCATACGTCTATAAGCATAGGTTCCATAAGGGCATGTAAAGGTAGTTTTCTCTTGATCTTGTTGTTTAACAGCAATTTGAGAAAACCTAGAGTATCCATCAAGAAAACAAAAATGAGTCTTTTTAGACAACCTTTCTAACATTTGATCAATAAAAGGAAGTGGGCAATGATCTTTATGAGTAACTTTGTTAACCTTTCTGAAATCGATACACATCCTATAGCCTACTACTATTCTTTGGGGAATAAGCTCATCATTATCATTAGGCACAATAGTAATACCTCCCTTTTTAGGGACACAATGAACAGGACTAACCCATTCACTATCAGCAATAGGGTAAATAATACCAGCATCAAGGAGTTTCAATACCTCATTTCTTACCACTTCCTTCATCTTAGGATTTAAACATCGTTGGTGCTCTACCACTGGCTTTGCATCTGGTTCTATATTGATAGCATGCTGACATCTAGTCTATAGCCCATAGCCCCTCGGTGTTTCTTCAGTACCTCCAATAACCTTTCTTCTTCCTTCCCTGAAAGTTTAGAGCTAATAATAACAGGATATATCTTATTATCATCAATGTAAGAATATATAAGATCATTGGTAAGGGTTTTAGATCGAAGACTGGATCCTTTTTTGGTGGCAATGTGGTACCCAAGTCTTCTAAAGGAAAGTTATGCTTAAGCATCTTAGGTTGATTAAGGAGAATCTTGTCAATCTCATTCCTTTCTTCCATGAAGATTTCACTTTCATGATCTTCCATAAATTGCTGCAAAGCATTGTTAGGAGCAAGAGAAATAGAAGCAAGTTGTTCAACTCTAAAATCCTCATTATGGGTTTCCTCTTCACAAGGTTCTTTAGTAAATTTCGAAAAATTAAACTCATAAGATTCCCCATCAAACTTAGTCAACATTTTCTCCCTTTTGCAATCTATAATAGCTCCACAAGTACTCAAGAAAGGTCTACCAAAAATGATAGGATAAGTTTTACTAGGAGCTGAACCAAGTACTAGAAAATCAGCAGGATACTTAATCTTACCACAAAGAACTTCCACATCCTGTACAATACCAATTAGAGAGATGGTCTCTCTATTAGCGAGGTGAATAACCACATCAATCTCTTCCAATTTGTAGGGACGGATTTCATGCATAATTTCTCTCTAAAGCTCATAAGGAATAGCACTGGAACTTGCACCAATATCACATAAACCATAATAGCAATGATCACCAATTCTAACAGAAAGCACATGGACACTAGCTTTTTTAGTTCTATTAGGATGCGAACCAATATTAGAATCATCCTCACAAAAGACTATGTGTCCATCTTCTACGCTTTTAGTGACAAGGTCTTTCACAATTGCTACAACAGGTTCAATGTTTATTTGTTCATCGGGTTTTACAGTTCTCTTTGCACTTTTAAAAATTACACTAGTTATCATAGGATGGTCCTTTACCTTATCCGAGAAGGGTTTCTCGATATAAAGTTCGGGTAAGATGTGATCAATAGTGTAAAACTCAGTACTCCCAATAGGAACACAGTCAATAATATCTTTATAAGGCGCATGGTACTTGCTCCATCCCCTTTTTGGGATTTCAATATAAGAAACAAAAGCCTTAAAGCAATTTGTAATAACTTGTAAATCAAGACCATAAGTATTATTAATATTTCGAAAGTCATCAGTTCCCATAAAAGATTCAATGCATTCATAATCATAATTTATACCTGACTTTCTACCTTTGTCATTCTCCCAAGATTCAACATTGTCTTGAATACGGTCCAGAAGATCCCATTTAGCTTCTTCTTCCATGCGAGTGAATGATCCACCACAAGAAGCATCCAATAAATCCTTGTCATGTAGAGGAATCCTTGCATAAAAGTTATTGATAATAATATTGTTGGGGAGATCATGAATGGGACATTTGAGCATTAGTAACTTCAATATCCCCCAAGCTTGAGTTGTACTCTCTCCATCAAGAGGCCAAAAGTTGTATATTTGATTCCGATCTTTATGAATCTCACTAGGAGGATAAAACTTTGAATAAAAGAGAGGTACTATTTCCTCTCATTCAAGAGCTTGACCATTCTTCAGCAGCTTATACCATTCCTCAGCTCTTCCTTTTAGTGATAATCAGAATAACTTCTTCTTAACTTGATCTGTAGTAATACCTGCACACTTGAACAACCCGCATAATTCGTGTGTAAAGAGTAAATGATCACCGGGATGGACAGTTCCATCCCCAACATAGTAGTTATCCATTACACGATCAATAATTCTCGTAGGTATTTTAAAAGTATCATTCTCAGTAGGTGGTGGTTCGTCTACTACCTTAGAAGTGGTAGTAGCTTTACCAAATAAGAAACTCAGCGAATTATCCATAACAAAGATAAAGCAACTAACAGAAGTCAACAATATTCACAGTAGAAGTTTCCTTTACCAGTTCCACTCTCCAATAGCGCTTCACTCCCTGGTAACAATGCCAGAAAATAGTCTTGATGACCCACAAGTATAGGGGGTGTATCGCAATATTTTCGATAAGTAAGAGTGTCGAACCCAACGAGGAGCAGAAGGTGCTGGCTAGTGGTATGGATCAGGAATTCTCTGCAAATACTTAGCAAACGGATTTTTAGGGGTTTTCGATAATGCAAGTAAATAAAGTACGAGTAAATAAAAGACAGTAGGAATAAATGCAGCAAGTGATCCAATCCTTTATGCAGCAAAGGACAAGTCGGTTGTATTACTTAAGATGACCAAACGTTCTCGAGGACACACGGGAAGACTGTCAAGTGTTTTGTGTGGGCGAACCTATGCTAATGTACCGACCTTCCTAGGACTAATACATACTTGTGATTATACCCCTTGCAAACATCCGTAAGTACAAGAAAGTAATTAAGGTACAAACCTAACCAGAGCTTTAAACTCTAAGACCCTTACGTCCCTTGTGCAATGGTTTCCTAACGGGGGTTCAGGTTTCTGTCACTCCGGCAACCCCTACGATTAGTAGCCAAATACACAATGCATTCCCCTAGGCCCATATAGGTGAAGTGTCATGTAGTCGATGTTCACATGACACCACTAGAAGTACACAGCAACTTAAATATCAAACTATTGAATCTTTCTCAACAGAATTCCACTACTAACAACATGACTTCTCCCATGTCCTCAAGAACAAAACGAACTACTCACAAGACATCATATGGATCATGATCAGAGATGGAATAATGATGTATAACAATCTGAACATAAACAATAATTCAATGGTTCAGTCAATAGCATCAACTACAAAGAGTAATCAACACCGGGAACGTTTTCCCTAAGAACTATGCAAGATTCAACCCAATTGTTCCAGAAATATGGAGATGGTAATGAGGGTGCTGATGGTGATGATGATACCGATGAAGTCTAGCTTGATGGTGGTGTTGATGGCGACGATCTCCCCTCTCCCCGAAGGAATTCCCCCAATAGAAATCTGTCTGTCGGAGAGATCTTTCTCTCTCGGTGTTTTCCACCCCGCAGAGGCGGCGGAATCTTTCTGTTTTCCACCCCGCAGAGGCGCCCGAGTATTAGGGTTTCGGGAGGATTATATACGCCAGAGGGGAGAGCCAGGGGTGGACCAGGGCGGCCACACCACCTGGTGGCGCGGCCTAGGCTGGCCCGCGCCAGGGGGTGGTGTGGGCCCCCGTGGCCCATCTCTGCCTCCCCTTCTGGCTTCCTTCGTCTTCTGGAAAAATAGGATTTTCCATATATTTTCCTAGATTTTCTGATCTTCGCGAATTTTGCCTCCAAACAACACCTTTTTCATCAGAATCCTGACTACAGCGGTCCATGCTCCAAAAGTCATCAACCATGCAAAAACAGATGAAATAACATAAGTATCATCTCTTAATATGAAATATATCAATGAATAACAGTAAATTATGATATAGAATAGTGATGCAAAATGGACGTATCACACATTCAGACACAGCAGCAACCATACCAGGGATAGTGCATAACTGCGTAGGAGCTACTTCCATCTTCAGACCGCTAGCTTGATTAAACTTGCTCTTCCCATCTGCTAATTTAATGTGGTAGCTGCAGAGGGTGACCATAACCGTGTATTTGGGTTCAGCAGAGATCCTACTTGACAGAAAATTGGGGACAAAAGATAAGAATTGTTTGTCAGTGTTGTGCTAGCAAACAATTCTAGGTTCGATCTTTCTATGTAATGCCAATAGCCAGCTAGCAGTTATAGATAGTGCGAATAGCAAAGAGAAGAGTAGCTCACCCGCAAATAGCTAGAAGTACTTATTCATCAGTAATAGGATTTGCCATCCTTCGCGCTGCTCAGCTCGTCGGCGGTAGAGGCGGGCTAGAGCGTCGCAAAGCCTAGCACGACATTCAGCATTGGAGCTCGCTACCAGCGAGTAGGCGCAATAACTTGGCACCAGAAGTCAAATGCCTGAAGGGATCATTCTGGTTGGAGGGGGATTTTGACACTATCGGTGCTAGGGTTCATGCGAAAGGAGGGACGGAGTGGATTTGTGAATTTGGTCAACGCACCAAGCTCCTTTAGTCCCTCGTTTTTCCTACGTGGTTGCCGCGTTGGCGCTTGCGTCATGGGCATAGTACTGACATGAGGGTCCCGACCATCTACTTCACGGGGCAGTTTTACTGAATGTTTGGATTTGGTAGGGGTGAGATGAGTTTGCCTCGAAATGGCCCCTCTCGGTAGTTGGCGGCCCAACAATTCGAAACGCGGTAATTTTAGGCAACTTAGGTACCGCGATGCACTCTCCTTGGAACTTTGGTACCGCAAACGAACAAGCCCTCCTCAAAGAGGAGACATGTAGGCTCTATACGTTCAGTTCTATCCCGTAAGACCCTTGTGGATGTAGCTGTAGGACTCGTACTTTCCCTGTATAGTTCCTCAAAAAGGCAATTGTAGGTTCTGTATGGAGGGTGTTTTCCCTACGTGTACCATGCGAGGATTATCAAGAACCAAAAACCGTGGGCGAGGTGACTTATCGCCAGAGCTAGTCTGCAAGTTCAGAGCTCGAAACTTTAGGTCTCAGAGTTGGCAGGGAGTGGATTTAGTGATAAACACCATATGTAGCCCCCACTCGCATGATGCACGGATGGTAAGAACAAAAAGAAGGGAAGACACAATAAATCAGGATGGGAAAAACATCAGAAAACAAGGGACTGTTCTTGAGTTTTACATGACCGATAGGGGGTTTGTTCGTTACTGCTACTGATGTATGTAGAGCTCAGGGGTAGAACTTGCAAAGGTGCTGAATGTTCCATGCATTCGGGATTGGAACCCCATCTGCTGTTTCCAGCTGGACTGCTCCTGGTCTTGTGACGTGGATGACCCTGAAGGGACCGTCCCATATAGGAGAGGGCTTGTGGTGACCTCCGTGAGAGAGAACCTAGCGAGGGACTAGGTCCCCTACTTCTAAGGTGCAGGCTCGTATGTTGCAACAATGATGGTAGCATAGCGCCTTCTGGTATTTGGGTGCCCAAACATTGACCCTATGGTGGGCCTCCTTGATGAGGGTGAGGTCATCCTAGTGCAGCTCATCTTGTGCCATCTCGTTTAAGGCGCGAACTCGCGGGGAGCCGTGCTTGAGCTCTATTGGGATGACAACCTTAGCTCCACACTACAACACAAAATCCATGTAGAGACATTCAATCCGGATGTTAAGAACGCTTTATATCGCCTCTAGGTGGTTGTAGAGTCGTTACTAGAAAGCGTCGCATGAGCGTCTCCTTATGCACCATCTCAAAGACCGTAAAGACGCATTGAAAACGTGCCTAGAAAAAATTGGGACGCTCTATAAAGCATGTCTAATCCGGTAAAGACGTAGTGGGAGCTGACCAAGAAGCTGCACTGCGTGACGTCTCGAGCAAACTTTGAGTCGCTTTGATACTGTGTGACGTCTCCAGCAAACTTTGAGTCGCTTTGATAGCACGGGAGAAACTCATTAAAAAAATTAAATGGCCAATTATCGCCTAATGTGTAGTACATTGAGAGAAAACGTACATGTAGTGAATCATCATACATGATACATGTGTAGCCACATTGCAGGGGAAGCTTTATATTGATCACTGAAATTGTAATTTACAACTTAACTGCACACACATACAAAAAGGGAAAATTTACCATGAAAAGTACATTCTTACATTACTCATGTACTCCTAACTAGCTAGAATCTATCTAATCTATTGCATGTACGTAAACACCGACGCGTCTCCAAAGCATCCTTTAGGCTTTCCTAGTTGTCTGGATTTATGCAAAATATGCGATAAAACTTTCTTCAGAGAACTCAAAACTTTCCGTTGTAGCATAACCATAACTCTGCAAAGAACAATTTAACTAAGGTTAGACAAAAACACAAGAAATACAGATTAATCATGCTTCTTATATCATGAAATTTAGAAGTTCTAAGTATTTGTGTTCGTAAATCTGGCCACTATAACCTACATACCATAGTCCTGATATAACAGACTAGTACTAGGTTGACTGATACACTTATCACAAAACAAATTCTATGATGGTTAGTTCGCACGAGAAGATTCTTTATTTCATCAAAATAACCGAGGCATATCAGTAAGCTTAAGAGTTTTTTTGTTACAACAATAAAGTAGTGGCAAATGTATTAAGCATGGAACGTGCAGAGAGATATCATGAATTGTTCTTGTGGACAACACCAATTGAGGAAACCTAACTATAGTTTAGTTATACTCTCTCTGTTTCAAATTAAAGATATTTTAGATTTGTGAAAGAAGTGTAGCTAGACCTCTTTTAGTATGTAGATTCGTTTATGTTTGGAGTGAACCTATACACTAAAAAGGAAGGTATAGATACACTACTTTCACAAAGCTAAAACATCTTATATTTTAAAATAAAGAGAGTATATGTCAAGTAATAATGAGCCACTAATCATGTGAAAAAACATACCAAAGGATCTTTAGTTAGCTCGGTTATCTGATCCCACACTAGTTAAGATAAAGATGGTGCTCAATTCAGCGTAACCACCAGTAGTGTAACCTCATTGACCATAAGCGATGCTTTGACCTGACAAAGAGCATACAAGCTGAAGTAAATTATAAATGTCAGTATGCACGCGCAAACATTTAAATCTTTAAATACTAGTGTTCTTTTTTTCTTCTTTCTACTAGTAATTACTTATCTCTGTCCATGAAAAATGTTTTTCTTAACTGAAGGTCACCATCAATCTGTCAAAAAACAAAAACAATGTCATAGTGTTGTCAGGATGAGTATTGGCGAATAACCCTGTTTTTTTTCCAGGTAAATAATCTTGTTGGTAGTACTCCCTCCGTTCGGAAATATAAGACGTTTTAGCTTTATGAAATAAATGTATCTAGACTTTTTTAGTGTATAGGTTCACTCTGAACCTCTACGAACCTATACACTAAAAGACGTCTAGATACATTCGATTTACAAAGTTAAAACGTCTTACATTTTTGAACAGAGGGAGTACCTACCTAACTTTTGCTGCATGTTTGCATACCTTGTACCCAGTCGGCTTTTCACCCACATGAATCGGTCCTCGTTAATTGTCATGTGCAAACCATTACTATGTGCTACAGTTTGTAACCGAATCATTGAGGAATTTTTCCAAGACGACCTAAACATGTTGTGTCACAGAAATTGGTAATTTCCAATGCAGAATCAACTATACATCCATCAACAGTGGGACAGTACAAATAAATAATCACAGGTCCACAATATTCAATAAACGAGTTCACGGATCTGACGAGGTACAGTAGGATAGCATCAGCGGCGGTTCCTCACCTTTGTAGATTGTCGTATGGGGTAGGGGAAAGAGAGGAGGCTGCCGGTGAAGGACGGCCAGATACCTCGCTTCCCTGATTGAATATCGAAATCACATGGCGCTATGGGTCCCAGATCGAAGATCACTGTGGCATCAAAATCACATGCCGCTGAAGGGTCTCGGGACGAAGATTATGTGGCAAGAGGACTCTGGGAAGAGGTGGACGATGTGGTGGAGGAGGAGAGATTGCTGGAGGAGAGGTCGCTGAAGGAAAGCATCGAGCGGAGATCGCCGGAGGCGGAGAGGCTGGTAGGAACTGGCGGCTATGTTGTTAGGTTTTGCACATCTACAGTAATCTGATTGCGTGTTTACTTATTTTTCTGGAGGAAACTGGAGGTGGGAACGTGGGGTCAACAAAGCAATTGAGACGACTACCGTCGCGTCTCTAGAAACGTCCTAACTTTCTGTATCGCTCCGGGCGTAAAGACGAATAAAATAGCGTCATAGAAAAAATGTCTTTACGTGTCTATTTTCTTGTAGTGCCATAGACGAGGAAGAAAGGGGTCTCACCAGTTGTTTTGGTCATGGTGGTGCGGATGGACCATAATACACCAGGGAGTGTGTCGATCCACCCTCGGCCACACTCCTTGAGCTTGCGATGGAAACTCCTAGTTTTGAGGCCCCTCAGCACCTCTGTGTTGGCTCGCTTGGCATTGATGTTACTTCGTGGGTGGGCAACAAAGGCATAGAAGATCTTGGTGCCAATGTCAACATAGTAGGATTTGAACAATCTAGTGGTGAATTGGCTGCCTTTGTTGGTGATGATCCGGTTAGGCACGCCAAAAGGAAACACCAAGCCCTGTACGAACTTGACCGCCGATCTTTCCGGGATGGTTCGGACTGGCTGCAACTCTGCCCACTTGGTGAATTTGTCGATGGCAACGTAGAGGTAGCGGTAGCCCCCGGTTGCTCTTGAAAAAGGCACCAAAATATCCAGCCCCAGCGAACGACCTGAGAGAGGTATAGTTTGTAGCTGCTGAGCAGGCTGGTGTATCTGCTTAGAGTGGAATTGGCATGCCTCGCAGGACTTGACTAGCTTAGTGGCATTGTCAAGCGTCATGAGCCAATGGAAGCCGCTATAGAACGCCTTCCCTGCGAGGGTGCACGCAGAGGCGTGATGGCCGCATTCTCCTGCGTGGATGTCTGCCAATAGCTCACGACCCTCCTCAACCGAGATACACCGCAGGGTGATGCTGTTAGGTAGGCGACACTAGAGGTAGTCGTCCACTAGACCATACTTCTTGGTGTGGCGAAGGAGGCTCTTGGCTATGTCCTCATCATCTGGGAGGGTGCCATCCTTCAGGTGGGCGTTGAGATCTAGGATCCAGTACGCCTCCTGAGGTGTAAGCGCCAAGATGAGTCGGTCACCCAAAGGAAAACCGTAGTCTAGGGCGCATGTTGGAGGCGGGAAGGGGCAACTCCCTAGTGAGACAGCCATCACTGCCGTCTGGTGGCGTGGTGGATGGCTTAAACAACCTTTCTTGAAAGACTCCTAGCTATTAGGCCTCTCGACGAGATGCACGCTTGGCAATCTCATCGGCATCCTGGCTGTCTCCTCGAGGGATATGGATTAGTTCCATGCCCACGAAGTTCTTCTCTAGCTTCCAGACTTCTTAAAGGTACGCCGCTATGTGTTCTTCCTTGGGTTTGGTTCTTTTGTTGGAGAAGTTGACAATGAGCAGGGAGTCCCCCTGAACTGTGATGCGCTTGATGCCGAGGGAAATGCCTTCCTTGAGGCCCGCGATAAGGCCCTCGTATTCAGCGATGTTGTTGGAGAGTTTGACTCCGTCCTTGAAGCGTAGCTGTATGGCGTACAAGAGCTTGTCGCTGGTGGCACACGTGAGCACGGCGGACGCACTTGCTCCGACACCGTTGAACGCGCCATCGAAGTTTACAATCAAATAGCCCGAGCCATTTTCCCGGGCATCTAGGTTATCTCCTCCATGGCGTCTCCTACGCTCGAGTCAGTACACTCTACGGCGAACTCCGTCAGTACCTGATTGTAGGGGACGTATCGAAGGTCAGCTCAAAAAGCTGCAACTCGATAGCCCATGCCACTACATGCCCTGTGGCATTAGGGTTGCACAGGATGGTCTCCATGGGGAACTTCGTGACCACCCTGATGGGGTGACCCTAGAAGTAGTGTCGTAGATTTTATTAAGCTATGAGGAGTGCATAGAGGAACTTCTTATGCATCGGGTACCGCTCCCGAGCATCCCGGAGCACCCTGCTGACGAAGTAGATTGGGCGTTGCACGAGCTTCGTGGCTTTTGTCGAGGCCTGGGGGTGACTTCAGCGAGGGCCTTTTCCTCTCGAGCCCTCTGCGCACCGACAGTCTCCTCGGTTGTCCTGGTCGCTTGATAGCTTCGATCCGGATTCACGGATGTAGTATAATATATTTTTCCCTAGAATACCTAGGTTTAATCGAACCTTGGAAAGCAATGCTAAAAGGAAATAAAAAGGACATGTCTACAAGACTTTTTTTCTTTGTCTAGTTTACTTTTATAATGGGTTGAATAAATGGATGGAGATAGAACAGGGTTGAAGATCCACCTACATCTGCACATCATATGGGATAAAAGATAATAATTAGCACAGTCATGTGTAAAGTTTTAATAGGGATAATCTCTTATGGGCAACACATCCTAATATACTAGAGCCCCTATGATGTAGCAGGCATAGCAATAGTCTTTTAGTCCAACCGAGTGCACCACGAAGCAACAGGCTACAAACGATTATTAAGTGTAAAACACAAATCAAAGCATTAAGTGGTGTTGTTGTGATCCCAAATGGGTCGCTAAGCAAAGACCGCACTACCCTTTCTGTCACTAGGGTTCCTATGAGATCTCCGCTAGCCAAGTATCTCACCTGAAGCCTTTATCAATCTATGGGATCTTGCTACAAGTCCACAAATCGAGACAAGATACAAAGAAACAAAAGATACTAATCTCTATTTCAAACAATACACAATGCCCCCATAGATTGGATGCACATAACTGTTGCGCGGTTTCTCCCCAACCCGCAGCCCGTGGGGACTATTCACTCATAACAATAAGATCAAGGATAGAAAACATTATGCAAAATACTTAGATTGAAATCAAATATTCTTATAATGGTCACCGAATCACAAGGAGATCTAAAGTACAAAGTAATGGCTATGGCTAATGGAGGGGATGGAGATGGATGGATGAACAATGGTGTGGATCTCCTTGGGGTGTGTGTGATGCACCCTCTGCACGGCAGCTGAGACCTCAAAATATATAGGTGTCTTCATGAAAGTTGTAGGGTTTGACGAGACAGAGCCATCACCACATGGTACGGGCGGACGGTACAGGTGGGCCCTACCCGTCCTAGTGGTTGTTACGGTTGTAGACGCCTCTAATTGACTCCACAATTACTTGGTTGTGTGGACTTCCTTAAAAATCTTCATTTTGACTCTAGATTTCATATTAAAAACATGATTTTCTGCACAACACAATTCAAAGCAATGTTTTGCATATCTTTGCAATTATTAGTCATTAGTGGCAAGGATTGAGAGTTTCTTATTAATTGCTTGACCAAAAACAATGTTTAATCGCGGTGGAAGATGGCTATTTTTGGAGCCATCAATCTCCCCAAGCTCAAACCTTGATCACCCTCGAGCAAGAAGAAACAAAAGAACTATAAGGAATTCAATGTTTAAACTTGAAACAACGAGAATAAGAATTCACTTATGGTTGGTAGTCATATGCGTTCAGCACCTCATTCATTTCAAATTCTTATCAAAGTTAGAGAGTTGACAAGAATACTATACTAGCTTCGGTAAGTCAAGATAATCAAAGTAAAGTTTAATATAAGCATAAATAACTAGAAGTGTAACAATCAATATAATTCTTCGAGTTAACTCTCAGCTTGCCAAGGAACACTAGGATGTTTCAATAGCATAATTGAGTAAGATTGTTCATGTCCTAAGTAGCAAAATAGTGAAGTGTCTTATTGACGCCCACATCAATAAATCAAGGCTATCAAAACACTTCTAATCCAATAATTATGTTTCACGAAAATTGATAAAGTAGTAACAAGACCATGCCAAGGACTTGTTATGCGGATCTTCATACATATCTTTTTCTCTTTTTTTCTTCCTCTTTCAAGGATCATTGGTTGTTTCTGTTTACAAGTTCTTGCACAAACTTTGAGAGTACTGCTTGCTCAATATGTAGAGCTCGTTGGGGAACCCCAAGAGGAAGGTATGATGAGCACAGCAACAAGTTTTCCCTCAGTTATGAAACCAAGGTTATCGAACCAGTAGGAGCAAGGAAACACCACCAAGGTGTTGTTTCCAACTTGGAATCCTGCACAACACAACCACAGAACTTTCCCCCAACTTACAATGAGGTTGTCAATCTCACCGGTTTTGCTGAAAAAAGGATTAAACGTATTGTGTGGAAGATACTAATTGCTTTGCAAAAATTAAATATAAAACAGTAAATAGATTGTAGATTGATGGTAAAAGAATGGACCAGGGTCCATAGTTAACTAGTGGTGATTCTCCTTAAGATAGATGACATGTTGGGTGAAAAAATTACAGCAGGGCAATTGACAAACATCGAGAAATCATACATGCATATACTAATCATCTTGACTCCTATGAGATTTGATTGGGCATTGCAACATTATACATAGATCGTAATCCAATTGCATCTATGACTAATAATCCACCTTCAGGTTATCATCCTAACCCCCTCCAGTATTAAGTTATAAGCAATAGATAATTACATTAAGCAAAGTGTGTAAAGTAAACAATACGATTGTTCTATGAACAAAGGATTGCTGTTTTCTCCCTAGTAGCAACAACACATCTAGTACCATAGAGATTTCTGTCACTTCCCCAGATTCCTAGAGGCATGAACCCACTATCGAGCATAAATACTTCCTCTTGGAGTTGCTAGCATCTACTCGGCCAAGATAGCTACTAACCACAGAAAGCATGCAATGTCACAAATAACAAAGACATGATAGAATCATTAATCAATATGAAATAGCATCTCAATATCCATCGGATACCCGTAAACACAACATGCAGAATTACAAATAGATGATCTTGATCATGAACGGAGCTCACAAGATCTAGACATGGTAGCACAAAGGAGAAGAACCAACCATCTAGCTACTACATGGACCCGTAGTCCAGGGATGAACTACTCACACATCACACCCGAGGAAGGCATGGTGATGAAGAAGGCCTCCAGGGTGATCTCTCCCCTCCGGCAGGGTGCCGGGAAGAGCTTCAGATCCCTCCCGATCTAGGGATAGAGATGGTGGCGGCTACAGACTCTTTCGTGGAATTTGGATCGGGTACTTAGGGTTTTCGTCCCGATGGCAATATATAGGCGAAGGGGCAAAGTCGGTGGAGTGCCAAAGGGCCCACACCCCCTGGTGGCGCGGCTAGGCCTGGCCGCACCACCACCAGGTCTGGCCGGCCTGGCTCCCCTCTTCGTCTCCCCTCCGGACTTCGTGTTCCTTCTGGTGAAATATTGACTTGGCCTTTTGTCCGGTCCAATTCCGAGAATATTTCCTTACTAGATTTTCTGAAACCAAAAACAGCAGAAAATAGGCAACTGGCAATGTGGCATCTTGTTAATAGGTTAGTTCCAGAAAATGTGTAAAAATACTCCAAAGTGTGGACAAAACATAAGAAAGTAGATATAAAACAAGCATGGAACATCAAAAATTATAGATATATTTGCAACGTATCAAGTACCAATATTGTTGCCCATATATTGACATGTATGCCACTCATGTCAATAACTCATAGCCAAAATCCGGGGTTATACCATAGATCGTTCAAAAGCTAGAGGAGTTGTTGGCATCCCAAAGGTGTGCATGAGAAACAAGGAATTTTTTCTCTTTGTTTTATGCTAGTGCCATGGTTTGATCCACAAGGTTAGCTTTGGCATGCATCACAATTACCACTAGACTTCATGTCAATCAAACAACTCCTTTCAAGAGTGTCGTCAAGTCTATCGAAACATCTATGGGGTTAAGTATCTTCAAGGGTATACTCTCAAGACAATCATTCTTCAAACAAGTCGTAAATTTCAGACTTTTTCTTGTTGTACTTGTTTGGCAATATTATTTCTAGGGCAAGACTTAGTTAGCTAAAATAATTAGAACAAAAGCTTCCACAACTAATTATCATACAAATAAAAAGCTTAACTCTAACTATTTCAAATTACTCCCACTAGCATGGCATCTTAGCAAACCAACCAACTAAGATAAACAACTAAAACTTCAAAAGGGGAGACATAGGAAATACCTCTCATGAGTGACTTCATAGTTCTCTTCCTGATAGGGATGTGTTCCTTCAAAACTCAAGCTCGATTATTCCCATAATAATATTAAAGCAAAGAGGCAAAGTACGAATCCACGTTCACAAAAAAGGAAAACCAAAAAAATCTTTTTGTATTTTTGAGGATAGGGATTAAAGAATAGAAAATAACTTGCGACCAAGCAAGGAACTAAGAAAAGAAAAACAAACTAAAAACAAAAGCAAACAAAAAACAAAAGCAAAGGAAAAGGAAAAGTGTTGGAACAAACCAACACAGGTGTTTCAAAGCTCACAAGGAGCTAGAGTACAACCTCATTATTACGCAAATAAAATTGCTGCGGGAACACATCCCGAAGCTTAGGAATTTGCAAGCTCTTTTGTTTCTCATTATGGTGGCGGTGGATAATCTCCCATGTTCTATTGCCTGCTCCAATCATAGAACTAGGTGGCGAGGTTTATAGAAGGATCTCAAAGGTTGATGCAGGGGTTGTTCATGTTTTGGATATTCCCTTCGAGCGCATAGATATGTTCATAGGTGTTGTAGTAGTTTGGTGGTTACACATCTTGTTCGGGTCCCTCTTGTTCTACTTCTTCATCTTCTCCTCCTCCCACGGGTATTTCTTGGAGGGGTAGACCGACCTCAACATGCGAATCAAAAGCAAACATCCATCCTCGATAGAGAATAAACCATTAGGCAAAGGAGTTGGGATCAAGTTATTCGCACCAGGTATATCAAGGAAGTATCTACCACCAGTTCTAGAAATCATAACACATGCCCTTAGTGTAGAGAAACCGAGAAGGTGACTTCCTATCAATGGTTGGATGTTACCTAGGTTGACATGAAGTGCGCATGCAAGAACGGTCACAACTCCTCCACGTATGGGTCCTCGAGATTTTAGAGCTTGATGCTTAAGGTAAAACACAAGAAGGGCGCCCAAATTTGGCATTAAGTTACAATTAATAAGAGCAGCTTTTGTGAGGACCATCATGTCATCCTCATTGACTCTAGTAAACTCACCGTGTGCCGGCAAGGTGTTAGCAATAATATAAAACAAATAGAGAATATCAAGATGCTCAATTTGGTTCCCCTTGGGTGTGTTTCCACGAATTCTCATTAAATTAAAGTACTCCCAAGGTGCAGGATTTAAAACAATGGTGGTGGAGCATATGTTGGTGGTATTGGCAAATCCAAAGCATTGAGCCCATTGGTCGTGCGTCAAGGAGTACACAGAGTTCATAATACAGAAGTTGATGCGATCAACTCTAGCCATTTGCTCCTCGGAACAATAGTGAGAGCACATCATATACGTAAAGGTGCTGAGGAACTCAAGCGTCAAGCGGCAATACGTGGCGACCTCCTGGAAGACAAAGTCATACAAAGCAACATTGTTGCAAAGTAAATCAAAATCAGCACGAATGCCAAGTTGGTTCAGGATATAGGGACACACCCACTTGGTGGACTTGATTTCTCGGAGCTTGAGATGGTCGAAATGGTTCAACTGAAACTCCTCGATGAACTCTATACCAAGTGACTCAGGGGGTCAACGTATCAACGGGTGGTCGGAAGGTTCCGCAGCCACCACACGTGTACGTCTCCTCATGTTCATCTAATACAAAAAAATAAAAATTGCTAATTAAAAATGTAGTACAATAGAAACATAGCTTAAACAATCCTCTACACTTGTTACAAAACAAACTCCTCTAAAAACAATACTGAGCATGCTCAATATAAAGATTATCTCAAGAACAAGACCTAAATCTAGATTGAAAATGGTGAAAGATTGAGCAGAGTTTTGTTGCAAATAAGTTGGGGATCAGAGGAGAATCATACCTTAGATCGATTGGATGCAAGGAATAGAAGATAGATTGAGAAAATATGAAGATGCAATGGAGGTGGTTCAGAGTTTGGAAGAAGAAGAAAGAGAAAATTTGTGTTTGGTTTTTTTAGGTTACCTCCTCGTGGGGTTATGGCGGACGCGTACATGGTACGAACGGGCGGTACGACGGAGCCCGCCCGTATCAGGTGACATACCTTCGGGGTGACGAATCCCTTCTAGCGGTGCACTCGGTACAGGTGTGTGGTACGGTCGCGCGCTCTCATACTACTGGTCGTTATGCGTTCAGTACCTTTGCTTGAGATCTGATTGTTTGCTTGAGGGTATGATGCGGGCGCACGGTACGGGCGCATCCAACCGTACCAGTGGTCGTTACGAGCGTTGTTTCCCGCTGCCAAAATCATAATTTCTATGTTCCAATGCCTTGATGCAGTATGGGCGCACGGTACGGTCCCTTTCGGTTGTACCACTGGTCGTTATATGGTGAGTGAGCTGAAAAACTCATAGAATTTGATTAGTAGCTTTGTGCGTATTTACACATCTTGTCAAAGGACAAAATAACAGCAAATAGACTTCATAAAAATCAGCAATACTTCTTAGGCCATGTGTTAGTAAAAATAAAAGATCGAGGATTGCATTATTTCTTCTCCTCTCTCCAAATGTCTTCTTAAACACTCATTATTAAAACAAAATAAAAACAAACAAACAAAACTAAACGGAACTAAGACAAGAGTAAAAAAAAATATTTCACATGGGTTGCCTCCCATGAAGCGCTTATAGTTAAGGTTAGTTAGCTTGATCCAGATGGTGATCATTTAGGTTTTATGAGTGGAACACCCACTCCAAATTAATTGGCTTTCAAAGTAATTATAACATCATCATTAGTCTTGGCTTTCTTCTTCTGAGGGAAGTGGACTATAAAAGTAACTCTCGGTGTAGTCCTATTCTCACATTCCCTTCATATAAATTAATTAAATCTTTCATAGTTCTTAGAAAGGGCGTACCTAGAATTACAGGTGCTATGGGATCTTCAGTCATGTCTATAATAACAAGATCAATAAGCATGGGACTATCTTTAATTTCAACAACTATATTTTATTTTATCCCAAAAACTTGTTTATAAGTTGAATCCGCTAGATGGAGTCTTAATTCAATAGCTGCAAGTGGCCCCAAGTTTAACTTTTCAAATAGGCTTTTGGAAATCCTTGAGACGCTTGCACCAATATCACAAAGTGCATATATCTCATTAACACCAATTTTAATTTTAATAGTAGGCTCAAATATATCATGTATCTTAGTAGAGAGCTTATCAGCTAGTCTCTTATACTCTATCCCTAAATCTCAAACTTTAGATGCTACTTGTTGAATAAATTGTTGTTACATAGCATCATTACCTTGTTCTATGCCAGGATTCTTCACAGTGACCATCTTTAGTAGATCTTCCACGGTATATTTAGGTGTTGGCGCATTGCTATAATCCAGCTATTCAGGCTTCTCTTCATTTGTTACCACCCTCATCATCTTGAGGTCTTCTACCGGATTTGTCTCAGGCTTCCCAGCAAACTTTTCTAGTTTGAGAGCTTGGCTCTCGGCTACCTTGCCCAATTGAGCCTCCACGGTCTTTGTTCTTTCCTGTAGAGCCTGCATATCATTTCTAATTGCAATGGCTTCGTTAGATAATTTTCCTATACTACTTTCATGGTTCTCCGTGATTTTAATAAGCATATTATTTTGCGCGGTTTGAGCTTGCATAAAAGTTCTAACAATTTTCTCAAACAAGAGATTGACATGATTTGCTCCGTTATGATTATCTAATTATTGTAAGGAGCTCTTGTAGGATTAGAATAATGTTTTTGATCATTAGAAGCTAAATTTTGGTTCTTCCATGCAGGATTATAAGGAGTGCGAGATATAAAAGTAATATCATTAACATTGGTAGCGATAACATTAACTTGAGTATCTTCCTTACCCTTTACTATGTTGAGTAACTAATCTACCTTAGATGTAAGATATTCATTGTTTACCTTAGTGATTGAACTCACTCTTTTTGAGGTTATTTCCACATGCCATTGGGCATGGTTGTTTTGCACATCATCAAGTAATTTCTTTGCAACACTCACTTGCTTTCCCATGATCATTCCTCCTTCTGCGGTGTCTAGTATAGACTTAGACATTGGGTTAAGGCCATTATAAAATAAATGTAATATAAGCCATTCTTCCATCCCATGACTAGGATAGTTCATTACGTCTTCTTTCACCCTTTCCCATGCAAGCGCTAGTGGCTCGTGATCTTCTTGTCTAAATCTTGTAATGTTGGATCTTAGTTGCATAGTTTTAGTTGGGGGAAAATTTAATCATAAACATATTAGTGCATTCCTCCCAAGATTAAATAGTGCCCTTAGGTAGAGCTAGCAACCAATCCTTAGCCTTTCCTCTAAGAGAGAAAGGAAACAATCTTAACTTAATAACATTTGGATCTACATCCTTAGTATGGATCATGTCGCAAATTTCAGTAAAAGCATTTAAGTGAAAACTTGAATCCTCAGAAGATGAGCATCCAAATTGGTTTTGTTGAACCAAACTTAAAGGTTAGGCTTAATTTCATATGCTTCCGCATCAACAACGGGTTGAGTGATATGTATGGCTCCCCAAGTCTCTTTCGAGCCATGGCTCTCATACTTTTGGTATTTTTAAGTAAAGAAAACAAATAACAAGTAACATTTTTTGGGTTTTCAAATAGATAACTAGAACAAACAATAAAACTAAAAACAAAGTCTCTAGTGACCTCACCAGGATAGCAAAATTTCTTCCCCGGCAACGCGCCAGAAAAAGGGTTGATACCTTCGATCTGAATTCATGGATGTAGTATAATAGATTTTTCCCTAGAAGACCTATGTTTAATTGAACCTTGGAAAGCAATGCTAAAAGGAAATAAAAAGGACACATCTACAAGTCTTTGTTTCTTCGTTTTACCTTCGTTTACTGGACCAATCTAGTTTACTTTTATAATGGGTTGAATCAATGGATGGAGATAGGCTAGGGTTGAATATCCACCTGTAGCTACACATCACATGGGATAAAAGATAATAATAAGCACAGTCATGTGTAAAGTTTTAAGAGGGATAATCTCTTGTGGGCAACACATCCTAATATAATAGAGACCCCGTGATGCAGCGGGAACTGCAATAGTTTTTTAATCCAACCGAGTGCACCACGATTATTGCAACGGGCTATAAACGATTATTAAGTGTAAAACACAGACCAAAGCATTAAGTGATGATGTTGTTGTGATCTTGAATGGGTCGCTAAGCAAAGACCGTATTACCCTTTTTGTCACTAGATTTCCTATGAGATTGCTACTAGCCAAGTATCTCAGCTCAAGCCTTTATCAATCTATGGGATCTTGGGTACCTACAAGACCATAGATCGAGACAAGAGACAAATAAACAAAAGATACAAATATCTATTTCAAACTCCCATAGATTAGATGCACATAATCGATGCAAGGTTTCTCCCCAACCCGTAGCCCGTGAGGACTACTCACTCATAATAATAAGATAAAGGATAGAAAACATTGTGCAAAATACTTAGATTGAAATCAAATATTCTTAAAATGGTCACCAAATCACAAGGAGATGTAAAGTACAAAGTAATGGCTATGGCTAATGGAGGGGATGGAATATGGATGGATGAACAATGGTGTGGATCTCCTTGGGGTGTGTTGTGGTGTAATCTGAGAATGGCGACCCTCTGCGTAGCGGCTGAGACCTCAAAATATATAGGCGTCTTCATGAAATTTGTAGAGTTGAAGAGACGAAGCCGACACCACATGGTACGGGAAAACGGTACGGGCGGGCCCTGTCCGTACCAGTGGTCGTTACGGCTAAAGACGCTTGCAATTGATTCCATAATTACTTGGTCGTGTGAACTTCCTCAAAAACCTTTATTATGACTCCAGATTTCGCATTAAAAGACGTATTTTCCTGCACAATAGAATTCAAAGCAATGGCTTGCATATATTTGCAATTATTTGTCATTAGTGGCAAGGATTGAGAATTTCTGGTCAATTGCTTGACCAAAAACAATGTTTAAACACGGTGGAAGATGGATATTTTTGTAGCCATCATGGCCCGTCCTTTTTCTTTGACAAGTTCTTGGCGCTCAAATATGAGTAAAATGCTCGCCATTTCCGGTGTGGCCGCTAGGTACAGCAACAGAGGCTCGGGGGACTGTGGTGCCACCATGGCGGGCTCGTGAGGTACCTCTTGAGGCCTTCAAAAGGCATGGTAGCCTCGGGAGTAAATTGGAAGTTGCCGGAGCGGTTCATGATCTTGATGAAGGGGAGGGTGTTCTCGCCCATCTTGGAGATGAATCTTCCCAACACCACCATGCAGCCCGCCCGGTGCTGCATGTCCTTGAGAATTTTGGGAGGACGCATCTCCTTGATGGCTCGAATTTTGTCGGGGTTCACCTCAATGCCCAGGTGTGATACCAGGAAGCCTAGGATCTTACCCAGCAGGACCCCAAACACACACTTGGAGGGGTTGAGCTTGATCTTTACCGTACGGAAGTTGGTGCAAGTCTCCTCGAGGTCCTCAACCAGCATGTCATTCTCGAGGGTTTTGACCACTATGTCGTTGACATAGGGCTCGATGTTTCTGCCCATCTACGCTCCTAGGGCAATATGCATCAGCCTATGGAAGGTTGCGCTGGCATTCCTGAGACCAAATGTCATGCAGGTGTAGCAGAATACCCAACATGGGGTAAGGAAGGTGTTCTTCTCCTCGTGCTCCCTTGCCATCCGGATCTGATGGTAGCCTAAAAAGGCATCGAGAAAGCATAGTAGATCACAACCCGTTGTGGAGCCTATTATTTGATTGATCCGCGGGAGCGGATATGGATCTTTGGGGCAAGCCTTCTTGAGGTCGGTGAATTCGATGTAGAGCCGTCCCCCTCCCGTAGTCTTGGAGACTACCACCGGGCTAGATGTCCAAACGGTGTGAAGGACCTCGTGGAGAAGGTTTCCTTGATGAGCTTCTCTATGTTCATGACGATGAATTGCTACTTCTCTATGGACTGCCATAGCACCTTTTGCTTCACCGGGCACGTTATAAGGCACACCACCAGGAGGTGCGTGATCACCTCTCGAGTCACCCCCATCATGTATGACAGGGCCTCGGCGAACATATTCGTGTTTTCTCGCAAGAATGTGATGAGCACCTCCTCCTACTCAGCCGAGAGGTGAGCCCCTATGGTGATGGTAGCCCTCGGGTCTGCGGGGTCTAGTGGGACCTTCTTTGTCACCGAGCGTTCCTAAGGGAACATCGGCTTCTTTTTCTCGGCTGTATTGGTGGAGCACATGACCTTCCCTCGGGGAGAGTCGTCAGCGCACCCTCTTCATCCCCCGCTCCATCTTCAGCAAGCGTTGGCCTCTCCTTTGCGGGGGAGGGGGCATCGCCATCAGAGGTGCCTTCTTCCTCGAGGCAGGTGGCCGGCGACCCTTGTAGGTATGCTCCAGGGAGCGCATGGCCTCCCCTTCGTCTCAATGGATCGTGATGGTGCCCTCAGTGCCACCCGGCATCTTGACCATGTTCTAGGCTTTGTGGGTGACTGCCATGAACTTTGGCAGCGTGGGATAACCCAAAATGGCGTTGTACGGTAGGTCGATCTAGGCGGTGTCGTAGTCGATGAGCTCGGTGCGGTAATTAGCACGTGTTGCAAATGTGACTGGGATCCACACTTGACCAATGGATATAGTGACGCCCTCCGTCACCCTGGAGAATGGCTACACGGACAACAGGAGAGCTTGGGGCACCTGCATCCTTCTGAATGTTTCCTCTGAGAGCACGTTCAGTCCGACGCCACCATTGATGAGTGTTTTGGCGACCATGACGCTGCTGACGGTGGGAATACACACCATCGGTCTAACACCCACCATGCGAGTGAACTCGGGGTGGTCCTCAATGATGAAGGATACCGGCTACTGTGACCACTTGAGCCGCACGGCGGTAGTGCTGGCCCTTGCCGCTGCAAGCTCACGAGAGAGCAACTTGAAATGTCGCTCGGGGGAGCGAGTTTGGGAACTGCCCAGGATGCAAGCGACGATGCCCGGCCTCTCCCGAGAAGGGTCGGTGTGCTCACCGGCCGACCGCGGTGGCGGCCTCTAGACCCTATCACCCGGCGGGGCTATGGGTGTGAGGTTTGTGTTGTCGAGGAGCTCTACAAGGCGAGCATGCCACACTGCTCTTTTGGTCTCAACTGGGGCATGGAGAAGGAGCTTCGTGCTTCAAGCAGTGAGGATTCCTATGTGGGGGTGTCTTAGGCGTCCTTTCCCTGCTCAGCCCGAGCTTCGGCGCACGGGGCCATGTCACCGAGGTTGGAGAAGATCGTGGAAGCGCGCCTCATCCCCCTACCTAGCACGCCAGATGTCGGAGACTTGCTTCCCCTGAAGGAACAAGGGGTCCAATGAGACCTAAATTCGAGAGGGGGGTGAACATGCGTTCGGGTCTTATCTGTGACGATGGTGACGACAGATCTCGCACACGACAGAGAGGACACTTTTTTTACCCAGGTCCAAGACCCTCGTGAGGAGGTAAAGTCCCTACTCTTCTTGCTGTATTTCTCGCGGTGTCTCACGATAGCACAATGGAGGATGAATGTCTAGGGTTTTAGATCCCAATGACTGTTCCCCTTCTAAGGTTGGGGTGCCACTCCTTTTATAGGGGCATCGTGCCTCTTCCCCTAATCTTTGGGCTGGAAGGGCTCCCGCATTACTGCCTAAGGGCACCCTGGTCTATAAGAATGTTTTACATGGAATAGGCATATGCTCCTGTCATGGATGACGTCCTTCGCAGGGGCACTCTACCCTTTGGCTCCTTGCACCAAAATAGGGGGACACGGTACTCACTGACGGGGCTTTGTCAGCCCCACATTTGACTAAAGCGTTGCCCTCGCGGCTGTACCAGGGCGGCATCCAATGTTGCCGCTGAGGTTGTCATCCTCTTCCTGGGGCACACGCGAATTCCACATCTCCCCCTATGGGTCCACGTGGGCCCAATACCCCTCTAGAGGGGAATACTGGGTGAGCCTTCCCCCCAAGAGGGTCTCTGGTGAAGGTTCCTATGCCATACCACTAGAAAGCCCTCGGGTGACCTCGTGAGGCATGTCGCCAGCCTGAGCAGCGGCCTAGACTTCCACAGACCGTGATAACCCCTATGTCCCTGGTCCAACACGAGGGCGTTCCTGCAATATCGCCTCAAAGGAAGGAAGACGACAAGACCAATGGGCAATCCACGGGGACACAAACTGTGTGGTCTGCCTAGGAAAAGAAGAAGTGTTGTCTAGCCCTTTCGGTGATAAGGAAGAGCCGACAACACCATCGTCATCCTCGCTCTTTATTTTCTGCTTTAGCGTAAGAAGGCACTAGCCAGCTCCGCACAGCGGGCAGACATCATCGACGACCTCGGCTTTATAGTGGACCGGCAACAGGGGGATCCTAGACTTGGACCATGTAAAGCAGCCTTGTACATAGAATCTCCTTGGACGACAATGTGGTGACCCTTCCTGCCCATCGATTAGGGAAGAGGCCTAGGACCCCTATAAAGGGAGAGCTTCTCCTACCTTAGAGAAGGGGGATCCCAATGATCCAAAAACCCTAAGGATACATCCAGCATTGTACCTTCACGAAGCACCGCGAGCAATACAACAAAGCAGGAGCAGGGACTTTACCTCCTCATGAGGGTCGTGAACCTGAGTAAAAAAATCGTGTCCACTCTCTATCGTGTGCAAGCTTTGCCATAACCATCATTTCCAAGAAGGTCCGAACGCATGTCCAGCTCCCTCTCAAACTCAGGGCTCGTTGGACCCCTTGTTATTTCATGGGATGCAAAACTTCGACAAACGGGTGCAAAAGAACGGAAGGAGTAGGCACTATCGTCATATTGATATCACCCCAAGGAGACAAAATGTGCTACATACTTTGGATGGGGTTCCCGAATGCGTAAAAAATGAAGCCGAATACGAGGCCCTATTGCACGGTA
This sequence comes from Avena insularis, assembly GCA_023614405.1. Lineage (NCBI taxonomy): Eukaryota > Viridiplantae > Streptophyta > Magnoliopsida > Poales > Poaceae > Avena > Avena insularis. The sequence goes on from CM042688.1 coordinate 243,833,812, forward strand.
TGCATATGCAAAAAGCCTATGGTGCAACTCGCCTCAAAATATTCGGGGATTCAAACCTCACCGAGCAGCAAGTAATGAACAAGTGTGATGATGTTAGCAACAATATGATTACATACCACGACATGTATAACATCATGTAGGGTTACTTCGACGGGTGTGAGGTCTCTCGTATCAGAAGAGCAATCAACGAGGAAGCCAATAATGTTGTAGACATTAGGCCCCTCTACCTACCCGTACGACCTAGGGTTTTCTAGGAGGAAAACAGTGAGCTCTTCATCAAGGTCAAAAAATCCACTAAAGCCGCAGAACCAAGGGCATGCAAGAGGGCAAAACCTCAGATTGGGACTTGGGGGCTGCACCATCATCTGAACCCACACTTGCTCTAGAAGACGAGGAAGAACCCGAAGATGTCATGATGATAGAAACTATGTGGATGCAGCCATACCTGGCATACATGACAAATGTAGAACTCTCGGAAGACATAGTTGAAGCACAACATGACACCCGCCGATCTAGGGCCTTCTGGGTAATAAAGGGGAAACTCTAAAAAAGAAGTATCTCATGTGTTCTCTAGTGATGTGTGACACCCGAGGAGGAGAAGCTCATCCTCAAGGACATCCACGAAGGGGTATGCGGCCACCACATGCCAGCAGCCGAGCAATAGAAGCAAAGGACTTCCGCGCAGGATTCTACTGGCTCACCACGGTCTAGGACATAAAATATATAGTAAGAACATGTGAAGCATGCCAGCGATTCGCTACAAAACCTCATGCACTCGTGGCAGATCTGGCAGCCATACCTCTGGCCTGGTTGTTCACCCAGTGGGAACTCGACATGGTGGGTAAACTCCACAAATCATCTCCTAGAGGACACATCTTTTTGCTTGTAGCAGTCGACAAATTTACCAAGTGGATCGAAGCAATGCTTGTCACCAGCCAAGATGCTACTTCGGCCATGAACTTAATCAAGTGAATAGTTTTTCTCTTCGGGGTGCCTCACAGCATCATCATAGACAATGGATCAAACTTCACTTCTTGAGAATTCAAGGAATATTACAAAGACATAGGCATACAAGTGAGATATGCGTCGGTCGCCCACCCGCAAACCAACGACCAGGTGGAAAAAGCCAGTGGACTTGGAACCAATGGCATCAAAAAAATGTTTCTTCCTAGCCCACGAAGTCGAGGTCGTGCTTCCAGTGGAGATAACTCACGAGGACCCTCAGGTCATCGCATATGATGAAGAAACCTCTATGAAGGCACTCGAAGACGACATAGATGCACTGGACGAAGATCGAGACATCATACTCACAAGAGGAACCGTGTACCAACAAATCCTACGCAACTACCATAGTCGTCGACTGTGACCCAGGTCCTTTGCTGTAGGGGACCTGGTCCTTTGCATCAAGCAAGATGGCCATCGCAAACTCGGGCCATGGCAAGGACCTAATCATCATAGCAGTAATCCCTAGCGGAGCATACCGCCTCCAAGACAAAAAGACCAGAGTCAAGTACTCCAACCCATGGAACGTTGCAAAGTTGTGACGATTCTACACCTAGGACATTTACTTCCTACAATTTACTATCAATAAGGCCAACGGCCAGACTAGTTAGCCGAAAAAACTACATTTACTTCCAGTAAGGCCAATAGCCAGGCGATTACACCAAAACATGTACCTCTGTACTCGATGTTAATAAAGCTAGGTTCTCTCAACCAAATCTCAGTTTCATTACTCTACTTTTTGCTACACCCGATACTCGGGGGCTCAGTTAAGAAGTTTATTACATAATCATACTGGGATACTCGGGGGCTTCGCTAGTCAGCAGAAACTCAAAAATTCTTTACTTTGCTATCAAATACGTCCCAAAACACGCAGTGACCAGAGTAGTTGATTTGGACCAATGGGCATCAGGCTAACGAAAAAGTCTTGTGTAGGGAGTAATCGCAAAAACCATCAACTCAAACATATGAAATTACAATAACAACAAATATATTTAGATTGATATACACGCAGGCTTTACATACGTTTACGTGTCCTTTTTACAGGGTTACCATCCTAACTATATGGGAAAGTTCAGAAAAAACTCATATGCATCAAGGCACCGACGGATTATTCAGATGCCAGGGTTGTGAGCGGCCGCATAATGAGGAGCCATAGACAACTCACCACCACCCAGAGGATAGGGAGATTCTTCGACATAGCATCTAAGCCTAGCATAGGATGATGTACATGCACCCAAGCAATAGCAACCTTGGCCGCCACAATAAGATGAAGCTTGATAAAATAGTGGATCGATTCACCTTGTTGAAATTTCTGCATCAGCGTGGCTAATCCCTGCGGTTGCGGGTCTCTGGGGAACATGGCATTATACACCATCGCCAAAGCATAACGGCAACACTCGACAAATTCCTCCACCTCCAACACTTGATCCTGAAGCAGCGCCAAAGTAACCCCCTCTTATGGTATGTCCAGAAGTCTGTACCACCACCTGATGACCCACAATTATAGGGGGTGTATCGCAGTATTTTTGATAAGTAAGAGTGTCGAACCCAACGAGGAGCAGAAGGTGTTGGCGAATGGCTTGGAGCAGGAATTCTCTGTAAATTCTTAGCAAACGGATTTTTAGGGGTTATGATGATGCAGGTAAATAAAGTATGAGTAAATAAAAAACAATAATAATAAATGCAGCAAGTGGCCCAATCCTTTCTTTAGCAAAGGACAAGCCAGTTGTATTACTTAAGATGACCAAACATTTTTGAGGACACACGGGGATATCGTCAAGTGTTTTCGCTTCATATAGTTGATTAATCTTCTTTAGTTTGCTAAGTGTCATGTGGGTGAACCTGTGCTAATGTACCGACCTTTCTAGGACTAATACATACTTGTGATTATACCCCTTGCAAGCATCCGCAAGTATAAGAATGTAATTAAGGTAGAAACCTAACCACAGCTTTAAACTCTAAGACCCTGACGTCCCTTGTGCAAAGGTTTCCTAACGGGGGTTCAGGTTTCTGTCACTCCGGCAACCCCTACGATTAGTAGCCAAATACACAATGCATTCCCCTAGGCCCATAAAGGTGAAGTGTCATGTAGTCGATGTTCACATGACACCACTAGAAGAAATACACCACAACTTAAATATCAAACCATTGAATCTTTCTCAACACAATTCCACTACTAACAACATGACTTCTCCCATGTACTCAAGAACTAAACTAACTACTCACAAGACATCATATGAATCAAGATAAGGTATGATATAATGATATGTAACAATTTGAAAAGAAACGATAATTCAATGGTTCACTCAATAGCATCAACTAAAAGGAGTAATTAACACTGGGAAAGTTCCCCTAAGAACTATGCAAGATTCAACCCAATTGTTATAGCGGTATGAAGTGGTGATGATGGTGGTGGTGGAGATGATGGTGGTGATGATGATGATGATGATCCCGATGAAGTCCAGCTTGATGGTGGTGTTGACGGCAACAAGCTCCCCTCCCTAGGAAAGAATTCCCTTGGCAGAATTCTGTCTACCGGAGAGATCTTTCTCTCTTGGTGTTTTTCGCCCCGCAGAGGCGGTGGAATATTTCTGTGGTCGCTCTCCAGGTATTAGGGTTTCGAGGGGATAATATAAGCTAGAGGGGAGAGCCTGGAGTGGGCCAGGGTGGCCACACCACCTGCTGGCGCGGCCTAGGGCTGCCCGCGCCAGGGGGTGGTGTGGGCCCCCTGTGGCCCATCTCCACTCCCCCTTCTAGCAATCTTCGTCTTCTGGAAAAATAGAATTTTCCATGTATTTTCCCGAATTTTCTAATCTTCACGAATTTTGCCTCCAAACAGCACCTTTTCTATCAGAATCCTGACTACAGCGGTCCATGCTCCAAAAGTCATCGACCATGCAAAAACACATGAAATAACATAAGTATCATCTCTTAATATGAAATATATCAATGAATAACAGTAAATTATGATATAGAATAGTGATGCAAAATGGACATATCAACTCCCCCCAAGCTTAGACTTCGCTTGTCCCCAAGCGAAAACTGAGCTCAATAAACATGGCCTCGGGTTTATGGAGTGAAGAGTCAATAAAAGAATACAGACAAGAAGCATCACATTCATCAATACATAAATCATAATAGAAGACAACTCACTATTATATAACCTAACTTGCAATAAGTAAAGGAAACACAATAAAGATGCATAAAGTAAATCATAATTGGTGATGGCAAACTTAGCTCTTGGTCGAAGAATAGTTGACAATTTGCTGGAGTTCACACATAACTGGTTTTCAATGATAGCTTTCAAAGTAGTAAACACTAAGATAAGAGCGATGTGCAAAACAAGGAACATAAGAAACATGATTGAATAAATCATCATATGAATGAATGAAACACAACAACTCAAAATACTTGCTGAGATAGAAGGGAATAGGTTTACTAACTCAACTAAAAATTAAAAGATAGGCCCTTCGTAGAGGGAAGCAGGGATTTCAAGTTTCATAAAGAGCTTCCAAAAATTATGGTACTTATTAGCTTTCATCTCTTATTGCCCATATCATAGGCATATTTACGTGATTAAGGTTAAAGTGATCAAATATGAGGATATGCTTGACAAGTTGTAAGTTGAAAATCTCATGTCCCTTGAATACGAGGGCCGCTCCTCATGCTACTCAAGTTTAGTTACCGGTAAGTTCTTGTCATAGTAAGTATATGTGTATCATAGAGAACCGCCAACGGGGTACCCCTTTCCCGATGATACGGAAGAATCCCCATATCAAAATGACAAGGCAAGCAGACAACAAGCATCTCAGCAATGTTCTTATTTACCATGGGAAAATGGTGCTTTTTCTCTCTTTCCTCTTTTCTCATCTCTTTTTTTTTCTCTTTTTTCTCAATCTCTATCTCCTTTTTTATAAGAAGACTGCTTCATAGATTGCTCATTATGGTTACGCTGCATGTTTCCACCATGATTAGGCATGGATTAGACCAGTGGCCCAGGCGTTTCTCTAACACACATACATAACTCCATGGACTTACAATCTCCCCTTTCATTTCACACCGACGACATCCATAAACAAAAGAGCATGATATCAACTAGATAAAGTGCAATGTTGAAAGTGTTCCCCATGATAGCATGGTTCTGCAAATTCACAACTTACAAAGCGCAAGCATATACGCAACATAGATGGGCACAATGGTTCAAGTTTATTAAGTGCAAGAAGGTAAAGTGTGCCATCAAGTTTGTGAGAGCTTTAATCACTAATTTTCACATAACAAGTTTAATTCGTAAGGTAGATAAAAACATGAATTTACTTGGAATAGCAATAGTGCTAGTAGGTAGGTATGGTGGACACAAATGGCATAGGTTTTGGTTTAAGGATTGGATGCACGAGAAGCATTCCCTCTCAGTATAGGTTTTTGGCTAGCAAGGCTGGGTAGCGAGCATAAGAGTTGAAGGAAACAAACAAACATACAAGTGATAAAAACAAACATGCAATCTTCCTTGGAAGCACAAAAGATCTTAACTAGAGAATACTAAGCTTATGAGCAAATCAAGAAAGAAAGATGATGAAATTATATTTCTTAAGAGTACTTTTATCTTTTTCATTCAATTCTCAAAATAGTGTTGCTACTGACCGAGCCAGGTTTGCCAAAACCAACTATATTAACTCAATGATCTGAAAGTGATACTGATACTAACGACAAGGTCAATCATATAATCATAAATTGAAAACTAATATAAGATATGCAAAAGAGTAAATGATAGAACTTCTCATTAATATTCTATAATGGCAACTCACTCCAAGGGATACATGGATATCTAAAGAGAGGGGGGACACTTCCATAATGCAAACCATCCTACCTGATAACTTCTCTATTCATGAAATGACTCTACTAAAAAGGTCAAAAGATAGAAGATAGTAATGTGATACCGCGGCACTCCCCCAAGCTTGGAACAAACCAAGGGGATGCCAAAACCTGATGATGAATTACTCCTTTGGTGGTGGTGGTGTTCTCTCGATTGGCGCAAGGAAATCTTCTAGTATCATGCGAAGCCTGTTATTCTCCTCTTGAATCATATCCACCTTCCTCCTCAAGACTCGGTACTTGTCGCAGAACTCATCAGTTAATCATAGAGCTTCCACTGCTGCAGGGCAGGAACTGAGATCTAGAGTTGGAGGTATCAGCCCCTTCATGCCTACTGTCATGTATTTTACTTCCTCCCCGACGTTTCGGTCCATGTCTTCGCACCTAGTTGCGATCCTTTCTTGTTTCACCCATCCCATGAGAATCTCCTGCTCAAGATTGCGATGGAGTTCGCGACTATGTCGCAGCTCGTAATCCTTTGAAGATGAACCCCTGAATAACATCTGAACAAAACAGATCGAGAAAAAAAACATGACGAGAACACGATATATGAACCTCGGGGGATCCGGGGGATTTTATATTACGAATTTTTACAACAAAAGGAAGGTACTGGGAGAAAATGAGTCGGAGACGGAGTCCGAGGTGGCCACACCACCTGCTGGCGAGGCCAGGGGCCCGCACCAGGGGGTGGTGTGAGCAACCCTAGCTCCGGTTCCATCCCTCTTTCGCTTCGTTGCTTTTCATGTTGGATAAAAACTGCAAAAATATAACTTGACAAAATTTTCGTGGAACTTTCCTTACTAGAACTGTTACCTATTCGAAAACGGTCTCTGAATTTGGTATTTAGTAGATTCTTCCGGAGTCACCGCTTGAATAACATCAATATCTTCATCTTCATACTCATATTGCTCGAGTCATGAAACCTTTCACTTTCTTATTACACCATTTTCTCCGATAACCTGGAAATTTCTTTCACACAAAACTTCACACAATTCTCATTAGCAACATTAGTATAAGCGAGGTAATAAACCTTTTAGGTTCAAATTCAACTGAAATCCATCAAAACATAATCTACTGTAGCAACTCCTTCCAAAAACCCAAAAAGAATTCAAAAAGGAAATCGATTAAAGAAGCAAATGCAAGAGTGGCAAAATCTGTCAAAACAGACCAACAAGTAAATATCATTTTTTCGAAAACCTTCTGTTGCCCAAATCAAAAAGTTCAAAACTAACGAAACTTAAATAATAACCTGAGGCAGAATCAAAAAAAATTACAGCTCAATCCGACGTACAGAGATCTCTCATGAATTTTTACGGTGAAGCACAAAAATCTGTTTCGGGACAACAACTTCCCCAAATCTTACTTCTCTCTCATTAGAGGTTGATCTTGACACAAAAACCAAAAAAAAGGATAAGGAGAGGTTATTGATGAAACAATAACTTCCAATACTCAAATAAACAAAAAAACAACTGAAAGCACAACTAAATTGGGTTGTCTCCCAAAAAGCTCTTTCTTTATAGCCATTAAAATGGGCATGATAATTTTAATGAAGCTCACATAAGAATATGAATTGAAGTGAAAGAGAGCATTAAGAAGCAAAAATATACATGTTTAAGTCTAACCCACTTCCTATGCCAGAAGTAAGCAAACAAGTTGTTGAAACCAGGGACTACTAGCATAGAAAGGCAAAACAAGTGCAACATAAAGACTTTAAGCATAAAACGAGGAAACTTAATATTATTGAGATGCATTAGAATAGTCTTTCCTCTCTCATAATAACCTTTAGTATCATGCATAAATTTAATGATATAACTATCACAAGAACCATTATAGCAATGATCACTTATCCTAACAGAAAACATAGGGACACTAGTCCTCATGACACTACTTTGTGAAACAATATTAGAAGTATACTTACAAAGGATAGTGTGTCCCTCTTCTACATATTTAGTGACAAAGTCTTTCACATTTGCTACCATGGGTTCATCATCCATTTGTTTATCAGGTTCAACAGCTTTATTTGTACTTTCATTAACCATACTAGCTATCATAAAATGTTCCTTTATCTAAACTGGGAAAGGCATTTTCTCAATGTAAGGTTCAGGTAAAACATGATTAGCAGTATAAACTTCAGTATTTCTTGTAGGAACACACTTAGCAACATCTTTATATGATTCATGATACTTATTCCACTTTGTTTTAGGAACTTCAATATAGGAAGCAAAAGCCTTAAAATAAGTTGCAATAGCTTGAGAGTCTAGACCATAAGCATTTTTAATATTTTGAAAGTCATCAGTTCCCATAAAAGATTCCGATCTTTATGAATCTCACTAGGAGGATAAAATTTAGAATAAAAGAGAGGTACTACTTCCTCCCATTCAAGAGCTTGACCATTCTTCAGCAGCTTATACCATTCATCAGCTCTTCCTTTTAGTGATAATGAGAATAGCTTCTTCTTGACTTGATCTGTTGTAATACCTGCACACTTAAACAACCAGCATAATTCGTGTATAAAGATCAAATGATCACTTGGATGGATAGTTCCATCTCCAACATAATAGTTATCCATAACACGATAAATAATTCTTGTAGGTATTTTAAAAGTATCATTCTCAGTAGGTGGTGGTTCATCTACTACCTTAGCAATGGTAGTAGCATTACGAAATAAGAAACTCAGAGAATTATCCATATTGAAAATAAAGCAACTAACAGAAGTAAACAATACTCACAGTAGAAGTTTCCTTTACCAGTTCCACTCTCCAACAGCGCTTCACTCCCCGGCAACGGTTCCATAAAATAGTTTGGATGACCCATAAGTATAGGGGGTGTATCGCAGTATTTTTGATAAGTAAGAGTGTTGAACCCAACAAGGAGCAGAAGGTGTTGGCAAATGGCTTGGAGAAGGAATTCTCTATAAATACTTAGCAAACGGATTTTTAGGGGTTTTTGATAATGTAGGTAAATAAAGTACGAGTAAATAAAAGACAATAATAGTAAATGCAGCAAGTGGCCCAATCCTTTCTTTAGCAAAGGATAAGCCGGTTGTATTACTTAAGATGACCAAACGTTCTCGAGGACACATGGGGATATCGTCAAGTGCTTTCGCTTCATATAGTTGATTAATCTTCTTTAGTTTGCTAAGTGTTGTGTGGGTGAACCTGTGCTAATGTACCGACCTCCTTGGACTAATACATACTTGTGATTATACCCGTTGCAAGCATCTGCAAGTACAAGAAAGTAATTAAGGTCGAAACCTAACCACAACTTTAAACTCTGAGACCCTGACGTCCCTTGTGCAAAGGTTTCCTAACGGGGGTTCAGGTTTCTGTCACTCTGGCAACCCCTACGATTAGTAGCCAAATACATAATGCGTTCCCCTAGGCCCATAAAGGTGAAGTGTCATGTATTCGACGTTCACATGACACCACTAGAAGAAATACACCACAACTTAAATATCAAACCATTGAATCTTTCTCAACACAATTCCACTACTAACAACATGACTTCTCCCATGTCCTCAAGAACTAAACGAACTACTCACAAGACATCATATGGATCAAGATTAGAGATGATATAATGATATGTAACAATCTAAAAATAAATTATAATTCAATGGTTCACTCAATAGCATCAACTACAAGGAGTAATCAACACCAGGAAAGTTTCCCCTAAGAACTATGCAAGATTCAACCCAATTGTGATAGCGGTATGAAGTGGTGATGATGGTGGTGGTGGAGATGATGGTGGTGATGATGATGATCCCGATGAAGTCCATCTTGATGGTGGTGTTGATGGCGATGATCTCCCCTCTCTGGGAAAGAATTCCCCCGACAGAATTCTGTCTACTAGAGAGATCTTTCTCTCTTGGTGTTTTCCGCCCCGCAGAGGTGGTGGAATATTTCTGTGGTCGCTCTCCAGGTATTAGGGTTTCGAGGGGATAATATACGCCAGAGGGGAGAGCCTAGAGTGGGCCAGGGTGGCCACACCACCTGCTGGTGCATCCTAGGGCTGTCTGCGCCAGGGGGTGGTGTGGGCCCCCTATGGCCCATCTCCACTCCCCTTCTGGAAATCTCCGTCTTCTGGAAAAATAGAATTTTCCATGTATTTTCCCGAATTTTCTAATCTTCGTGAATTTTGCCTCCAAACAGCACCTTTCCATCAGAATCCTGACTACAGCGGTTCATGCTCCAAAAGTCATCAACCATGCAAAAACAGATGAAATAACATAAGTATCATCTCTTAATATGAAATATATCAATGAATAACAGTAAATTATGATATAGAATAGTGATGCAAAATGGACGTATCAGCACCCGATGAAGCATCGATCAAAGCACTCATCTGAGCTTTAAGGCACTAAGATTCCTCCACCACACTTAAGTGGATGCCTAGAAGAAATAGAAAATTTTGTTTGCATAGTAAAACTCGGGACACTCAGGGGCTTTGCGTGGAAAACTTACATAGCATATTTTCACTCGCCCTCAAAATTTCGTCAAGAAGATATTCATCGCGTTCCATGGCTTTGTTCAACTTGGAGAGGGAGATGTCCACTTGGGCCTTTATCACCTGAAGTCCCCCTTCCAACTGCTTGATGCGGTGGATCATGTCGGCATAGAGCGGAGGATCAGTATATTGGATGATAGTAGTGGTGTTGGCAGGCACATCTTCCTCAGTCGATGGCAGTTACTAACCCGAAGGAGAAGGACCACCCAATATAATAGGAGCAGTCAGAGGAATGGATACACCCAAAGGACCGGGTAAGTCAGGTACATTCTGAAGTAAGAAAATGCAAGACAGAAAGCACCAAGAAAGATTCATTGGGAATACTCAATATTTGAACTTACTAGATGGTTCAAGGATACAAAGTATCAATGTTCTCCAACGCCAAAAGACCAGAAAACTATAGATGGAACATGATTCGTTATAAGCAATCGACATAAATAAAATTACAACTATAGACTAAGTGGCGCCACTAGCAGTAGCAGGAGTGTTGGTCGACGGAGCAGTGGCCGAAGCTTTGGCAGATGGAGGAATAGCCAATTTTTCTGAAAAATAGGCAGTAAGAGTAGCATCTTCCTCATCAGATATGTCAAGAAGCTCTCTAGAGAACTTCTGGATTTTCTTAAAATAAGGCTCGAGGTCGACCTCCTTGCCAGCGTTAGTGACTAGGATGGAGGAGCTAACCTTATCCCAGTTGACCTTCTCGCCATGCACCAAGGCCAAAGCCATCACACTTTCCATGCCTCTCTTCTCCTGGATCAACCAATAACCGGTGAGGGGATTCAGATCACCAATGAAAATCTTGGTAAGGATGTTGAGCTCCAGTAGGAAATTTTTGTGGGGGAAGATCTTTGCATGAAGACTCTTGAAGGCACGGCAGGAGCGGGTCATAAGGTTCCAGCCACAAACACGGTTCCCTTCCAAGAAGCTAAGAGCATATATCAAAGGATCAACATGTTGACCCTCAACCGGTACTAGTGAGGAATTGGTGATCTCTGCAAGAAGGAATAAAGCACAAGTGCATCATGATCCGAGAACCAGAAAAAAAACATCGAGTTACATTACAGAATAAGCAACTTACTTGTCAAGAAAGAATTCAGCTCCTCAAGCCTTTTCCTAAGATTCTCATCCCGTCCTGCCACAATAGCAGCTTCGTCTTTACGCTTCTCCGCCTTAGCCTTGGCCGCTTCCCGGGCTTTTCTAGCTCCTGCTTAGTGATTTTTAGTTTAGCTTTGAGATTGTCCACACGTTTCATGGCAGCTTCGTGGATAATCTCAGACTCATCAACAGTAGCTACAAAGAAAGATGAAGTCATTCAAAGAGAAAATCTTCGAACAAAACATGCATAAAATGGATACAAGGCAGATAACAAAAACCTTTGGCAGAGGCAGCATCATGTTGAATCTTGATAGAACGAGTGGCCATTTCAACCATCTCACGCATTATTGGCTGAAGGAAATCAAAATAGGCTCAAAAACATGCAGTTTCTCCTTGCGGGCTAGCTGGCTCCATCATGTTTGCGGGTGACCTGGCAGTAATGTCTGTGCCATCGGCTACATCGGCAATGGGCAATTCTGGAAAAGTTTTTTCCTCCACATCACCACTAGCAGAAAGCACAAGTAATTTCAGTTAGAAGCATAAAAAGGAATTTTTTGAAGAAAAAAGAAGAACACGTGTACTTACAAGCCGACATTTTGAGAAAACCGAAGAAGAGCCCTTTTCCTGGGAAGAGTTGTCCTTAGTGGCTGAACCATTGGCAGCTTTGCAGCACTTGAATCATCGGAGTCTTCAATATTCTGGACGTCCACCTCTTTGATCTTCCTTTTTCTTTGGCTAGTGACGACCTTGAAGGAATCGGAATTTGCGGAAGGGACAACCTCGGTTGGAGAGGAATGAGAAACATAATTTTCATCGTGTTCCTTAGTGTCTTCCACAACAATGGCCTTTGTATTCTCCTCAGATGCAGTAGCAGGTTCTGGGACTTCACCTGTCTCATGAAGCAAAGGGAGTGAATCCAAATGATCATAGTTCTGCACAAACAGAGAAGCAAATTTGGCATAAATAAAATATTCATCAAAAGAAATCGACAATAGGAAGACAACAGAAAAGGACTTACATCAGGCAAAGGATTCTTCTTGCCAAAAGGCTCAACCCGACATTCGGATGGAATTTCATCATGCTTGGTTAGTTTGGTGAGGGATCTGACCTTTTTGTCGATCTTAGAGCATATAAGATTATCTGGGGACACCCTCTCCATATGCCTCTTGCTAATGTATGCCCACATACCAGAAATCCAGGTCTGAAGAGGTTGGACGCAGATGCGAATAAAATGGTCTATGAGTTGAACACCCGAAACTGGTTTCCCACTATATAGGGAAGATCGCGGATATGGTCCATCATGGGCTAAGTCACCTTAATCTCCACTGTGGTTGCACCTTCTCCCCAATACTTAAGCTTCCTAACTCTTTTTGTTGGGTTGAAAGGAACTAATCCATACTGATGGCCCTCAGCTACCTCATCCCTAATGTAGAACCATTTCTTCCTCCAGTCTTGGGCACAATCCACAAACTTGAGGTCAAAATAATCGACATCCGGGCAGACATATATGAGAGCACCGCCAACATCATAGACATATGTGCTGGTTGCATTCCTCTTGATGAATCCCAAGGAAGCTCTCGCAAAGGGTGATGAAAACAACAATGTGGAGGATGGAGTTGGGCATGAGCTGATAGAGTTGGACGCCGTACACAAACAGAAGTTCCCGAAGAAATTCGTGGGCAGGAAGAGAAAGACCATGGTAGAGGAAAGAGATGAACATTACCCTGCATCCTTCGTCAGGCCCAGGCATGGCCTCGTCTCTAGGAAGCTTGAAAGAGCCCTCTTTCAGGAACGCATACTTCCCAGCCTCGCGCACATCTGGCTAGAAGCACTTGGAAGGGGTCCATCTGATGACCCATGGTTTGGCCCCCGTGGTGTCAGTAGAAAAACCTCCACCCTTGCTCCTCCCCATGGTGATGGTGGCGAATGTGTGTGAGCAGGAAAGTAAGAAGAGAGCAGGGACATTGGAATAGATTTGGTGCAAGGAATGAGAAGGCTAGCAGCAAAGGAAGGGATGAGCAGTAAAAAATTCAGCCATCAATACTTATAAATTACTTGTCATAGCTCAGGAACATCGGATCCAGAAGACACGATGTCACGATGAAACCTAGGGGAAAAACGTGTCCATACTTAGAAAAGGGATCAACCGTAATGAGAATTAATTACCGCGATAACTTCGGAGAAAACTGCATGGTGCCTCAATTCTCGTGCAACATGGGGTCGTGCTGTCAAACTCACTGCTGACATGAACCCCATGTGTCATAAGCATACGCCATGGGCCTACTACTGAAATGTCCCATCGGCAGCGCTGAAATGTGACCAAGGCATGCCATCATCATTAGCAATGACATCATGGGAATCAATGAATATACTTCGAATGTACTAACAAGGAACTCGAAGAAATAACTCCAAGGCCCGAGTCGAGCAAATTCCTCAAATGACAGACTTGAGCCTATGCTCGGATGCAAGCGTTCGACCATAGCCTCGGGGGCTACTCCCATCGGGAGCGCTAACCGTGCACCCAATAATTTTTGATGATTCTGGAAAAAAGAAGATCAGAGTCGAGAATTTCCACAGATGATGAAGACTTGAGCCTACAGTCGAATACAAATATTTGGCTATAGCCTCGGGGGATATTCCCATCAGGAACGCTGGCCACAGACCCGATAGATAAAATAAAAAACTCATCCAACATCGATAACAAAGAAAATGAAAGACTTGAGCCTACAGTCAAATACAAATATTTCACTGTAGCCTAGGGGGCTATTCCCATCGGGAGCGCCTTCCGCACACCCGTTAGAACAAAAGAAAAATATCCTCCAACAAATACAATAAAAAAATAAAAAAGCGTATGAGCATTACACAAGTGTATACTCAAATGGCTATGTTGGGGATATACTTTCCGGGTATCCTCACTGTGCCTCACTGACCGGGGTGTCCCACTTCGGGTTAGAGCTTTGCTTCACGGGCAGCCCAGTCAGGGAGAAGATACGGAGTCCAGTCAGGCTACGGGAAGGCCCAGAAGACTTACCGACATATGCTTGTAGTGTTACTTGTAGTTCAAGATGTACTCTGTAACCGAGTCTTAAGCGTAGCTGGATAGGTCTGTCCTATAAACCCTAGGCCGGATATCTATATAAGACATCCTAGGACAAGCCTTTAGGACACCCCCACAATAGTCTACAATCTCAACTCACATAGGCGAAACCCTTGTAACCCATAATATGGCTTTGTCGTATTATTGGATTGCTAGCAAGAGTAGGATTCGTTCAAAGCCGGTGGATTCAAACGTAGGTAAACTTGTGTGCTCACCGTCCTGGAACACCGTACATCACACGCACCTCTATTCCGCATGCCTCGAGGACCCCCTCATGGCGTACTTGTCATTAATCTGCTGACAGTCGCCGCCCACCGTGGGGCAAGTGAGCTTCAGATCTACGTTCTGCATGGAATCTAGAAGAATCGGAATCAGCAAAACAATCATCGTCGGTCGCGTCCTCTACGCTAGCGTCGTCCCTCTCGTCATTCTCAACGAGACCTAGATTTCGGCTAGGGAGACCGTGACTGCCTACACCATCATGTATTTTGGTGAGATTAATGTTTACATCGGTTTCGCTGAACCTGCCCCACCCACCCCTGCGGTGATGATAGAGGCAGAAGAAGTTTCTGGGTCCACTTCCGCAGAGGAGGCAGAGTTCCGGCCCCGGGAAACCCTGAACCCACCCAGCCTGCACCCATCACGAAGATAGTGGAGAAAGCTGAGCCTAAAACAGATCTTGCGGTGCAAGTCGAATCTGGAGTGGATCTCCCTGCGGAGGCCAAATCCCAGATTGATCTGCCCATCAAGGTCGAAATCCAGGAGGAGCAAGACAACAACTTTGGTTCCGGCTCTGCCAACGCCGGAACAGATCAACCTTTCCTGAGGCATACGCTCAAGCGCATAATGCTGCAAGGCGCAAGCGTGGATGAGGTTATCGAGACCATCAGACGTTTCGAGGAAGCCCACGAGGAATGCCGCAACTACCTCAGGACGCACGCATCACACTTTGTCGGATATGTTGGATCCGGATCCGGCTCTGCGGATGCTGGAGACAACAAAGACTCGGTGCTGGAGGCGATCGGAACAAATACCGACTTACCGACATCTTCGGATGATTCAATGACATCGGCAGATTTCCGAATGTTCTCCATGGAATATGAAGAGGAGTTCAACTCGAAAGCTGCAGAAGAAGGAGAAGCCATGGACGAAGGATCTAGAGAAAACTCTCCCAAAGCGCATGATGACATGGATCTCAGAGAAAATCCCGACGTCTAGATGTCCGAAAGTACCGATCAGAGCTTGACTCCGGGAAACAGACCCAAAGCCGTCTTTGCTACCGGCACTGCCAAGAAGAACAACAACAACAAGACTCTAGCAAAATATCCTCCAGTAGAGGTAGTGGTTGCCGAAGAATATGAAGAAGACTCAGATGGAGCCCTAATCTCAGACGAGCCAAAGGAAACTCCGGTGGATGGATACATGGTTACTACTGGTGCCCGTAAACTCATCGATGATGCATTAACTGTGCAAATCCCTACTGTTGTAGAGCTTACATCTGTAGAATTGGAAGAAAAGGCCCCAAGCCCTAGAAGCACGTCGTCAAGTACTCCTGGATGAGTCTAACAACCTTATGGAAGAGAAGAAGCACATTGCATATGCGGGGCAGTTCAACTCCCTGCAGCATCAGAAGACCTGGAACAGCCCGGTGCAGGCTAACAAAAATCCGGAAGTCCACAAGACCCTCTTTGAGGGAAATGACACCGTCAAGGGAGAACCTCGGCTGGACAACAAGGGAGATCTGGTGTATGGAACGCCACTCGAAAACACTGCCGCAGCTTGACATATCCTGGCGAACAACCCAAGCCCAGATCAAGTTTGGTTGGGCGTAAAGCTAGTTACCAAGGGTCTGGAGCAACAAAAGGCCGCGAAATCCGGAAGCAGAAAACTGGTCTCCAAGTCTGACCAATGTCGCACGGATCCGTCTTGGGATGATATTAGGCCCCGACGGGACCCAGCACAGCATCACCGTCCTGACCGTCGGGAAGACAACTATTTGAGAACCGGATCTTCAGGGCAACATCGCAGAACTGCACGTGACTGGAGCAATGTTGCCCCAACCACGGAGTGAGACGCAGTTGCGACACTGGTTTCGAGGGACCCTCCCTGGCGAGAGTCGAACAATCGCAGGGAAGACGACAAAGAGCAACGTCGGGAGGAGGATAGACAAAGGATGCCACCTCCTAGACATACAAGCCGTCCGGCTGAACCTCACCGCAATGGGGGAAACGACGGACGAAGTACCGATGGACACCATGACAAGTCAAGCCGGCAAGGGGATCATCATAATGAAGACCCTCCCTGGAACCGGAATAGTGACGCTTCGGATGGAGGCCGACATTCAGCCGAAAACAATCCACCTACACCACCCTCTCCACTAGGTAGCCATCATATCGGCTCTCGAGGAGCCCAAGGAGGGCGTCGTGGCGGAGGAGGTGGTGGCATAAGTAGAAGTCCGGCTCCAAGGCACTGTAGCCATAGCGAACAACCAAGACGGTGTTCCCTGTCACCAAGTGACGCGAGACACCGAATCAACTCTAACATAGAGGCGCGGCGCTACGAGAACGATGATATATACATGGTCCAAAATGCTTCGGACCATGAATTCGACAAACACACTTCCCGGAAGGATTTGCTATCTCAATACATATCCAAGCCTATGATGGTGTGGCTCGGCTAGATACTTGGCTCCAAGGTTTTTTCTAGGCTTGCTGCATCGCCAAAGGCAGAAATAGTTTGATGCGGCCCGATATCTCCCACTTATGTTGAGGAAGACGGCACGATCCTGGCTTAATGAACTTCCGGAGAACACCATTCACAACGGGTATGACATGCAAAGTGCATTCTTTTAGAATTTCGAAGGCACATATCGGAGGCCCTGTACGGTAGGAGACCTGCTGCGTTGCACCCAGAAAGTCGGAGAAACTTGCCGAGATTATCTCGGATGATGGATCGACACCAAGAACTCCTGTGAATGGGTAAATGATCAAACTGCGATTGAAGCTTTCATTGCAGGACTCCCAATTGGTCTACTACGTCCCCTTTGAAATGCGACAAGGTCACTGATCTGGGAGAATTGATAGAAACGGTAAGCAAATAAGCAGATGCCGATGATGATATAGAAGGACTACTGAACGTCCTAGCGGTACCATAGTCTGCAAAACAGCCAAAGAAACAAGCTCAGAAGTGCAAGAAGACCTCGGAAGAAAAGCCCAAGACGGAAACCACAATTGTCACTGCTACTTTTGGGTCTGGAGGACGAGGAGGGCGCGGAGGCGGCCACGGACGCGGTCGTGGGATGTCAAGAGTCTAGGGTAAAGGAGACCTGCAACCTGGCAAAACCTATTCCTAGGCCGACATTGCCAATAATCCGTATGTGCATCACTTATATGCCAACAGGGGCTCGTCCCACACAAATGCCGAGTGTCGTTTCATTGACGACATCAAGAAAGACGAATCCGCTGGCTACAGGGCCAAGCAAAAGAAGGGAAAAAGAATCTCGAAAAAGAAAAAGCGACCAAGGAAGATTCTGACATGGAGGAAGTAGAGCCTTCAAATCCCAAGTCGGATGGAAAGAAGAACTTCCCAATGAAGAAAGATACTTATGTCACTTTCCTTGGGTCTCAACTAGCTAAGGTCAAGAAAGTAGTTTTGCACGAGCTCAACGCAACTGTTCCGACTGTCCCTCAATTCTTGGATTGGTCGGAAGTGATAATCACCTTTAACCGTGCTGATCATCTGCCTAAGTTGCATAGGCGAGGAAAATACGCCTTAGTCATAAATCCACTTATTGACAGCTATGGTTTCTCCAAGACTCTCATGGACGGCGGCAGCAGCATCAACATCCTCTAAATCGAAACGCTGCGTCAGATGAGGATCTCGGAAACTTAGCTGAATCACAACTCTGTGATCTTTCATGGGGTTGTCCCAGGAAGATAAGAAAATTCCCTGGGAGAGATCACTTTGGACGTTACCTTTGGAACTCCAAAGAATTACCGAACGGGAGCACTTTCCTTCAAAGCGGTCCCGTTCAAGAGCGCATACCATGCTATATTCGGAAGTCCGGCTGACTAGGCTTTCATGGCTCGTTCGTGTTACATTTATAATATGATGAAAATTCCAGGTCCAAAGGGCGTGATCACCATCCAGGGAGACCCGAAGAAAGCACGAGAGTGCAAAGACGGAAATAACGCCTTTGTTGAAGCCGTACTACATGCCCAGGAGTACCAGGAGATCAAGAACACCATCGACCCGTCTGAGATGCCCGCAATGAAGAAGGAGGTGACAAAGCCGACTCCGGAGTTCAAGGCATCAGAAGAGACGAAGACGACGTCGTTGAAGGATGATGACCCCTCCAAGGTGACCTAGATAGGTATAAGATAGCGCATAGGAAAGCATGCTCGTCAAGTTCCTCCAAGCAAATAAAGATATATTCGCATGGCAGCCATTTGACATGACCAGAGTACCTAGGGAACTTGCCGAGCACTCTATAAATGTACACCCAAACGCTAAACCCGTCAAACAGTCTTTACAATGTTTTTGCGATGAAAAGTGAAAAGCAATAGCTAAGGAACTAGCCCAGCTCGAGTTAGTCAAATTCATAGAAGAGGTCATCCACACTGAGTGGTCGGCCAATCCTGTAATGGTCCCTAAAAAGGACACCACTGATTTAAGGATGTGTGTTGATTATATTGCCTTGAACAAGGCTTGTCCTAAAATTTGTTTGCTCTGCCTAGAATTGATCAAGTCATCGATTCTACGGCAGGCTCGGAACTCCTATGTTTTCTCGACGCATATTTCGGTTATCACCAAATCCGTATGTAGGAATCAGACAAAGTCAAAACTTCATTTATAACCCCCTTTAGAACCTTCTGTTTCATTATGATGCCCTTTGGTCTCAAGAACGTAGGATGTACGTACCATCACACTATGAAGCATTGCCTCCACGATCAAATGGGGCGCAATGTACATGCATATGTGGATGACATAGCGGTGATGTCCAAAAACAAGGAAACCTTAATTTCTGACTTAGAGGAAACGTTCGCTAATCTACGAACATACAACATAATGCTTAACCCAAAGAAATGTTTCTTTGGAATACCAGCAGGAAAATTGTTAGATTTCATCGTGTTTCAAAGAGGCATAGAGGTCAACCGAGACAAAATTAAGGCTATACTAAATATTTCCAGGCCGACTCGCCTGAAGGACATTCAAAGACTAACTAGTTACATTGCTGCAGTCAATCGGTTTGTAAGCCATCTCGGTGAAAGAGCTGCACCACTTTACAAGCTCCTAAAAAGACCAAAAAGTTTGTTTGTACTGATGAAGTTGAAGCTGCACTACAAGACCTGAAAGCAGTACTATCATCTGCTCCTATCCTTGTAGCACCGGAACCTCATGAACCGATGTTGCTTTATTTCACTGTGACAAACAGAGTCGTCAGTGTCGTCATGGTGGTGGAGAGACAAGAGGAAAAACAGGAACACCTGGTATAGCGTCGGACATACTACCTCAGTGAAGTCCTAACTGAATCAAAGAGCGGTATCTGCACTATCAAAAGCTGGCTTACTGTGTGTTCTTCGCATCCCGAAAGTTATGGCATTATTTTCAGGAACATCCAATTACCATGGTGAGCACAGCTCCCATGAGAGACATAATCAATAACAGCGACGCTACAGGACGTGTCGCAAAATGGGGCATAGAGCTTTCAACTTTAGACATTGAGTACAAACCTCGTACAGTAATCAAATCCCAAATCATCACTGACTTTGTCACTGATTCGACAGAGACAACAGAAAATATGACCCTCCTAGAGTCGGAATATTGGACCTTGCATTTTGACGCGCTCGGGGGTTCGGGGGCTGGCGTGGTGCTCAAATCACCCCAAGGAGATAAGCTTTTATATGTGTTGAAGATACACTTCACGGCAACAAACAACATTGCCGAATATGAGGCACTGCTGCATTGAATCCGGATCATTAAGGATATCGGCATCCGATGACTTATGTGTTATGGAGATTCGAATCTTGTTGCTCAAGAAGTGTCGGATATCTGTAATGCAAATAAACACATGGTAGCATATAGAGCTATCGTAGATGAATTATCTAAATCGTTCAAAGGGTTTGAAGGTCAACACATCCCTCGAATAGAAAATGAGGAAGTAGACGCATTATCTCAAACAGGCTCTGCATGGAAAAAGGTCCCGGATGGCGCTTTTTTAGAGCACCTCAAAGTTCCCTCTATAAAAGGAGTAGATGAGGAATACCCGACCAAATCCGACTCACCTTTAGTGGCAGTTCTGGCTCTGATTTCCAGCTAGACTCAACCCTACCTTGATTTCTTGGTAGATGGAAAATTACCCGAAGACAGGGTTCTGAGCCGGCAGATCATTTGACGAGCAAATACCTATACAAATAAATGGTGAGCTCTATAAGCGGAGTGTATCTGGGGTCTTTCAGCGCTGCGTATCTCCGGAAGAAGGAGGGGAAATTTTACGAGAGATCCATGAAGGCGAATGTGGCCATCATGCTGCAACCAAATGTTTAGTGGCAAAAGCTTTTAGACACAGATTTTTCTGGCTTACAGCCAAGGCAGATGTCGAACGGCTGGTCACGACATGCAAAGACTGCCAAAAGTACGCTAAACAAGCTCATGTTCCGGTTGATCAGCTACGAACAATACCTATAACATGGCCTTTCGTGGTATGAGGCTTGACATGGTAGGACCGTTTAAACGGCCCCAAGTGGATTTACTCACCTCTTAGTGATGGTGGATAAATTAAAAAAAATGGATTGAGGCTAAACCTGTCACTAGTTGTGATGGATCAACAGCCAGAAGATTTGTTGAGGATTTTATAATCCGATACGGTTATCCGCATAGTATTATCATGGACAATGGGAGCAATTTTTCTATGGGAAAACTTGCCGAATTCTGCGATCAACAAAATATACGTCTTGACATTGCGCCAGTCGCACATCCACAAGCTAATGGACAAGTCAAAAGAGCAAATGGTTTAATCCTACAAGGCCTCAAACCAAGACTCGAAGCACCACTTCGTCGTGCTGCGGGGGCTTGGGCAGATGAATTACCGTCTATAATATGGAGTTTGCGAACAACTCCAAACAGGTCAATCGGATACACACCTTTCTTCTTGGTCTATGGTGCAGAAGCTATTTTTCCTTGTGATTTGATTCATACTTCTCCCCGAGTTGCTGCGTGTATCAAAGAGGATGCTGAAATTTCTTGACAAAATTATCTCGATTTAATCAAAGAAGTTCGTGTCGTTGCTGAGATGAGATCAACAGCCTATCAGCAGAAGTTACGCAAGTATCACAGCCAGAGAGTCAGAAACCGGTCTTTCAATAAAGGCGATTTGGTTCTCCGGCTTGTGCAGAAAAGAAAGCACAAACTTTCCCCAGTATGGCAAGGGCCCTTTTTAGTTAGCTAAGTATTGCACAATGGTTATTACTATCTAACTGATATGCGGCCAGTCAAAGCAAGACCTGCTACTAACAAGAGAAAGAGAGCTAGAGGCAGTACAGACCCGGAAGAATTAGATAGACCGTGGAATATTTCTCAGCTACGTCCCTTTTATTCTTAAAATTTCTTTCTGTGTAATCATATATGTGTACATGTTCAATGAGAACTAAAGCATTGGTTGGCTAAAAAATTTCTGAGAAGTTTAATATTACCATCTTATATCCGAATGGTCATGTCACAGTCGAAAATCCGAGAATACATGAAAGAACTTTATGCTCATGTTTGTTCTGGTTAAGACTTCTGATTCTAAAAATGCTACCTTCGGGTATAAATCTAAATTATATAGTTTATACTTTGGTTCTTTATCTGATTGCCGGATGCGGGCATTTTCCGAGTAGTGAATTGTTGGTACTGGAAGCCAGCTTTGTTTCCGATTTTAAACTGGTTTAGCAATTGAGCTCCATTGTTCGGCAATGTTTATGTGTTGAAAGTTGGCCGGCTCACAAAAGGGATGAGGCGGAAAGCCAGATAAGCGATAAGTATAGGCAAAACAAAAAGTGCTTATGTAAACACACCGGGCATGTCAAGATAAAGCCAAAAGTGCTAAATAGAAGTATCAAATCTTAGCACTAGCAAAATATTATACTACTTATTTACAACCCGATTGTTTCAGAGTAACACATTGCCTTTTGATGCAGGAGGAGAGGTAGGAGCTACCGGCTCACTAGAGACATCGCCTTCAACTTGATATCTTTCCGAGACGTATAAATCAGATTCGGTTTGCTCGTCCTCGGAGACATCGGCTATTCCTTCGGGAGGCGAAGGAGGCGTATCCATGCGAGTGAAGAATGGAGTGTCATAGTTGGTTAGATCAGCTACGTGACATCCATATCCAGCGTAGGAGTCCATGATGACCTTGATATCTTGTTCCTTGTCGTCTTCATCCATAGTCGAATAACCTCTGGTTACTTGCCAGATCTCCATGCTTCCATGGTGGCTCATAACCATGGTGAGGGCGTTTTGTGCTGTGGTTCGCGCATAGGACATGTTCCAGTCCTGGATGAGCTGGGGCATCTTCTTCGCGCTGTATTGCACCTCAAAGGTGGACATTTTGTTCATGTCCGGCACTTTGAGAACTTCGCCAATATCCTCCAATGACTAGCGGAAATTTTGAAGCAAATCACTGATTTTTGAAAGACGATTGGTGCAAGACTCGGTGGTGGAGGAATGCAGCAAGTTTAGAGGACCTGCGTATATAAAGCAAAGGTCAGAAAAATATATCCGAACTCCTAGAGTCGGAAGAACGAAAAGTCAGAAGACAGGAAACATACCGAAGATGACATTGTCACCTTTGGTCTTCTTCGCCCTAAGGCTCTGGAGTTCAGCCCATAGTGCTTCGGTGATGTCCTTTTCTCTGAATAACTCATCATTGACATTCGAGATTGTCTGATCCTGGATTGCGATCCTTCGATCGCATTCCTCGGTAGCCATGGAGGAGGATTCAAGAATGCTAGCAATGTTATGCTCGTGATCCGCCTTAAACTTATTCATCTCTCGCCGTAAGTCGGTGTTCTCCACCTCCTGGGTCTTCAAGTTCTTGGCCTCTTCAATCATTGCACATGATTGTTTGACTAGTGCTATAAACAAAAGACAACAGTTGAATAGGAAATTCGACTATGAAAGCGTAAAAGAGCAAGGTTAAGAACTGAAATGATTACCTTCAGCCTCATCCTTTGATACCTTCAATTGAGCATTTTCAAGTCGGAGAGCTCTGATCTCTCTCCGCTTGTTGCAAATATTCTTCAATAATTCCTGGTTATAAGCATTAACTTTCTGTAAGTTAGAATAATACCCAGAGTCAGAAGTCTACTAAAGACTCAGGCTAATATTTTAACTAATATCAGCACGAGCCTCGGGGGCTACACTAGTTCATTCTTTAGCATCCTATGAAAGCATCAATCCGGATTGTCTATCCAACTTCATGCTTGGGGTCTAGAGGATATGATATGAAATAAAGTAAAAAAGGTGAGTTGGAATTCCGACTTACATGTTGTTCATCAGTAAGCTTGCTTAAGCTCATGTTCACCTCGATGGTAACCTTCTCGGCGAGGATCAGTGGGATTATTGGCGGTGGCAGAGCCACGCCGGCCTTCAACTTCTCGTCGCGAAGATGAATTTGGTCAAGAAGCTTGGAGTACTTGACGTCCTCGGCTTCTTGTGCCTCTTCCTTGACGGTGATGTTCCGGCTCTCCAGGCATTGCTGAGCAAGCCTTTGTATCTCTTCTGCAGTTTTTCGAGTAATGCCAAGTTTGGCAATACCCAGATTGCTGAGAAGGTTATCGGCAAAAACCCCTACCGAGGGATCATTGCCCTATACGAGTTCACCCTTATCAAGTGCCGAGTCACCCATGGTGATCTCGGTCTGCGAGCCAAGGATCGCTAGCTCAGATTGTGGAGTCGGATCTTCTGCGACGGACGGAGATGGAGTAATCTCCGGCATTGTAGAAGGTTGT
Source organism: Avena insularis (assembly GCA_023614405.1). Classification (NCBI taxonomy): domain Eukaryota; kingdom Viridiplantae; phylum Streptophyta; class Magnoliopsida; order Poales; family Poaceae; genus Avena; species Avena insularis. The sequence goes on from CM042688.1 coordinate 243,858,370, forward strand.
GTGGCAGGAGTCGGAGGCGCTGTGGCAGGAGAAGTCAAATTTAACTTTGACTGGCGTAGGGGCTTTGATGAGCCTCCTTTCCCCTTGCCCTTGGTGAGTTGTTTAGCTCTGAGGAGGTAATAGAACAAAGATCGTTACACTTCAGAAAGAATGAGAAATAAAATACAGAGACCTTGTGAGGAAAGTTACCTCTTCACAACAGGCACTTCCTTTGTGCCAATGGAAACTGTCAGAGTCTTACGCTTTCGGGTAAGAGTCTCCGGCAATGGAACCAGTTCTCCATCATCTTGAGAGAGGAGCAAGCTCCAACTCGGGGAGGTCAGCAAGCTGAAAAGAAGAAATATCTTAGTATTGCAAAAAGACACAACAATGTATAGATGAACACATAATTCGAGTTATTGCTAGAAAACTTACTGGTGTCACGGGATCATCAGCCGTATGCATGTCCAAGGACAGCTCTGGGATTTTCCTCTCAATCTGCTCCCTTATCAACCATTTTATATGGGACTCATAGTCCGTTTCCGAGTAAGGAATGGAGCAGATCAAGAGAGAGTCCATCTTACTCTTGGTGATTGAATGCATGAGCCGATCACCATGGTGTTGGAGAGGTTGGATCCGGTGCGCCAGCCAACAATGTAAGTCAAATCCTTTCAGACGCTTGTGCTTCATCAAATATTCGATCCGCCTCTTAGCAAGAAGAAGATCGTTAGTGAGAGTCGGAGCGTCTGTGTCCCATGACTCTTGGGGCGTGGCAGCGCCGTCAAAGAAAGTCGGAAAAGCAGTTGCTTTGCCAGGAGCCGGTCTGTCCTTGTGCTAAAAGAACGTGGATGGCCATTATTTCACCAACTCGCTAGCCTTAATCCTAGGATAGACTCGCTCTCTCCTAGCAGAAAAGCTAAGAGTTACGGTAATGTAAGGATTACCGGCGGTGATGGAATTTCTCCGGGTATGGAAGTAATACTGGAAAAGAATAAGACTCGTCCTAATACCGAGATACCTCTCACACAAAGAGGAATAAGTGCTCATCTCTAAAAGAGAGTTTGGGGGAGATGGTGGAGTTCCACTCCGTAGTGATCTATGACCTGAGAAAATAAATCTAAGGGAGGAAAGTGATGACCCACAAGTATAGGGGGTGTATCGCAGTATTTTCTATAAGTAAGAGTGTCGAACCCAACGAGGAGCAAAAGGTGTTGGCTAGTGGTATGGGTCAGGAATTCTCTGCAAATACTTAGCAAACGGATTTTTAGGGGTTTTCGATAAAGCAAATAAACAAAGTATGAGTAAATAAAAGACAGTAGGAATAAATGCAGCAAGTGGCCCAATCCTTTATGCAGCAAAGGACAAGCCGGTTGTATTACTTAAGATGACCAAACGTTCTCGCGGACACATGGGAAGACTATCAAGTGCTTTTGCTTCATATAGTTGATTAATCTTCTTTAGCTTGCTAAGTGTTGTGTGGGTGAACCTGTGCTAATGTACCAACCTTCCTAGGACTAATACATACTTATGATTATACCCCTTGCAAACATCCGTAAGTACAAGAAAGTAATTAAGGTAGAAACCTAACCATAGCTTTAAACTCTAAGACCCTTATGTCCCTTGTGCAATGATTTCCTAACGGGGGTTCAGGTTTCTGTCACTCCAGAAACCCATACGATTAGTAGCCAAATACACAATGCATTCCCCTAGGCCCATATACGTGAAGTGTCATGTAGTTGACGTTCACATGACACCACTAGTAGAAGTACACCACAACTTAAATATCAAACTATTGAATCTTTCTCAACACAATTCACTACTAACAACATGACTTCTCCCATGTCCTCAAGAACAAAACGAACTACTCAAAAGACATCATATGGATCATGATCAGAGATGGAATAATGATGTATAACAATCTGAACATAAACAATAATTCAATGGTTCACTCAATAGAATCAACTACAAAGAGTAATCAACACCGGGAAAGTTTCCCCTATGAAGTATGCAAGATTCAACCTAATTGTTACAGCAATATGGATATGGTGATGAGGGTGGTGATGATGATGATGGTGGTGATGATGATGATGATGATCCCGATGAAGTCCAGCTTGATGGTGGTGTTGATGGCGACGATCTCCCCTCTCCAGGAAGGAATTCCCCCAGCAGAAATCTGTCTGGCGGAGAGATCTTTCTCTCTCGGTGTTTTCTGCCCCGAAGAGGCGGTGGAATCTTTCTGTGGTCGCCCCCCTAGTCTTAGGGTTTCGGGAGGATAATATACGCCAGAGGGGAGTGTCACGGGTGGACCAGGGCGGCCACACCACCTGGTGGCGCGGCCTAGGGTGGCCCGCGCCAGGGGGTGGTGTGGGCCCCTTGTGGCCCATCTCCAGCCCCCCTTCTGGCTTCCTTCGTCTTTTGGGAAAATAGGATTTTCCGTATATTTTCCCGGATTTTCTGATCGTCGCAATTTTTTCCTCCAAGAAGCACCTTTTCCATCAGAATCCTGACTGCATCGGACCATGCTCCAAAAGTCATCAACCATGCAAAAATAGATGAAATAACATAAGTATCACCTCTCAATACGAAATATATTAATGAATAACAGTGAATTATGACATAGAATAGTGATGCAAAATGGACGTATCAGAAAGCTCAAACCTCTGTCGAGGTGGGTGCCAAAATGCACTCGCTCATCGGCTTTGGGGGTGGGGATGGTTTGTCTGAGGCCGCTCCACCAATCGCCGGTGCGGAGGAGGCCTTCCTTCTCAATGACACGGAGCTTCACACCATCGAGCACGCACAGGATCTAGACCCCGTGTCCCTTCTCTTTCTCCACCACAGGAACCGTCATCGCCGTCGTTGCCATGGCAGAAGATGAAGCCTCGGCCATTTTCTAGGCACCGGTGACCTAGGATGGGCGGCGCTATTGTATTTGGGGAGGCAGAAGAGCTCTTTCACAGGAAGTGTCGGAAGGAAGGAGAAACAACTGGTGCTGGTGAGGAGGAAGGAAGAAATCTCGACCCCTTATATCCTTTGCTTGCGCCAAGATTCATGCAAGATAAACAATAACCGTGCCACACGTCATGGAAGAACCTGGGTAACCTCCTCGTGAGGATTGTGCCGCCTCGATCTCCACGCATGCATTAAAACATCGCCTTGGTTCTGCAAAAGGCAGACCCACCAACGGTCGTGCTGACAGGAATGTCTGTCAGTGACGTGACTTGACCTTGACTAATATCAGGTTACGTCAGAGGCCAAGTTCCGGCTTAGTTTGAATTTCAAGCTGGAAATTTGAAATAATGTACTCATAGGTCCGACTTGTTTTGAGACCCGGATCCTATCCTTTCTTTTGAAGTTTCAGGAACCCTTCAAGATTCTACAAGTCGAAGATGGATCAAGTTAGACGATGATGAAATCTGACTCTGGATCTTGGAGGCTTCCGGGGGCTGTTGTTGGGGATATACTTTCCGGGTATCCTCATTGTGCCTCACTGACCAGGGTGTCCCACTTCGGGTTAGAGCTTTGCTTCACGGGCGCCCAGTCAGGGAGAAGAGACGGAGTCCAGTCTGGCTACGGGAAGGCCCAAAATACTTACCGACATAGGCCTGTAGTGTTACTTGTAGTTCAAAATGTACTCTGTAACCGACTCTTAGTCGTAGCCGGATAGGTCTCTCCTGTAAACCCTAGGCCAGATATCTATATAAGACATCCTAGGACAAGCCTTTAGGGCACCCCCACAATAGTCTACAATCTCAACTCACACAGGCAAAACCCTTGTAACCCATATTCCGGCTCCGCCATATTATTGGATTGCTAGCAGGAGTAGGATCCGTCCAAAGCCAGCGGATTCGAACCTGGGTAAACTTGTGTGCTCACTGTCTCGGAACACCGTACGTCTCACACCCCTCTCTTTCGCACGCCTCGAGGACTCCCTCATGGCGTACTTGTCATCAATCCGACGACAGGCTACTCCCATCCAGATGGGCTTGTTGGTTTGTGGACCCAAATTTGTCGGGCAAGTGCATAGCGGCGCCTGAGTTGCTTGCAATTGCTGCGTTTCACAAGGTTGGGTTTGCAACTACCGAGAGAGGCCATTTCAAGGCAAACTCATCTCACCCCTACCAAATTCAAACATTCAATCAAATTGCCTCGTGAAGTAGACGGTCGGGACCCTCATGTTAGTACTTTGTCCATGACGCGAGCGCCAACATGGAAACCACATAGGAAAAACGATGAACTAAGGGCCTTGGTTCATTGACAAAATTCACAAATTCACTCCCTCCTTTCATACGAACCCTAGAATCGGCTGCGTTGAAATCCACCCTACAACCAGAATGATCCCTTTGGACATTTGACTTCTGACGCTAAGTTTCTGCGCCCACTCGCTAATCTAGAGCTCCAATACCACATGTCGTTCATGTTGTTGCGAGGATCTAGCCTGCCTCCGCTGCTGACGAACTGAGCAACACAGAGGATGGCAGATCCTACTACCAAGGAACAAGAAGTTTAGGCTACATGCGGGTGAGCTACTCTTCTCTTTGCTATTCGTACTAACTGTAACTGCTAGCTTGCTATTGACATTATAGAGATAGATCGAACCTAGAATTGTTTGCTAGCCCAACACTGAAAAACAATTATTATCTTTTGTCCCCAATTTTCTATCAAGTAGGATCTCCATGGACCACCCTTACATGATCCAAATAACCCTCGGCAAGTACCACTCTAAATTAGCAAATGGGAAGGGAAAGTGGTATGGACTTCATTGTTTTAGGATGGAAGAAGCGCCTACGCAGATTTGAACTATACCTGGTATGGTTGCTTCTCTGCGTAAACATGCTGAACGAAGCAGACTACACAATTCATCTTCATGGATGAACGAGGCATCATGGTTCCTCTAACATGTGATAGTCAGCTAGCCGTGATGATGAAAATTCTCTTGCAATTCACATGTTTGTGCTGAATTGTAAAATAGTGGATGTGGAAGTTGCTGCTATAGGGAGTCACCCTGCTATTCTTGGATAGGGTGGTCTAACTCGAATCCCTGCTGCTGGTAAGAAAAATGTGGTTTGTCCTCCACGCCATGATTCTGTCGGGCAACCTCCTCCTAGGAATCGCACTGCTATTCTTGAATAGGGTGGTTGAAATCCAACCCCGGCCGCTGGTAAGAAAAATGTGGTTCGTCCTATGCACCATGCTTCTATCGGGCAACCTCCTCGTAGGAGTCCCTATATTGCCATCGTGTGAACCCCTTCTATGGTATCTACTGGTGAAATGGATCGTATGGGAAGAGGGGGGTGAATAGGTGCTACTCCAAATTTTAATTATTTTTCAATTTTAGGCTTGACACAAAGGTAAATTCTCTAGATATGCAACTATGAAGAATTTCCCTATATGCAAACCTAGCTACTAAGCAAGTAAAAGCGAGGAACAAGGTAACCATAGTGGAGCACGTGGAGACACATGATTTGTTTGACCGTAGTTCCTTCCTTATTAAGGGAAGTACGTCTGCGTTGGAGGGGTGGGCGGTACTAAGACCACCACGCCACAATAGGCCTCACCCTAATCTTTGATGTATCTCACCACCAAAGGCCTGATCCACCTTTCCACTACTGGTACCCTTTGAGGCAGGAACTGGTGCCTTTACAACACTAGCGGGGCACACATCCACAACTTGGAGGCTCCCGGGATGACAACAAGCTTCCACAAGAACAAGTATTATCAATAAATGAACAAGGGATCTAGATTTTTGGAAGAAATACTACATCAACAATCCTCCAAGTGAATGGAGGGAAACTGATGCGCTTGATTGGTGTTGATGAAGATCGAAACCTCCTCCTTCGATTCCCATAAGATTGGAGCCTTCGGGTGGATGAAGATGGAGATCTTGGTTTTTGAACTTGAAGAATAGTACTACACTTTTTCAAATGAATCAAGAGTTCTGATAGGAGGAGCAATTGGGGTATTTATACCCCCTGCCAAAACACAGCCGTTGGAGAGTTTGGGGCCAGATTATCCGGCCCAAGTGGGGGCTAGATAATCTGGCCGAGGCAAAACTTCCACCCTAGAAACATAGTTTCCGGGGGGAAATCCCGCCCCTTACTGCATGACGCGCCTTGGCTCCCTTTGCAAAAAATTCCAGGTGGCGGATTATCCGGCACGGGAAAAACTCCGGCCCTGGCCAGACAATCCGAGGGAATGTCCACCCCCATACCGCTTGGCGTTCCTTCTACACTTTGTCGATCGAGACATGGAGGATAATCTGGCCCTTGGTAGGGTCGGATAATCCGCCCCCCAAAACTCTGTTTTGGCTGCTCTTTATATGGAAAATTATCTATAGCACTCAACACACATTAAATATTCCTTGGTATTGTTATCTAACAAACAAAACTCTAGGGATCATGAAATGTTCTTTCAATCTCCCCATTTTTGGTGTTAGAGGACAATACTAGGATTTTCATAAAGGTCCTACTAACAACATCATTTCAAGAATAACACTACAAGAAAACTTTCCTTCCGCAACGAATTGGCCCGACGGTCGTCATAGAAGGCGCGTCTTCCGCGATGAAACTCTAGGCTCGACCGTGGCTGATGGGAAACTTTTTTTTCCGGTTTCGTGGCCCTCTACTACGACGGATCTGCTAAAAACATGGAGGAAGCTCGGCCAGCGTGTGGCAGAAGCATGATTTTCATTTCCTCGCGCGATGTTGTTTCACCGAAGTATTTTGAGGGGTGTGGGTCCTAGACGTCAGTGTCTCAGCAGACCATACTTTTCAGTCACGCCTCCCTGATTTGAACTCGATAACATAGCTCGAGGTGTCTGTCGTTTAGTCAAGCTGCTAGGTCCCACATGTCAGCCTCTCATTAGAAGGATCGTGTGTATGATGGAATTTTTTTCCTTCGCTCGCGCTACCCTATTCTAAAGTTGATAACACTGCTCGATGCATCTACCATTTAATCAACCTCCCGGGACCCACATGCCATCCTCTCATTAGAAGAAACGTGTGTATGATGGAATTGTTTCCTTCGCTGGCGCTACCCCGTTCTGAGTTGATACGTTGCTCGACGCATCTACCGTTTAACCAACCTCCTGAGCCCCACATGTCATCCTCTCATGAGAAGAAACGTGTGTATAATGGATTTTGTCCTTCGCTCGCGTTACCTTGTTCCGAACTTGATAGTGTTGTTCGATGCATCAACCGTTTAATCACGATGTTGGGCCCCACGTGTCATCCTCTTATTAGAAGAAACGTGTGTATGATGGATTTTTTACCCTCTGGAGCGCCTTTGTGTTCCGAACTTGGTAGCTTTGCTCGCTGCATCAGTCGTTTATTTACGCTGGTGGGTCCCTTATGTCAGCCTCACATTAGAAGAATCATGGGTATGATGGAATTTTTTTCTTCTCTAGCGCTACCCTGTTCCGAACTATATAGTGTTGCTCGACGAATCTGCCGTTTACTCATGCTGTTGGGTCCCCCATTTCAGCCTCTCATTCAAAGAAATGTGTACATGCTGAACTTTTTTCTCGCTCGCGCCTCCCTGTTTCGAACTGGCTACGTTGCTCGATGCAGCATCTGTATAAGGTCGTGTTGCTGGGTCCGACATATCAGCCTCTCTGTAAATGAAACATGCGTATGATGGACTTTTTTTGTCCATGTCCGCTGTTTTGACCTTGGCAACTTGTTGGGTCCCAGATGTCAAGCACCTCTGTGCAGGAAACATGTCTATGCTGGGTCCCAGCTGATAGCCTCTATTTGAAATAAACGTGTGTATGTTGGACTGTTTTTTCGGGTCCCAGATTTTTTTTGAAACTTTTCTACTGTAGGGGAGCCCCCCATAGCCCTTTATTTAAATTGAAACCAGAAACCCCAGTTCAAAGAATATTTACATATAAGAGGCAAGGAAAGAGGAAAATGAAAAAAGGCTATTTACAATACTATTATGGTAAGTTGTCAAGCCATGATGACACCAAAGCCTTAGCATCTCCTTTCAACATGTGCTTTAGCAAGGTCAAATCACAGAAAAATCCAGATCTCCATCCTCTAAAAGAGGGTCTCTCATGTCTAAAAACCATCGCATTCCTTTGTTTCCAAATATTCCAAAATGCTAAAATGGTTACTTATGTAAAGCATGGGTCTTTGAAAGTTTGTTTAGCCATTTTAAAATCCTCAGGGAAGCTGGTGTCCCTCCATTCTATCTGCAAATAATTCCACACACGGGCGCTAAACAAACACTGGAAATAAAGATGTTTCTAGTCTTCCTGTATTTGCCCACTACACAGAACACAATCATTATTCTCTGTAACCTTCCAATGCCGTCTGATCAGCATGTCTTTTGTGTTTAATCTATCATGTAGGAGTAACCAAGCAAAAAACCTATGCTTTGACATACATTTGCTTTTCCAAATCTGAGCCGAGACAATATCATTGTTCTCCTCGCTGAAATTTCTTTCATAATGGGCCTTAGCCATGAACCTGTTATTATTGGATTAGCAAATCCATTTGTCATCAATAGTTGACAGGTTGGTGTCAGAAAGCATGTTCTAGAGTTGTTCATATTCTAGAAAAGCCTCAGCCGACAGAGGCAACATGAATGCTTCATGGAGATTGCTTAAAGAGCATATATCATGAACAAAGGCCAACTTATCTCTGGCATAGGAATATAGCCTTGGGAATTTCTCAGACAACATAGCATCAACCCAGTAATCATTCCAAAACAGAATTTAAAATCCAGAACCCACTTGGCATTTAGTTACAGCTCTCCACTCATCAGCAAGGTTGATAATGCTCTTACACCAGAAGGACCCACACCTGGTCACAACATGTGGGACAACTTCATGATAATATGTATTCCTGACAAGTTTGACCCATGGCAAGTTTGCATTGTTATAAAATTTGTCAAGGTGTTTCAACAATAAAGCTATGTTTTGCTTTTGAAGTTCTAGAACACCAAGACCTCCTTTTTTTCTTTGGTTTGCAGATCATTTCCCAGGAAGCAAGGGAAATTACTTTCTCATCATGCTTGTATTTCCTCCAAAGACACCTCCTTCTCCCCTTATCAATAATCTCTATCACTCCCAAAGGAATTGAAAGAGTGCACATATAATAAGTTGGTAAGGATGAGAGGACAGAGTTGACTAAAACCAGTCTATCACCATATGAAAGAAAAGAAGCTATTGCAGATAATCTTATCTCAAGCCTATCTATTAGAGGTGAAAAATCCTTAATCTGGGGTTTAGTGGTACCCATTGGCAATCCTAAATAGGTGAAGGGCATAGCTCCAACTTGACAATCAAACACTGAGGACAGATGAGTTGTCTCTTCCTCAAAAAGGTTAATTGGGATGAGAGAGGATTTATTGTAATTTACTTTTAACCCAGTAAAACCAGCATATTGATTCAATAGCTCTTTGAACACAAGTAATTGATCCTCTTCAGCAGGTAGAATAATGATAGTATCATCTGCATACTGAACAATAGGGAAAGAACCTTCTCTGAGACTTGGTAACTATAGCCTCCCTTGATTCAGAGCCAGATTCACAATACTCTGTAGTAGATCTCCACCTAGCACATATAGAAGTGGTGACAGAGGATCCCCTTGTGTGACCCCTCTTCTACAAGCAAACTTGTTACCTAGCACACCATTTAGATGCACAGAGGAGGAACCAGAGGAAAGAATCTCCTCAACCATTCTTATAAAATTTTGTGGGAACCCTTTATACCTCAGAATTTGTAGGATGGAATTATGCTCAATAGTGTTAAAAGCCTTTCCAAAATCGATTTTAATGACCACAGATTTCCTTTTAGATTGCTTACACTAATGTAGATATTCAAAAGACCAAGATAAGCAATCCTGAATAATTCTTGTCTTAACAAACCCATACTGATTATCATGAATGCATCTAGTAATCTCTGCCTGCAGTCTATTTGCATAAATCTTTGTAATGAATTTGAGGCAAGTATTTGTCAAAGAGATGGGCCTGAAATCATTAACAGATTCAGGAGATTGTTTCTTTGGGACCAGAGTTATAAAAGAGCCATTTATGCTTTCCAGAGAGGTAATTCCATTATGAAAATACTTAGCCATCCTAATAAAATCTTCCTTAATAATGTGCCAACATTTTTTAACAAAATATCCATTAAAGCCATCAGGGCCAGGTGCTTTATTAGCTTTTAGATCTTTGACAATACCATCTATTTCCTCTAGTGTGATGGGATTAGATAGACTGTCAAGAGAATCCATCTCATAGAGCATGGTGTTTAGCCCAACAATATCAGTAGTTGGATAAGTAACACCCATCCTACTTTTATAGCATTCCCAAAAAGCTGTTGCCTTCTGATTACGTTCAGTCATTCTCAATCCATCCTCATCATGTATTTCAGAGATGGTATTATGCATGTATCTTTCAGTAGCTTTTGCATGAAAAAAATTGTGTTTTCTCCACTTAACTGAACCCATCTTATGGTACTTCTCTGTTTCCAATAGTCAGATTGCCTGCCCATTAGTTTCTTAACATGACACTTGACAATATTTCTGAAATTAAATTCTGGGACTGAAAGTGGCCTTTCATCCTCTATTTGATCCAATTTGAAGATTACAAAATTGGATTTATCAATGAGAGATTTAAGATGAGATATGTTTCCCCCCACTTCTTCAGCTCATATCTCAACTTTTTGAATTTGGTTGCCAGAATGGATGTGCTTTTCGGGTCCCAGATGTCAGCCTTAGAGTACAAAAAATGCTCATAAAGGATGAATTAAAAAGATTCTAGGCTAACTCGGGGCGGATGTCTGGTGGGTCCCCGATGCGAGCCTCTCTATACAAGTATTTAAAATTTTGTTTCGAACCCACTCTCAAAACAAACTCCTAGGATGCTGCATGCTGGTGGGTCCGTGATGTCAGCCTCTCTGTAATGCGATATTGGTAGAGAAAAAAATGTAAATCCAAGATACGATTCGAACAAAAGACCTTCAAATCAAATAAATGTAAACTGAGTGTGTTGCCACTACAACAAAGATATTTATAGAATAAATATCATTAAACTTTTATTAGTACTACAATTTATGTATTAGTCTTCTTAAAAATATTTTGGGTGTCTATGGTTATCTCTTTTAAAATATAAAAGGGCAACGCTCCTGGCATCTCAATTTATAAAATGCCAAATAATGGAGTATTTTCTTAAAAACATGGGTAGGCAGAGTTTTTTTTATTTTGAGAGGTGGGGGCAATGCCGAAAAGGCCGAATTAAAAAGATTTTGGCTATTCTACATAGGCTGCTCTACGTGGGTTATACTCCGTAGGGCAGGCTCCACGGGCTTCATTCTCAAATTTTAGTGGGATGTGCTTAGAAGTCCCCTAACCCCTAAAAGGCCGAACTAATATGTTTTCGGCTAGGCACCATGGGCTCCTTTCTCAAATTTGACTGGGATGTGGTCAGTAGTCCCCTGACTCTGAAAAGACTGAATAAAAATGTTCTAGGCTAAAGAGGGGCTGAATGAGCTACGGAGTACTAGATGTCTTCTCCTGGTTAATAAAAATTGCATTGTTATGTGCTCGGCCGGATTCGAAACAAAGACCTCGGAGAGGGAGGGGGAAAAGCGATAATTCTTTTTGGCAGCTATTCATGTCAAAATTCAGTAGTACAAAATAAGGTAGAAAAATTATCAACAGATTCGAAGTTCATATTTAGGAGCACTTGACCAATTCAGCAGCATTTCAAAAGTGACCAATTCAGCAATACAGATAATGAAATACAAATAGAAGTACAGAGAGAACTAGTTTTTTTTCAGCTCTAAAAACCTTGTCGTGCGATCAGTTTGTCATTTTCACCAATAACACTCGACCATTGGAGCAAGCAAAACTGACGATCAAGTCTACTTTGAGTACCTTCTTCTCACATCAATGCCTGTGTGACCCCCATATGCAACCCAAAATGCCCAAGTCTCATCTAGATTGTGACACGACCATGTTTTAAAATAAAAGCAAGACTATCTACTGCCCTTGATTTAAACAAGTACCAGTACATCAGTATTAGTTCCACAAAATTCTTTAGTAATAGTAACGATAGAACATTTGAGAGATTCAGTAGCTTTCCTGCTTGAAATTCAATAGCAGTACAGATATAATAAGTTCTTGTTCCATCTCAAAAAACCTTGGCGCACGATCAGTTTGCCCTGTTCTCCGAATAGGCTCGATCATAGGAGCAAGCAAAACTGATGATCATGTATAGTTCTGTGCAAACACGACCTCATTTTGTCAATGCATGTGTGACCCCCCATATGCAACCCAAAATGACCAAGACTCATCTAGATAATTGTGACAATGCTAGGTTTCAAAAGAAAAGCAAGACAGTCTGCTGCACTTGATCTAAACAAGTAAGAGTATATCACTATTAGTTCAACAAAATACTTTGGTAATAGCAAAAACAGAACAAAGGCAAAGCAAGACCATCTCCTACCCTTAACCTAAACAAGTACTACCAGTACCGGTATATAGTAGTACAAAATAATCCGAAGTACAAGAACTAGTTCTATACTAGTACTACTCTGCATCCAAAATCCAACCTCCAGTACAAGTATGTCTGTGGTATGTAGTGAAAGTGGGATAAAAAATCTGAGGTAGTAGAATGGTCAATTTGGAATTCTCCCTCGCGATGGATGCATATTGAGTAATACAGGCCTTGGGTCTGAGAAGTTTGAAGGTACACCACCATGGAATGCTTTTCCTTCTGCATGATTCTAGGCACCGCCATGCTCCCAGGAGTGAAGGAATTGCGCACTGCACCCTCCCAAAACCCAGCCTCTGGTGATGGGTGATAGACGGTGAACTGCACATTGTACAAGGGTGACGAGCACCAGTCCGGCCTGATGCACACGACGGATACGATGATGTCGTCCGACTCAAGCATGTCAAATAGCCCAGCGAACACCATACCATCGTCCCCAGATCTGATGTTCTCGAGCGAGAAATGGCTAGGAAAATTTAGGAAGTGTGGCGCTCGAGAGGATCCAAAATGCGGCTAACCAGCGTTAGCAAATGGGGATCGCTGGAGAAGGAGAAGATGGGAGGCTCTTTGAACGAGGGGTGTTAATTTTGCGTGTTCCCTCATCGGTCTTCTGCAGTGGATCGAGGACGCCTACTGGAGTTATGGCTAGAGTGCTAGACTAGCAAGCTGTCATGTCCTAGCTCAGTATTGTACCGTCTCGTCACGTAGACTATGTTTTAGGAAAGTACGTGAACCCATATTTCTCCCCTCCCTTCTAGATAGCGTGCACCGTAGAATCCCTTTTCTAGCATGCGAAGGATTTGAACCCACATGCCCAACTCTGATAATTAGGACTAGTAAAAAACTATAATAATAGGTGAAGCTCAAAAAATAATTATAATTTTGAGCCACGTCCATAGAATATCCTTTGTATATTTGGTTCTTATACTTTGAATCATATACTCCCTCCGACCCATATTAGTTGACTCAGATTTGTCTAGATATGGATATATCTAGACACATTTTAGTATTAGATGCATCCATATCTAGACAAATCCAAGTTAACTAATATGGATCGGAGGGAGTAGTAGTAATCTACCTATTAGCTACCTAATAGTACTCACCATGCTCTAGATAAATAACGAAGAACATTATAGAATTATTGAGAAGTGTGTTTTGAGGTTTGTGGATATCTTTTAGTGTGCTAAAGGCTATCAATAGTATCTTCTAGATGCTAGAATGGATAGAATTAAGATCCAACGGTACTTTATGGACGTAGCTCAAAATTATAATTATTTTTGGGCTTCACCTATTATAATTTTATATAAACTAGTAAAAGGCACGTGACACACATGTATATACTATATGAAATTTGATTAACAAACATTAAGTTGTTATAAACCCATAGTCTTGTTTGAGAAAAATGCATATATTGAGTCTATTAATAATAATTATCTACACATATTGAGAACACAACCTACTATGCTAGGAAATTTTGGAGGGTGACATGATGGTTCTAGAACATGGTGGAGTTTTCTCTAGGTAGTACTCAACATGAATCCACCTGCTTTGAACCATTGGATCTAACAACCCAACCGTCAGGATTGGTACTATGGATCCAATTCAAAACTGCTCGTTTATAGTAGTAGAGAAAAAATGATATGGCATATACTTCTACTATATGATTCTCACGTGAAAGGCATGTGCAACTTACTAATAATATATATAACATGGATATCTTTGAACATCAATCATTGGATATAGATTGACAGATTCCAACATTGCTAATTGTTGGATCTCTTGCAAATTCAAGAAAGAATCTACCGCGCTTACTTGTAGTTCAAATTTGACCTACTTTCTTTAAATCGACGTAAAGTTATTTGAGTGCATGGGCATAGTTAGCTAATATATAGGGAAGCTTGAAACGTCCTAAGACTTGGGAATTTTAACAAAACATGTCCGCGTTTTCCAAAAATCGGGTGGTGGCACTTTATTTTTTTGACTAGGGTATGTCCCGAAGGAGTGAGATGCTTCAATAATTAACACAGCTAGTGCATGTGTACATGTTACACCAAGGACCTTAAAAAGGTGAAAATTGCATCCAAGTCCATACATTTAACACAAAGGACCCTACAATCAAGCAATTAAAATTAGTAGTCGGGTCTGGCTCCTCCATCACGGAGTTGAGCCATGCTCTTCGTAGTAGTACCAGTAAGCTGCACGTGCCTTGCACGTGAAACTAACATAATATACAATAAGCATGACATGTCATTAGTATATAACATTGTAATAGGGAAATCTTGAAATATCTATGAATTTGAGCCACGTTTCTAAAGTATGAGTGTATATTTGGTTCTTGCACTTTATATCATGTAGAAATAAATGTTTATTAGCTACCTAATAATTGAAAATTTTAGAACCATGGTCTAGAGAAACAATCGAGAAGATTCTAGAATGATGGATAAGTGTGGTTTGCCGTTTTTCTACATATATATCTTATCTTATCTTACCACTATATAGTGTATGAATAACTTTGAATATTGACCGTTGGATCAAGACTCGCGAATCCCAACATTTCCAGCCGTTGGATCTTTTTTTCCATTCTAGCATCTAGAATATTTTATTGATAGTCTTCATCACAATGAATAATATGCACACAACTCAAAACACACTTCTCCATCATTCTAGAATCTTCTCCCTCGTTTCTCTAGAGCACATTACCAGAATTTTAAAGTTTTAGATAGTTAATAATCGTTGACTTCTAAATGATATACAAAGTACAAGAATCAAATATACACTGATGCTTTATAGATATTGATCAAATTTATATGTTTGTATGCTTTACCTATTAAAATTGTATATAGTGATGATATGTCAGATGTCTATTATCCGAGTCTCATGTGTTGATCAAAAGGGACGTGCCACACATGTATATATATCTTATCTTATCTTACCACTATATAGTGTACGAATAACTTTGAATGTTGACCGTTGGATCAAGATTCATGAATCCAGCATTTCTAGCCATTGGGTCTTATTTTCCATTCTAGCATCTAGAAGATTCTATTTGTAGTCTTCGGCATAATGAATGTTATGCACAAACCTACACACTTCTCCATCATACTAGAATCTTCTATTTTTTCTCTAGACCATGTTATAAAAAATTCATGTGTTAGGTAGCTAATAATGTTTGACTTCTACATGACAGATAGTACAAGGATACACCCATACTTTATAGATGTTGATCAAATTTATAATTTATTGTGCATTACCAATTATAATTTTATATAGTGATGATATGTCATACGTCTACTATCTGAGTCTCACGTGCAAGGCACATGCAACTTTCTAGTAATAGTACAGATACAGATATGATGTCGATATGGTCATCCTTTGAATAACCTTCATTCGCGATGCTTGGAAAGGAAGACAAAAATTCGAAAGTTTTAATTCTACTAATTTTTGCCACTAATGCCCGGTTCCTTCCTATGTACACCAACGCACACGCCGAAGACACAGCTGAGCCGCCGTACCAAGACACACATGCACAACGTTGTGGACGAGGGAGTGCTGAGATGGATGGTGAGGCCGCGACTGAGAGCGAAAAAAATAAATTTGTTTTGTTTTGAGTGCACATAAGTCTTGAAATTTACTAGAGTGTGTATGCTGTAAAGGCTATTGTACCTCATGTCAGGAACCCATCATAATTCTTCTTTGACATCACACTGCCTTCAAGTGCCCTGTCACGCTGCCCTCCCGCCCTGCCTCCCTTTTATTCTCTGAGCTCCTATTGCTCTTTGGTTTTTTCCCTCATCTCACTAGTACCTCCGTCCCAAAGCTTAAGGCCCCGTTTGGAATGTATGAATGCAAAACATAGGAATAGAAAAAATGCAGGAATTAAGATAGTATCATGTATGCTCAATTCCTACAGGAATCAATACCATAGGAAAACATTTAGGGTGTCGTTTGGATGTCACACAGGAAAACCGCATGAATTGTAGACACAAGGAGATAAAACATGAGGTTATACCTCATGTTATTTTTCCTAGAAAATTCCTATGAAATAGCCTATACCATAGGAATTTCAAAGGAATCTTAGATTCCTATTCCTTTGTCCCAAACGAACCCATAGGAATTTTTCCTATAGGAATCCTATCCTCCAAAAATCCTATGATTTCCTTTGTTCCAAACAGGGCCTAAGGATTTTTTTTCTATAAGTGAAGCTACGAAAAGTTTGACCAAACTTCTAAAAAGAATATCAAGAACTACTGTATGATATTAGTATATACCATGTGAATATATGTTTCATGATGTATCAAAACGTATGTATTTCATATTGTAAATATTAATATATTTTTCTACAAACTTGGTCAAACTTTGCATAGTTTGACTTTTCAAAAAAAATAGGCCTTGAGCCTTGGATGCAGGTACTACTAGTGTTTAGTACTCCGTCCCGGAACTTATGTCTTGATATATATACATCATGGGTCCCTTCAGACGGTGTTAGGAAAATTCAAGAGGAATCTACCGCGCTTACTTGTAGTTCAAGTTTGACGTAATTTCTTTAAATCGACATAAAGTTATTTAAGTGGGCACGGTTCGCTAGGGAATCTTGAAATGTGCTAAGACTAGGGAATTGTAAGAAAACATGGTCCCCATTTTTTCTAAAAACTGGGTGGTGGTTAGGCCTAGAATTATAACTCAAAACTCGTGAGCTAAATGAGTAACTCGTGACTCGGCTCGACTCGGCTTGAACTCGGTGTCTAATGAGTCGAACCAAGTTTTAGATTTGAACTCGTTTGTTCACCTAAGCTAAATGAGCTACTCATTTAGCTCGTTAAACTCGTTCAAATATAGAATTTGAAATTTTCCACTGATGAGTGCCATACTATGAATGTTTCTTGTACATGTAATGGTGTAGAACTACTATATTTTCCATTCTATCTTGCCTTCATGTTATTATGAAAGTAACATCCTTATTCTAGTTCTTAATTAGTAGGATAATTACTAGTTTTTCTTATATGTGCTCTTGTTCGTAACTCATAACGTGTTAAACGAGCTACTCGTGAGTTACTCATGAGTTTACTGAGTCGAGCTGACTTTCAAATATGAACTCGTTTTGTAAACGAGCCGAGCCAAGCTAGGTCATTAGTTGAACGAGCTTTAGCGAGTCGAACCGAGCTGATTCGGCTCGGCTCGAATTCTAGCCCTAGTGGTGGTATTTTTTTGACTAAGGTATGTCCCGAGGGAGCGAGATTCTTCAATTAATTAACATGGTAAGTGGATGTTTACATGTTACACCAAGGACCTCAAAATACAAAAAATACATCCAAGTCCATACATTTAGCACAAAGGAAACTAAAATCAAATGCTTGAAAATTTTGGTAACATGGTCTATAGAAATGGGGGAAGATTCTAGAATGATGGAGAAGTGTGTTTTGAGGTTTGTGCATAGTATTTCGTTGTGATGAAGATTATTAATAGAATCTTCTTGATGCTAGAATGGAAAAGAAGATCCAACGGCTAGAAATGTTGGGATTCGTGAGTCTTGATCCAACAATTAATATTCAAAGGTTTTTTGTACACCATATAGTGTTAACATAGTGGTAATGGTAAGACTAGTACTTGCTTAAGAAAAGAAAACAATGCACTTCTTACTTTCAGCATATCTTGTTGAAGAAGATGCATGAATCTACCAGATGCAGGTACTATATCATAAACTATATATGATGTCAATATGGTCATGCCCTTGGCTATTCGGGTCAAAACCAGGAATGTTCATACACCTTAGGCCAATACACATTGTGAAGTAGCGAGAGAATTTTTTGTATTCAAAGGTGTCAAAACACATGTTTCTCATTTTTTTTCTTAGCACTATATAGTGTATGAATAACTTTGAATATTGACCGTTGGATCAAGATGTGAATCCCAACATTGTCAGACATTCGATCTTCATTATTTCCACTTTAGCATCGAGAATATACTATTGATAGTCTTTATTTTCTTCTCTTACCACTACTAGTAAAAGGCATGTGCCATACACGTATATACTGTATGAAATGTGATTTAACAAACATTAAGTTGTTATTAACCAATAGTCTTGTTACAGAAAAAATGGATACATTAAGTCTATTAATAATATATCTACACATATTGAGAATACAACCTATTGTGCTATGAAATTTTGGGGGTGGTGACATGATGGTTCTAGAACATGGTGGAGTTTGCTATAGGTACTATTTAACACGAATCAAGCTGCTCTGAACCATTGGACCTAATAGCCCAACGGTCAGGATTAGTGCTATGGATCCAATTCAAATTAAAACTGCTCCATTATAGCAGTAGAGATATGATGTCAATATGGTCATGACCTTGGCTGTTCGGGTCAAAGCCAGGAACGTACATACACCATAGCCAATACACATTGTGAAGTATCCATAGCATTTTTTTTATTCAAAGGTGTCAAAACACATGTTTCTCATTTTTTTTTCTTAGCACTATATAGTGAACGAATAACTTTGAATATTAACCGTCGGATCAAGATGCGAATCCCAACATTGTCAGATATTAGATCTTCATTTCCATTTTAGCATCAAGAAGATACTATTGATAGTCTTTCTTTTCTTATCTTACCACTATTTTTCATATATAGTGTGTAGACAACTTTGAATATTGACCGTTGATTCATGACCCGCGAATCCCAACATCGCTGCTAGTTATTGGATCCTCTAATCCATTCCATCATCTAGTAGATACTATTGATAGTCTTTGTTATCTTATCTTACCACTATATAATGTACGAATAACTTGGAGTATTAACCTATGGATCAAGACTCGCGAATCACAACAATGCTAGCCTTTGGATCTTCTTTTTCCATTCTACCGGGTGGTGGTACTTTTCTCTACTACTATAATGGAGCAGTTTCGAATTGGATCCATAGCACCAATCCTGACCATTGGGCTATTAGATCCAATGGTTAAGAGCAGGTGGATTCGTGTTGAATAGTACCTAGAGCAAACTCCAACATGTTCTAGAACCATCATTTCACCACCCCAAAAATTTCATAGCACACTAGGATGTACTCTCAATATGGGTAGATAGTTATTACTAATAGACTTAATGTATGCATTTTTTTCTCTAACAAGAATATTGGCTAAAACAACTTAATTTTTGTTAAATCACATTTCATACCACTTTATCATTATCAATTTGTTTTCACCCATTAACTCAGTCATCCATATAGGGCCCACAGATTGGGGAGGTCGCGGTCGCCTTGGACGCACCACAAAATTATGACTGGGCCATCGAGGCAGGAAGTAGAGTCAGCATTTCGTCCAATCGCTTACCCTAGTCATCGTCATCGATATTTTCCAAACGCATCGGCTTCATTAGTGACATTGATTGTCCCCTCGCTTCGGTAATCTGAAACATTAATCTTGGATCACCTCCTTCCTATTTAATCTCTCCCCTTCCCCGCACCAAACCATATCTAATCCCCCGCTTCTAGCAACCATCTCCGACCTCGTCTGTCATCCATGGCCACCTTCCAGCTGCCGCCTGCCGTACCGGACTGCAAAGACCCTGACATCGTCGCACAAGAGGACAATGCCCTACGCATTTGGGATTTCTCCCCGCAGAGAACAAAGTGGCAGCTGGCGTGCACCTTCCTCGACACTGGGTACAGTGACCGCAAGTACCACATGTACGGCATCTACGACAATCCGGACGGGACGTTGAAGCTCAAGTTCGTCAACTTCAGGGACGCATGTCTCCTCTACGGCTAGGACTTCCACTGCGGCTGCGAGATGGTGGTGCTCACTGGTTCCAACATTTTCACCAACTACTGGAACTGGTTCCCAAACAACGGCAACTTCATCCACAGTGTTCTCCCGGAGCTGCCGATGGCTCTAGAGGTGCCGCCTCATTTTCCAGGGGTGCCACCGATGGCTCAGGAGGTGTCGTTGCCTTCTCCGGAGGTGCCGATGAGTCAGGAGCCAGCTCTGTCACTGGAGCTATCGTTGGTGTCGATGTCACGAGCTGCCGCTGGCGGCACGGACTAGGTGCAAGGAGGCGTCGGACCTGCACTAGCTCAGCAGCGAGTCCTATATGAATTTAATGGTTGTATGAAGTTTCTTATAGTACTACTCATCAAAAAAAGTTTCTTTTGGTACTACTCACTGTACCCTGTAGTACTAGTAGTAGTACTGCGAATGACGATCTCTTGAATATCCTTCCCCCGGATGTTTGTGAAGGAATTGAAAATTTCGAAGTCGAGAAAGTTTGAATTGCTACTCTGTTGTAAGGACCAAAATGGTTCCCACCAACGCAGCTGACGAACACGCCAGACAAAGAAACGGAGCCGTCGACAAAGAAACGGAGCCACCAATGGCAAGTTGTCGGTCGACACGCATGCGCAGCGCCACGTTGTGGATGAGGGAGAGATCAGCCGGCCGGGGTGTGGGGGTGGTGATGGGGGAGTGAAGGAGAGAGAAAACACTTTTTTTTTGCGTGCATATATATTGTGGTCCTGAAATTTACTCTACTCACTGTACCCTATACCTCGTGTAAGGAACCCATCCTAGCTTTGCTCTGACATCGCATCGCCTCCAAATCCTCCTCTTCGCAGCTCTCTCGCTGCCTCCTCTATGCTCATAGTCTCTTCTCGCTCATTATTTTTTTAACAGAAAAAAGGAAATAAATTCTTCTTACTTGCTTTTCAGAAAATAAATTCCTGTCACTTGGAAATTGAAATTGATTATTTTTTGTTTTTAATATCTTTGATTGTTCTCAAAAGATGGCCAAATTTGTCGGCATGTAAATTCTTGGATATGGGATCATGAGCATAAACTCTGATGTAGAGATATGACCTTGACCTTGTGGTCGTTCGCCTTGAAATCCAAGATTTTTTCATACTCGTTGACAACTATGCTTAAATTCATTGAAATTTCACCACTTACTTTTAGGTTAGCATTTTACACGGTCGGTGGGAGTACATTCTACATCAAGGACCTAAAAAAAGGGAAAATTACATCGAGGTCCACACATTAGCACAAAGAACCCTAAAATTGAGCAAAGAAAACAGTCGGGTTCGACTCTTCTCGAGAGAGTAGCTGATCGAGCCACACACTTCATACTACATCATCTTTGATTGTTTTCAAAATATGGCCAAATTTGTTGGCATGCAAATTCTTGGATATGGGATCATCAGCATAAAGTCTGATGTAGAGATATGGCCTTGACCTTGTGGTCGTTCGCCTTGAAATCCAAGATTTTTTCATACTCGCTGACAACTATGCTTAAATTCGATGAAATTTCACAACTTACTTTTAGGTTAGCATTTTACATG
The DNA here is from genome assembly GCA_023614405.1 of Avena insularis. Classification (NCBI taxonomy): domain Eukaryota; kingdom Viridiplantae; phylum Streptophyta; class Magnoliopsida; order Poales; family Poaceae; genus Avena; species Avena insularis. Next base: position 243,880,176 of record CM042688.1, read on the forward strand.
GTTAGTGGGAGTACATTCTACATCAAGGACCTAAAAAATGGAAAATTACATCGAGGTCAACACATTTAGCACAAATGACCCTAAAATTGAGCAAAGAAAATAGTCGGGTTCGGCTCCTTCTCGAGAGATTAGCTGATCGAGCCACACTCCTCATACTACTTCATCTTCGATTGTATTAAAAATATGGCCAAATTTATCAGCATGCAAATTCTTGGATATGGGATCATCAGCATAAAGTCTGATGTAGAGATATGGCCTTGACCTTTTGGTCGTTCGGCTTGAAATCCAAGGATGTTCATACTCGTTGACAACTATAAGCTGAAATTCGTTTAAATTTCACCACTTACTTTTCGGTTAGAATTTTACACGGCTGGTGGGAGTACATTTTACAACAAGGACCTAAAAAGGGGGAAATTTACATCGAGGTCCATACATTTAGCACAAAGAACCTTAAAAACAAGCAAGCAAAACAGTCGGGTTTGGCTCCTTCTCGAGAGAGTAGCTGATTCAGCCACACTCTTCATACTACTTCATCTTTGATTGTTATCAAAATCTGGCAAAATTTGCCGGCATGCAAATTCTTGGATATGGGATCATCATCATAAAGTATGGTGTAGATATGTCCTTGACCTTGGTCGTTCGTATTGAAATACAAGAATGGTTCATACTCATTGACAACTAAGCTTAAATTCATTTAAATTTCAACTTACTTTTAGGTTAGAACTTTACACGATTGATCGGAGTACACTTTACATCAGGGACCTCAAAAAAGCAAAAATTACATCGAGGTCCATACATTTAGCATAAAGGACCCTAAAAGAAAAATTTCTGGTTCAGCTCCTTCTCGAGAGATCAGCTGATCTGAGCCAAACTCTTGATACTACTTCATCTTCGATTGTTTTCAAAACATGGCCAGATCTATTGCCATGCAAATTCTCTAACATGGGATCATCATCATATAAAGTATGATGTTGATATGGCCTTGACCTTGGTCGTTCGGCTTGAAATCCAAGAATGTTCATACTCGTTGATAAGTAAGCTTCAAATCGTCTAAATTTCACCACTTACACTTTTAGACCTAAAAGGGGGGAAATTACATCGACATACATACATTGAGCACAAAGAACCCTAAAATTAAGCAAGGAAAATAGTCAAGTTCGACTCCTTCTCGAGACAGTAGCTGATCGAGCCATACTCCTCTTCATACTACTTCATCTTTGATTGTGTTCAAAATATTTCCAAATTTGTCGGCATGCAAATTCTTGGATATGGGATCATCAACATAAAGTATGATATAGATATGGCCTTGACCTTGGTGGTTCATCTTGAAATACAAGAATAATGCTTCATACTCGTTGACAACTAATCTTAAATTCGTTTAAATTTCACCATAATACTTTTAGGTTAGAACTTTACACGATTGACCGAAGTACATTTTACATCACGAACCTCAGAAAGCAAAAATTAAATCAAGGTCCATATACATTTAACATAAAGGACCCTAAAATAAAAAAATCCGGTTTGGCTCATTCTCGAGAGATCAGCTGATCTGAGCCAAACTCTTAATACTACTTCCTCTTTGATTGTTTTCAAAACATGGCCAAATCTGTTGCCATGCAAATTCTCTAACATGGGATCACCAGCACAAAGTATAATGTTGATATGGCCTTGACCTTGGTCATTTGGCTTGAAATCCAAGAATGCTCATACTTATTGACAAGTAAGCTTAAAATCATCTAAATTTCACCACTTACACTTTTAGACCTAACAAAAGGGGGAAATTACATCGAGGTCCATTCATTTAGCACAAAGGATACTAAAATTAAGCAAGGAAAAAAGGCGGGTTCATCTCCATCTCGAGAGAGTAGATGATCGGCCAAACTCTTCATACTACTTCATCCTCGATTGTTTTCCAAATATGGCCAAATTTGTTGGCATGCAAATTCTTGGATATGGGATCATTAGAATAAAGTATGATGTAGATATGTCCTTGACCTTGGTCGTTCGTCTTGAAATACAAGAATGGTTAATACTCGTTGACAACTAAGCTTAAATTCGTTTAAATTTCACCATTTACTTTTACGTTACAACTTTACATGCTCGATCGGAGTACATTTTCATCAGGGACCTCAAAAAATAAAAATCACATCGAGGTCCATATACATTTAGCATAAAGGACCCTAAAATAAAAAATATGGTTCGGCTCATTCTCGAGAGTTCACCTGATCTGAGCCAAACTCTTAATACTACTTCCTCTTCGATTGTTTTCAAAACATGGCCAGATCTATTGCCATGAAAATTCTCTAACATGGGATCATCAACATAAAGTATGATGTTGATATGTCATTACCTTGGTCATTCGGCTTGAAATCCAAGAATGTTAATACCCGTTGACAACTAATCTTAAATTCGTTTAAATTTCACCATTTACTTTTAGATTAACATTTTATACGGTTGGTGGGAGTACATTTTACATCAAGGACCTAAAAAAGGAAAATTATTACATCGACGTCCATACATTTAGCACAAAGGACCCTAAAAGGAAAACTTTATAGTTTTGCTCCTTCTCGAGAGATTAGCCATAGGCCAATACACAATGTTGATATGGTCATGGCCTTGGCTGTTCGGGTCAAAAACCAGGAATGTTCATACACCACAGGCCAATACACATTGTGAAGAAGCCAGAGCATTTTTTGTATTGATAGTCTTTCTTTTCCTTCATTTCCATTTTAGCATCGAGAAGATACTATTGATAGTCTTTCTTTTCTTATCTTACCACTATTATATATAGTGTGCGGACAAAAGTATGAAAATTAATTTATGCAAATTTGTTAAAATTATATGTCTATATTTTTTTAATAAATATATGCGTGTATTTAAACTATTAATGACTGACAAAATGTTTTCATTGTCTAGTGTCTAAAAAATTAAATATAGTTGAAAACTGGGGCGTAAGTGTGAGATGTTTTCTTTTCTACTTTGCTTTGGATCACTTTTGTCCATCAGATGAATATTGGGTTGTAGATATAGGGGGCATGTTGATCCGAGTCCCCCTAGCAGTGGGCACGTGGAGTAGTAGTTGAACAATTTCAGAAAACACTTAAAATCCAAAATATAAACATTAACAACAAAGATAGTTTACAGCCAAAATACACCCTTCCTAGTGCCAAACGAGACCTTGCCTCCGACTACTACTACATTAACTAGTAAACGAGTGGTACTTTTCTACAACTAAATTAACTAGTAATACATCATTACCATCACATTAGGATCACTTAGCCGAATATTAAGCTCAATTCATCATGTCGATACAAATGCAGAAAGACAACACCTTGATCGTCCCGTACTGTCCATCAGTCGCGGTAATGTACCGCAGCGGCACCATGAGGAACATCAGATCTTCAAGACCAACACTGTCGGGCGACACGTAGCTTGTCGGCTCAATGACCCCATTAAGGGTGTCCGTCGAGAAGTCTGCCGGCGACTGCGGGCCAGTCGCACACAGCTTCACCCTGTACCGGGGCCACGAGAATGAGGTCGCCCTAACGAACACTGAGGAAACGGCGGCGACCTGGACGAGCTTGCCGATGATGAGGCTGAACACGGTAGCATCATCATCATAGACGATGACCATGGATGGAGGAAAGGACAGTAACGACATCGTTACTATACACTCCATGGGCTGGTCGTATGATAGCCTATGCACTTGTACCGTGTGGACGCTTTTGAGGTGCAAAAGGAGCTCGACCGACAAGGCGGTGAATATGCAGCCGACCTTCATGCAGCCACACGGGCTGTACGGGAACGCGGCCTTGTGGTCGTCAAGCTCATGGTAGGCGACCATGGTGAGGCAGCCGTCATGGGGGCATAGAATAGTTATCGGTGCTAGCTCGTCTTTGTCCATCACCGGCTAGCTCTTGGTGGAATCCGCTGACGCGCCAAGCATTGGAGTGGTTCCCTGAAAGCTTGGCTCGTGGATGTACTGCCCGTAGTCCTGAATTTTTATGCAGCATTGAGTTTTTTTTAACGAAGGCTGCAGAAAGTTAACAAGTGAGAGTAAATCAGGCACTTAATACCCTGTACAGTACTGTACCAGACAAACAGATCCTACCCGCGTGAGTGGTAAGAAGGTCTACGCCTTTTTTGGAAATGGAAAAGGTCTACACCAAGAGAGAGACGGACAAACCTAGGGCCTGGCGCAAAGTGTACAGTGCTGCAGGGGAGAGAATGAGGACTACATGCATGTCTTCAACACCATCTGCATTTTATTCTATCTTCTTGTCTCTTCTGGCTCTTTCTTTCTCGGCATGGCAGACTCGTTTCTCTTCTCCATTTCTTTTTTGTGGTTAAAGCTTGTCCAGATACAGAGTACTAGTAGTAGTACGTAGTAAATTTGAACTAGTACTCCAGTAATATGGAGTATATGTCTTTTTATACTTGAGTTGTACTACTAGTACTCCAATAGTAATACAGTACATATGTCTTATTTTTACTATACTACTACTAGTACTCCAATAGGTAGGCATCTGCGGGCGGTGGGTGGCAGGCAACGGCGACTATTTGCGGCTTTTTACTACTCCTAGGGCGGCGGAGGGCGGGTAGCAGTGGTAGTAGGGTTCTTGTAGTACAGAGTAGTACTCGAGAACTCCTGCTCACTAATTCATGAAGACTTCAGTAGTGTACTGCAGTCCTGTACTGCTTAGATGCAGCTATCATCATACCACGGTTTCTAGGGAGACGCAAGAGACACAGGTGCTCAAATGCACGTCCCAAGTGGGCCCCGATGCCTAGTGATTGGATAAAGCCTTGATGCCTAACCACACAGCCAAGGCAATTCATTTCGCTACTCTCTACTAGTATACTATTTCTCAGTGTGTTGCGAAATTAAGTTTACACCTTGCGATAATCTATTTAGTGGACCCACTACCAGGAAGTCAAGGTATCGAGACGAGTGATAGTTTAGAAAGATTCAACTTCTTGCTAAGAATATGCATGCCTAGAAATTTGACTGTATTTCGAAAACAACCAAGCGACTATGGCTCACCGCATTTTAAAATTTTGTGTGCGTTTTGAAATTAACTTCACACCTTCTGAAAATCTGTTCACTGGACCCACCAGGTAGTCAATGTATCGAGAACGAGTGAGAGTTTGGAATGATTCAACTTATTTCTGAGAATATACATGCCTAGAAATTTGACCGTGTTTTGAAAACAATCAAAGATGCTATGACTCACCATGTTTCGAAATTTTGGCTGTGTTTCAAAATTAACTTCACACCTTGCAAAAATATGTTTAGTGGACCCACCACCAGGCAGTCAATGTATGGAGACGAGTGAGAGTTTGGAAAGATTCAACTTCTTGCTAAGAATATGCATGCCTAGAAATTTGACCATGTTTTGAAAACAAACAAACTATGACTCATCATGTTTTGAAATTTTGGCTGTGTTTTGAAATTAACTTCACACCTTGCGATAATATTTTCAGTGGACCCACCAGGCAGTCAATGTATTGAGAACGAGTGAGAGTTGTTTGGCAAGATTCAACTTCTTGCTAAGAATATGCATGCCTCGAAAGTTTGACCATGTTTTGAAAACAATCAAAGAGATTATGACTCATCGTGTTTTGAAAGTTTCGCTATGTTTCGAAATTAACTTCACACCTTCCGATAATCTGTTCAGTCGACCTACCAGGTAGTCAATGTATCGAGAACAAGTGAGAGTTTGGAATGATTCAACTTATTGCTAAGAATATGAATGCCTAGAAATTTGTCCGTGTTTTGAAAACAATCAAAGTGGCTATTGCTCACCGTGTTTTGAAATTTTGCGTGTGTTTCGAAATTAACTTCACACCTTGCGAAAATTTGTTCACTGGACCCACCAGGCTGCAGTCAATGTATCGAGAATGAGTGAGAGTTTGGAAAGATTCAACTTATTGCTAAGAATATGCATGCCTAGAAATTTGATCGTGTTTTGAAAACAATCAAAGTGGCTATGGCTCACTCGTTTTGAAATTTTGCCTATGTTTTGAAATTAACTCCACACCTTGTGAAAATCTATTCACTGGACCCTCCAGGCAGTCAATGTATCGAGAACGAGTGAGAGATTGGAATGATCCAACTTATTGCTAAAAATATGCATGCCTAGAAATTTGACCATGTTTTGAAAACAATCAAAGAGGCTATGACTCACCGTGTTTCGAAATTTTGGTTGTGTTTCGAAATTAACTTCACACCTTGCAAAATTCTGTTTAGTGGACCCACCAGGCAGTCAATGTATCAAGAACGAGTGAGAGTTTGGCAAGATTCAACTTCTTGCTAAGAATATGCATGCCTAGAAATTTGACCATGTTTTGAAAATAATCAAAAAGACTATGACTCACCGTGTTTTGAAATTTTGCCCATGTTTCAAAATTAAGTTCACACCTTGCGAAAATTTGTTCAGTGGACCCACCACCAGGAAGTCAATGTATGGAGACGAGTGAGAGTTTGGAAAGATTCAACTTCTTGCTAAGAATATGCATGCCTAGAAATTTAACCGTGTTTTGAAAACAAACAAAGAGACTATGACTCACCGTGTTTTGAAATTTTGGCTGTGTTTCAAAATTAACTTCACACCTTGTGATAATATTTTCAGTGGACCCACCAGGTAGTCAATGTATCGAGAATGAGTGAGAGTTGTTTGGCAATATTCAACTTCTTGCTAAGAATATGCATGCCTCAAAAGTTTGACCATGTTTTGAAAACAATCAAAGAGACTATGACTCACCGTGTTTTGAAAGTTTGGTTGTGTTTTGAAATTAACTTCACACCTTCCGATAATCTGTTCAGTGGACCTACTAGGCAGTCAATGTATCGAGAACGAGTGGGAGTTCGGAATGATTCAACTTATTGCTAAGAATATGCATGCCTAGAAATTTAAACGTGTTTTGAAAACAATCAAAGTGGCTATGTCTCACTGCATTTTGAAATTTTGTGTGCGTTTCGAAATTAACTTCACAGCTTGCGAAAATCTGTTCACTGGACCCACCAGGCCGTAGTCAATGTATCGAGAATGAGTGGGGGTTTGGAAAGATTCAACTTATTGCAAAGAATATGCATGCCTAAAAATTTGACTGTGTTTTGAAAAGAATCAAAGTGGCTATGGCTCACTATGTTTTGAAACTTTGCGTGCGTTTCGAAATTAACTCCACACCTTGCGAAAATCTATTCACTGGACCCTCCAGGCAGTCAATGTATCGAGAACGTGTGAGAGTTTGGAATGATCCAACTTATTGCTAAGAATATATATGCCTAGAAATTTGACCGTGTTTTGAAAACAATCAAAGAGGCTATGACTCACCGTGTTTCAAAATTTTGGCTGTGTTTCAAAATTAACTTCACACCTTGCAAAAATTTGTTCAATGGACCCACCAGGCAGGCAATGTATCAAGAACGAGTCAGAGTTTGGCAAGATTCAACTTCTTGCTAAGAATATACATGCCTAGCAATTTAACCGTATTTTGAAAATAATCAAAAAGACTATGACTCACCGTGTTTTGAAATTTTGCCCATGTTTGGAAATTAAGTTCACACCTTGCAAAAATCTGTTCGGTGGACCCCCCACCAGGCAGTCAATGTATGGAGACGAGTGAGAGTTTGGAAAGATTCAACTTCTTACTAAGAATATGCATGCCTAGAAATTTGACCGTGTTTTGAAAACAAACAAAGAGACTATGACTCACCGTGTTTTGAAATTTTGGCTGTGTTTCGAAATTAACTTCACACCTTGCGATAATATTTTCAGTGGACCCACCAGGCAGTCAATGTATCGATAACGAGTGAGAGTTGTTTGGCAAGATTCAACTTCTTGCTAATAATATGCATGCCTCGAAAGTTTGACCATGTTTTGAAAACAATCAAAGAGACTATGACTCACCGTGTTTTGAAAGTTTGGCTCTGTTTCGAAATTAACTTCACACCTTGCGATAATCTGTTCAGTGGACCTACCAGGTAGTCAATGTATAGAGAACGAGTGAGAGTTTGGAATGATTCAACTTATTGCTAAGAATATGCATGCCTAGAAATTTGACCGTGTTTTGAAAGCAATCAAAGTGGCTATGGCTCACCACATTTTGAAATTTTGCGTGCGTTTCGAAATTAACTTCACACCTTGCGAAATTTTTTTCACTGGACCCACGAGGCAGTCAATGTATCGAGAACGAGTGAGAGTTTGGAATGATTCAACTTATTGCTAAGAATATGCATGCCTAGAAATTTGACTGTGTTTTGAAAACAATCAAAGTGGCTATGGCTCACCGTGATTTGAAATTTTGCATAAGTGTAGAAATTAACTTCACACCTTGCGATAATCTGTTCAGTGGACCCACCATGCAGTCAATGTATCGAGAACGAGTGAGAGTTTTCAATGATTCAACTTATTGCTAAGAATATGCATGCCTAGAAATTTGACCGTGTTTGAAAATAATAAAAGAGGCTATGACTCAACGTGTTTCGAAATTTTGGATATGTTTCGAAATTAACTACATACCTTGTGAAAATCTGTCCAGTGGATCCACCAGGCATTCAATGTATCAAGAACGAGTGAGACTTATGCAAGATTCAACTTCTTGCTAAGAATATGCATGCCTAGAAATTTGACCGTGTTTTGAAGACAAACAAAGAGACAATGACTCTCCATGTTTTGCAATTTTGGTGGTGTTTCGAAATGAAGTTCATCCCTTGCGATAATATTTTTAGTGGACACACCAAGCAGTAAATGTATCGAGAACGAGTAAGAGTTGTTTGGCCAGATTCAACTTCTTGCTAAGAAAATGCATGCCTCGAAAGATTGACCGTGTTTTGAAAATAATCAAAGAGATTATGACTCACCGTGTTTTGAAAGTTTGGATGTGTTTCAAAATTAAATTCACACCTTGCGATAATCTGTTCAGTGGACCTACCAGGCAGTCAATGTATCGAGAACGAGTGAGAGTTTGGAATGATTCAACTTATTGCTAAGAATATGCATTGATACGTCCATTTTGCATCACTATTCTATATCATAATTTACTATTATTCATTGATATATTTCATATTAAGAGATGATACTTATGTTATTTCATCTGTTTTTGCATGGTTGATGACTTTTGGAGCATGGACCGCTGCATCGATTCTACGATGGAAAAGGGGCTGTTTGGAGGCGAAATTCGCGAAGATCAGAAAATCCGGGAAAATACATGGAAAATTCTATTTTTCCAGAAGACGAAGATTGCCAGAAGGGGGAGTGGAGATGGGCCATGGGGGCCCACACCACCCCCTGGCGCGGGCAACCCTAGGCCACGCCACCAGGTGGTGTGGCCACCCTGGCCCACTCCTGGCTCTCCCCTTTGGCATATATTATCCCCACGAAACCCTAATACCTGGGGAGCGACCATAGAAAGATTCCGCCGCCTCTACGGGGCGGAAAACTACAGAGAGAGAAAGATCTCTCCGGCAGACAGAATTCTGCTGGGGGAATTCCTTCCCGGAGAGGGGGGATCGTCGTCATCAACACCACCATCAAGCTGGACTTCACCGGGATCATCATCATCACCACCACCATCATCTCCACCAGTACCATCATCACCACTCCATACCACTGTAATAATTGGGTTGAATCTTGCATAGTTCTTAGGGGAAACTTTCCCGGTGTTGATTACTCCTTGTAGTTGATGCTATTGAGTGGAACCATTGAATTATTGTTATGTTCAGATTGTTGCTTATCATTATATCATCTCTGATCTTGATCCATATGATGTCTTGTGAGTAGTTCTTTTAGTTCTTGAGGACATGGGAGAAGTCATGTTGTTAGTAGTGGAGTTGTGTTGAGAAAGATTCAATGGTTTGATATTTAAGTTATGGTGTCATTCTTATAGTGGTGTCATGTGAACGTCGACTATATGACACTTCACCTTTATGGGCCTAGGGGAATGCATTATGTATTTGGCTACTAATCGTAGGGGTTGCCGGAGTGACAGAAACCTGAACCCCCGTTAGGAAACCTTTGCACAAGGGATGTTCGGGTCTTAGAGTTTAAAGATGTGGTTAGGTTTCTATCTTAATTACTTTCTTGTACTTGCGGATGCTTGCAAGGGGTATAATCACAAGTATGTATTAGTCCTAGGAAGGTCGGTACATTAGCACAGGTTCACCCACACAACACTTAGCAAACTAAAGAAGATTAATCAACTATATGAAGCGAAAGCACTTGACGATATTCCCGTGTGTCCTCGGGAATGTTTGGTCATCTTAAGTAATACAATCGGCTTGTCCTTTGCTTAAGAAAGGATTGGTCCACTTGCTGCATTTATTATTGTCTTTTATTTACTCGTACTTTATTTATCTGCATTATCCAAAACTCCTAAAAATTCGTTTGATATCTATTTACAGAGAATTCCTGCTCCAAGCCACTCGTCAACACCTTCTGCTCCTCATTGGGTTCGACACTCTTACTTATCGAAAATACTACAATACTCTCCCTATACTTGTGGGTCATTAGGACTATTTTCTAGCGCCGTTGCCGGGGAGTGAAGCGCTATTGGAGAGTGGAACTGGTAAAGGAAACTTCTACTGTGAGTATTGTTTACTTCTGTTAGTTACTTTATTCCAATATGGATAATTTGTTGAGTTTCTTATTTCGTAATGCTACTACCACTTCTAAGGTAGTAGATGAACCACCACCTGCTGAGAATGATACTTTTAAAATACCTACAAGAATTATTGATCGTGTTATGGATAACTATTATGTTGGAGATGGAACTTTCCATCCCGGTGATCATTTGATCTTTATACACAAATTATGCGGGTTGGTCAATTGTGCAGGTATTACAACAGATCAAGTCAAGAAGAAGTTATTCTCATTATCACTGAAAGGAAGAGCTAAGGAATGGTATAAGCTGTTGAAGAATGGTCAAGCTCTTGAATGGGAGGAAGTAGTACCTCTCTTTTACTCTAAATTTTATCCTCCTAGTGAGATTCATAAAGATCGGAATCAAATATACAACTTTTGGCCTCTTGATGGTGACAGTACAACTCAAGCTTGGGGGAGATTGAAGTTACTAATGCTCAAATGTCCTATTCATGAGCTCCCTAAAAATATTATTATCAATAACTTTTATGCAAGGCTTTCTCTTCATGATAAGGATCTATTGGATGCTTCTTGTGCTGGATCATTTACACGCATGGAAGAAGGAGCTAAATGGGATCTTCTAGACCGTATTCAAGATAATGCTGAAGCATGGGAGAATAATAAAGGAAGAAAGTCAGGTATAAATTATGATTATGAATGCATTGAATCATTTATGGGAACTGATGACTTTCAAAATATTATTAATGCCTATGGTCTTGATTCTCAAGTTATTGCAAATTGTCTTAAAGCTTTTGCCTCATACATTGAGATTCCAAAAGAAGAATCGAACAAGTATCATGCACCATTTAAAGATATTGTTGATTGTGTTCCTGCTAGAAGTACTGAATTTTGCACTATTGATTACATCTTACCTGAACCTTATATCGAGAAAATTCCTTTCATAAGGTAAAGGAGCATCCTATGATAACTAGTGTAATTAATAAAAGTACAAAGAGATCTGTAAAACCCGATGAACAAATAAACATTGAACCTGTAGTAGCAATTGTGAAAGACCTTGTCACTAAAAGTGTAGAAGATGGATACATTGTATTTTGTGAGGATGCTTCTAATATTGTCTCACATCTTAATAGAACTAAAAAAACTAGTATCCATGTGCTCTCTGTTAGAATTGGTGATCATTGCTATTATGGTTTATGTGACATTGGTGCAAGTTCAAGTGCATTCATTATGAGCTTTACAAAGAAATTATGCATGAAATTAGTCCTTGTGAACTAGAAGAAATTGATGTGGTCATTCACCTTGGAAATAGAGAGACCATCTCTCCAATTGGTATTGTAGGAGATGTGGAAGTTCTTTGTGGTAAGACTAAATATCCAGCTGATTTTCTAGTACTTGGTTCAGCTGCTAGTAAAACCTATCCTATCATTTTTGGTAGACCCTTCTTGAACACGTGTGGAGCCATTATAGACTGTAAAAGGGAGAAAGTTTTAACTAAATTCGATGGGGAATCTTATGAGTTTAATTTTTCGAAATTTACTAAAGTACCTTGTGAAAATGAAACTTCTAATGAGGATTTTAGAATTGAACAACTTGCTTCTATTTATCTTGCTCCTAACAATGCTATGCAGCAATTTATGGATGGCCACGAAAGTGAAATCTTCATGGAAGAAAGAAATGAGATTGACGAGATTCTATGTCGTCAACCTAAGATGCTTAAGCATAAGTTGCATGTGGAAGATTTGGGAACCACATCGGCACCTAAAAAGGATCTGATTTTCGATCTAAAACCTTTACCTGACGATCTTAAATATGCTTACATTGATGATAAGAAAATATATCCTATTATTATTAGTTCTAAACTTTCAGGGAAGGAAGAGGAAAGATTATTGGAAGTATTGAAGAAACACCAAGGAGATATGGGTTATACCCTTGATGATTTAAAGGGGATTTCCCCTACTATATGTTAGCGTGCTATCAATATAGAACCCGATGCAAAACCAGTGGTAGAACATCAATGTCGTTTAAATCCTAAGATGAAGGAAGTGGTAAGAAACGAGGTATTAAAACTCCTTGATGCTGGTATTATTTATCCTATTGCTTATAGAGAATGGGTTAGTCATGTTCATTGTGTCCCTAAAAAAGGGGGAATTACCATTGTGCCTAATGATAATGATGAGCTTATTCCCCAAAGAATAGTAGTAGGTTATAGGATGTGCATTGATTTCAGAAAGGTTAACAAAGTTACTAAGAAAGATCATTACCCACTGCCTTTTATTGATAAAATGTTAGAAAGGTTGTCTAAAAAGACCCATTTCTGTTTTCTTGATGGATACTCTGGGTTTTCTCAAATTGCTGTTAAACAACAAGATCAAGAAAAAACTACTTTTACTTGCCCTTATGGAACCTATGCTTATAGGCATATGCCTTTTGGTTTGTGTAATGCTCCTGCTACTTTTCAAAGATGCATGTCTGCTATCTTTCATGGTTTTTGTGAGGAAATTGTGGAAGTATTCATGGATGATTTTTCTGTCTATGGAACTTCTTTTGATAATTGTTTGCACAACCTTGATAAAGTTTTGGAGAGATGTGAAGAAACCACTCTTGTTCTTAATTGGGAGAAATGTCACTTCATGGTTAATGAAGGAATTGTCCTTGGACATAAAATTTCTAAAAGAGGCATTGAAGTTGACAGAGCTAAAGCTGAAGCAATTGAGAAAATGCCCTATCCAAGAGACATCAAAGGTATTCTTAGTATCCTTGGTCATGTTGGTTTCTATAGAAGGTTTATTAAAGATTTCTCTAAGATATCAAAACCCCTTACTAATCTTCTCCAAAAAGATGTACCCTTTGTTTTTGACGATGATTGTAAGGAAGCTTTTGAAACTCTAAAGAAGGCTTTAACTACTTCTCCTATTGTCCAACCACCTGATTGGAACTTACCCTTTGAAATCATGTGTGACGCTAGTGATTTTGCTGTAGGTGCTATTCTTGGGCAACAAATAGATAAAAAGTTAGATGTTATCCATTATGCTAGTAAGACTCTTGACACTGCTCAAAAGAATTATGCCACTACTGAAAAAGAATTCTTAGCTGTTGTCTTTGCTTGTGATAAATTTAGACCTTATATTGTTGATTCAAAAGTTACAATTCATACTGATCATGCTGCTATTAAGTACCTTATGACAAAGAAATATGCTAAGCCTAGGCTTATTAGATGGGTGTTGCTTTTACAAGAATTCGACCTACACATTGTAGATAGGAAAGGTGCTGAAAATCCTGTTGCTAATAATTTATCTCGTTCGGAAAACATCTCCTTTGATCCCTTGCTTGTTAATGATAGTTTCCCAAATGAACAGTTGGCTGTAGTAGGGGTAAGTTCACTAGGGAGTCCTTGGTATGCTGATTACGCTAACTTTATTGTTTCCAAGTATTTGCCTCCAACTTTTACACCCCAGCAAAGAAGGAAGTTCTTTTCGATTTAAGGCATTATTTTTGGGATGACCCACATTTATATAAGGAGGGAGTAGATAGTATTATGCGAAGATGTGTTTCAGAATTTGAAAAAAAGGAGATATTGCGGAAATGTCATGGTAGTGCCTATGGAGGACATCATGCAGGAGGTAGAACCACGCAAAAGGTTCTACAATCAGGTTTTTACTGGCCTACCCTTTTCAAAGATGCAAGAAGATTTGTCCTATCATGAGATGAATGTCAACAAGTTGGTAATATTTCTAGACGCAATGAAATGCCTATGAATTACTCTCTTATTATTGAACCATTTGATTGTTGGGGATTTGACTTTATGGGTCATTTTCCCCCTTCAAAAGGTTATACTCATATTCTTGTTATTGTTGACTATGTTACTAAGTGGGTAGAAGCCATACCTACAAAAAGTGTTGATGGGGAGACCTCTTTAAAAATGCTTAAGGATATTATCTTTCCTAGGTTTCGAGTGCCTAGGTATCTTATGACTGATGGAGGTTCTCATTTCATTCATGGTGGCTTTAGAAAGACCCTTGCTAAATCTGACGTTAATCATAGAATTGCTTCAGCTTATCATCCCCAAACTAGTGGGCAAGTAGAGCTATCAAATAGAGAAATTAAATCCATCTTGCAAAAGACTATTAATAGATCTAGAAAAAATTGGGCTAAAAAATTGAATGATGCTTTATGGGCTTATAGGACTGCCTATAAAAATCCTATGGGAATGTCTCCTTACAAAATGGTTTATGGGAAAGCTTGCCACTTGCCCTTAGAATTAGAACACAAAGCTTATTGGGCAGTGAAAGAACTTAGTAAAGACTGCAAACTTGCTGGTGAGAAAAGATTATTTGACTTGAGTTCGTTGGATGAATAAAGGAGTGAAGCATATGAAAATGCTAGACTCTTTAAAGAAAAAGTTAAAAGATGGCATGACAGGAGAATTCTTAAGAGAAAGTCCCATGTTGGTGAGAAAGCTCTATTGTATAGGTCTCGTCTCAGATTTTTTGTAGGGAAACTACTCTCAAAATGGGAAGGACCTTTTGTTATTGAAGAAGTTTATCGTTCAGGCGCAATCAAAATTTATTCTTTAAAAGATAATGCTACGCAAGTGGTGAATGGTCAGAGACTCAAGCATTATATTTCTAGAGATTCTTACAATGAGGATACTGATGCTATTCAAATAGTAACTCTAGAAAACTTTATCAAAGACCAAGTTCAGAGACATGCAGAGTCCATTTTCGAATAGGTAACAGTTCTGGTAAGGAAATGTCCGCGAAAAATCTGACCAGTTATATTTTTGCAGTTTTTATCCAACAAGGAAAGCAACAAAGTGAAAGAGGGACGGAAACGGAGCCAGGGTGACTCACACCACCCCCTGGCGCGGGCCCCCTGGCCGCGCCAGCAGGTGGTGTGACCACCTCGGACTCCGTCTCTGACCCGTTTCCTCCCAGTACCTTCCTTATGTTGTAAGAATTCGTAATATATAATCCCCCAGATCCCCCGAGGTTCGTATATCGTGTTCTCATCGTGTTTTCGTTTCGATCTGTTTCTGCCAGGAACTATTCTCAAAGTTTAGAAGCACAATGGTCTCCACTAAGGATAAGGGAAAGGAGCCTGCGGAGGAGGATCCCCAAGACCTTGGGAAGGAGAAGGAGATCGAGAGTAAAGATGAAGAGGAGGCAAGGTAAAGCCAGCATCCGCACACCGGCACTACCATTGCAAGCATTGGAGTGGTGGGAAACCCTACCAGGATCAAAATGAATGCACAGATGTCAACAGGAGGGAAGCCTCCGTGTCACTGTTTGGCTCCATGGTCACCTTCTCCACGCACCAAGAATCCCTTCCATACCCTTATCCATGAGCATCAATTCCAGAATGTGCCCAAGGAGAAATTACCCTCCAATTGGGATATGCCTCGTCTAACCATGCAGGAAAAGAAGACTTCAAGGAGGAAGAGTGGGGAAAGAATCATACGAGCTGGGATTCACAACCCAACATGATCATGCACCGCATCGAGCACAACTCGGATTTGGTTCGTACTCTCACCTTTGAGATTGAGGACTTGGGGAAATTGATCGAAAAGCTCATTGAGATAACACCACCACCACCGAAGGAGAAATTCGTCATCAGGTTTTGGCATCCCCTTGGTTTGTTCCAAGCTTGGGCGAGTGCCGCGGTAACGTATCACTATCTTCTATCTTTTTACCTTTTAAGTAGAGTCATATCATGAATAGAGAAGTTATCATGTAGGATGGTTTGCATTATGAAAGTGTCCCCTCTCTCGTTAGATATCTATGTATCCCTTGGTGTGAGTTGCCGTTATGGAATATTAATGAGAAGTTCTTTAATTTACTCTTTTGCATATCTTATATTAGTTTTCAATTTCTGTTATATGATTGATCTTGTGGTTAGTATTGGTATCACTTTGGGATCGTTGAGTAAATTAGTTGGTTTTGGCAAACCTAGCTCGGTCAGTAGCAACACTATTTTGAGAATTGAATGAAAAGATAAAAGTACTTTTAAAGAATATAATTTCATCATCTTTCTTCCTTGATTGACTCATAAGCTTAGTATTCTCTAGTTAAGATCTTTTGTGCTTCCAAGGAAGATTGCATGTTTGTTTTTATCACTTGTACGTTTGTTTGTTTCCTTCAACTCTTATGCTTGCTACCCAGCCTTGCTAGCCTAAAACCTGTACTGAGAGGGAATGCTTCTCGTGCATCGAATCCTTAAACCAAAACCTATGCCATTTGTGTCCACCATACCTACCTATTAGCACTATTGCTATTCCAAGTAAATTCATGTTTTTATCTACCTTCCGAATTAAACTTGTTATGTGAAAATTAGTGATTAAAGCTCTCACGAACTTGATGGCACACTTTACTTTTCTTGCAATTAATAAACTTGAACCATTGCGTCCATCTTTGTTGTGTATATTCTTGCGCTTTATAAGTTGAAGTTAGCAGAACCATGTGTCATGGGGAACGCTTTCAACATTGCACTTATTATTCCGTTGATATCATGATTCTTTTGCTTATGGATCCCGGCAGTGTGAAATAAAAGGGGAACTTGTAAGATCATGGAGTTTGTATGTGTGTTAGAGAAACGCATGGGCCGCTAGCCTAAGCTATGCCTAATCATGGTGGAAACTTGAAGCATAACCATAATGAGCACTCTATGAAGCATCCTCAATAAAAACCTATGCAAATAGCAAATAAAAAGATCGCTGAGATGCTCATTGTCTGCTTGCCTTGTCATTTTGATTATGGGAAAGCTCTTGTATCATGTGCAAGGGGTACCCCGTTGGTGGTTCTCTATGATACATGTGTATTTACAACGACAAGAGCTTACTTGTGACTGAAGTTGAGTAGCATGAGGTTCGGTACTTGTAAGTAAGGGGCATGAGATTTCAACTTATAACTTGTCAAGCATATCCTCTTAGTTGTGTCAGTTTAACCTTAATCACCTAAAGATGCTTATGATAGGGGAAATGAGAGATAAAAGCTAATAACTATCATAATTTTTGGAAGCTCTTTATGAAACTTGAAATCCCTGCTTCCCTCTGCGAAGGGCCTTTCTTTTACTTTTTAGTTGAGTCAGTAAACCTAATCCCTTCTACCTCAGCGAGTATTTTGAGTTGTTGTGTTTCATTCATTCATATGATGATTTATTCAATCATGTTTCTTATGTTCTTTGTTTTGCACATTGCTCTTATCTTAGAGAGTATTACTTTGAAAGCTATCATTGAAAACCCCCTTTATGTTTGAACTCCTACAAATTGTCAACTATTCTTCGACCAAGAGCTAAGTTTGCCATTACCAAATGTTATTTACTTTATGTATCTTTACCTGTGTTTCCTTTACTTATTGCAAGTTGAGTTATATAATGGTGAGTTGTCTTCTATTATGATTTGTGTATTGATGAATGTGATGCTTCTTGTCCGTATTCTTTTATCGACTCTTCACTCCATAAACCTGAGGTCATGCTTATTGAGCTCAGTTTTCGCTTGGGGACAAGCGAAGTCTAAGCTTGGGGGAGTTGATACATCCCTTTTGCATCACTATTCTATATCATAATTTACTATTATTCATTGATATATTTCATATTAAGAGATGATACTTATGTTATTTCATCTATTTTTGCATGGTTGATGACTTTTGGAGCATGGACCGCTGCAGTCAGGATTCTGATGGAAAAGGGGCTGTTTGGAGGCGAAATTCGCGAAGATCAGAAAATCCATGAAAATACATGGAAAATCCTATTTTTCCAGAAGAAGAAGATTGCCAGAAGGGGGAGTGGAGATGGGCCACAGGGGGCCCACACCACCCCCTGGCACGGGTAACCCTAGGTCGTGCCACCAGGTGGTGTGGCCACCCTGGCCCACTCCTGTCTCTCCCCTTTGGCGTATATTATCCCCACGAAACCCTAATACCTATGGACTGACCATAGAAAGATTCCGCCGCCTCTGCGGGGCGGAAAACTACAGAGCGAGAAAGATCTCTCCGGTAGACAGAATTCTGCCAGGGGAATTCCTTCCCAGAGAGGGGAGATCGTCTCCATCAACACCACCATCAAACTGGACTTCACCGGGATCATCATCATCATCACCACCATCATCTCCACCAGCACCATCATCACCACTCCATACCGCTGTAACAATTGGGTTGAATCTTGCATAGTTCTTAGGGGAAACTTTCCCGGTGTTGATTACTCCTTATATTTGATGCTATTGAGTGGAAATATTGAATTATTGTTATGTTCAGATTGTTGCTTATCATTATGTCATCTCTGATCTTGATCATATGATGTCTTATGAGTAGTTCGTTTAGTTCTTGAGGACATGGGAGAAGTCATGTTATTAGTAGTGGAGTTGTGTTGAGAAAGATTCAATGGTTTGATATTTAAGTTATGGTGTTATTCTTCTAGTGGTGTCATGTGAACGTCGACTACATGACACTTCACCTTTATGGGCCTAGGGGAATGCATTGTGTATTTGGCTACTAATCGTAGGGGTTGCCGGAGTGACAAAAACCTGAACCCCCGTTAGGAAACCTTTGCACAAGGGATGTCAGGGTCTTAGAGTTTAAAGTTGTGGTTAGGTTTCTATCTTAATTACTTTCTTGTACTTGCAGATGCTTGCAAGGGGTATAATCTCAAGTATGTATTAATCCTAAGAAGGTCGGTACATTAGCACAGGTTCACCCGCACAACACTTAGCAAACTAAAGAAGATTAATCAACTATATGAAGCGAAAGGACTTAACGATATTCCCGTGTGTCCTCGAGAACGTTTGGTCATCTTAAGTAATACAACCGGTTTGATTAAGAAAGGATTGGGCCATTTGCTGCATTTATTATTGTCTTTTATTTACTCGTACTTTATTTATCTGCATTATCAAAAACTCCTAAAAATTCGTTTGCTAAGTATTTATAGAGAATTTATGCTCCAAGCCACTCGTCAATACCTTCTGCTCCTTGTTGGGTTCGACACTCTTACTTATCGAAAATACTGTGATACACCCCCTATACTCGTGGGTCATCATGCATGCCTATAAATTTCACCGTGTTTTGAAAACAATCAAAGTGGCTATGGCTCACCACGTCTTGGAATTTTGTGTGCGTTTTGAAATTAACTTCACACCTTGCAAAAAATTATTCACTAGACCCACCAGGCAGTCAATGTATCGAGAACGAGTGAGAGTTTGGAATGATTCAACTTATTTCTAAGAATATGCATGCCTAGAAATTTGACTATGTTTTCAAAACAATCAAAGAGTCTATGTTCACCGTGTTTCGAAATTTTGGCTGTGTTTCAAAATTAACTTCACACCTTGCGAAAATCTATTCAGTGGACCCACTAGGCAGTCAATGTATCAAGAACAAGTGAGAGTTTGGCAAGATTCAACTTCTTGCTAAGAATATGCATGCCTTAAAGTTTGACCGTGTTTTGAAAACAATTCTAGAAAGAAAAACGGATTCATAAACAACCTCACAAATTTCAAATTATAAAAAGCCACACAAAGAGCCTCACAATTTTCAAAATATAAAATGGAAGAGAGAGGAGAGAGGGAAAATCAATTTTCTATTTCTTGTGGGCAATCCACAAGCTTGAGGTGCACCTTAATGCTGATGTAGTCGCAGGTGCCTCGCCGGTGAGCATCGATGGGACCGAGGCCAGCTAGGGCTATGATTCTGATGTTTGCCTGTCTGCTGGATTCTTCTGGCGTATATAGACTGATCTTTCGTGCTTGCTTGATTTTGCAGGCGACACAACCTTTTTGATGTGCCGTGGTGACGGCCAGGGGATAGGGGAGAGCACGTGGCACGTTAGGCGCAGTTGAGTTTTCAAATCAATGTGACATTAAATAATTTCAAATCAATGTCTCGGAAATGCCGCGCAAGGAGATGATTTACGTGGACTGTACAAAGGTTATATTTTATCCATAGACTTTGATATACTACTAATCCGTATTTCACTTATAATGATTGATATTGGTAATTAAAGAATACATGCGGGTTCCCAGGATTCTTCCTTTCAGTATTAATTACCTGAATTCACGTGAGTAATTAACGTGGGTTTCTCTATATTAGCATCCTTATTTCCTCGAACGCATGCAAAAATTAAGGGGAGGAAGTAATTTCACCTTCCTCGGTAATACAAGAGGTTTTATTGCGTCGCAATGGAAGATGAAATGACAAACGGAGTACTTATGCTAGTACTAAATTGCAAACACCATTCCAATTTGCACTTGATAATACTAATATTCAATCTCCGAACATTATTACAGAAAGGAAGTAGAGGTGAAACTAAACAAAATTAATCATAAGACTTCTTCGTCTTCTTGGACCTGGATCCTTTCGCTGTCACCTTGGTGCTGGCATTGTCCTTCTGCTTCCCGTGGCATCCCCCAGATCTCGTCGTCTTCTTCTTCAAGCCTCCCGCCTGCTTCTCCTTCCTCTTCTTATTGCAGATGAAGGCGGGATCGAGTGCACTCTTCTTGGATACGAAGTCGAGAAATGGCCATAAATCTTCGGACCCCTGATCCTCCTGCTCGTGCTCCCTCTTCTTCTTGTCGATGGAGGGTGGATCGAGAGAACTCTTCTTGAAGACGACGTCTCCTTCATAGATGAAAGACCAAGGATCCTCATCCTCTTCCTCCTCCTCTTTGCTCTCTGCCGGCAGCGTCCCCTCCATCAGATGATGGTAAGCAGGGTCCTCGTCGGAAAAATTACCTTCCGATGTGTCGAAATAGTATGGCCCGTCAACAGACTCCCCGCCATCACCATGGTAGGGACTAATATCCACGTTCGCCCGTGCGTTGGACTTGTCAATGGAGGTGCACTGATCGGAGCAGCTACACGGCAATTTTGTGTGTGTGTGGTGGCTAGGCCGGCCTAAAGGGACAGGGAGAGACAGAGAGAGTTCTTTGATGTGTGCATCGTGCCTGGATGGGAGAGGTGGTCGTTGTTGATGGCCCCTTAAAAAGGCTTGCTCAGAACATCCAGGAGTTGCCACGTGCCGTAGGAGCAGCCTGGCAGTTCCTCCCTTCCATCGTTTTTTATACTCCCTTAAATCATTTTTTACAAAAGTTCCCTTCCATCGTTGAAACATGATCGAACGGTTGGTACTCCTTCGCCCCGAGAGCATTAGAAGCGAGGATGTTGCAAGTACCACCACATGTTGGGGAGGTTTTTGCACATAACAACAACCATAGACCTTTTTTGTGCAAAATACAGACATTTTCTGTAATTGGTGTACATAATACATAACCAATCATTGAATTTTTTTTTTGGGAAACGTTTCATTGTTAATTATATAATATAGTACTAAAATATAATTTTTATCTAAATTAATAATAGGTAAAGATCAAAAACTAATTATAATTTTGAGCCACATCCATAAAGTATCTGGTGTATTTTTGGTTCTTGTAAGTTGAATCATTTAGAAATCAACCTATTATTAGGTACATAATTCCCGACATGCTCTAGAGAAATGATATATAGATTCTATAATGATGGAAAGTGTGTTTTGAGGTTTATGCATAGTGTCCATTGTGCTAAAGACTATATCAGTAGAATCTTCTAAATGTTAGAGTGGAAGGAAAATCCATTGGTAAGCAATGTTGGGATTTCCAATCTTCATCCAACAGTTAAAGTTCAAAGTTATTCGTACACTATATACTGGGTATGATAAGATAATTAAATGTATAACATGTCATTAAAATCTTTGTGGTTTTTTGCACAGCGTTCATTGTGCTAAGGACTATCGATAGAATCTTTTACGTGCTAGAATGGAAAAAAAATATCCAAGAGTTAACATTATTGGGATTTCCCAGTCTTGATTCAAATTTTATTGTTCAAAGTTACTCGTACATTATATAGTGGCAACATTTGCAAGAAGTCACACGCTTCTTCCTACTAGTAAAAGGCACGTACCACACTGGTATATACTGTATGAAATGTAACTTAATGAATATTAAGTTGTTATTAACCAATAGTCTTGTTAGAGAAAAAAGGCATACATTAAGTATATTAATAATAACTATCTACACATATTGAGAATACAACCTACTATGCTATGAACTTTTTTTTGCAGGGAGGGGGGTGACATGATGGTTCTAGAATATGGTGGAGTTTGCTCTAGGTACTACTCCTTCAACACGAATCCAGCTGCTCTGAACCATTGGATCTAACAGACCAACAGTTAGGATTGGTGCTATGGATCTAATTCAAAACTGCTCCATTATAGTAGTAGAGATAATTCGAAAACATTAGCTATGATGCTATATGTGCATGACCGAACAACTTTCGGATAATCTCAAGGAAAAATAAGGACGCATGTATCAATGAGCGTGAATGGACAATAAGAGTTGTGAGGACAGATTACTTGTGGGGCCTAGCAACCCCACATTTCTTCTTGTTTTTTAGTGAGCTTACCTCATGGGTGGCTTTGCTGTCGTTGCTTAGGCGCACTATATTATTCACTTTAGCGGAATAGTGGGTTCCCAAAATTTTCTTTTAAACATAAGGTTGACACTCCCAGCCATAGTGATTCAAAATTTATCAATAAAGGGGGTTTATTTATTGGGTGGCCAAGTGGCTGACACCACACGTCATTATCATGTACTTCCTTGTTCAGACATATAAGATGTTTTAGCTTTCTGAATCGAATGTATCTAGACGTCATTTAGTGTATAGGTTCGTAGATGTTCAGAGTGAACCTTTACATTAAAAGGCGTCTAGATACATTTATTTCACAAAGCTAAAACGTCTTATATTTCGGAATGGAGAGAGTAGACATGATTTTTGCTAGGAAGGGAAAACACCAATGAATGCTTATAGGAAGGCTAGGAAATTTGAAATTGTGTTCCATTCATAAACCTTCGTGCTCCTCTTCCTAGAGTCAGATTTTAGCAATTCAATACAAAAAGGTTGTTGGACATGCTCGAAAGCCCAATAATTTTTCTTTTTAAATAAGAACAATAGTGATTAGCTCGAATAATTAATTGTGGTCTATGTATGTTGTACTACTGTACTTTATAGAATATGATATGTGTGCATGATCGAACAACTTTCGAAAAACCTGAAGGAAAACGTTGTTGCATTAATGAATGAGCGCGAAGTAAGGCTGGCAATGGGTAGGGTATGAGTAGGGTAGAACAATATCATACCCACTCCCGTTTAGTTAATGGGTAGAAAATTTTACCCATACCCGTACTCGCGAGTATAAAACTTTACCCATGCCCGTACCCATGAAAAATATCAAAGTTCAGAAGCCATAATATCATACTCTTCCCTAGGTTGCTTGGCCCCATAGGTTGTAACTCTACAGATAAGTTTTACTACTATGTCAGTTTAAATGGATAGGGTATGGGTCTATCTACTCGTGCCCATACCCATGACTTAATCGGTTAGGGCATGGGTATTACCCACGGGTATAAAATTGTGCACATACCCTACCAACACGGGTATAGTACCTGCGGGCACTCGTGGGTAAAATTGTCATCCTTAGAACGAAGGGACAATAAGAGTTATGAGAACAAAGTACTTGTGGAGCCTAGCAACTTTCACATTTTTTTCGATGAGAACACCATCGCTGCTTACCTTATGAATGGTTTGATGTCGTCCCTCAAGCGCTAGATTATTCACGTTAGCGAAATAATGGGTTCCCATATTTTTGTTTAGAATAGAAGTATCAACACTACCAACCATAGTGATTGAAAAGTTATCGATAAAGGGCGCTTTATTTTTTTAAAGTTCAAGGCACTTTATTATTACACTCGATTCCCCATACCACCGGCCTACCATTCTGCTATTATTAGTTGGACTATGGATAAACAAATTCACTCGAGTTGGTTGGGGCTTTAATCATAATTTTCGTGCTCACTTCCTGTCTTGGTGACAACATCTTCATACGCATCATCATTCATGAATAGATATAATACAGAAATGTATCAATGCCATGGTATTTTAGTGCCTACCAAAGTAATACTTCAGTTTTCTCTCTTCTCGGTTTCTTCAAAAAGGGGTCTGACCTCTTTCTCAATTATTTTAAAAAACATAGTTTTGGAGAATACTTCAGTTTAAACCCCTATTATTTGTTGGAAGAAAACACTAAAAGGTATTCAATAGTTCAGTTTATTCAGAAATCAAAATGTTTTCTAAATATTTTAAAAATACTTTGATGCCAAACCCGTCCTTAATATCTGAACCGAGCCAATCTGGGCCATGGATGATCAATATTTATATGCCAAATGGCCAAATGGTCCCTTAATTTCTGAACTGAGGCAGTATGGGCCATGGATGATCACCGATGTGCCTGTCGGCCTTTGATTCCAGGGAGTACGGCTTACCAATTTACTACTACTTGGACTATACATAAATCTAAATTTAGTCGAGCGGGAAAATCTCCCGCTATCCAATGTTTCAAACATCTTGGAATCCACCTTCTACCCCTAGTGAAGTCGGTTCGTTGGGGCTTCAATCGTAATTTCCCTGTTCAGTACCTCTATACCCCGCCCCCTACCACTGACCCTCCCCCTCACCCACACACAATCCTCGCCCCCAGTTGCGCTAGCCCTGCGGAAAACCCAAGATCTACCTTCAACACCTTAGATCTGATTCACCGTCGTCGTCGTGCACTGGACCAGATCTGCTTCACCGACCCACTCTCCTGGCGTGCCAAACACATTCCCGCCGCCAGGAATCTCCTTCTTCGCCGTTGTCGATCAGTGCTCAGAGGAACCCTTGTTCTGCTTCAACTTTGCCCACAAGCACCGCAACCGCAGCACCCTCGACAACCTCGATGTCACCACCCAGGATTCGCATCATGCCTAAACGCTGTCACGACCGAGGTAACCATATCTCCTTGGAGTTTGGTAAGATAAATATGTAGCAGTTAACTGTATTTTGTATTGGTGCTACTTCTGTAGTAACTTACAAGTACTATACTTGTTGCCCGTATCTTCCTAAATATTTTTTTTGTAGTTAGGTTTAACCGTAAGGCATTCAAGTGCGATTTTGTATTTCATGGCGCAATATGAGTCAGCCAACGGTTAACACACTTGTTTCCATTATATACTTTAGTAAGTGCCCATATGTGATGCGGTTATAATTTCTCTCGAGCTTGGCGTAGGCTATGGCACTAATTGTTATTTCTTGCTTGATGCTTTTGTCCTATGTATGCAGTACACGTTTACATTCGTTATACTGCTTCCACTAAGATGTTTGTTTCATTTGTTTCTGCTTACCCCACTATTCCTAACCGTTTGCTGCTGTTAGGCAATGAACAGGTGCAGTTTACACTAGAAATCGTAGAATGAATGGCCGCTATAATCTCGTAATTTTCTATTGCTTTTGTATCACTTCATGCTAACATCTGTGAGACTAGAACCTTTTTGTGTTCACTATTCCCTGCACCATTATGCAGAGGACCCACACTGAATTATGGAGACCATCAGTCCAATTACTTGATGCAGCAGACATCATCGACGAACATACCTATAACTAGACCAGCAACCCTAAGACTCTACATAGAGCTACTGTAAGGACGCCCCCCCCCCCTTTTTTAAGGTTTAAGTCCCTTGGTGCCATGCCATTGACTCTAGTTGAGTTGTTATTTTTGTTGGAGGCACTAGGGTGATTATAACAAGGCAAGAAATGCAACGGAATCCAATATAAAGAACCGCCTACTTCAAATCTCACTCTGGTATCTACACGTGTATGGCTATTTTAATACGAGGCAGATGATAGTACACTTTGTCTTTGGGCAGACAATCAAAAAAATTAAACATTCTAACTGTTTGATAGATTGTTTGACCATTTCGCTATTCTATTAGAGGCACCCGTCTACATGAGGTCCTTGTGTTGAGTGCTTACATTGCTATAATAGACCAAATAATCTTTTGAAAATCTTTGAGAATGAACATGGTAGTTTTTTTTCTTTCTATGATGTTGTAACTTATTTTATCTTAGTTTCATCCTTCATCAAGTAGAGCAGTCATTTCACAGGGCAGAAGTGATAGTTGCACACTATCTCATCCCTCTATGAAGTCAATTGTTCTAGTTATTCCAGAAGAAAGAGAAGTATGATGCCCTACCGTTACTAATTGCTTTCTTCCTTTTAGCAAAAGGACTGATTTGAAATTCGTTGGTTTTTGTTTCCCTTGGTTATTTGGTTATATGACGTTTCTTTTTATTTTAGGTTGCAAATAAAAATATGAAGGCAGAACAGAAAACAACTACCTCAAGTGTAGATCTCTTTGGACAGAGCAGCAGTGACAGTGTGTATTGCTCACGTAGGTACACAATCTCGACTGCTCCATACATTCTAGCAGAAATAGTTTTTGGTGCTGCACTCCAAGATGCACTTCATGTAGTTGGACAGGAAGCCAATAGAACAGATACAGTAGTCTCCATAGCAAGGAAGGAGTTATCTGAGTTGAAAAACAGGCAAGCTTTGACGGAGAATCTACTTAATAATTGTGGCGCCCCGCAAAAACCACTACCAAAAAATCGCGTTGTTTTTGTGCATTGCATCATCATGACCGCATTCTCATGTCATCATGCCACATTGCATTTGAGCATCGTCATCATCTTGCATGGTTTGGTTAAAAACTATTTTTCAAAAAGCCTATCTTTGTTTTCTAAATACCCCCGTCTTAATTTCAAATCAAACCCCGGTCTCTTCTGAATCTTTTATTTGTCTAAAAACTATTTATAAAATATTTTAAAAGTTAAATAAAAATAAAAAACGTTTTAATAGGGGGAGGCAGCCAACCGACCATGCCCAAGTGGCCTAGCCGGCCAGCCACCTACCACCCCCAGCAAACAAAACCCTAGCTACCCCAACTTCCCACCCCGCCGCCTCTCTCTCTCTCTCTCTCTCTCTCTCACCCAGCACCAACCCCTCCCACCCGCACAGCCCCTAGGCGCGCACTTCCACGCGTGTGGCCCCATCTCCCACCGTTTTCCCGCCCCTCTCCCGCTCCACCCCGCCCACCTACCGACGCCACCTACCCCGTGGCCCCACCATGATCGCGCTCCTGCCTCGTCTCTCTCATGAGAGCAACGCACACCCCGCCGCTGCCCAGCCCACCGTGACCCGCCTCTCGAACCCACAACATAGCGCTCCTCTCCTCCTCGCGTTGCTCACGTCACCTCGCCTTGTCTGTCCTTCCTCCGCCCGTCCTCTCCTCTTCGCGGGCTGCGCCGCCTCGGCTTCTCGCTGGCGCTTGCCGCCGCCGGATCCGCCTGTCCTCGCGCCGGCCTCGCCTCCTTCCTCCGGCCGGCGCCTCGCCGCCTCCTCTCCCGCGGTTGACCGTTGTCGCCACCTCTCCCATCGGCCACCGTCTTCCTCTGCTCGCCGCCCTCCGCCGGGCCCCACCTCCCGTCTCCCCCGTCCATACCCCGCTCCCTCGCCCACCAACCATCCCGAGCCGCGGCCGCCTGAGCCTCGGCCTCCGCCTCGCCGGCCGTGCCCCGCCTCCTCTTGGCACGGGCCTGCGCGACACCGCCGCCTGGTTCTCCTCTGGCCGTGCCGCCTGCTTTGTTGCTGTGTCCGCGGGTCCCCGTCGCGTGTATGTGCATAGTGGGCACCCGAAGAGCAACATGTGGTTAGCTTTATTTGCAAACCGTGTCATCGCCAAGTCCAACCTCGGTGTGTCGTGTCTGTGTACCGAGCTGCTGCTACGAAGATTTTGTGAAGAACCATGGAACCTCAAGATCTTCACCACTGCAAGTTTTCCGCCAAGATCGCCATCAACAATGGAACCAAGACCGAACCCGGTGGCTTTTGCTGGACCTTCAACAAGATCTACAATGGGACACCATGACCGAGACCCCGGACCCGAAGACCACATGTGCGACAAGTACTCCTTCCCGGATGCGATGCTTGAGAACCCGGACACCAAGGACGCCGACGCAGAACGCCAAGTTCTTCATCTCGGACGCCAAGACCGACCTGATACACGGACCCGACAAGATCGTCATGATGACAAGATCGACACCGACCAGGGCGAATCCGATGTGCCCTAACGCCAAACCAAGTCCTTCGACCTCCGATCCCGTCGAACCGTTCCTCGCCGAACCCCAGTTCCGGACCCTGAGACCGAACCCCAGACCCCCCGGCACCCAAGATCTTCCGAACCTAGATGTGTGACCCTAAGCCTCTATTTTTATAATATGACATATACTTGTCGCATCATTAAATCATCATGCTTGCATACATGTCATCTGGTGGGTTGGGTTAAATAGTCGACTCACCTAAATTAAATATGGAGTCCATCTGCGGGATATCTTTGTCTTATTCCGGACTCCATTTAAATTTGTGTAGCGAACCGATGCCATGTGTTGCCTTGTTAATACAACATCTAAATTGCGGGGTAGTTAAACAACTCGAACCTATTAATTAATTGTCGGGACCCCGGTTTTGCTTAATATTGCCTAATTGCACCGCATTTGTGCCATGCCATGCATCATATCATCATCATGCCGGATCTTCTGCCGTAGTATTAAATATTGCATCCCGTGTTTCTTCTAGTGTTTGCTTCTTCTCGGATTAGGCCGATGAGTGGATGCGAGTATCGACAAGTTCTCCGGCTATGAACCTTCGGCTATGTTTTCCCAGGCGAGCATCTCTTCCCCTTCTATCTATTTTGCATTTATAGTCTTTATTTCCTCCTGTTGATCTAGTGCTATCCGTGTCGCGATGCTTTAGTTTTCCGTACCCCAGTTATATCCCGTGCAGCCTCTATATTGCCTTGGACACCTCCTATTACCTGTGTTTGGTAGATAGCTGGCCTTGCGAGTCGTAGTTGCTTGCTCAGGTGTGATCTCGTGTTGTCAAGTACCATAGTTGTTGGAAGGTTGGCAGATGCTTAATGGTGGAGATGCTTAGTGGTGGAGATGATCATGACTTTAATTACAACTATTAAATTGCTAGATATAACTAATGCAGAGGCATCGGTGGGCAATAGATGTTATTTGGTTCTTCCACGCTCACTTGTGTCCCATAGGACCCCGAGTACTTGATACTTGTTCCTTGATTTTTCGCACTATCCACATCCGGGAGGCCTTATGGACCCCCCCCCCTGAGCCAGAGCTTGATTCATTTCTATTTCTTGGGGCCACAAACTAGTTCGGGGTTTTTTTACTATCCTGTAATTATGCCATGCTTTACTGTTTTATTTACGATTGTGCATGGAGCACCTGTACTGTTTAGGATCGTGACACATTTTCGCTGTATCGACAAGCCCAATCACACTTTCGGGTTCCCGATCGTTCTGACCGTCCACACAAACCCCGGGTCCGCTCGAGCCGCCAACTTCGCTATGGTAGCTTAGTGGGGTGGCCCCCTGAAATATTTCTGAATCCTGTGATCGCTTTGTCGTGAATGCCTCATTGGGTTTTGAGTTGGTTTTTCCGAGGTTGATCGAGTGTGTGTTGCTATTTGTGCACCCCTGCAGGGTAAAACTTTCTGAAAGCCATGTCCGCGGTTATGGACGACTTGGAGCACAATATCTCGATCATAGACAAGCATAACTAAAGTAGTGCTATAAACTTGACTTAATATATGACTAGTAATCAGATTCAACTATAACGGAATGGATATTAAAAATGCCAACAGCTTCTGGATCTGGGTTGTTTGTTATATATGCCTAGTAAGTATTGCAACTCCAATGGAATGTGATAAAAGTGCCAACAACTATTGGGTTTTGGGATTCCTCAGGACAATTATATCTGACTAGTAAATGTTTTCACTACAACGGAATGGTGATTAAAACTGCCCACTACTTATGCTTCAGGATGACTCATGCTACCTATATCTGATTAGTAAGTACGACAACTATAATGGAATGAATAAAACTGCCAACTATGTGAGTTCCTTGGTCCGACTTCCTCGTTTGGTCTCGAGGGGGAAATACTAGGATGGGTTTGTTTGGTGTTAGCTTCAGGTTGGATCCGAATAGGTCTTTCTTATCCCTCTCTGATAACTGCCAGTTGTATCGAGTCTCTATAGGCTGTTTAGTGCCACTGCGCTGCTGCTTCAGCCCACCATACCTATGTGGCGAGAGCCGCCGAATTCTAACCTCGCCATGTACTGTCCTCAGTACTGACGCTCCTATTTTTCCTTTGCCTTTGTCGGCACCCCTTTTGTTTTAGCAGGTTTGAGATCATCGTCGCTACCAGGGTTACCCTTCCGGCTTGGCCTGGGCAGGGTTATAGACGCCATTGGTTATTCTTCAGTGCTCTTAGCCCCATTTGCATCTTGTCCGTACTCGGACGCTCTATCATTTTCAAGGTGATTTGGATCTTTGTATATTATATCTGTATTCTTGACTCATTGAGTCGCTGTTGTATATATATATATATCTGTTCTGTGGGTCCCATCAAGGACTGTCGTGTAATGTTATTACTTTGTTTTCCACCCGCACGAAAGTGCCTGGTGGGCGTCCTTGAATTGTTTCTATGCGGGTTTGGCGGGAAGCGCTAAAACTTGCATAGGGCCGATTTGAGGGTGTTACAGAGTGGTATCAGAGCTCAGCAGTTACGATACCCCACAAGTCTAGCCTGTAGGATAACCTAGCTAACGGCCGAAGTAGAGTGTCAAAAATATTTGGCAAAATCGTTGGATAGATCTCACTAGGTCTGCTTTTACTCCTTACCCCTCTGCTGTTCTCCTCTTACCTCCGCGTGTTTTGATTCTACTCTCTTATCTTTCTTCGAGTCCAGGATTTCTCGTGGTTGGGTTTCCATCGTACCTTCCGGGTTTTCGCTTCCTCCTTTGGTAACGGTGCTTCTACATCCGGTCTTCGTGCTCTCCGAGGAACCCTTCATCTGTTGGACTTCTCTCTGTTCCTTGTTGTGCCTTCCGGTGATTTCCGACACGACGACACCATCTACGCCAGATCCGATGCAGAGCCTGCAACACTCCTTTATTTCCGAACCTCGATTGTCGAGATCTTCAGTCTGATTCCGAGAATGGTTGCATGCTTTTCTACTGATTGTATAGAGTAATAGTTTGGGTGCGTGATGGATTGGCCCCCATGCCGACTACTCACTCTATTTTCTCATGTACATTGAAGTGGATGAGAATGCATCGGTTCTCTCTTTCTATCGAAGCTAGAGGTGGCTTTATTTGTTGATACCTCTTCCTTTGTCCTTTGTTTCCGGAGTGTTCTCTCGATGATCATGACAACGACCTATTGTTAGTGGTGTCGCGAGGATCGACACGAAGCGAGAAGATTCAGATCGCTGGTTTTCTTTTCGGTACCAAGAGGCGGATCTCGAGGGCGAGATCCATTGTTAGTGCTGTCGAATTGTGGCGCCCCGCAAAAACCACTACCAAAAAATCGCGTTGTTTTTGTGCATTGCATCATCATGACCGCATGCTCATGTCATCATGCCACATTGCATTTGAGCATCGTCATCATCTTGCATGGTTTGTTTAAAAACTATTTTTCGAAAAGCCTATCTTTGTTTTCTAAATACCCCCGTCTTAATTTCAAATCAAACCCCGGTCTCTTCCGGATCTTTTATTTGTCTAAAAACTATTTATAAAATATTTTAAAAGTTAAATAAAAATAAAAATAAAACGTGTTAATAGGGGGAGGCAGCCAACCGACCAGGCCCAAGTGGCCCAGCCGGCCAGCCACCTACCACCCCCAGCAAACAAAACCCTAGCTACCCCAACTTCCCACCCTATTGCCGCCTCTCTCTCTCTCTCTCACCCAGCCACCAACCCCCCCACCCGCATAGCACCTGGGCGTGCACTTCCACGCGTGTGGCCCCATCTCCCACCGTTTTCCCGCCCCTCTCCCGCTCCACCCTGCCCACCTACCGACGCCACCTACCCCGCGGCCCCACCACGATCGCCCCACTCCCTGCACATCTCTCTCTCGCGAGAGCCACGCACACCCCGCCCCGTCGCTCCCCTGGCCCACCCCGTGACCCCGCCTCTCGATCCCACAGCCACTCCTCCCTCGTGGCTGGTCCTCCGTCCTCCCCCTCCGCTCCTCTCTCCTCTCTCTGCCCTTCTACTCGCTGCTGGCTCTAGGGAGTTCCCATCGCCGTCCATCATCACCGAGATCGCGCGCCCTGCTCGCTTCCTTCCTGCCTGGGCTTCGCCCTCCCTCCTCTCGCTGATTGACCGTCATTGCCGCCTCTCCCGTCGGCCACCGTCTTCCTCTGCTCGCCGCCCTCCGCCGGGCCCCACCTCCCGTCTCCCCCGTCTGTACCCTGCTCCCTCGCCCACCAAGCATCCCGAGCCGCGGCCGCCTGAGCCTCGGCCTCCGCCTCGCCGGCCGTGCCCCGCCTCCTCTCGGCACGGGTCCGCGCGACACCGCCGCCTGGTTCTCCTCTGGCTGCCCGTGCCACCTCGTCCTCCTGCGCGTCGGCCGCCCGCGACCTCCCTGAGTGTCGCCTTCCTCTGTGGCCTAGTGTCGACGAGTTCCCCGTAGAGCCTCTGCCCTGCTCTGTTTGTTGTTCTGCAGGTCCCCGTCGTGTGTATGTGCATAGTGGGCACCCAAAGACCAACATGTGGTTGGCTTTATTAGCAAACCGTGTCATCGCCAAGTCCAACATCGGCGTGTCATGTCTGTGTACCGAGCTACTGCTACGAAGATTTTGTGAAGAACCATGGAACCTCAAGATCTTCACCATTGGAAGTGTTCCGCCAAGATCGCCATCGACAATGGAACCAAGACCGAACCCGGTGGCTTTTGCTGGACCATCAACAAGATCTACAATGGGACGCCACGCGGACCCGAAGACCACATGTGCGACAAGTACTCCTTCCTGGATGCGATGCTCGAGAACCCGGACGCCAAGGACGCAGAACGCCAAGTTCTTCATCCCGGACGCCAAGACCGACCCGATACACGGACCCGACAAGATCGTCGTGACGACAAGATCGACACCGACCAGGGCGAATCCGATGCGCCCTAACGCCAAACCAAGTCCTTCGACCTCCGATTCGGTTGAACCGTTCCTCGCTGAACCCTAGTTCCGGACCCTGAGACCAAACCCCGGACCCCCCGGCACCCAAGATCTTCCGAACCTAGATGTGTGACCCTAAGACGCTATTTTTATAATATGACATATACCTGTCGCATCATTAAATCATCATGCTTGCATACATGTCATCTGTGGTTGGGTTAAATAGTCGACTCACCTAAATTAAATATGGAGTCCATCTGCGGGATATCTTTGTCTTATTCCGGACTCCATTTAAATTTGTGTAGCGAATCGATGCCATGTGTTGCCTTGTTAATACAACATTTAAATTGCGGGGTAGTTAAACAACTCGAACCTATTAATTAATTGTCGGGACCCTGGTTTCGCTTAATATTGCCTAATTGCACCGCATCTATGCCATGCCATGCATCATATCATCATCATGCCGGATCTTCTTCCGTAGTATTAAATATTGCATCCGGTGTTTCTGCTAGTGTTTGCTTCTTCTCGGATTAGGCCGATGAGTGGATGCGAGTATCGACAAGTTCTCCGGCTATGAACCTTCGGCTATGTTTTCCCAGGCGAGCATCTCTTCCCCTTCTACCTATTTTGCATTTATAGTCTTTATTTCCTCCTGTTGATCTAGTGCTATCCGTGTCGCGATGCTTTAGTTTTCCGTACCCCGGTTATATCCCGTGCAGCCTCTATATTGCCTTGGACACCTCCTATTACCTGTGTTTGGTAGATAGCTGGCCTTGCGAGTCGTAGTTGCTTGCTCAGGTGTGATCTCGTGTTGTCAAGTACCACAGTTGTTGGAAGGTTGGCAGATGCTTAATGGTGGAGATGCTTAGTGGTGGAGATGATCATGACTTTAATTACAACTATTAAATTGCTAGATATAACGAATGCAGAGGCATCGGTGGGCAATAGATATTATTTGGTTCTTCCACGCTCACTTGTGTCCCGTAGGACCCTGAGTACTTGATACCTGTTCCTTGATTTTTCGCACTATCCACATCCGGGAGGCCTTATGGACCCCCCTGAGCCAGAGCTTGATTCATTTCTATTTCTTGGGGCCACAAACTAGTTTGGGGTTTTTTTACTATCCTATACTTATGCCATGCTTTACTGTTTTATTTACGACAGCGTGGAGCACCAGATCTTTAGGATCGTGACACATTTTCGCTGTATCGACAAGCCCAGTCACACTTTCGGGTTCCCAGTCGTTTACAGCCATCCACACAAACCCTGGGTCCGTTCAGGAGCCGGCCAACTTCGTTGCGGGTAGCTTAGTGGGGTGGCCCCCTGAAATATTTCTGAATCCTGTGACCGCTTGGTCGTGAATGCCTCGTTGGGTTTTGAGTTGGTTTTTCCGAGGTTGATCGAGTGTGTGTTGCTATTTGTGCACCCCTGCAGGGTAAAACTTTTTGAAAGTCGTGTCCGCGGTTATGGACGACTTGGAGCACAGTATCTCGATCATAGACAAGCATAACTAAAGTAGTGCTATAAACTTGACTTAATATATGACTAGTAATCAGATTCAACTATAACGGAATGGATATTAAAAATGCCAACAGCTGCTGGATCTGGGTTGTTTGTTATATATGCCTAGTAAGTATTGCAACTCCAATGGAATGTGATAAAAGTGCCAACAACTATTGGGTTTTGGGATTCCTCAGGACAATTATATCTGACTAGTAAATGTTTTCACTACAACGGAATGGTGATTAAAACTGCCCACTACTTATGCTTCAGGATGACTCATGCTACCTATATCTGATTAGTAAGTACGAAAACTATAATGGAATGAATAAAACTGCCAACTGTGTGAGTTCCTTGGTCCGACTTTCTCGTTTGGTCTCGAGGGGGAAATACCAGGATGGGTTTGTTTGGTGTTAGCTTCAGGTTGGATCCGAATAGGTCTTTCTTATCCCTCTCTGGTAACCGCCAGTTGTATCGAGTCTCTATAGGTTGTTTAGTGCCGCTGCGCTGCCGCTTCAGCCCACCATACCTATGTAGGCGAGAGCCGCCGAATTCTAGCCTCGCCATGTACTGGCCTCAGTACTGACGCTCCTCTTTTTCCTTTGCCTTTGTCGGCACCCCTTTTGTTTTAGCAGGTTTGAGATCGTAGGCGTTAGCAGGGTTACCCTTCTGGCTTGGCCTGGGCAGGGTTATGGACGCCATTGGTTATTCTTCAGTGCTCTTAGCCCCATTTGCATCTTGTCCATACTCGGACGCTCTATCATTTTCAAGGTGATTTGGATCTTTGTATATTATATCTGTATTCTTGACTCATAGAGTCGCTATTGTATATATATATATATATATATATTCTGTGGGTCCCATCGAGGACTGTCGTGTAATGTTATTACTTCATTTTCCACCCACACGAAAGTGCCTGGTGGGCGTCCTTGAATCGTTTCTATGCGGGTTTGGCGGGAAACGCTAAAACTTGCATAGGGCCGATTTGAGGGTGTTACAATAATATCCTCAACAAGTCTCATGGTAATCCCGTTGTTACATGTGAGGCAGCGCGAGCTCCCTAAAAGGAACATTTTTGAAACTGAGATTATATTGTTTATCAGCTGTGTTGTACTCCGATGATGCTTTACGAGCTACGGAATTTTTCAGGACTATAATAATTTACTAATTTTCCAGTTATCAGTTTTTTCCACAGTTACAGAATTTATTTAGCATTTTAGAGAACTTGTGTTCTTTGTTTATCCATGTTTATGTCCTAGCAATGGATCTAAGTTAGATAGGCTTAAACAGTAGCACGCCCACAACGTTTTATCAGTCCTTGATGGGCCACCAATCAACAGTGACGGGCCTACACTCAGGCCACTATATGTAGAATCTGACCCCAAAAGAATAGAAAAGTGAAAGGCCAGAACAGTGAAAGGCCGGAACATTGAAAGTCTGGAATAGTAATAGGCCAGAAACAGTAACAAGGCCAGAACTTTAGCAAGCCAGAATCTTCAGCCCATTTGTGGGACTAATAGTAGAAGGCCGGAACAGTGAATGTATAGAACAGTAAAGGGCCATGAATGTAGAGGGCCGTAACAGCCCATGATGGGTACGAGAAAAGTGACAGGCCGACATAAGACCTTAACAGTAACGGACAGACTTGGCCCAGGCTGAAAATGGGCCACACAGTATTGGACCAAGGTGGGCCTTCTGTAGGCTAAAATAGTGTCGGGCCTGAAAGTTCATGGGCCGCGGATGTCTACACTAGTGGGACCATTTCGGACAGTGTTGGACGAAATAGTAACGGGCCTTCTTCTTATTGGGCTTTTCTCATGGGTCGTCCCACCTAATATTTAGCAGGCCTATTCTAGGCCTGGCTTCTGCCATGGTTTTTCTGACCGTTAACGGCGGTAACTGGGGATTAACGGTGTTCGCCACATGGCATCTTGCATGACGTCAGCAGTCAACGGGGCTGGCAAACAGATCTATGACGGAATGAGTTTTTGTGGCTGAAGGGTGGGATCCGCCATGGTCAGAAAAAACCGTGATAGATTCTTTTGTGATGGGGCTTTTACCACGATGGGCATCCGTCGTAGAAGATTTTTAGCCACGAAAAATGGGCCTTCAACCATGAAAATCGTTCGTTTTGAAAAGCCAACGTTTCTTGTAGTGTGAATAAGACTCCCCCTAAATGTGTGCATATAAAGAATTTGCATTTGAATACAAATGCACACAAGAAGGGACAAGGCATTTCATTGAATTGGAGACTACAAACAAACGATGAGTTAGACAAAATCATCATACCACCAAGGGGATGAAGTCCTTAATAATATAGACATAGCCAATATAATAATCACTCATTGAGACTTCGAAGCATGATACCATTTGGATGCATCCATAGAGATAATACCATAATTCCATAGCATCTAGATGAATCCATACTTTTCGAGGGATAAATCCATAATAACAATTCTAGTGATGACTGGGATAAATCAAAAGTACCACACAAACTATAACATCCCAATTTCAGCAACCCTAATTAGCTGTCCAGAATGCAAAAATCAGGGGGAACAAAAACTTTTTCTTCTTAAGTGATACAGTGTTTGCTTACTTGCTCGTTAGTGTTTATGCATTTGATTGTATATTAGATGATATACTCCTTACCTTACCCTCATTTGATAAAAGCTATTTAAAAAAACTGTCTTGGCTCATTTTTACATATTCTAAAATGATTTGGCATTTAAAAAACCTGAGCCAAGATGCCTTGCAACCCTAAAACATTTTAGTAGCTTGTATTGACAAAATTATGGAGATCTATAACATGTAATCTCCTTATGTTTTCAAGATAGAACTTTCAACTACTCTTACCTCCAGGTTTTCCAAAACCTTTTATAAAGCATTTATATTCTATTCCTGGTAGAAGTACCAAGGACCTTACCTTTTTCAAAACTCAAACCTGTTAAAATACCTATCTTTACCTCAATCTAGGATTGGTGGTAACCCTAGTAGTAGTGGATCTATTTGTAAGATGAATTGCCTTGATCTGCTGTTTGACTTGTTTGCTTAGGAATTAGTATGAGCTACCTTAGGAGCTCATCCTCTAGGATCAAACTAAACTAATATTACCAAACCCTAAGCAAGATTCCCAAGCTGGATCTAATCTCTATCCACTAAGTGATCATCTAAAAACCCTTAACCATATTACTTCTGAAATTATCCCTTCTAGAAGCTTCCAAGTCAACGAAGACCAAATCCAAGCATGGATCCCTTCTAATCAACCTACACTTCAACATCATCCTTTTGATGATGATTAGGAACCATGCAACCCATCAAACACATTAACATTTGTATTCTAGTCAAAAACCACCAAACTGTCAAATATGGCTAAGTCTGGAAAACTGATATCAAGATCACATCTTTGGATCTCCACCATTTCCAACTCTTTTGCATTTTTGTAAATGCACTTGAACCACCTTATAGACCATCATAAGGACTACCAAGGCCCACTATTTCCCTTGACTATATCAACTTCTGAACCACTTGTCCTTGATGGTTTTGCAGGCAAGAAAATAATAATTTTTGCAAATCTTATCAACAAGCCTAATTTGGCAGAAGCTCACATCTTCATACTACCTTCTATTGACCAACTCTTGGTATGGTTGTGCTCTACTCATAAAGGTATATTAATCCCTACTTCACTTGTTCTATTTGGATCCTTGAGCTTCTAAAACCCACATGGTTTAAAAGGCTACTTGATAATCGGTTTTGGGACCCTTATTTTATTCAAAGTTTGTCATGAATCCTTGGAGAGCTCAAGCATGATAAACCTCAACTTCTTGATCCATGGTGATATACATCACTTGGTCTATACATCCATATATCCCATGACCCAAGGTGAACTCTAAGCTCCAAGAGCCAACAAGGTTTTGATGGTATGAAAATAACATCACCCTAGATCCTTTATTCCTTGTTTCCTACCAAAATCAAGTTGGATTCTCAATAACCAAGGTTGCTAATGTTGGATACACCTTATGGACATCATCTACCAGGGAGATATAATTTTACCCAATGCTTTCCATAATTGTTTTGGCCCAAAAATAATTTAATTCTTTTATTAAACAAAAACTCCAAATCTTCTTCTAGAAAGGAAAGTTTGTATTTCTCCAAAACACTTGTCCCTATTTAGGCACATTTGAGGCCTTTATATCATACCCTATCTTACAACTTCAAAAATAAATATTTTGAAGGGTTTTATTTTTCTTTTAGCCATTTTCTTAAATGGCTGAATTGGAATAATAAATGTTTTAAATAGTTTTACACCTCAATAAATAATGGGAAAATTATCCAACGTGTGAATTCATAATTGGGAGCATCTCAAACCAAAAACCCATATTGTCCACCTCAAATTATTCACATAAAATCCACAAACAGATTTAGTAGTTTTTGAATAATTGATATAAAATACACCAAAAGTCATCTAAAATATCTCAAATAAATCTTGGAGATACACCTTGATCACATATATCTACCAGCATCTTAATCTCATCTTGCCTAGACCAATATTTGAAACTTTCCTTGATGATCATCACTTTGACACATTTTGACACTCTACTAAAACCTTGGACTACACCATCCAAACCCCATCAAAGCTTGCACCATACTTCTCCATAGTCACCACACCCTCTCCTGGTCGAGATACACTATAGCAAGCACTGTAGCAACCTGATCTCCTTGTCCTATTTTGTTTGTATAGAGAGGATACAAGGGAAAAGCTCTTGCTTGTTTTTAAAACTTCCTGCAGCAACCCCCACTGCCTCTCTGCTCTCTGGTAGAGCACAAGGGCTACACCACCTACCAGCACCACCCATATCACCCAATCAATGCCCTAGCTCTCCTCCCCAACTCCCCCATGGACATTGTCCACCAATGACCTCTCCGCTAGGTTTATAAGAAAATAGGGCAGCACAGCACTCCCTCCCTTTCCCATTTGCTTCATTACCTCCCACCTACCCTCCCCAGAGAGCCACTCCTCCTCCCTTGCTTTGTCCTGCTCGAGAGAAGGAGAGGAAGGTTCTTCGGCCATGGTTCTGTATCTGAGCAAAGCTCCCTCTCCTCTATCCCTCCCTCTCTGCATGTCACCCTGCTAGATTCGCCTCGATCTAATCTATCCAACCCACCCCTATTTATTACC
This sequence comes from Avena insularis, assembly GCA_023614405.1. Lineage (NCBI taxonomy): Eukaryota > Viridiplantae > Streptophyta > Magnoliopsida > Poales > Poaceae > Avena > Avena insularis. The sequence goes on from CM042688.1 coordinate 243,920,375, forward strand.
CATGAACAGCTTCTCCGGTGGATCCATCGATCTTCGACGAGGTTCCTCTCTGCAATCCCCGCATGAGCACCTTTCCACCACCAAACCAGTCGATGTCGCCCTCCCCTAGCTCGCTGTCATCGACCGCGTCACCCTAGGACATCTCCGGCGTCCCTCTATGCCTCTGGTAAGCTCTCCGGCCATCCCTGCCACCCCTAGGGTTCCAGTGCAGCGCTGCCCTTCTAATCGGGGACGATGACCTGGAGCCATGGATCACCACGAGATCCAACAGCCCACGTTGGGCGATACCCCTTCGTCCCTCTGTTGCTGCTGACTGGCGGACCCCATCATCCATTGTTTGAACTGCGCTTCTCGCGCGCGCTCAAAGCGTGTTGGGTCAGCTCGGCGCTGTGCGTCCCAGCTCCCTCGTAGATCCGGCCCGTGTGCCCCTCACACCCTGTCTTTTTTTATTTAAATTTCAGATCTGCTAGAGTTGTTGCTTGGTTTTAATATAAACATAAATGAAAAAGGCAAGGGAAGTCCCTAGTATAAAATTTTACATGGCCTTAGTTGTTTTCCCAAACATGCAGAACAAGTTTTATAGCATACTAAGTTATAGATATTTCCTAGTAAATAAAATACAACCATGTGTCCTTTTTAGTAAATAAGTACTTAGTGAGATTAATAAGTCCAAACTGAATAAACCCAACTGCCTCTGGCGGGTATTTCATGTACCTATCACATGGTATTAGTCTCATGCCAAGTGGAATAGTAGATTCACTGTAATAAAAATAACAAAAACATATCTTTTTTGTATTTTGAATTTCATCTAGGCCCAACCAAAAATGGTACTTACCTCATTCCATCTCTCAGTACACCTAAATCATCAAAAATCCCAAAACCTAGGAGCTCAAAATTTATTGAGCCATTTTTGATTTATGGTGAATTAATCCTCTCTACCTAGGGTTATTCTAGTCGATAAATCACCACAGGAGTTATACAACGCCAAAAAGGGTGACTCAAATTTCTAAATAAAGGTATTCAAAGTATATATATTTTGTCTTTGGGTTCATATCAAAATCCCCTGTAGTTTTAATCTGGTGAAAAAGACAAATAGATTGCAGAACTGATTTTGGGATTTTCCCCAAGGGCATTATGATAATTATTTTGAGATGATTCCAACTCTTAAAAATCACTAACTCAATTACACATCATATACTCTAAGTAAAAATTTATTTGGCTTACAGATCTTTTTTGGTGAATTTTTCACCTAAACTAGGGTTATTTACACTAGAAAAATCATAACTAATTAAAGATAAGAGCTAAAATAGTAAAACCACTTTTGTTGGCCTTGATATTTCTATACCTATCTGATGATATTAGTTTTGTACATTGATATCACCCAAACCCAAGCCTTAGTCAAAACCCCTTCATTATGTGGTTTTTACAATTAAACCATAAAGGAATTTCCACCAAGGCAATTATAGTAATTCCAGATGCTAAGAACTCAATCTATCAAAACCTACTGAAGTTAGTAATGTGTTGTATGTTTGTTTTCTGCATTGTATTGATGATTGTATGCCTTGTGTTGATTGTGGACTTTGTTTGTTTGCATGTATTCTTTATTATGACGATAGTTGCGATAATATCGAAGACCCTATGAAGATGATTATTAATTGGATATGATGGTATTCTAAGAAGAAGTCTGGGGACATATATTGCCAGTTTGTTGATCACGGGAAAGCCACCTTATTGCTCATAAGCCTTGTCCTATTGTTTTAGTTTTGCATGTTTTACCTACTATTTATGAAAACTGCATTGTTTAATTATATGATGATTTATATCTGGTAGTGGCTTGGCTCCTCCAAATCACTACTCTTTGGTACTACTAAGTACAACCCCCTTGATGTCACCTACTTGTCCCTAGTATAGTAGATGGTGTATGACACCATACCCCTTTAGAGACCCCATTTTAGCCGAAGCAAAACTATAGGATGGGAAGACCCCCAAAAAAATTTTACAAAATGTTTTATCGTAAAACCTTGGTGAGGTTTGACCTACCAAGAGAAGTTTGAGAAAAGAAAAAGGGTTTTGTTTTACAAAATAAAGTGAAGGAAAATGTTTTCGAAAACGCACCCATTTCTTTGCAGGTTGCTAGAACAATTAAGTCGTGCAACCACATTACTCATATATGGGAAGGGGCTGGGCTGGAAGTTTGTCTGCTCTGGTATGAGTTGTCTCACAACTCCTACATGAGATTTCGATCTCTAGAGGTGGGTCCTTCTCTGGGTCCCTGTAATGTACCTCACACCTAGGAGAAGGACCAAAGGGTCTAAGGGCCTCCATGTGATACTATGAGCCTCTCATTGAAATTGTACAAAGGCGCTCAGGTTGGTCCATGGTACCCGACGTTCCGATGTTGAGGGGAATGACTCATAGGGTAGGTGGTTGCACTAGAGTGGGCATTCTGAAGGTCTTGACCGGTTACTTGACCCACAATCCGTAGGTGATCAGGGCAGGGTACTCGGATGGTGTGGGTAAAGTGTACAACCTCTACAGAGTGTAAATCTATCCGAATAGCCGCGTCCGCGGTCATGGACAGTTGGGAAGGTTGTTGTAGAGTGTGGCTGGTTTTGATTTCAAAAAGGATTTCGGCAAAGTGAAGGCTTGAAAATGTTTTGACCATGAGATGGTCAAAAAGGGAGGAAAGGAGTTTGGTCATGAGATGATCGGAAGAAAGAAATGAATGGGTGACCCAGTCCTAGTGTTTTCCAAAACTTTTCAAAAAAGTTTCCCAAATGTTTTACAAAAGTTTTCAACAAAGATATGTAGATGTTATATCTACAAGAGAAACTATTTGACAAAAGAACCTCTCTTCGAGCCCTCCTACTACAGCCATATTGCATATCCTATTGTTATTATTATTCTCTTAAGGTGGTTTGCGAGTACATTCAAAGTACTCACTAGCATTGTCCCTGACTATTAACTTGGTAAGGTTTGAGAAGTAAGGTGATGTTGATGACTATGCAAACTAGGATGTTCTACCAGTCAGTTGCATGTAGGTTAAGGCATGGCTCGGGCTCTACGCTTGATGAAGTTCCGTTGATGGTTGATTTGATGTAGCCATAATGGCAAATAAGGTAGGACATGTATTCCCTTAAGTAATGGATGTTTACTTTGATACTTGTTGGTTATGTGGCATGACAAACTGATCATGGGATCATGGTGTATGCATAATAGGGATTTTCGGAGTATTAATCTGCGGGCCCACACAAACCACATAGTCTCATACAAACCAAATAGCAAATTTAAAGTTCAATGCTAAAATGGGAACAAGAAAGGATAAAACAAATAAAAAGTCCAAATGCTTGTGCCCGACGCATGCAAATCCAAGATAGCCTAATAGAACTACTTCTCTCCCTTTGGCATCGAAATGCCAAAAAGGAAGAAGAGCAATGCTAACGCCCCAAGGAATCACTCCTCGTCATCGTCCTCATCATCGTCCTCGTCCTCGTCATCATCATCATCCTCCTCTTCATCGTCCTCGTCATTATCATCATCATCCTCTTCATCGTCCTCATCATCAGGAGCTGGAGGAGTAGTCTCCCTCTCAAAGGTGGGGAACAAGTGACGCTCAAGCTTTCCATAGTTGGTGCCGAAAGTGTTCCACATAGATTCAGGCAGCACAACCTAAACAAAACACTCGCAAGTGTATCAAAGGACTTGTCTGCAAGAAATAGATGGCTCAGGGATGGAGAGAGGCTTGGGTTTAGACAAACAGACTGAGATGGTACTACACACCAAAAATTACAAGAGCCAAATCAAATAAAAGCCAAAATTGGGTGTCTTTTCCATAAGAACACAAGATATGCAAGAAAATCCAAAAAGATCCACAAGGAACCAACTCTTCTCAAAGAAGAGGGTGGTGGACGAAGCCACTATGTTGGAGTGAATGGTATGACACCGCAAAGATATATATTGGGTTCATGACTAATACTCATCAAATAATCTCACATATCACAAAATGATATTAAGAGAAATGTTTTTTCTTGGTTTCCGCATTATGGGGGAAGGGTTGGCCCAATCAATTAGGACCACACTCCCCCTATGTCTATACCCACACCTAAATCAAATAAGGGAGGAGATATGAGTGACTATGTAATGGTAATAAAGCCAAGCTCCCTGAATCTACGATATTTAGCTCATTCCTCAAATAACAAAATCTTGCTTCATCAAGTGGCTTCATGAAAATACAAGCAGGTTGGTTCTTCGTGCTCACAAAATATAAGTCAATATCACCATGAGCAATATGATCCCCAATGAAGTGATTACGAATCGCAATATTCTTTGTCCTTGTATGCTGCACCAGACTCTAGTGGATTCTGTGATGCAACTTCTGCCACACTAGTGCAACATGCAACGTGGAAGCTACTTTCCTATGTGTTTTTGGTCTCTATGGCCATGGTTTGACAAATGGATCCCCTAGAGTCATTGCATGTGTTCTTTTAGTAAACCACATTGATCCAATAGTGTCAATGCATGTGTTCTTTTCCTAAACCACGTTGATCCCCATGACCACACACACTCTAGTGGATTCTATGATGCAACTTCTGCCATACTAGTGCAACATGCAATGTGGAAGCTGCTTTCCTATGTGTTTTTGGTCTATGTGACCATGGTTTGACACATGGATCCCTACAGTAATTGCATGTGCTCTTTTCCTAAACCTATTAATCCACTAGTGCCATTGCATGTGTTCTTTTCCTAAACCACGTTGATCCACATGACCACACACACTCCAGTAAATTATGTGATGCAACTTCTATCACACTGGTGCAACATGCAATGTGGAGGCTGCTTTCCTATGTGTTCTTGGTCTCTATGACCATGGTTTGACACATTGATCCCCTAGTCATTGCATGCGTTCTTTTCCTAAACCACATTGATCCACTAGTGTCATTGCATGTGGTCTTTTCCTAAACCACATTTATCCACATGACCACACGCATGCCAGTGGATTCTGTGATGCAAACTTCTGCCACACTAGTGCAACATGCAATGTGGAAGATGCTTTCCTATGTATTTTTGGTATCTCTGACCATGGTTTGACACATGGATCCCCTAGTGTCATTGCATGTGTTATTTTCCTAAATCTCACTGATCCACTAGTGTCATTACATGTGTTCTTTTCCTAAACCGCATTGATCCACAAATGTCATTGATCCACATGACCACATTGCATGTGTTCTTTTCCTAAACAACATTAATCCACATGACCACACACACGCCAGTGGATTCTATGATGCACCTTCTACCACACTGCTGCAACATGCAATGTGGAAGATTCTTTCCTATGTGTTTTTGGTATCTATGACCATGGTTTGACACATGGATCCCGTAGTGTCATTCCTTGTGTTGTTTTCCTAAACCACATTAATCCACTAGTGTCATTGCATGTGTTCTTTTCCTAAGCCACATTGATCCACATGACCACACACACTCTAGTGGATTCTATAATGTAACTTCTGCCACACTGGTGCAACATGCAATGTGGAAGCTGCTTTACTATGTGTTTTTGGTCTCTATGACCATGGTTTGATACATGGATCCCCTAGAGTCATTGCATGTGTTCTTTTCCTAAACCACATTGATCCAATAGTGTCATTGCATGTTTTCTTTTCCTAAACCACATTGATCCCCATGACCACATGATACATTGCAAATGTATCTATAATTTTTGATGTTCCATGCTTGGTTTTATCTACTTTCTTGTGTTTTGTCCACACTTTGGAGTACTTTTCATATGATTTCTTGGACTAACCTATTAACAAGAGCCATAGTGCCAGCTGCCTGTTTTCTGCTGTTTTTGGTTCCAGGAAAGTCAGAAAATGAATATTCTCGGAATTGGACGGGACAAAAGCCAAAGTGCCTATTTTTCCGGAAGACATCTGATGCCAGAATACGAGACGGAGAAGAGTCGGGGCCACACCACCTGGGTGCGGCCAGGCCTGGCTCAGGCGCTGGTACTGGTGACCCCAACACCTCCTCTGCCTCTCCTTCCGCCTATATATTGCCCTCGGGACTAAAACCCTAAGTACCTGATGAAAGAATCCACGAAAGAGTATGTAGCCGCCGTCATCTCCATCCCTAGATCGGGAGGGATCTGAGGCTCTTCCCATCACCCTGCCGGAGAGGGGAATTCACCCTAGAGGCATTCTTCATCACCATGCAAGCCTCCGGTGTGATGCGTGAGTAGTTCATCTCTGGACTACGGGTCCATGTAGTAGCTAGATGGTTGGTTCTCCTCCTTTCTGCTTTCATGTCTAGATCTTGTGAGCTCTGTTCATGATCAAGATCATCTATTTGTAATTCTGCATGTTGTGTTTGCGGGGATCCGATGGATATTGAGATGCTATTTCAGATTGATTATTGATTCTATCATGTTTTTGTTATTTGTGATCTTGCATGCTTTCCGTTGTTAGTAGCTATCTTGGCCAAGTAGATGCTAGCAACTCCAAGAGTTAGTATTTATGCTCGATAGTGGGTTCATGCCTCCGTAACTGGGAAATGACAGAAATCTCTAAGGTACTAGATGTGTTGCTACTAGGGAGAAAACAACAATCCTTTGTTCATAGAACAATCGTATTGTTTACTTTACACGCAATTCATAAAGCAATAATATGTTGCTTGCAACTTAATACTGGAGGGGGTTCGGATGATAACCTGGAGGTGGATTATTAGTCATAGATGCAGTTGGATGGCGGTCTATGTATAATGTTGTAATGCCCAATCAAGTTCCAAAGGAGTCAAGATGATTAGTATATGCATGTATTGCTTTCTCGATGTTTGTAAATTGCCCCGCTGTAATTTGTTCACCCAGCATGTTATCTATCTTAAGGAGATCCACCTCTAGTGAACTATGGATCCCGATCCTTTCTTTTACATACAATCTATAAACTGTTTACTGCTTTGTGTTTAGTTTCTGCAAACTATTACTTCCTTCCATTTGATACGTTTAATCCTTTGTTTTCAGCAAAACCGGTGAGATTGACAACCTCATCGCAAGTTGGGGCAAAGTTCTGTCGTTTTGTTGTGCAGGTCTCCACGTTGCTGCTGGCACCGGTAGTGCGCCCTGCCAACGTGAAGCTAGCTACACCTTTGGGGTGTTTCCTTGCTCCTACTGGATTGATAACCTTGGTTTCTTACTGAGGGAAAACTTACTGTTGTGCTCATCATACCTTCCTCTTGGGGTTCCCCAATGAGCTCGATATATTTGGGCCATCAACAACTTTTTCTGGCGCCGTTGCCGGGGAGTCAAGGACATCTTCACAAGGGGAGTCCCTCATAACCAATCTCTTTACTTTGTTTTTTTTTGCTTAGTTTTTTTTTGCTTTGTTTGCTTTTTTCTTTATCAAAAACACACAAAAAGAGTTTTACAAGTTTGCTTTCTTTATCAAAAACACACAAAAATGACTACTCTTGAAAACACTAAGTTGTGTGACTTCACTAGCACCAACAACAATGATTTTATGAGCACACCTATTGCTCCACTTGTGCCTGAAGCTACCTTCTTTGAGATAAAACTGCTTTACTCAATCTTGTTATGAGAGAACAATTTTCTAGTATTAGTAACGAAGATACTGCTGCCCATCTAAATAACTTTGTTGAACTTTGTGAGATGCAAAAGCATAGGGATATAGATGGTGATATTACTAAGCTGAAATTGTTTCCTTTCTCTTTGAGAGGAAAAGCTAAAGAATGGTTGAATTCCTTAACTAGGAATAGTATTGATTCTTAGACTAAATGCAAATATGCTTTTATTGGAAATTACTATCCTCCTGCTAAGATTATATCTATGAGAAGTGAAATAATCAAGTTTAAACAATCTGATAATGAACATGTTGCTCAAGCTTGGGAAAGAATGAAATCTTTGGTTAAGAATTGTCCCAGTCATGGACTGACTGCTTGGATGATCATCCAAACTTTTTATGCAGGATTGAACTACTCTTGAAGGAACCTATTGGATTCAACTACTGGAGGTACCTTTATGACCATTACTTTGGGTGTTGCAACAAAGCTTCTAGATAATATGATGGTTAACTATTCTGAATGGCATACTGAGAGAGCTCCACAAGGTAAGAAGGTAAATTCTGTTGAAGAAACCTCCTCCTTGAGTGATTAGGTTGATGATATTATGTCTATGCTTGTTAATGAGAAATCCCATATTGATCCAAATAATGTTCCTTTAGCTTCTTTGGTTGCTCAAGAAGAGCAAGTTGATGTGAACTTCATAAGAAAAAAAAATTGGCAATAATGCTTATAGGAATAATTTTGGTAACAACAATTATAAGCCATATCCTCCCAACAATGGTAATGCTTATGGAAATTCCTACAACAATAATAGGAGTGCACCCTCTGAACTTGAAGTTATGCTTAAGGACTTTATTAGTAAACAAACTTCTTTCAATAAAAATATTGAGGAAAAACTCTCTAATGCTGAAAGAAATATAGCATCACTTGCTGAAGCTCAAACTTCTTTGAATAAAATGGCTGCTAAACCCGAAACTAATGATAATCCCTTTCCTATGTGTTTTTGGTCAATGTGACCATGGTTTGACACATGGATCCCCTACAGTCATTGCATGTGTTCTTTTCCTAAACCACATAGATCCACTAGTGTCATTGCATGTGTCTTTTTCCTAAACCACATTGATCCACATGACCACACACATTCCAGTGGATTATGTGATGCAACTTCTGCCACACTGGTGCAACATGCATCTGGAAGATGCTTTCCTATGTATTTTTGGTCTTTGTGACCATGGTTTGACACATGGATCCCCTAGTGTCATTGCATTTGTTCTTTTCCTAAACCTGATTGATCCACTAGTGTCATTACATGTGTTCTTTTCCTAAACCACATTGATCTACTAGTGTCATTGATCCACATGACCACATTGCATGTGTTCTTTTCCTAAACAACATTGATCCACATGACCACACATACTCTAGTGGATTCTATGATGCAACTTCTGCCAAACTGCTACAATATGCAATGTGGAAGCTGCTTTCCTATGTGTTTTTGCTCGTTGTGACCATAGTTTGACACATGGATCCCCTAGAGTCATTGCTTGTGTTGTTTTCCTAAACCACATTAATCCACTAGGGTCATTGCATGTGTTCTTTTCTTAAATCACATTGATCCATGAGTGTCATTGATCCACATGACCACATTGCATGTGTTCTTTTCCCAAACCACATTGATTCACATGACCACACACAATCGAGTGGATTTTCTGATGCAACTTCTGCCACACTGGTGCAAGATGCAATGTGGAAGCTGGTTTCCTATGTGTTTTTGGTCTCTTTGACCATGGTATGTCACATGGATCCCCTAGAGTCATTGCATGTGTTCTTTTTGTAAACCACATTGATCCACTAATGTCATTGCATGTGTTCTTTTCCTAAACCACATTGATCCACATGACCACACACACTACAGTGGATTATGTGATGCAACTTTTGCCACACTAGTGCAACCTGCAATGTGGAAATTTCTTTCCTATGTATTTTTGGTCTTTCTAACCATGGTTTGACACATGGATCCCCTAGGGACATTGCATGTGTTCTTTTCCTAAACCACATTGATCCACTAGTGTCATTTCATGTGTTCTTTTTCTAAACAACATTGATCCACATGACCACACACACTACAGTGGATTCTGTGGTGCAACTTCTGCCACACTACTACAACATGCAATGTGGATGGTGCTTTCCTATGTGTTTTTGGTCTCTGTGACCATGGTTTGACACATGGATCCCCTAGAGTCATTGCTTATGTTCTTTTCCTAAACCACATTGATCCACTAGTGTCATTACATGTGTTATTTTCCTAAACCACATTGATCCCCATAACCACACATACTCTAGAGTATTCTGTGATGCAACTTCTACCACACTGGTGCAACATGCAATGTGGAAGCTGCTTTCCCATGTGTTTTTTGTCTTTGTGACCATGGTTTGACACATGGATCCCCTAGCGTCATTGCATGTTTACTTTTCCTAAACCACATTGATCCAAATGACCATATTGCATGTGTTCTTTTCCTAAACCACATTGATCCACATGACCACACACACACTAGTGGATTCTGTGATGCAACTTCTACCACACTAGTGCAACATGCAATGTGGAAGCTACTTTACTATCTATTTTTGGTCTCTGTGACCATGATTTGACACATGGATCCCCTAGAGTCATTGCATGTGTTGTTTCCCTAAACCACATTGATCCAATAGGGTCATTGCATATCTTCTTTTCCTAAACGACATTGATCCCCATGACCACACACACTCCAGTGGATTCTATGATGCAACTTCTGCCACACTAGTGCAACATGCAATGTGGAAGCTAATTTCCTATCTGTTTTTGGTCTCTATGACCATGGTTTTACACATGGATCCCATAGAGTCATTGCATGTGTTCTTTCCCTAAACTTATTGATCCACTAGTTTCATTGCATGTGTTATTTTACTAAACCACATTGATCCACATGGCCACACATACTCTAGTGGATTACGTGATGCAACTTCTGTCACATGGGTGCAACATCCAATGTGGAAGCTGCTTTCCTATGTGTTCTTGGTCTCTATGACAATAGTTTGACACATGGAGCCCCTAGTCATTGCATGTGTTCATTTCCTAAACCATATTGCTCCACTAGTGTCATTGCATGTGGTCTTTTCCTAAAACACATTGATCCATGTGACCACATAGAATCTAGTGGATTCTGTGATGCAACTTCTGCCACACTGGTGCAACATGCAATGTGGAAGCTACTTTTCTATGTATTTTTGGCCTCTGTGACCACGGTTTCACACATTGATCCCCTAGTTTCATTGCATGTGTTCTTTTCCTAAACCACATTGATCCACTAGTGTCATTGATCCACATGAACACATTGCATGTGTTCTTTTCCTAAACAACATTGATCCACATGACCCCACACACTCTAGTGGATTCTATGATGCAACTTCTGCCACACTGATGCACAATGCACTGTGGAAGCTACTTTCCTTTGTGTTGTTGGTCCCTATGACCATGGTTTGACTAATGGATCCCCTAGAGTCATTGCTTGTGTTGTTTTCCTAAACAACATTAATCCTCTTGTGTCATTGAATGTGTTCTTTTCTTAAACCACATTGAGCCACATGACCACACACACTCCAGTGGTTTCTGTAAAGCAACTTCTGCAACACTAGTGCAACATGCAATGTGGAAGCTGCTTTCCTATGTGTTTCTGGTCTCTATGACTATGGTTTGACACATGGATCATCTAGAGTCATTCCATGTGTTCTTTTCCTAAACCGCATTTATCCACTAGTGTCATTGCATGTGTTCTTCTCCTAAACTACATTGATCCATGAGTGTCATTGATCCACATGACCACATTGCATGTGTTATTTTCCTAAACCACATTGATCCACATGACCACACACACTCTAGTGGATTCTGTGAGGCAAATTCTGCCACACTGGTGCAACATGCAATGTGGAAGCTGCTTTCCTATGTGTTTTTGGTCTCTGCTGACCATGGTTTAACATATGGATACCCTAGAGTCATTGCATGTGTTCTTTTCCAAAACCACATTGATCCACTAGTGTCATTGCATGTGTTCTTTTCCTAAACAACATTGATACACATGACCACACACACTCCAGGGGATTCTATGATGCAACTTCTGCCACACTGCTACAATATGCAGTGTGGAATGTGCTTTCCTATGTGTTTTTGGTCTCTATGACCATGGCTTGACTTATGGATCCCCTAGAGTCATTGCATGTGTTGTTTTCCTAAACCACATTAATCCACTAGTGTCATTGCATGTGTCCTTTTCATAAACCACATTGATCCACATGACCACACACACTCCAGTAGATTCTATAATGCAACATCTCCCACACTGGTGCAACATGCAATGTGGAAGCTGCTTTCCTATGTGTTTTTGGCCTCTATGGCTGTGGTTTGACACATGAATCCCATAGAGTCATTGCATGTGTTCTTTTCCTAAACCAAATTGATCCAATAGTGGCATTGCCTATGTTATTTTCCTAAACCACATTGATGCCCATGACCACACACACTCCACTAGATCCTATGATGCAACTTCTACCACACTGGTGCGACATGCAATGTGGAAGCTGCTTTCCAATGTGTTTTTGGTCTCTGTGACCATGGTTTGACACATGGATCTCCTAGAGTCATTGCATGTGTTCTTTTCCTAAACAACATTGATCCACTAGTGTCATTGCATGTGTTCTTTTCCTAAACCACATTGATCCATGAGTGTCATTTCATGTGTTCTTTTCCTAAACCACATTTATCCACTAGTGTCATTGATCCACATGACCACACACACTCAAGTGGATTCTATGATGCAACTTGTGCCACGCTATAGCAACATGCAATGTGGAAGCTTCTTTCCAATATGTTTTTGGTCTCTATGACCATGGTTTGACACATGGATCCCCTAGAGTCATTCTTTGTGTTCTTCTCCTAAACAAACAATGATCCACTAGTGTCATTGCATGTGTTACTTTCCTAAACCACATTGATCCACATGACCACACACTCTAGTGGATTCTGTGGTGCAACTTCTACAACACTAGTGCAACATGCAATGTGGAAGCTACTTTTATATGTGTTTTTGGTCTCTGTGACCATGGTTTGACACATGGATCCCCTAGAATCATTGCATGTGTTCTTTTCGTAAGCACATTGATCCACTAGTATCATTGCATGTGTATTTTCCTCAACCACATTGATCTGCATGACCACACACGTTCTAGTGGATTTTGTGATGCAACTTGTGCCACACTATTGCCGCATGCAATGTGGAAGATGATTTCCTATGTATTTTTGGTCTCTGTGACCATGGTTTGACACATGGATCCCCTAGTGTCATTGCATGTGTTCTTTTCCTAAACCTCATTGTTCCACTAATGTCATTACCTATGTTCTTTTCCTAAACCACATTGATCCACTAGTGTCATTGATCCACATGACCACATTGATCCACTAGTTTCATTGCATGTGTTCTTTTCCTAAACCACATTGATCCATGAGTGTAATTTATCCACATGACCACATTGAATGTGTTCTTTTACTAAACCACATTGATTCAAATGACCATACACACTCTAGTGGATTCTGTGATACAGCTTCTGCCACACTCGTGCAACATGCAATATGGAAGCTGCTTTCCTATGTGTTTTTGGTCTCTGTGACCATGGTTTGACGCATGGATCCCCTAGAGTCATTTCATGTGTTCTTTTCGTAAACCACATTGATCCACTAATGTCATTACATGTGTTCTTTTCCTAAACCACATTGATCCACATGAGCACACGCACTAGAGTGGATTCTGTGATGCAACTTTTGCCACACTGGTGTAACATGCAATGTGGAAGTTGTTTTCCAATGTATTTTTGGTCTCTCTGGCCATGGTTTGACACATGGATCCCCTAGGGTCATTGCATGTGTTCTTTTCCTAAACCACATTGATCCACTAGTGTCATTTCATGTGTTCTTTTCCTAAACAACAATGATCTACTAGTGTTTTTTCATGTGTTCTTTTCCTAAACCACATTTATCCACTAGTGTCATTGATCCACATGACCACACACACACCAGCGGATTCTATGATCCAACTTCTGCCCCACTACTGCAACATGAATGTGAAAGGTGCTTTCCTATCTGTTTTTGGTCTCTATGACCATGGTTTTACACATGGATCCCATAGAGTCATTGCATGTGCTCTTTTTCTAAACTTATTGATCCACTAGTTTCATTGCATGTGTTCTTTTCCTAAACCACATTGATCCACATGGCCACACATACTCTAGTGGATTATGTGATGCAACTTCTGTCACATTGGTGCAACATGCAATGCGGAAGGTGCTTTCCTATTTGTTCTTGGTCTCTATGACCATAGTTTGACACATGAAGCCCCTAGTCATTGCATGTGTTATTTTCCAAAACCATATTGGTCCACTAGTTTCATTGCATGTGGTCTTTTACTAAACCACATTGATCCACATGACCACATAGAATCCAGTGGATTCTGTGATGCAACTTCTACCACACTAGTGCAACATGCAAAGTGGAAGCTGCTTTCCTATGTATTTTTGGCCTCTATGACCATGGTTTGACACATTGATCCCCTAGTTTCATTTCATGTGTCCTTTTACTAACCAACATTGATCCACATAACCACACACACTAGTGGATTCTATGATGCAACTTCTGCCACAGTGCTACAACATGCAATGTGGAAGCTACTTTCCTTTGTGTTTTTGGTCTCTGTAACCATGGTTTGACAAATGGACCCCCTAGAGTCATTGCTTGTGTTGTTTTCCTAAACAACATTAATCCTCTAGTGTCATTGCATGTCTTCTTTTCTTAAACCACATTGATCCATATGACCACACACACTCCAGTGGATTCTGTAATGCAACTTCTGCCACACAGGTGCAACATGCAATGTGGAAGCTACTTTCCTACGTGTTTATTGTCTCTATGACCATGTTTTGACGCATGGATCCCCTAGAGTCATTGCATGTGTTCTTTTCCTAAACAGCATTGATCCACTAGTGTCATTGCATGTGTTCTTTTCCTAAACCACATTGATCCATGAGTGTCATTGATCCACATGACCACATTGCATGTGTTCTTTTCCTAAACCACATTGATCCACATGACCACACACACTCTAGTGGATTCTGTGCTACAACTTCTGCCACACTAGTGCAACATGCAATGTGGAAGCTGCTTTCCTATGTGTTTTTGGTCTCTATGACCATGGTTTGACACATGGATCCCCTAGAGTCATTGCATGTGTTTTTTTCCTAAACCACATTAATCCACTAGTGTCATGGCATATGTTCTTTTCCTAAACAACATTGATCCACATGACCACACACACTCCAGCGGATTCTATGATGCAACTTCTGCCACAATGTTACAACATGTAGTGTGGAAGCTGCTTTCCTATGTGTTTTTGGTCTCTATGACCATGGTTTGACACATAGATCCCCTAGAGTCATTGCATGTGTTGTTTTCCTAAACCACATTAATCCACTAGTGTCATGGCATGTGTTATTTTCCTAAACCACATTGATCCACTAGTGTCATTGCATGTGCTCTTTTCCTAAACCACATTGATCCACATGACCACACACACTCCAGTGGATTTTGTGAAGCAACTTCTGCCACACTAGTGCAACATACAATAAGAAAGCTGCTTTCCTATGTGTTTTTGGACTCTGTGACCATGGTTTGACACATGGATCCCCTAGAGTCATTGCATGTGTTCTTTTCCTAAACCACATGGATCCACAAGTGTCATTTCATGTGGTCTTTTCCTAAACCACATTGATCCAAATGACCACACACACTCCAGTGGATTCTGTGATGCAACTTATGCCACACTGGTGCCACATCTAATGTGGTAGATGCTTTCCTATGTATTTTTGGTCTTTGTGACCATGGTTTGACACAGGGATCCCCTAGAGTCATTGCATGTGTTCTTTTCCTAAACCACATTGATCCACTAGTGTCATTACATGTGTTATTTTCCTAAACAACATTAATCCACCAGTGTCATTGATCCACATGACCACATTGCATGTGTTCTTTTCCTAGACCATATTGATCCACATTACCACACACACTCCAGTGGATTCTATGATGTAACTTCTGCCACACTGCTGCAACATGCAATGTGGAAGCTCTTTTCGTATGTGTTTTGGTCTCTGTGACCATGGTTTGACACATGAATCCCCTAGAGTCATTGCTTGTGTTCTTTTCCTAAACCACATTAATCCAATAGTGGCATTGCATGTGTTCTTTTCCTAAACCATATTGATCCACATGACTACACACACTCGAGTGGATTCTGTAATGCAACTTCTACCACACTAGTGCAACATGCAATGTGGAAGCTGCTTTCCAATGTGTTTTTGGTCTCTATGACCATGGTTTGACACATGGATCCCCTAGAGTCATTGCATGTGATCTATTCCTACACCACAAAGATCCAATAGTGTCATTTAATGTGTTCTTTCCCTAAACCACATTGATCACCTAGTGTCATTGCTTGTGTTCATATCCTAAACCACATTGATCCATATGACCACACACACTCCACTAGATTCTATGATGCAACTTCTGCCACACTGGTGCAACATGCAATGTGAAAGCTGCTTTCCTATGTGTTTTTTGTATCTATGACCATGGTTTGACACATGCATCCCCTAGAGTAATTCTATGTGTTCTTTTCCTAAACCACATTGATCCACTAGTGTCATTGCATCTGTTATTTTCCTAAACCACATTGAACCACTAGTATCATTGATCCACATGACCACAATGCATGTGTCCTTTTCCTAAACCACATTGATCCACATGAGCACTCACACTCCAGTGGATTCTATGATGCAACTTATGCCACACAGTCGCAACATGCAATGTGGAAGCTGCTTTCCTGTGTGTTTTTGGTCTCTATGACCATGGTTTGACACATGGATCCCATAGAGTCATTGCTTGTGTTCTTTTCCTAAACTCCATTAATCCAATAGTGTCATTGCATGTGTTCTTTTCCTTAACCACATTGATCGACATGACCACGCACACTCTAGTGGATTCTGTAATGCAATTGCTGCCACACTAGTGCAACATTGATGGCTCGTGATTGATGAGCTCGTTGGGGAACCCCAAGAGGATGGTATGATGAGCACAGCAGCAAGTTTCCCTCAGTTATGAAACCAAGGTTTAATCGAACCAGTAGGAGCAAGGAAACACCCCAAAGGTGTTGCTAGCTGAGCCTTGGCAAGGCGCACTACCGGTGCTAGTAGCAACGTGGAGACCTACACAACACAACCATAGAACTCTGTCCCCAACTTGCGATGAGGTTGTCAATCTCACCGGTTTTGCTGAAAACAAAGGATTAAACATATCGAATGGAAGGAAGTAATAGTTTTGTAGAAAGTAAACACAAAGTAGTAAACAGTTTATAGATTATATGTAAAAGAAAAGGACCGGGATCCATAGTTCACTAGAGGTGGCTCTCCTTAAGATAGATAACATGCTAGGTGAACAAATTACAGCGGGGCAATTGACAAACATCGAGAAAGCAATACATGCATATACTAATCATCTTGACTCCTTTGGAAATTGATTGGGCATTACAACATTATACATAGACCACCATCCAACTGCATCTATGACTAATAATCCACCTTCAGGTTATCATCCGAACCCCCTCCAGTATTAAGTTGCAAGCAACAGATTATTGCTTTACGAATTGCGTGTAAACTAAACAATATGGTTGTTCTATGAACAAAGGATTGTTGTTTTCTCCCTAGTAGCAATAGCACATGTAGTACCTTAGAGATTTCTGTCACTTCCTAGATTACTAGAGGCATGAACCCACTATCGAGCATAAATACTAACTCTTGCAGTTGCTAGCATCTACTTGGCCAAGATAGCTACTAACAACGGAAAGCATGCAAGATCACAAATAACAAAGACATGATAGAATCAATAATCAATCTGAAATAGCATCTCAATATCCATCGGATCCGCGCAAACACAACATGCATAATTATAAATAGATGGTCTTGATCATGAACGGAGCTCACGAGATCTAAACATGAAATCACAAAGGAGGAGAACCAGCCATCTAGCTACTAAATGGATCCGTAGTCCAAGGATGAACTACTCACGCATCACACCGGAGGCTTGCATGGTAATGAAGAAGGCCTCCAGGGTGAATTCCCCTCTCCGGCAGGGTGCCGGGAAGAGCTTCAGATCCCTCCCGATCTAGGCATGGAGATGACGGTGGCTATAGACTCTTTCGTGGATTTTTGATCGGGTACTTAGGGTTTTCATCCCGAGGGCATCTTATAGGCGGAAGGAGAGGCCAAGGGGTGCTGGGGTCGGCCAGACCACCCCTGGCGCGGGCCAGGCCTAGCCGCGTGGCCATGTGGTGTGGTCGGCCCCTAGCCCTTCTCCGTCTCGTATTCTGGCATTTGATGACTTACGGAAAAATAGGCACTTTGGCTTTTGTCCCGTCCAATTCCGAGAATATTCATTTTCTGACTTTCCTTGAACCAAAAACAGCAGAAACGCAGGCGGTGCACCTTTGTCTTGTTAATAGGTTAGTCCAAGAAATCATATGAAAAGTACTCCAAAGTGTGGACAAAACACAAGAAAGTGGATAAAACCAAGCATGGAGCATCAAAAATTATAGATACATTTGCAATGTATCAAACATTCAATGTGGAAGCTTCTTTCCTATGTGTTCTTGGTCTCTGTGATCATGGTTTGACACATGGATCCCCTAGAGTCATTGCATGTGTTCTTTTACTAAACCACATTGATCCACTAGTGTCATTATAAGTGTTATTTTCCTAAACATATTGTTCCACTAGTGTCATTGATCCACATGACCACATTGCATGTGTTCTTTTCCTAAACCACATTGATCCACATGACCACTCACACTCCATTGGATTCTATGATGCAACTAATGCCACACTGCTATAACATGCACTATGGAAGCTGCTTTCCTATGTCTTTTTGGTCTCTGTGACCATGGTTTGACACATGGATCCCTATAGTCATTGCATGTGCACTTTTCCAAAACCTATTGATCCACTAGTGTCATTGCATGTGTTCTTTTCCTAAACCACATTGATCCGCATGACCACACACACTCAAGTGGATGATGTGATGCAACTTCTATCACACTGGTGCAACATGCAATGTGGAAGCTGCTTTCCTATGTGTTCTTGGTCTCTATAAACATGGTTTGACACATGGATCCCATAGAGTCATTACATGTGTTCTTTTCCTAAACTACATTGATCCACTAGTGTCATTGCATGTGGTCTTTTCCTAAACCACATTGATCCACATGACCACACACACTCCAATGGATTCTGTGATGCAACTTCTGGCAAACTGGTGCAACATGCAATGTGGAAGCTGCTTTCCTATGTATTTTTGGTCTCTATGACCATGGTTTGACATGTGGATCCCCTAGAGTCATTGCATGTGTTCTTTTCCTAAACCACATTGATCCAATAGTGTCATTGCATGTGTTCTTTTCCTAAACCACCTTGATCTACATCACCACGCACACTCCAGTGGATTCTGTAATGCAATTTCTGCCACACTAGTGCAACATTCAATGTGGAAGCTGCTTTCCTATGTGTTCTTGGTCTCTGTGATCATGGTTTGACACATGGATCCCCTAGAGTCATTGCATGTGTTCTTTTCCTAAACCATATTGATCCACTAGTGTCATTACAAGTGTTATTTTCCTAAACCACATTGTTCCACTAGTGTCATTGATCCACATGACCACATTGCATGTGTTCTTTTCCTAAACCACATTGATCCACATGACTACTCACACTCTAATGGATTCTATAATGCAGCTTATGCCAAACTACTACAACATGCAATGTGGAAGCTGCTTTCCTATGTGTTTTTGTTCTTCATGACCATGGTTTGGCACATGGATCCCTATAGTCATTTCATGTGCTCTTTCCCAAAACCTATTGATCCACTAATGTCATTGCATGTGTTCTTTTTCTAAACCACATTGATCCACATGACCACACACACTCCAGTGGATGATGTGATGCAACTTCTGTCACACTGGTGCAACATGCAATATGGATCCTGCTTTCCTATGTGTTCTAGGTCTCTATGACCATGGTTTGACACATGGATCCCATAGAGTCATTACATGTGTTCTTTTCCTAAACCACATTGATCCACTAGTGTCACTACATTTGTTATTTTCCTAAACCACATTGATCCACTAGTGTGATTGATCCACATGACCACATTGCATGTGTTCTTTTGCTAAACCACATTGATCCACATGACCACTCACACTCCAGTATATTCTATGATGCAACTTATGCTAGACAGTTGCAACATGCAATGTGGAAGCTGCTTTCCTATCTATTTTTCATCTCTATGACCATGGTTTGACACATGGTCCCCTAGAATCATTGCTTGTGTTCTTTTCCTAAACTACATTAATCCAATAGTGTCATTGCATGTGTTCTTTTCCTAAACCACATTGATCCACATGACCACGCACACTCCAGTGGATTCTGTAATGCAATTTCTGCCACACTAGTGCAACATTCAATGTGGAAGCTGCTTTCCTATGTGGTCTTGGTCTCTGTGATCATGGTTTGACACATGGATCCCCTAGAGTCATTACGTGTGTTCTTTTCCTAATCCACATTGATCCACTAGTGTCATTACAAGTGTTATTTTCCTAAACCACATTGTTACACTAGTGCCATTGATCCACATGACCACATTGCATGTGTTCTTTTCCTAAACCACATTGATCCACATGACCACACTCTAGTGGATTCTATGATGCAACTTATGCCACACTGCTACAACATGCAATGTGGAAGCTGCTTTCCTATGTGTTTTTGGTCTCTGTTACCATGGTATAACACATGGATCCCTATAGTCATTGTATGTGCTCTTTTCCAAAACCTATTGATCCACTAGTGTCATTGCATGTGTTCTTTTCTGAAACCACATTGATCCACATGACCACACACACTCAAGTGGATGATGTGATGCAACTTCTATCAGACTGGTGCAACATGCAATGTGGAAGCTGCTTTCCTATGTGTTCTTGGTCTCTCTGACCATGGTTTGACACATGGATCCCATAGAGTCATTACATGTGTTCATTTTCTAAACTACATTGATCCACTAGTGTCATTGCATGTGGTGTTTTCCTAGACCACATTGATCCACATGACCACACACACTCCAATGGATTCTCTGATGCAACTTCTGCTACACTGGTGCAACATGCAATTTGGAAGCTGCTTTCCTATGTATTTTTGGTCTCTGTGACCATGGTTTGACACGTGGATCCCCTAGAGTCATTGCATGTGTTCTTTTCCTAAACCACATTTATCCACTAGTGTTAGTGCATGTGTTGTTTTCCTAAACCACATTGATCCATGAGTGTCATTGATCCACATGACCACATTGCATGTGTTCCTTTCCTAAACCACATTGATCCACATGACCACACACACTCTAGTGGATTCTATGATGCAACTTCTGCCACACTTGTGCAACATTCAATGTGGAACTATTTTTGGTCTTTGTTACCATGGTTTGACACATGGATCCCCTAGAGTCATTGCATGTGTTCTTTTCCTAAACCACATTGATCCACTAGTGTCATTGCATGTGTTCTTTTCCTAAACCACATTGATCCACAAGTGTCATTGATCCACATGACCACATTGCATGTGTTCTTTTTCCTAAACAACATTGATCCACATGACCACACACACTCCAGTGGATTCTATGATGCAACTTCTGCCACACTGGTGCAACATTCAATGTGGAAGCTACTTTCCTATCTATTTTTGGTCTCTATGACCATGGTTTGACACATGGATCCCCTAGAGTCATTGCATGTGTTCTTTTCCTAAACCACATTGATCCACTAGTGTCGTTGATTGTGTTCTTTTCCTAAGCAACATTGATACACTAGTGTCATTGATTCACATGACCACATTGCATGTGTTCTTTTCCTGAACCGCATTAATCCACATGACCACACACACTCCAGTGGATTCTATGATGCAACTTCTGCCACACTGTTGCAACATGCAATGTGGAAGCAGCTTTCCTGTGTGTTTTTGGTCTCTTTGACCATTGGTTGACACATGGATCCCCTAGAGTCATTGCTTGTGTTCTTTTCCTAGAACACACTGATACCCATGACCACACACACTCTAGTGGATTCTATGATGCAACTTCTACCATACTGGTGCAATATGAAATATGGAAGCTCCTTTCCTATATGTTTTTGGTCTTTGTGGCCATGGTTTGACACATGGATCCCTAGAGTCATTGCTTGTGTTCCTTTTCTAAACTACATCAATCCACTAGTGTCATTGCAAGTGTTCTTTTCCTAAACCACATTGATCCACTAGTGTCATTGCTTGTGTTCTTTTCCTAAACCACATTGGTCCACATGACCACACACACTCCTCTAGATTCTATGATGCAACTTCTGCCAAACTGGTGCAACATGCAATGTGAAAGCTGCTTTCATATGT
Source organism: Avena insularis (assembly GCA_023614405.1). Taxonomy (NCBI): domain Eukaryota; kingdom Viridiplantae; phylum Streptophyta; class Magnoliopsida; order Poales; family Poaceae; genus Avena; species Avena insularis. The sequence goes on from CM042688.1 coordinate 243,942,548, forward strand.
GTTTTTGGTCTCTGTGACCATGGTTTGACACATGGATCCCCTAGAGTCATTGTATGTGTTCTTTTCCTAAACCACATTGATCCACTAGTATCATTACATGTGTTATTTTCCTAAACCACATTGATCCACTATTGTCATTGATCTATAGGACCACATTGCATGTGTTCTTTTCCTAAACCACATTAATCCGCATGACCACACACACTCAAGTGGATGATGTGATGCAACTTCTATCACACTGGTGCAACATGCAATGCGGAAGCTGCTTTCCTATGTGTTCTTGGTCTCTATGACAATGGTTTGACACATGGATCCCATAGAGTCATTACATGTGTTCTTTTCATTAACTACATTGATCCACTAGTGTCATTGCATGTGGTCTTTTCCTAAACCACATTGATCCACATGACCACACACACTCCAGTTGATTCTGTGATGCAACTTCTGCCACACTGGTGCAACATGCAATGTGGAAGCTGCTTTCCTATGTATTTTTGGTCTCTGTGACCATGGTTTGACACGTGGATCCCCTAGAGTCATTGCATGTGTTCTTTTCCTAAACCACATTTATCCACTAGTGTCATTGCATGTTTTCTTTTCCTAAACCACATTGATCCATGAGTGTCATTGATCCACATGACCACATTGCATGTGTTCCTTTCCTAAACCACATTGATCCACATGACCACACACACTCTAGTGGATTCTATGATGCAACTTCTGCCAAAGTTGTGCAACATTAAATGTGGAAGTTGTTTTCTATCTGTTTTTGTTCTCAGTTACCATGGTTTGACACATGGATCCCCTAGAGTCATTGCATTTGTTCTTTTCATAAACCACATTGATCCACTAGTGTCATTGCATGTGTTATTTTCCTAAACCACATTGATTCACGAGTGTCATTGATCCACATGACCACATTGCATGTGTCCTTTTTCTAAACCACATTGATCCACATGACCACACACACTCCAGTGGATTCTATGATGCAACTTCTGCCACACTATAACAACATTCAATGTGGAAGCTGCTTTCCTATCTATTTTTGGTCTCTATGACCATGGTTTGACAAATGGATCCCCTAGAGTCATTGCATGTGTTCTTTTCCTAAACCACATTGATCCACTAGTGTCATTGATTGTGTTCTTTTCCTAAGCCAGAATGATACACTAGTGTCATTGATTTACATGACCACATTGCAGGTGTTCTTTTCCTAAACCGCATTGATCCACATGACCACACACACTCTAGTGGATTCTATGGTGCAACTTCTGCCACACTATTGCAATATGCAATGTGGAAGCAGCTTTCCTATGTGTTTTTGGTCTCTTTGACCATGGGTTGACACATGGATCCCCTAGAGTCATTGCTTGTGTTATTTTCCTAGAACACATTGATACCCATGACCACACACACTCTAGTGGATTCTATGGTGCAACTTCTGCCATACTAGTGCAATATGAAATGTGGAAGTTGCTTTCCTATGTGTTTTTGGTCTCTGTGACCATGGTTTGACACATGGATCCCTAGAGTCATCGCTTATGTTCTTTTCCTAAATTACATCAATCCACTAATGTCATTGCAAGTGTTCTTTAACTAAACCACATTGATCCACTAGTGTCATTGCTTGTGTTCTTTTCCTAAATCACATTGATCCACATGACCACACACACTCCACTAGATTCTATGATGCAACTTCTGCCAAACTGGTGCAACATGCAATGTGAAAGCTGCTTTCATATGTGTTTTTGGTCTCTGTGACCACGGTTTGACACATGGATCCCCTAGAGTCATTGTATGTGTTCTTTTCCTAAACCACATTGATCCACTAGTATCATTACATGTGTTATTTTCCAAAACCACATTGATCCACTAGTGCCATTGATCTATAGGTCCACATTGCATGTGTTCTTTTCCTAAACCACATTAATCCACATGACCACACACACTCAAGTGGATGATGTGATGTAACCTCTATCACACTGGTGCAACATGAAATGTGGAAGCTGCTTTCCTATGTGTTCTTGGTCTCTATGACCATGGTTTGACACATGGATCCCATAGAGTCATTACATGTGTTCTTTTCCTAAACTACATTGATCCACTAGTGTCATTGCATGTGGTCTTTTCCTAAACCACATTGATCCACATGACCACACACACTTGAGTGGATTCTGTGATGCAACTTCTGCCACACTGGTGCAACATGCAATGTGGAAGCTGCTTTCCTATGTATTTTTGGTCTCTGTGACCATGGTTTGACACATGGATCCCCTGGAGTCATTGCATGTGCTCTTTTCCTAAACCACATTTATCCACTATTGTCATTGCATGTGTTCTTTTCCTAAACCATATTGATCCATGAGTGACATTGATCCACATGACCAAATTACATGTGTTCCTTTCCTAAACCACATTGATCCACATGACCACACACACTCTAGTGGATTCTACGATGCATCTTCTGCCACACTTGTGCAACATTCAATGTGGAAGCTGTTTTTCTATCTGTTTTTGGTCTCTCTTACCATGGTTTGACACATGGATCCCCTAGAGTCATTGCATGTGTTCTTTTCCTAAACCACATTGATCCACTAGTGTCATTGCATGTGTTCTTTTCCTAAACCACATTGATCCACGAGTGTCATTGATCCACATGACCACATTGCATGTGTCCTTTTTCTAAACCACATTGATCCACATGACCACACACACTCCAGTGGATTCTATGATGCAACTTCTGCCACACTGGTGCAACATTCAATGTGGAAGCTGCTTTCCTATCTATTTTTGGTCTCTATGACCATGGTTTGACACATGGATCCCCTAGAGTCATTGCATGTGTTCTTTTCCTAAACCACATTGATCCACTAGTGTCATTGATTGTGTTATTTTCGTAAGCCACATTGATACACTAGTGTCATTGATTCACATGACCACATTGCAGGTGTTCTTTTCCTAAACCGCATTGATCCACATGACCACACACACTCTAGTGGATTCTATGATGCAACTTCAGCCACACTATAACAACATTCAATGTAAAAGCTGCTTTCCTATCTATTTTTGGTCTCTATGACCATGGTTTGACAAATGGATCCCCTAGAGTCATTGCATGTGTTCTTTTCCTAAACCACATTGATCCACTAGTGTCATTGATTGTGTTCTTTTCCTAAGCCAGAATGATACACTAGTGTCATTGATTCACATGACCACATTGCAGGTGTTCTTTTCCTAAACCGCATTGATCCACATGACCACACACACTCTAGTGGATTCTATGGTGCAACTTCTGCCACACTATTGCAATATGCAATGTGGAAGCAGCTTTCCTATGTGTTTTTGGTCTCTTTGACCATGGGTTGACACATGGATCCCCTAGAGTCATTGCTTGTGTTATTTTCCTAGAACACATTGATACCCATGACCACACACACTCTAGTGGATTCTATGGTGCAACTTCTGCCATACTAGTGCAATATGAAATGTGGAAGCTGCTTTCCTATGTGTTTTTGGTCTCTGTGACCATGGTTTGACACATGGATCCCTAGAGTCATCGCTTATGTTCTTTTCCTAAATTACATCAATCCACTAATGTCATTGCAAGTGTTCTTTAACTAAACCACATTGATCCACTAGTGTCATTGCTTGTGTTCTTTTCCTAAATCACATTGATCCACATGACCACACACACTCCACTAGATTCTATGATGCAACTTCTGCCAAACTGGTGCAACATGCAATGTGAAAGCTGCTTTCATATGTGTTTTTGGTCTCTGTGACCACGGTTTGATACATGGATCCCCTAGAGTCATTGCTTGTGTTCTTTTCCTAAACTACATAAATCCATTAGTGTCATTGCATGTGTTCTTTTCCTAAACCACATTGATCCACATGACCACAAACACTCCAGTGGATTCTGTAATGCTGGTTTGGCACATGGATCCCCTAGAGTCATTGGATGTGTTCTTTTCCTAAACCACATTGATCCACTAGTGTCATTACATGTGTTGTTTTCCTAAAACACATTGTTCCACTAGTGTTATTGAGCCACATGACCACATTGCATGTGTTCTTTTCGTAAACCGCATTCATCCACATGAGCACTCACACTCCAGTGGATTCTATGATGCAACTGATGCCACACTACTACAACATGCAATGTGGACGCTGCTTTCCTATGTGTTTTTGGTCTCTGTGAACATGGTTTGACACATGGATTCCTATAGTCATTGCATGTGCTTGTTTCTAAATCATATTGATCCTCTAGTGTCATTGCATGTGTTCTTTTCCTAAACCACATTGATCCACATGACCACACACATTCCAGTGGATACTATGATGCAACTTCTGCCACACTGGTGCAACATGCAATGTGGAAGCTGCTTTCCTATGTGTTCTTGGTCTCTATGACCATGGTTTGACACATGGATCCCCTAGAGTCATTGCATGTGTTCTTTTCCTAAGCCACATTGATCCACTAGTGTCATTGCATGTGTTCTTTTCGTAAACCATATTGATCCATGAGTGTCATTGATCCACATAACCACATTGCATGTGTTCTTTTCCTAAACCACATTGATCCACATGACCACACACACACTCTAGTGGATTCTATGATGGAACTTCTACCACATTGTTGCAACATTCAATGTGGAAGCTGCTTTTATATTTGTTTTTGGTCTCTGTGACCATGGTTTTACACATGGATCCCCTAGAGTCATTGCTTGTGTTCTTTTCCTAAACCACATTGATCCACTAGTGTCATTGCATGTGTTCTTTTCCTAAACCACATTGATCCATGAGTGTCATTGATCCACATGACCACATTGCATCTCTTCTTTTCCTAAACCACATTCATCCACATGACCACACACACTCTAGTGGATTCTATGATGCAACTTCTGCCACACTGGTGCAACATTCAATGTGGAAGCTGCTTTCCTATCTATTTTTGGTCTCTATGATCATGGTTTGACATATGGATCCCCTAGAGTCATTGCAGGTGGCGACGCGCTGGCTCGCGTGCGGGAGAGGCACGGAGGTTGCATCACGAGGTGGGGTACTTGGTCAGCAGGGTGGGGCGAGGCTCGCGTGGCTGCTGCGATAGGTAGTAGGGCGGGCGTGAGTGTGTGCATGCGTACGGCCGCTGTGTACATTGCGGTAGCTAGGTGCGCTGTGTGCTGGCATGTTAGCTAGTTCGGTGGAGCACGGGGGCGGCTTGGTTGGTGAGGGTGGCAGATTCGGGTTTGCTAGGTTTAGCTAGGGTGGTAGGCTGCTACCAGCTAGGCCTAGCCGGTGGCGGCCTCCCCCGGTAGAAAATAGTTTTATTTGTTTATTTTAATTTAAAAACTCTTTATAAATAGTTTTTAGACAAATAAAAGATCCGGAAAAGACCGGGGTTTCATTTGAAATAAAGACGGGGATATTTAGAAAACAAAGATAGGCTTTTGTAAAATAGTTTTCAGTAAACCATGCATTATGTCATGATGATGCTCAAATGCAATGTGGCATGATGACATGAGCATGTAGTCATGATGATGCACGAAATAAAAATAACACGCGATTTTCTAGTAGTGATTTTACCGGGTGCTATAGTTAGGCTCATGCCAATTGTGATGGTGTGAACTGATCATCGACCTGAATCTTCTTTGTGTCCTTGATTGTTGGAAAGATACACTGCCATGTGGGTTACTTAACACCGGTATATTCATCTGAGCCAGCTGAGCCAATGCCACAGCATCATGGATCCTCTTCTTTTCTTAAGCGATCACCAATGACTCGGCCAGAGTGGATCTAGCCGAGGCACATTGCATGGAGCTCCTGAAATCGCCTGCAACAGTTATGACCCCGTCTGGCCCTGGAAACTTCATCTTCAGATAGCTTATATGGGTACTAGCCATGAACTTCAATATTGCCGGCCTACCAAGAAAAGTGTGATAACAGCTTGTGAGATCCACAACCTCGAACAGTAGATTTTCTATCCGATAAAACATCTATCTAGACTTTGCCTATCGGATCACACCATAATCCCGGCACAATGCCATGGAAAGTAGTCTTTGTCGGCTGCAGCATGTTCTCCGTTATGTCCATCTTGTTCATTGTATCCTTGTATAGTATATTGATACTGTTGCCGCCATCGATGAGAACCTTGGAGAATTTGACATCCAGGTTGTTCCCAATGAAGGTCTGGTTAAGCACCAAAGAATATGCCCCTGGACTCGGCATGATCTTGGGGTGATCCTTAATGCTCCAAGTGATTTTCTGGTCAGACCAGTACATAAATTACGGCATTGTCGGCATTATTGCATTCACTTCCATTTGGCTCCTTTGCTGGCTCTGTTTGTCTATTTCTTCCATCATAAAGACGGTGTAGCTTTGGTGGTGCTCTCTATACTCATTTCGACCTCCATGGTTGACATTGTCATAATCCCCCTGATTCTGGTTTCCAACTTGATGAACTTCCCTTCTCTCCAGATTCTCATATCTCGGCAGTGGTGGTGGTAACATCAACGTCTGAGCATTTGCTCCTGTGAGTGGTGGTGGGTAATATGCTTGAGGTGGACCCATCTCTCCCTTTCTAGCACGTTGAAACCACACGCACTGCCTCGTCATATGATTCGCCGCCTTTCCCAGATTTGGCGTGTGAAACTTACACGGCTAATCCAACAGCATCTCATACGTATACTTCGGCCTCTCTTGCCACTGTTTATTTTGCTCGTTACTCCACTATTTCTTGCCTTCAGTCTTCTATGTCCACTGCTGACCACTTCTTTTCTAGCGCTGGCTATTATCGGCACTAGGATGATCTTGGTTCACTGTTGCCACCTGATTTTACCCGTACCGGTAATCCGGCCTCTCGTCTCTTCTTTTCCCACGAAAATCATTTCTTATGGATGACCCTAACCCATCTCGGGAGTAGTACTCCTCATTCGGCTCTGTCAACATAAGTAAGGGCTGGGTTGGATCACCCAAGGCATACAAATCTTCTATCTTGATTGTCTCGGCCAAAGTAGTTGGCATATCTCTCTGCAATATTTTCCACAACACACTTGCATGCCGGTAACCCTGTGCAAAATATGCTATGGCTTGCGCCTCGATTATCTCCTCACACGAGTTACGCATGTTACACCACCTGGTCAGAAACTCTCTGTCAGTCTCATTGAGTTTTTATTTACACATTGCCAGTTGCTGAGGTATGTTTGTTTACACATTGCCAGCTAATGAGGTATGTTTGGCCTCTTGTAAGTACTGGTGAAGTTGCTGACAAACACTTCCTCAAAATCTAACCAACAGTTTATGCTTCCTCCTGGCAGATTGTTCAACCATACTCTAGCTGGTCCCTCCAACATCCGTGGGACATATCTTACTACCCATCTGAGGTTCCCTTGTGCAATGTGCACAGCGGTGGCATAATCTATCAGCCAATCATGTGGATTGGTATTGTCGTCATGTGTCTTTGTTCCCCTTGCCAACTGAAACTTCAGCACTGGCAGTTCGCTCATGATCTGAGGTCCAAACATGCTGGACCCGGAGGACCCTGCCCTTCCATTATTTCCGACATATAGATCCTATCCAACTTTAACCTTGCATCATATAGATACATGTTCATGTTTCCTATCTGAGATCCCAATGGGTTCGCCATCATTTGATGATCCGGCCTTGGAAATCTGGCATTGGCCATGGCTGAGTAACCATCATTGTACCAATTCTGCATTGGGTAAGCATTTTGGTGTTGCACAACTGGTCCCGCACTTTGCTGATATCGAGGTGGGTTCTGCACTTGATACTGAGGCTATTGCTGGTGCTGCTACCCCCCACCAGCCGAGTGATGGACTTGATGGTTCGGGTTATTCTGTATGGCATTGCTGTGCCCAACATTTCCCTGAGTCACATTACCCTAGCCATGATTTACCTGGCCACCATTTCCATGTCCAGCACTTCCTTGCCCGCCAATGCCTATCTCAGCTATATTCGGGTCATAAGCCACTAACTGTTTATTCCTTTTGCTAGAGTTACACTTCATTCTCTCCTAGGAGCTTCAACGGCCGCATGAGGTGATGATGCTGCCCCGACAGATTTTGCAGGAGCGCCCCCAGCCGAATGAACGATGTGGGAGCCACCAGCTCTTGCCGGGTTTTCTTTGAGGAGATCCTCATTCTGCTGGTTTGCGATGCGCACTAGCTCATTGACCCTATCCTTCTTCCTGCGCCTGGCCTCGCCGGATAAGGCTGGTATCTCGGCTGCTGCCGCATTTGCGGCTCTGAGGTTCTTTGCGGGACTACTATATTTCGAAAAACCTATAAACAAAGGGTTACCCGACGCTACAGACTTGGATCTACACTCCTTGTCTATCTCTGTAATGAGGTTCTTGCCCCTGTTCCTCACACCATCTAAACGAGTTGGACACGTAATAAACTTCTGAGCCTTGTTGTACTTGCGGAGTGTGATGTTCAACTCCTATCAAGCTCTAGCCACCTACATTTCCTCCTCAAGAACACATTGTCGGGTCTGCTCCAGCTTAGCCTTTGCCTGAGCCAGATCTACTATGGGAGCAAATGGCGTTGCCAGCTTCTCTATGGCCTGCTAAAGAATGTTATTGGGCTTTTCCAGCGGAGGACCCCTTGATTTGGGAGCCTTGGGGGTTGTATCCACCTCCTCCATAGGTTCTTTGCCGGCAGCGTCCCCAGGCATCGTCATCATCACCTCCATGCTGCTAGTGGGGCGATCGGTACGCAGGCCACGAGCTGCACAGAGAGGAGGATCTGCAGCTACGATGACCCGCTGCGGGAACTTGCAGGAGACGTCGACTGCGACGTAGACCTTGTGTGTGCCAAAACTGACGAACTTGCCATTGCGTGGGAAGGTTCGGTTGCCGATGTTGTCGATGTTGTCGCTGAGGAAGTCCAGCAAGCCGAATTGCTGGACCAAACCGGAGACGACGCGCTCGCCAGATGCGATGAGGTTTCCTGTCCGGATGAACACACCAGCTAGCGCCGAATATTCCTCATAGATCCTGCATCGGCGGTGCACAAAGTCGTTACTTGGGCCTAGATGCTCTTCCCACTGTGGGGTCACCCCTGGATACCCTCGATGGGACTTGATGCACCCATCCCTTCAGAATGTTGGGCTTCTGAAATTGTCTCCTCCAGGAAATCCTCGATGTGACCTCACTCCGGGATTTAGGGGCATGCTTGACTTGAGCGTGCTTATCTCCTCCGAGAATCCTGAGAGAGACAGAGGCGCTAACCTTGAGGCCGGCATACACCCTTCTAGTGTATGCCAACCCCTATGTCGCCCTCAACCCGGATAACTCGACCTGGAGGAACCTGCATAGAAGACATAGTGTACATGTTATGCCAACATACAAAGTATGTCGGCCAAGTCTTGTTTGGTTAACCTGGCTTGGATATCTCGGCCTTTAGTCAGCCAACCCACAATTGTCAACCTTAGTCTTGGTCAACCTTCTTTATACCTTAGCTTGACCCTACCGGGGGTCATCCCCCTGACAGGACATGATGTCTCTTACTTAATTTTGCTATTATAAAACATCCTTGTGTTCCTTGGCAGGCTGAGAGTTAGCTAGGAGAATTGGATTGATTGTCACTGTTGGGGATATACTTTCCGGGTATCCTCACAGTTCCTCACTGACCAGGGTGGCCCACTTTGGGTTAGAGCATTGCTTCACGGGCGGCCTAGTCAGGGAGAGAAGACGGAGTCCAATCCGGCTATGGGAAGGCCCAGAAGACTTACCGACTTAGGCCCATAATGTTACTTGTAGTTCAAGATGTACTCTATAACAGACTCTTAGTCGTAGTCGGATAGATCTCTCCTGTAAACCCTAGGCCGGATATCTATATAAGCCATCCTAGGGAGAGCCTTTAGGGCAACCAAATACTTTAGACCCTCAACTCGCACAGGCGAAACCCTTGTAACCCATATTTCGGCTCAGCCGTATTACTGGATTGCTAGCAGGAGTAGGATTCGAACCTGGGTAAACTTGTGTGCTCACCGTCCCGGAATACCGTACGTCTCACCCCCCCCTCCTCTCTTCCGCACGCCTCGAGGACCCCCTCATGGCGTACTTGTCATCAATCCGATGACAGTTGGCGCCCACCGTGGGGCAAGTGAGCTACGGATCTGCATTCCGAGCGGAATCTGCAAGAATCGGCATCGGCAAGACTATCGTTGTCGGTCGCATCCTCTACGCCAGCGACGTCCCTCTCATCGTTCTTGACGAGACTTGGATTCCGGCAAAGGAGGCTGTGACTGCCTACACAATCAAGTCTTTTGGCGAGATCGATGTTTACATCGGTTTCGCTGAACCTGCCCAACCCACCCCAGCGGTGATGATAGAGGCAGAAGAATTTTCTGGGTCCCCTTTGTCCGCGGAGGCGGCAGAATTCCGGATCTCAAAAAACCCTAATCCCACCCAGCCCGCACCAGTTGCGGAGATAGTGGAGAAACCCAAACCTGAAGAAGACCTAGCGGTCAACGTCGAATATGGAGTGGATCTCCCCGGAGGAGCCGAATCCCAGATCGACCCACCCGTGGAAGTCGAAATCCAGGAGGAGCATATCAACGACACTGATTCCGGCTCTGATGATGCCGGAACAAATAGGCTTTTCCTAAGGTACCTCAGGAAGCACGCGTCGCACTTTGTTGGATACGTGGGATCTGGATCCGGCTCTGCCGATGCTGGAGAAAACACCGACTCGGTGCTGGAGGCAATTGGAACAAACACCGACGTACCCGCATCCTCGGATGAGTCGATGACGTCAGCAGATTTCTGAAAGTTCTCCGCGGAATATGAAGAGGAGTACAACTCCAAAGCTGCAGAAGAAGGAGAAGCCATGGATGAAGGATCTGGGGAACACTCTCCCAAAGCGCAGGATGACATGGACGTCGGAGATAATCCCGAAGTCCAAATGTCCTAAAGTACCGATCAGAGCTTGACTCCGGGAAACGGACCCAAAGCCGTCTTTGCTACCGGCGCTACCAAGAAGGCAAAGAAGAAGAACAAGAAAAACAAGACCCCGGCAAAAGACCCTCTGATAGAGGAGGTGATTGCCAAGGAATACGAGGAAGACTCGGATGGAGCACTAATCCTAGACGAGCCGGAAAAAGAAGCATCGGTGGATGGACACGTGATCACTGAAGGTGCGCGTAAACTCATCGATGCCGCACTAACCACACCTATCCCTACAGCTGCAAAACTTACTGCAGATGAGCTGGACGAAAGGGCCCAGGCCCTAGAAGCGCGTCGTCAACAACTCCTTGATGAAGCCAAAAACATCGAGGTGGAGAAGAAACGCATGTCGAACAAGGAGTACATGTCTCGTCTGCATCAGAAGACACGGAAGCGTCACATAGATAACAACCAATTCCCACGTGTTTGTGCTGTTCTTTTTGGAGATGAGATGGGGAAGCCACGGAAAGATAGCAACAGAGATTGGGTATACCCAACACCAGTACAAAATACCGTGGCAGCCCGAGAAATTCTATCGGCTAATCCAGGACCAGAGGAGATCCGTTTGGGTATCAAGCTACTCAACAAGGGACTGGAGCAGCAAAAGGTCGCCCTGTCCGGAAGTCAAAAACTTGTCTCAGATGCTGACCAATGCCGCACGGATCCGGCATGGGCTGACGTAAGACCCCATTATGTTCCGGAGCAGTATTATCGCCCCGAACGACGGGAAGACAATTATTCGAGAACCGGATCTTCAGGACAGCATCACAAAACCACACGCGGTTGGGGCAATGTCGCACCAGCGGCCGAGAAAGACGCAATCGCTGCCCTGAATCCGGTGAATCCTCCCCGACGAGAATCTAAGGATCGAAGGGGAGAAGATAAACAGAACTGTCAGGAGGAGGATTGTCAGAGAATGCCGCCTCCTAGACATGAGAACCGTCCGCCTGAGCCTCACTATGGTGGGAACGACGGATGAAGGAATGATGGAAACCATGCAGGTACAAGCCGGCAGGGGGCTCGTCGTAGTCAAGACCCTCCCCGGAATCAGAATAATGACGTTCTGGACGGAGGCCGGCGATCAGCCGGAAACTACCCCGCTGCACCACCCTCTCCACCACACAGTTATCACAACGGCCCCCACGAGGGTCAAGGAGGACATGGCGGAGGAGGTGGCGTCAAGTCCGCTCCAAGGCACCGCAGCCAAACCGGCATTCGGACGATCCCTATCCCGAATGACACAAGGCATAGGATCAACTCCAACATAGAGGCTCGAGCCATTTAAACGATGACGTGTACGTGGGCCCAAAGTGCTTCGGACCACGCATTAGAGCTACAAAGTTCCCGGAAGGATTTGCTATCTCAAGACATATTCAAACCTACGACGGCATTGCTCGGCCAGACACCTGGTTACAGGATTTCTTCCAAGCTTGCTGCATCGCCAAAGGCGGAAACAGCCTGGTCGCAACTCAATATCTCCCACTCATGCTGAGGAAGACGGCACGATCATGGCTCAATGAGCTTCTGGCGAACACCATCCACAACTGGTATGATTTACAAAGTGCGTTCTTTCGGAATTTCGAAGGCACATATCGGAGGCCCTGTACGGTTGGAGACCTACAGCATTGCACCTAGAAAGCCGGAGAAACTTGCCGGGATTACCTCGGACGATGGATTGACACCAAGAACTCCTGTGAAGGAGTAAATGATCAAACTGCGATTGAAGCTTTCATCGCAGGTCTCCCAATTGGTTTACTGCGCCATCGCTTGAAGTGTGACAAGGTTACTGATCTGGGAGAAATGATAGAAACAGCGAGCACTGTGCCTCAGTCGGCAAAACAACCAAAGCAACAAGCTCAGAAGCGCAAAAATACCTCGGAAGAAAAACCCAACGCGGAGACAGCGGTAGTCACTACTGTTTCTGGGTCTGGAGGATGAGGAGGACGTGGCGGAGGCCGCGGGTGTGGCCGTGGGACATCAAGGGTCCAAGGTAGAGGAGAGAAACAACCAGGCAAAACCTACACTTGGGCCGACATCGCCAATAACCCATGTGTGCATCATTTGGACGCCAATGGGGGCTCATCCCACACCAATGCTGAATGTCGTTTTAACGACGACATCAAGAGAGATGATACCGCGGGCTACAAAGCTAAGTGGAAGAAGGGAAAGAAAAATCCCGAAAAAGACAAAGAGACCAAGGAAGATTCTGACATGGAGGAAGCCGACGCTTCAAATCCCAAGTCGGAAGGGAAGAAAACTTTTCCCACCAAGAAGGACACTTACGTCACCTTCCTCGGATCTCAACTAGCAAAGGTCAAGAAAGCAGTTCTCCATGAGCTCAACGCAACAGTTTTGGCTATCCCTCAGTATCTAGACTGGTCGGAGGTAGCAATAACGTTTGACCGCGTTGATCATCCGCCTAAGCTACATAGGCAAGGAAAATACGCCTTAATCGTCAATCCACTTATTGATGGTTATGGTTTCTCCAAGACCCTCATGGACGGTGGTAGCAGCATCAATATTCTCTATGTAGAAACGCTACGCCGGATGAAGATCTCGGAAACACAGCTGAACCACAGCTCTGTGATCTTTCACGGAGTTGTCCCAGGAAGACAGGCTAATTCCCTGGGAGAGATCACTTTGGATGTTACTTTTGGAACACCAAAAAATTATCGGACGGAGGCACTTTCCTTCGAAGTGGTCCCGTTCAAGAGCGCATACCACGCTATATTCGGACGTCCGGCTTACTGGGCTTTTATGGCTCGTCCGTGTTACATTTACAATATGATGAAAATTCTAGGTCCCAACGGCGTAATCACCATCAGGGAGACCCGAAGAAGGCACGAGAGTGCGAGGATGGAAATGCCGCCTTTGCCGAAGCCGTGTTGCACGCCCAGGAGTACCAGGAGATCAAGAAGAGCATAGATCCGTCCGAGATGCCTGCGACGAAGAAGGAGGTGACAAAGCCAAATCCGGAGTTCAAGGCATCAGAAGAGACGAAGACGACGCCGTTGAAGGATGACGACCCCTCCAAGGTGACCCAGATAGGCGTAGGCCTAAGTAGCGCATAGGAAAGCGCGCTCGTCAAGTTCCTCCAAGCAAATCAAGATATCTTCGCATGGCAGCCATCTGACATGACCGGAGTACCTAGGGAACTTGCCGAGCACTCTCTAAATGTAAACCCAAACGCTAAACCCGTCAAACAGTCCTTACGACGGTTTGGTAATGAAAAGCGTAAGGAAATAGCTAAGGAACTAGCACGGCTCGAGTTAGCCGGATTCATAGAAGAGGTCATCTATACTGATTGGTCGGCCAACCCTGTAATGGTCCCTAAAAAGGACACCACTGATTTAAGGATGTGTGTTGATTATACTGCCTTGAACAAGGCTTGTCCAAAAGATCCGTTCGCTCTGCCTAGAATTGATCAAGTTATCGATTTTACGGCAGGCTCGGAACTCCTCTGTTTTCTCGACGCATATTCCGGTTATCACCAAATACGGATGAAGGAATCTGACAAAGTCAAGACTTCATTCATAACCCCCTTCGGAACCTTCTGTTTTGTTACAATGCCCTTTGGGCTGAAGAACACAGGAGCTACGTACCAGCGCACGATGCAGCGTTGCCTCCATGACCAGCTCGGATGCAATGTACATGCATACGTGGATGATATCGCGGTCATGTCCAAAAAGAAGGAAACATTGATTTCCGACTTGGAGGAGACGTTCGCCAATTTATGAAAATACAACATCATGCTTAACCCGAAGAAATGTTTCTTTGGAATACCAGCCGGAAAACTGTTAGGTTTCATTGTGTCTCAAAGAGGTATAGAGGTGAACCGCGACAAGATCAAGGCTATTCTCAATATTTCCAGGCTAACTCGCCTGAAGGACGTATAAAGATTAACTGGTTGCATTGCTGCGGTCAGTTGATTTGTAAGCCGGCTTGGTGAAAGAGCCGCACCATTATACAAACTCCTGAAGAAAACCAAGGATTTTGTTTGGACTAACGAAGCTGAAGCTGCACTACAAGACCTGAAGAAAGTACTCTCATCTGCTCCTATCCTTGCGGCGCCGGAACCTCAGGAACCGATGTTGCTTTACATTGCTGCGACAAATAAAGTTGTCAGTATAGTTATGGTGGTGGAGAGACCGGAAGAAAATCAGGAGCACCTGGTGCAGCGTCCGACATACTTTGTCAACGAGGTCCTGACAGAATCAAAACAGCGGTATCCGCACTATCAAAAGTTGGCTTACGGTGTTTTTCTAGCATCTCGTAAGTTACGACATTATTTTCAGGAGCATCCAATTACCGTGGTGAGCAAAGCTCCCATGAGAGATATAATCAACAATAGCGATGTCATAGGACGCATCGCTAAATGGGGCATAGAGCTTGCAGCTTTCGATATTGAGTACAAACCCCGTACAGCAATCAAATCCCAGATCCTTGCCGACTTTGTCGCTGATTGGACAGAGACCAAGGAGAACATGATCCTCCCTGAGTCGGAATATTGGACCCTCTTTTTTTATGGGTCTAAGGCTCGGGGGCTGGTGTGGTGCTCAAGTCACCCCAAGGAGATAAACATTTATACGTGTTGCAGATCCACTTCACAGCGACAAACAACATTGTCGAGTATGAAGCACTGCTGCATGGAATCCGGATTGCTAAGGATATTGGCATCCGACGTTTGATGTGTTACGAAGATTCGGATCTTGTTGCTCAGCAAGTCTCGGATATTTGTAATGCAAATAAGCACATGGCAGCATATAAAGCTGTCGTGGATGATCTATCTAAATCGTTCGAAGGGTTTGAAGTTCAACACATCCCTCAAGCAGAAAACGAGGAAGCAGATGCACTATCTCGAATAGGCTCTGCACGGAAAGAGGTTCCGGATGGCGCGTTTTTAGAGCACCTCAAAGTTCCCTCGATAAAGGGAGTAGATGAGGAATATCTGGCCAAATCCGACTCACCTTTAATAGCAGTTCTGGCTGTAATTCCCAGCTGGACTCAACCCTACCTAGATTACTTGGTAGATGGCAAATTACCCGAAGATGAGGTGCTGAGCCGACAGATCGTCCGACGAGCAAAAGCCTATACTATTGTTAAAGGTGAGCTCCATAAACGGAGTGTTTCTAGGGTTTTTCAGCGCTGTATATCTCCGGAAGAAGGAGTGGAGATCTTAAGATAAATCCACGAAGGCGAGTGTGGTCACCACGCTGCAGCCAAATCTTTAGTGGCAAAAGCTTTTCGACATGGATTTTTCTGGCTTACAGCAATTGCCGAACGATTAGTCAAGACATGCAAAGGCTGCCAAAAGTACGCCAAGAAAGCTCATGTTCCTGATCAGCTACGAACAATACCTATAACATGGCCTTTTGCGTCTGGGGCTTGATATGGTAGGACCTTTTAAACGAGCACCAAGTGGATTCACGAACCTCTTAGTGATGGTGGACAAATTCACAAAGTGGATCGAGGCTAAACCTGTCACTAGTTGTGATGGAGCAATAGCCAAAAGATTTGTCGAGGATGTTATAATCCGGTATGGTTATCCGCATAGCATTATCACGGACAATGGGAGTAATTTTTCCATGGGAGAATTGGCTGAATTCTGCGACGAGCAAAATATTCGGCTTGACATTGCATCAGTTGCACATCCACAGGCTAACGGACAAGTCGAAAGAGCAAATGGTTTAATTCTACAAGGCTTGAAACCGAGACTCGAAGCACCACTGAGACATGCTGCGGGGGCTTGGGTAAGAACTACCTTCCGTAATTTGGAGTTTGCGAACAACTCGAACAGGTCAACAGGATATACACCTTTCTTCTTGGTCTATGGCGCAGGCGCTTCTTCCTAGTGATTTAATTCATACTTCTCCTAGAGTGGTCACAGATATTGAAGAGGATGCCGAGATTTCTCGACAAAATGATCTCGACTTAGTCGAAGAAGTTCGCGTCGTTGCTGAAATGAGATCTACAGCCTATCGGCAGAAGTTACGCAAGTATCATAGCCAGAGAGTCCGAACTAGATCTTTCAATAAAGGTGATTTGGTTCTCCGGCTTGTGCAACAAAGAAAGCACAAACTTTCCCCGGTATGGGAAGGGCCCTTTTTAGTTAGTCGAGTATTGCACAATGGATCGTACTACTTAACTGACATGAGGCCGACCAAAGAAAGACCTGCTACTAAGAAGAGAAAGAGAGTTGGAGGCAAGACAAATCCGGATGAGTTAGATGACCATGGAATATTGCTCCACGCCCTTTTATTCTTAGTTTATCCTTCTTTGTAATCATACATATGTACATGTTCTGTGAGAAATAAAAGTTTTGGTTACCTCAAAGTTTTCCTGATCAGTTTTTACCATCTTATTTCCTAATGGTCATGTCATAGTCGAAAATCCCAGAATGCTTGAAAGTACTTTATGCTCATGTTCGTTTTGGTTTAGATTTCCGACTCTAAAACTGCTACCTTCGGGTATAACTCTAAAAATTCTAGTCTTTACTTAGGTTATTTGTCTGATTGCTGGATGCGGGTATTTTCCGAGTAGTGAATTGTTGGTACTGGAAGCCGGCTTTGTTTCCGAGTTTAAACTGGTTTAGCAATTGAGCTCCGTTGCTCGGCAAAGTTTCTGGCTGAAGGTTTAGCCGGCTCACGAAAGGGACGAGGCGGAAAGTCAGATAAACGATAAGTAGAGACGAAAAATTCTAAGTGCTTATGCAAACATTTCAAGCACACAAAAATTCTAAAACAAAAGTGCTGAATAGATAAAAAAAACTTAGCACTAGCAAAAGCCATAGTACTTCATAATTATAAAACGCATCATGTCTTTCCAGAATAATACATAGTTTTTTGGTCTATGATGCAGGAGGAGATGAAGGATCTACTGGCTCGCTGGTCACTCCGCCTTGATATCGTTCCGAGATATCCGGATCCGAGGTGGTCCATTCATCGTCGAAAACTTCTTCGGCGTCTTCTGGAGGAGGTGGCGGAGTATCCACGTGGGTGAAGAAGGGCACCTCGTAGCTGGTCAGGTCAGCTACGTGGCACCCATAGCCGGCGCAGGAGTGCATGATAGCTTGAAGGTCTTGCTCCTGGCCGTCTTCATCTACTTTGCAGTACCCTCTGGTCACTTGCCATATCTCCATGTTTCCATGGTGGCTCATGACCATGGTGAGAGCGTTCTACGCAGCAGTTCGCGTGTAGGACATGTTCCAGTCCCGAACGAGCTGCGCCATCTCCTTGGCCTTCTCCCGCACCTGGAAGTCCGACATGCTTGGCATGTCCGGAATCCTGAGAGACTCGCCAATATCCTCAAGGGATTGGCGGTAGTCATGAAGAAGCTCACTGACTTGGGTAAGCCGGTGAGTGCGGGGCTCGGACGAGGAGGAGTCCGTCAAGTTCAGAGGACCTATACACAAAATGAAGATAAGGAAAAACCGACATTGATAAAAGTCGAGGAAATGATAAGTCAGATAGATGGAACTTACCAAGAATGACATCGTCAATCTTGGCTTTCTCCTCCCGGAGACTCTGGAGTTCAGCCCGGAGTGCTTGGGAGATGTCCTTCTCTCTGTCAACTTCATTCTTGAGGTCCGAGATAACTTTATCTTGAGCGGCAATCTTGCGGTCGCGCTCTTCAGTGGCCATGGAGAAGGATTCCAGGACTTGAGCTATGCTCGTTTCATGATCCACCTTGAGCTTTTCCAGCTCTTGGCGAAGTCCTTTGTTCTCCACCACCA
This sequence comes from Avena insularis, assembly GCA_023614405.1. NCBI lineage: Eukaryota > Viridiplantae > Streptophyta > Magnoliopsida > Poales > Poaceae > Avena > Avena insularis. The sequence continues at coordinate 243,961,249 of CM042688.1, forward strand.
AGGTCTTGAGATTCTCGGCCTCTTCAATCATAGCGATGGATTGTTTCACCAACGCTGTAAGACAACAAGAACAATAGTTCAGAAAAATTTGACATAGAAAAAGCAAAAGACAAGGTTTGAATCTCGAAATATTTACCTTCAGCTTCATCCTTGGCTACCTTGAGCTCAGCATTTTTAAGCCGGAGAGCTTTGATCTCTCTCCGCTTATTACAGACATTGGACAATAATTCCTGGTTATAGTTACATACTTTCTGTAAGTCAGAATACCCAAAGTCAGAAAGCTACTTAAGACTCGGTAAATATTAGCCCGAGCCTTGGGGGCTACACTAGTTCGTTCTTTGGCATCCTAATGAAAGCATAAACTCGGATTCTATATCCTACTTCATGCTTGGGGCTAGAGGATATGATATAACATAATGTAAAAACAAGAGTTGGAATTCCGACTTACATATTGCTCGCGGGTGAGTTTGTCTAAACCCGCGTTCACTTCAGCTGCCACCTTCTCGGCGAGAGTAAGAGGGATCACTGGAGTTGTTGGAAGCTCGCCAGTCCTGATCCTCTCGTCAAGGCGGACTTGAGTAAGAAGGTCTGAGAACTTGACGCCCTCTCGCTTCTTGCGCCTCCTCTTAGGGGATAGATGGCTTTGTCCAGACTTGCCTGCCAGCCGCTGATCTCCTCTCATAGATTTCGTCAGCCAAATTTGGCAAGACCTGATTGTTGAGGAGGTTGTCGAAGACTTCAGCCGAGGGATCATTACCCAAAGAGGGTTCACCTTATCTTGAGCCGACGACCGGTGGTGACGTCGATGCGACTAAGGATCGTTGGCTCGCTTGAGGAGTTGGATCTTCTGCAATCACCGGAGAAGGGATGATCGCCGGAGTTGCAGAAGGTTGAGGGACCGGAGTCGGAGGAGCCACGGCAGGGGAAGCTATTGTAAGCTTCGTCTGGCATAAGGGCTTCGAAGAAATCCCTTTCCCCTTGCCCTTGATGGTCGTTTTTGCTCTGAGAAGGTAACAAAGTCGGAAACGTTACATCTCAGAAAAAGTTTAAGTAAAGCACAAAGACGGAAAAGTTGTGACGGAAAAGATACCTCTTCACGACTGGCACCTCCTTTGTGCCAACCGCTACTGTCGGAGCTTTGCGCTTCTTGAGCGCAAGATCCCAAGTTGGAATTACTTCCACCTCCTGAGAGAACTCCGGAGGGTATCCTTCGAGCGGAGCAAGTTCCGACTCGGGGATGTCAGCAAGCTAAAAACAAGAAAACGTATCAGCATTGCAATGTAACTCAAAGATAGAAACACATAAAAGATGTGATGATAAAAGCTTACCGGCACCACGGGGTTTTCCGCCGTGTGCATGTCCAGAGAAACCTCTGGAATCCGCCTCTCGATCTGCTCCTTGATCAGCCACTTGATTTGGCTTATGTAGCCTTGAGTGGTGTAGGCTTTGGGGCTGATGCGGAGGGAGTCGGGCAGGGAAGACGTGAAGGAATGCATCAGTCTATCCCCGTGGTACTGAAGTGGCTGGATCCGGCGTGAGACCCAGCACTGGACCAAGTCGGATCCCTTCAGACCATTGTGCTTGATCAGATATTCAATCCGCCTCTTAGCGAGGATCAGATCATCTGTGAGAGACGGAGCAGCCTCGTCCCAGGAAGGTTGGGCCGTGGCGGCTCCGTCGACAAAAGCCGGCAAAGCAGTGCTTTGCCGGGAGCCGAAATATCCCGATGGTAGAAAAAAGTGGCTGGCCATTGCTTGACCGAGTCACTGGCAGAAATTTTGGGATATGCCCGGTCTCGTCTAAGAGAAAAACTAATGGTGCCGGTGATGTAAGGAACACCGGCAGTGATGGAATTCCTCCGGACATGAAAGTAAAACCGGAACAGAAGCAAACTCGGCCTAATGCCGAGAAAGCCCTCGCAAAGCGCAGCATATGCGCTCATCTCTAGAATGGAGTTGGGAGGAAGATTGTGGAGTTGAACTCCATAGTGGTCAATCACCTCGGAGAAGAACTCTGAGGGAGGAAAGGACAAACCTCGGTCCGGGTGAGCCAAAGTGGGCTTCGCGCCTCGATGGCGGATTGGGGACGGTCTCACCGGAGCCGCTCCGCCAGTTGCCGGTGGCGAGGAGCCCCTCCTTCTCCACGTTCTTGAGGCCAGCCTCGTCGAGGGCGCAGGGGATCCAGAGTCCCCGGAAGCTCTCTTTCTCCGTAGCTACTTCCGCCGCCGCCGCCGCCGTCGCCGCTAGAGAGGAAGAAGAGGATGAAGCCATTTTCTCTCCGGTGGAAAAGGGTGACCCTAAAGTGGCGGCGCTAGGAGCTCTATGGAAGGAAAACGAAAAGACTCTAGGCGCGCTGGAGATTTGGGAAGAAAGGAACGGCAAAAGGCAGATGAAGAGGAGAAGAAAAAATCCCACCTACCTGCGCCAAGATTCGTGCAAACGCTACAGTGTAACCGCCACGCGTCGTGGAAAGAACTGGGAGGGGCCCGCGCGATGATTGCGTCGCCTCGATCCCCACGCACGCATTGAAACGGCGCCTCGGTTCCACGAACCATGGACCCACCAACGGTCGTGCTGACGGAACGATTTGTCAGATGACGTGACTTGACCATGCTTGTGTCAGGTGGCGTTAGAGACCAAATTCCGGCTTAGTTTAAAAGCGAGCTGGAAAATCCGAGTAACTAATTGAAAGGTCCGACTTACTTTTAAGACCCGGATAGTATCTTTTGTTGTGAAGTTTCAGGAACCCTTCAAGATTCTGCAAGCCGAAGATCAAGCTAGACGATGATAAATCCGACTTTGGATCTTGGAGGCCTCCGGGGGCTGCTGTTGGGGATATACTTTCCGGGTATCCTCAGTTCCTCATTGACTGTGGTGGCCCACTTTGGGTTAGAGCATTGCTTCACAGGGGCCCAGGGAGAGAAGACGGAGTCCAATCCGGCTACGGGAAGGCCCAGAAGACTTACCGACTTAGGCCCATAATGTTACTTGTAGTTCAAGATGTACTCTATAACAGACTCTTAGTCATAGCCGGATAGATCTCTCCTGTAAACCCTAGGCTGGATATCTATATAAGCCGTCCTAGGGAGAGCCTTTAGGGCAACCAAATACTTTAGACCCTCAACTCGCACAGGCGAAACTCTTGTAACCCATATTTCGGCTCAGCCGTATTACTGGATTGCTAGCAGGAGTAGGATTCGTCCAAAGCCGACGGATTCAAACCTGGGTAAACTTGTGTGCTCACCGTCCCGGAATACCGTACGTCTCAGCCCTCCTCTCTTCCGCATGCCTCGAGGACCCCCTCATGGCGTACTTGTCATCAATCCGACGACAGTTACACTTCTAGTTATTCATACCTATATTAAACTCTACTTTGATTGTTTTGAGTTATCGAAGCTTGTATAGTATTCTTAGCATCTCTCTAACTTTGATGAGCTTTTCAAATGGAAGAAGTTCTAGGTGCATATGACTACCGACCGTAAGTGAATTCACACTCTCGTTGTTTCAGTTTAAACGCTGAGTTCTTTATGGTTTTGTTGTTTTCTTGCTCGAGGACGATCAAGGTTTAAGCTTTGGGGAAGTTGATGGTTGTGAAAATAGTCATCTTTCTCTGTGTTTAAACTTTGTTTTTAGTCAAGTAATTGACCAAGAATCTCTCTAGCCTTGCTACTAATGACTAATTATTACAAAGATGTGCAATCCATTGTTTTGAATTGTGTTGTACAGGAAATCATGCTTTTAAGGCAAAATCAGGAGTCATAAATGAATATTTTGAGGAAGTCCACACGGCCAAGCAATCCTAGATCGAAACCCAGGATCTAGAGATCTTAATCCCGTACCATCCGCCCATACCAGGTGGCGTTGGCTTTATCTCGTCAAACCCTACAACTTTCGTGAAGACGTCTATATATTTCAAGGTTTCAGTCGCCACACAGAGAGCTGCCATTCTCAGATTGCATCACAACACCACCAAATAAGATCCACCACTATAGTTCATCCTCTCCACCATCCATCCTCTCCATAGCCACAGCCATTAGCTTGTACTTGAGATCTCCTTAGGTTTCGGCGACCATTATAAGAATATTTGATTTCAATCTAAATATTTTGCACAATGTTTTCTATCTTTAATCTTATTATTATGAGTAAGTAGTCTTCATGGGCTGCGGGTTGGGGTGAAATACAAGATGCTGATGAACATCCAAACGCCTACGACTATGCCGGCCCAACGCAAAGATCATACTGCCACCCATGTCAAGAATACCATAGTTTTCGGAAGAACGCATAATGCAAACGTATTCAATGAATCGTACAAATCGGATGAAGATTTTAAACAAGTACTCCCTTCGTTCTAAAATATAAGATGTTTTACGAAACAAGTGTATCCAGATGTCTTTTCAAACCTACACACCAAAAAGCATATAGATGCATTTCTTTTATAAAAGCTAAAACATCTTATATTTTAAAAGCACAGGATGTTTCCGTGTTGAAACGAACAAGCTTTTCTGACTTTCATTTACTTATACATATTTACACGTTTTTTCTAGCTCAAGTCAAATAGACACATAAATAGGCAACTACCCCCTCCATTTCAAAATATAAGATGTTTTAGTTGGTAAAGCTAATGTATCTAGACCACTTTTATAGTGTAGGTCTAACCTACACTATAAAAGTGGTCTAGATACATTAGTTTCACAAACCTAAAACATCTTATATTTTAAAACGGAGGGAGTAGCACCACAAACAAGGTACTCCGAACCTATACTATAAAAGTGGTCTAGATACATTAGCTTTACAAACTTAAAACATCTTGTATTTTGAAACGGATGGAGTAGCACCACAAACAAGGTACCGTTGATGCGCTCCATCTATTTAATTTATGTCCACATTGTTGGTCACTGGTGTAGTTTCGCTAGGAGGGCTTCAACCTGCGACCTTGTGGTTAACAGCCAGACATTCTAACGAACTGATCTATTCCAGCTCCTCTGCCGCAATTAGATATTTTCATTTTTACTACAGTACAAAAATGTCTAGTCGGCTGCTCGGAATAACCAGTACCTGGTTGCCTCGCGATTTTGCACTTAGTACATAATGCATCTCTTAAGACGACACCGACAGGAATAAAGCTGTGGCTATTGTAAAAGAATACCACTTTACAGTGCTCGTTTCCTATACTAGGTAAACCCATATGTTGCAAACTTGCGACTAAACAACAAATATATATAGACAGTAGTTAAAGTATTCTATATCTATTTTAAGTTTGAACAACTCAACACAGTGAATACTACTAGATGGTTATAAGAATCAGATTATTTTAGAATGGAGTTTAACATACCATGCTTTTGCATTTAATCTTGCATAAAATGGGATTGACCATCTCCTCACATCACGCATAGGAGGGTTGAATTGCACAGCAAATCCTCAATTTTCCATGGAGACAGATGATCTTTGACTCCAGATATCTCTATACATGCAAATAGTTATTTACAATCACTTACATCAGTATCCACGATTCTTCAGCATAGTACAAAAATAAAGGCAGACAATTTGTTCAACTGCCAGAAGTATAGCTTCCAAACTATGACAGAATGAAGTCCATATCTCTCACTGTTCTCGGAGATCAATCATGTCAAACTTTGTATCAGCATTCATGTACACGTGGGAGCAATGCTCGTAGATTGGCGAGCCATCTAGAGGCGCCTTATGTGGATGGAATCCTCTCTCCGGGCAATCATGGATCACACCGATACCACCCGGATCCGTTAGATGAAATATACCGTGTTTTCTGTTCAAAAACGAAGTGTATAAACAAGACCATATGATCTTATTCAAATCAAGGGGCACAAGGGCAGTACAAAATAGAAATATGCTTCAAAGACATAGCAACCAGCCAAGCAAAAGGCTGTTGAAATATAAAGGCTAAGAGTAAGTATAGACAACGAGATTAGACATAACAGTGAAGGATGCACATTTTTATGATCATAAACAGAGAGTGGTCTGGAAAACAATATAGCATTTCCTTAACGATAGTATTGGTGAAGAGAAAAATATGTCAGATTTCCCACTTCTCAAACATTTAATTTGAATTATGTGCCCCTACACTTTTCTCCATCCGCATAAATCTTCAAAATCACCACTTGCTAACAGACTTAGCTGAGCTAGCATGCAACACTTATACATTATGTGTTGGCGCTACAAGTTTCAAATATGAACGAAATAGAAAAGTAAAACAACCGAGAAGCCTCAGTTTCCCCACCCATGAGCACAACTTAAGATACTGCTGTGGGTTACCATGGTCGGGGGGCGCAAATTGATGCTGGTGCACACGTATTCGAGGGGTTTACAGGTACAAGACCACAGCAACTTGACTTCAGAAAATGAGAGGAAAGAGAAAGGGAAAGTGATTTAGCATAAGGTGGCTCCTTGAGTCCTTTGCCTTCTGATGCAAGACGGTAGACTTGGCTTGTTTGGTGGCAAAACCCTGTTTCGTTAGATGCTAATTGAGCTTAGGTTTTAGTCTGAAATGCTCCCTAAAGTAGTATCCATGAAACACTGAACGTGGGCCTTAGGGTGTGTTTTGGGAGTGAAGAGAGATCAATTTTTGCAGCCATGAAATATATCTACAATACTAAACTAACTGGGCGCCGTGCCAGGGAAATTTGTTAGCAAACAGGTTCTTGGAGTCGCGGCCTTTAAGGAGAATGGAATGTAACTTGAAATTTTGAGGGGCAAGTAACAAAGTTGCATAACTTTAAGGAGATCCAATGCCATTTCCTAATTGGTGAATATTGGCAAATACTCCCTAGCACAGTAGTAACAAATGAAACTGAACTATGTACAAATTAGAGAAGCGTGCGTTTGCATAATCGAACCTAATAAGGAGAAAAGATAACTGAACACCCTCAAATTCAGCAAATGCCTACTATGTAAATATCAGAAAAGCATATGTTTGCATAATCGAACCTAATAAGGAGAAAAGATAACTGAACACCCTAAAATTCAGCAAATGCCAACGTTAGTCCATACGATTTTGATTAACAACAGTAATAGAGTGAAAGACTGACTGCAAAACTGGATGTCAACAGAACATATGAACAATGAAATACTTACTTTCTTGTGTCGGTAGGTGCCATAACTATTGCAATTGCCTCAGGTAGCATGACCTGTCAATACAATACAAACACAAGATCAAATAAAACTAATGCTCAATTGATTTGTAGAAAATCACAGTGCAGATTACACTACAATATGATTGGGTAATTAGTAACTATGAAATAAATTAGCAGGATGCACGTTAATAGTAACTATTGAACGTACTCCTCTGTTCTCGGAAAAAAGGTGCACACGCTTTTCAAAATTTAAACTTGAACCAACAATTGGACCAATAAAATATGGATTATGAGCCACAAAAATGATACCATTTGAAACTTCTTGTAAATATGAATCGGATGTTATCAATTTGTATAACATAAAATCATGTATTGTTAGACTAATTTTTGGACAAAGTTCAAGTTCGAAAAGCATGCACACCTTCTTTCGAGAAGGGAGTATAAGGATAGACAGTTACAAGAACATAAATCATACTATCTTGCTAGGTCCAAGCATCTTTGGATACAAAAAGTTAAGAGGGGTCAAACAAACAGCAGAAACTGCGTCATGGCCACAAGGGGAGAAGTAAGTACCCAAATACATGATACAAATGAAACGATCGAGATGAACAGAAAAAACAAATATCATTCAGCTATTAATCTAGAAATATGCTTGTGAAGTTGCAAATATGCATTTAAGATTTCAAATTGCACAGGATCTCAAAGATAAGTGGAGTTAGAGGATCTTAATATACACAATTCACTTCCTCATGTTCTCCGTATCTCAATCCATATGATCCTAGTATGAGACAAATGACGCCAGTAATTTTAGAGGGCAACAAAAAATACTAAACGAAACCGTGCACCAAATAAATGGTAATCGTACTGTGAGATCCAGTCTGCCAACATTACCTGATACGAATAATGATTATGGAGATCAATGGAAGACAGGAAACAGGACTGTGTTGGATGAGTCTGTAAAGGAGAGCAGATAATTGGTGAGGAAAGCAGCTTTTTTATGACACCAGAGGAAAGGAGTCAGCTAACGGACACATCATTGCTCGTATAGAGTACCGCATTTATATATCTACTTCTGCAACACTCATCAATGTTATAATGTATTACCATATGGCATCTACCTTTTACCATTTGGTACAATCCAAATGACAAATACTAAAAAACAGCTATGTGCTACCATATCCATCTTTGTAACAAAGTGGTTGTTACAAGTTACTCTTTACCGTCCATAATGAGTTGGGTGTGGTATCATCTCCTAGTTATAAGACTATAGCAAGAATGGTTAGTCTTATTAGTACTCCCTCCGTTTGGAAATATAAGATGTTTTAGGTTTGTGAACCTAATGTATCTAGATACGTTTTAGTGTCTAGGTTCAAGTGAATCTACACACTAAAATATGTCTAGATACATTTGCTTCACAAATCTAAAACATCTTATATTTCTAAATGGAGGGAGTATATCCCTAATTCCAATGGTTGGTCTGGTTACACAAAACACCAAATGTTGCATGGGATACAACTGAGAGTGTCATGAATCTCCTTGAACCAATATTAAATAGGAATTTACGCATTCTCCACTATGCTGGTTTCTCAATGTTCCATTATTTCTTCTCAAGACTGTAATTCAGTGGCCTAGTAAAAACATAATGCAACATTGTGAAACTGCAATACACAAAGATCTCGTAGCAAAAAATAATTTTGCCTATAAAATATGGAATCACAAGATGCCCTTGTGGCACCACGCCACCACCTTCCTTTGTGTATGGAAAGTGCATGATTCATTGTCCAGAATTAGGCAACATGGATGTAATCATTTAATACATATAACTACATGGACAAATGTCAGTGTTCAAGGTTAAAGTTGTAAGGCATATCATTAAGATTCCCGAAATAGTGACACACGAACGCAGACTACAGAATTTGATATCAATGTTTCCACCTTTGTGAAACATTCACAGTGGTTAAACAGAGTTTATGCATTTATGAGTTAAGAAGATGGCGAAGTAATGAAATCATGTTAAATGACATATCCTTAAATATATTGTATGTACCTTATTGACTTAAGCAAACAACAAAGGCATCAATTAAAAATAAAAATTCTTTGAACTGAACTTACATGAATCCAACCTAGAGTGAAAAGTGAGCCCTTGTCCTGAACTTCAAATAGTTCTTCTTCATTTGTAGCTTCACACTGTCAAAATGAAAGGTATGTATTAAGTAATCCCTTGAACTGCAATTCAGATAATATGTAGCACAATGATCAACTTATCCTAAGAAACATTCAAGAAACAACTTACCGAATCAGATGTAGATTTCTGCTTTGGGATTATTAAGGTTGTCACGTAAAAAGTTCTCTTTTTCTACATGGAAATAAAATGTGATGTCATTAGTCTAGCCAAATAACTGTTCCCATTTCAGGAATAATGTACATACCAGGGTACCAGCAAGAACCCCACATGTTTCTAAACTTCTTTTAGTGTTTGCCTCAGCAACCCTTAGAAAACACTCCATCAACTTCACTGGCTAACAAGATAGTAAAGTTGAACTGATCAGTCAAAGTCAGTTAATAGGTATATAATTTACAAATAAATGCACATGGAAGAACCATACTCATGCAAACCTATAGGCTATAGGTCCAGAGCAATACTATCGTTTACAGCGGAATATGTGTATGCTGTACTTACCACATGCAAGTTCTGATAACGACCGGTTTCTGATACAGCAAGCCCTGCTGTTGGATCAGCAACTCTTGATGGAGAAATTGGTCTACGCTCAGGATGTACCTCTGCCAGGACAGGTGGTGGTGAAGGCTGTCTGATATTCAGTTGGGACAATTCTCCCTCCAGACTAACAGAAGGTGCAGAAGAGCATTCTTCTGTTGGTGCAGACCATCGACCATCATCAAGAGATAGAACAGATTTCATATCATCATTATCTTTTGTAGTGCTATCGGGATATGTGATACTGGGACCATGCAGACCATCTTGGCTCAACATAGCTGGCACTAGACTGGAGAAGCAACAGAGTAATAATGTCACAGTCAGCATGGAAAATTTCCTTAGAAATTAGTCATATGACTGATTTACTTCTGTACTCCCTCTTCTATAGTTCTGTTACAATCTTGTATTAGCTTCTTTCAATTTGGCTAGTCAAACCCCACTTTCTTCTAATCTAGTCCATCCAGTAAAATAATTTGGGGCAATGACATAGTTAAATTGTTTATATTTGTTAATTTGTTCGGTGAATTCTACTCAAAATAGTTGAGCACATTTGATAAAAAAAAATAGTTGAATGCATACAGGAATCTCAAGAAACTTTCAGATCCTGAGCAGGGTCTATTGAGTCACACTAAGGGGACAGACCAATTAGAGCAGCTTCCAAAAGAAGAGGGGTCACAAAAAAAACCAAATTGAGAGGAACTATGCACAATTTGAATAAGCGAGACGCAAATACAGAAAACCTGTATTAGAGGTATGAAGCTGAAACTTTCTGAGATCTCACCTTGTCATGTCACTTTGTGTAAATTCAAGATTGCTTGGATACTGGACCTGCATCAAGCAGCACAAAATTTGTAAGATAATGGCTGTCTATGCCTCTATTGTTAAATTCTCAAGAAAACATGTGGGTAAAAAATGTAAGGAAAGCAAACATGCCTTGATTGCAGCAACAGGCCCAGTCCATTGTCCATGAAACCCATTAGGTCCTAATATCGAGTGTCTTGCCAGTGTTTCTTCTTTTGGAAAAGGAAGATTTGAAAATCTGAATAATGTAGCCAGAAAGTGAAAATAATCTATCTTAGTACACGATAAAAATTATTACCATTTAACAAACCTATTTAACACTAATGGCTGCCAATCTCAGGAGAAGATAGTGAAATTTTCATATACAGAAAGCAGTTGTATAAAGGAATAAATAGAACCTAAGAAAATACCGAGTCAGATGCATGCAACTAGAAGAGAAAATCTTGCTACAATTCTGCCAGATCACATTAACTCACTCCTGTTGGCTCCTTACAAGACCACTATAACTGAATTTGCAAGCCACTTAGCCTATTGCTAGAGAAATGATGTTTCTCTGCATTACAACTCTGAAGTGTGTACTGTGTAGAATAATCAATTACCAGAAACAACTAATGTGGTGTCAAACTTGAAAATATCCACTTATACAACTATAGGACACCTAGACAGATTGATAAACATAACTGAACCGTTCAATTCTTGTATTAAAAGAACTTGTCACTAGAGCTAGATCTCTGAAATCTCCTAATTCAACCCACTACTCAGAAAGGAAAGGACTGATAATTGGCCTGACTCAAACGAAGAAAAACCCAAGGATATTTGATATGCTGTATATATGTGAAATTCCTGCAGTACCATAACTAAATTACTATGTAGCTTATGAAGTGTTTCCAAGCCTACTTTTGGCTTAAGAAATTGATCAAATTACCCCCAGTGCTTTATTAGCTATCAAACATGTCAACTAGCCTTTCTACATAATTGGTAGCCAAGCCAAACAAAACACAGCATATCATTGACACAAATACGAACAGGAGATACACATACTGCTTGCGGATCTGCCTATCAGTTTGGACACTCGGTAATGGTGCCATGTGAAGTCTCCCATTTGGGGAGAATTTTTGCAATGATCCGTTATTGCTTCCTACAAATGGCTGAAGAGAAAATGAATGAGAGAGAGTAACCAGAGAAACACTAGCAAGCTGGCAGTATAACTCTTTTTCCACGAAATGGTTAGGAACTATAAAATGTTGTGCAACCCCCACATTACCTGTGTGGAATATGTGGTTCGAGGATGCTTTTCCGTCCTATGACTTGCAGCATGGATTCCATTCAGGCCATTAGCTTCTGGGGTATCTTTTCTGTTGTGCTCAAAGATCAGCTGCTTCACAACTGGCTTCAGAGACTCAAGCTCATTGACAACATCAATGAGTGTCTACAACAAAACAGTCAATCAGAGAAACAACTGGAGGAAGGGGGAGACTATTACTGTCCAAAATTCAACATGATCAAACTGGAGTTGTAAATGCTACATCACTCTATGAGAAACAGATATAAGGCTCAATATGTGCTATACAATCATGAAAACTTCTAAATTTAATGCTGCATACGCTAAACACAGTAGTGATTGATCTCGTAAGAGGAATTACAGAGGAGTTAGCATTCCTGACAAACTCCGCTTCCCTCGACTTGAATACAGGGTAGTCGCGGTGCTTGGGGATTGTCTCACACAGCAAGCTGCATCCATTCAGACGTCAGATGTAAGCCAATCACAACAACAAGATGAATCAATCAACGTTCAGCCAACCTCGTGTATCTCAGGAGGATGACATACAGGTCGAGGATGTTCTTCTCATCTCGATATATCTTGGCCTGCACAGAACACACAAAAGGAATAAAAATTTCGGTTTAAGAACAAAAACTAGTTGGCGCTCGCGTGAATTGCGTGCAAGACAATCCCCAATTCACCACATCCAGTCGCCGGAACAAGAAAAGTACCGCGAATTGCGCAACAAGACAATTGGAAATCTAAGTTTCAGCCCAAAAAGGGCGAGATCTGGAGGAACAGCAGGAAATCCTCGCGAGAGATTTCGAAGATGATTAGGGTTTGACCTGGCGGAGGAGGGTGCCCGCGATGCGGAAGTAGTAGGGGAGGCTGATGCGGTGGTCTACGGCGATCGGCCGCGCGCTGGCCTCGATACTGATGATGCCCTTGGCTGGCTGCGGTGGCCCCATGGACTTCTCTGGCGAACTCCTCTCCTTCTCCGGCGAGCAGTTCGCGAAGAGAATTGGCGAGGCGGGTTAGGAAGGGAGCAACAGACTTCGGGAATTAGTCACAGTCGCATTCCGCACGGCGGGAGATTTTATCCTTAACACCACTTGTTGGGACTATTTTCGACAAAACCACAGCCTTTGTAATTTGTTTCACTGAACAACATTTGGTAATAATTTGCACAGAAGACATAAAACATAATTAGTGTGCCGAAGAACTGGCTACTAGTAAGTGTTAGGTTATCTATAGCCGGCTATAAAACTAATATGTACAACAGTTAGTCAAGAAATTTAATGTTTTGATACGGCCTTTTAAAATTTTAAAAATAAAGTACTACCTCCGTTTCATAATATAACTCTTTTTAGAAAGCTAAATCTAGCACTATCATCATCTCTACGTGAGTTTTGGATGCCACCCCTCATTGCGAACCTCTCTCGGCTACGTGCTCATTGCTATCGACTTCCCTCACTGACTCTCCAACATATGAAAACCCGGTGTACTTACCGCAAAAATCCATTCTCACACCTATCACCGGACATTCTGCACCATCTCTAGATTTGATATTTAGGTCACCATCAGCAATTATCATCAATCAATTCGTAGGCGTTGGACACCAAAGATTTTACCCTCCAATGCAGGCAGACCAGCTATGCCAATTGTGCCTACCCAATCCAACTAGTCCACCAATCGGCTGGCCAATCCTAGACATGCACCCACAGAACCCAATGCTTTCCATCGATCGAGTCATCCTAGCGCCGCTGCCAACACGTGTTCCTGTCGCTCCCTTCCTCCCCTCGATCTCTCCCTCCTCTCCATCTCCCTTGTCTCTCTCGGTTCCCGCACGAGCAACAACACACCGTATAGCCACACCTTCAAAAGCTCGGCCTCAAGCTCATCTGTGCCTCTCGTGCGTTCTACGCACCACACGGGTGCCGCCACGGCCTCCTCCCTCCTCCGGACGCATCACCTCGACTCAGATGTCCGCAACCTTCAAGCCACTTGGACGTCGCTGGTCACATAAAACCCTATTTTTGTTTTCTACATTACATCCCCATCTTTATACCAATCCAAACTACATGTTTTTCTACTATTTTAGCTGGGAAACTATTTTGGAAAATATTTTAAATAAAACAGAAAAGAAATAAAAAAAGGGAGGCAGACCTCCCGGCCATCCGAGTCAAGCCCAGCCTGGCCAAAGGCCCACCTACCACCCTCGTGAACCAAGCCAGAGCTAGCCTAAACCTAAAACCACTAACACACGCATACACAGCCAGCCTCAAAAATAACTAACGGGCAGTGCACGCGCATGAGACAAAGGCCACGCACTCTTTTTTTTGAGAGAGAGACAGAGGCCACGCACTCGACACATCCAGGAAACGTACCCACCTCTCTTGAAAAAAAAATGTAGCTACCAACCGCTCTCCCTTGGTCTTCTTCTGGAACCCTCGATGTGTTTCTTCTGAAAAGCCATTGAGTCCTGGCCTCGTTTCCCCAAATCCGCCCAAATCCGAGCACCTCTGCCTTTCGTTCAAGCACCACCAAGCTTCGCCCGTCTTTGCCGCCACCACGAGCTTGTCTCCACCACCCCAACCCGCGCGTCCCCGACATGGTCGTCCTCGATGTTGTTGGACCGCGCTGCTCGTCCCCAACCTCGTTCCACCGCTCTAGTGCTATCTTGGCCCAGCGTTGTCTGCCTCCACGCGCGTGTGCCTCCGAGGGAGAGCGACGTCAGGCCACGCCTCACAAGCTCGCGAGCCGCCGGCGCGTCCTCCGTCGTCATACGTTTTCTACAACCTTGCCCGCACGGCTTCATGGCCAGTGGCCTCCAAGCGACACGCCCGCGTGCGTGTCTTCGACATCCACGACGGCTCCCCATCTCGAGCCTCCCCTTTCTCCATGGGGCGGCGTCGGTCTTGAGGCAGGGTCCAACGTTAGCGAGCTTGACAGGGATGGGGGATGCGGGCGGCACACGTGTGCAGATCAGGCACCGAACGAACCATCTAGATTTTGATTTTGACTTTGCGGTGGCAGGGGTTGTAATATCACCGAAAGGTTAGGGGCAAAACCGTCTTTTTATGGTAGACGGAAAATTTACTGTGTTGACGAACGTACCACAACGTAAATTAGTAGATAGAGATAAATACATGGCCCACGTTTATTCTCGTGGAGTGTCTAGGAGCACGTGCTAGAGCTAACTCTTAGTTAACAGCTCGCTTACATTCTCTCTCATCTTCTCTCACTTTCAACTCAGCATAAGTACAATATTTAAACTCCTATAGCCAGCTGACTCATCCCTATTGTACTTGCTCTTAGTCCTTTCACAATGGAGTGTGTCTTAACACCTAAGAGACAACATCTTCAATGCATTGTATCTTAGAGGTTGTATCTTAATTTAATGTTTTTTGCTCTCATGCATGCAATTTTTTTGGTCTATCAACTCTTTTTGTCTATGATTATATGCAAGTGGTGTATCTTAGCTAAGATACAACAATCCCTCTCTCTTCCTTAATTGACATGTCACATAAGCATTTTGCTACTGACGTGGGGTTAACACGTCAATGCACATAGTTTATGGACATGGGTTTTGAGGAAGAGGGGACACTCGAAACCTCGTTCGGCTAACAGGCAAGCAACGCAGGGACACGGTGTTTACCCAGGTTCATATCCCCAGAGGAAAACCCTACTCCTACTTGTCTGCTCTTGATTGAAGATGAACCGAAAGTTAGAGGGGTGCCTTGATGGCGATGGTACGTAGATGTAATCTAGCGGGTGTATGTACTAGAGTTTGTCGTAGTCCCTTCTCGTGGTTCCCTCTCAGTCTTTATATGAGGAGGCCGGGTCTCAGGATACCATTGAGTCAGTTACGTATTAGGGTTTCTCTTAAACTTTCTATCTAGACTTTGCCGTATCCTCCAAGGAGTCGCATCATCTATGGGTCTGGGCCACCCGAATCTTCATGGGGTTCATTATTGGATACAGTTCGCTCTGTGGGCCTCTGCTGGGCCAGAACGGGTAGGCCAATCTTAGGCACCCGTAGGGCATACCCATATCAGTAGCCTCCCGAGTGTCCATGGGAATCGTAAATTCGGATGAAGACTTTGAAATCTCTTGGCTTCAGAAGCAAGCACTTGTCACCCGAAAGATTATCGAGTCGCTTTGTTTGAGTCATAGGAATGGTTGATGTACGTGTCTGGTCCATCCGAAGGATCGAGACCAGTTAATTGCTCTTGGGAAAAAACAAAGTCATCTATTCAAACTCGAGTCCCCGGACTCGAATTCGGAAATAGCTGCTATAATTCGACTCATGTCGCGGAGGCCTTATTGATTCAAATTCTAGTGATAATGATTATGTACCCAACGCATCCGTTGGGATTTTTCGTCATACATGTTGGTATGGTATTTATCTGGTAGAATGTGGCAGATGCGGGTGCCAAGCCAGCAGGTGATATCTGGAGGTCTTATCTTTACATCGTAGATGTAGCATCCGAACGTTTGTCACCACGGAGGTGATTCGGGTGGCCCAGGAGACATTGTATCTGAGCTTTATATCGCAGTCGAGCGGAGTTGCCAAGGGTTTTGATTGCAGATGTGTGAACCTATACTGCGGACGTAGTCAACGCAGATGTTCGAGTGAATAAGTATCCTCATTTTTCCTTATTTTCATAGGATACGTGACCAACGCTCCGTATGGAAGTAGCCCCTGAGTGCTTATTCTGAGTCATAGACTCGACCAGGGACTTTATAGTCGCAAAGCTATGCGGATGTCGTCAGCTGATGTACCTTGTCGAATGCGCAACCAACGCTCCCTATGGGAGTACCCCTGAGTTCGTAGTTGAATTGTCGATATGAAAGAGGAGGAAGCGTAACATTGTGATACTATACACTGGACCCGAAAGTACATCGGGTGCGCGACCAGTGCTCCTAATAGAAGTGGCCCCCGAGTGTTTGATCGAGTCATAGACTCGAACAAAAACTGAGTATTTGCCGGCAGCCGAAGAAAGAGCCGTTGTAGGTTCTTCTGAAAATCGTGTGTGATGATTATGTCATTGATGACTCACGGTAAGCTCAACCGTCAGTGTGAATAGTATGATGGGACCTGACACTGTGGGCCCAAAAGCTGAACAAGATTTGACTAGTCACTACCAAAATTGGGGTATTAACCACGTCTCCTTGATTTCCGCGCATAGTAGGGATCATGCGACGATGGTTCATTTTGCGTGTCGCCATGCGTTCACACCGATGCTCGCCACGCGTCAGAAGGTGGGATTTTAACCGTTTGATTGCCATCTCCTCCTTGTTTAAGTAGCAGGTTGTAGCAGTAAATTTTTTGTATCTTCATCATCTTCTTCCTTGCTCCCTTGTCTCTGCTTCTCTACACACCGTGCCATTGTTCTTGGGCTAGTTCTTTGCACTGGACATACTTCGAGCATTTCCAAGTGTGTTCCTGCGGTCCCGATGGAGGAGGAAGATGTGGAAGGGTAAGAAGATCACCTGTGCTGGATCAAGCGTCACTGCCGCCCTCAAGAAGAAAGTTGTTGGGAGCCACGTCACCAATGGCATGTGGCGGTGCTCCATAGTGAGGTCTTCCGAACTGTGACTGCTCCGCCAAGCCGGCCTTATTCCCGCGGATGAGGCCGAGTGCAAGATTCCCGGCGCCGAGGTAATCCCCGATCCCCCTGCTGAATATCAGGTGATGTTTATTGCCTTTCTCCATCAAAGGCTTTCTGTTCCCCTCCACGATTTTGTTCATGGCTTGCTTTTCCTGTACGGGATTCAGCTACACTAGCTGACTCCCAATTCGATTCTCCACATGGCCTGCTTCATCACCCTCTACGAGTGTTGGCTCGGGATTGAGCCACACTTTGGACTCTTCAAAAGTTGTACAGATTGAAGAGACATTCAGGTTCTTGGTGCGTGGTGTACGATGTTGGTGGTTGCTGTATATCTGTTAGACCAGGCATCCAGTACTTCATCTTCAAGGTTGTCGATTCTGCCCAAGGATGGAAGGACAAGTGATTCTACATCCTTGATCAGAAGCTGGAGGGTCAGAAGTACGGCCTAGCTCTGTTTGACACGAATGCTGAAACGAAGAAGAAGTGATCCTGGAAGAACACCGTTGAAAGAGCATGTGGGCCCCCATGTGTGGTTTTGATAATTAATGACAATCTTTATGGACTAATGTTTGCATTAAGTTGCACTTGTAGGATTTGTCCATTGGCGTTGCTTGGACCATGTGTTGGATCCAAGGTGGAAGATATGAAGAAGAAGCTTTGACCAAGGGCTTTGGGCCTTTTGGAGTCATACCAAGGTGGTCATGGATCGATGAAGACAATGTCAAAGAAGAGGCTTCCCCATGGTGTATGGGGGAGCATGTGTCAAGTCTTCATCAAGTGAGTGCGTGCAAGAGCAATCAAGAAAGGTGTTCATCTTGAGAAGTACAAGATCGTCTACATCATGCTCAAGTGGATTGCTCAAGGCAAAGGTAATCTTGATAGGTTTTCCCTTTTGCCGGTCTCATTTGGTAGTTGGGAAACCAGGTTTAGGATAGATAACCATATTATTAGGAGGGGCTCTTGAGTGAGTAGCTCGATCATATCTTTCGGAGAGAGCTCAAACCATTGCATTCTTAGCATCATCATCCTTGGTTGTTGGTTGGATCTTATCCATGTTTGGCTCTAGAGCTTTTGCTCAATACAAGCTTTAGTTCATCAAAATCGGATCTCCCTTTTATATCTTGTTGCAATTTTGTTGTTGGAGGTTTCCTGAATTCTCACTGAGTGAGGTATCTCACACTATAATAATTGATACATTCTCACTTGGTAATATCCAATATTGGTTTCGGGTAGCTCTTGTCATCCTCTTTCCAACAATTTTGGTTTCGGTTCAATCGGAGTTACCAAACTAAAGTTATAGCTGTTTGAATATTTGTCTCTATTTTTTAAAAATAAAAATAAAAAGTTTTTTTGGGGCCCAACTGGTACTACCGGGCGCACTAACGGACGCACCCGAGCGCCGCGCAGCGCTCTACCTCGCCCGACAGTGCTGGCCGGTACTACCGGACCAGGCCTAGGCAGTAGTACCGCTGGCTGCCCGGTACTACCAGGCCAAGCCTGCTTCGCCTCGCCAGGCAGCCGCCACCTCTCCTCTTGGGCCCTGCTCCGCGTCGCCCTATCTTTCCGGCCCAGCTATGCAGACGCTCCCGTTGCGGCCTCGCTATCTCTCGCGCGCCGAGACTCCCCCGATCCCCTGCGTCGCTGGCTTGCAGCGTTAACTTGCTGCTGGGAGGTTGGGCGGTAGTAACGGCTTGGTCCGGTACTACCAGCCCAAGCCGAGAAATTGGCCCCAAACGGACAGAAAAATTTGGCCCTTTAAATAGCTCTCTCTCTCTCTCCTTTTTGAGTTGTTCTTGCTCTTATTTTCTGAAGCCCTTTTGCCTATTTAACTCAAATATCTTGTGCTTGATTTCTCTCTCCCCCTCCAATGATTCTTGCCAATATTTGAGGAGAAGTTAGAGGAGATCTAGATCTACAATTTGACCAAACCAATTCTCCTCTTTGTGAGTGAATCTTTGGGATCTAGATCTTTGCGGGATTTTGTGTTCCCCTTTGTGTTCTTCCTCTCTTGTTCCCCCAATTTCTTTAGTAGCCTTTTTGGAACTTGAGAGTGAAGATTTGGGGCATGTTTGTGGTGTTCTTGCCATTTGCATTAGGTGCATCGGTTTGTGTTCTCTCCGGAGGATTTGGTTGGTGATATTCAAGAAGTTTGTCCCTCTTGGGTTCTTGGAACCCTAGACGGTTATGTGGCCTTTGTGGCGTGTTCTTGGGGCCTTCAATTAAGTTGTGAACCTCACACCGATATTGAGGCCTTGGTGGCGATTATTGGGAGCCTCCAATTAAGTTGTGGAGATAGCCCCAAACTTGTACGGGTTTGGTGACTGCCCTCAATTGTCCCATAGTGGAACTGGTGCTTGCCCGCGTGGTGGGTGCTCGAGAGAATAGGGTGAGGCCTTTGTGGAGTTGGTGGTCTTAGTACCGTCCACCCCTCCAACAAGACGTACTCCCTTGTTGGAGGAACTCGGTAAAATATCATCATCCCCATGTATCTCGGTTATCTCTATACCCAAGCTCTTTACTTATGCACTTTACATTGTGATAGCCTTCGTGCTTGAAGTAATCTGTCTTGCTATCACATTGTTTCTTGTATTGCTTAGTATAAGTTGTTGGTGCACATAGGTGAACCTTAGTATATCTAGGGTTTGGGCTTGACAAAAGAAAACGCTAGTTTTATTCCGCCATTGTTAAGCCCTTCTCGTAAAAGTTTTAAACCGCCTATTCACCCCCCCCCCTCTAGGCGACATCCGTGATCTTTCAACCGTTATGCTGGGTGAAATTGAAGAAGTCGAGGTTTTGTACCCGCGGGTCTTGGATCTGCAACTTGTCCAGGGCAAAGAGGTCACCGGTGTTAATATCATCCAAACTTTCCTTCGACACCGAGTGCAGCCTCTGCAAGTCAGAGGATATCCAATGTTCCTTTGGGCCGACACTTTCGATCTGACCCATACCTCTTCAGAAGATCTATCCTCCATGGAACTTGAGAGGAAAATTAGGTCATTGACCAAATTAACTACTGATGAGCCTCTCCCCATAGATTCAGCGACTGTGCCATTCAACGCCACCAATCATGTGCCAGCGTAATGTCTTTGCTTATATTTTCCTTATTCTTGTGATTGTCTTGTGTAGACCTGATTATGTTATTGCTCCCTTGCAGGCTTGGAAAGTTGGAGGCATGATGCCTCCTTTTCCTGAGAGCTTGGACGCTCCTGAGGGCGCGGAGTTGGATGAGTCAGACTCATCTGTCACTACTGCTCAGTCACAAGAAGCCCCCGAGTTTAGTGACAAGGGCACTCGCAAGATTGAACGCACTGAAGATTTGGATGCCTCCACTCCGGAGATGCCGAAGGGTCCTGCTCCTAATGTAGGTGTTGTTGGGCCAATTCTAGCAGTACCCATCCGGACTGCACCGCCTGCTCCTCCAACCAAGAAGCAGAAGAAGAAGGATTTAGGGGTCTTTGACCTAGACAACTTAAGCACATAAGTGTCTTCGACTGTTCTGTATGATTTTAGCATAGTTGTTTTCATTCATTGATAATCATTCACGCTTGATGTGCTAACAGGGAGTCGGATGGGGCCACGAAAGATGAAACGGAAGAAAGCGCCATGGACTCTAAGGCCACGAGTGTTGAATTTTCCATTCCCTCACCGAACGCAATGGCCACTGACTGTGATAGTTCTTCGAGCTCCTCCAAGCTAGGTCGCCGCAAGATTGCCACTCAAATAGCTACACAGGATCCTTCGGGGTCTTAGGGTGACCATGTGAGTTTTCTCTATCTTTCCTATGCAGCTCCCGAGTTTGCTATTCTGACCATAGATGATTCGTGCAGCCGTTTCTTAAGAACATGGTGCAAATGGGCCAGAAATATGTGCGGTTGGACCCTGACTTCCAGCAGCTCCAAGGTGAGTTGCTTCTGACCTTGCTTCTTATATTGTTGCTCGCTTGATCTAGCTGATAAATTGCATCGTGCTTGTTTTCCCAGAGGAAAATAATCAAGTTATTTGTCACCTGGAATCTCTTGAGAGCATCAGCACGACGGAGACGAAGGAGAAAAACACGGTGGAATCCCTCGAGCGCTTTAAGACTGAGTCGAAACAACACGAGGAGGACTAGGAGGCAACTGTGGTGGAGCGTGAGAATAACTTGCTTGAGAAACTCATGGCGACCGCCCAGGCCCTATTTGGTAAGTATTTCTCATCATACTACTAGTATGTGTGCTCTAAACTTGTCTTGTATTAGATTGACAATTTATAACCCTACATATGTAGATGTGGATGGCGTTGACTTCAATCGCTAGGTGCTTGAGCATGATGATTCACTGGCTGGCGCCGTGGCTGTAGTCAAAGACCATAACATATATGCCAAGGACGTCCTTTTCGAGGCCAAGGCCACCCTTGGGCATTTCCATTAGGAGATGTTCCCGAAGGCGGCAACAATAGAAGACGTCGGTGGCCTTGTGGATGCCTTCACGAGAGACGCGCCCCAGGAGTACAAGTGGACGCAGAAGGTGGCGGGTGCTTCTCTCGGGTTGGTGATGGTGCAAGCCTGTGGCGCCGACTTGGACATCAGCAGGATCACCTCTAGGATGCTGGTGACGGTAGAAGGCGAGGAGGTAGCTTTCGCTCCCTTTGCGAAACGCTACAAGAAGTATGGCCTGCGGCTCATTGACTTGCTCGCGAAGTACTCCGCCGAGCAGAAATGGTTAGCCGCGGCAAAAGCCATGGCATCGGAGGATACCACGGACACCACAAAGCCCTCGGATGCCACATAGAAAATGTTGTGCTACTTGTTATTGTTGCCTTTTGTATAAAGCTTAAAACTTTGTACTTCTGTTGATAGCCTGGCAGATGATGGCCGCGAGTACTTGTGTGTATTTTGCTAAAACTTTTATATTTTGGATTGTCTATTGATATCTATGTCGGTGCTTCTTTGTCTGGAGTGCGTCTCCTTATCGCCTGTCGAATGATGTTCTCATCTGCCAACTTTTCACTTCTATAGAGCTCTTTGAGTGGTGGACTGGATACTCCGTCCTTTGTGATTCCTTTTGTTCATGCATTATCAAGGGATGACAAGCTGTCGTAGCTCCCTGTGTTGTGCGACCGCATAAAGGACATGGAAAATACTATTGCAATCATATGATGCCACGCCAATGTGTGAAAGTCGAAGGCAGAGAAGACATTTGAACGGGAGAAGTATCAGCTTGGCGATGTAGCATAGATCAGCGAGCAGTTGTAGTGTAAGTATCCCTGGCTAATTTTGTCCTTCTAGTTCTTGCTTGGTATCTTTAGTTCGATTCTTATCACATTATTGGTTTAGTTGTCAATCTCATTCTGCAGGAAGAGAGAGAGAATCAGTATCCGACTGAATTGCCTTACTCAAGCGGAACTAGAGGCTGGTGGATTCTTCTGGACTAATCAGGGTCGAGCGACCATGCTGGCAACATTGCAAGATCGTGTTGCTCAGATGTTGCACTACTTGAAGAAGGCCCAATCCTCCTTCAAGTCCATTTTCAGAGTGATGTTTTCACTAGACGAAGCTCCCTCTAGCCTACTGGCGTTGCTGCGTAGGTTCCAAGATGTGGGTGTTGTGCACGAGTGCGTGCTCTGATACGTCCAAAATGTATCTACTTTCCCGAACACTTTTGCTATTGTTTCTCCTCTAAACTTGTGTGATTTGGATGCAACTAATGCGGACTGATGCTGTTTTCAGCAGAATTGCCTTGGTGTCTACTTTTTGTGCAGAAAACCAACTATCAGGAAAAATCCTGGAAAATATGCCAAAAATCCTATTTCACCCGAAGACTCCAGGAGCCAGAATACGAGACGGAGAAGAGCCAGAGGGTGGCCACACCACCTGCTGGCGGGCCAGGCCAGGCCGCGCCAGGGGGTGGTGTGGGCCCCCTAGGCACCCTCTCGGTCTCCCTCTTCGCCTATAAGGAGCCTTCTGACCTAAAAACTGTGGGGGGTTCGACGTTTTTCCAGAAGGAGTTCCGCTCCGCCGCCACCACCAGATTCCACGAAACAGCACCAGAAACTTCGTTCTGGCACCCTGCCGGGGCGTGGAATCGGAGGAGATCATTGCCATCATCATCACCATCGCTTCTCCATCGACCATCCATGTTTCCCCCATCTATGAGTGAGTAATCCCCCGCTGTAGGCTATGGGGATGGTAGGGATTGGATGAGATCGTTCATGTAATGGCATCAGATTATTAGGGCATGGTGCCTAGTATCTTTTATTAGTGCTTTATGACTTTGTTGCGACTTGTTGTGCTTAATGCTTGTCACTAGGGCCCGAGTGCCATGATTTCAGATCTGAACATGTTATTGATTCATTATGATAGTATTGTTTTTGGTCTTATCTACAAGTTGTATACACACGTTGTTGTCCAGAACCAATGGCCCCGAAGTGACAGAAATCAGGATAACCGGAGGGAATGGCTATGATGTGAGGATCACATGTGTTCACGGAGTGTTAATGCTTTGCTCCGGTGCTATATTAAAAGGAGCACCTTAATTGCCAGTAGTTCCCTTGAGGCCCCGCTGCAAACGGGCTGGCAGGACAAAAAGATGTTGTGCAAGTTCTCATTGCGAGCACGTATGACTATATATGGAACACATGCCTAGGATTATCTAGTACTTGGATGCTTTATCTTATTTATCTGCAATTTCCCTATGTTCTGATTGCTATGTGAATTGTCTTGTCCATGCAACGCTCCATCCATCCCTATGCCTACCTTTCGAATCCTACATTTCTTGCTTTTGTTACTACTGTCTTTACTTTACTACTGCTGTTCCTTTGCTATTCCTACTACAAAACTGTTGCTACTGATAAACTGCTGTGAGCAAGATTGTTTCCATGTACAACTGAATTGACAACTCAGTTGTTAAGGCTTATAAATATTCTTTGGCTCCCCTTGTGTCGAATCAATAAATTGGGTTTCACTTCCCTCGAAAATACTGCGATACACCCCCTATACTTGTTGGTCATCAAGACTATTTTCTGGCGCCATTGCCGGGGAGCATAGCTTTATTTATCAAGTTCACTTGGATTCTCTATTGTTCGTTGTTATCCATCCATCATGGGTAAGTCTCGTGATGGCAAGGTTCCTATTTTACCATCCACTACAAGAAGAGGTACGGTTCTAAACACCTCTGTTGCTCTTGATTCACCGTCTGTTATGAGTAAGTTCCTTACACCACCACATACACATGCTACACACTCTGCTACTACTGCTGAATCTGAAACTTTGGATGCTTATGATGTTGCTTCTACTGTGCTTGATAAGAGTGGTTCATTAGGTCCTTTCCTAGATGCTACGATTGCTAGAACTATAGCTGGAAATACCAAAACTCCTAATGAAGACACTACCACACCTGCTAGTTCGCCTAAGTCTAGTGAAAGTTTTGATATTGAAGATGGTTATGTTGAGATGACCGATGAATTTATTAAAGAATGTAAGAACACCCATGGTAGGAGCGCTGCTAAGAGTCTCCTTGAGAGGCGTACTATTAGACCCAAATTGTCTCCTATTGCTAAGTTTGCTGCTTCTCCCATAAACATATAGATGAAGATTATGATTTCTCTCTTGATCTATCTTACATAGCTATTGTTGAGAAAGAACCTTTTTGTGGGACTAAAAATGAAAGTGCGATAGCACATATGAATGAACTTTCTACCATGAGTGGCTTGTTTTCTGATGATGTTAAGATGCGTACTTACTTTGTTGCCAAGATTTTCCCCTTTTCACTGAAAGGAGAAGCTAAAACTTGGTTTAGTAATTTACCTCCTGGATCTATTAATAGCCCTGAGTGCTTGATTTGTACTTTACTGCAGAAATATTTTCCTCCTAGTGCTAGACATGCTATTTTGCAGGAACTTTTTGATTTTAAACAGGAAGAAAAGAGGTATTGCCCGAATCTTGGGCAAGGTTTTGTGCTTTGATTCATGCACAAGCTGGAAGTCCATTACCTAAGAATGAGCTTCTTGATATATTTTATAATGGACTAACTGAGGAATCTAGGACATACCTAGATAGTTGTGCTGATTGTGTTTTCAGGAATAGGACTCCTAAGGAAGCTGAGGAATTAATGGCTAAAATAAGTAAGAACTATGAAGATTGGACTCCTCCTAAACAAGCTATACCTGAAGTAATTGTACCTAAACCATCTATTCCGGCGCCTATTCCAACATCAAAGAAGAGGGGAGTTATTGAATTAAATGATGAAGTGATGAAGGAAGCTAAGAAATGTCTTAAGGAGAAGGGAATTAAAGCTGCAGATGTCAAGAATTTACCTCCTATTGATGAGTTATGTAAGCCTATTCCCTACTCATCCACTATCGAGGTACACTCTCTCCAACACTTTGATGAAGGTGATATCCCTTACTCTAAACCTCCTGATCAATGCTTAGAAGAATTCGATATCTTTATTGTTAAGCAAGATAATTTTAATAAAAGGGTGCAAAATCATCTAATGGAAAACACTAGAGCTATTGTTGAGTTGAAATATATTGTGGAAAGAACCTCTAATGATGTTAAAATGATTGTTAAACACTTTCAAATGGTTCAAATTCAAATAGATTAACTCGTTAAAGTGCAAAACGACTTGCTAGTTAATGCTGCTAAAGAAAAACATGCTTATGAAATTAGAACTAGAAGTGGTGTTGCTACCCAGGATCCTCTATATCCTGAGGGGCATTCCAAAAGAATTGAGCATGATTCTCAACAAGCTGAAAATAGTGGTTCTACTCGTAAGAAAAGGAAAAAGAAACATAAAACTGTTGTAGAACCCTCTGAACCTGCTATAGATCCTAATAGTATATCTATCTCTGGTGCTGAAACTGAAAGTGTTAATGAAGAAAATGCAGTTCCTAATGAAGAAAAAGTTGAAGAAGAACCTGAAAACCACACTAAGAATACTAAATACACCAAAGAAGATTTTATTGCTAAGAAACATGGTAGTGAAAGAGAGCCTTGGGTCCAAAAACCTATG
Organism: Avena insularis; assembly: GCA_023614405.1. NCBI lineage: Eukaryota > Viridiplantae > Streptophyta > Magnoliopsida > Poales > Poaceae > Avena > Avena insularis. The sequence goes on from CM042688.1 coordinate 243,987,740, forward strand.
CCTTTCCCTGATAAGAAACACAAGTCAAAGGAAGATGAACACTATTTTGTGAGTGGATGAAACCTTTATTTTTGCAAATTCCTTTGACTGATGCTATTAAATTGCCTCCTTACTCAAAGTATATGAAGGATGTTGTCTCGAATAAAAGGAAGATCCCTAATGAAGAAATTTCTACTTTGCTTGCTAATTATTCCTTTAATGGTAAGGTTCCTAAGAAACTTGGAGACCCAGGGATTCCAACTATCCCTTGTTCTATTAAGAATAGTTATGTTAGAACTGCTTTATGTGATTTGGGAGCTGGAGTTAGTGTTATGCCTTTCTCTCTCTATAAGAGGCTTCAGCTTGAGAAATTGATACCAACTGATATATCTTTGCAAATGGCTGATAAATCTACCACTATTCCTGTGGGTATATGTGAGGATGTACCTGTTCAGGTGGCTCACAATTGCTTGATATTAACTGATTTTGTTGTGCTTGAAATGCCTGAAGATGATAATATGTCTATTATTCTTGGGAGACCTTTTCTTAATACTGCAGGAGCTGTTATTAATTGTAATCAAGGAAAGGTGACTTTCAATGTTAATGATAAGGAACATACTGTCTATTTCCCCAAGAAGATTGAAAGGACTTATGGTTTGAATTCAATTGAACATGTTGAAGGCATTCAAGTTGGAGAAATATATTATCCCATACGAAGAGAAAAATTTGAAACTATTATGATTGGGACCATTGCTATCAAGGTTGAGGTAACATAATCATTAGTGGAACACAAAGTTTTGTCTCATATGCAATTGTTTTGGTAGCAAGACTTGATCAACCTTGTTAACAAAAGGATTCCATTGAACAAAACAATGTTTTCATTATGATTATCTCCGTTTATTTCTACCCTTTGCATTTTAGTTTTTGCTTTCGTTTAGTTTTATTTTTGTTGTTAGTTGCTTGCATGTTAGAGTGTCTTAGAACCTCTGTAGTTCTAGTTTTGTTTTATCCTTGCATCATTGTTTCCAAAAGAAAAAAATCTGTCTGTCAGAAAAATCATTCTTCTATGCCTGAAAATGCCCAAAAATAAAGTGCCTCGAAAAATTCCAGAAAATTCATATTAAATTTTTACGTGAAAAAAGGGGCAGAGGAGTACCTAGGAGGTACCAGGGGGCCCACCAGGCAGGCACACCACACGGTGGCGCGGCCAGCCTTGGGTGGCGCCATGCCCTGGTGTGGGCCACCCCTGGCCCCCCACTAACTCTCTGACCTGCCACTTTCTTCTCTCTTCCGAGTAAGCTCCAGTTCATTGCTCAAAATCACGTTCTTGCTGTGCTTGCTCTCGATTTTTTCGATCTCCTTGCTCAGCCCATCTTTCTTGCTGAAATTTGGAGCATTTGTTCCCTAGTATGTGACTCCTCCCCTTGTCCAAGTAGATTTGTGTTTAGTGGATTATATATTGAGTATTTTGCTATTGTAGGTGACTGGTTATGAGAGCTTGTAAGCTTGTTTGATGCTTAGATATATAGTTTTGATGCATGTTTAGGCCTCTTGCAAGTCCCTATGAGTAGAATCCTTCATTATATTTACTTTGCAATCACTTGTTTAATAGGTGTTTAAATTTCAGAATACCAAGCATGAACAACCTTACTTTTGGAGAGATTTTGCAGTATTGTAGGTGTACGCATGACAGGGACCGTGAAGAAAATTCAAGGGCGACCCGCTGATTTGTTGGAGCTTTACCGAGGGGTGACCAATGATGATGACTGCGTGGCACAGCGCGGAAAGATAAGAAATATCCAACTCCCTACTCTTAGATACTTTGCATATTATCTTGCTACTAGTGTACTTGGTAGGGAGAACACAAGTAATATCTCTAACTATCATTTAGCATTCCTTGCTGCTGCGCTTAACAATGATACTCGGTACAATCTTGGCTCGCTTATTGCTCGCCGCCTAGCTGCTAGGGGGCCTATCTATGGGGGCATCATTGCCTCGCGTATAGTCATTGCATTAGGTCTTTCAGTGGATCCCTATGATGCTATGCTGGCACCACAGAGGCTTGACCTTGTTGCTATGAAAGCTCATCACTTTGTCACTGCTACTTCTGACTTGGACAGTCTAGTATATAGGATGCTTTTCACTGACGGGGATGAAAGGGAGATCCTTTTGCCACAACCTTCTTTGTTTAGTGTTCACAGGAGACCGTGGTCGCGCTCCAAGGAGGAGGTGGACGGCTTCGCTTCTTTGGGTTTCCACGAGCAGCACCAGGAGGATGTGCCCTCCTATGATTACTCCGCACATTACGGAGGGACGTACTCGAGCTCGCACCAGGATGAGGGAACCTCTTCGTCGTACCAGGGTGACACTTCATCCTGGCCAGCTTGGGATTGATACCCACTTAGGCCAAAAGCCTAAGCTTGGGGGGAGGTACGCCGACACCGCACTCATCTCCATATCATGTTGCGTCGGTACTTTGTATATTCATGTTTTCGTTCTCTTTTTTAGTTTTCGTTCTTCTTTTGCTTTTGCTTTCTAAAACACAAAAAAACCAAAAATATTTTTGTTGTTTCTCTTTGGTTTGCTTCTTCTTTTTGCCTTGGTTTGTTTTTCCCTTTTTGCTTTGTTTGAACTATTTGAAAAAAACCCAAAAAGATTTTGTTTTGCTTGTTTTTCCCTTTTGGTTCTTGTTTAAAAATCAAAAACAACAAAAATATTTGTCGTTCTTCTTTGGTTTTGTGAGTTTGCTACAGGGTTCGGCAGTCCTCAGTGGAATATTGGTTTCATATTATTATTCAAGCCACACAAGTGAAGAGCAATAATGAGGATTAATGACAACTTGAAGTGTGGTAAGAGGCTGGTAACAAACTCTATTTGTTTTCATTTTTGTACTTATACTCATCATTGTGGGCTTGCTTAGCCTGTTCGTGTAGGGTGTATGTTATCTTTGGATGCTTAGTAGTTCTTTCTTTCTTATGATTAGCTCCAACTCGCTAATAGTTTGTAGCATGTCTTATGAATGTTTGCTTGCATTGCTCTATTCATAAATTGGTATGACGCCGTGGTATCCTCCTCTGAATGTTTCATTTGAATTGACTTGCCACATGCTCACGCATGCACATGCCCGTAATAATCAGTTAAGCCTTGATGAATTATTTTGCCTTGAGGATCTTGAATCACTTTCATGCCATGATTAGTTCTGTTTTGTTGCAAGCATGATAATGACAACTATTGCTCTCTCGTTTGTCGCTCCCTTACTATTGCTAGCCTTCACTTCCACTTAGTGTTTTACTCAAGTTTCCAACTCCCTAAACAAAATATTTCCAAAGTGTCCACCATACCTACCTATTAGCATCATTAGCTACTTCCGTGCATATTCAATATGCTTTGTTTTCTTCTGAATAAAATGTTTGCTTGTTATGAGAAAATTAGTTAGTAAAGCTCTCACGAACTTGATGGCGCACTTTATTTCCTGCACTTAATAAACCTGAACCATTGTGAACTCTCCATGAAAGTTATATGCTTGCAAATTATAGAAATTTGGGGATTAGCAGAACCGTCTTTGTCACAGGGAACGCTTTCAACACTTGTAAATATATACCCAGTTGATACCTTGCTCTTTTGTTTGCGGATGTCGTCGATTGTGAAATAAAGGGGAGCTTGTAAGTCCATGGAGTTATGTAAGTGTGTTAGAAACTTTGGGCATTGGTCTAATCCATGCTGACATGGTGGAAACCTGCAGCGTAACCATAATGATATCTATGAAGCATTCTTCTTATAAAAAAGAGAGAGATAGCTATTGAGAAAAAAAGAGATTTATGAAAAGAGGAAAGAGAGAAAAAAGCACCATTTTTCCATGGTAAATAAGAAGATTGCTAAGGTACTCATTGTCTGCTTGCCTTGTCATTTTGATATGGGGATTCTTCCGTATCATCAGGCAAGGGGTACCCCTTTGGCGGTTCTTAATGATACGCACATACTTACGATGACAAGAACTTACCGGTAACTAAAGTTGAGTAGCTTGAGGAGCGACCCTCATACTCAAGGGACTTGGGATTTTCAGTTTATAGTCTGTCAAGCATATAACTCAGATTGGACCTCAATTTCACCTTAACCACATTAAAGATGCTTATGACAGGGGCAATGAGAGCTCAAAGCTAATGAGTACCATACTTTCAGCATTTGGAAGCCTTTCAAATTATTCAAAACCTTTTTCTTCTACTTGTTGAGTCTCCACTTATTCTTTGAGCACCTTCTTGAGAGCATAGTTGTCATTCTTTGTGTTTGTTCCATTACTTGATTATTTGTGCTATGACTTTGATGCTTGTATCCTTGATATCTGTACTTCTAGTCATCACTTGAACTTCAGAGGTGCCTTGACATTCATAATCGAAGGCAAGCGAGATACCACTCTATCATACCTTTCTATGAGCATTGTAATGTTGCTTATGTTTGTGCCTCTTGCTACTTATTATTTTTGAGTTGGAATCTCTTCATAGCTCGCAATGACTATTAAGTAGACTTGGTTACATACTCTTTATTATGAATTATCTAAGTAGTTGATCACATTGCTAATAATATTTAAATCATATGAAGCAAATGTGTTCGTGAAAGTTCTTTTATCGCACTCAGTTTTCAACTGAATTGCTTGAGGACAAGCAATAAGCTAACCTTGGGGGGAGTTGATACGTCCAAAACGTATCTACTTTCCCGAACACTTTTGCTATTGTTTCTCCTCTAAACTTGTGTGATTTGGATGCAACTAATGCGGACTGACGCTATTTTCAGCAGAATTGCATTTGGTGTCTACTTTTTGTGCAGAAAACCAACTATCAGGAAAAATCCCGGAAAATATGCCAAAAACCCTATTTCACCCGAAGACTCCAGGAGCCAGAATACGAGACGGAGAAGAGCCAGGGGGTGGCCACACCACCTGCTGGCACGGGCTAGGCCAGGCCGCGCCAGGGGGTGGTGTGGGCCTCCCAGGCACCCCCTCGGTCTTCCTCTTCGCCTATAAGGAGCCTTCTGACCTAAAAACCGTGGGGGGTTCGACGTTTTTCCAGAAGGAGTTCCGCTCCACTGCCACCACTAGATTCCATGAAACAGCACCAGAAACTCCGTTCTGGCACCCTGCCGGGATGGGGAATCGAAGGAGATCATCGCCATCATCATCACCATCGCTTCTCCATCGACCATCCATGTTTCCCCCATCTATGAGTGAGTAATCCCCCGCTGTAGGCTATGGGGATGGTAGGGATTGGATGAGATCGTTCATGTAATGGCATCAGATTGTTAGGGCATGGTGCCTAGTATCTTTTATTAGTGCTTTATGACTTTGTTGCGACTTGTCGTGCTTAATGCTTGTCACTAGGGCCCGAGTGCCATGATTTCAGATTTGAACATGTTATTGATTCATTATGATAGTATTGTTTTTGGTCTTATCTACAAGTTGTATACACACGTTGTTGTCCAGAACCAATGGCCCAGTGATGTAAATCAGGATAACCGGAGGGAATGGCTATGATGTGAGGATCACATGTGTTCACGGAGTGTTAATGCTTTGCTCCGGTGCTCTATTAAAAGGAGCACCTTAATTGCCAGTAGTTCCCTTGAGGCCCCGCTGCAAATGGGCTGGCGGGACAAAAGATGTTGTGCAAGTTCTCATTGCGAGCACGTATGACTATATATGGAACACATGCCTAGGATTATCTAGTACTTGGATGCTTTTACTTATTTATCTGCAATTGCCCTATGTTCTGATTGCTATGTGAATTGTCTTGTCCATGCAACGCCCGTCCATCCATCCCTATGCCTACCGCACTCGAATCCTACTATTTACTGCTTTTGTTACTACTGTCTTTACTTTACTACTGTTGTTACTTTGCTATTCCTACTACAAAACTGTTGCTAATGATAAACTGCTATGAGCAAGATTGTTTCCAGGTGCAGCTGAATTGACAACTCAGTTGTTAAGGCTTATAAATATTATTTGGCTCCCCTTGTGTCGAATCAATAAATTGGGTTTCACTTCCCTTAAAAATACTGCGATACACCCCCTATACTTGTGGGTCATCATGCTCCAGGAACTTGTTGCGAGTGCCAAGACTGCGCTTGCCTTTGTTTATATGCTGCGTCCATATGTGGACCTGGAGGACATTGTTGAAGGACCACTGGCGCCTCCGGATGGCATGGCGTGTAATATGCGACCGTATTACGAGGCGGTTGTGGGGATGTGATGACCCACAAGTATAGGGGGTGTATCGCAGTATTTTCGATAAGTAAGAGTGTCGAACCCAACGAGGAGCAAAAGGTGTTGGCTAGTGGTATGGATCAGGAATTCTCTACAAATACTTAGCAAACGGATTTTTAGGGGTTTTGATAAAGCAAGTAAATAAAGTACGAGTAAATAAAAGACAATAAGAATAGATGCAGCAAGTGGCCCAATCCTTTATGCAGCAAAGGACAAGCCGATTGTATTACTTAAGATGACCAAACATTCTCGAGGACACATGGGAAGACTGTCAAGTGCTTTCACTTCATATAGTTGATTAATCTTCTTTAGCTTGCTAAGTGTTGTGTGGGTGAACCTGTGCTAATGTACCGACCTTCCTAGGACTAATACATACTTGTGATTATACCCCTTGCAAACATCTGTAAGTACAAGAAAGTAATTAAGGTAGAAACCTAACCACAACTTTAAACTCTAAGACCCTTACGTCCCTTGTGCAATGGTTTCCTAACGGGGGTTTAGGTTTACATCACTCCGTGACCCCTACGATTAGTAGCCAAATACACAATGCATTCCCCTAGGCCCATATAGGTGAAGTTTCATGTAGTCGACGTTCACATGACACCACTAGAAGAAGTACACCACAACTTAAATATCAAACTATTGAATCTTTCTCAACACAATTCCACTACTAACAACATGACTTCTCCCATGTCCTCAAGAACAAAACAAACTACTCACAAGACATCATATAGATCATGATCAGAGATGGAATAATGATGTATAACAATCTGAACATAAACAATAATTCAATGGTTCCAGTCAATAGCATCAACTACAAAGAGTAATCAACACCGGGAAAGTTTCCCCTAAGAACTATGCAAGATTCAACGCAATTGTACATCAATATGGAGATGGTGATGATGGTGCTTATGGTGATGATGGTGGTGATGATGGTGGTGATGAAGTCCAGCTTGATGGTGGTGTTGATGGCGACGATCTCCCCTCTCTAGGAAGGAATTCCCCCGGCAGAAATCTGTCTGCTGGAGAGATCTTTCTCTCTCGGTGTTTTCCGCCCCACAGAGGCGGAGGAATCTTTCTGTGGTCGCTCTCCTAGTCTTAGGGTTTCAGGAGGAATATATACGCTAGAGGGGAGAGCTAGAGGTGGGCCAGGGCGGCCACACCACATGGTGGCGCGGCCTAGGCTGGCCCGCGCCAGGGGGTGGTGTGGGCCCCCTATGGCCCATCTCCACTCCCTCTTCTGGCAACCTTTGTCTTCTGGAAAAATAGGATTTTCCGTATATTTTCCCGGAGTTTCTAATCTTCGCGAATTTTGCCTCCAAACAGCACCTTTTCCATCAGAATCCTGACTGCAGCGCTCCATGCTCCAAAAGTCATCAACCATGCAAAAACAGATGAAATAACATAAGTATCATCTCTTAATATGAAATATATAAATGAATAACAGTGAATTATGATATAGAATAGTGATGCAAAATGGATGTATCAACTCCCCCAAGCTTAGACTTCGCTTGTCCCCAAGCGAAACTGAGCTCAATAAACATGGCCTCAGGTTTATGGAGCGAAGAGTCGATAAAAAGAATGCGGACAAGAAGCATCACATCCATCAATACATAGATCATAATAGAAGACAACTCACTATTATATAACTTAACTTGTAATAAGTAAAGGAAACACAATAGAGATACATGAAGTGAATCATAATTGGTAATGGCAAACTTAGCTCTTGGTCGAAGAATAGTTGATAATTTGCTAGAGTTCACTTTCAAAGTAGTAATCACTAAGATAAGAGCAATGTGCAAAACAAGGAACATAAGAAACATGATTGAATAAATCATCATATGAATTAATGAAACACAACAACTCAAAATACTTGCTAAGATAGAAGGGAATAGGTTTACTGACTCAACTAAAAAGTAAAAGAAAGGCCCTTCGCAGAGGGAAGCAGGGATTTCAAGTTTCATAAAGAGCTCCCAAAAATTATGATACTTACTAGCTTTCAGCTCTCATTGCCCCTATCATAGGCATCTTTTGGTGATTAAGGTTAAAGTGACACAACTAAGAGGATATGCTTGACAAGTTATAAGTTGAAATCTCATGCCCCTTACTTACGAGTACCGAACCTCATGCTACTCAACTTCAGTCACGAGTACGCTCTTGTCATTGTAAATACATGTGTACCATTGAGAACCACCAATGGGGTACCCCTTGCACATGATACAGGAGCTATCCCATAATCAAAATGACAAGGCGAGCAGACAATGAGCATCTCAACGATTTTTTTATTTGCTATTTGCATAGGTTTTTATTGAGGATGCTTCATAGAATGCTCACTATAGTTATGCTGCAAGTTTCCACCATGATTAGGCATGGCTTAGGCTAGCGTCCCATGCGTTTCTCTAACACACATATGAACTCCATGATCTTACAAGTTCCCCTTTTATTTCAGACCGCCGGGATCCATGGGCAAAAGAATCATGATATCAACTAGGTACAAAGTACCATGGCAGTGTTGAAAGCGTTTCCCATGATACATGGTTCTGCTAACTTCAACTCATAAAGCGCAAGCATATACGCAACAAAGAAGGACCCAATGGTTCAAGTTTATTAAGTGCAAGAAAGTAAAGTGTGCCATCAAGTTCGTGAGAGCTTTAATCACTAATTTTCACATAACAAGTTTAATTTGGAAGGTAGATAAAAACAAGAATTTACTTGGAATAGCAATAATGCTAATAGGTAGGTATGGTGGACACAAATGGCGTAGGTTTTGGTTTAAGGAATGGATGCACGAGAAGAATTCCCTCTCAATACAGGTTTTTGGCTAGCAAGGCTGGGTAGCAAGTACAAGAGTTGAAGGAAACAAACAAACATACAAGTGATAAAGATAAACACGCAATCTTCCTTGGAAGCACAAAAGATCTTAACTAGAGAATACTAAAATTATGAGCAAATCAAGAAAGAAAGATGATGTAATTATATTTCTTTAGTGTACTTTTATCTTTTCATTCAACTCTCAAAAATAGTGTTGCTATAGACCGAGCCAGGTTTGCCAAAACCAACTAAATTAACTCAATGATCCCAAAGTGACACCAATACTAACAACAAGATCAATCATATAACAACGAATTGAAAACTAATATAAGATATGCAAAAGAGTAAATGATAGAACTTCTCATTAATATTCCATAACAGCAACTCACACCAAGGGATACATATCTAACGAGAGAGGGGACACTTCCATAATGCAAACCATCCTACATGATAACTTCTCTATTCACGATATGACTCTACTAAAAGGTAAAAAGATAGAAGATAGTGATGTGATACCGCGGCTGACGAGGGTTTAACTCGTCAATGCCCATTGTTATGGACTTGGGTTTTGGAGAAGGAGGGAGCGCTGGAGACATCTATCGGCTAGCAAACAAGCACATAGGGGACAAAGGATTTACCCAGGTTCAGGCCTCGTAGAGGTCCCTACTCCCACTTGTCTGCTTGTGGAATTATTGAGGGAGTCGAAAGTTACAACGGTGCGCAGATGCAATCTGGCGAGGGTTTGTGGAAGCTAGGGTTGCGTGTGTTCTCCTCGCCGCCCCCTCCTAGCCCTTATATAGATAGGCTAGGTCTCGGTTGGTCAGTCGGTTACAAGTTAGGTTTTCCCCTTCAAACTTTCTATCTTTAGCTTCTTCTTGTCCTTCAAGCAATCGAGAGTCCACAGGTTACTCGAGTCCTTTCATCTGGGCCTTGGCGACACCGTGGGCCTGTACGTATTTGTACCATATATACCAAGCTCGAGTATCTGTAGGGTATACCCATGTCAGTAGCCCCCGAGTGTCCAGTGGAATCGCAGATTCGACTGGGGACTTTTGAAGCCTTCGAATGCCTAAATGAGTACATTTTGATTGCTTTTATTCGTGTCATAGGGATTGTTGATATAAGTGCCTGATATAACCAAAGTATCGGTATCAGTTGACCACCTTAGGGTGAAACAACGCAATCTACTCAAATTCGAGTCCTCGGACTCGAATCCGGAAAAGTGCTGGTGTAATTCGACTCAGGCCGCGAAGGTCTTACAGGAGTCGAATTCCAGTTATATGGGTGTGAGCACTTGATGCGTCCGTCAAGGCATGTTCATCGTGCCTGTAGGCAGGGATATGTTTCTGGTAGTGCGTAGTTAAATGCGTTGCCAGGCCTTATTCAGGTCTTACCTTCACGCTGTAGGCGCGACATCCGAATTTTATCATCGCGGAGACGATTCGGGCGTCCCAGGAGACGTAGTCTCTTTGTAGGGAAAATTTGTGAGGCGGTGTCGCCAAAGGTTGCGAGTGCGGATGTCATCAATACACAGTTTTTGTGCAAATAATCATAGGGTGCGCGACCAGCGCTCCCTATGGAACTAGCCCCCGAGTGCCTGGTTGAGTCGAAGACTCAGCGAGGACTAAACGCTTATGTTGCCGTCGTCTTTTGCTTACTTGTTTGATCGATGACTTAGGCAGGACCAAAGAACTTTCATCGCCGTCATCTTTTGCCTGCTTGTTTCAGTCGAATTTGTTTCTGGCGCTCCCTATGGGAGTAACCCATGTCCATAATCGGACTGTGTTTCGAGTGGTTGGGTTTGCTTTTGTGATTGTCCATGTTCCTGCAACAAGAAAAAGAAGAACCGTAGGGTGCGCGACCAGCACTCCCTATGGGAGTAGCCCCCGAGTGCTTGGTGGAGTCGAAGACTCTAGCAAGGACTAAAAATAGTCGAAGTTTTCCACTGCGTAGCCTTGGTGACGTCAGTGCTGACGCTTTGTATGACCTTGGTTGCCCGCGTGAGCGAGTTTGACGGGACGTGACGAGCGGTGGGTCCCACTTTCTGACTTTGATTTGACTGGGCATGCGTAATCTTATTTTTAATTGCGCCTCCTTGATTTCCGCGCGTAATGGTAGAAGTGGGGGGACGGTTCGCGCTTCCTCTTCTCCACGTGTCCAGCGCGATGCGTGCCACGCGTCCAATAGGGTTTTTGTCAGCCGTTGGATTGCATCTCCCAGGGGTTAAGTAGCGATGCTGCGGCGGTAATTTCCCATCTGCGCTCTTTCTTCCTTGCTGCCATCGCCATTGCTGCTGCTTTTCTGCTTTCCCCTGCGCCCATCTTCTCCACGACGCTGGACCAGCTCCGTTCGTTCCTGAGCTACTTCCTTCGTTCACATCGCCGCCGTGCAATGGGGAAGAAGAAGGGAGGCGCTGCCACTGATTCCGTGGCCACCGTCGCTTCGGTGAAGAAGAAAGGTGGCTCCGCTGCTGCGGGCACCAGCACCGCTGCCGGCGGGAAGAAGAAGGTCGCGGGCACCCGCGTGACCAGTGGCGCATGGCGCCCCTCTATCATCAAGGTGTCGGATCTCCGTCTTCTTCGCCAAGATGGAGTTATCTCTGCGGCAGTCGCCGATGCGCGCGTCCCCAGTGGTGAGACCATTTCTGCTCCTCCCACTGGTTTTCGAGTGATGTTTCTTGCATTCATCATTTGCGGTCTTTCCTTGCCTCTTCACTCATTTCTTAGGGGTCTTCTTTGTTTTTATGGGCTCTAGCTCCATCAGCTGTCCCCAAATTCGCTCCTCCACATCATTTGTTTCATCACTCTCTACGAGTGCTGGCTCGGAATCGAGCCACACTTTGGTCTTTTCAAGCGCATCTTTAAATTGAAGCGTTAGTCCGCATCTGGCTCTTTAGTTTATGACGTAGGTGGTTGCGAAATCCACGTCGACCCATCCGCCACCTACTTCGACATCAAGCTTACCAAGTCCGTCCAGGGATGGAGGGACAAATGGTTCTATGTTCGCGACTAGAAGGCCAAGGACGAGCACTTTGTACTCGCGCCTTTCGATCCCGCGATTCCCTGCAAGAAGATGCGTTCTTGGAAGAACGTGATCATGCCTTCCGAACTCGCGGAGACAGACGTGCTATATCAGCACGTCTGCGAACTCGAGAGTCGCATAGGCGCAGAAGAGGGAGGCTACACCCTTGTCAGGACTTGGCTGCGTCGTCGCGTCCAGCCTCTCCAGGCTAGGGTCCATCCCATGTTTCAATGGGGTGACGCTGATGATGTCACTCGCATGTCTGCTGATGGCATGTCCGCGAGTGAGGTAGATAAGAGGGTGCGACTGGTCATGAAGTACACCCTCAAGGATGTGCTTCCGAACGAGCCAGTCGTTCCTCCTTTCGATGCTTCGAATCCTCCTCCTGAGGTATAGTTGTGCTACGTAGTAGCTTATTTTCTCGATTGCATTTTCTGTTGCTTACCTGTTATGTTTGCTGATCTTTACTGTTTGTATGCAGGAGTGGGCGGTGTCGCCTTGTATGCCTCCCCTCCCTGAGGGGATTATTCCTCGTGAAGCTTTGGAAGAGGACGAGTCTGAGTCGACTCTCCCTTCTAATGTGGAAGAGGAAGCCCCCGAGTCCGAGAGCCCGGATACTATAGCGTGCTCGTAGCGGGATTCCACATCGACTCCTTCAACTCCAGGAGGCGCGGCTGTTGGCGCAGAGTCGCCAATTCCAGCTGTTCCTGTGAGGGCTATGGCACCGTCTTCTCGCAAGAAGATGCGATTGCCCAAGGAGTCTTCGTCAGAATCGACGGCTGCCACGTTTGATCTTGACAACTTTAACTGGTAAGTTTGCTGGGTTATTCATTCTTTTCTGTTTTCTTCTTGTTGGTTTTTGCCCTGGAGTTTGCCCTTTTCTCAATGTGGATTTTGTCTTGCAGTCAAGAGGCGTCATCATCTTCTGGTGACGTCGAATTTTTGAAGGAATCGGGAGTCACGACTTCAAGGGCCAAGGTAGAGGTCGAGCGCGATCCTTCTCCGGCGGCGGCCCACTCTGGCCACAATTCTTCAAGTTCTCCTCACGTAGGGGAGCATCGAGTAGTTGCTCGGATGACGGTTCAGCAAACTTCTTCGGAGTCGCTGGAGGACCATGTAAGTATAGCTTTCCTTCTTTTTAATGTGGTAGTCAACGCCTTCTGCTGCCCTCTGCTGACTCCTTGTTTTGTGCGACAACTCCTTGTAAAGGAAGCCACGCAGGTGGCGGAGCAGGTGATGGCGATGGGTCGCCAGCATGCGATGCTGGAGACGCGCCACCGCGTGGTCGAGAGTGAGTGTTCTATACTTATTCTTTCGTCTCCTCTATGTTTTGGTATAATCGACTGACAACCAATTATTGACTGCCATGTAGCTAAGCATAACGCTTTACTGCGCGATGTCGCCACGTTGGAGAAGACACGAGCCACAGCTGTGAAGGGGCACGACGAGGCAATCACGGCTCGTGATGATGCCCAGAAGCGCGAAGAGAATTTGCGCGCCTCCTTTGCGGCCAGGGAGAAGTTGTTCGAAGAGCAACTATTCTCAGTCGCCAAGGCCATCTCAGGTACCTTTACTGGTAGATATTTTATTGATGTTCTTCTCTGCATCTGTAGTGCCGGTGGCACTAGAAGTTTGATCCATGTGTGTATTTTGGTGTAGATGCTAGCGGCTTGAGTTTTGATCCACAAGCCCTCTGTCGTGATGACGCCTTTCTGGCGGTATGATCTGCGGTCGAGGATCGTGGCGCCATTGTCCAAAATCACTGGCCAGCTGACCGGCTGGCCCGCGCCAGGGGGTGGTGTGGCCGCTCTCGGCACCCCCTCGGCCTCCCCTTCCGCCTATAAGATGCCCTCGGGACAAAAACCCTAAGTACCCGATCAAAAATCCACGAAAGAGTCTGTAGCCGCCGTCATCTCCATCCCTAGATCGGAAGGGATCTGAAGCTCTTCCCGGCACCCTGCCAGAGAGGGGAATTCACCCTGAAGGCCTTCTTCATCAACATGCAATCCTCCAGTGTGATGCGTGAGTAGTTCATCCTTGGACTATGGATCCATGTAGTAGCTAGATGGCTGGTTCTCCTCCTTTGTGCTTTCATGTCTAGATCTTGTGAGCTCCGTTCATGATCAAGATCATCTATTTGTAATTCTGCATGTTGTGTTTACGGGGATCCGATGGATATTGAGATGCTATTTCAGATTGATTATTGATTCTATCATGTCTTTGTTATTTGTGATCTTGCATGCTTTCCGTTGTTAGTAGCTATCTTGGCCAAGTAGATGCTAGCAACTCCAAGAGTTAGTATTTATGCTCGATAGTGGGTTCATGCCTCTGGTAATCTGGGGAAGTGATAGAAATCTCTAAGGTACTATATGTGATGTTGCTACTAGGGAGAAAACAACAATCCTTTGTTCATAGAACAATCGTATTGTTTACTTTACACGCAATTCATAAAACAATAATCTGTTGCTTGCAACTTAATACTGGAGGGGGTTCGGATGATAACCTGAAGGTGGATTATTAGTCATAGATGTAGTTGGATGGCGGTGTATGTATAATGTTGTAATGCCCAATCAAGTCTCAAAGGAGTCAAGATGATTAGTATATGCATGTATTGCTTTCTCGATGTTTGTCAATTACCCCGCTGTAATTTGTTCACCCAACATGTTATCTATCTAAGGAGAGCCACCTCTAGTGAACTATGGATCCTGGTCCTTGTCTTTTACATTCAATCTACAATCCTTTACTATTTTGTGTTTACTTTCTGCAAACTATTACTTCTTTCCATTCGATACATTTAATCCTTTGTTTTCCGCAAAACACGATGAGATTGACAACCTCATCGCAAGTTGGGGACAAAGTTCTGTGGTTGTGTTGTGCAGGTCTCCATGTTGCTACCAGCACCGGTAGTGCGCCCTGCCCAAGCTCAGCTAGTAACACCTTTGGGGGTGTTTCCTTGCTCCTACCGGTTCAATTAAACCTTGGTTTCATAACTAAGGGAAACTTGCTGCTGTGCTCATCATACCTTCCTCTTGGGGTTCCCAACGAGCTCTACATCAACACTGCACCAACACTTTTCTGGGCGCCATACACAGAGCCATCAAGCATTTTTCGGCGCTGCCGGGAAGGGAGATTGGGGATAGAAAGTCTCGTTCGCACTGCCGGGACGGGGAAGTGCCCCCGGAGCCATCTCCATCAATCTCCACCACCATCTCCATCACCATTGCTGATTCCCATGATGAGGAGGGAGTAGTTATCTCTCGAGGCTAAGGGTTCTACCGGTAGCTATGTGTTCATCTCTCTCTATTCATGATCTTATTGAGATCATGAGCTTGTAATCTATAGATCTACCTTGCTACTCAAGTGCTTTAATAGATCTCTGCTCTCCCCATGTGTGTGAAGTTGACAGTGTGCACACCATGGTGGCACTTAGGCTAGAGATTACAAATAGTTGTTATGAGTTATATTTTGAGTTGGATGTCTTTATGAAATTGTGGTGTTTGTTGGACTCATCTAGTGCTCAAGATGACAGTGTGGGGTTTTCTAGATGGGAAACATGAACTTTGAGGTGTTCTGTTATAGCCCTACCATCGATTAGAGTGTTCAACCGGAGAGTAGTTTAGCATAGTATCATAAAGAAGAATATATTTATATGAGAGTGTTCACTAGTGAAAGTATGATCCCTAGGCCTTGTTTCTAAGTATTGATACACCATTTTGTTGGGTCCGCAACATAGAAAACAAAAAATTTCCTACGATGAGAATTATACGCCAAGATCTATCTACTAGATAAAGAGCAACGGGTGGACATACATCCATGGAGAACTTACCCTCGAAGACAACGAGTTTTGTTAACGAGTAGGAACTCGTGGTTGATGTAGTCGTACGCTTGCCGATCTCAAGATCGTGTGGAAGTCCGAGCGCCGCAAATCAGCAGCGCATCCGTCCTCACACACACGTTCAAGCCACCGGATAACCTCCACCTCCTCGCTCCAGTGAATCAGCGGAAGCAGCAACTCCTTCCAGACGCAAGGCCATCGGGAACATGTATCTCGCTAATCCGAGACCATGGGGGAATATCTAGAGGGGGAGAGAGATCCTTCACGAGGAGGTGTGGTTTGTGAGAGGGGAGAGGGGGGCTTTATATAGGAGGGAGGGAGACACCTCCCCTCCCATAGCCGGCGCATGAGGGGGGACTCCTCCCCTCCTTCATTCGTGTGGTGAACCTCCACTCACATAAACATGGCCTCCACCCAAAATCCCACTCACATGTATTTAATTTCCACCAAATTAAATGCAACTCTCAATTAATAAAACTTTTTTATTTATTTTATTCAGAATTTTGTTAATTACTTTAATTAACAAACATTCACATAAAACCCCTTGCAACATTTCAATATCACATGCAGAACCACTTTCTGCAATTTCACCCGAAACAATTCCGGTTTCTATCAAAACAATTCCTGTTTCTATCGAAACATTTCCTGCACTTTGCAAACCTTTTGTCTGGAACATATGTGCTCCTAAATGGTGTCCGGCAACCCTTAAGTGTGTCACCCTATGGTTCGCAAATAATGCAGACATGATTGAGACTCCTCTCAGATCAATAATCAGAAGCGGGACCTGGAGATCCATACTGACTCCTGCATATTCAACGATGAATTCTGTGATCGTGAGAACCTTTAACGTCAGCAATTTAATCCCTTTGTCTCATGATATAATACATGTTCGAGATTCGATCATCGGTATCCAAATACCTAGTTTGATCTCGTTACCGACATGCACTCTTTTCTCGTTCCCGTGATATAACATTCTAGTGATCACATCACTTGCTTGCAAGCTATCTTAATGTGATATCACCGAGAGGGCCCAGAGTATATCTATACGTCATCAGGATTGACAAATTCCACTCTTGATCCATGAGCCTCAACATAACACTTTCATAGCACTGGACCCACCTTTATGGTCACCCTGTTACGGTGTGACGTTTGATGTTATCAAGATACTCTTCCAGTGTTAGCAATTAACATGATCTCATGGTCTAAGGACTAAGACTACTTTGTATGATGTTATAGCAATATAAACATAATGACTTGATCGTAATGCTATACTTCGGATGAATGTTCATCACATCATTTCACAAATGCTGTGACCTTGTTATTAACAACATCCAATGTCCATGATCAGGAAACCTTGATCATCTTGTTAATCAACAAGCTAGTCTATAAGAGAGGCATAACTAGGAACCCTTTTGTTTATTAAACACACATGTATTAATGTTTCCTATCAATACAATTATAGCATGCAAAATAAACATCTATCATATACAAGGAATACATAATAACAACTTTATTATTGCCTCTCAGGGCATATTTCCTTCAGTCTCCCACTTGCACTAGAGACAATAATCTAGTTTATATAGTGATAAATCTAACACCAATGGAGTGTTGATCATGTTTTGCCCTAGGGAGTACTTTAGTCAACGGATCTGCTACATTCAGGTCCGTGTGCACTTTACAAATCTTTATATCTCCATCCTTGACATGCTCGCGGATGGAGTGAAACCGGCGCTTAATATGCTTGGAATTCTTGTGAGACCTTGGTTCCTTGGCGTTGGCTATGGCTCCATTATTGTCACAATAGATCACCATTGGGTCCAACGCACTAGGAACCACACCTAGTTCTGTTATGAACTCCTTCATCCAAACCGCTTCTGCCGCTTCTGAAGCAGCAACATATTCCGCCTCCGTCGTTGATCCAGCCACCACAGGTTGTTTGGAGCTCCTTCAACTAACTTCTTTGCTCAAGAGAAATACATATCCAGATTGAGACTTAGAGTCATCCGGATCAGTGTCAAAGCTAGCATCGACAAAACACTTAGCGACTAGCTCTTCTTCACCTCCGTATACAAGAAACATATCCTTAGTTCTTCTCAAGTACTTAAGGATATTCTTGACCGCTATCCAGTGTTCCGAACCTGGATCAGATTGGTACCTACTAGTCAAACTAATAGCATGTGCCACATCCGGTCTTGTACATAGCATGGCATACATTATAGAGCCTATGGCTGAGGCATAGGGGATCTTATCCATTATCTCTCTTTCTTCCGCCGTAGGCAGACTTTGAGTCTTACTCAATGTCTTGCCTTGCAACATAGGTAAGTACCCCTTCTAACTTCCGTCCATATTAAACTTCTTTAATATCTTATCAAGGTATGTACTCTGCGATAGCCCAATTAGGCGTCTTGATCTATCTCTATAGATTTTAATGCCTAATATATATGAAGCTTCACCAAGGTCCTTCATCGAAAATTTGCTGTTTAGATAACTTTTAACACTGTTTAAAAGATCTATATCATTTCCAATCAATAATATGTCATCCACATATAATATCAGAAATTCCACATTGCTCCCACTCACTTTCTTGTAAATACAAGCCTCTCCATAAGTTTGGACAAATCCAAACTCTTTGATCACCTCATCAAAGCGGAGATTCCAACTCCGGGATGCTTGCTTCAGTCCATAGATGGATCGCTGAAGTTTGCACACCTTATCAGCATCCTTAGGATCGACAAAACCCTTAGGTTGTATCATATACAACTCTTCTTCAATATTACCATTGAGGAACGCAGTTTTGACATCCATCTGCCATATTTCATAATCGAAATATGCTGCAATTGCTAACATAATCCTAACCGACTTAAGCATCGCTACGGGAGAGAATGTCTCATCGTAGTCAACTCCTTGAATTTTTCGAAACCCCTTTCCGACAAGTCGAGCCTTATAGATGGTTACATTACCATCAGCATCAGTTTTTCTTTTGAAAATCCATTTATTCTCAACGGCCTTTCGATCGTGACGTAAGTCCACCAAGGTCCAAACCTGGTTTTCGTACATGGATTCCATCTCGGATTTCATGGCTTCTAGCCATTTGTTGGAATCAGGGCTCATCATCGCTTCTTCATACGTCGCAGGGTCATCTATTTCATCAATCATGAAATTCATAACAGGATTGCCGTATAGTTCAGGAGCTGCACGTGTCCTGCTTGACTTGCGAGGTTCGGTAGTGTCCTCTTTCGGAGTTTCATGATCAATATCATTAGCTCTCTCTTCATTAGGTGAAGTCAACTCCAAAACAACTTCCGGTGCTGCGCTACTCGCCATTTCATGAAGAGAAGGTTCAATAACCTCTTCGAGTTCTACCTTCCGACTACTCACACCTTTCGCGAGAAACTCCTTCTCAAGAAAGGATCCATTCTTGGCAACAAAGACCTTGCCCTCGGATCTGTGATAGAAGGTATACCCAATGGTTTCCTTAGGGTATCCTATGAAGACGCATTTTTCTGCTTTGGGTTCGAGTTTATCTGGTTGAAGTTTCTTCACATAAACATCGGATCCCCAAACTTTAAGAAATGACAGCTTAGGTTTGTTTCCAAACCATAATTCATACGGTGTCTTTTCAACGGATTTAGATGGTGCCCTATTTAAAGTGAATGTAGCGGTTTCCAGTGCATAACCCCAAAATGCGGCAAGTCGATCGAGACATCATAGATCGAACCATATCCAATAAAGTACGATTACGACATTCTGACACAGCATTACGTTGTGGTGTTCCAGCAGGCGTGAGTTGTGAAACTATTCCACAGTCTTTCATATCTGTGCTAAACTCGTAACTAAGATACTCTCCTCCACGGTCGGACCGCAGAAATTTGATCTTTCTGTTATGATGATTTTCCACTTCATTCTAAAATTCTTTAAACTTTTCAAAGGTTTTAGACTTATGTTTCATCAAATAGATATACCCGTATCTACTCAAATCATCCGTGAAAGTAACAAAATAACGATATCCACCTCGCGCCGCCACACTCATTGGTCCACACACATCAGTATGTATGATTTCCAATAAATCTGTCGCCCGTTCTATTGAACGAGAAAACGACATTCTAGTCATCTTGCCCATAAGGCATGGCTCACATGTATCAAATGATTCAAAATCAAGTGATTCCAAAAGTCCATCAGAATGGAGTTTCTTCATGCGTTTAACGCCAATATGACCTAGACGGTAGTGCCACATATGCGAGATATATCATTATCAAGTTTAATCCTTTTAGCATCAACATTATGAATATGCGTAATACTACTATCGAGATCCAACAGAAATAAACCATTCAACACAGGTGCATGACCATAAAAGATATTATTCATATAAATCGAACAACCATTGTTTTCAGACTTAAACGAATAACCACTTTGCATCAAACACGATCCAGATACAATGTTCATGCTCAATGCAGGCACCAAATAACAATTATTCAGGTTTATAACTAATCCCGACAGCATATGGAGAGGCAGTGTTCCGACGGCGATCACATCAACTCTTGATCCATTGCCGACCCGCATCGTGACCTCATCCCTTGCTAGTTGTCGCTTGTTCCGCAGCCCCTGAACCGAGTTACATATATTAGCAACCGATCCTATATCAAATACCCGGTGCTCTGCAGTACTAGTCAAGTACACATCAATAACATGTATATCACATATACCTTTGTTTGCCTTCGGCCTTCTTGTCCGCCAAATACTTGGGGCGATTCTTCAATGGCGATCCTTGCAATAGTAGCACTTTTCGATTGTAGGACTTAGGGCCAGCTCGGGGTTTCTTTTTTCAGCGACAGCAGTTTTGCCGCCCTTCTTTCCCTTCGCTTGCCTTTCTTGTCCTTCTTGAAACGGTGGTCTTATTGATCATCAACACTTGATGTTCTTTCCTAATCTCCACTTACTGCGGTCTTAAGCATTGTGAAGCTCGGGAAGAGACTTCTTCATGCCCTGCATATTATAGTTCATCACGAAGCTCTTGTCACTAGGTGGCAGAGATTGGAGAACACGATGTATGCCTAAGTCAATGGGAATCGTTATTCCCAAGGACACAAGCTTATCGGCGTACCCAGACATTTTGAGTACGTGCTCACTAACAAAGCTGTTCTCTTCCATCATGCAGCTAAAGAACTTTTCAGAAGCATTATAACTCTCTACGGCAGCATGGGTATCAAAAACCATTTTCAATTCTCCCATGGTATCAAAAGCATTGCCATTTTCGAAACATTTTCGATGTTCTGGCTCTGGCCCATACAGTATGCCGCAATGAACTAAGTTGTGGTCCTCCTGACGAGTTATATAGACGTTCTTTTCCTCGTCAGGGGCATCAGGAGCTGGTGGGGGGCCTAGCGGCGCCTCTAGCACATATTGCTTTTGTGCAGCAGTGAGGAGAATCCTCAAATTCATAACCCAGTTGGTGAAGTTGCTACCATTCGCAGCAAGCTTCTCTTTCTCCATGAACACATTGAAATTAAAAGCAGGTGGTGCCATCTACAACAGAATTTGTAAAATATATTTAGACTAAGTTTATGATAGATTGAGTTCAACTAATCCAAATTACTAATGAACTCCCACTCAAAAATGACATCCCTCATGTCCTTTCGGTGATTACATGAACCAAATCCACTACACCAAGTCCGATCATCACGTGAGTCGGTGTATCTCCAAAGGCGAGCATCTATATGGGCATCATATCAACTATATGACTCATGCTTAACCTTTCGGTCCGTGTTCCGAGGCCATGTCTGTACATGCTAGGCTCATCAAGTAAGAACCTTAGTATTCGCGTGTGTAAAACTGTCTTACGCCCGTTGTATGAAAGCGTAGAGTCGAGAACACCCGATCATCACGTGATGCCTCAAAACACGATCCACAAAATGGTGCATACTTAAGGAAGAACACATTTTATCTTGATATCTAAATGAGGGATCATCTTATAATGCTACCAAAAGCGCCAAACTAGCAATATAAGATGCTAACATCTAATGTGTGAAGTGAGGTGATATGGTCCATGCATTTGATCTCTATCATTTGCATCGTGGTATGATCTCTATCATTCCTTTGTGTGTAAGGCCAAGGTCTATGGAACTTACACGTTAAGTGAGTTGTAAGAGTATCTATCATACATCTACTTACAACAATACCATATCAAGACACTAGCCCAGCAACGATCTAAACTAGATGCCTCTAATTTATCAATTGCAAGTTTTACGTGGCTGAGGGCTTTCAGAGATAGAACCGGTCTTACCTATGAACATGAACCACAACGAGGATAACCAAGTTATTAGCAACTCGTTGTAAATCCGATATTGACTATAGTAGGAGAGACAGACACCCGCTAGCCACTTATGCAAAACTAGTTGCATGTCAGTCGTGGAACCGGTCTCACGTACGATGACATGTAAGGTTGGTCCGGGCCGCTTCATCCCACTATGCCACCAATATCCAAAGTACATAGAAGATGCAATAACATGATCATCATCGCCCACATATAAACATATGTGTACTACCCGTGCAAAGCATATAAACATATGACATGTAAGTTTGATCTCGTTACCGACATGCACTCTTTTCTCGTTCCCGTGATATAACATTCTAGTGATCACATCACTTGCTTGCAAGCTATCTTAATGTGATATCACCGAGAGGGCCCAGAGTATATCTATCCGTCATCGGGATTGAAAAATTCCACTCTTGATCCATGAGCCTCAACATAACACTTTCATAGCACTGAACCCACCTTTATGGTCACCCTGTTACGGTGTGATGTTTGATGTTATCAAGATACTCTTCCGGTGTTAGCAATTAACATGATCTCATGGTCTAAGGACTAAGACTACTTTGTATGATGTTATAGAAATATAAACATAATGACTTGATCGTAATGCTATACTTCGGATGAATGTTCATCACATCATTTCACAAATGCTGTGACCTTGTTATTAACAACATCCAATGTCCATGATCAGGAAACCTTGATCATCTTGTTAATCAACAAGCTAGTCTATAAGAGAGGCATAACTAGGAACCCTTTTTGTTTATTAAACACACATGTATTGATGTTTCCTATCAATACAATTATAGCATGCAAAATAAACATCTATCATATACAAGGAATACATAATAACAACTTTATTATTGCCTCTCAGGGCATATTTCCTTCACGTTTGCTATTAGATCTATTGCATGTTTGCTTGCTTCCATCTTTATTTCAGTTTTCCTTTAGTCTCTTCCATGCTATCAAGCTATTTTCTATCACCTTTACCACTTATAATTATCTATACCACTTGTATTTCACTATCTCTTTGCTGAACTAGTGCACGTATACACCTGACAAGTGTATTGGGTGTGTTGGGGACACAACAGACTTCTTGTATCTTGATTGCAGGGTTGCTTGAGAGGGAATACCTTTGACCACTTCCTCCCTGAGTTCGATAAAACTTGGGTAATCCACTTAAGGGAAAACTTGCTGCTGTTCTACAAACCTCTGCACTTGGAGGCCCAACAACTGTCTACAAGAATAGAAGTGCGTACACATCAAGGCTTAGCCGGACGGCTTGCATATCTAGGAGGTGGCATTTTTGACGATCTTCCTCCCGACGTTTCTCTTTATCTTCTCCCCTTCGGTCGTTCGACTTACGTCAGGGAGGATTCCTCGGATACAGTGCAGCGATGGCCTCTTGTTCGGCCGCTGGAGCGACGTTGCTCTAGTTACGTGTAGGTTTGTGATGCTGTCCTGATGATCTGGTTCTGGAGTAGTTGTCTTCCCGTCAGTCGGAACAGTGATGCTGTTCTGGAACACGCTGGGGCCTTATGTCATTCCAAGTTGAGTCCGTGTGACATTGGTCGGATTTGGAGACCAGTTTTCCACTTCTGGATTTCGCAGCCATCTATTGCTCCAGACCCTTGGTGAGTAGCTTGATGCCCAATCGAACCTGTTCTGGGCCTGGGTTGTTTGACAGGATATCTCGAGCTGTGACAGTGTTCTGTACCGGTGTTGGGTACACCAGATCTCCTTTGGTGTCGAGACGAGGCATCCCTAGATCTCCTTCAAAGAGGACCCTGTTTACTTCTGGAAATTTACCATCACCTGTGTAACGTTTCCGGGTCTTCTGATGCAACCGAGACATGTAATCCTTAGTTGCCATGTGTTTCTTTTCTCCCTCGATGTTTTTAGCTTCATCCAGGAGTTGTTGACGACGCACTTCTAGGGCCTGGGCCCTTTCGTCCAGCTCTTTAGCAGTAAGTTATGCAGCTGTAGGGATAGTTGTGGTTAATGCAACATCGATGAGTTTACACGCACCTTCAGTGATCACGTGTCCATCCACCGATTCCTCTTTTTTCGGCTCTTCTAGATAAGTGCTCCATCCGAGTCTTCCTCATATTCCTCGGCAATCACCTCCTCTATCAGAGGGTCTTTTGCCGGGGTCTTGTTCTTCTTGTTGTTCTTCTTTGCCTTCTTGGCAGTGCTGGTAGCAAAGACGGCTTTGGGTCCGTTTCCTGGAGTCATGCTCTGATCGGTACTTTCGGACATCTGGACTTCGGGATTGTCTCTGACTTCCATGTCATCCTATGCTTTGGGAGAATGTTCCCCGGATCCTTCATCCATGGCTTCTCCTTCCTCTGTAGCTTTGGAGTTATACTCCTCTTCATATTCCGCGGAGAACTTTCAGAAATCTGCCGACGTCATCGAGTCATCCGAGGATGCGGGTACGTCGGCGTTTGTTCCAATTGCCTCCAGTACAGAGTCGGTGTTGTCTCCAGCATCGGCAGAGCCGGAACCGGATCCAACGTATCCAACAAAGTGCGTTGCGCTCCTCCTGAGGTACCTGCGGCTCTCACGATCAGCTTCATTGAAACTTTTGATGGTCTCGAGAATTGCATCTACGCCTGAGTTTTGCATTATCATATGTCGTAGTGTGTACCTCAGGAAAGGCCTGTCTGTCCTGGCATCATCAGAGCCGGAATCAATGTCGTTGATATGCTCCTCCTGGATTTCGACTTCCGCAGGTGGGTCGATCTGGGATCCGGCCCCTCCAAGGAGATCCACTCCAGATTCGGCTTTAACCGCTAGGTCTTCCTCAGGCTCGAATTTCTCCACTATCTCCGCAACTGGTGCAGGTTGGGTGGGATTAGGGTTTTCTGAGATCCGGAACTTTGCCGCCTCCGCGGATAGAGGGGATCCAGAAGGTTCTTCTGCCTCTATCATCACCGCTGGGGTGGGTGGGACAGGTTCAGCGAAACCGATGTAAACATCGATCTCGCCAAAGGACATGATTGTGTAGGCAGTCACGGCCTCCTTAGCCAGAATCCAGGTCTCGTCGAGAACGATGAGAGGGACATCGCTGGAGTAGAGGATGCGACAGATGGTGATAGTCTTGCCGATTCTGATTCTTGCAGATTCCGCTCGGAACGCAGATCCGAAGCTCACTTGCCCCACGGTGGGCGCCAACTGTCGTCGGATTGATGACAAGTACGCCATGAGGGGGTCCTCGAGGCGTGCGGAAGAGAGGGGGGGTGAAACATACGGTGTTCCGGGATGGTGAGCACACAAGTTTACCCAGGTTTGAATCCGCCGGCTTTGGACGGACCCTACTCCTGCTAGCAATCCAGTAATACGGCAGAGCCGGAATATGGGTTACAAGGGTTTCGCCTATGCGAGTTGAGGTTGTAGACTATTGTCGTGTGCCCTAAAGGCTCTCCCTAGGACGGCTTATATAGATATCTAGCCTAGGGTTTACATGAGATATCTATCCGATTACGACTAAGAGTCGGTTACAGAGTACATCTTGAACTACAAGCAACACTATGGGCCTAAGTCGGTAAGTCTTCTGGGCCTTCCCGTAGCCGGATTGGACTCCGTCTTTTCTCCCTGACTGGGCCGCCCATGAAGCAAAGCTCTAACCCGAAGTGGGCCACCTTGGTCAGTGAGGAACTATGAGGATACCCGGAAAGTATATCCCCAACAGTCTTATCCTGATCCTTGTCCAATATCTCGAGTCGGAGTGGCCCATTGCTCCAAATCGACCCCTCCGTCCCGAGCTCTAGTCACCACCGCCATCGCCATTCTCGGTCTCGCCAGTCATCGCCGACCCAACCAATCGCTTCCTATTGAGCTTATGCTCCTCCCTGGCCTCTCCGATTTCTTCCTATCTTCCTGTATCACGTCCATGCCAGGCATCCTCGTGCGCCATCATTGAATCTCACCACCGGTCGAGCTCCAGTGACCAGATAGCAGCGGTGCAGCCACCATATGGTTCCCCACGACGAGTTGATCCGAATGTAGCTAGCCCCACTTGCCCGCGTGCACCCAGTCGCCGTCCCCTCGCCAATCTGCAGCTCACCACCGTCGGTGATGTCACGGTGATGTCACCCGAGTGTCACCACATGGGTCAACCTAGTCAAATAAGCTTCGGGTCCCACTTTTCCTGCGTGGTAGCTTAGGTGGCCCGGGGCCCCTCTGTCAGCCACTATGTCTAGGTGTGCCCCGGTGTAAAAATTATAATGTTTTCTATTTAATTTAATAAAATGGTATAATCTTATAAAATCAATAAGTAATTATTTATAAGTCAGAAAAATATGAATAATATATCAAACTTTTTTAGAAAAATGAGATCTACTCTTTAGCATCAAATTCAAGCATTATTAAGCAACTTTCAAGATAAGTTTAATTAGAAGAACAAATGAACCCCCATAGGTGATTCCAAGGTTCCCCTGTTTTAGGGTTTGCACCTCTCGGACCCTGTTTAAAATGGTCAAGCATGCCGTAGTGTTCCTTTTCATATCATCATTCTTGCTTGAGCATTGCATCCATGCCATGTGTTGATTGTTTCCTCTCTTTTCGGTGTTTTGGTTCCTCCTGGTAGAATACAATATCGAGATTGAGATCAACACCATCGAAGATCAATACTTGACCAACTCTAATCAAGTCAAGTACTAGGTGCCCGAAGATCTGCTTATTGGATGTCAACGGGCAAAGGCAAGCATATCCCCACCATGATTCAATCCCATGCTTTCGAAGTATTTCAATTCTTGTCATGATGCATATGATTCTATTATGGTCTTTTATCGATAGATATAGTATCCTATTTGTTGCAGTAGTCCCTTTGAGCTTATATTACATGATTCGCTGCTCCTAGCATAACTAGATTTGGCTTGTGTGCACTTCTAGATCTTATATCGGTGTCATGCTTAGCTTTCAGTGCTGGTTCATCCAGATGATGTATCAAATGTAGAGAATCTAGTATGACAGGAGAATGAGGTATACTGATGAGGTGAGATCGGTGGTAAAGGTTAAACATGCTAAGGCTTGTATGGGAGGCCACGGTGGGTGATGACTGCAAGTGCACAAATTGTTTGTAGCTAGTTTCGAAATAAAGATATCGATCCCACAGGGACTAGGAGTCTGAAGTCTAATAACTCTTGAATTAAATCCTACAATAGAAATGCTAAAGAAAGTTCTAAGTAACAAGAATAAATGCGAGTATTGTGTAAAAAGGTGTTTTTGGGTTTTTGGTATAAGAGAACAATAAGTAAAGTAAAACAACTAAACACAGAAAGTAAGTATCGCGTATGTAAAAGAGATTGGAACTGCAATAGGGGAAAAGGCGTTCTCAGGGAGTAGCAGACACACCTCTAGCATTATAAAGGACTAAGGTAAAGATTATTATCATGAACATTCTCAACTATGTATGGGTGGGAGGAACTCCGTATTTGGACAAATAGGCAGCAACCACTTCTCACATCATCCTCATAACCACAGTACTCAGCAATCGACATCAATCGAATTACTGCGCTATTAAGGGACTTAATCCCGTAGGATGTATCCCATGGCATGGATAGTGTTCCGTGAGTTTCCTCGATAAGGGGTGCCAATAGCTTTATAGTCACTATAAGTGCTAACACACATCCGTCTACCAACAAGTAGTTCCCTCCATCAAGTCCCCATAAGAGGCAAATATTGAGAGGTCGACTTCTACCAACATCAAGATGAAGACAATCTAACACATGGTCATAGCAATGAATATCATAATAAACTTTATCTTATTTCAATATCATACTAGGGTTTCTCCATCTCTCCAAGAACTAATGATCTACTCAGACATGGAGGCAATCAACATCATGGCAATAACAATGGAATCTATCATAGATGAATAGTACTTGTATAAATCCACAATGAGTATGGAAATTACAACAAGATCTAGACAAGATGTAGATGAGATGGATGGAGATGGTGGTGATGTAGCGGTTGATGATGAAGATCGATGCCTTAGCCTCCCGGATCTGCCAGGGCGAAGATGGATCCCTGGTGGACGAGTTCCCCCTCTAGATGCCTTCCGGAGGTGAGGTTTCGGTGATTTCTGGTTGTTCTGTATGCCGTCTGTCCGATCCAGTTGCACGGGGTGAAACTATTTGAGGAGGCGATCGCGGCGCCAACTATACAGCGAGAAAATTATTCCTGCCGTATAGTTGGTCGTCAAACTCTCTAGATGCCTCGATCACTTCGGGTTTTTTCTGGTGTTATTAATATTTCCCAAATAAGCAATTTACATTGTTTTTTACTCCTTTTCTCCCCAATACAACTTCTCCAAGAATTGTGTCCATTGTATCCATCATCTGTCCTGATCCTAGTGAAATAGACATGAAATGTGCACGCCAACACCGTAAAATACCAAGATCCTACAACTACAATGCAAAATAATAATATAAAACATGATGTAATTATGCACTGATCAACTTCCCCAAGCTTAGACTCTTGCTCATCCCGATCAAGTTTATCTTAATGGATGTGATCCTCATATTCATGAAGCTGAGTTGCTAAAATAAATGAGGCAATTGCAGCATGTGTTTATCATATCTGATACATAGGAATAAGTTTATGAATAGTACCTTACTTGAACCATCCGAATAATATTAGCAGGCTTCCACACCTTAGCATTTAATAGTTCACAAAAGATCACTCTCAATATGATGTAAAAGTATTCAGTTCAACTAAATGAGTTAGAGAGGTAGTCCCAAGTGTTTTAGGATTAACATATTCACTTGGGATTCAAAATCTCAAAATGTCTCTTTGTCTTACTATAATATAGTGGTGTATGCCTATTTTCTCTTTGCACATTTGCTCTTTTTAATTTTTTGTATATATATATGCTCAGACTTTTGTTTTAGTGTTGTGCAAAGGATCTAGCCATACATTCCACTTCATGTAGGAATTCAAAGTTTAATGATCTCAATTACCAAATTCCAATTGTATATGAAGTAATCTTTATAACTTGAATATTCTACCTCGTCTTGTTCTCACTCTAATTTGATAGCACTTTTAATTTTCCTTTGTTCAAGGTTTCTTTTTCAACTTAACTGATTAGATATATTTTCTTTCTTTGTAAATCAAACCATGTACTTACAACATATTAACCAAATTATATTTGTATGTTCCATTAATACCAATGGTGTGGAAGACTCCTATTTCTATCATCAAGTGCAAGTAAAATTACACTCAAGCCATTCATATATCAAATAGGACAAACACAAACTCAATATTGTTCCATATATGATAATAAACTTGGAATTTCATAAAAGGGATCGACTATTCCTGAAGGGAATTCTAATGGTGCAAACTTTATTTCTAGTTTGAACTAATGCAAAACTAAAATAGTAATGTAAAACTTATAATATAGATTACAAGGTCTTAAAGATCTCCCAAGCTAGGAATCAAGCCAGGCGGGATCAAATAACCCCTTGCCATTATTTGATACCGTGATTATTGTAGATCACTGTGGCGCCATGGCACGTAACACTGTGGTACATAGCTTCTTGTTGGTATCCTCCAGAGCAGTGATGCGGCTATAACACATGTGCAAATCAGATTGCAAAGTGTCTACTTTATCTACGAGTTTAGTCACTAACGGGAGAAGATCATCCTTCTTCTCTATCTCCTTGAGACAGTGACGAACTTTGACGCGATGGAGTAGCTCCTGCTTCTGATATATCTCCAGTGCTCGCACACGGTCCTTGGTCATGGGAACAACTTCTTCTTCCTCATACATAATTGATGGATCGAGGAAGTGGAAACCATCCCTCCACTCTTCTTGAGGCTTCACCCTCATATGAGCACCAATGGTAGGCTTCAAGAGTGGCACCCTCGCTCCCTTGCTAGCACTTGCAACAATATTAGGTAATTCCTTACGCTTGTGCACCCTAGGGTCCATGGTGATGAACTTGACCGTCTCCACACACCCTTTTCCATGTGGCTTGTGACCTTCTCTGTCTTCTTAAGCTCTCTTCATTATCGCCCAGTTAATCTCCGGGGGATCATAGACATCACGGAAGATGTAGATGTCACTCCAATCTTCACCGGGATCGTTGTTGTAGAAGCTTGGCTCGACATACTCCTTGTACCCTGGGCTAAACCTCTCCACATCCTCGCTGTCGTCCTCCATGGACGGGCTGCGAGAGCGGTCCCTGGAAGGAGCAATGATGCCCAGGGGTTTTCCACGGCCTGGGACAGGATATCGCATGGCTAGATTGGTTCTTGGTGATTATGATTAGAGAGAAACACAATGACAATATATAAGGGGGGTTAGAGGTTGGTAAAACTCGCGAGAAACACCAAATTCAGGCCCAAGAAAAGAATCTTAATGAAATAGGGAAAGAAATCACGGATTTGGAGGAGTTCTGCTGTGTAACGACCAACTATACGGGCGTGGCCCGTATAGCTCCGGCCATATAGTTGGTTCCGGGTAGATATTTCCAAATATCTCGAGTCCAGGTCCATTAAGTTACCGACTTGGAACCCACAAAACCGTTTTTTAATGTCAAAAATGAAAAAAGAAATCGAAAAATGTCTGAGAGTTTAACGACCAACTATACGACGGGAGGATTTTCTTCGGCCATATAGTTGCGACCGTATAGATCTAAACATTGAAAATCAAAAATGTCTGAGAGTTTAACTACCAACACAAGGCGGGAGGATTTTCTCTGGCCGTATAGCTGCGACCGTATAGTTTCTAGACAATTTTGCAAAGAGGGTACAGAAGGTTTAACGACCAACTATACGGCAAGAGATTTTTCTCTGGTCACATAGTTGCGACCGTATAGTTGGTAAAAAACATTCAGAAACTTCAGAAAACACGAGGAATTCAAAGGCAAAAAAATTAGAAGTAAACTTTTTGGAAACAAATCACTTATTTGAGTAAGAACACTTACCTTGCACTTACCGTTTACTTATTCGGGATGACCAGCTCCTCCAACAACAAAGACTTCTTCTCTTTTGGAGGAATTGACCTTAGTTCATTTAATAATTCTTGGAAACGAAAATCACCAAGACTAAAGTTCCTTTCAATAAGATTGGTGTCTTGCTAGGGGAATATGGACACTACATCCAATATCTTTATTTCTTGCCTCTACATAATCTGCAACTCAAATTCTTGAAGTAAAAGGATCCAACGGATCAGTCTTGGCTTATGATTTTTCCTCTCAAGGAGTTGTTTTAAACCATCATGATCCGTATGAACTCTTAATTTTGCATGAACTATATAATGACAAAATTTATCGCAAGAGAAAAATACAGCAAAAAGTTCACTCTCTTTCTTAGGATAGTTATTTTGAGCACTATTAAGAGTTCTACTAGCATGATGTATAATATTAAATCTGCGACCCATATTTTGTCCCATAGTCACTCCTACAATATCATCACTAGCTTCACATATTAAGTCAAAAGTCATATCCCAAATAGGTGGTTTAATGATAGGAGCATGCGATAAAGCATATTTAAGTTTATCAAAGGCTACAAGATATTTATCATCAAAATTAAATCTTACTCCCTTTTGCAGAAGGTTAGTCAAAGGTTTAGATATTCCAGAGAAATTCCTAATGAACCTTCTATAAAAACCCACATGACCAAGGAAACTTCTTATACCTTTTATATCCCTAGGTTGTGGCATTCTCTCTATGGCCTCAACCTTATCTCTATCCACTTCAATTCCCTTACCTGATACCTTATGTCTAAGGACTATACCTTCCTTGACCATAAAATGGCACTTCTCCCAATTTAGAATAAGATTGGTTTCTTCGCAACACTGCAAAACTCTTTTGAGATTATCCAAGCAACTAGTAAACAAAGTTCCATAGACAGAAAAGTCATCCATAAATACTTCCAGTATTAGTTCTATAAAATCCACAAAAATAGCAGTCAAAAGTAGCTGGAGCATTACATAAACCAAAAGGCATACGACGGTAAGCATGTAAACCATAAGTACTAATGAAAGTTCTTTTAAGTTGGTCATCAGGATGAGAGAAAAACCAGAGTATCCGTCCAAGTAGCAAAAGTGAGTGTGGTTTGCTAACCTCTCTAAAGTTTGATCTATGAACGATAAAGGATAGTGATCTTTCCTAGTTTCTTTATTCAATTTCCTGAAATCTATACACATCCTATGTCCAACAATAGTTCTAGTAGGTATCAATTCATTGTTTTCATTAGGAACAACAGTAAAATCGCCCTTCTTACGGACACAATGAACATGACTTACCCATTCACTTTCTTTTACAAGATAGATTATACCTGCGTCCAGTAGGTGTACTATTTCTTTTCTTACCACTTTTCCATCATTTTGGGCTTCAGTCATCTATTAAATTCTGCAACTGGTTAAGCACCTTCCTCCATGAATATTCGATGGACGGTTATCATGGGACTAATGCCCTTCAAATCATCCATTGATTACCCAAAGGCCTTGCAATGCTCCTTAAGTATTTTCATGATTTCTTCTTCTTCATATCCTGAAAGTTTAGCACTAATAATAATAGGAAGTTTATTTGTATCATCTACTGGAGGCCCTATAATGGGAAGTGAATCAAACTTACCTTCTAAGTCTTCTCGGGACTTATCCTCCATAGCTATTTCTTCATAATTTAAGTCTTCATTTATTTCTTCTTTTTGATCACTAAAGAAGAGAGCTGCCATTTCCTCAATAGTTTTCTCTTTCTCTTCTTCTTGTATTAGTAGAGGTTTGTCTTTAAATTTGGAAAAGTGCAATTCTTTTTTCCGCTTCCCCAAGCTTAAGAGACACAATCTCCTTTTGAAATCAACTTTGGCACCTACATCACTCAAAAAGTTTCTTCCAAATATAATTGGGCAAAGAGTGTCAGCTGGCATATCAACAACTACAAAATCGATAGGAAAGTTTTTATTACCAATTGTGACAGTTGCATCTTCAACTACTAACATTGGAATTCTAAGAGTTTTATTGGCTAACATGATTGTCATATCAGTATTTTCAATTATAGCCGGTTCTATTCTTCTTTTATTTCTAAATAAAAATCATAAGGTATAACATTAACTTCGGTGCCAAGATCGCATAAACCATAATGCGAGGTTTCCTCAAATATGCAGGGAAGAATAGACTTACCCACATCTTTTACCTTTGTTTTACCTTCAACCAATATGAAAGTCTCTTTATCGAGTTCAACTATGTTACAATGTGCATACATAGCCATAATTTCTTCCTTGGTTACCTCTTCATCTTTGGTTTCTTCTAGATGTTCCACAACTTCCATACTTTCCTCTTCCTTCTTCTCCTGTACTACTTTGACCTGTTCATATCCAAAAATATGCTTCTGTGCAGTTTTAGGGAAAGGTATCTCATATATTGGTTCTAGGGAGACCAGTATTGCTTTAACTTCTCTTTTCTTCTCAGGTTTGGGTGGTGGATCATACTTGACCAAACCCTCTTTTGGAGCTTTGATGTGTTCTGTAAAAGCTTTAACAACATGCAACACAAGATCTGAATCCAAATAAAGTTCTTTAGATAATTCATTAACATGGCCCTTTTTATTATAGTCATGAATACAATCATTATCTATTTCTATGCCTCCTTCGCTTCCTAGACCAAAGTTCCATGAAACTCTATGATCGCGAATTCTATTAAGTAAAGCCCAAGCTTTAGTTATAGGAAGATTCATAAAAGATCCTCTTGTGCAAGAGTCTACTTCAATTTTATTAGGTTCAATTAAATCGCCATAAAAGATATGTAATAAATACCATTTAGGTAAATCATGATGAGCACATTGATTAAGTAAATATTTAAACATGATATAAGCTCTTACTAGTCCTTCATTAGGACGATTCCTCCAAGTCATTATAAGACGCCTGATTCCAAAAGATTTTGATAATGGATAATATTTTGCTAGAAACTCACTAGCTAAATTATCCCAAGTAGTAGTGGCTTTTGGGGGTAGAGATCTATACCATGAGAGAGCTGTACTAGTCAAAGTCTGACTAAAAAGTTTAACCCTTACCTCATTAGCAGTATATCCCGGTAACTGGAAAGTGCCACAAATATCTTTGAAACATGCAATGTGCTCATATGGATCAGGATCTTTTTCATCTCTAGTAAATTGCTTCTTGTGTAGAATACCAAGTAGTAGAGGATTTATTTCAAACCCCCTCGTCTTCTCATTGGAGGTGTCTCTTTTATAAATATCACAGGGCTTCCCAAAGTGGTTGAGTGGGCTAGCACTAGTCATATGCTCAAACTCCATCATGTTGGTGGAAACCTGTAACTCAAAACAAAACTTAGAAAGATAAAAATAAATAAGCAAAAACTAAAATAGCTACAGCGCTTAGCTCCCTGGTAGCGGCTCCAGAAAATAGCTTGATGATTGCAAGTGCACAGATCATTTGTAGCTAGTTTCGAAATAAAGATATCGATCCCACAGGGAGCAGGAGTCTGAAGTATAATAACTCTTGAATTAAATACTACAATATAAATGCTAAATAAAGTTCTAAGTAACAAGAATAAATGCGAGTATTGTGTAAAAAGTTGTTTTTGGGTTTTTGGTATAAGAGAACAATAAGTAAAGTAAAACAACTGAAAATAGAAAGTAAGTATCGCGTATGTAAAAGAGATTGGAACTGCAATAGGGAAAAAGGCATTCTCAGGGAGTAGTGGATACACCTCTAGCATTATAAAGGACTAAGGTAAAGATTATTATCATGAACATTATCAACTATGTATGTGTGGGAGGAACTCCATATTTGGACAAATAGGCAGCAACCACTGCTCACATCATCCTCATAACCACAATAGTGAGCAATTGACATCAATCGAATTACTGCGCTATTAAGGGACTTAATCCCGTAGGATGTATCCCATGGCATGGATAGTGTTCCGTGAGTTTCCTCGGTTCGCAAGTTGATACGTAAGGGGTGCCAACAGCTTTATAGTCACTGTAAGTGCTAACACACCTCCGTCTACCAACAAGTAGCTCCCTCCATCAATTCCGCATAAGAGGCAAATATTGAGAGGTCGACTTCTCCCAACATCAAGATGAAGACAATCTAACACATGGTCACAATGATGAATATCATAATAAACTTTATCTTATTTCAATCTCATACTAGGGTTTCTCCATCTCCCCAAGAAGTAATGATCTACGCAGACATGGAGGCAATCAACATCTTGGCAATAACAATGGAATCTATCATAGATGAATAGTACTTGTATAAATCCACAACAAGTACGAAAATTACAACAAGATCTAGACAAGATGTAGATGGTGAACGGAATATGCCCTGAGACACAATATTAAAGTTGTTATTATATGTATTCCAAGTATATGATAGATGTTTATTTCACATTCTATAATTGTATTAATACGGAAATCTTAATAC
Source organism: Avena insularis (assembly GCA_023614405.1). Lineage (NCBI taxonomy): Eukaryota > Viridiplantae > Streptophyta > Magnoliopsida > Poales > Poaceae > Avena > Avena insularis. The sequence goes on from CM042688.1 coordinate 244,023,335, forward strand.
ATGTGTGTTTAATAAACAAATAGAAAGTTCCTAGTTATGCTTCTCTATAAACTAGCTCATTGATTAACAAGATGATCAAGGTTTCCTGATCATGGACATTGGATGTTGTTAATAACGAGGTCACAACATTGGTGAATGATGTGATGAACATTCATCCGAAGTATAGCATTACAATCAAAGTCATTATGTTTATACTTCTATAGCATCATACGAAGTAATTTTTATCCTTAGACCATGAGATCATGTTAATTGCTAACACCTGAAGAATACTTTGATAACATTAAACGTCACACTGTAACAGGGTGAATATAAAGATGGGTTCGGGTATTCCGAAGGTGTTATGTTAAGGCTCATGGATCAAGGTGGAATTTGTCAATCCCGATGACGGATAGATATACTCTGGGCCCTCTCGGTAATATCACATTAAGATAGCTTACAAGCAAGTGATGTGATCACTAGGATGTTATATCATGGGAACAAGAAAAGAGTGCATGTCGGTAACGAGATCAAACTAAGTATTGAGATACTGATGATCGAATATCGGACATGTAATGTATCACAAGACAATGGGATTTAGTTACTATCGTTAAAGGTTCTCTCGATCACAGAAGTCATCATTGAATGTGTGGGAGTCAGTATGGATCTCCAGGCCCCGCTTCTAATTATTGATCTGAGAGGGGTCTCGATCATGTCTGCATTATTAACGAACTATAGGGTGACACACTTAAGGGTGACAAAAACCATTTGGAGCAAATATATTCTAGACAAAAGAATTGCAAATCACTGGAATTATTTCAATAGACACCGAAATTGTTTCGGGTGAAATTGCCGAAATTGGGTCTGCATGTGATATTGAAATGTTGCAGGGAGTTTTAAGTGAATGTTTGTTAATTAAAGTAATTAAAAAAATTCTGAATAAAATTAATAAAAGAGTTTTATTAAATGAGAGAGCATTAAATTTGGAGAAATTCAATGCATTTAAAGTGGAGACTTTAAAAGAGAATGTGAAGGGGCAAATTTATGTGGAGGGGGTTACCACCACATGAATGGGGGAGGTGAGGGGTCACCCCCATGGGGCGCCGACCATGGGGAGGGTTACCCCCTCCTCCTATAAAAGGCCCCCCTCTCACTCCTTCCTCACACCTCCTCGTGAAGGATCTCTCTCCCCCTCTAGAATTATTTCCCCATGGTCTCGGATTAGCGAGATACATGTTTCCGGTGGCATTTCGTCTAGAAGGAGTTGCTGCTTATGCTGCATCGCTGGAGCAAGGAGATGGAGGTTATTCAGTGGCCTGAACATTTGTGCGAGGACGTATGCGCTGCTGATTTGTGGCGCTAGGACTTCCACACAATCTTGAGATCGGCAAGCGTTCGACTACATCATCCACGATTTCCATCTCTTTAACAAAGCTTTTTTGTTCTTTGAGGGTATGTTCTCTATGGATGTATATCCACCCGTGCTTGTATGTAGTAGATATATATTGGCGTATAATAGTTCCCATCGTAGGAATTTTTTTGTTTTCTATGCTGTGAACCCAACTGTGGTATCAGAGCCAGGTCTATGCATAGATGCTTTGCACGGGTAGTACACATATGAGTATGTGGGCGAGGCTGATCATGTTATTGCTTCTTTCATGTATTTTGGATATTGGTGGCATAGTGGGATGAAGCGGCCCGGACTAACTTTACGTGTCCTCGCACATGAGACCTGTTCCACGCTTGACATGCAACTAGTTTTGTATAAGTGGTTAGCGGGTGTCTGTCTCTCCTACTATAGTCAATATCGGATTTACAACGAGTTGCTAATAATTTTATTATCATTGTCGTGGTTCCATATTCGTAGGTAAGAACGGTTCTATCTCCGAAAGCCCTAAGCCACGTAAAACTTGCAATTGATAAATTAGAAGCGTCTAGTTTAGATCGTTGCTGGGCTAGTTTCATGATATGGTAATGTTGTAAGTTGACGTATAGTTGATACTCTTGCAACACACCTAACGTGTAAGTTCCATATACCATGGCCTTACACACAAAGGAATTATAAAGATCATACCACGATGCACATGATAGTGATCAAGTGCAAGAACCATATCATTTCACTTTACACATTTGATGTTTGCATCTTATATTGCTTGTTTGGCACTTTAGTAGCATTATAAGATGATCCCTCATTTAAATATCAAGATAAAAATTGTGTTCTTCCTTAAGTATGCACCATTCTATGAATCGTGTTTCGAGACATCACGTGATGATCGGGTGTACTCGACTCTGCGCTTTCATACAACGGGTGTAAGACAGTTTTACACATGCGAGTACTAAGGTTCTTACTGGGCGAGCCTAGCATGTATAGACATGGCCTCGGAACACAGACCGAATGGTTAAGAATGAGTCATATAGTTGATATGATGCCCATATAGATGCTCGCCTTTGAAGCTACACCGGCTCACGTGATGATCAGACTTGGTGTAGTGGATTTGGTTCATGTAATCACCAAAAAGACATGAGGGATGTTGTTTTTGAGTGGGAGTACATTCATAATTTGATTAGTTAAACTCGATCTGTCATAAACTTAGTATAAACTTTACAAATTCTGTTGTAGATGGCACCACCTGCTTTTAATTTCAATGTGTTCATGGAGAAAGAGAAACTTGCGTCAAATGGTAGCAACTTTACCAACTGGGCCTTGAACTTGAGGACTTTTCTCACTGCTGCACATAAACAATATGTGCTTTATGGTCTGATAGGTGACACTCCTGCAAATACTGCATCTCTAGATGAGCGCAGTGTGTATGACACAAAGCATGATGACTACACTCTTGTAAAATATGCGATCCTTATATCAATGGAACCTAAACTCCAAATATGCTTTGAACTCAGCAGCGCTGATGCTACGGTGAAGGAACTCAAAGCCATGTTTGAGAGCCAAATCCATGCCGAGAGATATAAGATCTCTAGCGAGTTCTTTAGCATAAAAATGAAGGAACACAACTCTATAAACAATCACATCATGATGATGGGATATGTTCAACATCTTAATGAACTAGGATATGGTATCCTAGTCGATCTTACAACGATAAGAGTTGTGCAGTAGCTCCCACCTAGCTACAAAGCATTTGTACTGAATTACAAGATAAGTGGTGCGATTGGATCACTCACTGAACTCGGTACCATTCTTTTGGCTACCGAAGTAGACATAAAGAAAAGGCATTATGAGTTGATGGTTGATAAGATCGCCATCTCCAAGGAAAGAGGTGAGCCTAAAGGTAACTTCGAGAAGGGTGGCAAATCGTTTGATGCACCTAAGAAAAAGACAAAGGTAGACCCTTAGCTTGATGCTGAATGTTATCATTGCAAAGAGATGGTCACTGGAAACGAAACTGCCCCGAATATGTGGCTTTAGTAAAAGCCAGCAAGGCAAACAAAGGTATATGTGATAGACATGTTGTCCATGTGTACTTGACTAGTACTCGCAGTAGCACCTGGGTATTTGATACTGGATCAGTTGCTAATATATGTAATTGGAATCAGGGGCTACGGAACATGCAACCACTAGCAAGGGGTAAGGTCAAGATGCATGTCAGCAATGGATCAAGAGTTGATGTGATCACCGTCGGAACGCTGCCTCTCCACCTACCATCGAGATTAGCAATAAATCTATATAATTGTTATTTTGTGCCTGCACTGAGCATGAACATTGTATCCAAATCGTGTTTGATGCGAAGTGGTTATTCATTTAAGTCCAAAAACAATGGTTGTTCGATTTATATGAATAATATATTTTATGGTCATGCACTTGTGATGAATGGTTTGTTTCTGTTGGATCTCGATAATAGTGTTACGCATATTCATAATGTTGATGCTAAAAGGATTAAACTTGATGATGATATATCTGCATATATGTGGCATTGCCATCTAGGTCATATTTGCGTTAAACGCATGAAGAAACTCCATTCTGATGGACTTTTGGAATCACTTGATTTTGAATCATTTGATACATGTGAGCCATGCCTTACATGCAAGATGACTAGAATGCCATTTTCCGGTTCAATGGAACGAGCGATAGATTTATTGGAAATCATACATACAGATGTATGTGGTCCAATGAGTGTGTCGGTGCGAGGTGGATATCGTTATTTTGTTACTTTCACAGATGATTTGAGTAGATACGGGTATATCTATTTGATGAAACACAAGTCTAAAACCTTTGAAAATCTCAAGGAATTTCAGAATGAAGTGGAAAATCATCATAATAGAAAGACTAAATTTCTGTGGTCTGGCCGTGGAGGTGAATATCTTAGTTACGAGTTTAACACACACACGAGAGATTGTGGAATAGTTTCACAACTCACACCTGCCGAAACACCACAACGTAATGGTGTGTCGGAACGTCGTAATCGTACTTTATTGGATATGGTTCAATCTATGATGTCTCTGACTGACTTGCCACTGTCATTTTGGGGTTATGCACTAGGAACCGCTACATTCACTTTAAATTAGGCACCGTCTAAATCCATTGAAATGACAACGTATGAATTATGGTTTGGAAACAAACCTAAGCTGTCATTTCTTAAAGTTTGGGGTTGTGATGTTTATGTGAAGAAACTTCAACCTGATAAACTCAAACCCAAAGCGGAAAATGCGTCTTCATAGGATACCCTAAAGCAACAATTGGGTATTCCTTCTGTCACAGATTCGAGGGCAAGGTTTTCGTTGCCAAGAATGGATCCTTTCTAGAGAAAGAGTTTCTCGCGAAAGGCATGTGTAGTCGGAAGGTAGAACTCAAAGAGGTTATTGAACCTTCTCTTCATGAAACAGCAAGTGGCGCAACACCAGAAAATGTTCTAGAGTTAACTTCACCGAATGAAGAGGGAACTAATGATAATGATCATGAAACTCTGAAAGAGGACACTACCGAACCTCGCAGGTCAAGCAGGACACATGCAGCTCCTGAACTGTATGGAAATCTTGTTATGAATTTCATGGTTGATGAAATAGATGACCCTGCGACGTATGAAGAAGCGATGATGAGCCTAGATTCCAACAAATGGCTAGAAGCCATGAAATTCGAGATGGAATCCATGTACGAAAACCAAGTTTGGACCTTGGTGGACTTACCTCACGACCGAAAGGCCATTGAGAATAAATGGATTTTCAAAAGAAAAATTGATGCTGATGGTAATGTTACCATCTATAAAGCTCGGCTTGTCGCAAAGGGGTTTTGACAAATTCAAGGAGTTGACTACGATGAGACATTCTCTCCCGTAGCGATGCTAAAGTCAGTTAGGATTATGTTAGCAATTGTTGCATATTTCGATTATGAAATATGGCAGATGGATGTCAAAACTGCATTCCTCAATGGTAATATTGAAGAAGAGTTGTATATGATACAACCTAAGGGTTTTGTCAATCCTAAGGATGCTAATAAGGTTTGCAAGGTTCAGCGATCCATCTATGGACTAAATCAAGCATCCCGGAGTTGGAATCTCCGCATTGATGAGGTGAGAAAAGAGTTTGGATTTGTCCAAAATTATGGAGAGGCTTGTATTTACAAGAAAGTGAGTGGGAGCAATGTGGAATTTCTGATATTATATGTGGATGACATATGAAGGGAATATGCCCGAGAGGCAATAATAAAGTGGTTATTATCTTATTCCATGTTTATGATAAATGTTTATTTTACATGCTAGAATTGTATTGATCGGAAACATCAATACATGTGTGTTTAATAAACAAAAAGGGTTCCTAGTTATGCCTCTCTTATAGACTAGCTTGTTGATTAACAAGATGATCAAGGTTTCCTGATCATGGACATTGGATGTTGTTAATAACAAGGTCACACCATTGGTGGAATGATGTGATGAACATTCATCCGAAGTATAGCATTACGATCAAAGTCATTATGTTTATATTGCTATAATATCATACGAAGTAATCTTTATCCTTAGACCATGAGATCATGTTAATTGCTAACACCGGAAGAGTATCTTGATAACATCAAACGTCACACCGTAACAGGGTGACTATAAAGGTGGGTTTAGTGCTACGAAGGTGTTATGTTGAGGCTCATGGATCAAGAGAGGGATTTGTCCATCCCGATGACGGATAGATATACTCTGGGCCCTCTCGGTGATATCACATTGAAATAGCTTGCAAGCAAGTGATGTGATCACTAGAATGTTATATCATGGGAACGAGAAAAGAGTGCATGTCGGTAACGAGATCAAACTAGGTATGGAGATACCAATGATCGAATCTCGGACAAGTAATATATCGCGGGACAAAGGGATTTAGTTACTAGCGTTAAAGGTTCTCACGATCACAGAAGTCATCGTTGAATGTGTAGGAGTCAGTATGGATCTCCAGGTCCCGCTTCTGATTATTGATCTGAGAGGGGTCTTGATCATGTCTGCATTATTCGCAAACCGTAGGGTGACACACTTAAGGGATACCGACACCATTTGAAGCAAATATGTTTCAGATAAAGATTTAAGAAAGCGCTGGAATTATTTCAATAGACAAAATCAAGCTTTCGTGAAATTGCTGAAATTGGTTCTGCATGTAATATTGAAATGTTGCAGGGGGTTTTATGTGAATGTTTGTTAATTAAAGTAATTAACAAAATTCTGAATAAAAATAATAAAAGAGTTTTATTAAATGAGAGAGCATTAAATTTGGAGAAATTTAATGCATTTAAAGTGGAGACTTTAAAAGGGAATGTGAAGAGGCATTTTAATGTGGAGGGGTTACCACCACATGAATGGAGGAGGTGAAGAGACACCTCCTCCATGCGCTCATGAAGGAGGGCACCCTCCTCCTATAAAAGCACCCCTCCTCACTTCTCACACACCTCCTTGTGAAGGATCTCTCTCCCCCTATAGTATTATTTCCCCATGGTCTCGGATTAGCGAGATACATGTTCCCGGTGGCTTTATCTGGAAAGGAGTTGCTGCTTCCGCTGCTTTGCTGGAGCGAGGGACGGAGGTTGTCGAATCACGGATGCACCGCTGCTTTGCGGTGCTGGACTTGGTGGTGCTGGAGCTGGATCTGATGGACGTGCTGGAGCCGGACTTGCTGGACTTCATCACGATCTTGAGATCGGCAAGTGTACGACTACATCAACCATGAGTTCCTACTCGTTAACAAAACTCGTTGTCTACGAGGGTAAGTTCTCGTTGGATGTATGTCCACCCGTTGCTTTGTACCTAGTAGATAGATCTTGGCGTGTATTTCACACCGTAGGAATTTTTTTGTTTTCTATGCTGCGGACCCAACAGTGGTATCAGAGCCTGATCTATGTGTAGGTGCTTAGCACAGGTAGTACACATATGTTTATATGTGGGCGATGATGATCATGTTATTGCTTCTTTCATGTATTTTGGATATTGGTGCCATAGTGGGATGAAGCGGCCCAGACCAACCTTACATGTCATCGTACATGAGACCGGTTCCACGACTGACATGCAACTTTTTTTGCATAAGTGGCTGGCGGTGTCCTGCTCTCCTACTATAGTCAATATCTGATTTACAACGAGTTGCTAATAACTTAGTTATCCTTGTTGTGGTTCATGTTCGTAGGTAAGAACGGTTCTATCTCCGAAAGCCCTAAGCCACGTAAAACTTGCAATTGATAAATTAGAGGCGTCTAGTTTAGATCGTTGCTGGGCTAGTGTATTGATATGGTATTGTTGTAAGTAGATGTATGATAGATACTCTTACAACACATTCAACGTGTAAATTCCATAGACCTTGGCCTTACACACAAAGGAATGATAGAGATCATACCACGATGCAAATGATAGAGATCAAATGCATGGACCATATCATCTCACTTTACACATTAGATGTTAGCATCTTATACTGCTAGTTTGGCGCTTTCTGTAGCATTGTAAGATGATCCCTCATTTAAATATCAAGATAAAATGTGTTCTTCCTTAAGTATGCACCGTTCTATGGATCGTGTTTCGAGACATCACATGATGATCGGGTGTTCTCAACTCTACGCTTTCATGCAACGAGTGTAAGACAGTTTTACACACGCGAATACTAAGGTTCTTACTTGGCGAGCCTAGCATGTATAGACATGGCCTTGGAACACGGACCGAAAGGTTAAGCATGAGTCATATAGTTGATGTGATGACCATATTGATGCTCGTCTTTGAAGCTACACCGACTCACGTGATGATCGGACTTGGTGTAGTGGATTTGGTTCATGTAATCACCAAAAAGGCACGAGGGATGTCGTTTTTGAGTGGGAGTTCATTTCTAATTTGGATTAGTCGAACTCAATTTGTCATAAACTAAATCGAAGTGAATTTGCATAATTTGTTGTAGTCATTTGCATCTGTTCACTACCTTATGCTTAGTTTTTATTTGAGATAATAGAACTATAGAATTCTGGATATTTACTTTACGAACTGGTATCGTATTGTTTTGAATGTCAGTTTAAAGTTTATAAGTCCTATTGCAAACTTTCAGCAAACTCTATTTACTCCATGAAGTTTAATAAGTAGTATTAAATCAAGAGTAAGAATTCCAATGTTAGTATCTAAAGTATCATGTTTGCCTCCATGAATTGATATTCAAAAAGGTTGTTTTAATATCAAGATTATATTGGAGCTAGAAATTGTTTCAGAAACCATCATGTGTGAAAGATATTGTGATATCTGAAACAATGTTTTTGGTTGCATTATGATAGAGTATAATTTAGCAAAATACATGTTCTCATATTGTATGAGAATTTGTGAAGGATGGAGATGCTAGGCATCAGAATCTACCAAAAAGGTTTTGGGAACTAATATTATACTCGTGATTCTTCCTTATAAGCTATAGTAGCTTGATCATGAAAGTTGTCATGATAAGGATGAATAGAAGATGTAAGTAAAATGTTTACTACACTAATAGATTACTAAAGAATGGATTTTTGAAAGAACACCAAACATTTGATGATGGTGATCCACTTCAAGTGCAAGTTCAAAGCTATTAGTATTTGACTATATACGCTTTGTACCATGTGTCATGTTGATGACACCACTATTGATGTTGATAGATTCTTTTAAAAGAAAAGGAATTGCTGAAAGAGAATCTACAAAATATTTGGCAGAAAATAAAAGGTTGGAGATGTCCAACTTAGGTATATAGAAGATATACATGTTATGGCTATATTCCTTGCTTGTTAAACAATGTGGTTCTTAGGTATTGAATACCGAATTGGTTGGTATGAAGTGTCATACAGGACAACGCAATTCATGAACTACAATGGCCTAAGTAACCAGCAAGAGAATGAGTGATGATGTTCATCGAAAACAAATAAAGTGTTATTGTGTTTTTCGTTGTCATCAAACCAAGCCTTCAAGATTTGTTTAAATAATTGTTATTTTGTTCCGGTATCATGAGAACAATGGCTGTTCAAATAATTACCGTATTCCATAAAGGATGGATGAACTTTTACAAGTCTAGTTGGAGAAATCACATCCATAAACACTATTGCTAAAATGTCGCAAGACAAATGATTGAAAGATCACTTATGAAGTGACATCGCTGTTTAAATTATAAGAAAACATGAAGAAACTCCATGTTGATGGATTTTTGGACTCTTTGATTTTGATCAATTGACGCATGTGAGACTTTCCTCGAGATAATTGAAACTCCGTCCATAGGCCAGAGAGGAACGGATGACTAGCTTATTGGAAATTGTGCATGCTGATGTGCATAGTCCATTATGTGTAGCCATATGCGATGGATCTTTTTGCTTCATATGCTTTCTCCGAAAATTTGAGTGAATATATCTGTATATTTACTTAATAAGGAAGAAGTATGAAACATTTGAAAATTGTTCAAAGACTTTCAAGATGAAGTGGAAAATCATTGTAACAAGAAAATAAAGAGTTTATGATTCGATCATAAAGGAAGATATTTGAGTTACATGTTTAGCAAAAACACCTAAGACTTGAGGAATTGTTCCATGATTTGTGTTTCCCGATAAACCATAGGAGTATGGCATATTCGAGAGATAAAATCAAACCATGTTTGACATGGTAAGATCAAGGGTGTCATTTATAAAACTGCCATTATGTTTTAAAGATTGAAGCTTTAGAGACTACCGCTTTTACACTGAAAAGAGCACCATCGTGATCCGTTGAAATAACACCATATGAGTTATGGTTTGGGATAAAACCCGAATTGTCTTTTCTTAAATTTTGGTATGCTATGCATAAGTAAAATGTTTACAACCAGTCGGATAAGCACGTCTTTGTAGGTTATCCCAAAGAATTTGTTGGGAATTTCTCCATAACACCGAGGACAAAAGAGTTTGTCGCTTGGAACGTCAAGTTTCTTGAGAAGGAACTTTTCGTGAAAAGTTAAGTGGGAGGACAATAGAACTTTGATAAGGTTGTTGAACCTTAGCTATATGTGCTAAGTAGCGCGGCCGGAAAGTGTCCCTGCGGCCACAATGCTCATGGCTCTCGTGATTACAAAAGGTGTGATCTCGGAGATTAGAGTTCCTATAGAACCGTGTGGGTCGGTAAGAATCAAATAGTAAGATTTGATAAGCAAGTCGTTATTTTTTTGACAAATATGAAACGACAACATGCAAAGAAGCGATGATGGGCCCTGACTCCGTAAAATGACTAGAAGTCATAGAATCCGTGATAGTATCCATACACGAGAAATCAAGTTTCTGAACTTGGAAGACCCTCTGGAAAGGTGTGAAGCCTATCGGTCGTGTTTGGATCTATAAAGAAATAAGACATGGATGTTTAACATCTATGAAATAGTCGACATGTCGGAAAGAAGTTGACGACAATGTTCAAGGAGTTGGCTATGACAAGATTTGATCTTTCATAGCGATGTATAGTCTTGACGGATTAATGTAGCAACCACTACATATAATTTGGTATATGGTAGTTGAATAAACAAAACAAGGTTCTTCTAATAGAACGGTAACCTAGGACATGTACATGACATGGTCCGAAGGGTTTTGTTAATTCAAAGGGTGCTAAAAGGGCATGTAAACTTCAATAGTTGAAGTAAGCATAGCGGAGTTGGAATCTTCACCATGATGAAACTGTTAAAAGAGTTTAAATTCATCGGAGATGATGAAGATGCTTGCATTTGCAAGAAATTAAGTGGGAGCGCTGAGACATATTTCTAATACATTATGAAGAGGACATATTTTTGATTGGAAATGATGTATCTTGTATTGACACAAGTTAAGAATTTCATTAAAATAAGATTTCGATGAAAGACTTGGGCAAACCCGAAATATTAGGCATCAATATCTATATGGATAGATTAAGGCGCTAATATGGTTGTGCCAGACATACATATATGAGATATTGAAAGAGTTCAATATGGAAACAACAAGAAAGGTTCTTGCTGCATGGAAAGAATTGTATCAAGATTCAAGTGTTTTGACACTTGGTGAGTAAAATCACATGAAGATTTTGATCGATTATACCATGATATGTATATATCCAGAATGTCCTATGATCTAAACGTTATGAGCATATACCAGAATGATTCATAAGATGATCATTGGACAATAGTAAAGATATTCTTATGAGCTTTGGAAGAACTAAGAATATATCATGTATAAGTGACAAATAGTTAAAGGTAGTTCATTGTAAAGTGTTACATTGATACTAGTTTTGTCACAAGATACAAATTAAATTTATCTCAATTTATACTATGGGTGGCACAATGTAATGGAAAGGATGTTCCATGATAGATTTGGATGAGTTCCAAAGTTGAGACATTGTGACGGATACTACAACAAAAGGCTAAGTATATGACTGCTATAGTAGCAGCAAAGGAGGGCATTTGTGTTAAGTAGTTTGTTATCAAACTAGGTGTGGTTCAAAGTGGGATAATACTATGAAGATATATTGTGTGACAATAATATCAACATATTTTGAGCCGAACGAACTAAAGGTCTCACCAAAGGACCAAATCTATACAATGCCATCTCATTTGAGAATGAGTGATGCGTAGAGATGCAGAGACATGCAAATACACACGGACCTGAAACTGTCAGATCCAGAGATTATGTTAACCACTAGCAATAGCGTATATGCAACACCATAAAGCCATAGGTGTTCAATGCGCAAAGTTTTTCAAACTAGATTATTGACTCTAGTGCAAGTGGGAGACTAAAGGGAATATGCCCGAGAGGCAATAATAAAGTGGTTATTATCTTATTCCATGTTTATGATAAATGTTTATTTTACATGCTAGAATTGTATTGATCGGAAACATCAATACATTTGTGTTTAATAAACAAAAAGGGTTCCTAGTTATGCCTCTCTTATAGACTAGCTTGTTGATTAACAAGATGATCAAGGTTTCCTGATCATGGACAAAGGTCACACCATTGGTGGAATGATGTGATGAACATTCATCCGAAGTATAGCATTACGATCAAATTCATTATGTTTATATTGCTATAGTATCATACAAAGTAATCTTTATCCTTAGACCATGAGATCATGTTAATTGCTGACACCGGAAGAGTATCTTGATAACATCAAACGTTACACCGTAAAAGGGTGACTATAAAGGTGGGTTCAGTGCTACGAAGGTGTTATGTTGAGGCTCATGGATCAAGAGTGGGATTTGTCCATCCCGATGACGGATAGATATACTCTAGGCCCTCTCGGTGATATCACATTGAAATAGCTTGCAAGCAAGTGATGTGATCACTAGAATGTTATATCACGGGAATGAGAAAAGAGTGCATGTCGGTAACGAGATCAAACTAGGTATGAAGATACCGATGATCGAATCTCGGACATGTAATATATCGCGGGACAAAGGGATTTAGTTACTAGCGTTAAAGGTTCTCACGATCACCAAAGTCATCGTTGAATGTGTAGGAGTCAGTATGGATCTCTAGGTCCCGCTTCTGATTATTGATCTGAGAGGGGTCTCGATCATGTCTGCATTATTCGCGAACCATAGGGTGACACACTTAAGGGATACCGACACCATTTGGAGCAAATATGTTTCAGATAAAGATTTAAGAAAGCGCTGGAATTATTTCAATAGACACTGAAACTGTTTCGGGTGAAATTGCTGAAATTGGTTCTGCATGTAATATTGAAATGTTGCAGGGGGTTTTATGTGAATGTTTGTTAATTAAAGTAATTAAAAAATTCTGAATAAAAATAATAAAAGAGTTTTATTAAATGAGAGAGCATTAAATTTGGAGAAATTTAATGCATTTAAAGTGGAGACTTTAAAAGGGAATGTGAAGAGGCATTTTAATGTGGAGGGGTTACCACCACATGAATGGAGGAGGTGAAGAGACACCTCCTCCATGCGCCGGCCATGAAGGAGGGGCACCCCCCTCCTCCTATAAAAGGCCACCCCCTCCTCACTTCTCACACACACCTCCTTGTGAAGGATCTCTCTCCCCCTCTAGTATTATTTCCCATGGTCTCAGATTAGCGAGATACATGTTCCCGGTGGCTTTATCTGGAAAGGAGTTCTTGCTTCGCTGCTTTCTTGGAGAGAGGGCGGAGGTTGTCGAGTGCAGGACGTGTGTGCGATCACGGATGCACCGCTGCTGTGCTGGACTTGGTGCTTTGGAGCTGGATCGATGGGCGTCTTTGGGCGGACCTGCTGGACTTCATCACGATCTTGAGATCGACAAGTGTACGACTACATCAACCACGAGTTCCTACTCGTTAACAAAACTCGTTGTCTACGAGGGTAAGTTCTCGTTGGATGTATGTCCACCCGTTGCTTTGTACCTAGTAGATAGATCTTGGCGTGTAGTTCACACTGTAGGAATTTTTTTGTTTTCTATGCTGTGGACCCAACAACTTATTACTGATTGGAAATGATGTAGATCTTGTAAAAGTGTTAAAAGTGATCTGAACATCAAATTTTTGATGAAGGGCCTTAGTGAAGCGTCTTATATATTAGGAATTAAGATCTATAGAGATAGATCAAGGCACCTAATTGGGCTATCGCAAAGTACATACCTTAATAAGATACTAAAGAAGTTTAATATGGACGGAAGTAAGAAGGGGTTCTTACCTATGTTGCAAGGCAAGACATTGAGTAAGACTCAAAGTCCGGCTACGACAGAAGAAAGAGAGATAATGGATAAGATCCCCTATGCTTCAGCCATAGGCTCTCTAATGTATGCCATGCTATGTACAAGACCGAATGTGGCACATGCTTTTAGTTCGACTAGTAGGTACCAATCTGATCCATGTTCGGAACACTGGATAGCGATCAAGAATATCCTTAAATACTTAAGAAGAACTAAGGATATGTTTCTTGTATACGGGGGTGAACAAGAGCTGGTCACTAAGTGTTATGTCGATGCTAGCTTTGACACCGATCTAGATGACTCTAAGTCTAAATCCGGATACGTATTTCTCTTTAACAGAGCAACAATTAGTTGGAGGAGTTCCAAACAACCTGTGGTAGCTTGATCAATATCGGAGGTGGAATATGTTGCTGCTTCAGAAGCGGCACAGGAAGCGGTTTGGATGAAGGAGTTCATAATGGAACTAGGTGTGGTTCCTAGTGCGTTGGACCCAATGGTGATCTATTGTGACAACAATGGAGCCATACCAGTGCCAAGGAACCAAGGTCTCACAAGAATTCCAAGCATATTAAGCGCCGGTTTCACACCATCCGCGAGCATGTCAAGGATGGAGATATAAACATTTTCAAAGTACACACAGACCTAAATGTAGCAGATCCGTTGGCTAAATTTCTCCCTAGGGAAAAACATGATCAACACCAGAACTCCATGGGTGTTAGATTTATCACTATGTAAACTAGATTATTGTATTTAGTGCAAGTGGGAGACTAAAGGGAATATGCCCTGAGAGGTAATAATAAAGTTGTTATTATATGTATTCCAAGTACATGATAGATGTTTATTTTACATGCTATAATTGTATTAATACATAAACCTTAATACATGTGTGTTTAATAAACAAATATAAAGTTGCTAGTTATGCCTCTCTATAAACTAGCTCGTTGATTAACACGATGATCAAGGTTTCCTGATCATGGACATTGGATGTTGTTAATAACAAGGTCACAACATTGGTGAATTATGTGATGAACATTCATCCGAAGTATAGCATTAAGATCAAAGTCATTATGTTTATATTTCTATAGCATCATACGAAGTAATCTTTATCCTTAGACCATGAGATCATGTTAATTGCTAACACCGGAAGAATACTTTGATAACATCAAATGTCACACCATAACAGGGTGACTATAAAGATGGGTTCGAGTATTCTGAAGGTGTTATGTTGAGGCTCATGGATCAAGAGTGGAATTGTCAATCCCGATGACGGATAGATATACTATGGACCCTCTTGGTGATATCACATTAAGATAGCTTGCAAGCAAGTGATGTGATCACTAGGATGTTATATCACGGGAACGAGAAAAGAGTGCATGTCGGTAACGAGATCAAACTAAGTATTGAGATACTGATGATCCAATCTCGGACATGTTATATATCGTAAGACAAAGGGATTTAGTTACTATCGTTAAAGGTTCTCTCGATCACAAAAGTCATCATTGAATGTGTGGGAGTAAGTATGGATCTCCAGGTCCCACTTCTGATTATTGATCTAAGAGGGGTCTCGATCATGTCTGCATTATTCGTGAACCGTAGGTTGACACACTTAAAGGTTGCCAAATACCATTGGGAGTAAATATGTTCTAGACGAAAAAATTGTAAAGCGCTGGAATTATTTCAATAGACACCAAAATTGTTTCGGGTGAAATTGCTGAAATTGGTTCTGCATGTGATATTGAAATGTTGCAGCAGGTTTTATGTGAATGTTTGTTAATTAAAGTAATTAACAAAATTCTGAATAAAATTAATAAAAGAGTTTTATTAAATGAGAGAGCATTAAATTTGGAGAAATTCAATGCATTTCAAGTGGATACTTTAAAAGAGAATGTGAAGGGGCAAATTTATGTGGAGGGGGTTACCACCACATGAATGGGGGAGGTGAGGGGTCACCCCCATGGGGCGTCGGCCATGGGGAGGGGTACCCCCTCCTCCTATAAAAGGCCCCTCTCACTCCTTATTCCTCACACCTCCTCGTTAAGGATCTCTCCCACTCTAGAATTATTTCCCCATGGTCTTGGATTAGCGAGATACGTGTTCCTGGTGTCATTTCGTCTGGAAGGAGTTGCTGCTCCTACTGCATCGCAGGAGCGAGGAGGTGGAAGTTGTTCGGTGTCCAAAACGTGTGTGCGAGGACGGATGCGCTGCTGACTTGTGGCGCTAGGACTTCCACACGATCTTGAAATCGACAAGCATTCGACTACATCATCCACGAGTTCCATCTTGTTAACAAATCTTTGTTGTTCTTTGATGGTATGTTCTCTATGGATGTATAGCCACCCGTTGCTTGTATCTAGTAGATAGATCTTGGCGTATAATAGTTCCATCGTAGGAAATTTTGTTTTCTATGTTGCTAACCCAATAGATGGGATGGATGGAGATGGTGGTGATGTAGCGGTTGATGATGAAGATCAATGCCTTAGCATCCCAGATCTGCGCAGGGCAAAGATGGATCCCTGGTGGACGAGTTCCCCCTCCAGGTGCCTTCTGGAGGTGAGGTTTCGGCGATTTTTGGTTGTTCTATATGTCATCTCTCCGATCCAGTTGCACGGGGTGAAACTATTTGAGGACGCGGTGGCGACGCCAACTATACGGCGGAAACTATACGGCTAGAAAATTATTCCTGCCGTATAGTTGGTTGTCAAACTCTCTAGATGCCTCGATCTCTTCGGGTTTTCTTCTGGTGTTATTAATATTTCCCAAGTAATCAATTTACGTTGTTTTTGACTCCTTTTCTCTCCAATAAAACTGCTCCAAGAATTGTGTCCATTATATCCATCATCTGTCCTGATCCTGGTGAAAATAGACATAAAATGTGCGTGCCAACGCCATAAAATACCAAGATCCTACAATTATAGTGCAAAATAATAATATAAAACATGATGCAATTATGCACTCATCAGTAGGATGTGGTTTTTGTAGTCCCATGCTCGCCACCATTAGGACCCGAGTTCTTGCCTTTGGAACCGAGACGAGCATGCAGCCACACGAGGCCCAGAAAATCCCACAAGTAACTAACTTGCCTAGTCTGATCCATGAGTCTGTAGTTAGCGATTTGGCATTTGCATATTTGGATGGGTTGATGATGGTGCATCATCTAGGGCGTGACCAAGGAGGAAGGATGCTCTAGGAGTACTCCCAATTCTTGGACATAGAGATTGGGCCGAAAAACCCTTTCTTGGTGACTCATGGATTTAGGCAAAAGTAAGGTAAAGGTCGTGTCTAACCACCCTCTATCGGTCTTCCAAGGAAGAGGGCTATTACTAGTGGCATTAAGAGAAGGTTAGTATGTGTGGGTAAAGTTGTACACCCCTGCAGGGTTAAATCTTTTCGAAAAGTTGTGTTCACGGTTATGAACACTTGGTGACTAGATTCTAAGATCATGGAGAACTTTAACCTAATCGTAAAACTTGGAGGTTTCAACATGTGCTTAAGGATGCTTCCTCATGGGTACGAGGGGGTGATCCTAGTTGACAGGTGATGATGATGACTTGGTGGATATTAGAAGATGATGATCAATACTTTGGAGATACCGCTCTCTTATCCCCTTTTAAAATGTTCTTATTGTACGAGCTTCTTCTCCCTCTTGTTTTACAAACAAAGATAGCTTTATGCAAAATAACCCCACCAGCCATAGGTCTTGGTGAGTACACCATGTACTCACCCTTTATTTGTTGATACTTTTCTAGAAGAGTAAGTGTTCCCTAAAGACGAGTTCCGTACTACATCGACACCGACGAGTAGCTTGGGGTTCCCGGCCGGCAGCCTGGAATCTATGGGCCGGGACATCATCATTATGCTTCTAGCCTCTTAGGACATTTGTTAAGTTTGCTATACTTAATAGCATAATTTGCCTTTTGTTGTTTGATGTTTGTGGCTAGTGACCTCTATTTGTAATTATTTGGTTCTCTACTCAGTTATGAGCTTGCTGTAATATTTCTTTTGTGTTGCAGGGTCACCGTTGTGTTACCGATTCTTCATTGGATATCCTCGAGCCCTAGGTTAGGCTTATGCCAGACTAAGGTCTATGATTTGTTTAACCTTGATCTCGGGGGTGTCATAGGTTTTGGTATCAGAGCAGTACCGACTGTAAGAAAACCTTGCTATTGGTTGATGTTGAGTCTAGTTCTTGTGAAAAACTACTTCAAAGAAATTATTTGAGAAAACTCTAGTATGCTTCTTTTGCTCCTTATCTGGTATCGCTCTAACTTTGGGTCATATTATCTAGTGTTTATTTTGAAAAGTTTTGACATCTCTTCTAGTCTTTCAAAGCTTAGGTGCCTTTTGGGCACGTCATTTCTCAACCAGATGACCTAGTGTTGAGTTCTCTAGAGTTGTGTGTTGTGTTTTCCTTGTTCCCTTTTGCTCTGCTTTGTCTGAGGGATTCCTTTCCATCATGATCTCTCTACCTTATGGACCCACAATATTATACTGTAGGTGCCATAGTGTTCTGTTCTAGGCTTCAAGGTTTCCTTTTTCCTCATATGCCTCCTTTTTATCTGTTTGGGTACTTTAGAAGTCGTTTCTTCTTTTGGAAGCTACCTCGTGATTACTACCTTGTAGTGTACGCCATGTCACTCAAGAAGTAGTTACTTCCTTCTCGGGTCTTAACCCTTTTACTTGAACTGAAGGTTCCGGATTGTACCGGATTCTAGTGTTGTGAGTCTTGTACATGAAGCTGGCCTCTAACCCAAGATCCATTCTATTGAACCCCGTTGTTAATGTTCAAGCATTACCTCGGGATGGTTGGTACTACCATTCTAGTCTTCAAGCTTGTGGTTATTGTCGCTATTGAATTGTGACAACTAAGGACTTCCCCTACCACTAGCTATGGCAGATGTTCTTTAATGGAACCAAATAGATCACGCCAATAGTACTCCTCGTGAGTCTCATATCTATACTCATGACTCTGCCACACCTTCCCCTATTCTATGCATCGGTTTTTGGAAGAATAATAACCTATGCATCTACATCTTGGGATTCTATCCTGAGCATGTTCATTTTCCCTTGTTGTCTCCGACCTTTGTCTACCGGTCGGTAGCCAAGTAGTAAATTTGCATTGGTGTTCTCCAATGCAAGATACTCTTGTGGTTCATCATGAAAAACCATTTCGGGATGTCAAGAGAAAAAAACTCCAGTACCTCGTCATATCTAGGACTAGTTCAAAGTGTTGTAGTCCGCAGATTAAGAGGCATTGATTAGTTTCTGTTTGCTCTTCCTTCGAGTATCACACCCTTTTAGAATAAGAAGTCATGTTAAGTTTCATGACCTTCTTAATGAAGTGATGCTCCTACACATATTTACCCACCCTTCCTCCGAGCTATCGTGCCCGAGAATGATGCGTGTGCGTAATAATGTGGCCATCTGAGATTCTTAGGAATTATCACTGCTTTGAACTCCAAGGACATTTTAGTCATCTTTTGCGTGATTGGTTAACCCTATCACTAGGTGAAGGATGATTGTGCTACCAAGTCTTCTACTCAGATACATTCTCTTCGGTCAAAGAGTTAGGCTTGTGCCAAAACTCTGAGACTATGTCTTCTTGCTTGGTAAAGCAAGTTTCCTCTCGAACTAAATGATATATCGGTGGTTCGTGATATTCAAGATGTCTACTAGAAGTGTCGCCATGTTGCCACATGACCATGTTGTTAAGTTATTGAGTAAGCAAGTTATCTGAACTGCTCTTTTCTCCAAGGATCTGTACTGGATACCCCTAAACTAGTTGGTTGAGCCTAAACAACAACTTGGAGAGTTGTAAGACAAAATGTAACACCCCACTTTCAGTAACCCTGATTAGTTGTCCAAAATGCAAAAATCAGGGGAACAAAAACTTTTTATTGTTTAATGATGTAGTGTTTGCTTGCTTGTTTATTTGTGCTTATGCATCTAATGTATTATAGATGAGATACTCCTCTACCTTCTCCTAAGTTTACAAAAGCTATTTAACAAAACTGTCTTGGCTTATTCTTCATATTCTCAAATGTTCTGGTATTTCAAAAACTTGAGCCAAGATGCCCTGGTAACAAAAATCATCCTCCTAGCTTCTATGAACAAAATTATGAAGATCTATATGATATAATCTCCTTATGTTTCAAGACAGAACTGTCAACTACTCTTACCACTAGGTTTTCCAAAAAACTTTTATAAAACATTTGAATTCTACTTTGGTACATGTACCAAGGATCTTACCTTCTTAAAAATTACAACCTTTCAAAATACCCATCCTTACCTCAATCTAGGCTTGATGGTTACCCTAGCAGTAGTTTGTTCTGCTAGTAAGATGAATTGCCTTGATCTGTTGTCTATGTTGTTTGCTTAGGAAGTAGTATGAGCTACCCTATGAGCTCATCCTCTAGGATCAAGCTAAAGTAAGATTACAAACCCTAAGAAAATTTTCTAAGCTTATCCTTTCATCTAGTCAATAAAGTGACCCTCTAACCCCTTAACTAGATCAATATAGAGTTGATCCTTTCCACAAGTTTCCAAGTCATTGAAGACCAACTCTAAGCATGGATCCCTTCTACTCAATGTACCCATCAAACTCATCCACTTTATGATGAGTTTGGAACCTTTCATCCTCTCAATTTCATCCCAATGAATTCTAGTAAAAACCCTAAATCTGCCAAAAATGACCAAGTATGGAAAACTTTTATCAACATCACATCTTTGAGTCCCTCTCTTTCTCAACCCTTATGCATTTTTGGAAATGCACTTGAACCATCTTGTAAACCATCTTAAAGACTTACAATGACCACTCTTTCCCTTGGCTAGACCATTTTTGTATTACCAAAACCCAAGGTTGAAAATGATTTATAGATCATGTGGAATAATCTCCATGAAGATAAAAATTTATAAAATGTTTCCGATAATTACTTTGTCCCAAAAACTATTTAATTCCTTTATTTAACAAAAACTACAAAACTCCCTCTATCAAAAGAAAGTTTGTTTTTCTCCAAAACACTTGTCCAACCTAAAGCACATTTGAGGCCTATATATCATACCCTATCCTCCCACTTCAAAAATAAATATTTTTGAAGAGTTTTAACAATTCTTTTTGCCTATTTCCTTAAATGGCAGAAATGTTAAAATAAATGTTTTACATAATTTCATGCATCAATCTTGGGAAAATTCTCAAATCATATTTGTCTCAAACCAAAAACCCTCTTTGTCCAATTAAAATATTTCAAAAGAATCCAGATAAATAGTTTCAACACTATTTGAATAATGGATATAAAGTGGATCAAAAATCCTCAAATAAATCCTAGAGGTACACCTTGACCATATCCATGTACCAGCATCATTATCTCATCACGCCAAGATCAAGTTTTGAGGATTCTTCTTGATTATCCATATGGAAAAAATTGGATATGAACAAAAACCTTTCAGAAAGCTTCTCCAACCTCCACCAAGTCTTGCCAACTGGTCACCACAACACCCATAAATCTCTCTAGTCGTAGCACTGTAGCAACACCCTTCCACTTGTATATAGTGTTTGTTTACAAAGGATACACAAGGCTATGCCTTTTCTAGCCATTAAAATCTTGCAACTATTGCACACCTCACTCTCTGCCCTTCCACTCATGCCAGAGACCCCCACACACTGCCCTCCATCGCCCTCCTCGACCTATCCCTAGCCATACCCTCCTCACAAGCTCTCCCGTGGTCTAGGTCCACCATGGACCTCCTTCCTCCAAATAAATGGCCTCATGCTAGAACAACTCCCCTCTTCACACCCATTACGCTCCCTGGCCACCATCCCGTCCTTCCACAAGTCCCTCGCCCCTCTCGCTCCCCATGGCCATGGACATAGAGGGAGTTCCCTCTCGGGTATGCGAGGTGAAGGATAACACACCCTCAATCATGACCTCCCTTTCACTTTTTCTTTGCTTTTTGAGATCCCCTACCTCTGATCTACCAGCCCGTGTCCTTCTTTTGCCGCAGGAATGCCGGAGACCTCCCGCACCCGTGCATGCCTGGACGAAACATCTGCGGTGAGCCCAACTCGCCTGAGCCCCTGCAACATCCAAGGATATCCCCTGGGTCTCAGAGCACTCTGGAGTCCACTAGGTCATTCCCTCGTTGACATGCATAGGCTCTAGTATCCCCGCACCCCGCTCCCAAGCATGTCCGTGGGCGGAGCTGCGCGAGATCTACTCACAGCACCAAACCAGGCCTTCCTCCCATCTCCGAGGTCGTCGCACCGTGCCGCTCCTCCACCACTTCCCCAACCTTGACGTGCCCTCTGGTGAGCACCCCAACCCCCGCTCATCCTGCTAGGGTTTCCCCCACCTGTTCTCGCGGCTAGAGGCGAGAGACAGCCGGGAACCGCCGATTTCGTTTAGATCCGACGACGCGCGTCGCCTCATACCCCTTCGTCCGTCCCCAGCCACTGAACTGTGGGCCCATTGGGGTGTTTTGAATGCGGGATCTCCCGCCACCGCAGGGAGAGATGTTGGGCCGGCTTGCCACTATGCAGCTCGAGGCGGTCGAAACCGGCCCAGCTTCCCCTCTTTCATTTAATAAATTTTCCTAGATCCAGAAATCTACTAATAGTTTTAGTTCCAGAGTAAAATGGAAAATGCAATATTTTGCCCAGATCTAAATTCCTACATGTTCTCTAGTGTTTTGCCTAACATGCAAAGCAACCCTCTTGCCTAGAATAATTTTCATTATTTCCTGGCATTTAATCTCCTAAGTCATGAATTTTCCAATGTTTTAATTACTCATGGACTTGTACATATCCAAATGGGGTGAAACAAGTTTCCTCTGGTAGGTATTCAATACTCACTATAGATCTACTGTACTAAGCATAACAACATCAATACAGAAATGCCTTATAGAAATTCTCTAGGAAAATCCACACTAGATATTGGGTTGACTCCAACTCTCAGTAATGTGGTACACTAAGGCCTACCAAACCCTAACATATCTTGAATTTTTGAGCCATTAATGTTTTATAGTGAATTATACCATTATGTTTAGGTTTATTTCACTAGATAAATCACCTCTATAAATCCACCACTCCAAATTTGATGAATCCAATTTGTACAAAAATGTATTGAAATACCTACCATGTATTCATATCAAAAGGTTCTGTATAATAAATCTAGTGAAAAAGACAAACTCCTTATAAAACTGACTTTGGGAATTTCCCAAGGGCATTCTGTAATTATTTTGAAGTGATTCCAAATCTCAAAAATCACAAATTAAATATGTATAAAACCCTCCGAGTACAAATTTATTTGAGCTATAGATCTTTTCTGGTGAATTATTCACCTAAACAATGGTTATTCACTAGAATAATCGTAACTAAATAAATAAACATGATAAAATCATGAAACCACTTTTGGTGGCCTTAATATTTCAATACCTATCTTATGGTATCATTTTTGTACATTGATATCATGTAGACCCAAGCCTTAACTCAAAACCCCTTCTTTAAGTGGTATTTGGCAATTAACTCATAAAAGAAGCCCACAACTAGAAATAAAGTACTTCCAATTGCTATACACTCAATCTATCAAAACCCACTGAATAGTTGATACTTCTGGATTGTTTGTATTGTATGCCTCGTGTTGATTGTTGCTCTGTTTGCTTGCATGTATAATCTATGGCGACGACAAATGCGATTATATCAAAGACCCGAAGAAGATGGTTATTATTATTATGGTTTTATAATAAGAAGTACATGGACATATTGCCAGATTGCTGATCACAGGCAAGCCACCTTCTTGCTTATAAGACTTTTCCTACTATTTTACTGATGCATGTTTTATCTACTTGTTTATGTAAACTGCATTCTTTACTATATGAAGACCTATATCGGGTAGTGGTTTGTCTCCTCCAAACCATTACACATTGTACTACTAAGTACAACCCCTTTTATGACACCTACTTGCCCCTAGTATTGTGATGGCTCAGTGTTGATGTAGAGCTCGTTGGGAACCCCAAGAGGAAGGTATGATGAGCACAGCAGCAAGTTTCCCTCAGTTATGAAACCAAGGTTTAATCGAACCAGTAGGAGCAAGGAAACACCCCAAAGGTGTTGCTAGCTGAGCCTTGGCAGGGCGCACTACCGGTTCTAGTAGAACCGTGGAGACCTGCACAACACAACCACAGAACTTTGTCCCCAACTTGCGATGAGGTTGTCAATCTCACCGGTTTTGCTGAAAACAAAGGATTAAATGTATCGAATGGAAGGAAGCAATAGTTTGCAGAAAGTAAACACAAAGCAGTAAAAAGTTTGTAGATTGTATGTAAAAGAAAAGGATTGGGATCGATAGTTCACTAGAGGTGGCTCTCCTTAAGATAGATAACATGCTGGGTGAACAAATTACAGCGAGACAATTGACAAACATCGAGAAAGCAATACATGCATATACTAATCATCTTGACTCCTTTGGAACTTGATTGGGCATTACAACATTATACATAGACCGCCATCCAACTTCATCTATGACTAATAATCCACCTTCAGGTTATCATCCGAACCCCCTCCAGTATTAAGTTGCAAGCAACAGATTATTGCTTTACGAATTGCGTGTAAAGTAAACAATATGATTGTTCTATGAACAAAGGATTATTGTTTTCTCCCTAGTAGCAACAACACATCTAGTACCTTAGAGATTTCTGTCACTTCCCCAGATTACCAGAGGCATGAATCCACTAACGAGCATAAATACTAACTCTTGGAGTTGCCAGCATCTACTTGGCCAAGATAGCTACTACCAACAGAAAGCATGCAAGATCACAAACAACAAAGACATGATAGAATCAATAATCTATCTAAAATAGCATCTCAATATCCATCAGATCCCCGCAAACACAACATGCAGAATTACAAATAGATGATCTTGATCATGAACGGAGCTCACAAGATCTAGACATGAAAGCACAAAGGAGGAGAACCAGCCATCTAGCTGCTACATGGATCCGTAGTCCAAGGATGAACTACTCATGCATCACACCGGAGGCTTGCATGGTGATGAAGAAGGCCTCCAGGGTAAATTCCCCTCTCTAGCAGGGTGCCGGGAAGAGCTTCAGATCCCTCCCGATCTAGGGATGGAGATGACGGCGGCTACAAACTCTTTCGTGGATTTTTGATCGGGTACTTAGGGTTTTCGTCCCGAGGGCATATTATAGGCGGAAGGAGAGGCCGAGGGGGTGCTGGGGTCGGCTAGACCACCTGGCGCTTGAGCCAGGGCCCTTGTGACGGTGGTGTGGCCCTAGCCCTTCTCCATCTCGTGATGCATCGATGACTTAGAAAAATAGGCACTTTGGCTTTTGTCCCGTCCAATTCCGAGAATATTCATTTTCTAACTTTCCTGGAACCAAAAACATCAGAAAACAGGCAGCTGGCACCGTGGCTCTTATTAATAGGTTAGTCCAAGAAATCATATGAAAAGTACTCCAAAGTGTGGACAAAACACAAGAAAGTGGATAAAACCAAGCATGGAACATCAAAAATTATAGATACATTTGCAATGTATCAACATCCCCAATCTTAACTCCTGCTCATCCTCGAGTAGGTAAGTGATAAAAAAGAAAGAATAATTTTTGAGGTGACATGCACCATCAAAGACTTGATCAAAGTATTTGTAAAGCATTCAAAGCTAGGATCATAGTACTTCAATCATAACATGAAAGACAAAGTTCTAGCAATAATACAAAGAAACTATCATGCAACATGAAAAGGTACAAACAAAAGATTCATGAATAACAATGCTTTGCAAGACATTTGTTTGTTTCACATAAAGAAAACATAACATAATAGCATTCAGCTTGTCCCTCATAGAGTAGCAAATATAAATGCATAGGACACCTTCAAAGTTCATAAGAGTGACTAGATACAAATAGTTTAAAACAAGCAATATCAATTTATGCATCAATCAACTAGTCTTGGGACAATGCACATAGAACTAAGAATGGCCACTATGCTCTCAAAGTAAGTGCATAAATATAGAAGGTGGAGACTCAATATATAGGTGGAAGAAAGGCCTTCATAGAAGGAAGCAGAGATTCAAGTTTCATAAAGAGCTTCCAAAAATTATGGTACTTAATAGCTTTCAGCTCTCATTGCCCTATCATAAGCATCTTGAAGTGATTAAGGTTAAAGTGAACAAACTATGGTGTACATGCTTGACGAAGTATAAGTTAGAAATCTCATGTCCCTTGTATACGAGGGCCGCTCCTCATGCTATTCAAGTTTAGTCACCGGTAAGTTCTTGTCATCGTAAGTACATGTGTATCATAGAGAACCGCCAACGGGGTACCCCTTGCCCGATGATACGAAAGAATCCCCATATCAAAATGACAAGGCAAGCAGACAACGAACATCTCAGCAATATTCTTATTTACCATGGGAATATGGTGATTTTTTCTCTCTTTCCTCTTTTCATAATCTCCTTTTTTTCAATATAGGACTCTTTTTTATAAGAAGAATGCTTCATAGAAAGCTCATTATGGTTACGCTACAGGTTTCCACCATGTAAGCATGGATTAGACCAGCGGCCCAGGCGTTTCTCTAACACATATACATAACTCCATGGACTTACAAGCTCCCCTTTCATTTCACACCGACGACATCCATATACAAAAGTGCATGATATCAACTAGGTACAAGTACCAAGTGCAATGTTGAAAGCGTTCCCCATGAAAGCATGGTTCTGCTAATTCCCAACAAATAAGTGCAAGCATATACAACATAGACGACACAATGGTTCAAGTTTATTAAGGGCAAGAAAAGTAAAGTGTGCCATCAAGTTCGTGAGAGCTTTAATCACTAGTTTTCTCATAACAAGTTTAATTCGGAAGGTAAACAAAAGCATGAATATACTTGGAATAACTTGGTTTAGGGAATTGGATGCATGAGTGGAACTCATACTTGGTTGTGGAGGCTAGCAAAAGACTGGGAGCGACAAACTAAGAGAGCAATAATGGCCATAATCATGCAGAGCGACAAAACATCATTGATCAAAGCATAAAGTGATACTACAAGTTGAAAACTAAAGGATCACAAAGTCGATGGTGACTTGGGATAGTCATAACATGGTGTGAGCATGCGCCAAGTCAACCCAAATGAAGCATCAAAGGAGAATACCACTATACTATGCTTTAATATGCTAAAACAATGCACGATTCATCCAAGGAACATTAAGCAATCTCGATTGTTTATAACAAGTCATGCTACAGAAAAGAATACTAAGCATAAAGCCAAAACAATATCAAGCATGGCATGACAAAGCATAGGCCACAGTCAAAAACAAGCTCTTTTTACCACATAAGCGTGAAGTTTCCTACTCTTTTCCAAACAAAACCAGACTATTTGAAAACCAATGTATGAAAGAGGGGGTCCAACCAATTTATTCAGCAAACTAAGCAAACCAAAGCAAACGAAAACCAAAACAAAAACGAAAAAGAAGACGCTCCATGAACAACACAACTGTGCATGAAATAATAAAAATGAAGCGTTTGGAAGAAACCTGGGATTTTTATTGATGAAGAGGGGGATGCCTTGGGCATCCCCAAGCTTTGACGCTTGTACTTCTTGGATATTTCTTGGGGTGACACGCGTGGCATCCCCAAGCTTGATCTTTAGTCCATCCTTCATCTTATTACTCATTCCTTCCATACACCTGAAATTTTTCCTTCATACAAAAACTTCACACAATCTTTATTAGCAACATTAGTGCACTTAAGATAATAGGTCTTAAGGTTCAGTTCTAACACCAATAAACTTCCATTAGAACACTAGCTACTGAAGCACTTCCCTCAAAAATCTCAATTCCCCAAAAGAACTCAAAAAGGAATCAACAAGAAGCAAATGCAGAAAATTGCAGAAATCTGTCAAAACAGACCAGCAGGTAAAGACGAATTTTTTCAAAGACCTTCTGTTGCTCAAATCAAAAAGTGTTGAACTAATGAAAGTTAGATAACAACCTGGGGCAGAAGCACAAAAATTCACGCCTCAAAAAGACTTTCATAGATTTTACACGAAGTTTTACGGCGAAGCACATAAATCTGTTTCGGGACAGCAACTTTTCCAATCATTACTTCTCTCTCATTAGAGGTTACTCTTGGCACAAAAAGCAAATAAAAAGGATAAGGAGAGGTTATTAATGAAGTAATAACTTCCAAGATTCATCTAAAACTTTTGGGTTATCTCCCAATAAGTACTTTTCTTTAACGCCTTTAAGTTAGGCATAAGAAGCAAGAAAAAGAATCAAGTGTTCTCAAATGAAGAAGCATTAAGACCAAATTTTGTTTTCATAGGAGAGGCAAAAGAAATCTTCTCTCTCTTCTTAGGAGAGTGTTCTATACCTTTCTTGAGTGGGAGTTGATATTTAATGGTGCCTTCTTTCATATCAATAATGGCACCAACAGTTCTAAGAAAAGGTCTTCCCAAAGTAATAGGACAAGAAGCATTGTATTCAACATCCAAAACATAGAAATCAACGGGGACATAGGCATTGTTAACCATAATAAAAACACCATTAAGACTCCCCATGAGCTTCTTTTTAGCATTATCATCAAGTGGGACATTCAAATAACAATCTTCAAGTGGAGGCAAATCAAGCATATCATAAATCCTTCTAGGCATAATAGAAACACTACTATCAAGATCACATAAAGCTTTGAAATCAAAGTCATTCACTTTCATATTAATGATGGGTTCCCAACCATCTTCTTGTTTTATAGGAATAGAAGCTTTATGTTTCATCTTTAATCTTTATGAGAGCATCAGTAATGTGTTTTGTAAAGGCCATGTTCATAGCACTAGCATTAGGACTTTTAGCAAGCTTTTGTAGGAACTTAATAACTTTAGAGATATTGCAACCATAAGATCAAAATCAAATTTATCATCTAAAGTAGTAGAACTATTACTAGCCTCAACACTAGTGGTGGTAATAGTAGAAACACTAATGTTTCTAGCAATTTCATATTCTCTTTCCCACTTAGCATGTAATTCAGCTAATAGTCTAACATTTTCATCGATTGTTACTTGTATAGCATTAGTGGCTGCAAAGGGATTATCATTAATTTCAGGTTTAGCAGCCATTTTATTCAAAGAAGATTGAGCTTCAGTCAAAGATGCTATATTTCTTTCAGTATTAGAGAGTTTTTCCTAATAGTTTTATTGAAAGCAGTTTGTTTACTAATAAAGTCTTTAAGCATAACTTTAAGTTCAGATGGTGCACTCCTATTATTGTTGTAAGAATTTCCAATAGCATTACCATCGTTGGGAGGATATGGCTTATAATTGTTGTTACCAAAATTACTCCTATAAGCATTATTGCCAAAATTATTATTTCTTATGAAGTTCACATCAACTTGCTCTTCTTGAGCAACCAAAGAGGCTAAAGGAACATTATTTGGATCAATATGGGCTTTCCCATTAACGAGCATAGACATAATAATATCAATCTTATCACTCAAGGAGGAAGTTTCCTCAACAGAATTTATCGTCCTACCTTGTGGAGCTCTCTCAGTATGCCATTCAGAATAATTAACCATCATATTGTCCAGAAGTTTTGTTGCAGCACCCAAAGTGATGGTCATAAAGGTACCTCCAGTAGTAGAGTCCAATAGGTTCCTTGAAGAATAGTTCAATCCTGCATAAAAAGTTTGGATGATCATCTAAGCAGTCAGCCCATGAGTGGGACAATTCTTTACCAAAGATTTCATTCTTTCTCAAGCTTGAGCAACATGCTCATTATCGGATTGTTTAAACTTCACCATTTCACTTCTCATAGATATAATCGTAGCAGGAGGATAGTATTTTCCAATGAAAGCATCTTTGCACTTAGTCCAAGAATCAATACTATTCCTAGTTAAGGAATTCAACCATTCTTTAGCTTTTCCTCTCAAAGAGAAAGGAAACAATTTCAGCTTAATAATATCACCATCTATATCCCTATGCTTTTGCATCTCACAAAGTTCAACAAAGTTATTTAGATGGGAAGCAGCATCTACATTACCAATACCAGAAAATTGTTCTCTCATAATAAGATTGAGTAAAGCAGGTTTTATCTCAAAGAAAGTAGCTTCAGGCACAGGTGGAGCAATAGGTGTGCTCATAAAATCATTGTTGTTGGTGCTAGTGAAGTCACACAACTTAGTGTTTTCAAGAGTAGTCATTTTTTGTGTTTTTGAATAAGAAAGCAAACTTGTAAAACTAATTTTTTATGTGTTTTTGATAAAGAAACAAGCAAACAAAGAAAAAAGAAACTAAGCAAAACAAAAATAACAAAGTAAAGAGATTGGTTATGAGGGACTCCCCTTGTGAAGATGTCCTTGACTCCCCGGCAACAGCGCCAGAAAAATGCTTGATGGCTCATTGTTGATGTAGAGCTCGTTGGGAACCCCAAGAGGAAGGTATGATGAGCACAACAGCAAGTTTCCCTCAGTTATGAAACCAAGGTTTAATCGAACCAGTAGGAGCAAGGAAACACCCCAAAGGTGTTGCTAGCTGAGCCTTGGCAGGGCGCACTACCGGTGCTAGTAGCAACGGTGGAGACCTGCACAACACAACCACAGAACTTTGTCTGCAACTTGCGATGAGGTTGTCAATCTCACCGGTTTTGCTGAAAACAAAGGATTAAACGTATCAAATGGAAGGAAGCAATAGTTTGCAGAAAGTAAACACAAAGCAGTAAACAGTTTGTAGATTGTATGTAAAAGAAAAGGACCGGGATCCATAGTTCACTAGAGGTGGCTCTCCTTAAGATAGATAACATGCTGGGTGAACAAATTACAGCGGGGAAATTGACAAACATCAAGAAAGCAATACATGCATATACTAATCATCTTGACTCCTTTGGAACTTGATTGGGCATTACAAAATTATACATAGACCGCCATCCAACTTCATCTATGACTAATAATCCACCTTCAGGTTATCATCCGAACCCCCTCCAGTATTTAGTTGCAAGCAACAAATTATTGCTTTACGAATTGCGTGTAAAGTAAACAATACAATTGTTTTATGAACAAAGGATTGTTGTTTTCTCCCTAGTATCAACAACACATCTAGTACCTTACAGATTTCTGTCACTTCCCCAGATTACCAGAGGCATGAACCCACTATCGAGCATAAATACTAACTCTTGGAGTTGCTAGCATCTACTTGGCCAAGATAGCTACTAACAACGGAAAGCATGGAAGATCACAAATAACAAAGGCATGATAGAATCAATAATCAATCTGAAATAGCATCTCAATATCCATCGGATCCCCGCAAAGACAACATGCAGAATTACAAATAGATGATCTTGATCATGAACGGAGCTCACAAGATCTAGACATGAAAGCACAAAGGAGGAGAACCGGCCATCTAGCTACTACATGGATCCGTAGTCCAAGGATGAACTACTAACGCATCACACCGGAGGCTTGCATGGTGATGAAGAAGGCCTCCAGGGTGAATTCCCCTCTCTGGCAGGGTGCCAAGAAGAGCTTCAGATCCCTCCCGATCTAGGGATGGAGATGACGACGGCTACAGACTCTTTCGTGGATTTTTGATCGGGTACTTAGGGTTTTTGTCCCAAGGGCATCTTATAGGCGGAAGGAGAGGCCGAGGGGATGCTGGGGTCGGCCAGACCACCCCCTAGCGTGGGCCAGGCCTAGCCGTGCGGCCAGGTTGTGTGGCTGGCCCCCCAGCCCTTCTTTGTCTTGTATTCTGGCATCTGATGACTTCCAGAAAAATAGGCACTTTGGCTTTTGTCCCGTCCAATTCCGAGAATATTCATCTTCTGACTTTCCTGGAACCAAAAACAGCAGAAAACAGGCAGCTGACACTATGGCTCTTGTTAATAGGTTAGTCCAAGAAATCATATGAAAAGTACTCCAAAGTGTGGACAAAACACAAGAACATGGATAAAACCAAGCATGGAACATCAAAAATTATAGATACATTTGCAATGTATCATATTGTAAGTGGTGTATAACACCATACCCCTTGGAGACCCTGTTTTAGCCGAGCAAAACTATAGGATGGGAAGACCCGAGAAAAGTTTACAAAATGTTTTATGATAAAACTTTGGTGAGTTTGACCTACCAAGAGAGATTTTATAAAGAAAATAGTTTTGTTTTATAAATGATGCTAAAGAGGATGAGGAGAAAATGTTTATGAAAACACACCCGTTTCTTTGTAGTTTCCTAGAATAATTAACCCGTGTAACCACATTACTTCGGAATGGGACGGTTCCTAACTCGTTGTTTGTTTTACTTAGCATGGGCTACGCCATAACACATACAAAGGGGTTCGAGTCCCCCAAAGCCGGAAGGTCCTACTGCCTCTACGGAGGTTGGCTAAAACTATGGGCCCCCCACGGACAGTACAATTTATGGAAGTACAGAAGGGGAAATGATTCAGGAAGTAAGGTAGGGAGATTTTGGACTTGGGAAGTCCGGTACTCGTCCGGGGAGAACTAATACCATAGGGAAAGTGCCCATACTACAGACGACAAATGAAAGGTTATGTTTGATTATCCGGACCCCCGTAAAATCGGGTAGCGGGCCATGGTGTCATGATGGGTGTATCAAATCTTGTAGGTAAAGTGTACAACCTCTACAAAGTGTAAATCTATTCGAATAGCCGTGTCCACGGTCGAGGAAGGTTGGAAAGGTTGTTATAGAGCGGTGATGGTTTTGATTTCAAAAAGGATTTTGGAAAAATAAAGGTTTTTCTGAAAACAGGGTTATCCAGCGTTACCGCGGAGGAAGTGAGGTGATCTCAAAATATCACGGAAGATGAAAAGCCGGTCGAATTATGACCGTGAGATGATAAAATGGGTGACCCAATCCAAGTGTTTTTCCAAAAACTTTTCAAAAAGACTTTAAAAATGCTTTACAAAAGTTTTCAACAAATATATGTAGATACTATATCTACAAGAGAAGCTAATTTAGAAAAGAACCTCTCATGGAGCGCTCCTACTACCATAGCCATAATTCATATCCCTTTATTGTTATTCTTTAAGGTCCTTTGCGAGTACATTCAAAGTACTCAATGGCATTGTCCCTGGCTATTAACTTGGTCATATTTGAGAAGTACGATGAAGAAGAAGGTGACATTGATGACTATGAGAGCTAGTATGTTCTCCTAGTCAGCTACCTGTAGGTTAAGGCATGGCACGGGCTCTATGCTGGCTCAGGCTCTATGCATCAATAAAGTTCCGCTGATGATGACTAATGTAGCCATAATGGAAACTGAGGTATGACTTGTATCTGAAGGGTTCCACAACAGAAAACAAAAAAAATCCTATGTTGGAACCGCCTAATACTGCCCAAGATCTATCTAAGTTGTAATGCAGTAACGACCAGAGCATATAGAATACATACCCTTGTAGACCATACGCGGTTAACGTTCTGAGGGGAACGTGGTTGAAGTAGTCGAACTCGTAGCCGACCTCAAGGTCATGAAGCTCCTCGCAGGTCACCCCTTGCGCCTTCTTCATAGTGCAGCAGCTCCGGCTCCCGACATCCAAGGTGACTCAAGTTAAGCCCCTCATGGTTTCGTACACATACGATGTATGATGACGACCTCCGGCTCCTTGATCCCTGCTGGGAGTGTGGAAGTAGAGCTCCAGCTTGGAATCCCTACAGCGCAACGGCGTGCTGTAGGTGCAGTGTCTCTTGCTCGGAAAATCCTTACTAGGGTGCCAACGCATGGAAACAGGAGAGAGAAGGAGAAAGTCAACCAAAGGACTTCTCCAAATATTGGTGTGTTTAATCCCACCCATGGGCACCCCTTTATATAGGGGGAGGGGGTGTGCCCTCCCCTTTGGGTTTTCCATATGGGACTGAACAAGGGAGAGAGGGGGGAGGCGCCATGGGCCTCATGGGACAGCCGGCCAGGGGTGGGCCCCACCCCGTGCATACCCCTGGGCTAGCCGGGTGGGCCCCCTTGATGCAACTAGGCCTTGGCCCTTGGCCCTTCCCTCCTTCGGTTTTCCCTCATGGGCCCTTTTTCCCTAGGAAGTTTGGCCCATTAGTGGAATACCCCTTCAAATTAGATTTTAATATTATATCTAATATTAATTACATTAATTAATATGTAAATACATATTACAAAATATGATTTGACCTGAAACACCTTTCGGTTCCCTTTTGATTTCCTCCGAACGACTTCGGATCTTTCCTGGAATGATTCCGATTCTCTCATGGAACTTTTCCAGTTTCCTTTTCTATTTCATATGGTGATTCCAACTTACAGAGGATCTCTAGCTCGTCGTACCCTGAAGTGTATTTGCCCATGTCTCGGGAATGGCACAGACATGATCTCCATCAATGATCAATAGCGGGACCGGGATGCCCATAATGACCCCTGTGCATTCCATGATGATAATGTTGTTTGAACCACAAATAGTCATTTCCCATTCCCTTTGCCACTTGATACCTAGTTCACCTGAGATTGATCTACGGTATCTCCATACCTTCGTTCGATATCGTTACTGATGAACTTGTTTTCTCGTTTCCGTGTCATTGCATTCCGTGACCCAGTCATACCCTTGCAAGCTTTGTTAATGCAACGTCACCGAGATGGCCACATATGTATCTGTCCGTTACATGGATGGGCAAATCCTAGTCTTGATATGTACTTCTCTACATGCCCCTTTGGGAGACCTGAGTGGCACCTTTTTGATCACCCAATCACGGTGTGATACTTGATAACCATCTAAGCTCCCTCCAAAATGGTGATTTGCATTACCTCATAGTCTAAGGATCAGGTTGCGAGGTTTCCTTAGTTTATCATTAATGGTGAAGTTTGTAACTAGATCTCATTAAGATACAACTGGTTGGGTTGTTTGTCTATCACATCATTCAACTAATGACGTGACCTCATTGTCAATTGACATAAATGCCCATGATCTCGAAACCCTAGATCATCCTCATGACCAATGAACTAGTTCGCTAGAGGTAACTAGAGACTTGGTTTGTTTACATACCACAGGTGTATTAATGTTTCGTATTAATTGAGATATGACAATAAAAACCTATTTATTATTTGCCTCTAGGGCATATCTCCTTCAATCTCCCACTTGCTCTAGAGCACAAATAATCTAGCTCGCATTTTACTCATCATAAACCATATCACATATGCGTTTATTGACCCTGGATGCTTATGGAAAACGTCCTATCCATGTTCTGTTTTAGCAGATCTTTATGTCTTTGCAAATCGTTAATGTCTTCCTAACTTTGACATTCATTCTATTATCTCATAATGGGTTGAAGTATTCGTTTGGTGACAAAGTGAGACTTTGTTTATAGTGTTTATAATGATGGTCGTTTTCATTGCTGTCATCTAAACTCCAAAACACACTTTGCAATCCTTTGTGTATATATGACAGTTATGGCAGCAGAACGAGGCCAGTTTCTAGGAGCCTACAGTGACTTTAGATCAACCTCGAGGGCTTTTTCATGGGCACTGTGCCCTAGGACACATCATTCTATGTTAACAATGAATTAGTCCTGCCATAAGGATATACATCACATCAGATGGAGCCTTTATACTTCTATATCTATGTAGATCCTAGTGCATGAAATGCAACTATGCCACTTACTTTGCTTCTTGCCGTTGAAGTACAAACTTAATTCTGGTTCAATGATTAACTCAAGAATCAACTCAATACATGTTCTTACAGTTAAGAGCTTGTCCTTCCAACCAGAACCTCGGGTCACATTACATCGAGTATACAATATGGCTGTATGGAAGAACCTATGACTGAGGCATAGGAGATGCAACACACCTCTTTCTTCCTTTTAACCATCGTTGTAATACTAGGACTAACTCAATGCTTCATACAAGTGAGAACCTCTTTCTTTTCCTTGTTCCATTATGAACTACTTCAGAATATTACCTAGGATATTCTGAACATTATCAGAATCAAGTCCTGGAAGCATTCGACTATGATGTTTATTAAACTTACCAATCTATCTTGATATATCTCATCGTTTAATAACTTGTTCAACTTCATTCATATTTACTAACTTCAATGTTATTAACACCAATCATATCATTTACATATGTCGCCCACATATCCCAGAATGATTTCACGCTCCCACTCAAATATGGTATCCATATTTGAGATCCCCAGGGATTTCACTTAGCTCCCACTCAAAATATGTCAGCTACATATTATGATTTAGCCAAACTACTTAGCTCCCACTCAAATGCAGGTCCTCTCGACAATCTTGGACATTCCAAAATTCTTTAATCATCATCAAATTAAGAATTCTAGCTACGAGATTCCAATATCCATATATTGCTAGTGTAAATCCAATAGACTTAAACATCGCTACATTTGTAGTCAACTCCTTGAATTTGTCCATACTTTGTGACAAATCGAGTTTTATGTCTCCATTAAGTTTCATTTCCATCTTATGACTTTGTCATTCAAAGATATCAAGTAAACTTCTTTACTTAATAAGATCAAGTAACATATTACTTCGAAATCTTAAATGTAACTTAATATGGGATTTTATGACTCCTGGTCATTTCTCGCACTTAGGTCCATCACGCTTCTTTGTAATTCATAGGTATGTCTTGTTCATAAACATGACAAGTAAATCAATAATATAATTTCACAAACTTGTAGAATATATTATTGAATCCTACTTTCTTTAGTAAAATCATTTGCTGAAACTTAATGATCATTATCATTAGTTTCTCCTCTATTTGTAGAGTTTGGTTTCACAAAACAAATTTCGCTGCGCCACTCAACAATTATGAGGTAAGGTCAAATACCTTGTTTTGATCTTTTACTTTCTTCCACCTATATCTTCATCAAGACGCATCAACTTTGGACAATAGCAGGTTAGCCCTTTGTGGAACATGTATTCATAGTTTCCTAAGAATACACTACAAAGACTTGTTTATTCGCCATGATTTCGAATTATCGAAACCTCTAGAAAATCGAACATGCCATAACTCTTATGGTGTTGTTTCCACGAATCCTTGATGTTTTTTTATATTTCAACCGAGTGTTTGCTCATTTTGATCTCTAACTCTAAATGATAACTACAACCCCTATAAGAGATAATATTATACCATATGTATCTAATACACAATGATTATGATATTTAGACATTTTAATACACTCTGAATTTGCCCTATTATCATAATTTGTGAAACCTCTTTCAATGTCCTTTTATGCCAAAATTAACTTATATACTTTAGTCATGTCAATCAAATCGAAGAGACTTTTGTATTCTTGTTAATTCAATATCATCCTTCACTTTGAAATCTTTTGAACAATTCAAAATAGT
This sequence comes from Avena insularis, assembly GCA_023614405.1. NCBI lineage: Eukaryota > Viridiplantae > Streptophyta > Magnoliopsida > Poales > Poaceae > Avena > Avena insularis. Next base: position 244,060,713 of record CM042688.1, read on the forward strand.
TTCAAACTTATGTTTCATTAAGCAAATGCTCATATTCACTTAAATCCACAATGAAGTGTGAAATAATGATTTCCACTATTGGTTGAAAATACGATACATCACTATGTATACATTTCAACATGAAGTATAAATAATGATTTCCACTATTTGTTGAAGATATGATACATCATTATGTATAAAATTCAACAATTCTTCGCATATCACCGTTTTACCAGAATGCGGAGTTTTAGTCATTCTGCCCAATGAGGCATGGTTTCACAAAGTCTCTAGATTAAGTATCTAAGACCCCGATCTTCATTTAGAATGCAGAACATGCAATAACCAAAATGACTTAAACTATAGGATCATGTCATTACTAAAGCTTGGATATCTTTTAGCATTCCAATCCTTTATAAATGTTTAAACTATTATCATTAACATAGTGATGAGAATAACTCATTTATAATCGTAATGTGACCATAACACTATTGTTCATAAGAATAGTACAACTGTCTTCTAACTCGTTCATATGAATAATCGTCTCACCAAAAGCAAGACACACAAACAAGGATTACAAAATTATATTCAAGTACACTAATCCAAATGATAATTCTTGAGGAAAGGGGTGATGTTGGCCATCAACTATTTTGCTTGCCGTCATCAAGTCACACCGCCTCAAATCCAGCAATTCTCAAGCAGATCATCCTATTTTCACAAAGCAGAACAAGTATCATATAATTTGCAAACTACAATGGGATTTGCAAGAACCACATTTATAATTTGTATATCTTACATATACCTTTTTCATCCATGACCTCCATTGGAATAAAGTCCTTCTAAGAGTTCATAACTCTAATGCAAGAATGCTAAGTGTTTCTCCAAGTATTCTCTTTTTCATCCATCATGGAAGAAAACTCATCCAATGGCTCATACTTTATGTGCCTGATCTTGTAGAATACAAGATTGTAATCCAACTCTCCATCGAATAGAGAATGGTTTATTGGATGATTACAGAGAACACACAAACATTGCAGACTCATCGGATTATCTCCTAATGGTCATTGTATCAAGAAGAGAAGATCACCTTTTACGAGGATATCCCTCAGGCATGGGTATTAATCTATGAAGTTGGACCCTTTTGCTAAGTTCCATGTTAAGCAATATATTTCCCATGGTCGCAAAGGACCTCGATGGGATAGGCCATGATCTACTAAAATATTTGCAAATAGACATCTAGACTAAGTTCATAATATGAGTTCAATTAAAATTGATCTCCACTAAAATTGTCACCCCTTGGACGATTTTAGTGATCACATGATCCCAATCCTCTACACCTCCCACGATCATCATGGACATTAGTGCAACATCAAAGGTAGACATTCCCTAATGTCAATCACATCATCCATGTGACTCATGCTCGATCTTTCGATCTCTTGTGTTCCGAGGCGATGTCTGCACATGCTAGGCTTGCCAAATCTAACTTGTGTGTATTTGCTGTGCAACATGGCTTACACCCACTGTATGCGAACGTAGATATGTCTAGCCCCCGATCATCACGGCCGGCTTCATAACAAAGAACTTTCTTGGTGGTGCACACACAAGGGGAACACGATCATTGGAATTAAATAGGGATTATCTTATTTTCTACCGTTGAGTATCTAATACTAGCACACAATAAGATGTAAAACAGGTATCAACATCACATGTATATTTGTGATATGATATGGTCCTTCTTCTTGCGCCTTGATCTCCATCGAGCGCACCGGCATGATCTCCATCTTGCCCCTGGTTTGACGCCAAGTCCATGACACCACCAGCAGGTCGTCCATCGAATGATGGCTATTACTATACTACTTAGTAACATAAAAGTAAACTACTTTACCTTCATAACGACCAATACCATATCATAACACAAGCCCTCCGGCAAAACAAAGTTAGATGCCTCTACTTCATCTTTGCATGTTTTACGTGGTTGTTAGGATTTTCGCAATAGAACCGTTTCTAATCTACGAACTTTCCAACCACAACATGGATCCAACAGTTGTCTCTACTACACCCCTTTTGGGGCCCTCCGTTGTAAATTCTATATCAACTATTGAATGAGAGACAAACACCTACTAGCCACTTATACAGAACAAGCCATATGTCGAGCATGGAACCAGTCTCACGTACGAATACACGTAAGGTCTGTCTGGGCCGCTTCATCAAACAATACCGCGATATAAACAAGTACACGTTAGAGGGTAACAACTAAGGGATCAATGCATGCACAAAACTTGTGCGTACTGGCCGTACGACACTCCTACACATAGATCGGCTTTGATACCACTGAAGGGTTCTGCAGCAGAAAACAAAAAATTTCCTATGTTGGAACCGCCTAATACTTCCCAAGATCTATCTATGTAGTAATGCAGTAATGACCGGAGCATATAGAATACATACCCTTGTAGACCATATGCGGTTAACATTTTGAGGGGAATGTGGTTGAAGTAGTCGAACTCGTAGCCGACCTCAAGGTCACGAAGCTCCTCGCAGGTCACCCCTTGCTCCTTCTTCATCGTGTAGAAGATTCGGCTCACGACATCCAAGGTGCCTCAAGTTAGGCCCCTCATGGTTTCGTACACATACAGTGTATGATGACGACCTCCGGCTCCTTGATCCCTGCCGGGAGTGCGGAAGTAGATCTCCGGCTTGGAATCCCTGCATCGCAACAGCGTGCTAGAGGTGCGGTGTCTCTTGCTCGGACAGTCCTTACTTGGGACCGTGCCAATGCATGGAGATGGGAGAGAGAGAAGGAGAAATTCAACCAAAGGACTTCTCTAAATATTGGTGTGTTTAATCCCACCCATGGGCACCCCTTTATATAGGGGGAGGGGGTGTGCCGTCTCCTTTGGGTTTCCCATGTGGGACTAAACAAGGGAGAGAGGGGGGCGGGAGGCGCCATGGGCCTCATGGGGCAGCCGGCCAGGGGTGGGCCCTACCCCATGCACAGCCCTAGGCTGGCTGGGTGGGCCCCCTTGAGGTGGCTACGCCTTAGCCCTTTGGCCCTTGGCCCTTCCCTCCTTCGATTTTCCCTCATGGGCCCTTTTCCCTAGGAAGTTTGGCCCATTAGTGGAATACCCCTTCAAATTAGATTTTAATATTATATTTAATATTAATTACATTAATTAATATGTAAATACATATTACAAAATCTTATTTGATCCGAAACACCTTTTGGTTCCCTTTCGTTTTCCTCCGAACGACTTCGGATCTTTCCCGGAACGATTCCGGTTCTCTCACAGAACTTTTCAAGTTTCCTTTTCTCTTTCATATGGTGATTCCAACTTATAGAGGATCTCTAGCTCATCGTACCCTTCAGTGTATTTCCCCACGGCTTAGGAATGGCACAAACATGATCTCCATCAATGATCAATAGCGGGACCAGGATGCCCATAATGACCCGTGTGCATTCCACGATGATAATGTCGTTTGAACCATAAACTGTCGTTTCCCATTCCCTTTGCCACTTTATACCTAGTTCACCCGAGATTTGATCTACGGTATCTCCATACCTTCGTTCGATCTCGTTACTGATGAACTTGTTTTCTTGTTCCTGTGTCATTGCATTCCGTGACCCAGTCACACGCTTGCAAGCTTCGTTAGTGCAACATCACCGAGATGGCCACATATGTATCTGTCCGTTACATGGATGGGAAAATCCTGGTCTTGATATGTACTCCTCTACACACCCCTTTGGGAAACCTGAGTGGCACCTTTTCGATCACCCAGTCACGGTGTGATACTTGATAACCATCTAAGCTCCCTCCAGAACGGTGATTTGCATTACCTCACAGTCTAAGGATCAGGTTGCAAGGTTTCCTTAGTTTATCATTAATGGTGAAGTTTGTAACTAGATCTCATTAAGATACAACTGGTTGGGTTGTTTTTCTATCACATCATTCAACTAATGACGTGACATCATTGTCAATTGGCATAAATGCCCATGATCTCGAAACCCTAGATCATACTCATGACCAATGAACTAGTTCGCTAGAGGTAACTAGAGACTTGGTTTGTTTACATACCCCACGTGGATCAACGTTTCGTATTAATACAATTATAGCACAATATGAAACAATTACGAACTAATTGAGATATGACAATAAAAACCTATTTATTATTTGCCTCTAGGGCATATCTCCTTCAATATCCTCCTAAGTAATGGATGTTTACTTTGATACTTGTCGATTATGTGCCATGATAAACTGGTCATGGGATCGTGGTGTTTGCATAACATGGATTCTTATAGGATTAATCTGGGGGCCCCATAGACTTGGTATCAGAGCCATCTTGACTATATGAGAACCTTAGTTAGCATGGTTGTTAGATAGAAAACTATTTTGGAAACACCAACTTTCGAAAACTACTTTCGCAAAAGATTTTTGAAAAGTTCTACTTCTTATCTCCCTCTAAATTAAAGTATTTTGAAAATGGTTTCTTCTACCTCTCGTCCAAAATTCAAACAAGCGGCTTTCAAATTAGTAGTACATAGAACCAGGTGAAGACCATGAGAACAAGATGAGGAGAAGCAACTACCAGCAAACAAAAAGAGACTACAAGATCGCAGTACCAGCGGAATCCCCATAATCTGAAGAGATCAAGCGCTGGACTACCTAGAAGCGTCCAATGATACAATGAAGGCTTTAGCTGCAAGATAGTGACCTAGACCAAAATAATGTGACATCTTGGATCATTAATCCTGAGATAGGATTCCCCCATAACACAAGTAGTTAACTCCTTGGTCCCCTTAGTAGGCCATGTTTGCTTGCCTAAGTTCATCTTGTGTTGCTTGATATGTGCTGTTTGCGCTTTTAGGTTAGGAAGAACTTTGTAACCCCCTCATTATGTTCACCTTTTATGCGTGTTCTGGCTTGTTTGACCCTAGTAAAATGTGTTTTGGGAATCAATACACCACCTAGGAACTCATGGCACCCCAAGTTAGTTGTCGCTAACAAGACCCATACGAACCTCGGGAGTTATGAGAGGAAGAGTATCCCAAGAAACCAGGACCTAGACATTGTCAAGTTAGAACCATCTGAAGACTTCTCCTTAGAAGGATGGCATACTTCATCAAACTCACTCCGCAAGACTCGTCACCAAAGGTACACGCCATTGATAAATTGTCGATAGTATCAAGAGTCCTGTTGAAGCTAGAAGTCTACCCCCGAAGGATCTTCACTATCCACAAGAAACCAAAAGACTCGCTAACCAAGACAAGAAGTGAAGACCCGTATTCCCTAACCTTTGGTATATTAGAACTTCCAACAGCCCCAAACAGACTAACTATTCTGGTCGACCCTCCTCCCACCTTACGGGAAGTTCTCCACCAGAAAGCCTAAATACTCCCATATCCTGAAGATAGGGATTCCTGAAGACAACGAGTCTACTCCTCCATCGAGCAGAAGCAACGCCAATAACTCAAGTGAAGATAGCTCATGTGAAGGTGGATGTACCTACTCTCAAGGAAGACTAGCAAGACGTGTCGCTAATCGCCAACCTTCCTAGAGTTAACTTCTTAAGGTTTCGTTAGGACACCACCCCGACAAGGTTTTTGTAATAAGACATCCCCGGAAGACCTCAACTCAAGGCCCAGGGAAATACCGCCTTTTCTCTAGCATCTCGCCGACCCGCTAAGATAGAAGATCTACTCCCTCCTTTAAAAACCTAAGTGAAGCTCTAAGGTGGAAAGGCTGCAGCTTTCCACTCAATTCTAGGAAACCGCCTACCAGAAGATAGACATCGGCAACAACGTTAGAAGCCCAGTCAATCTTTCCAGTACCCAAGAGCTCAGAATCAAGGTCTCTGAAGGATATTACAAAGCCCCTCTACTACTTCATCTAAAGACCCACTAGAAGGACCGCCAATCCCCTAACCCCTCAGTTTTAAACCGTTTAAAAGATCCATGAATTCAACTACATTGATAGGCTAAGTACGAATCAAAGTAGTATATGAGCCTCATAGGACCTAGTTCGTGGACGTCATCTGAAGGCTTCAACTCCAGGCGGAATATTGGCGGTAGTCTTAAAAGCACCATCCTATTACTCCAAGAAGAAAGAACTATGTTATCTTTGAGCTACCTTAGTTTAACCCTAAGGGGGAAATACTGCCTCTTCCCCACAAAATAGAGTAATCATCTGCAGAAAACAACCTCCGGAGTTTTTACCTTAAGACGTTGAATAGGATACGATAAGCCGCTAAGGAAACACTATGGATCCTTATAGAAAATACAACAAGATGTAGATCTTGACCTCAATAGTATAATTCACAAAGTTTCTGTTAGAGGAAGTTTGACCAGCGTAAGCCCTCGAGATACCGAGTTAGAAAGGAAAAAAGCTCATCCATTTCTATCAGGACTGAAGCCTGCTCAACTCTCTATGCATCCCAAAAGATTGAAGTTCGGCTCTACCGACATAGTAACCATGTTCAAGGACAAATCCAGTAAGTTAGTATGCTTGGAAAACAGTACTACCCCAACAAAAAATCCCCTAACCTTACTCTCCTGAATCGAGAGACGATATTCTTGTAAGGGGGAAATGTCTGTAACATCCCACTTTCAGCAACCCTGATTAGTTGTCTAGAATACAAAATCAAGGGGAACAAAAACTTTTTTCTTGTTTAATGATGTAGTGCTTGCTTGCTTGTTTGTTTGTGCTTATGCATCTAATGTATAATAGATGAGATACTCCTCTACCTCCCCCTCAGTTTACAAAAGCTATTTAACAAAACTGTCTTGGCTTATTCTTCATATTCTCAAATGTTTTGACATTTCAAAAACTTGAGCCAAGATGCCCTTGCAACAAAAGTTATCCTCCTAGCTTCTATGAACAAAATTATGGAGATCTATATGATATAATCTCCTTATGTTTTCAAGACAGAACCTTCAACTACTCTTACCCCTAGGTTTTCCAAAACCCTATTATAAAACATTTGAATTATACTTTAGTAGATGTACTAAGGATCTTACCTTCTTCAAAATTCAAACCTTTCAAAATACCCATCCTTACCTCAAGCTAGGCTTGATGGTAACCCTAGCAGTAGTTTGTTCTGCTAGTAAGCTAAATTGCCTTGATCTGCTGTTTTTCTTGTTTGCTTAGGAAGTAGTATGAGCTACCCTAGGAGATAATCCTCTAGAATCAAGATAAAGTAAGATTACAAACCCTAAGACAATTTTCTAAGCTTATCCTTTCATCTAGTCACTAAAGTGACCCTCTAACCCCTTAACTAGATAAATATAGAGTTGCTCCTTTCCAGAAGTTTCTAAGTCATTGAAGACCAACTCTACGCCTGGATCCCTTGTACTCAATCTACCCATCAACCTCATCCACTTGGTGATGTGTTTGGAACCTTTCATCCTCTCAATTTCATCCCAACTTGAATTCTAGTAAGAAAACCTAAATCTGCCAAAAATGACCAAGTATGGAAAACTTTTATCAACATCACATCTTTGAGTCCCTCTCTTTCTCAACCCTTATGCATTTTTGGAAATGCACTTGAACCATCTTGTAAACAATATTAAAGACTTCCAAGGACCACTCTTTCCCTTAGCTATACCATCCTTCCTCCAACTTGTTCTTGATGGTTTGGCAGGCAACAAATTAATCTCTCATGCAAATCTTCCCAACATGCCTATTTTGGCAAAAGCTCACATCTCCATGTTATTTTATTTTGACCAACTCTTTGCATGAGTGTCCTCTACTTATGAAGTTCTATCCATCCATACTTCACTTGTTTAAATTAGAGCCTTGTGCTTCAAAAACCCACATGGATTTTGAAGCTAAATGGTATTCTACTATGACACCCTTATTTGTAGCGAACTTTGGCATCAATCCTAGGAAAGCTCACTCATGAAAACCTCAAGACTATGTACCATGATGATCTACACCACTCGGTCTATCAATCTGTATATCCCATGACCTGAGGGGAGCTTTGAGATCCTTTATCCAACAAGCTTTTGATGGTATAAAAATAATAGTGCCCAAGATCCTTTATCCCTTGTTTTTCTTCCAAATCAAGTTGTATTACCAAAACCCAAGGTTGAAAATGATTTATACATCATGTGGAATAATCTCCATGAAGATAAAAATTTATAAAATGTTTCCCATAATTACTTTGTCCCAAAAGCTATTTAATTCCTTTATTTAACAAAAACTCCAAAACTCCCTCTATGAAAGAAAGTTTGTTTCTTTCCAAAACACTTGTCCAACCTACAGCACATTTGAGGCCTATATATCATACCCTATCCTCCCACTTCAAAAATAAATATTTTTGTAGAGTTTTAACAATTCTTTTTGCCTATTTCCTTAAATGATAGAAATGATAAAATAAATGTTTTAAATACTTTCATGCATCAATAAATCTTGGGAAAATTCTCCAAAGTGTGAAATGAGAAACCATGTAAAACCAAAAACCCTTCTGTCCAATTCAAAAATTTGAAAAGAATCCAAATAAATAGTTTCAGCACTATTTGAGTAATGGATATAAAGTGGATCAAAAATCCTCAAATAAATCCTGGAGGTACACCTTGACCATGTCCATCTACCAACATCATTATCTCATCATGCCAAGATTAAGTTTTGGGAATTATTCATGATCACCCTATGGCTAAAAATCGGATATTAACAAAAACCTTTCACAGAGCTTCTCCAACCTCCACCAAGTATTGCCAAAGGGTCACCACATCACCCATAAATCTCTCTGGTCGCAACACTATAGCAGGACCATTGTAGCAACACCCTTACACTTGTCTCTAGTGTTTGTTTACAAAGGAGACACAAGGCTATGCCTTTTTTATCCATTAAAATCTTTCAGCTGCTGCACACCTCACTCTCTACTCCTCACTTGTGCTAGAGACCCCCACACACTGCCCTCCACCACCCTCCTCAACCTATCCCTGGCCATACCCTCCTATAAAGCTCTCCCATGGTCTAGGTCCACCATGGACCTCCTTCCTCCAAATAAATGGTCTAAGGCTAGAATAGCTCCCATCTTCATGCCCATTACCCTCCCTGGCCACCATCTCATCCCTCCACAAGTACCCTGCCTCTCTGTCGCTCCCCATGGCCATGGACATGGAGGGAGTTCCCTCTCGGGTCCGTGAGGTGAAGGACAACACACCCTCAATCCCGACCTCTCATTTCCCTTTTTCTTTGCTTTTTGAGATCCCCTACCCCTGATCTACCAGCTTGTGCCCTTCTATTGCCGTAGGAATGCCGGAGACCTCCGCCACCCATGCATGCCTGGATGAAACATCTCTGGCGATCCCAACTCGCTCGAGACCCTACAACATCACCAAGGATCTCCCCCAAGTCTTAGAGCACTCCGAAGTCCCCTAGGTCATTCCCTCATCGACATGCATAGGCTCTAGAAGCCCTGCACCCAGCTCCCATGCATGCCCGCGGGCGGAGCTGCGCGAGATCTACTCACAACACCAAACCAGGGCCTTCCACCCATCTCTGAGGTCATCGCACCGCGTCTCTCCTCCTCCACCACTTCCCCAACCTCGACGCGCCCTCTGGTGAGCACCCCAACCCCTGCTCGTCATGCTAGGGTTTCCCCACCTATTCTCACGGCCAACGGTGAGAGACGACCAGGAACCGTTATATCATTTAGATCTAAGGACCCACGTCGCCTCATTCCACTTCATCCATCCCCAGCCAATGAACTGCGGGCCTGCTGGGGTGTTTTGAATGTAGGATATCCTACCGCCACACGGAGAGATGTTGGGCTGGCCCGCCACTGTGCAGCTCGGGTCGGTCGAAACCGGCCTAGCTTCCCCTCTTTCATTTAATAAATTTTCCTAGATCCAAAAATCTACTAATAGTTTTAATTCCAGAATAAAATAGAAAATGCAAAATTTTGCCAAGATCTAAATTCCTATATGTTCTCTAGTGTTTTGCCTAACATGCAAAGCAAACCTCTTGCCTAGAATAATTTTTAGTATTTCCTAGCATTTAAGCTCCCAAATCATGTCTTTTCCTATGTTTTAATTACTCATGGACTTGTACATATCCAAATGGGGTGAAACAAGTTTCCTCTGGTAGGTATTCAATATGCCTATCCATTCACCTTAGTCCCATTCCAAACCTCACTGTAGATTGCTAATCACAGATCTAAGAAGAAGTACATGGACATATTGCCAGATTGCTGATCACAGACAAGCCACCATCTTGCTCATAAGCCTTTTCCTACTGTTTTACTGATGCATGTTTTATCTACTTGTTTATGAAAACTGCATTCTTTACTATATGAAGACCTACATTGGGTAGTGGTTTGTCTCCTCCAACCCATTACACATTGTACTACTAAGCACAACCCCTTTGATGACACCTACTTGCCCCTAGTATTATAAGTGGTGTATAACACCATACCCCTTAAAGCCCTGTTTTAGCCGAGCAAAACTATAGGATGGGAAGACCCCAGAAAAGTTTACAAAATGTTTTATGATAAAACCTTGGTGAGCTTGACCTACCAAGAGAGATTTGATAAAGAAAATAGTTTTGTTTTACAAATGATGCTAAAGGTCATGAATTTTCCCTAGATCTAAATTCATACATGTTCTCTAGTGTTTTTCCAAACATGCAAAGCAACCCTCTTGCCTAGAATAATTTTCATTATTTCCTGGCATTTAATCTCCTAAATCATGAATTTTACAATGTTTTAATTACTCATGGACTTGTCCATATCCAAATGGGGTGAAACAAGTTTCCTCTAGTAGGTATTCAATATGCCTATCCATTCACCTTAGTTTTATGCCAAAACTCACTATAGATCTACTGCACTAAACATAACAAAATCAATTCAGAAATGCCTTATAGAAATTCTCTAGGACAATCCACACTAGATATTGGGTTGACTCCAACTCTCAGTAATGTGGTACATTAAGGCCTACCAAACCCTAAGATATCTTGAATTTTTGAGCCATTAATGTTTTATAGTGAATTATACCCTTATGTCTAGGTTTATTTCACTAGATAAAACACCTCTATAAATCCACCACTTCAAGGTTGATGAATCCAATTTGTACAAAAATGTAATTGAAATACCTACCATGTATTCTTGGATTCATATCAAAAGGTTTTGTAGAATAAATCTAGTGAAAAAGACAAACTCCTTATAGAACTGACTTTGGGAATTTCCCAAGGGCATTCTGTAATTATTTTGAAGTGATTCCAACTCTCAAAAATCACAAATTAAATATCTACAAAACCCTATGCGTAAAAATTTATTTGAGCTATAGATCTTTTCTGGTGAATTATTCACCTAAACAAGGGTTATTTTCACTAGAATAATCATACCTAAATAAATAAACGTGATAAAATCATGAAACCACTTTTGGTGGCCTTGATATTTCAATACCTATCTTATGGTATCATTTTTGTACATTGATATCATGCAGACCCAAGCCTTAGCTCAAAACCCCTTCTTTAAGTGGTATTTGACAATTAACTCATAAAATAACCCCGCAACTAGAAATAAAGTACTTCCAATTGCTATACACTCAATCTATCAAAACCCACTGAATAGTTGAGACTTCTGGATTGTTTGTATTGTATTGTTGATTGTATGCCTCGTGTTGATATTTGCTCTGTTTGCTTGCTTGTATATCTATGGCGACGACAGATGCGATTATATCGAAGACCCAAAGAAGATGGTTACTATTATTATTATTATGGTTTTCTAACAAGAAGTACATGGACATATTGCCAAAATGCTGATCACAGGCAAGCCACCTTCTTGCTCATAAGCTTTTCCTACTATTTTACTGATGCATGTTTTATCTACTTGTTTATGAAAAGTGCATTCTTTACTATATGAAGACCTATATCGGGTAGTGGTTTGGCTCCTCCAAACCATTACACATTGTACTACTAAGTACAACCCCTTTGATGACCCCTACTTTCCCCTAGTATTGTAAGTGGTGTATAACACCATACCCCTTGGAGACCCCATTTTAGCCGAGCAAAACTAGAGGATGGGAAGACCCCAAAAATGTTTACAAAATGTTTTATGATAAAACTTTGGTGAGTGTGACCTACCATGCGAGATTTGAGAAAGAAAATAGTTTTGTTTTACAAATGATGCTAAAGAGGATGAGGAGAAAATGTTTATGAAAACACACCCGTTTCTTTGCAGTTTGCTAGAATAATTAACCCGTGCAACCACATTACTCCGGAATGGGACGAGGCCTAACTTGTAGTTTTTTTCCTTAGAATGGGCTATGCCATAACACATACAAAGGGGTTCGTGTCCCCCAAAGCCGGTTCCTTTCCACTTAGGGGGTCATCATACCCGGAAGGTCCTTCTGCCTCTATGGAGGTTGGCTGAAACTATGGGGCTCCCGTGGCGATACGGTTTATGGAAGTACGGAAGGGGGAATGATTCAGGAAGTAAGGTAGGGAGATTTTGGACTTGGGAAGTCCGGTACTCGTCTAGGGAGAACTAAGACCATAGGGAAAGTGCCCATACTACGGATGACAAATGAAAGGTTATTTTTGATTATTCAGACCCCCGTACACTCGGTGTGGCGAGCCGTGGTGTTATCACTACGGATGTATCAAATCTTGTGAGTAAAGTGTATAACCTCTATAGAGCGTAAATCTATTCGAATAGCCGTGTCCATGGTAATGGACGATTCAGAAGGTTGCTGTAGAGGGGTGCTGGTCTTGATTTCAAAAAGGATTTCGGAAAAGAAAGGGTTTTCAGAAAACAGGGTGGTCCAGCGTGACCATGGAGGAAGTGAGGTGATCTCGAAAGATCATGGAAGATGAAAAGCCGGTCGAATGATGACTGTGATATGAGAAAATGGGTGACCCAATCCTAGTGTTTTTACAAAAACTTTTCAGAAAGACTTTAAAAATTCTTTACAAAAGTTTTCAACAAAGATATGTAGATGCTATATCTACAATAGAAACTATTTTCAAAAAGAACCTCTCCTGGAGCCCTCCTACTACCACCACCATAATTCATATACTTTTATTGTTATTCTTTTAAGGTGGTTTGTGAGTACATTCAAAGTACTCACTAGAATTGTCCTTGGCTATTAACTTGGTCATATTTGAGAAGTACGATGAAGAAGAAGGTGACGTTGATGACTATGCGAGGTAGGACGTTCTCCCAGTCATCTTCCTGTAGGTTAAGGCATTGCTCGGGCTCTACGCTTCGACAATGTTACACTGATGATGACTAATGTAGCCATAATTGAAATTCAAGTATGAATTGTATCCGCTTAAGTAATGGATTTTTTACTTTGGTACTTGTCGGTTATGTGCCACGATAGACTGATCATGGGAACATGGTGTATGCATAGCAGGGATTCTCAGAGGATTAATCCAGGGGCCCACACAAAAGTTCTATCCATGCTGGTTCATCTTAAAGGGATGTATAGTTTTGTTCATGATAAAGAAAGATAATATTTACTTCATGGATATGTTATCTCCCCCCGCCTTTGATTTGATTTGGGCTATCGTCGAATCAAACTCAGTTCCAAGGACTATCTTAACGATGTCACCACTCATGATGTTTCACTTGAGTACATCCTCATGTCCTTTGGTCTAAGCAATACTTTGCCTTGTTCACATGACATATGAGTCCATCTTCTTGGAGAATCTCGATAAGTTTGTCATTCAACCCATCGATGGCCTCCTTATCTTCTATATGCTAGAATAGATTCATATGGAACATTTGGCAAGAATGTTGGAAAACTTTTAAGAATCATCTTTGATTCATCTCAAAGTACGTGTTCTTCACGTTAGAAGTAACCTTCTTTGAATCACATGCAATTGTTGAAAGATGTCACCGTGGATTTGAGTAGAGTTATGTTCGTTTCCCTAAGGATACATGTGTATTTCGTTGCAAGTACTTCATGTATGAACAGTTTTTCTTTGATAAGCTATAAATACACGGGTCAAGCAATCTAGCTTAGTCTTCTTGAGCTTGACACTGTAGTTCATGTCTTGAGAATCTAGTAACTTTACCTTCATGGTAAATGTTGCAAGCCTTCTATTCGGACATGCTAAGTCTGAAGTATCATCTCACCTAATCAAATCTGAATCTCAAGAAGGTACGATGTCTCCTTGTAAATCCATAATATTGATGTAATTGTTGACACAATTAGTCGGAAGACCTATTGCCATATTCTCTTGAATTAGCAATAACAACAACTCTTCATAAGGCTTCTTACGCGATTTATTACAGGAGTTGCGCTTATGGATTCCTTCATATACGAAGTCCAACCTTTACTTGACGCTTAGTGTTCCGAACATCAAGGAGAACATTTAAAGTAGAGTTGCTAAATGTCTCCCAGTCGATCTTCCAGACTCTCTATGTTGGCAAGCGTTTGTTGAGCCAAGTAATTGAAGTATGATAATGAAGTTTATTCTTATCGTGTCATTAGTAATCTTGTTACCTATTCATCCCAGTGGTGTAAAGTGATATCACAATCTTTGGCAAGGGTTTTGATAAACTTGTATGAGTAAAGAGTTTCCTTCATTTCTCGATCATGTTCACAGAGTGACTATGATTTTGGTAATCAGAAGTTTCTCTCGCTACATGTTCCTTGAGACTCTTATGAGTCCTCCCCACCAAAATAACCTTTCTATCTTGGCCTTCTATTGAATGAAATAGTGACCCTTCTATTTAAAAAGTAGTTCAATAGCTTGGTTATCCGTACCTTTCTACCCGTGAAATCTCTAATTAAGTTGCCTAGTGGAGTTTCACCTCTCGAAGTATGTGTTCATGTTCCTTCTGTTGGAAGCCTTCTTCCGCAGAAGTTTAAACTCTCATGGGAATTCCATGGTCTCAATCCTTATGAAGACGAGCTATCTGTCACCTTGAAACCGTATCCTCTTGTTTCCTTTATTACCTTGGCATGTTTGATGTCATCATCTCAAAGTTGTTTCTGAACAATACCTCCATGAGCTGACCATGAGATACTTGGCGTGTTGTTTAGTATGTTTCCCTCTTATCCCTAGTGGAACCATGTCCCTTCTCTCTCTACCTACCTTTGGAATCTCGGGTCGAGACTCTCATAAGGGGGATAGAGCTATAGCACCCTAGTTTTAGCTAATAGTAATTAGGGTTTGTTTGTGCATTCATAAGCATCATTGTTTTGCTAAGACAAAAAATGCAAACAAGAAGTGATGCAAAAAACCTAAAACCCTAATTTCCTCTCTCTCTTGAAAACCTATTCAAATGGTTTTTTATTTCGAAAAGTTTGGAGCACAATTGGTTATAAGGGCCCTTGAATATCCTTAGATTATTTTGAAACCTCTAGTTTTTTTGATTTACTCAAAATATATTTTAAATGGTTTGCAAAAGAGAAAAGAGAGAAACTAAAATAAACGAAAAAGGGTTTCTATAAAAAATAGACAAAAGAGAGCAACCAGGACGACCCAGCAACCTTTCCCTTCCCTCTCTACCGCTCCCGACCCAAGCGCGGTCCAGATGGCCCATAACCTTTCGCCCCCTCTCCCTATTCCTATTCTTCCTCGTGATGGAAAGAAGCTCCTTGTTATCGACCGCAACGTCCCTCGCCAGTGCCAATATGCACGCTACCGACCCACCGTCGCCTCTGGTCACCTACAAGTACTGTTAGACGTTGCTAAGAAGCCCAAGCACGCCTCTCCTCTTCCACTTGCTCAATTCCTCATTATGAGCTGAAACCCTAGCCCCGGATCTCGTAGCGTCTCACCGCTACGTGCCTCCCCTTGCTCAACTTAGCTCTCCATCATCACCACCGTGGTCTTCTTGTTCTCCTTGTCCAAGATCTTTTGCCGGAGTGGCCCTAGTGCTCCCAATCGACCCCTCCATCTCGAGCTATGGTCACCACCACCGTCGCTGTTCTTGGCCTCGTCAGTCGTCGCCGACCCCACCAATTACTTCCTGGTGAGATTATGCTCCTCCCTAGCCTCTCCGATTTCTTCCTCTCTTCCTGTATCGCGTCCATGCTAGGCATCCTTGTCTGCCGTTGCATACGCTCATCGTCGGCCAAGCTCCGGTGACCAGATAGCAGTGGCGTGGGCCCCATATGGTTCCCCATGATGAGCTGACTTGAACGCAGCTAGTCCCGCTTGCCCGTGCGCACCCAGTCGCCGTCCCCTCGCTGATCTATGACTCATCGCTGTTGGTGATGTCAGCCGGGGATCACCACGTGGGTGAACCCATTCAAATAAGATGTGGGTCCCACTTTGCCTACATGGGAGCTGAGGTGACCTGGGGTCCCTTTTTCAGCCACTGTGGCTAGGTGTGCCCTGGTGTGAAAAGTTGTAATGTTTTCTATTTAATTAGAGAAAATGGTATAATCTTATAAACTCAATAACTAATTATTTATAAGTCAGAAATATGAATAATATATCAAAATATTCATAAAAATGAGATATACACTTTAGCATCAAATTCATGCATTGTTAAGAAGCTTTCAAGACAAGTTTAATTAGAAGAACGAATGAACCCCCGCAGGTGATTCCGAGGTTCCCCTGTTTTATGGTTTCTTGGACCCTATTTAAAATGGTCAAGCATGCCTTAGGGTTCCATTTCAGTACTATGTAACCTATCATATAATCATTCTTTCTTGAGCATTGCATCGATTCCATGTGTTGACTGTTTCCTCTCTTTCTGGTGTTTTGGTTCTTCCTGGTAGAATACAATATCAAGATCAAGATCAAAGACCGAGATCAACACCATCAAAGATCGAAGATCAATACTTGACCTACTCTAATCAAGTCAAGTACGAGGTGCCTAAAGATCTGCTTACTGGATATCAACAGGCAAAGGAAAGCATAACCCCACCATGATAAAATCACTTTCAAAGTATTTCAATTCTTGCCATGATGCATACGATTCTATTGTGGTCTTTTATCGATAGATAGAGTATCCTATTTGTTGCATTAATCCCTTTGAGATTATATTACCTAATCCACTACTCCTAGCATAACTAGGTTTGGCTTGTGTGCACTGCTAGAGCTTATATCTGTTTCATGCTTAGCCATGCTTAGCTGTTAGTGCTGGTTCATCTAGATGATGTATCAAATGTAGAGAATATGACAGGAGAAGGAGGTATATTGATGAGGTGAGATCAGTGGTAAAGGTTAAACATGATGTATGGGAGGCCACAGTGCGATGTGGTTTTTGTAGTACCATGCTCGCCACCATTAGGACCCGAGTTCTTAACTTTGGAACCGAGACGAGCGTACATCCACATGGGGCTTGGAAAACCCCACGAGTAACTAACTTGCCTAGTCTAATCCATGAGTCTGTAGTTAGCGATTTGGCATATGTATATTTGGATGGGTTGACGATGGTGCATCATATAGGGCGTGACCAAGGAGGAAGGAGGCTCTGGGAGTACTCCTGATTCTTGGATATACAGATTGGTCTAAGAAAACCCTTTCTTGGTGACTCATGGATTTAGGTGAAAGCAAGGTAAAGATCATGTCTCACCACCCACTGTCATCCTTCCAAGGAAGAGAGCTATTACTAGTGGCATTAAGAGAAGGTTAGTACGTATGGGTAAAGTTATACACCCCTGTAGGGTTAAATATTTTTGAAAATCCATATTCACGGTTATGAATGCTTGGTAGCTAGATTCTAAGATCATAGAGAACTTTAACCTAATCACAAAACTTGGAGGTTTCAACATGGGCTTAAGGATGCTTCCTCATGGGTGCGAGGAGGTGATCCTAGTTCATAGGTGATGATGATGACTTGGTGTATATCGAAGATGATGATCAATACTTTGGAGATGTCGCTCTCTTATCCCCTTTTAATTTTTTTTTGATTAGATGAGCTTCTTCTCCCTCTTGTTTTATAAACAAAGATAGCTTTATGCAAAATAACCACACCAGCCATAAGTCTTGCTGAGTACATAATGTACTCACCCTTGCTTTGTTGATACTTTTGTAGCAGAGTAAGTATTCCCTAAACTCGTACGACATCGACATCAATGAGTAGCTTGGGGTTCCTAGCAGGCAGCCTGGAATCTTTGGGCTAGGACATCATCGTTATGCTTCAAGCCTCTTAGGCCATTTTTTAAGTTTGCTATACTTAATAGCATAATTTTCCTTTCGTTGTTTGATGTTTGTGGTCAGTGACCACTATTTGTAATTATTTGGTTCTCTACTTAGTTACGAGCTTGCTATAATATATTTTTGAGTCGGAGGGTCACCCTTGTGTTACCGATTCTTCACTAGATATCTGATGTCTACGCACTTCTATTCTTGTAGACAGTTGTTGGGCCTCCAAGTGTAGAGGTTTGTAGAACAGCAACAAGTTTTCCCTTAAGTGGATCACCCAAGGTTTATCGAACTCATGGAGGAAGTGGTCAAAGGTATCCCCTCTCAAGCAACCCTGCAATCAAGATACAAGAAGTCTCTTGTGTCCCCAACACACCCAATACACTTGTCAGGTGTATAGGTGCACTAGTTCGGCGAAGAGATAGTGAAATACAAGTGGTATGGATATAAGACAATGGTGCCAGAAAGAGCTTGACGGGAGGAAAAGACTAAAGGAAAAAAGATGGAAGCAAGCAAACATGTAACAGATCTAATTGCAAACGGTGTTTCAATGCTTAGAAACAAGGCCTAGGGATCATACTTTCGCTAGTGAACACTCTCATATAAATATCTTCTCTTTATGATACTACTCTGAACTACTTTCCGGTTGGACACTCTAATCCATGGTAGGGCTATAACAACACACCTCAAAATCCGCTTTCCCCATCTAGATAACCCCACACTATCACCTTGAGCACTAGATGGTTCCAACAAACACCACAATTTCATAGAAACATCCAACTCCAAATATAACTCATAACAAGTATTTGCAATCTAGCCTAAGTGCCACCATGGTGTGCACGCTGTCACTTTCACACACATGTGGAGAGCAGAGATCTATTAAAGCACTTGAGTACCAAGGTAGATCTACTTGATTACAAAGCTCATAATCAAAATATGATCATGCATATAGAGAGAGAGGAACACATAGCTATCGGTAGAACCCTTAGCCTCGAGGAAGAACTACTCCCTCCTCATCATGGGAATCAGCAACGACGATGGAGATGGTGGTGGAGATCGATGGAGATGGCTCCGGGGGCACTTCCCTGTCCTGGCAGGGTGCCAGAACGGAGACTTTCTATCCTCCGAATCTCCCCTTCGGTGGCGGCGGCGCTGTGGAACTTTTCATGGCTGGAGGCTCGATTTTTTAGGGTTTCTGCATTGGAGGCTTCTTATAGGCGAAGGGGCGATGTCAGAGGATGGACCAGGGGCCCACACCACCTGGTGGCGTGGCCAGGGGGACCTGCACCACCACATGGTGTGGCTAGCCCCTGGCCCCTCTCCGTCTCGTCTTCTGGCTCCATGAGTCTTCCGGTAAAATATCGACTTTGGCTTTTGTCCCGTCCAATTCCGAGAATATTCATTTTCTTGCTTTTCTGGAACCAAAAACAGAAGAAAACAGGCAACTAGCACTGTGGCATCTTGTTAATAGGTTAGCCCCATAAAGTGTATAAAAATACTCCAAAGTGTGGACAAAACATAAGAAAGTAGATATAAAAAAGCATGGAACATCAAAAATTATAGATACGTTTGCAACGTATCAATATCCTCGAGCCCTAGGTTAGTATTATGTCAGACTAAGGCCTGAGATTTACTTAACCTTAATCCCGGGGGTGTCACACCCGACAGTCGCACCATTGCGGCTAAAGCACCATAAGTGGTGCGGCGCTGCCACACTTGAGTCGTTTTCCCGCTGTCGTGGTAGCTGCCACTACGGTATCCGTTGTTGCGGTTGCAGTCATCGCGCTTGTCGGCTGATAAACCCCAAGTGGAGGGGATCACCGTAGTATAATTTGATAAGTATTTGACTGTCGAACCCACGAGGAGCTGAAGGTAAACTATCTATTCTCTAAAGCCCTATAACCCAGTTATATGGTATTATATGCAAAGCTAGGATCTAAAGTGTGTGTGTGTGTGTGGTTATTTTTGGTATTAACTAGAAAAACAATAAAGTAGTTGAAATAAATACTATAAGTAAAATAATGCAAATGAAGTGGAGTTAGTGGAGTGGATGTGGATAATCTATGGGAGCAAATGTTTAGGCAAATTGCTATTTCATTCATTTGGTTGTCACAATTAGTGAAGCACATATATAGTATTTTTATTGTTTGTTCTAGGAGGAGCCATAACTAGGTGTAGCCATAGATACGAGCAAATACACCACTAGTGATTAATCCTAAGGCCAATTAACAACAAACAAGGGAATATTAAGACATACAGTCCAACCACCGCATTTAGATCTAAGGTCCCCATGATAATACCCCTGTTGATTAACCATGAATTAATACTACATATATTTCTAAGACTTGGGATTCGGCTTCTGTCAAACTCAGTCAATCCCTCATCTTATCAACATGCAACAGTGACAACCTTGTGCATCCCCCAACATATGTGTGCGCTCATATGTTAGTGCATCAAGATCATCATATAAGATAAGATATACTTGTATGCAACCAAAACAAACTAGATCACAATTGTAAAAACAATTCACCACTCAAACGTCAACATAGCCATACAATAGATCATGGTAAAATAATATATTTCATCATACATCATGTTTGCCAAGAGATTACAGTGGGGGATGATGGGATCTTGAAGTAGATGGTGATGGAGATGAGCCTCCCCATGGGGGAGAGGAGGCCATGGCATGGTGAAGAGGCGGCACCCCGGTGGCTCCCTAGGGCGGCGCCGACCCTAGGGCATGGAGGCCCCTTGCCCCTTCTTCTTGCTTGGACATGGTGATGGTGTGAAGGAGCTTCTCCCCCTCCCCGGGGGCTACCAAGGAGGGGGATTTTCGTGGATATGGGTGGATGCCTCCAAAAGTAGGGTTTCCTCTCAATATATATAGTGGTGGAGATGCAATCTTGACCATAGGATGGATGCCCCTTGGATCCAAGGGCTCTTGGGCATCTCTAGAACCTTCCTAAGATTTTCCTCTATCCTTAACGAGTCCATCAAGTCGTGGTTGGGTCGAAATCATCAAAGATAGAAGGAGTTTGAGTCAACCACGTCACATATGTTCGGACTCCCAAAACTGCTTTTGTCCTGCGCAGTAATATGACTATAGAAAATGCATCCGAACTCCAATTAGAGCTAATTTTATGTCTAAATTATTGCATATTAAATTTCTCATAACTTTCCTTTCTATACTTTTTCCATTAGACGTCATCGTCGGGGTCATTTCTGGCAATCTTCGAAAAGAGTTCTGCAGGGACAGATCCCAGGAATTTCTAGATTTCTCCATAATGCGTGGTTTTCTTCCATATTTGTGTATTTCCTACACAAAAAAGTGTAAAACAATAACTTGTGCACTTTTTCAACTATTACTAGGTTAGTACCAATAAATATAATAATGTTGCAAAATAATAATGATTTTGAAGCAATAAACGACAAAATTCATGGATGCATTTTACATGCATCAAACATCCCCAAGCTTAACCCATGCTCGTCCTCGAGTATAAAGGTGATAAAATTAACATGGACTTTGGAGTTTGTTACTTTTCTTCTTTTTCATTGCCACACAAAGTTCACTAGGTTTAATCTTTAAGGAATAACAGCAGGCAAGTGGGCTATAAAGTGATATCTTTTGCACTCTACAAACATGCTCAATAATAAGTAGACTTGTGTTCAAACAAATGAGAGATAAAACAAACTTTCAAGCATACTTATATGAACCTATAGAATTGTTGGAAGAATCTTTCCTATCATTGGTATGGTTTTTTTATTCCTTTCTACTTTGGGCTACTTCTTAGTTTCATGCCCTTGACCTGGAAGACTCACTTCTTAGTTTTATGTCTTCCCTTAAGATATTTTTATATCTCGTACCAAAAGTAAGCATGGATTAAACATGTGCAAAGGCCTATTTAGCTTCCAAAATCTATTTCATTAAGTTTATGATTGATCAATAGTTCATCATTAGTGTTTGGTTCCATTTACCCTTATCGTTAGCATCTTTCCAGTTCAAAGAAGAGAATAATTATAACAAGATAGACATGAAGTTCAACTTTTGTCGAACACTTTCACCATTTTTATATGGCATCAGTTAACGGTCTTGCCCTCCTAGTAACTAGTATAAACATTATTTATGGGTCTTTCAATAATGTCATATGCTCTAAAACAACCTTTGCTTTTCACTTTCCATGCCTAGCCGAATCCTCGGGTGCCTACCTTTCCAACACTTTTCCCTAGAGCATATGTATTGAAATACCCATGACCCTCAGTTTACTCGTGGATTACTAAGTATAACAAGAGTATCTCATGTCCCCTTGTAATCATTCTTCCACTTTTTATCTTACAAAACAATTTTATTTTTCATAAATCATTACCACCTTTGGTGGTTGTGCCTTCAAGTTCATGGTCACCCCACAACCAACTTCTTCATGACAACCATAACCATAAGAGCAATATTATTTGGAAGCTAAATAAAACAAGGCACATGAGAAATATACTTGGAATATAATTGATGCTATATATGTATGTATGGTGTATGATATGGGAATCGGTTTTAAGGGTATTTGGATATACAAGCTTTGCTTGTATAGGAATTTTTGGGCTAGCAAAAAGATCTACAAGTATGCCATTGGATCCATAGTGCCCAACATTTATCATCACACAATGCTCCTTAGTATTAAACATCAATGTATATGAGCAAAAGGTATCATTAAATAAGGCACTATCAAATTATCATTCATTAAATTATTTGAGATAGCAACACTAAGCATGACTTTGAATTTTAGCTTTTTTGCTTTCATTCCCTTTTCTTTTGATAGCACACAACTCATTCTCATCAAGGAATTTAATCATGGGATAGATTGTTTCAGTAGATATTTCCTAAGCATGAAAAACTATAATGGTGGTTTCATTTATTCTCAAGGCAACATAAAACTAGACATAAATGTTGGGGATATACTTTCCGGGTATCCTCACAGTTCCTCACTGAGCAGGGTGGCCCACTTCGGGTTAGAGCATTGCTTCACGGGCGGCCCAGTCAGGGAGAAAGACGGAGTCCAATCCGGCTACGGGAGGGCCCAGAAGACTTACCGACTTAGGCCCATAATGTTACTTGTAGTTCAAGATGTACTCTGTGACCGACTCTTAGTCGTAGCCGGATAGATCTCTCCTGTAAACCCTAGGCCGGATATCTATATAAGCCGTCCTAGGGAGAGCCTTTAGGGCAACACTCTAAACACCTCAATAGTCTACAATCTCAACTCGCACAGGCGAAACCCTTGTAACCCATATTCCGGCTCTGTCATATTACTGGATTGCTAGCAGGAGTAGGATCCGTCCAAAGCCGGTGGATTCGAACCTGGGTAAACTTGTGTGCTCACCGTCCTGGAATACCGTACGTCTCACACCTCTCTCTTCCACACGCCTCGAGGACCCCCTCATGGCGTACTTGTCATCAATCCGACGACAGTTGGAGCCCACCGTGGGGCAAGTGAGCTTCGGATCTGCATTCCGAGCGGAATCTGCAAGAATCAGAATCGGCGAGACTATCGTCGTCGGTCGCATCCTCTACGCCAGCGACGTCCCTATCATTGTTCTCGACGAGACTTGGATTCCGGCTAAGGAGGCCGTGACTGCCTACACAATCATGTCCTTTGGCGAGATCGATGTTTACATCAGTTTCGCTGAACCTGCCCAACCCACCCCAGCGGTGATGATAGAGGCAAAAGAATCTTCTGGGTCCCCTTTGTCCGCTGAGGCGGCAGAGTTCCGGATCTCAGAAAACCCTAATCCCACCCAGACCGCACCAGTTGCGGAGATAGTGGAGAAATCCGAGCCTGAAGAAGACTTAGCGGTCCAAGTCGAATCTGGAGTGGATCTCCCTGGAGCTGGATCCCAGATCGACCCACCCGCGGAAGTCGAAATCCAGGAGGAACATATCAGTGACACTGATTCCGGCTCTGATGATGCCGGGACAGACAGACCTTTCCTAAGGTACACATTACGACGTATGATACTACAAGGCGCAAGCGCAGATGCAATTCTCGAGACCATCAAATGTTTCGACATGGCTGATCGCGAAAGCCGCATGTACCTCAGGAAGCACGCGTCGCACTTTGTCGGGTACGTGGGATCCGAATCCAGCTCTGCCGATGCTGGAGAAAACACCAACTCGGTGCTGGAGGCAATTGGAACAAACGCCGACGTACCCGCATCCTCGGATGAATCAATGACGTCAGTGGATTTCCGAAAGTTCTCCGCGGAATATGAAGAGCAGTATAACTCCAAAGCTGCAGAAGAAGGAGAAGCCATGGATGAAGGATCCGGGGAACACTCTCCCAAAGCGCAGGATGACATGGACGTCGGAGACAATCCCGAAGTCCAGATGTTCGAAAGTACCGATCAAAGCTTGACTTCAGGAAACGGACCCAAAGCCGTCTTTGCTACCGGCGCTGCCAAGAAGGCAAAGAAGAAGAACAAGAAGAACAAAACCCCGGCAAAAGACCCTCTGGCTGAGGAGGTGATTTCCAAGGAATACGAAGAAGACTCGGATGGAGCACTTATCCTAGACGAGCCGAAAAAAGAAGAATCGGTGGATGGACACATGATCACCGAAGGTGCGCGTAAACTCATCGATGCTGCATTAACCACACCTATCCCTACAGCTACAGAACTTACTGCTGAAGAGCTGGACGAAAGGGCCCAAGCCCTAGAAGCGCGTCGTCAACAACTCCTCGATGAAGCCAAAAACATCGAGGTGGAGAAGAAACGCATGGAAACCAAGGACTACACGTCAAAGTTGCATCAGAAGACACAGAAGCGTCACACAGATGACAACCAATTCCCACATATTCGTGCCGTCCTTTTCGGAGATGAGATGGGGAAGCCACGGAAAGATAGCAAAGGAGATTGGGTATATCCAACCCTAGTACAGAATACCGTGGCGGCCCGAGAAATTCTATCGGCTAATCCAGGACCAGAGGAGATCCGTTTGGGTATCAAGCTACTCAACAAGGGACTGGAGCAGCAAAAGGTCGCCCTGTCCGGAAGTCAAAAACTGGTCTCGGATTCTGACCAATGTCGAACAGATCCGGCATGGGCTGACGTAAGACCCCACCGCGTTCCGGAGCAGCATTATCGCCCCGAACGACGGGAGGACAATTATTCGAGAACCGGATTGTCAGGACAGCATCGCAGGACTGCGTGCGACTGGAGCAACGTCGCACCAGCGGCCGAGAAAGAGGCCATCGCTGCTCTGAATCCGAGGAATCCTCCCCGACGAGAACCTAACGATCGAAGGGGAGAAGAAAAAGAGAAACGCCGGGAGGAGGATCGTTAAAAACTGCCACCAACTAGACATGCAAGCCGTCCGGCTGAGCCCCACCATGGTGGGAACGACGGACGAAGAAACGATAGAAACCACGCCGGAACAAGCAGGCAGGGGGCTCGTCGTCGTCAAGATCCTCCCCGGAATTGGAATAATGACATTCTGGACGGAGGCCGGCGATCAGCCGTAAACTATCCAGCTGCTCCACCCTCTCCACCACACAATCATCACAATGGCTCCCAAGGAGGGCAAGGAGGATGACATGGCGGAGGAGGTGGTGGCAGAAGCCAAAGTCTGGCTCCAAGGCACCGCAGCCACAGCCGACATTCGGGATGATCTTTATCCCCGAACGACACAAGGCACAAGATCAACTCCAACATAGAGGCTCGGCGCTACGAAAACAATGATATCTACGTGGGCCCAAAGTGCTTCAGACCACGCATCAGAGCTACAAAATTCCTGGAAGTATTTGCTATCTCAAGACATATCCAAGCCTACGATGGCATTGCTCGGCCAGATACCTAGCTACAGGATTTCTTCCAAGCTTGCTGCATCGCCAAAGGCGGAAACAGCCTGGTCGCAACCCGATATCTCCCACTTATGTTGCGGAAGACGGCAAGATCATGGCTCAATGAACTTCCGGAGAACACCATCTATAACTGGTATGACATGCAAAGTGCGTTCTTTCGGAGTTTTGAAGGCACATATCGGAGGCCCTGTACGGTCGGAGACCTACAGCGTTGCACCCAGAAAGCCGTAGAAACTTGCCGGGACTACCTCGGACGATGGATCAACACCAAGAACTCCCGTGAGGGAGTAAATGATCAAACTGCGATTGAAGCTTTCATTGCAGGTCTCCCAATTGGTCTACTGCGTCATCGCTTGAAGTGTGACAAGGTCACTGATTTGGGAGAGATGATAGAAATAGCGAGCAAGTATGCAGATGCTGACGATGATGCAGAGGGATTGCTCAATGCCCTAGCTGTGCCTCAGTCGGCAAGACAACCAAAGCAACAAGCTTAGAAGCTCAAAAATACCTCGGAAGAAAAACCCAACACGGAAACAGCGGTGGTTACTACTGTTTCCGGGTCTGGAGGACGAGGAGGCCGTGGCGGAGGCCGCGGGCGTGGCCGTGGGACTTCAAGGGTCCAAGGTAGAGGAGAACAGCAACCAGGCAAAACCTACTCTTGGGCCGACATTGCCAATAACCCATGTGTGCATGACCTAGACCCCAATGGGGGCTCTTCCCACACCAACGCTGAATGTCGTTTCAATGACGACATCAAAAGAGATGATACCGCGGGCTACAAAGCTAAGCAGAAGAAGGGAAGAAAAATCCTGAAAAGGACAAGGAGACCAAGGAAGATTCCGACATGGAGGAAGCTGATGCTTCAAATCCCAAGCCGGAAGGGAAGAAAACTTTTCCCACCAAGAAGGACACTTATGTCACTTTCCTTGGATCTCAACCAGCAAAGGTCAAGAAAGTAGTTCTACACAAGCTCAATGCAACGTTCCATTGTCCCCGATGTCTCGGACTGGTCAGAAGTGGCAATCACATTTGACCGCGATGATCATCCGCCTAAGTTACACAGGCGAGGAAAATACGCCTTAATCGTCAACCCACTTATTGACGGTTATGGTTTCTACAAGACCCTCATGGACGGTGGTAGAAGCATCAATATTCTCTATGTCGAAACGCTACGCCGGATGAAGATCTCGGAGACCCAGCTGAACCATAGCTCTGTGATCTTTCATGGAGTTTTTCTAGGAAGACAAGCTAATTCCCTAGGAGAGATTACTTTGGATGTTACCTTTGGAACTCCAAAGAACTATCGGATGGAAGCACTTTCCTTCGAAGTGGTCCCGTTCAAGAGCGTATACCACGCTATATTCGGACATCCGGCTTACTGGGCTTTTATCGCTCGTCCGTGTTACATTTACAATATGATGAAAATTCCAGGTCCCAACGGCGTGATCACCATTAGGGGAGACCCGAAGAAAGCGCGAGAGTGCGAGGATGGAAATGCCTTTGCGAAGCCGTCTTTGCGCCCAGGAGTACCAGGAGATCAAGAAGAGCATAGATCCGTCCGAGATGCCCGCAACGAAGAAGGAAGTGACAAAGCCAAACCCGGAGTTCAAGGCATCAAAAGAGACGAAGAAAGCACCTTGAAGGATGATGACCCCTCCAAGGTGACCCAGATAGGCGTAGGCCTAGATGGCGCATAGGAAAGCGCGCTCGTCAAGTTCCTCCAAGCAAATCAAGATATCTTCGCATGGCAGCCATCTGAGATGACCGGAGTACCTAGGAAACTTGCCGAGCACTCTCTAAATGTAAACCCGAATGCTAAACCCGTCAAACAGTTCTTACGACGGTTTGGCGATAAAAAGCGTAAGGCAATAGCTAAGGAACTAGCACGGCTCGAGTTAGCCGGATTCATAGAAGAGGTCATCCACACTGAGTGGTCGGCCAATCCTGTAATGGTCCCTAAAAAGGACACCACTGATTTAAGGATGTGTGTTGATTATACTGCCTTGAACAAGGCTTGTCCAAAAGATCCATTCACTCTGCCTAGAATTGATCAAGTCATCGATTCTATGGCAGGCTCGGAACTCCTCTGTTTTCTCGACGCATAATCCGGTTATCACCAAATCCGGATGAAGGAATCTGACAAAGTCAAAACTTCATTCATAACCCCCTTCAGAACCTTCTGTTTTGTTACGATGCCCTTTGGGCTGAAGAACGCAGGGGCTACGTACCAGCGCACGATGCAGCGTTGCCTCCACGACCAACTCGGACGCAATGTACATGCATACGTGGATGATATCGCGGTGATGTCCAAAAAGAAGGAAACGCTGATTTCTGACTTGGAAGAGATGTTCGCTAATCTACGAAAATACAACATCATGCTTATCCGAAGAAATGTTTCTTTGGAATACCAGCCGGAAAATTGTTAGGTTTCATCGTGTCTCAAAGAGGCATAGAGGTGAACCGGGACAAAATCAAGGCTATACTCAATATTTCCAGGCCAACCCGCCTAAAGGACGTACAAAGACTAACTGGTTGCATTGCTGCTGGCTTGGAGAAAGAGCCGCACCATTATACAAACTCCTGAAAAAGACCAAAGATTTTGTTTGGACTGATGAAGCTGAAGCTGCACTACAAGACCTGAAGAAAGTACTCTCATCTGCTCCTATCCTTGCAGCGCCGGAACCTAAGAAACTGATGTTGGTCTATCTTGCTGTGACAAATAAGGTCGTTAGTATCGTCATGGTGGTGGAGAGACCAGAGGAAAATCAGGAACACCTGGTGCAGCGTCCGACTTACTTTGTCAGCGAGATTCTGACAGAATTAAAACAGCGGTATCCGCACTATCAAAAGTTGGCTTACGGTGTTTTTCTAGCATCTCGTAAGTTACGACACTACTTTCAGGAGCATCCAATTACCGTGGTGAGCACAACTCCCATGAGAGATATAATCAACAACAACGACGCCACAGGACGCGTCGCCAAATGGGGCATAGAGCTCTCATCTTTCGATATTGAGTACAAACCTCGGACAGCAATCAAATCCCAGATCCTTGCTGACTTTGTCGCTGATTGGACAGAGACGAAGGAGAATATGATCCTCCCTTAGTCGGAATACTGGACCCTCTTTTTCGACGGGTCTAAGGCTCGAGGGGGCTCGGGGGCTGGCGTGGTGCTCAAATCACCCCAAGGAGATAAACGTTTATACGTGTTACAGATCCACTTCACAGCGACAAACAATATTGCTGAGTATGAAGCACTGCTGCATGGAATTCGGATTGCTAAGGATATTAGCATCCGACGTTTGATGTGTTACGGAGATTCAGATCTTGTTGCTCAACAAGTGTCGGATATTTGTAATGCAAATAAACACATGGCAGCATATAAAGCTGTCGTGGATGATCTATCTACATTGTTCGAAGGGTTTGACGTTCAACACATCCCTCGAGCAGAAAATGAGGAAGCAGATGCACTATCTCGGATAGGTTCTACATAGAAAGAGGTCCCGAATGGCGCTTTTTTAGAGCACCTCAAAGTTCCCTCAATAAAGGGAGTAGATGAGGAATATCCGACCAAATCTGACTCACCTTTGATAGCAGTTCTGGATGTGATTCCCAGCTGGACTCAACCCTACCTCGATTATTTGCTAGATAGCAAATTACCCGAAGACGAGGTGCTCAGCCGGCAGATTATCCGACGAGCAAAAGCTTATACTATTGTTAAAAGTGAGATCCATAAACAGAGTGTTTCTAGGGTTTTTCAGCGCTGTGTATCTCCGGAAGAAGGAGTGGAAATCTTAAGAGAAATCCACGAAGGCGAGTGTGGGCACCACGCTGCAGCCAAATTTTTAGTGGCAAAAGCTTTTCGACACGGATTTTTCTGGCTTACAGCTCAGGCAGATGCTGAACGATTAGTCAAGACGTGCAAAGGCTGCCAAAAGTACGCCAAGCAAGCTCATGTTCCGGCTGATCAGGTGCGAACAATACCTATAACATGGCCCTTTGATATGGTAGGACCTTTTAAACGAGCTCCAAGTGGATTTACTCACCTCTTAGTGATGGTGGATAAATTTACCAAATGGATTGAGGCTAAACCTGTCACTAGTTGTGATGGAGCAACAGCCAAAAGATTTGTCGAGGATGTTATAATCTGGTATGGTTATTCGCATAGCATTATCACGGACAACGGGAGTAACTTTTCTATGGGAGAATTGGCTGAATTCTGCAACGAGCAAAATATCCGGCTTGACATTGCGTCAGTCATGCATCCACAGGCTAACGGACAAGTCGAAAGAGCAAATGGTTTAATTCTACAAGGCCTAAAACCGAGACTCGGAGCACCACTACGACGTGCTACGGGGGCTTGGGCAGAGGAATTACCGTCTATAATTTGGAGTTTACGAACAACTCCAAACAGGTCAACAGGATACACACCTTTCTTCTTGGTCTATGGTGCAGAAGCAGTTCTTCCTAGTGATTTGATTCATACTTCTCCTAGAGTGGCCACGTATATCGAAGAGGATGCCGAGATTTCTCGACAAAATGATCTCGGCTTAGTCGAAGAAGTTTGCGTCGTTGCTGAAATGAGATCTATAGCCTATCAGCAAAAGTTACGCTAGTATCATAGCTAGAGAGTCAGAAACCGATCTTTCAATAAAGGCGAGTTGGTTCTCCGGCTTATGCAACAAAGAAAGCACAAACTTTCCCCAGTATGGGAAGGACCCCTTTTAGTTAGTCGAGTATTGCACAATGGATCGTACTACTTAACTGACATGAGGCCAGTCAAAGAAAGACCTACTACTAAGAAGAGAAAGAGAGATGGAGACAGTACAAATCCGGATGAGTTAGATAGACCGTGGAATATTGCTCAGCTACGTTCCTTTTATTCTTAGTTTATTCTTCTTTGTAAACATACATATGTACATGTTCTCTGAGAAATAAAAGTTTTGGTTGCCTCAAAGTTTTTCTGAGAAGTTGTTACCATCTTATTTCCGAATGATCATGTCATAGTCGAAAATCCCAGAATGCTTGAAAGTACTTTATGCTCATGTTCGTTCTGGTTTAGATTTCCGATTCTAAAAGTGCTACCCTCGGGTATAACTCTAAAGTTCTAGTCTTTACTTTGGTTATTTATCTGATTGCTGGATGCGGGCATTTTCCGAGTAGTGAATTGTTGGTACTGGAAGCCGGCTTTGTTTCCGAGTTTAAACTGGTTTAGCAATTGAGCTTCGTTGCTCGGCAAAGTTTCCGGCGGAAGGTTTAGCCGGCTCACGAAAGGGATGAGGCGGAAAGCCAGATAAACAATAAGTGTAGACGAAAAAATACAAGTGCTTATGTAAACATTTTAGGCACACAAAAAAAACTCAAAGCCAAAGTGCTGAATAGATCAAAAGCTTAGCACTAACAAAGTTAAAAGTACTGCATATTTACAGATGCATCATGTTTTTCCGGAATAATACAAAAATTTCTGATCTATGATGCAGGAGGAGATGAAGGAGATGCTGGCTCGCTGGAGATTCCACCTTGATATCTTTCCGATATGTCCGCATCCGAGATGGTGCGTTCATCGTCGGAAACTTCTGTTGGTTCTTCCGGAGGAGGAGGCGGAGTAGCCACGCGGGTGAAGAAGGGGATCTCGTAGCTGGTTAGGTCAGCCACGTGACACCCATATCCGGCGCAGGAGTGTATGATGGCTTGAAGGTCCTGCTCCTGGCCGTCTTCGTCTACCTTGTAGTACCCTCTGGTCACTTGCCATATCTCCATGTTTCCATGGTGGCTCATGACCATGGTGAGAGCGTTCTACGCAGCAGTCCGCGCGTACGACATGTTCTAGTCCCGAACAAGTTGCGGCATCTCCTTCGCCTTGTCCCGCACCTGAAAATCCGACATGCTTGGCATGTCCGGAATCTTGAGAGCGTCGCCGACATCCTCAATGGACTGGCGGAAGTCATGAAGCAGGTCACCGACTTGGGTAAGCCGATGGGTGCGGGGATCGGAGGAGGAAGAGTCCGTCAAGTTTAGAGGACCTATACACAAAACAAGTTAAGAAAAATCCGACATTGATAAAAGTCAAAGAAAGAGACAAGTCAAATAGATGGAACGTACCAAAAATGGCGTCGTCAATTTTGGTCTTCTCCTCCCGGAGACTCTGGAGTTCAGCCCGGAGCGCCTGGGACATATCCTTTTCTCTGCTAAGCTCATCCTTGAGGTCCGAGATTATTTTATCTTGAGCAGCAATCTTGCGATCACGCTCTTCAGTGGCCAGGGAGGAGGATTCAAGGACTTGAGCTATGCTCTTTTCATGATTTGCCTTGAGATGAACTAGCTCTTGGCAAAGCTCCTTGTTCTCCACCACCAGGGTCTTGAGGTTCTCGGCCTCTTCAATCATGGCGACCGATTGTTTCACCAGCACTGTAAGTCAAAAAGAACTAAAGTTCAGAAAAATTCGACATTGAAAATAACAAAGACAAGGTTTGAGTCTCGGAATGTTTACCTTCGGCCTCATCCTTGGCAACTTTGAGTTCAGCATATTTAAGCCGGAGAGCTTTGATCTCTCTCCGCTTGTCACAGACATTGGTCAGTAATTCCTGGTTATAGGAACATACTTTGTGTAAGTCAGAATACCCAAAGTCAGAAAGCTACTAAAGACTCGGACTAATATTGTTGCTAATATCAGCACGAGCCTTGGGGCTACACTAGTTTGTTCTTTGGCATCCTAATGAAGCATAAACCCGGATTATATATCCTACTTCATGCTTGGGGGCTAGAGGATATGATATAAGATAAAGGAAAAACAGGAGGCGTACTTGGGCAAGAAGGTCAGAGAACTTGATTTCCTCTGCTTCTTGTGCTTCTTCTTCGGCAGATAAAGTACTTTTATCCAAGCATTGCTTGGCTAGCCGCTAGATTTCTTCAGCAGATTTCTGGGACAAGCCAAACTTGGCAAGACCCGGATTGCTCATGAGGTTTTCGGCGAAGGTTTCTGTCGAGGGATCATTACTGTAACATCCCAAAACTTCAATCCAAGGTTATCAAGAACAAATCATCCAAAAATAGGGTTAACAAAAACTTCTCCAAATTTAAAATGAAAGCATTCATATATGTGTGCATTTAAAATAGGAGTTGTTTGAATTTCCATGATTGAATGATCCAATGCTTGTAAAATGTTTCTTAGGTGATTTAAACATCATCTACATCATTCCCAAACTTTTCCTAAAGAAAATCAAATAAAAAAGAATTAAAAAGGAGGAATGGTCATTTTGGCAAATTTAACTCCCATGCCTACTTTGGCTATTCCTAGTACTCAAAACTTAACAGAAACAATTCTTGATCCTTTCACCCCTTGCTAGTACACATAATGAGGTACCAAGGCCCACCTTTTGATCTGCTAAAAACATTATGTTAACTATTTTAAATGACAGTTCAAAATTAAATCTAATGCATATGCATAGATCACCCCTATTTCAAAACCCATCTATTTGAGCTCCACTTTCAAAACCCTTGCAACCAGAGACTACCTATCACTAGTGGAGATCACTCAAAAAATTTGAAACCAAAATTCAAAACTTTCTTTCATGCGGCCATTTAATCAAACACTTGGCATGCATAATCTCTACTCTAATCCTAGCTCACTGTTTACTACAGGGTTTTGCCCCCAAATGATCTTCATTTATCTCCTCTGTCCCCTCTTGATCTAACCAAACCCCTAACACCCCTCTCCCTTGTCCCTAGTCCCCATGCCATGCCATGCCGAGCCATGCCTCGCCGGCCAACCCTTGCCCCGCTGCAGCAGACCATTCCCTCTTCCCTCGCCATGTCTAGGAGGTAGCCAGGAGCTCACCGCCACCCCCTTTCCCTTGCCCGAGCCAAGAGCAGCAGTGGACCACCGAGCACAAACCGCGCCTAGTTCCACCGCACCATGCCAGTGCCGTCCCTAGAGCGTGCTTGGTCCCAGCTCGCACAGACCGCCCCCTTGCAGCAGCCCGCGCCCACCGCTCTGCCTCGACTTGGAGAACACCCCAGACACCCTCGCTGGCCGCCAAACACCTCACAGCCACCGCTTGCCATGGATACCGCCGCCTCTGCGCTCGCAGGCTGAACCGTGCCACCGCCCCTATGCTCGCATTCAAGTTCTAGAGCACCGCCAGGGAACCGCCCATCGATCGCCACCCGCAGCCATGCCTCTACCCCACCGTAGCCATGTCGCCACCATCGACTGCCCATCCCGCTCGGTCTCACCGTCGGGCCTATAAAAGGAGCCCTCCCTAGCCTCTTCTCTCCACACCATTCCACTCCCCTCACCTCTCTGAACCTCACCCACCTCTAGCCGGAGCAAGGCGAGCTCTGCCTCGCCGGAATTGGAGCCGGAGCAGCCGTGGCTGGAGGAGAAGGGCGCCGTTGATTGCGACCACCCCAAGCTCCGCCGCAACCGCGCCTCGCCTCGCCGTCGTCTTCCACGTCGTTTGCCCGCCTCGCCGACCCTGATGGAGCCCTGGTACGCCCCCAGTAGACCCCCACCGAGCCGCTAGGGTTTGAGCTCACTGGCGACCAGTTCGTCGTCGACGACGACCCTCAGCCGTAGATCTCGCTTCTAATTCTATGGTACACAGCACGCGTACCGTTTCGCGTGTTAAGTGCTGCTGACAAGCGGGACCCCCTGTCAGCTGAGCCCCGCACCGCGGAGTGCCACTCGGCCGGCCCATTTCTTTTCCCGCGCTAGCCCACCCATTCAAATCTGGATTTTTCTTTTTAGTCAAATCTAGTTTCTGTCCACTATTTCAAAATTCAATTCTGTGAGTTTGACAGATCCAAATTGCATGAAACTAATTTTTCCTGAAAGGTATTAAGATGATCTATCCAAGCTCGTTGGATTTAATTCAATTAGATTTATAGATCTCTCCTAACAAAAATAAGAAGACAGAAGCTTTTGCAACTTGCAATATTTTTATAAAATCAACCAAGCTAGCTTTTGAGTTGATTCCAACTCTCAAAAATCATATTTCAACTTATCTATCCAAATATGTAATAATATTAAGGTTTACATGCAGTGATTTTGGACTAGTACCAAAATAATGCTATATAGGAATTTCTAGTCACTTTAAATCATTAAATAATAAACTTAAACTAAAGTAATATTGATCCAACCTTTAAATCTCATTCCCACATGTTAGAATATGTGGTGAGGACATGTGTCCACATGATCCCATATATTGGTGGTGAATATTAAATTTTAATTAATATTTCAATGAGTAGAAATTACTTTTCTAAAATAAAAAGAAAGAAACTATTGAATTAAACTTGTGATGCTTGTGATGATAATAGATCATCAATTGTGTGTCTTAGAATGCTATCTAGCCTAGTTAAGTATTGTTTGGTGATTGTCTACTCCGTATGTATTGTTATAGAAGATGGTACCGACCAAGCTTACGAGGAGGAGTGCTATCAAGACGAAGACGAAGAAAACTTCAACCACTGCACCAACCAAGGCAAGACACCATTAACAGTGCAAGCTACCCTTAGCAAGCTAGCACTATCCAAGATTAACCCTTGCAAGTTAGTACTTGCAAGTGTAGTACTTAGCAAACTAGAAACAAACTAGATGGTTTAGCAAAGATGCCTTAAGCATGCTTTGATCACACCCCTTTGACTATTAGTACTTCAAGTCTTATTGACAAGTTTTACCTCCCTTAGTTTACACAACGTTCTTTACTTGTTTTGAAGGTAGCATAAAAGTATAAAACTTGACCTACTTAGAAAACTTTAGATGTCATTCTATGGCCTGAGATTGATCCCATCCTTCCACCTTAGTGAACACTCTTAACTGAGTATTTTAGAATAGATCAAAAACTTGAGTCACTTTGGATGGGAACACTTTGTGAAAATGAATTATGAAAACCTTGGAATGATGAGTCATTCTATTGAGATGTTTTGACATGTGTAGAGAAACACAACTGGGGTATGATGATGAAAATGATGAGGCATGAGGCTTAACCCTTTTATAAAACTGATGGTTGGATTCGGATGCGATACCATTCCAAATTTACTGTACAACCACATTACCTGAATTGGGTAAGGCTTAGCTGGAAATCTATATGCATTAGTATTAGTTCCCTCACGGGAGAGGTTTGAGCTGAGGCTACCTCTCATGATGTCCACCTATGCAGTGCCCAAGATGACTGATGGTCATGGTTGGGAGGCCATGCTCATAGGAGAGGTGCTTATACTAGGGTGTGTAAAGGGAAGGTTATGTTTGATTATTTGCATACTAAGTATGATGATTCAGGGTTATCCCTGACAGATGTATCGAATCTTGTGGTGAAAGTGTACCACCTCTGCAGAGTGTCAAACTATTCGAATAGCCGCGTCCGTGGTTATGGATAGTTGGAATGGCCATACTATTTCGTTCTCAGATGTTTTCTAAATACTTTGAAGTAATGATGAATCTTGACTTGACCACAACAGGGTTGTGTTTATGATAATAGCTTCCCAACTTAAGTGATTCTAGAACTTTACTTTACCTTTCTTTGCTTCAGAACTCAGCTTAGGTTTCAAACTTAACTTTATAGTTAAACTTAGATTTAGCACTTTAACTTAGAACTATAGTACTGTTAATAGTAGTTCATAGTACTTAAAGAGTACTCATGGCTTTTGTCCTTGCTATTCTCATGGCGGACTATGAAGGAGACTATCGGAGGATGGTCATCGGACGACTATGATAACTAGGACTATCTCGCCTTCACAAGATTGCCGTTCTCGAAGATGGACCCCACCGCTACGCTATCTTTTATTTCCGCTGCTTGTTGTATTAAGACTGGATCATGAGATCCTTATTTGTGTAAAACCTTATGTATGGTTTGTAATGGATGATGTACTGTGATATCCAATCCGTTATGTCTCGCAAAAATGATAATCCTGGGATTGCGAGGTATGGCATAACGGGCACCTGGATTAAAAATCCGGGCATTGACAATTACCCAAAGAGCGTTCACCCTTATCTAGATCTGACGCACCCGTCTTGACGTCAGTTTGCGATCCAAGGTTCGTAGGCCCTGTTGAAGGAGCCGGATCTTCTGCAGCGTCCGGCGAGATAACCGGTGTTGCAGAAGGTTGAGGGGCAGGAGTCGGAGGAGCCACGGCAGGGGAAGCTATGGTAAGCTTCGTCTGCCGCAGCAGCTTCGAAGAAATCCCTTTCCCCTTGGCCTTGACGAGCGGTTTTGCTCTAAGAATGTAGTGAAGTCGGAAAACATTACATCTCGGAAGGAAATTTGAATAAGGTACAAAGGCGGAAGTTGTGATTGAATGTTACCTCTTCACGACAGGCACCTCTTTTGTGCCAACAGCCACTATCGGAGCTTTGCGCTTCTTGAGCGCAAGATCCGGCAATGGAACTACCTCCACCTCCTGAGAGAACTCCGGAGGATATCCTTCGAGCGGAGCAAATTCCGACTCGGGGAGGTCAGCAAGCTGAAAAGAAGAAAACACATCAGTATTACGATATAACTCAAAGATTAGAACACATAAAAAGGTGTACTGATAGAAGCTTACTGGCACTACGGGGTTATCTGCCATGTGCATGTCCAGAGAAACCTCCGGGATTCTCCTCTCGATCCGCTCCCGGATCAGCCACTTGATCTGGCTTATGTAGCCTTGAGTGGTGTAGGCTTTGGAGCTGATGCGGAGGGAGTCTTTTGGAGATGACATGATGGAATGCATCAGTCGGGTTCCGTGATACTGGAGGGGCTGGATCCGACGTGCCACCCAGCAGTGGACCAAGTCAGATCCCTTCAGATCTTTGTGTTTGATTAAATATTCGATCCGCCTCTTAGCGAGGATCGGATCGTCAGTGAGAGCCGGAGCAGCCTCGTCCCAAGAAGGTTGGGCCGTGGCGGCTCCATCGATGAAAGCTGGCAAAGCATTGTTTGACCGAGTCACTGGCTAGAATTTTGGGATACGCCCGGTCGCGTCTAAGCGAAAAACTAATAGTGCCGGTGATATAAGGAACACCGGCGGTAATGGAGTTTCTCCGGATATGGAAATAATACCGGAAGAGAGTCAGACTCGGCCTAATGCTGAGAAAGCCCTCGCACAACGAAGCATATGCGCTCATTTCTAATAGAGAGTTGGGAGGAAGATGATGGAGTTGAACTCCGTAATGATCTATCACCTCGGAGAAGAACTCTGAGGGAGGAAAGGACAGACCTCGGTCGAGATGGGGGCCGAAGTGGACCCGCTCGTCGTTGCGCGGGTTGGGGACGGTTTCTTCGAAGCCGCTCCGCCAGTCGCCGGCGGCAAGAAGGCCCTCCTTCTCCATTTTCCTGAGGCCCTCCTTATTAAGAGCGCAGGGGATCCAGAGACCACGAAAGCTCTCCTTCTCCGCCACCGCTTCCGCTGTCGCCGCCGCCGCTGCCGCCAAGCCGGAGGAAGAAGATGAAGCCATTTCTCTGGCGAGAAGTTGACCTAAAAGTGAAGGCGCTGGGAGTTCTGTGGGGGAAGAACGAGGGAGCTCTATGCACGCGGGAGGATTAGGAGGAGAAGAAAAGGCAAAGGACTGGTGGAAGGAGAAGGAAGAAATCCTAACCCCTTATATCCACCTAACTGTGCCAAGATTCGTGTAAATGCTACAGTGTAACCGCCAGGCGTCGTGGAAGGAACTGGGAAGGACCCACGTGATGATTGCGTCGCCTCGATCTCCATGCACGCATTGAAACGGCTCCTCGATTCCGCGAACCGCGGACCCACCAATGGTCGTGCTGACGGAATGCCTGTCAGATGACATGACTTGACCATGACTTGTGTTAGGTGGTGTTGGGAACCAAGTTCCGGCTTAGTTTGAAATCGAGCTGGAGAATCCGAGTAACCTACTGATAGGTCTGACTTATTTTTTAAGACCCGGATCGTATTTTTGTTGTGAAGTTTCAGGAACCCTTCAAGATTTTGCAAGCCGAAGATCAAGCTAGATGATGATAAATCCGACTTTGGATCTTGGAGGCCTCCGGGGGCTGCTGTTGGGGATATACTTTCCGGGTATCCTCATAGTTCCTCACTGACTAGGGTGGCCCACTTCGGGTTACAGCATTGCTTCACGGGCGGCCTAGTCAGGGAGAAAGACAGAGTCCAATCCGGCTATGGGAGGGCCCAGAAGACTTACCGACTTAGGCCCATAATGTTACTTGTAGTTCAAGATGTACTCTATGACCGACTCTTAGTCGTAGCCGGATAGATCTTCTCTTGTATACCCTAGGCCGGATATCTATATAAGCCGTCCTAGGGAGAGCCTTTAGGGCAACACTCTAAACACCTCAATAGTCTACAATCTCAACTCGCACAGGCGAAACCCTTGTAACCCATATTCCGGCTCTGCCGTATTACTGGATTAATAGCAGGAGTAGGATCCGTCCAAAGCCGGCGGATTCGAACCCGGGTAAACTTGTGTGCTCACCGTCCCGGAATACCGTACGTCTCACACCCCTCTCTTCCGCACGCCTCGAGGACCCCCTCATAGCGTACTTGTCATCAATCCGACGACAATAAAACTAGAAAAAGACGCTCCAAGTTTCTACGATCATTCTATGTTGCTCAAAAACAAAGTTTAGAGGTTTGCAAACTGATAATTTGATAGGTCTAGTGGGGTGCCTTGGGCATCCCCAAGCTTATGGTCTTCACCATTCTTGGGTAACTCTTAGTGTGGTGTTCCTCCATTCCATGTCAAAAACTTCAACACAAAACTTTATCCCATTTCTTTTCTATGAGGTGACATTAGTGGTACAAAGATATAGTGCTAGCTGTGATAAAATTGAAGGAGTTATGCCCTAAAGGCAAATAATAAAGTGTATTATTTGATATATCTCCTGTATGTTCATAATACATTTCATACTGTGCTATAACTGTGTAAATATGAAATGTTAATACACGTGTGGTATGTAAACAAACTGTGTCTCTAGTTACCTCTAGTGAACTAGTTCATTGGTCATGAGGATGGTCTGTGTTTCAAGATCATGGGCATTTATGCCAACTAACAATGAGGTCATGTTATTAGTTGAATAACATGATAGGAAAATATACGACCGTTATATCTTAATGAGATCTAGTTACAAAGTTCACCATTGATGATAAAACACAGAGAACCTTGCAACCTGATCATTTGACTGTGAGGTAATACAAATCACCATTCCGGAAGAAGATTAGATGGTTATCAAGAGTCATCTCATAACAGGGTGATCAAAAAGGTGCCACTCAGGTTTTCCAAAGGGATGCGTAGAGGAGTACATATCAAGACCAGGATTTGTCTAGTCCATGTAACAGACAGATACATGTGGCCATCTCGGTGATGTTGCATTGATGAAGCTTGCAAGCATGTGACTAGGTCACGGAATGCAACGACATGAGAACGAGAAAACAAGTTCATCGATACGAGATCGAACTAAGGTATGGAGATACCAAAGATCAAGTCTCAGATGAATTAGGTATCGAATGACAAAGGGAATGGGGAACGACTATCTCATGGTTCGAGCGATTGTATTCGTGAAACGCACGGGGTCACATGGCCATCCAGGTCCCTCTGTTGAACATTGATATGAGAGTGGTCTCTATCATGTCCGGAGTGTTTCCGAACCGAAGGATGTCACACTTAAGGGTAGGGATGCTTAGGGTAGACGAGGTATCGTATGAGAAATAGAGAGAGAGAAACCGGAATAGTTTCGGTAACATCCGATGGAGATCGGAAGGGGTCCGGAAGTTGTTCCGAAGTGAAGGAATAATATAATATGTGTATTTGAATGTTAATTGGATAATTAATATTAAATATATATTTTATTTTTAAAGGCTCCATATTCCTAATGGGCCTCACCCGAAGGGAGGCCCAATAGGGCAAGGCGCCTAGGGAGTGGGGGCCGGCCGGCCTAGGGCTGGTGGGCCGCCCTAGTGGGGCCCACCTAGGGCTGGCGGCTGCCCCTAGGTGGCCAGCGGGTGTAGGGATTAGTCCCACACCGCTTGGCCCCTGGGTGGTGCCCCCTCCCACTATATAAAGGGGTCCCTCCTCCCCCTTTGGAATCACCCATTCCTCTCATTCTCTCTCTCATCCGCTAAGGACTTCTCCGTAATATTGGGGAGGACCTCGTGGTTGAGTTCTCCACCTTCACACACTACCGTCGTGTGATCAGCGATCCGGCATCTACTTCTTCCGCTGCTCGGCTGGATCGGAGTCCAGTTGATGTCTCCTACACCGGACGTGTGACGAACTTCGGAGGCACCACACTTGGGGTGCTGCTCGTCTTCATCAATATACGCCTTCCTGCGTAAGGCGTGCCTCTGTCTGCAAAGGTATGAATACTGTATTCCTTCTCCATTACTTATGTCTACATAGTATAGATCCTGGTATTAGTGTTCGAGTAGATAGAATTTTTTTGTTTTCTGCTACGGAACCCTTCAGTGGTATTAGAGCGGGTCTATGGGTAGACATGTCGTACGGATAGAACACATAGCAATATGTGGGCATTGATTCTCTAGTTGCTACCCTCTTTAGTATTATTGTTTATATCGCGGCACTGTTTGATGAAGCGGCCCCCAACCAACCTCACGTGGTGATTCACGAGACTGGTCCACAAATCAAAGTGGCTTAGGGGGGTGTATGTCTCTCTATAGTAGTTGATATGGCATTGATACTGGAGGGCCCTGAAAAGGGAAGAAGAACAGCAATCATTGAATCCATGTTGTGGCTCGACGTTCGTAGGTGGGAAGGGGTTCTACTACGAAAGCCCTAAAGCCGCGTAAAACATGCAATAGTTAATATAGAGGCGTTTATCTTCATTATTGCATAGGGGCAAGTATTATAACATGGCAATGACAAGTTTGTGAAACTTTAAAGTTGTTGATGATGATCATAAAGCTATAACCATGTCATAACACTTTACTTTTGAAAGTATTACTTATTCTTCTAGTATACTTACTAGACGGTAGCATAATATGATAATCCCTCGTAGTATTCCAGTTATCGTATTCCCCTTGTGTGTGCACCACCAAGAAAGTTCTTCGGTATGAGGCCGTCCGTGATGATCGGGGGTCAGACATATCTACGTTCGCATACAGTGGGTGCAAGCCATGTTGCACTACGAATACACATAAATTAGAACTGGCGAGACTAGCATGTACAGACATGGCCTCGGAATACAAGAGACCAAAAGGTCGAGCATGAATCACATAGTTGATGTGATCGACATTAGGGAATGTCCACCTTTGATACTGCACTGATGGTCGTGATCATTGAGGGAGGTGCAGGGGATAGGGATCATGTGATCACTAAACGAGTAGAGGGATGTTCGTTTAAGTGGGAGTTCCTTTATTAAAACTTGAACTCATTATTATGAACATAGTCTAAACACTTTGCAAATCCTTTGTAGATGTCTCGCCCACCCACCTTCAACCTTAGCACTTTCCTCGAGAAGGACAAGCTAAAAACTGATGGAACCAACTTCACCGCATGGTTCCGCAATCTTAGGATCCTCCTAGTCCCCTACAAGCTGACTTATGTCATCGAGGATGAGCTTCCGGCTAAGCCTGCAGATTCTGCCTCCCAGGATGAAAAGAATGTCTAGCAGTCCAAGGCGGACGATTTCTCCCTCGTCCAGAGTGGAATGCTCTATGCCATGGAGCCGGAGCTTCAAAAGCATTTTGAGAAGATGAATGCTTTTGAGATCATTGAGGATCTCAAAGCTGTCTTTGCTCCACAGGCTCGTGCAGAGAGGTATGATGCTTCCGAGCTCTTCTTCTCTGCTAAAATGGAAGAGCACAACAGTATTAGTGAGCACGTGGTCAAAATGTCTTGCTACGTTAAACGCTTAAACGCCCTGGGTTGCAAAATCCCGGAGGAGCTCGCTATAGATAGGGTGTTGCACTCGCTTCCCCCTAGCTATAAGAGTTTTGTGATGAACTACAACATGCAAGGGATGACTAAGACCCTTGCTGAGGTGTTCGCCATGCTCAAAACTGCTGAGGTTGAAATCAATAAGGAGCACACAATGCTGATGGTCAAGAAGACCACCAACTTTAAGAAACTGGGGCAAAACGGTAAAGGCAAGGGTAAGAAGTCTAAGAGGGATGGCAGATTTGCTTCCAACACCTCAAAGACTGCCAAGCCTGGCTCTAAGCCCGGCACTTCGTGTTTCTACTTCAAAGGGGATGGGCACTGGAAACGCAACTACCCCAAGTACCTTGAAGACAAGCGAGCTGGCAAGATAGCCATTCCGGACAAAGGTATATATGATATACATGTTATTGATGTATTCCTT
Organism: Avena insularis; assembly: GCA_023614405.1. NCBI lineage: Eukaryota > Viridiplantae > Streptophyta > Magnoliopsida > Poales > Poaceae > Avena > Avena insularis. The sequence continues at coordinate 244,103,863 of CM042688.1, forward strand.
ACGAGCGCCAGGAGTAACACCTGGGTATTTGATACCAGATCTGTTGCTCACATTTGTAACTCTCAGCAGGATCTGTAGAGTAGGAGGCGCCTGAGGAAGGACGAGGTGACGATGCGCGTCGACAATGGTTCGAGAGTCGAAGTGATGGTCGTCGGCACCCTGCATCTCCGTCTACCGTCAGGATTATTGTTGGTTTTGAATATGCTATTATGTACCCGCACTGAGTATGAATATTGTGAGTGGGTCTTGCTTGTTGCAAGACCGTTATTCGTTTAAATCAGGAACAAATGGTTGTTCAATTTATATGAATGATGTTTTCTATGTTCATGCTCCTGTATGTGATGGTTTATTCTTACTTGATCTTGATTGTGATACACACATCCATAGTGTTGATGCTAAATGTTCTAAGCATAGTGACGATAATTCCATGTACATATGGCAATGCCGTCTTGGTCATATTGGCGTAAAGCGCATGAAGAAGCTTCATTCAGAAGGGCTTCTTGGATCATTGGATTTCGAATCCCTTGATACATGTGAGCCATGCCTCATGGGCAAGATGACCAGGACACCATTCTCTGGAATAGTGGAGAGAGCTGTAGACCTACTTGGGATCATACATACATATGTATGTGGACCAATGAGTGTTTCAACACGCAATGGTTATTGTTACTTTGTTACCTTTACTGATGACTTAAGCAGATATGGATATATCTACTTGATGAAGCACAAATATGAAACCTTTTAAAAGTTCAAGGAATTTCAAAAAGAGGTAGAGAATCAACTTAACAAGAAAATCAAGCGCCTTCGATTGGATCGAGGAGGCGAGTATTTGAGTTATGAGTTTAACCTGCACTTGAAGGACTGTGGGATTATCCCACAGCTTACGCTAGCCAGAACACCACAGCGTAATGGTGTGTCGGAACGTCGTAACCGAACCCTATTAGATAGTGTACGGTCCATGATGTCTTTAACTGATTTGTCTGTGTCTTTTTGGGGGTATGCGTTAGAAACCGCCGCTTTTATTTTTAACCAAGCACCATCCAAATCCGTGGAGACAACCCCATATGAGATATGGTATGGGAAAAAGCCGAAGTTGTATTTTCTGAAAGTTTGGGGATGTGAGGCGTATGTTAAGAAACTGTAGCCTGACAAACTCGAACCCAAATCGGAAAAATGTTCTTTGTAGGATATCCAAGGGAAACCATTGGATATACCTTCTATAATCAAGCCGAAGGCAAGACGCTTGTCGCAAAAACCGGCACCTTTCTCGAGAAAGAGTTTCTTGCAAAAGGAGTAGCGCAAGGAGTAAGTGGAAGGAAAATTGAGTTAGATGAAATTGTTGACCCTTCTCTCCAAATTCCGAGTAGCCCAACGGAAGATGTTCCAAAACCGCTCTCCAACATGGAGGAAGAGCCCGTTGATGATGATCAAAACAATGACATCGAGACTCCTGAGGTTCGCAGGTCTACAAGGGTTCGTGCCACTCCTGATTGGTATAGTCTTGTGATGTCTGTCATCCTAGATGAACAGGAAGAACCTGCAAACTACAAAGATGCTAGGGATAGTGCTGACTCCGAGAAATGGCTAGAAGCCATGAAATCCGAAATAGGATCCATACATGAAAACCAAGTTTGGACCTTGGTAGATCTTCCAGAAGGCCGCAAGGCGGTGGAAAATAAATGGATCTTTAAGAAAAAGACAGATGAGAATGGTAATGTGACCATTCACAAAGCTCGACTTTTCACAAAGGGTTTTCGACAAATTCAAGGAGTTGACTACAACGAGACTTATTCTCCCGTAGTGATGCTTAAGGCTGTAAGGATTTTAATAGCAATTGCTGCACATTTCGACTATGAAATTTGGCAGATGGATGTCAAGACCGCATTCCTCAATGGTCACATTGATGAAGAGTTGTATATGATGCAACCGGAAGGTTTTGTTGATCCTAAGGATGCTGGAAAGGTATGCAAGCTTCAACGGTCCATTTATGGATTGAAGCAAGCATCTCGGAGCTGGAACCAACATTTTGATCAAGTGATCAAAAGTTTTGGATTTGTCCAAAACCAACAAGAGTTCTGTGTTTACAAGAAAGCGAGTGGGAGCTCGGTTGTTTTCTTAGCAGTATATGTGGATGACATATTACTCATGGGAAACGATGTGGATCTTATGAAAAGCGTGAAAGCATATTTAAGCAACCAATTTTCCATGAAGGACCTAGGTGAAGCTGCATATATATTAGGAATCAAGATCTATAGAGATAAATCAAGGCACCTAATAGCATTGAGTTAGAGTACTTACATAGATAAGATTTTGAAGAGGTTCAAAATGGAAAACACCAAGAGGGGTTTTACACCTATGATGAAGAATTGCAAAATGAGTATGACTCAATGTCCTGTAACGGACGATGATAGAGAGAAGATGTCTTACATCCCCTATGATTTAGCCATAGGTGTGGGCTCCCCGGATTAACCATCCGAGAAATCCCTGTGATGCATATATCCATGTTCCCATGATCACTAAGCTGTGGAACATAACCGACCAGTATCATTACATCATCCAAAACATAACGAATTACAAGACTTACATAAATGCCATCATGGCTACAACATCTTTAGCAGCGGAACATCAACACGCGCAGAGCCCAATTGTGCCTCAACCTACAGGCGACTGACTGGGAAGACGACCTAGCTCGCTGGATGTAACCTTAATCTCCCGATGTCGAACTTCTGGAAGTCTGGCCAAGTAAATAGCCAGGGACAAATCCATGAGTACTTTTGAATGTACTCGCAAACCACCAAGTTAAAAGAAATAAGGGAATGCAAATTCTGGCTATGGCGAGATAGCTCTATCTAGGGTTGTTTTTGAAAAGTCTAGACTATCTCTTGTAGATACGGAATCTCCATATCTTTGTTGAAAAAGAGTATTGAAAACATGCCACTGTTTTATAAGCCAAGATATCACCATATCTATGTTGAAAAACTTTTTGAAAACAGTTTTGGAGTAAAAAAAACCTTTTTGTAAACCTCTTTGACCACCTCTGGTCAAAACAAGACTTTAACCTCAGGTTCCCCCAGAACCTTCATACTTTTCATCCATTTTCCAAACAAACACCGTTTGGGTACTCCTAGCCATCACCTTTCCAACCATCCTTGACCGTGGACATGGCTATTTGAATAGATTATACTCTGCAGAGTTTGCGCACTTTCCCCACAAGAATCAATACATCCGTCGGGATACAACCACGGCCCACTACCACTATAGATGGGGGTCCGGATAATCAAACCTAACCTTTCGCTTGTTGACCCTAGCAATGACTGCTTTTCCTTTTGGGTTTGTTCTCCCCGGCAACGAGTATGTGGCTCCCAGTCGTAGTCCTGCCTTTCATACACGCGTATACCCAAGATGCAACTTGGCGTATACCTTAACTTGGTGACTCCACTTCCTTCCGTACCGCCTAAGTCATACCGTCCACGGGAGACCCAATTGTTGCACCAACACTCCTGCCAAGACAGGCTCACTCTTGCCGGAGCAAGCTACAGGCTCCAGATCGTAGATCTGTTAGCGCCTGTCCGGGCTTCAAGGGATCTCTCCCTGTAAGCATTGTACAAGCTGCCTCGGCTAATGAAGACAAACTACGAGCTAAGCCCCAACACCTGGGGTTATGTGGTTGCACTGATAAAAATTGTTCCGGTAAAGGCGTAGAACATCCCTTCACTTTGTCATTTCTCATCATCACCATTTCTTTTGTTAAAACATCCGCTTGGAACGATGCCAGTTCCCAAGGGTTTTACAAAGCAGTCTTTAAACATTTGTAGTAGGGTAAAACCCAAAACAGTTCATTTTCTCCAAAAACCGGGGATTTTCAACGAGGTAGGATGCTAACCATCGTACTCTCGGTCTAAAGGGATAAATTGGTAGGTACATCAGGGTGGTTCCACGAAGGGCACAGATGCATAACTTGGAGGAGCCAAGTTATAAACGCAGTATTTGTAAAACAAGACATGCAGATAATAATGCAATTTATAAAGAGGATACAAAACAGGTAAAAGAGAGTAGGACAAGTATCAGAGTTCAGGAATGGTGGCTTGCCTGTGATCAGCAATAAGTCCCTGGACTTCTTTCGATAACCAAGAATACCCAACAAACAAATAATAAGAAGTCTCTTCCTTCTTGTCGTCAAATACTCACAGTATCATCGTCTTCCAGTATACATGCAAGCAGACAATCCCACAATCAATACAAGGCATACATGCATCAAACCATACAGCAAACAAACATAAGGAATCCAACTTAACTCAGTAGGTTTTGGAGGAGTGGGATACTAGGAGTGGAAATTACTAGATTGCCATTGTAGTGTTTTTCTCTTGGAAGATAGATGTCTAGGATAAATACCATGAACTTGGAGTGGGGTTCTGAGGTCTGTAGGATACCAATGTGCAATAGTGGTATCCTCAGATAGGTCTTGACAAAACAAGACTAACACAAGTGGTTTCACTAGATTATCAATTTTCTAGATTTAACTATGCTTTTTATAGTGGAATAAACTCTAGTTTGAAGAAATAATTCACCGGAATTTATCTGGAGGCCCAAAAAGTATTTCCTTGGCTGGTTAGGTGGTGTTTTATGTACTGAACCACATAGAGTTGGAATCTTGTGAAAAGAATTACCAGAATGCCCTCAGGAAATTCCCAAAGGCAGTTATGTACTGTATTTCTCTTTTTCACCAGATTAATTCTACAAAAGCTCTTGAATTGATTCCAAGGACATGAGGTATACATTTAGAGTACCTTTCTATAGGAATTGGATTCACTCTTTTTGGGGTAGTCAAACTCCTGGAGTGATTTATTTAGTGAAAATACCCCTTACAGAAGTATTTAAATCAATGTAATTCAACCAGAGTTCAATAAATTCTGAGCTGATGAGGTTTGATATTTTTTGATACTAGGGTGTACTGGGAGGTGGAATCAGGTCAATACCACATTTGTCTTGACCTAGAGAAATTATCTAAGGCAGAAAATAGCTGTTTTTGTTATTTTTGCTATGGTCACTCTACTATTCACCTTGGCATAAGAACTATGCTAGATGACAGGTATATCAAATACCTTCCAGTAGAGCCTTGGTTCTCCCCAAATGGAGATATAAAACTCCATGAGGAAAATATTTAGTGTAAAGTACACTTGGCAGCAGAATAATTACCCACAAATAATGGAAATTAGTTTTGACTTGGGGTTGCCTCTGTGTGATTGAGAAAACATCTGGGTACTAGCAGAAATTTGAATCTTGTCAATTGGATTTTATTTACATTTTCAAAAGGATTTAATCCTACTGGTCTTTTTCTGGATCTGGAATAAAAAGAAAAGGCAACAGGGCAAGCTGGGCTGGATCTGGGGCTACTGGGCCGGCCGGGAGGGAAGTCGGCCTACGGCGGGGCGACGCGGCGCGCGGGAGCCCGGGGCTTGAACCTGGCAAGCGGGGCCCGACGTTAGTAAGAGGGGGTGGCCGAAGGGGTATCGAGCGATGGTGGCCATTCGATTAAGTGGAGACGGATGTCGGGGCGTCATCGTGCTCGACAGAACAGAGCCCGCGGTGGCGGAACCCTAGGGGCGTCGGGGCTCGGTCGAGAGGCTCGCCTGGGGCTCAAGGGAGGTCGGGGAGGCGGCAGGGCGACACGGTCGACGACGCCGAGCAGATCGAGGGGCGGCACAGCAGGGTTGGCCTTCGGGAAGAAGCTCGCGCGACGGTGGCCGAGGGTGACCTCGTCGAAGCTCACTGGCAACAACGGAGGAGTTGGTCCTGGGCAAAAAAGAAAACCAGGGTTAGATAGAGGAGGAAGAGGGGAACTCGAGGGCCAACATGCAGAGGAAGGGGAGCAGGGGAGAGGGAGCCTTGCTCGTTTTTCTGAGATAGGCTGATAGCTCTCTCTCCCTTCTTCTCGGGCAGGGCAGGGGAAGAAGAGGGAGTGTTGGGGGAGGTAAGTGGAGGTGGGAGGGAGCAAATGAGGGGCAGGGGCGAGCTGGAGGTGGCCTCTAGCCTTTATACCAAGGAGGAGAGCTAGATGGTGTGGATGTCCAATTTGGACATGGGGAAGGGGTGGTGCTGGCTAGGGATTGGTCCAAAGGGAGGTGGGGAGGGGTAAGAATGGGTTTTGGTCAGGCTGAGAGAGCTGTGGCAGCTGGGTAATTAATTAGGGTAAATCCTTGTAAGATTTGCTTGTCTCTCTCTCTCCCTACCAGTACAAGGGTCAAATGGGCAAGGGCAGGGGTGGAGCTATAGTGGTGTCGACCTGGGGTGTGTCCTAGTGCTGAGGAGAGGCATTGTGCAAGTTTTGAGGAGAGTTGGGAGTGGTTTGGGTAGTGGACTTGCTTACTTGGCAATTTTGATCAAATTGGTGGTTATGAAGAAGGTCCAAAAACTTGCATTGGACAGGATGAGGAGATGGTACTGGTAGATACATGAGGTCTAGGTAGACTCCTGGGATTTAATTGGGATTTTTATAAGGGGTTTTAGTCCTCATAAATCCATTTATTCAAAAAGGGCAGAAGTGGTTTCTAGAAGATCATTTGATATTTTTACATTGGACCAGGTTGGTTTTTGGTTTGAGAAGGTCCCAAATGTGTGTACACACTGAGGGGAATTTTCCCAAGATTTATTGGGGATTAAAAGTATTTAAAACAATTAAATTCAGCGATTTAAGAAAATAAGCAAAAAGGAAATAATAAAGCTCTTCAAAAATATTTATTTTTGAAGTGGGAAGATAGGGTATGATATATGGAACTCACATGAGCCAAAAGTTGGGGAAGTGTTTTGACAAAAACCAAACTTCCCATTGGGAAAGGGGTTTTGAGATTTTGTCTAGTAAAGGAATTAAATAGATTTGGAGCCATAATAAATATGGATAATTGTTTATAAATTTTTATGATCCAGGTAGATGATGTAGACAAGGTGTAGCATGCATTTTCAACCTTGGGATTAAAGAATCCAAGTTGATTTTGGTGGAATACCCTAGCTTAGGGATCTAGGGTGGTGTTAATTTCATACCATCAAAACATGGTTGTATCTTGGAGTTCAGAGTTCACCTTGATGCAAGGGATAGATGATTAGTTAGACCAAGTCATATAGATGATCATGGCAGAAATAGTTTGAGTTATTTGCATTTGAGGTGATCTAGAAATGATGGCAAACTTTGTTGAAAATAAGGCTGCCATACCAGATGAGTCATGATGCCTTATAAACCATATGAGTTTAATAAGCTCAAAGATCCACTTGGAACAAGTGAAGTAGGTTTTGGTGGACCTATATGAGTATATCACAACCATGCAAAGAGTTGGTCCATAGAAGGTTGGATGATGGTGTGAGCTTCTACCAAAGTAGGCATGATGGCTAGATTTGCAGGAAAAGTTATTTTCTTGCCTGCAAAACCATCAAGAACAAGCAGGTTGGAGGATGATCTAACTAAGGGAAAAGTGGGCCTTGGTATTCTTTAGGATGGTTAAAAAAATTGTTCAGATGCATTTCCAAAAATTCACATGGTTTGAGAAAGGGAGGCATTCAAAAAGGTGATGTTGGAACAGTTTCCAGACTTAGTCAAATTTGGCAGTTTTGAGGATTTTGACTAGAGCATGAGAGGGAATGTTTGTGGAGGGGTATCAAGGTTCCAAAGCATCATCAAGTGGGTGATGTTGAAGTGTAGATTGATTAGAAGGGATCCATGCTTGATACTGGTCTTCATGGACTTGGAAGCTTCTAGAGTGGATCACTGCAGAATTGATCTGGCTAAGGGTTTTAGATGATCACCTAGTATCTAGTGATTTGATCTTGCTTTGTTTTCTTGCTTAGGATGTGGGGATTTGGAAACATCTTGATCCTAGTGATGAGCTCCTAGAGTAGCTCATACTACTTCCTAGGCAAACAAGTCAAATAGCAGATCAAGGCAACTCATCAGACAACAGATCAAGGCAACTCATCTTATAAACTAAGCAACTCCACTACTGGGGTTACCATTAAGCCTAGCTTGATGTAAGGTTGGGACATTTTGAAGGGGTTGGGGATTGAATAAGGTGAGATGCCTTGGTATATCTACCAAGAGTAGAACTCAAATGCTTTGGAAAGGGGTTTTGGGAAAACTAGAGGTAAGATTTAGTTGAGGGTTCTGTCTTGAAAACATAAGGAGGTTATATTATATATCTCTCCATAGTTTTGTCAATAGAAGCTACTAAAATAGTTTTTGTTATATAAGCATCTTGGCTCAGGTTTTTGGAATGCCAGAACATTTGAGAATATGAAAAATGAGCCAGGATAGTTTTGTTAAATAGATTTTGTCATCTGAGGGTGAGGTAAGGAGTATCATAAGGTATACACTCATATGCACAAGTACAAACAAACAACAAGCAAACACTGCACCAAGTACAAGAAAAAGTTTTTGTTCCCCCTGATTTTTGCATTCTGGACAACTAATCAGGGTTGCTGAAATTGGGATGTTACAATAGGATCTATCATGTATGCAATGCTTAGTACACGACCTGATGTGGCATTGGATCTTAGTTTGACGAGCCGATATCAGAGTAATCCAGGACCAGATCACTAGACAGCTGTGAAAAATATCCTAAAAGTATCTGAGAAGAACAAACGATATGTTCCTAATCTATGGAGGAAATGATGAAGCTCTGAACATAACAGGTTACGTAGATGCGAGCTGGAATTCAGATCATGATGACTTGAAGTCTCAAACAGGATTTGTTTTCTTGGTGAATGGTGGGGCGGTAAGCTGGAAGAGCAAGAAGCAGCCGGTGGTGGCACAATCTTCAATGGAGTCTGAATACATTGCTGCAGCTGATGCAGCAAATGAAGCTATTTGGCTAAGGAATTTCGTCATCGAACTGGGAGTTTTCCCAATGCGCAAGACCCCGTGACGATCTATTGTGATAACACGGGTGCTATTGCAAACGCAAGGGAACCAAGAACTCATTCCACAGCTAAACACATCAAGCTTAGATTTCACGTCATCCGGCAGAACGTTGACGAAGGTGAAGTCAAGATTTGCAAAGTAGATACAGAACTGAATGTGGAAGATCCTTTGACTAAAGCTCTCCATGTGGATAAGCACGAACAACACCGAGATTCCATTGGTGTTAGGTTCCTGCCTATTGTAAACTAGTTTTGTTTATACTCTAGTGCAAGTGGGAGACTGAAGAAGTTATGCCCTAGAGGCAAATAATAAAGTATATTATTTGATATATCTCCTGTATGTTCATAATACGTTTCATATTGTGCTATAACTATGTTAATACGAAACGTTAATACACGTGTGGTATGTAAACAAACCGTGTCTCTAGTTACCTCTAGTGAACTAGTTCATTGGTCATGAGGATGGCCTGTGTTTCAAGATCATGGGCATTTATGCCAACTAACAATGAGGTCATGTTATTAGTTTAATAACATGATAGACAAACATCCGGCCGTTATATCTTAATGAGATCTAGTTACAAAGTTCACCATTGATGATAAAACATAGAGAATCTCGCAACCTGATCCTTTGACTATGAGGTAATACAAATCACCATTCCGGAAGAAGCTTAGATGGTTATCAAGAGTCATCTCGTAACAGGGTGATCAAAAAGGTGCCACTCAGGTTTTCTGAAGGGATGTGTAGAGGAGTACATATCAAGACCAGGATTTGTCTAGTCCATGTAACGGACAGATACATGTGGCCATCTCGGTGACGTTGCATTGATGAAGCTTGCAAGCATGTGACTAGGTCATGGAATGCAACGACATGAGAAAGAGAAAACAAGTTCATCGGTAATGAGATCAAACTAAGGTATGGAGATACTGAAAATCAAGTCTCGGATGAATTAGGTATCGAATTTCAAAGGGAATGGGGAACGACTATCTCACGGTTCGAGCGATTGTATTCATGAAACGCACGGGGGTCACATGGCCATCCAGGTCCCTCTGTTGATCATTGATATGAGAGTGGTATCTATCATGTCCGGAGTGTTTCCGAACCGAAGGATCACACGCTTAAGGGTAGGGACGCTTAGGGTAGACGAGGTATCGTATGAGAAATAGAGAGAGAGAAACCGAAATAGTTTCGGTAACATCTGATGGAGATCGGAAGGGGTCCGGAAGTTGTTCCGGAGTGAAGGAATAATATAATATGTGTATTTGAATGATAATTGGAGAATTAATATTAAATATATATTTTATTTTATTTTTAAAGGCTCCATATTGCTAATGGGCCTCACCCGAAGGGAGGCCCAATAGGGCAAGGCGCCTAGGGAGTGGGGGCCGGCCGGCCTAGGGATGGTGGGCCGCCCCAGTGGGGCCCACCTAGGGCCGGCGGCTGCCCCTAGGTGGCCGGCGGGTGTGGGGATTAGTCCCACACCGCCTGGCCCCTGGGTGGTGCCCCCCTCCCACTATATAAAGGGGTCCCCCTCCCCCTTTGGAATCACCCATTCCTCTCATTCTCTCTCTCATCCGCTGAGGACTTCTCTGTAATATTGGGGAGGACCTCGTGGTTGAGTTCTCCACCTTCACACACTACCATCGTGTGATCGGCGATTCGACATCTACTTCTTCCGCTGCTCGGCTAGATCGAAGTCCGGTTGACGTCTCCTACACCGGACATGTGACAAACTTCGGAGGCACCACACTTGGGGTGCTGCTCGTCTTCATCAATATACGCCTTCCTGCGTAAGGCGTGCCTCTTTCTGCAAATGTATGAATACTGTATTCCTTCTCTGTTACTTATGTCTACATAGTATAGATCCTGGTATTAGTGTTCGAGTAGATAGAATTTTTTTGTTTTCTGCTACGGAACCCTTCAAAAATCCCCAAATTAAATTTGGTTTTAAATGTCCATAGAGTTACTTAAGTGGCCAAAATCAATAAAATATCAAAAGACTCAAAAATAATAAAATCAAAACTCAAAAAGGTCACTCTTGCAACAAAACATAGATTCAATCCAGAAAAACAGCAGCTGCAGAGCGTATTTATTTCACCCACTTAAACATGTCAAGACTTTTGGCCAATTTTTGTGCCTATAGAGGATGAAAAGTTGTAACTTCACTAGAAAACTAAGCTCAATCGGAGTTACAGAAAAAACCATAAAAATCGTTTGGTAAACAACAGTGTGCAGAAATTTTCAACTTCAAATATATGTTTCAACATTTAACATCCAAAATGGGTAAAACTTGGTACTTTATTTTTGTAAGTATTGAAAAAAGATAAAACCTTCATTTTAACAGAGAACAAATGTCCAAAAGCCAAAAACCTAAAAGAAGCAAAAAGAACCAAGAAAGAATCAAGAGAAGCAAACAAAGAAGAAACACAATCTTTTTGTTATTTTTGTTTTATGGAAGATAAAAAGCAAGAAGCAAACATAAACGAAAAAGCATAAAATATTCTTGTTGTTTGGGTTTTATAAAAACAAGAACAAAATAAGAACCAAATAAAAAAGCATAAAATCTTTTTGTCGTTTTTTAAAGGAAAAACAAGAAGCAAATAAGAACGAAATGAAGAACCATAAAATGATTTAAAGTTTTTAAAACAAAAGGCAAGAAGAAGCAAAAAGAACCAAATAAACATAAAATATTTTTATATTTTTTTAATAAAGAATATGCAAAATAAGATCCAAACAAAACAAAAAGGTAATTCAAACATGGTTTCCAAAAACATATAAACGAAAACATGAAGGTAAAACTAAAACATGTGTTTGGAATGATATTACTTGAAATACTTGAAAGAAGAGGGGGATGCATGGTCATACCCAAGCTTGTGGTCTTTCTAGATCTCGTCCTCTACTTCTTTCTCATCATATCATGTCACTCATCTCAAACAAAAAATATTTTCATCTTCATGTTGCTTCAATGCCTATAAAATGGTTAATTCTCCAAACAAATGATATAATAGTTTCTACCATGATGCAAACTTTAGTAATTGTTGGGAAACCATTTTATTCAAGAAGCTAATATATTACAAAAGAGATACTATTTTTATTTTGTTTCTATGTGGGGGAAAGCTTTAACGATCTAGACTTTGCAATGGTTCCATTGGCATGAACAACACATGCTCAAGGTCGACCCCAATTTCTCCATTGCTAATCCTTATCATTTGCTCTCCCAAATTTATATTTAGTTAAAATCTTAAAATAATTGTTGAATAACAGTATCTATAATTATTTTACATGTTACATGGATATCAAGGTGTGCTTATATTGAATAGTATTTGAAAGTATATGGAGCACACCACAAAGCACATAGACATAAACATTTATGTCTAACTTTGTCCTATGCATTGGCATTTTATATATGAATAAATAGAAGTAAAGTTGTGGTATCCAATGCACACAATGATCAGTAGCTTGCATTTTAAATAGAATGGAAACATAAAGAGGGTTTTATCTCTTCCTCTTTCATAATTATTGCAAGCATCAAAAGCAAACTTAATCTCATAGTTTTGAATAGATTCACCATATAAAGAGAAGTCATCTAATGAGCATAATGGATCATCTAAATCAATTAAATCACTTTAATCCTCCCATTTATTAGATATAATTGTTCCACATAGAGGACTACTAGGCAATGAAAGATCATCATCATTATAAGAAGAGTTGTTCATGGGAATTTGTGTGTTATCCTTGTTGGGAGTAGGAGATGGGTAGCTGATCCATTGTTCCTCCATTTTTTCTTCTTTCTCTTCTATATGGGCATCCCCAAGCTTAGACTTTTGTCATCTTCTTCCCTAACACTTTCATCATGATTTCTTGCATTCAAAAAGTTAGTGCCTAAGGGAATATTCAAGCTTTCAACATATTTGACTAGCATATCATACACATCATTGTGAGAATTTCCATTATATTTTTTTGGGTTTTAATTTTATATGCAAGGTACTAAAAATAAACTAGAAATGCAAACAAGAATACATGCCTAGTGCTACGCTCCCCGGCAATGACGCTAGAAAAGTATCTTGATAACCCCCAAGTGTAGGGGATCACCGTAGTACAATTTGATAAGTATTTGAGTGTCGAACCCACGAGGAGATGAAGGTAAACTATCTATTCTCTTAATCCTTATAACCCACTTATATGGCCTTCTATGCAAAGCTAGGATCTAAAGTGTGTGTGGTTGTTTTTGGTATTAACTAGAAAACAATAAAGTAGTTGAAATAAATACTATAAGTAAAATAATGCAAATTAAGTGGAGTTAGTGGAGTGGATGTGGATAATCTATGGGAGCAAATAATTTAGGCAAAATGCTATTTTCATTCATTTGGTTGTCACAATTAGTGAAGCACATATATAGTATTTTTATTGTTTTTCTAGGAGGACCATAACTAGGTGTAGCCATAGATACGAGCAAATACACCACTAGTGATTGATCCCAGGGCCAATTAAGAACAAACAAGGGAATATTAAGACATAAAGTCCAACCACCGCATTTAGATCTAAGGTCCCCATGATAATACCCCCGTTGATTAACCATGAATTAATACTACATATATTTCTAAGACTTGGGATTCGGCTTTTGTCAAACTCCGCATATCCGTCATCCTATCAACATACAACGGTGACAACCTTGTGCATCCCCTAACATATGTGTGTGCTCATATGTTAGTGCATCAAGATCATCATTGAATATAACATATACTTGTATCCAACCAAAAAAAAACTAGATCACAATTTCCATAACAATTCACTAGTCAAACATCAACATAGTCATACAATAGATCATGGGAAAACAATATATTGCATCGTATATCATGTTTGCCAAGAGATAATAGTGGGGGATGATGGGATCTTGCAGTAGATGGTGATGGAGATGAGCCTTCCCATGGGGGAGAGGAGGCCATGGCGTGGTGGAGAGGCGGCACCCCGGCGTGGAGGAGAGGCGGAGCCCCAACGGCTCCCTAGGGTGGCATCGGGCCCTAGGGCATGGATGCCTCTTGCCCTTATTCTTCCTTGGACATGGTGATCGTGTGGAGGAACTTCTACCCCTCCTTGGGGGCTGCTAAGGAGGGGGGTTTTCATGGATATGGATGGATTCCTCCAAAAGTAGGGTTTCCTCTCAATATATATAGTGGTGGAGATGCAATCTTGACCATAGGATGGATGCCCCTTGGATCCAAGGGCTCTTGGGCGCCTCTAGAACCTTCTTATGATTTTCCTCTATCCTTAATGAGTCCATCAAGTCGTGGTTGGGCCGAAATCATCAAATATGGAAGGAGTTTGAGTCAACCACGTCACATATTTCCGTAGTCACGAAACTGCTTCTGTCCTCCATAGTAATATGGCTATAAAAAATGCATCCAGACTCTGATTGAAGGGAATTTTATGTCTAAATTATTGTGCATAAAACTCCCCACAACTTTTCTTTCTATACCTTTCCACCATACGTCATCGTCGGGGTCGTTTCTAGCAATTTTCGAAAAGAGTTCCTTAGGGACAAATTCTAGGAATTTCTAGATTTCTCCATAATGCGCGGTTTTCTTCCATATTTGTGTATTTCCTACACAAAAATTGTAAAACAAAAAATTGTGCAGTTTTGCAACTATTAGTAGATTAGTCCCAATAAATATAATAATGTTGCAAAATAATAATGATTTTGAAGCAATAAACGACAAAGTTCATGGATGCATTTTACATGCATCATCGGCGTAGCCAGCTACGACCATGTCAACTTCGTTGCGGTCCTCGTAACCATGCATCCTGCATTTTCCTTGTCGGTCGCGCATGCAACCTTGGTCGTCTTCGTCGGCTAAGCATGATCAGCTGTTGTGGACGGTGTCTTCGCCATCTGCCTAGTGATTTGCTATGCCCATCAGGTGGTTGATGGTCTCGGGCATGGTGTGACCTAGCTCCTCATTGAGCTCTCGATGATGTATGCCTGCCCTGAATGCATCTATTGCTCGCTCCTCGACAATATATTCCGTAGAGTTCTTGATGATGGCCACCATTGGGTGTACGAGCGAAGCGATTCACTAGACCTCTAGCAGCAGGATCGAAGCTCTTCGATTGAGACCGGTCGCTTGTAGGTGCTGTTTAAGTTTCAGATGAAGCTGTACAAAAGCTCCTCCCATCTGCGAATCGAGTCAGAGGGGAGGCTATTTAGCTAGGACCATGCAACGCCATGTAGCTGCAGCTGCAGACATTGCATGGTTGTCTCTTGCATTCCATCATGGCACTTCACGGACTATACATGGTCGTCCAGCCAGATCTTGGGCTCTTGGAAGCCGTCGAATTTCGGGTTGTCCGAGGGCCGTTTGAAACCCTTAGGAATTGGAGCTTGCCATATGGCATGGCTGAAGCATCTAGCGCCGCAGAATTCCGTGTCTGGTTCTTCAGACCCAGAGGACTAGGCGCGTTTGGCATGCAACTTGTTGACCTTGCACTGTGTGACTTTGTCGTGGGCATCGTAGTCGCGATCTCTCTGCCGCGGGCTACGATGTCGTCGTGGCTAGTAATCCTCGTCATATGAGGCGAGCGGTTTCTTACGGGTTTCACGGATGCCTTCTTCAGTCCTGTCTTTGGGGCCATGGCGGGTTCTCCCATGAGTGTGGCCTCCACCAGTCCACGTCCGATGAGGGCGGATCTGTGGATGGTAGTGCGTGGATCCCTGCCTGAAGGGGGTTGGAAAGAAGGTAGGTGGTGGCTACCATGACAGCAGCATACAGTGTCTTGGCTGTTAGATTGCCCTGGGCATCAATGGACATGATCGAGAAGTCAAGTTTCTTGGTGGCTTCTCATCTGGCCTCTTCGTCCATCAGGTCCATCCGAGAGCGTCTTTGGATGCCCCGGAATGGTGGTTCCCCTTTGAAGAGGACCCACCAATCAAAGAAAGTTTCGCCCATTGGTCACTTGATTAATTAGCAAGTCGACTCCGTTCGTCAAGCTAGGTCTAGAGCGCCTGCTGACGGCGGAGCTCCTTAGTCAGGTACCAATGGTATGCATCACTACCTCTTGTGATGAGCTGGGGTAGAAGCGTGCCCCCCAATAGGGGTCGCTAGACCGTTTCCCACTCTTATTTATTGAGGTGGACCTCTAGCCTATCGCGGTCGCTAATGTTGTTGTTGTCACGAGTGCTTTTGTTCATGTACTTAGGATTGGCACCACTCTCGGAGTCTTTGCTGGTGGTGCCGCCAGTGTTGGCGTTGACGATGGGGCTATAGTAGCGGTTGATGTAGGAGTTGCTTCCAGATCTCTAGATCGGATACGATGTTGTGGTCATTCCCAAGCAGATCATTTAGATCGGAGTTGCAACTGTCATTGCTGTCTGGGCTATAGGCCAAGGAGGTGGCATTCATCTCGCTAAGGGTTCGGCGGGAACCATGAAGCTGGTGCAATCGATGGCATGGTCGACTGCTCTGAGATGTGTAGGGTATAGGTCTTGCCGACCTTGAAGCTGAAGCCGCTGATCATCATGTCGGCCTTGGTGTCAAGGGAGTCGAAGGCCGTCCACATGGCTGGTGAATGGATGGTGAAGTCGAAGGAGCCGATGCTGAGGCGTCCTTCCGACGGGGACGAGTCGAAGATGGCAGGTGATGGGGCCATCGAGGCCAGGCACGCCGCTTCCCACATACATCGCAACTTGACACGGGGTTAACACGTAAATGCCCATAATTTATGGACTTGGGTTTTGAGGAAGAGGGGGCGTTGGAAACCTCGTTTGGCTAACAAGCAAGCATCACGAGGACATGGTGTTTACCCAAGTTCATACCCCCGAATGGAAAACCCTACTCCTTCTTGTCTTCTCTTTATTGAATATGAACTGAAGGTTACAGGGATGCCTTGATGGTGATGGTACGAAGATGTAATCTGGTGGGTGTATGTGCTAGATTTTGCCGCAGTCCCTCCTCGTGGTTCCCTCCCAGCCTTTATATGAGGATTCTGGGTCTCAGGATACCACCATGTCGGTTACAGATTAGGATTTCTCTTAAACTTTCTATCTAGACTTTATCGTATCCTCCAAGGAGTCGCGTCATCCATGGGTATGGGCCACCCGAATCTTCACGGGCTTCAATATTGGATACGGTTTGCTCTATGGGACTCCTCTGGGCCAAAACGGGTAGGCCAATATTAGGCACAAGTAGGGCATACCCATGTCAGTAGCCCCCTGAGTGTCCATGCGAATCATAGATTCGGATGGAGACTTTGAAATCTCCTGGCTTCAGAAGAAAGCACTTGTCTCCTGAAAGATTATCGGGTCGCTTTCTTTGAGTCATAGGGATGATTGATGTGTGTGCTTGGTTCATCCAAAGAATCAGGACCAGTTAATTTCTCTTGGGCAAAAACAACATCATCTACTCAAACTTGAGTCCACAGACTTGAATTCAGAAATTGCTGGTTTAATTCGACTCATGCCGTGGAGGCCTTACTGAGTCGAATTCTAGTGATAATGATTATGTACCCAACAGGTCCATCGGGATTTTTTGTCATACCTATTGGTACAATATTTATCTGGTAGAACACAGCGGATGCGGTTGCCAGGCCAGCAGATCATATCTGGAGGTCTTATCTTTACATCGGAGATGTAGCATCCGAAAGTTTGTCACCGTAGAGGTGATTCAGGTGGTCTAGGAGACGTTATCTCTAAGCTTGATGTCATAGTCAAGCTGAGTCGCCAAGGGTTTTGATTGTAGATGTGTGAACCTATACCGTGGACATAGTCAATGCAGATGTTCGAGTGAATAAGTATCCTCATTTTTCCTTGTTTTCATAGGGTGCGTGACCAACACTCCCTATAGAAGTAGCCCCCGAGTGCTTGTTCAAGTCGTAGACTCGAACAGGGACTTTGTAGTCGCAAAGCTATGCGGATGCCGTCAGCTGTTGTGCCTTGTCGAATGCACAACCAACGCTCCCTATGGGAGTAGCCCCTGAGTCTGTAGTTGAATCGTTGATTCGAAAAAGGAGTTGAAACGTAACATTGTCAGACTATACACCAGACCCGGAAGTACACCGGGTGCGTGACCAGTGCTCCTGATAGGATTAGCTCTCGAGTGTTTGATCGAGTCGTAGACTCAAACAAAAACTAAGTATTTCCCGGTAGCCAAAGAAGGAGTCGTTGTAGGTTCTTCTGATGTGTGATGATGACGACATTGATGACGAACGATGAGCTCAACCGTTAGTGTGAATAGTGTGATGGGACCTGACACTGTGGGCCCAAAAGCTGAACAAGATTTGACTAGTCATTGTGTAAATTAGGGTATTAACCATGTCTCCTCGATTTCCACGTGTAGTGGGGATCGTGCGACGATGGTTCATTTTGCATGCCTCCACGCATTCACACCAATGCTTGTCATGCGTTAGAAGGTGGGAATTTAAACGTTGGATTGCATCTCCTCCCTGTTTAAGTAGCAGGTTGCTGCAGTAAAAAATTCATATCATCATCGTCTTCTTCCTTGCTCCCTTGTCTCTGCTTCTCTACACACCGCGCCATTGTTCTTGGGCTAGCTCTTTGCGATGGACATACTTCGAGTATTTCCAAGTGTGTTCTTGCGGTCCTGGCAGAGGACGAAGATGGGGAATGGTAAGAAGACCACCAATGCTAGATTGAGCATTGTCACCACCCTCAAGAAGAAAGTTGCTGGGAGCCACATCACCAATGGCGCGTGGTGGTGCTTGATGGCTCCAAAATGAGCCATCTTCCATCGTGTTTAAACATTGTTTTCCATCAAGCAATTGACAAGAAACTCTCAATCCTTGCTAGTAATGACTAATAATTGCAAAGATATGCAAAACCTTTCATTGAATTGTGTTGTGCAGGAAATCACGATTTTTAATGCGAAATCAGGAGTCATAATGAAGGTTTTTGAGGAAGTCCACACGACCAAGTAATTGGGGAGTCATTCCCTGGTGCCAGTAGGCTTAACGACCACTAGTATGGGCGGAGCCCACCTGTACCGTCCGCCCGTACCAGGTGGTGTTGGCCTCATCTCGTCAAACCCTACGACTTTTGAGAAGATGCCTATATATTTTGCGGCTCCAGCCTCCGGCTAGAGAGCTGCCATTCTCAGATTACATCACAACACCATCAAAGGAGATCCACGCCATTGTTCATCACTTCCACCATCCTATCCCCTCCACTAGCCATAGTCATTGCTTTGTACTTTAGATCTCCTTGTGATTTGGCGACCATTGTAAGAATATTTGATTTCAATCTAAGTATTTGTGCAATGTTTTCTACCTCCGATCTATTTGTTATGAGTGAGTAGTCCTCATGGGTTGCGGGTTGGGGAGAAACCTCGCAGCGATTATGTGCATCTAATTCATGGGAGTATTGTATTTTGTTTGCAACTAAGATTTGTATCTTTTGTTTCTTTGTCTCTTGTCTCGATTTGTGGAATTGTAGGTACCCAAGATCCCATAGATTGATAAAGGGTTGAGGTGAGATACTTGGCTAGCGGCGATCTCATAGGAACCCTAGTGACATAAAGGGTAGTAGGGTCTTCGCTTAGCGACCCATTCTGGATCACAACAACATCACCACTTAAAGCTTTGATCTGTGTTTTACACTTAATAATCGTTTGTAGCCCGTTGCTTCGGTGTGCACTCGGTTGGATTAAAAGACTATTGTTATGCCCGCTAGATCATGGGGGCTCTAGTATATTAGGATGTGTTGCCCACAAGAGATTATCTCTATTCAAACATTACACATGACTATGCATATTATTATGTTTTATCCCATATGATGTATAGTTGCAGGTGGATCTCCAACCCTAGCCTATCTCAATCCATTGATTCAACCCATTATAAAAGTAAACTAGATTGGTCTGGTAAACTAAGGTAAAATGAACAAAGTCTTGTAGACATGTCCTTTTTATTTCCTTTTAGCATTGTTTTCCAAGGTTCGATTAAACCTACGTATTCTAGGGAAAAAAGCTATTATACTACATCTATGAATCCAAATCAAAGGTATCAGTGCTCCACGGTGAGGGCTTCCGAATTGTGACCACTCCGCCAGGCCGGCCTCATTCCCACGGATGAGGCCGAGTGGAAGATTCTTGGCGCCGAGGTAATCCCCAATCCCCCGTTGGATATCGGGTGATGTTTATTGCCTTTCTCCATCAAGGGCTTTCTCTTACCCTCCACGATTTTGGTCGTGGCTTGCTTTTCCTGTACGGGATCAGCTACACTAGCTTACTCCCAATTTTATTCTCCACATTGCCTTCTTCATAACCCTCTTTGAGTGATGGCTCGAGATTGAGCCACACTTTGGTCTTTTCAAGAAGCTGTACAGATTGAAGAGGCAGTCAGGTTCTGGGTCTATGGTGTATGATGTTGGTGGCTGCGGTATATCTGTTAGCCCAGACATCCTGTACTTCATCTTCAAGTTTATCGATTTTGCACAAGATGAAGGGACAAGTGGTTCTACATCCGCGATCAGAAGCTGGAGGGTCAGAAGTATGGCCTAGCTCCATTTGACACGAATGCTGAAACAAAGAATAAGTGATCCTGGAAGAACACCGTTATGCGGGTGAAACTAAAGAAGTCGACGTTTTATACCAGCGGGTATTGGATCTGCAACTTTTTCGGGGAAAGAGGTCACCGGTGTTGATATCATCCAAACTTTCCTTTGACACCAACTGCAACCTCTGCAAGTCAGAGGATATCCAATGTTCCTTTGGGCCGACACTTTTGATCCGACCCGCACCTCTTCGGAAGATCTTTCCTCCATGGTACTTGAGAGGAAAATTAGGTCATTGACCAAATTGACTGTTAATGAGCCTGTCCCCGCAGATTCGGCAACTGTGCCATTCAGCGCAATCCCGTTCCAGTGGTAATGTATTTGCTTATATTTTACTTATTCTTTTGATTATCTATTGTAGACTTGATGACGTTATTGCTTCCCTTGTAGGCTTGGAAAGTTGGAGGCATGATGCCTCCTTTTCCTAAGAGCTTAGACGCTCCTGAGGGCGTGGAGTTGGACGAGTCGGACTCATCTGTCCCTGTTGATCAACCACAAGAAGCCCCCAAGTCTAGTGACGAGGGCACTCGCAAGAGGCGACACAATGAAGATTCGGGTGCCTCTACTCCGGAGATGCCAAAGGGTCCTTATCCTGATGTAGGTGCTACTGGGCCAATTCCAGCAGTACCCATCCGGACTGCACTGCCTGCTCCTCCAGCCAAGAAGCAAAATAAGAAGGATTTAGGGGTCTTTGACCTTGACAACTTTAGCATGTAAGTATCTTCGATTGTTCTCTATGATTTTAGCATAGTTGTTTTCATTGGTTGACAACCATTCATGCTTACAGTGCTGACAGGGAGTCATACAGGGCCACTAAAGAAGAAACGAATAAAGAGCTATGGACTCTAAGGCTACGAGTGTTGAATTATCTATTCCTTCACTAAAGGCAATGGCCACTAACGGTGATAGTTCTTTGAGCTCCTCCAAGCTAGGTTGCCGCAGGATTGTCACTTGGACAGCTACATAGGATCCTTCAGGGTCTTCGGGTGACCATGTGAGTTTTCTCTATCTTTCCTGTGCAGCCCACGAGTATGCTATTATGATCATAGATGATTTCGTGTAGCCATTTCTTTGGAACATGGTGCAAATGGGGCAGCAATATGTGCGGTTGGACTCATGACTTCCAGCAGCTCCAAGGTGAGTTGCTTCTTACCTTGCTTATTATATTGTTGCCCACTTGAGCTGGCTGATAAACTTCATCGTGCTTGTTTTCCTAGAGGAAAATAATCAAGTCCTTCATCGCCTGGAGTCTCTTGAAAAGAGCATCAACATGACAAAGACAAAGGAGAAAAACACGGTGGAAGCCCTCGAGTGCTTTAAGACTAAGTCAAAATAGCGCTAGGAGGACCAAGCGACGGCTACGACACAGTGTGAGAAGAACTTGGTCGAGCAACTCATGGCGACCGCCCAGGCCCTATATGGTCAGTCTTTCTCACCGTATTGCTAGTATGTGTGCTCCAAACTTGTCTTGTATTAGATTGATAATTGATGGCCCTAAAATATAGCCATCCACGTCCACATTTAAACTGGATATTATTCATATTTTTATGAAATATCTCTCTAAACCCTGTCACTAATGCCTAATAATCAAAGGGTATGCAATCCTTTCTTTCTATTTTTTCCTACATAGATAATGACGTTTGATGATGGGAATCACTACATTAAAGTCAAAGATACGAGATTTCCAACAACCAAAAGAAACCAGGAGTCGTGGATCGGAGGCAAACGCTTTAATGACCAACTATACGACCGGAATAAAATTCTGGCCGCATAGTTCCGGTCGTATAGTTGCCATCGACACCGCTAGGTCAAACAGAACAACTTTTGTGAAGGGACCCCTATATAAAGAGGTCTCGGGCGACGAGAAACGGGAGTTCGCAGAAACCATCAGCCACCCCCTAGATCTCCATCCACAACACCGACGAGCCACCGGAAGAATAGACTTAGATCTAATCTCTCCACCACCATAGCAATATTCCACCACTTGTATTAGTAGATCTCTTCTTCGATTGGTGACATTGTAAGACTATTGCTATCAATCTCATGATTTTCTCTACAATGTTTATGATCTTTGATCTCATCTCTATGTGTGAGTAATTCTCCTTGGGCTAAGGGCTTCGGCCTAGCCATGTAGCTTTTTGTGCATGTTATTTATCATAGATGGGATCATGTATTAGTTTGTATGACATGATGATTATTGTATCCTCTCTTGCCTCAATCTAAGGACTTGTCAGGTACCCAAGACCCCGAGGATTGAGCCAGGTATAGGGAGTATGAGTAATGACTAATCTGTAGGATGGGATCCCCAGTGACAGAAAGGCAGTATGGTTGTATGTGAGGGATTTACTTAGGATCAACGGTGACATCACTATGCATATCATTAGTTCTCTTTCTTCTATGGATGAGACTAGTAGGTTATTGCTATAATCGGTTGCGGAGGCAATAGCAATTATGGATGCACGGCCCACATGTAATTTATCTTGCTCTAACAATTACATGCATACTTTATTTCTATCTTTTATTCCCATCAAATGTTTTGCACAGCTACAAGTGAAACCGAACGCCCTAGGCCCTCTCTCCATCATCGACAACAACAAAAAGACGCAAACTCTTGGTCCGGTAAAAACACAAAAGGAATTCTAAAACTCCCGAAGGTCTGTTAAAGTAACTTCACTATGCTTGTGCTTCCCGAGGATTCGATAAACCTAGGTCTACTAGGGAAAAAGAGTTATACTACATCCGTAATCCGGATCGAAGGTATCAACCCTTTTTCTGGCGCCATTGCCAGGGAAGCAATAGCTACCTTGGTGAGGTTAGTAGGAACCTTGCTAGTTTTAATTCTTGTTTTTAATTTTGTTAGTTTGCTTTCAGTTTTTATTTGAAAAACAAAAAAAATTAGTCTTCAAATTCTTGTTTTTATTATTATCATAAGTCTCTGTTTAAGAAAACCCAAAAACATAGGAAATATGGCTGTAAAGAAGCTTGGGGAATTTGCCACTCCCAATAATGATTATTTGCATACTCCTATTACTCAGCCAACAATTGCTGCTGATGACTATGAAATTAAGCCCCATTATTTAAGTTTGGTTCAACATAAGCAATTTGGAGGCTTTGCTGTTGAAGACGCAGGTATGCACTTGAATACTTTCACTGAAATATGTGATATGATGCACATAAAAGATGTTGACCCTGATGCGGTCAAATTGCATTTATTTCCTTTCTCTCTTAGAGGAAGAGCAAAAGAATGGTTGCTAGCTTTACCTAAAAATACTATTACATCATGGGTGGGATATACTTCTTTATTTATGACTAAAATTTTCCCATCTGCAAATACTATGCAACTAAGATCTAATATTACTGGTTTTAGATAGGAAGAGCATGAGCCACTAGCACTTGCATGGGAGAGGATGAATGAATGCTTAAGAAACTGTCCCAACCATGGGATGGAAGATTGGTTAATCCTCCATTTATTTTATAATGCTCTTAATCCTGTGTCTAAGTCTATGCTTGATATTGCAGCTGGAGGAACATTCATGGGTAAACATATTAGCGAAGCAAAGCAGCTGCTAGACAATATGCAAGACAACCATGCCCAATGGCATGTAGAAAGATCAAACACGAAGAAGGTGAACTCTGTCTCACCACAATAAAATGAAGAACTCAATGCTAAGTTGGATGAGCTCATATTAGCCATAAAAGGTAAGGAAACCCAGGTAAGAGCTATCCCCGAAACTAAAATTGAAGAATTAGACTTCATAGCTGTAATGATTATAACCCTGCTTGGAAGAAAAATTATAATCCTAATTTTCAGAAACATTATTCTAATCATGTAGGTAACTCTAATAATAATATGGAACCTAGTAATGGTAGTCTCCAAGAAACACTTAAGTCTTTTATAGACTCACAAAATGAACAAAACAATATTCTTGTTAAAATAACAGAGAACCATGATGCTATGCTTGGTAAATTATCTAACCAAGCTATAAGTTTGAGGAATGATTTGCAGGCCCTCCAAGAAAGAACGAGGATTGTTGAGGCACATCTAGGTAATATAACCGAGAGTCAAACTCTCATTCTAACTAAATTTGTAGGCAAAGCTGAGCCCAATCCTGTTGAAGACCTCAAGATGATGAGAATCCAAAGGGAGGAGCCTGAAGAACTTGATTATAGTAACACTCCCTTACCAAGCTACACCATTGAAGATGGGATCATGTATTAGTTTGTATGACATGATGATTATTGTATCCTCTCTTGCCTCAATCTAAGGACTTGTTAGGTACCCAAGACCCCGAGGATTGAGCCAGGTACAGGGAGTATGAGTAATGGCTAATCTACAGGATGGGAACCCTAGTGACAGAAAGGGTAGTACGGCTGTATGTGAGGGATTTACTTGGGATCAACGGTGACATCACTATGTATATCATTAGTTCTCTTTCTTCTATGGATGAGACTAGTAGTTTATTGCTATAAGCGGTTGTGGAGGCAATAGCAATTATGGATGCACCGCCCACATATAATTTATCTTGCTCTAACAATTACATGCATGCTTTATTTCTATCTTTTATTCCTATCAGATGTTTTGCACAGCTACAGGTGAAACCGAACGCCCTAGGCCCTCTCTCTCCATCATCGACAACAACAAAAAGATGCAAACTCTTGGTCCGGTAAAAACACAAAAGGAATTCTAAAACTCCCGAAGGTCCATTAAAGTAACTTTACTACGCTTCTACTTCCCGAGGATTCGATAAACCTAGGTCTACTAGAGAAAAGAGCTATACTACATCCATAATCTAGATCGAAGGTATCAATAATCGATAGCTTGCATCTGTAGATGTAGCTAGCGTTTACTTCAATTGCTAGGTGCTTGAGCGTGATGATTCACTCGCTGGCGCCGTGGCTGTAGTCGAAGACCGTAGCATATATGCCAAGGGCGTCCTTCTCAAGGCCAAGGCCACCCTTGGGCGTTTCCATCAGGAGATGTTCTTGAAGGCTGCGGAAATAGAAGACGTTGGTGGCCTTGCAGATGCCTTCATGGGAGATGCGCCCCAGGAGTATAAGCGAACGTAGAAGGCGACGGGTGCTTCTCTCGGGTTGGAGATGGCACAAGCCTATGACGCCGACTTGGACATCAGCAGGATCACCTCTAGGATGCTGGTGACCACGGAAGGCGAGGGGGTCGCTTTCACGCCCTTTGCCAAACGCTGCAAGAAGTATGGCCCGCGGCTCATTAACTTGGTCGCGAAGTACTCCGCCGAGAAGAAACGGTTGGCCGCGGCAAAAGCCACGACGTCATAGGATGCCATGGAGGCCGCAAAGCCCCTAGATGCCACCACATAAACGATGTTGCACTACTTCTTGTTGTTGCCTTTTGTATAAAGCTTAAAACTTTGTAGTTCTATTGATAGCCTGGCAGATGATGGCCACGAGTACTTGTGTGTCTTTTGATGAAACTTTTATATTTTGGATTGTCTATTGATATCTATGTTGGTGCTTCTTTGTGTGGAGTATGTCACCTGACGAATGATGTTCTCATCTTCCAGCTTTTCACTTCTGTAGGGTTCTTCGAGTGGTGGACTGGATGCTCCATCCTTTGTGATTCCTTTGGTTCCCATGCGATCAAGGGCTGGCGAGCTATTGTTGCTCCCTGTGTTGTGCGACCGCGTAAAGGACATGGAAAAGACTATTGCAATCATCTAAGGCCACGCCAATGTGTGAAAGTTGAAGGAAGATAAGACGTTTGAACGGGAGAAGTATCATCTTGGCGAGGTAGCATAGATCAGCGAGCAGTTGCACTATAAGTATCCTGGCTAATTTTGTCCTTCTAGTTCTTGCTTGGTATCTTTAGTTCGATTCTTATCACTTTATTGGTTTAGTTGTTAATATCATTCCGCGGGAAGCGAGAGAGCGCGTCAGTATCTGACTGAATTTCCTCAATCAAGCGGAACTAGAGGCTGGTGGATTCTTCTAGACTGATCGGGGTCGAGCGATCGTGCTGGCGATGTTGCAAGATCGTGTTTCTTAGGTGCTGCACTACTTGAAGAAGGCCTAATTGCCCTTCAAGTCCATTTTCAGAGCGATGTTTCAACCGGATGAAGCTCCGTCTAGCCTGCTGGCGTTGCTTCGTAGGTTCCAAGATGTGGGTGTTGTGCGCGAGTGCATGCACCATCAACTTGTTGCAGGTTCCAAGGTTGCGCTTGCCTTTGTTCATATGCTGCGTCTGGATGTGGACCTAGAGGCCATCGCTGAAGGACCACCAGCACCTCCGGATGGCATGGCGTGGAATATGCGGCCGCATTACCAGGAGGTTGCCCAGCCTATTCAGTTATTTGACGAGTGCACAAACGTCCTACTCCAGCGACAACATTAACAGCTATCCTGCGTAAGACACGTAGATAATGTAAAATTTGTGTAATCTGAGAGGGCTTTGTGTCCGTTGTGACTTTGTTGTATGTTTGTATGTATTGATGTGACTGCATTGTTGCCGCGCCTTTTCGTTGGCCTAACACTGACAAATCTTTGTACCTTGCCAACCTGTCAATTGAGTTGCAACTGGGTTGGAGTTTTCAAGGATTCGATTGCGGATTTGGTTAGCTACTCGGGTCGAGGCAGTAGATGGTTTGTTTGATAGAGTCATTGAGGAGGCACAACCCCGAAGTGCATTGTGTATGAAAAAAGGGAAAAATAAACTCATAGTTGAGGAACTTAGCTTTATTTATTGAAGGGTAGCAAGTACATGTTTCGGCTAAGTAGCCTGATTGAGTAGCCTTATTGAAATGTAAAAACATCTAGGGGTAGTAATGTCGCAGCTGCGCGACGTTCCAAGGGTTGGAGTATCCGACTCTAGTTTCTACGTCCTTGAGGTGGTAAGCACCACCTGGAATCACCTCACTAATGATGTAGGGTCCTTCCCAAGGGGACTTGATTTTCAAGTGACCTTTCTGCTTAAGTCGTAGGACGAGGTCTTCTTCGACGAAGGATCTTGGGCGCAGCCGTCAGCTGTGGTAGTTGTGAAGGCTCTGCTGGTACACCGTCGAGCGTGCGGCAACTATGTCGCATGCTTCGTCTAACAGGTCGACATCATCTTCGAGTGCTGTCGTCGATTTGGCTTTGCTGTAAGCGATGACCCATGGGGCGTTGTAGCATACTTCGGCGGGTAACACCGCCTCAGCGTCGTGCACCATGAAGAAAGGTGTGTAACTGGAGGCGTTGCTTGGAGTTGTGCGCAAGCTCCATAACACTGAGGGTAGCTCCTCAGGCCATGCTCCAACGGCTCGCTCGAGAGGCCGGAGGAGTCGCTTCTTGATGTAGTTGCAGACGAGGCCATTGGCCTTTTTGACTTGACCGTTGGTCTGAGGGTGCGTCATAGAGGCATAGCTGATGTTGATGCCCATCTTGTCACAGAAGTCCCGGAACTCCTTCGAAGTGAAGTTTGTTCCATTGTCGGTGATGATGTTGTGTGGCACATCAAAACTATAGACGATGGATTCAATGAACTGGATGGTAGTGGTGCTGGTCTGGTTGGTGATGAACATAGTTTCGATCCTCTTGGTGAACTTGTCGACTACAACTAGGAGAAAGACATATCCCCTAGGCGAAGACTTCTGCAGCTTGCCTACCATGTCGAGTCCCCACTACGCGAAAGGCTAGGCACCAGCGGTATGGGTCACAACTTGGAGCCTAGCGAGTGTGGCTTATCTGTGAACCTTTGGCAGGCGTTGCACTTGGTGACAATGTCCTTGGCGCCGCGCATTGTAGTTGGCCAGTAGAAACCAGCTCGTAGGGCCTTGGCGACGAGTGTGCGACTTCCTACAGTGATGCGCACATGTGCCTTCATGGATGTCGAGGAGGATGCTTCTGCCATCACCGTTGGTGACGCACCGTTGAAGAACTCCGGTGATCCTGCGCTTGTAAAGCTCGCCGTTGATGATGGTGAAAGCCTTTGAGCGACGAGCGATGTGTCGAGCATCAGTCAGGTCGTCCGGCAGCTTCTGGCTAAGTAAGTACGTGATGTACATCTGAGTCTAGGAGGGCTCGATGAGCATGACCTCCATGGGTCCTTCGGGTGGAGGATCTGGCTCCTCTCCGATTTGTTCTGTTGGAAATATGTCCTAGAGATAAATAAAAATATAGATTATTGACATATTTCATTAAGTTCAAAATAGGTTTTATATCATGCTATAACTGTATTAATAGAAACGTCAATACACGTGTGATATGTAAACCACCGGAGTCCCTAGTGATCCTCTAGACACTAGTTCATTGGTCAATCGATGATCGATGTTTCCTGATCATGGACATTTATGTCAACTGACAATGGGATTATTTCATTAGGTGAATGAAATGATGGACATACCCAACATAGGAATTGTAACACAATTAAGTCACGAAGTTCACCGTTACAATGACTAGGAAACATAGTAACCAATTCCTTAGACCGTGAGACGATATTTAATCACTGTCACCCGAGAGTGCATTGATTGCATCAAACGTCACTTGGTGAAACAGTGATCATGAAGGTGTCTTCAGGTATTCAGAGGGGCATAGAGAGGCGTACATGTCAAAAGCGGGATTTGTTCTTCCGTGTGACGGAGATATACTCTAGACCCACTCGGAGACATGACATCCATAAAGCTGCAGCGTGTGATTAGGTCATGGGGATGATATAGCTCGAAACGAGTAAAGTTGTACTTGTCGGTAACGAGATTGAACACGACATAGCCATGTCGTTCATCAGGTCTCGGACAAGTAATATCAAAGTAAAAAAGGGAATAGGAGTCTACGTTTAATGGTTCAACGACAAAGATTCTCGTGGAATGCACAAGGGTCATTATGGGTATCCAGGTCCCACTGATGATCATTGGTCCGACAGGAGTCTCGACCAAGTTTGTAGTGTTCCCGAACTTTAGGATATCACGCTTAAGGGTTTAACAATGCTCAGAGATCGTTTTGGTATCATAGGAATCACCAAAGAAAAGAGAAAGAAAAATTGGAAGGGTTCCGGGAAAGTCCAGTGGGTGTCCGGAGTTGTCCGGAAGGAGTTCTGGTGCAACAAGAATTAAATAATATGTTAATTATGAATTATATATTTACTTAATAATTTAAATATGATTTAATGGACAGCCCATGCCTAATAGGCCAATTCCTTAGGGGAAAAGACCAAAGAGGGAGGGCAACCCAAAGGAGAGAGAGATGGCTTGGCCGCATGGGCCTTGGTGCCCCACGTGGGGCCCAAGAGGGCCTTGGCCGGCCGGCCAAGGTGGCCTCCCACGCCCTCCTCTCCTTTAGTCCCATATGGCTAAGCCAAGAGACTTGGGGGCTCCCTTCCCCCTATATAAATGAGGGCATATGGAAGGATTTATATACACCAATTGAGCTTTTAGGCTTCCCCCTGCAAGTCCCCTCCCCTTCCTCTTGTGAGTGTGGCCCCATTGTAAGGGATGTGCAAACGAGAGTGTTCTTCATTGCGGAGCGCCATCGCGCTGCAAGGATTCTAGATCCAGGACATGTAGTTCCACAACCTCTGCTAGATCAGGGTCTGGGAGTCGTCGTCAAACACCAGATGTGTGTAACCCCCTATGAGGCGCTGCACTAGTTGCACTCGAGTCGTACGAGCCATCAGAGTCATTGGAGCCGATGAAGATGGATCTGGTGGAGCCGTCTGAGTTCAGAACTACCTTGAGGTCGGTGTCGGTACGACTATATCAACCACATTCTCCTGAACGTTGACAACGTTTTTCGGTCTTTAAGGGTAAGTTCGCGAAAATACTCTCCCATTACTGCATTACTAATAGATAGATCCAGGCATTAGGGAGGTTTGCGTTGGAAAAATTATTGTTTTCTGGCGCTAAACCTCAACAGTGGTATCAGAGGTAGACCTATACGTAGTATTGCTAGTACGGGTAGAATACACGAGTTGTATCGTGTGGGCGTTGATTTTATAGTTGTTACCCTCCCACGTGTAGTTGTGCATAATGCAACAATGTGTAATGCTCGAAAAATATTCCATAGTAGAAATTAACTGTTATTTTTATTTTGTGATCATCATAATATCATGCATATTAAGTATAAAATTATTTTTATTAAATATCAATTTTGTTTATTAAAATATTCGCACCGTATCATATATATAAAGCTCGTCCTGACGTTTTCTTATTTTTTAACTAAAATAAATAATATTTCTCCGTGTATTACCCAAAAATGTTTTGTTATTTTCTTAAAAATAAAAAAATAAACAAAAGTCCGCTTAAAATTTGGCCCAAAACTGAACCCAACTAGAGTACTTTGAACTTATATATCCCATTCTATCTTTTCTTCCTTTTCAAACCCTAACCCCCAAATCCCCAAAGCTGAGATCCACAATTCCCCACTTTTTCCTCTGCTTCCTCCCGCCGACGTGCTTCTCCAGATCCTTGCTTCAGTCGCAAGGCTATTTCTCCTTGGGTCGAATTCCAGCCCACCATCTCTTCTAAATCATGCGTGCATCCTGGTGTGCAAAGCTTTTCTCCTTATGCCTTTGCTTCCATGAGCATACGACACCAAATCTCCTGATGCTTGCATGTAGTTGACCATGTCCTGCTATTCCTCAACGCCACACGCACAGCAGCTCGTCCCTGCTTGGCCCTTCAACTGCGCGAGAAGCCACCACACGACAACAGCAGAGGCAGATGCTGCGACCGCGCGCGCACACCGCGTGGCCTCTTTGATCCATCTCCAGGCCAGCTGCCGACTGCCGCTTGTCACTTCGACCAGGACAAGCTAGCCTAGCGAGTCAGGCAGGAGAACAGCACCACCCGTGCGTGAGACGGCATCTTGTTCTCTGCATCGAAAGGTCTCGCTGTCCCTATCTGCCTATAGCCGCCACAATCCACTATCTCGATTTGTCTTCCGATGGTTCGCACCTCCAACCACTTCCGCATTGCCGACAATCAACAGAAGCCATCGCCTATCTGATATGATAATTCACCGTGTTTATTTTCGTGTGAAACAGGCCAGCTCCTTCCTGTGTACTGCCGCGTCTTCTGCTTCCGCCTGTCAAGTGTTCGACGAAATGGTTACAAGTGTTTGGCAGCGTTTTGTTTTCTTCTATCGGTGTCATCGATTCGCCACCTCCTCGCTTGATAGTAATTCGTCAATCCAGAACAGACTACACCATTCGACGCCACTGCTTCCCCTTACAAGATCGGCTTTTGACTTCTTTTATTGTTTCAACCACAATCCAAAGACCGTCGGCTAGCCTCTTCAATCCAAGCTGTGAGACACCAACCCTCCTTTATTTTATAAATATTATATAACTTGTTGCATATTAAGATCTTAATGCTTGCATATCATATCTTGTGGTCTCGGATTAAATAGCAATTCATCTAATAATTAAATATGAAGTGTTTATGCGAGATATTTTGTCTTATCTTGACTCCATTTAAATTTGTGTAGCGAATTGATGCTATGCTTTGACTTGTTAATACAACATTTGATATGCAGGATCGATAAACAACTTGAACCATAATTTTATTTGTCGGGACTTTGATTCCGTTTAATATTGCTAAGTTAGAACGCATATTGCCATGTCATGCATCATATCATAAACATGCCAAATCTTCCGCCGTAGTATTAAACAGTACATCGGGTGTTATTTTTAGTGCTTTGCTTCCTCACTGGTTAGGACGATAAGTCGATGCGAGATACGACAAGCCTTCGGTTACTCACAGGCAAGCATTCTTCCCCTTCTACCTATTTTGTATTTATAGTATTTACTTCCTTCTACTGATCTATTGTTATCTTTATTGTCGATGATTTAGTACCGTTCCTTTATTTACCTACTCTACTATATGGCCTTGGTTACCCTATTGCCATGTTTGATTAGCTAGATTTGCCCTTGCGAGTTGTGGGAATGCTTAGTACCGCTCTCATACAGGTGAACCGTGATATCCGGTTATGGTTGATACCATAATAATTAAATTGGTGATGCTGATTATGGTTATGGTTTCACCTAATGATAAGGCCCCGATAGGGATCACCTTTGGAAACTGCTTGAGTCGACCTAGGAACCGTTCGTTCCACGATACCACTGATTTGATCGCGCTAACCAAACGCGGGGGCCTCTAGGATCCCCCTCAACTACTGACACTATTCGTTTATCCAGAGGGTCACACAATTGGTTTTCTATTTGGTGTATACGTATAATATATCCTCAGACATGGGTGAGTTGAATATGTCTTTAGACTTGATATTTTGGTGGACTGCCATGGCTTGCATACATAAAATGCGGTACACGGTGGCGGCACCCACGGTGTGTACAAGTTACCCCGCAAGGCCCGGTCCACTAGTAGGCGCAAGCGTTGTACCTTCCTTGAGAATCATCATACCTCTTGGTTGGTTCCACAAAGTAGGTGATACCTCTGGATACGCGCGTAGTTATGGGACAGTTCCTGTTGTGAGATTCGGACGACACGCGTAATATGTTGCCTAAAGGGTTGAACATGCGTTTGTGTACAGTAGTGCATCCTTATAGGGTAAATATTTTCGAGAAGCCATGTGTCCATGGTTATGGATGCCTTAGGAGTACAGTGTTATGATCATAGACAACACCACTAATGTTGTGTCTCTAATAATATGATTAGTAATTAGCCTTATCAACTAAACACCTTTTTAACTAAAATTGCCACCGTGTGTGTTCCGCAAGAGGACTTCCTCAACTGGTCCTCGAGAGGGGAATCTTTGGATGGGTTATGCTGGGAGTTATATCCATGTTGCCGGATAGATCTTTTTTATCTTGATCTAATAGCCGAAGTTGTAGCGTGTCTCTATAAGTTAGATAGTGCAAGCTTTGTTGTCGTTGAGCCCACCATATCTCTTGTTGGAGAGAGCCACCGAATTCTAGTCTCGCCGTGTACTGGCCTCAGTACTGACCGCTCTCTTTCTGTTTTCCTTTGCCCTTTTCCGACACCATTTTGCTTTGACAGGTATGAGATCGATGACATTAGCAAGGTTACCCTTCCGATTTGGCTTAGGCAGGGTTTATGGACACCGCTTGGTTATTCTTCAGGACTCTTAGTTCTATTTGGATCTTATCCGTACTCGGATACTATTTGGCTTTCTTTATGATTTGTATCATTCATATTCTTGACTTGTCAAGTCGTTGTTGTATGTACATGTATCTTATAGACTCTATTGTAAACTATTGTGATGTAACTATTTGTAATAAAATCTCACCAACACGAAAGTGCCTGGTGGGCGTCTTTGAATCGCTTCTATGCGGATTCTGGCGGAAATGCTAAGATCTGCATAGACCCGATTCTAGGGCGTTACATAATGCTTGATGTAGCGTCCCCCAACAGACATTACGCATTCATTCGCGAGACTGGTCCACGCTTACATATGGCTTGCACCGTATAACTGGCTTGGGGGGTGTCTGTCTCTTTCGCATTAGTTGGTACGCCATTTGCAACAGAGGGTCCCGAAAGGGGTATAGTATAGACAACTATTTAATCAACGTTGTGGTTCATGTTTGTAGGTAAGGAATGGTTCTTGTGTGAAAGCCTTAGTAACCACGTAAAATATGCAAGAGATAAAGTAGAGGCGTCTAACTTTATTTTGTAGGGGCTTGTGATATGATATAGTCAAAGTAAAAGGTAAAGTAGTTACTTTCTTGTTGCTAAGTTGTAGTAATAGGATGGTGACATCAAAGGCTTGGTGCTACACATCGGAGCACATGGTGGAGATCATGACACAACGATCTACTACCATGTGATGTCACACTTATTTATATTTGATGTTTAATTGTGTGTATCTTGTTTGTGCTAGTATTAGATGCTTGACGATATCATTAATATGACGATCCCTTAATATAATACTAATATTATGTTCTCCCTTAGTGTGCACCACTAAGAAAGTTCTC
This sequence comes from Avena insularis, assembly GCA_023614405.1. Taxonomy (NCBI): domain Eukaryota; kingdom Viridiplantae; phylum Streptophyta; class Magnoliopsida; order Poales; family Poaceae; genus Avena; species Avena insularis. Next base: position 244,138,216 of record CM042688.1, read on the forward strand.
CGTTATGAGGCACGCCGTGACGATCGGGTGTCAGACATATCCGCATTCGCATACGGTGGTTGTATGACATGTTGCACAACGAATACACGTAAGGTTGAATTGGCAAACCTAGCATGTACATACATGGCCTCGGAACACGGATGATCAAAAGATCGAGTATGAGTCACGTGAATGATGTGATTGACATTGGAGAATGCCTACATTTGCAGCTGTGTTGTCGTCCATGACGATCAGGGGTACCATAGTGAATGTGGATCGTGTTGTCACTAAAACTTTTTGAGGGATGTTTGTTTTAGTGGGAGCTCATATGATATAATGTTATTATAGTTTGAACTCATATTATGAACTTAGTCTAAATGTCTTTGCGAAAATTTTGTAGGTCTTGTTAGAACCCAAGTCTCTGTTTAGTTTTGAGGGATTCATGAAGAGTGAGAAACTCAAAGTAGATGGGTCCAACTTCATAGACTGGTACCAACGCCTGAGGAACCTCCTCATCTTCCATGATCTGTTTTATGTGCTACGAGAACCACTAGGAGATTTTCTCGTGGGCTTCACCGGATTGCTCGACGATCATGATTATCGTACCCGATGTGACACCTTCATGATAGTCAAATACACCATGGTTCATGTCATGGAGCCTGCTCTGGGAGCACAATTCCATGAGATTGAGGCCTTTAGCCTGGCCGATGGACTTTAGATGCTCTTTCCATCTCAAGTCAGAATCATGGCGTTTGAATACATGGATGAATTCCTCTCAACCAAGATGAGGGAAGACACTAGCCTACAAGACCACCTAGATATCATGCAAAGGATTCATGAGCGCCTTGTGGACATCATGGACTACTAGGTGACCAACAAATTTGCGATAGATGTGGTGTTGCGCTCGCTACCCCACAGCTACAAAGATGTCATCTTGAACTGCCTCGTGGAAGGAAAAGAGTTTACCTTTTCTTGAGTTCATGGCTCATATGAGAACCATGAATGTAGTGACTGCTCCAGGAGGTGTCATCAAAAGGAAAGGTATATATTTGAGTTATAAATGTTTAATTTTCAAACATTTATAGGGGTTTACGCACTATTTGATACTTATACTATTTTGTGAAAACAAGACCTGCTGCTTGAGAAGTGATTGAAGGAGTGGGTGCGACAACGCGTGTTGATGGCAAGCAAAATGCCAACGACGCTCTCCTTCTGAAGTTATCATTTGGATTAGAATATTTGAATAAATTTGTAATCGATAAGAGTGAAATACATTAGTGTGAGTCTTGCATTTGTAAGACATTTATTCATATGAATTTGAGACAAATCAATTGTTTTATTCCTATGAGTAATAGCTTTTGTGTTCATGGTTTTGATCATGAATGGGTTATTCATATTTTGATCTTGATGAAAATTTAAATGTTTATAAAATTGTGAAAATGCTAAAAGATGACACAAGTGTATGTTGAATAATTAGATATCATACATTATGATATGTTGTATTGTTCAACAAATGGTGGATATCATTATTCGTAAAAATTCATTGTGAATCTAAGCAAAATAAATGTATTTTCTAAATGAGACACAAGTCTGAAACTATTTGTTATGAATAAAGAATTTCAAAGTGAAGAAGAATATTGAATTAACAAGAATATGAGTCTTTATGATTTGATCACAATTACAAGTATTTGTGTTGCGATTTAGGCATACATGACTTGTGGAAAGAGTTCCACAAAATTACAATGCTAAGAATATGCCAATGTGTTCATATGTATAAATAATTGTAATCATACCATATTAGATATCGTATGGTCTAAAGTAATCTCTTATCGTGTTAGCGCTAGTATTTAGAGAAGATAAATTAGAATAGCAAACACTTACTTATTGCGTAAAGAGTCATCAAGGATTCGTGGAAACAACACCATAAGTGTATGGCACAATATGGTTTCCAGAAATTCTAGAGTTATGTGATAATTCATAATTAGAACGAATAAAACTTTGTAGTGTATTCCTAGGAAACTAAGAATACGTATTCCACAACTAAAACTAAAGGGGCAGATTAGTATTGCTCAAAGTGGTGATTTACCGAGAAGAGTTTCTCAATAAAAGAGTTGATGGATAAAGGTGAAAGCTCAAATAAGGTTGAGAACCCTGCCTCCAAGTGTCAGAGTAGCGCAATGGAGTTGAATCCAGAACAAATCTCTACACATAGAGGAGGAACTAATGATAATGATCAAAAGTTTTAGTGGGAGTTTTTACTAAGAGAGAACGTAGGATTCATGAATAAGTTCTGCTTCATTACATATTTGAATTCATGATTCACTTGTCATGTTAATGGAACAATGACATATCTACGAGCTACAAAGAAGTGATGGTGAACCCAAGTACGAGAATTGACTTAGAGTCATGAAATTCTGTACATTAAGTTACATTTAAGATGATAAAGTTAAATATTACTTTAACTTATCAAACTAAGATGTTACTTGATCTTCCCAAAGGGACTACTAGAGTAAATGATCATGGGGCAAGGTCGAAAGTATCCGTGCCTCCGTGCCCAAGTTCATAGTCACTCTGTATGAGTTGTAAGGAAGAAATAAAACTTAAAATAAGACATAAAGCTCGATTTGTGTCAAGGATGTCTTGAACAAATTCAAATGGTTGACTATGATGTGTAGCAATGCTTAAGTCAGACAAATAGAATCTTGTGGCTGAAATTCTCAATTTGATGAATGATCAAAGGATTTTGGGGTTGTACTCGGAGTATTCCGAAGACTTGCATTTACAATAAACTGAGTGGGAGCTAAGGGAGTTCCATACTCTAATATGTAACTAACATATTTGAGACGAAGCTTGATGAAACATTCTAATATGTGACTGACATATTGTGAATAGTATTGTTGGTATTAGAAGTTGAACGAACATGAAACATTGAAATCTATCAAGATAGATTGATATGTTTAATAGCATTAAGTCGAAATGTTTTCCTAGATTGGATTATGAAGAAGTTCAAAATGGAACAAGTTAAGAAGGAAGTTCTTACTTGTCTAAGTAGGTGAAGCATTGAGATTGTCTCCGTACAATGATGGTTAAAAGAAGGAAAAGATGTGTAACATCTACTATGCCTCAGTCATAGGTTCCATCTTATAAAACCATGTTGTATACTCGACATAATATGACCCAAGTTCTTAGTCAAAAGAATAGGTCCCGAAGTGATATCCGAGTGAATCACTGAATAAGAAGTTAAGTATAGTCTTTAGTGTCTGGAGAGAACTGAAGGTATACATCTGATCGGTAAAGGTTGGTGAACTTGGTCATAAAAGGATTATGCTAGGAAGTTCCACCCAACCTAGATGATTGGAATTCTCACAACATTAAGTACCTTAGAATAAGAGAAGCATGGTTAGACATCAAAGTGGCATTTATTGCACTATCGATAAGATTTACATTGACATAAGAAGTATATGATTACTTCAAAGGTAAATGGCTGGGGTAGTCCATCTTCCCACAGAGTGTGTTCCTAATTCTCATGGCAATGAAAATTTCATCTTTTAATTGATTAATTGGATGCCATGACAGAAGGAACAAAAACAATACTCTATCGCCAAAGCATAAATATTTATACCCTAAGGTTATCATCTGATGATAAGAAGAATGTCAAATTAGGTGACATTAACAATTCACAAATACATAAGGATATGTATAGTACAGTCCATAGACAAAACCCCTTCCATGAGCAAGCATGATCAAAACACCAAAATTCTTATGGTGTGATGATTCGTATCAAATGTGAAGGAGATATTCCATAGAGGCAAATAATAAAAGGGTTTTATTGTCATATCTCATTAGTTCATAATAGTTTTACATCATGCTATAACTGTATGAAGCGGAAACATTGATACATGTGTGATGCATAAACAAACCTAGGTCCCTAGAAGCCTCTATTCAACTAGTTCATTGGACAACTGATGATCAAGGTTTCCTGATCATGGTGCTATGAAAAGAAAGCCAACTGATAATGAAGTCATATCATCTGGAATGATGTGATGGACATTTCCCACCAATGATTGTTGCAACACGATCATGTCACTTAGTTCACGTTGCAATTGTCAGAAACAGAGTGTCCTAATCCTTAAACCGTGAGATCATATCAATCACTTTCACCCGAGAATACTTTGATAGAATTAAACATCACCCAGTTAAACAGTGATCATAAAGGCGTGTCCAGGTATCCAAAGGGGCATGAAGAGGCATTATGCATCAAGATCGGGATTTTTTATCCTGTGTGATGGGAAGATACAACTGGGCCCACTCGGTGAATTACATACATAAGTTATGCAACATATGACTAGGTCATGGGGATGGAATTTCACGGGGAACGAGTAAAACAATAATTGTTGGAAACGAGATTGAACAAGGTATCATGATACCGATGATCGAATCTCGGACAAGTCTTGTATTGCATAACAAAGGGAATTGGACATATCGTTTCAGGTTCGACACGATGGTGATTCGTGGAGTGCATAGGGGTCAACATGGGCATCCCGATCCCGCTGTTGGTCATTGATAGAGATCATGTCTATGACATTCCCAAACCTTAGGGAAATATGCTTAAGGGCCATACGACGCTTGGAGATCCTCCTGTGAGATGGAATCATGAAAGAGAGAGAAACCAAAATCGTTCTAGGGGAGGTCCGAAGTTGTTCAGAGAAAGAAAGAAGAAAAAGGCCAAAAGGAATTTCGGATAAATGACAATTTACAATATGCATTTATTATTTGTTAATTATGAATTACCTTATACTAAATAAATATTTAAATTTAAATTTATAGGGCGACATCCTCAATAGGCCAAAAGCCTGGAGGGAATTGGCCTAGGAGGAAGCCACCCAGGAAAATAGCAAAACAATAAAAGAAAACAGCCAAACCTGTTGTTGGGTCACAGCCAAGCCTTGACCCATAACGGGCGTCTGAGAACTAGGCGGGCGGGCCAGGCGAGCTGATGGGCCACAGGCAGAGTACCGGCCCACCCGGCCACCCAGGAAGCAACCCGGTCATGGAGAGGCGTGCCACCGGCACGACACCACTGAGCCTTCTGTTGGCGCCCGGTGGGCCGCGTGCATGCGTCGGGCGGCCCATCCGAGCGACGCAAGCCCATCCGCTGCTGGCTTCTATAGTTCCTGCATGCCGCCACCTCTTGATGCTAGGCTGGCCCACCCGGGTGCCCCAGCTAGCCCAGCTGGCTGGCTAGTCTGTTTTTGCCCTTTTTCTTTAATCCTTAGTCCCACATGGGAGACCTAAAGGGGAGGGCACACCTCCCTTCCCCTATATAAAGGGGTGCTAATGTCTACGCACTTCTATTCTTGTAGATAGTTGTTGGGCCTCCAAGTGCAGAGGTTTGTAGAACAACAACAAGTTTCCCATTAAGTGGATTACCCAAGGTTTATCAAACTCAGGGAGGAAGTGGTCAAAGGTATCCCTCTCAAGCAACCCTGCAATCAAGATACAAGAAGTCTCTTGTGTCCCCAACACACCCAATATACTTGTTAGCTGTATAGGTGCACTAGTTTGGCGAAGAGATAGTGAAATACAAGTGGTATGGATATAAGACAACGGTGCCAGAAAATAGCTTGATGGCGTGGAAGAGACTAAAGGCAAACTGAAATAAATATGGAAGCAAGCAAACATGTAACAGTTCTAGTTGCAAACGGTGTTTCAATGCTTAGAAACAAGGCCTAGGATCATACTTTCACTAGTGAACACTCTCATATAAATATCTTCTATTTATGATACTACTCTAAACTACTCTCCGGTTGGACACTCTAATCCATGGTAGGGCTATAACAACACTCCTCAAAGTCCGCTTTCCCCATCTAGATAACCCCACACTGTCACCTTGAGCTCTAGATGGTTCCAACAAACACCACAATTTCATAGAAACATCCAACTCCAAATATAACTCATAACAAGTATTTGTAATCTCAATCCTAAGTGCCGCCATGGTGTGCACGCTGTCACTTTCACACACATTGGGAGAGCAGAGATCTATTAAAGAACTTGAGTAGCAAGGTAGATCTACTTGATTACAAAGCTCATGATCACAATATGATCATGCATAGAGAGAGAGAGATGAACACATAGCTACCGGTAGAACCCTTAGCCTCGAGGAAGAACTACTCCCTCATCATCATGGGAATCAACAACGGCGATGGAGATGGTGGTGGAGATCGATGGAAATGGCTCAGGGGGCACTTCCCCGTCCCGACAGGGTGCCGAAATAGAGACTTCTGTCCCCTGAATCTCCTCTCCGGTGGCGGCGGCGCTGCGGAACTTTTCGTGGCTGGAGGCTCGATTCTTTAGGGTTTCTGCATCGGAGACTTCTTATAGGTGAAAGGGCAAGGTCGGTGGAGTACCAGGGGCCCACACCATGCCCTGGCGGCCTAGGGCTACCCGCGCCAAGGGGGTGGGGTGGGGGGTGTGGCTGCCCTGTGCCCCCCTTCGTCTCTCCTTCGGACTCCATGTGTCTTCCGGTAAAATATTGACTTTGGCTTTTGTCCCGTCTAATTCCGAGTATATTCATTTTCTAGCTTTTCTGGAACCAAAAACAGAAGAAAACAGGCAACTGGCACTGTGGCATCTTGTTAATAGGTTAGTCCAAGAAATTGTGTAAAAATACTCCAAAGTGTGGACAAAACATAAGAAAGTAGATATAAAACAAGCATGGAACATCAAAAATTATAGATACGTTAGCAACGTATCAACAATCCCAAGCTTAGCTCCTGCTCGTCCTCGAGTAGGTAAGTGATAAAAATAAAGAATAATTTTTGAGGTGACATGCACCATCATAATCTTGATCAAAGTATTTGTAGAACAATGATATCTGTGATCATAGTACTTTAACATAGCATGAAAGATATAGTTCTAACAATAAGACATAGAAACTGTGATGTAACATGAAAAGGCACAAACAAAAGATTCATGAATAACAATGCTTTGCAAGACGTTTGTTTGTTTCTCATAAAGAAAACATAATGAGAATGGTATTCAGCTTGTCCCTCATAGTTTAGCAAAACATAAATGCATAGGACACCTTCAAAGTTCATAAGGGTGACTAGATACAAATAGTTTAAGAACAAGCAATATCAAAGTTATGCATCAATCAACAAGTCTTGGGATAATGCACATTAAACTAAGAATGGCCACTATGCTCTCTCAATAGGTGCATAAAGATAAAAGATGGAGACTCAACATAAAAGTAAAAGAAAGGCCTTTCATAGAAGGAAGCAGGGATTTAAGTCTCATAAAGAGCTTCCAAAAATTATGGTACTTATTAGCTTTCAGATCTCATTGCCCCTATCATAAGCATCTTGAAGTGATTAAGGTTAAAGTGAACAAACTATGGAGTATATGCTTGACAAAGTATAAGTTGTCAATCTCATGTCCCTTGAATACGAGGGCCTCTCCTCATGCTACTCAAGTTTAGTTACCGGGAAGTTCTTGTCATAGTAAGTACATGTGTATCATAGAGAACCGCCAACAAGGTACCCCTTGCCCGATGATACGGAAGAATCCCCATATCAAAATGACAAGGCAAGCAGACAATAAGCATCTCAGCAATCTTCTTATTTACCATGGGAAAATGGTGCATTTTTCTCTCTTTCCTCTTTTCTCATCTCTTTTTTTTCCTTTTCTCAATCTCTATCTCTTTTTTTATAAGAAGAATGCTTTATAGATTGCTCATTATGGTTACGCTGCAGGTTTCCACCATGATTAGGCATGGATTAGACCAGCGGCCCAGACATTTCTCTAACACACATACATAACTCCATGGACTTACAAGCTCTCCTTTCATTTCACACCGACGACATCCATAGACAAAAGAGCATGATATCAACTAGGTACAATGTACAAGTGCAATGTTGAAAGCGTTCCCCATGACAGCATGATTCTGCTAATCCCCAACATATAAGTGCAAGCATATACAACATAGATGACACAATGGTTCAAGTTTATTAGGGGCAAGAAAAGTAAAGTGTGCCATCAAGTTCGTGAGAGCTTTAATCACTAATTTTCACATAACAAGTTTAATTTGGAAGGTAGATAAAACATGAATATAATTGGAATAACAAATGATAATAGGTAGGTATGGTGGACTCTTTGGAATAACTTGGTTTTATTTGGAGTTGGATGCATGAGTGGAACTCATACGTAGTATGGAGGCTAGCAAAAGACTGGGAGCGACCAACTAAGAGAGCAATAATGGCCATAATCATGCAAAGCGACAAATAATTATTAATTAAAGCATAAAGTGATATTACAAGACGAAAACTAAATGATCATAGAGGCTATGGTGACTTGGTATAGTCTTAACATGGTGTGAGCATGCGCCAAGTCAACCCAAATAAAGCATCAAAGGAGAATACCACAATATTATGCTTTTATATGCTAAAACAACGCATGATTCTTTCAAGGCACATTAAGCAGTCTCAATTGTTTGTAACATGTCATGCTACAGCAAAAATCACCAAGCATAAAGCCAAAACAATATCAAGCATGACATGACAAAGCATAGGCCACAGTCAAAAACAAGCTCCTCTTACCACTTAAGCATGAACTTTTCCTACTCTTTTCATTTCCAAACCAATCTTATTTGAAAACTAATGCATGAATGAGGGGGTCCAACCAATTTATTCAAGAAAACTAAGCAAACCAAACAAACGAAAACCAAAAACAAAAAACAAAGATGCTCCAAGAACAACACAACTGTGCATGAAACAATAAAAATGAAGTGTTGGGAAGAACCTGAGATTTTTATTGATGAAGAAGGGGATGCCTTGGGCATCCCCAAGCTTTGACGCTTGTACTTCTTGGATATTTCTTGGGGTGACATGGGGTGTCATCCCAAGCTTGATCTTTTGTCCATTCTTCATCTCATTACATCATTCTTTCCCTACACCAGAAAATTTCCTTCATACAAAACTTCACATAATCTTCATTAGCAACATTAGTGCATTCAAAAGATAATAAACCTTTGGGGTTTAGTTTTAAAACAGAAAAACTTTCATTAAAAACACAAGATACTATAGCAATTCCCTCAAAAATCTCAATTCACCAAAAAGAACCCAAAAAGAAATCGATAAAGAGGCAAATGCAAATAATGGCAGAAATCTGTCAAAACAGACCAGCAGGTGAAAACCGATTTTTTCGAAGACCTTATGTTGCTCAAATCGAAACGTGTTGAGCTAACGAAAGTTATCTAACAACCAGGGGGATTTATTTAGAAAATTACAGCTCAATCTGACATACAGAGATGTTTCACGAATTTTTACAGTGAAGCACACAAATCTGTTTCGGGATAGCACTTCCCCAAATCTTACTTCCCTCTCATTAGAGATTATTCTTGATACAAAAATCAAATAAAAATGATAATGAGAGGTTATTACTGAAGCAATAGCTTCCAGTACTCAACTAAAACTTTTGGTTTATCTCCCAATAAGTACTTTTCTTTAATGCCTTTAAGTTAGGCATGATAGTTTGAGAAGATGCTCACATAAGAAATATGAGTTGAAGTAAAAGAGAGCATCAAGAAGAAAATTCAAAACACATTTAAATCTAACCCACTTCCTATGCATAGGAATCTTCTATGCAAATAAATTCACAAAGAACAAAGTGACATGCATAGGAAGATAAAACAAGAGTAACTTCAAAACTTTCAGCACATAGAGAGGTGTTTCAGTACCATGAAAACTTCTACAAGCATATTTTCCTCTCTGATAATAATTTTTAGTAGCCTCATGAATAAACTCAACAATATAACTATCACATAAACCATGCTTTTCATGATCTACAAACACATAATTTTTATCAAGCTCAAAAATAATGGGATTAAAACCTCCAAACCCACTTTTAACAAATTTATAACAAGGTGACTGATCATTCTCAAGAGGTATGGGGTTCCAAGATAAGGTCAAGACCCCTCCAATCTCATTTTTAACAGTAGTACAATTAATATTATCAACCAATATAGGACCATCGTCTAGAGCTTTATCATAAACATTTTGTAAGCAAAACTCTTTAGTACCATGCATTTCGAAATTAGGCAAAAATAAAGGATTATCATAGATAATAGGAGCACAATTATTATCACACGTTCTACCCAAAGTAGATATTTCAAAAGAATCCATAGGAACATAACATTCATCCTCCTTTGGTAAGCATGGGGGACAATCAAATAATGTAAGGGATAAAGAGTTACTCTCATTAGAAGTTAGGCATGGGTAGCTAATCCATTCTTTCTCCTTTTGTTCATCACTCTCCTCCTCTTTTTCAATCAATGAGCTTCCTGTTTCTGCAACTTCTTCTTCCATAATCTCCTGTAAGGCATTAGTCTCTTCTGTTTGTGGAAAGCATCTATTAATATATTCAAGAATATAGCCATTTTCTTCCTTGTAATTATCAAAGAAAATTTAAGTATATCATAAACCTCATATTTATAAGGTGAATCATCAGTATTTTCAAGCAAACTAGCAAGTTCAAATGCACCCTTTCAAGCAAACTAGACAGTTGTTGGGCCTCCAAGTGCAGAGGTTTGTAGAACAGCAGCAAGTTTTCCCTTAAGTGGATTACCCAAGGTTTATCGAACTCAGGGAGGAAGTGGTCAAAGGTATCCCTCTCAAGCAACCCTGGAATCAAGATACAAGAAGTCTCTTGTGTCCCCAACACACCCAATACACTTGTCAGGTGTATAGGTGCACTAGTTCGACGAAGAGATAGTGAAATACAAGTGGTATGGATATAAGACAACGGTGCCAGAAAATAGCTTGATGGCGTGGAAGAGACTAAAGGCAAACTGAAGTAAAGATGTAAGCAAGCAAACATGTAACAAATCTAGTTGCAAATGGTGTTTCAATGCTTAGAAACAAGGCCTAGGGATCATACTTTCACTAGTGAACACTCTCATATAAATATCTTCCCTTTATGATACTACTCTGAACTACTCTCCGGTTGGACACTCTAATCCATGGTAGGGCTATAACATCACTTCTCAAAGTCCGCTTTCCCCATCTAGATAACCCCACACTGACACCTTGAGCTCTAGATGGTCCCAACAAACACCACAATTTCATAGAAACATCCAACTCCAAATATAACTCATAACAAGTATTTGTAATCTCTATCCTAAGTGCCACCATGGTGTGCACGCTGTCACTTTCACACACATGGGGAGTGCAGAGATCTATTAAAGCACTTGAGTAGCAAGGTAGATCTACATGATTACAAAGCTCATGCATAGAGAGAGATGAACACATAGCTACCGGTAGAACCCTTAGCCTCGAGGAAGAACTACTCCCTCATCATCATGGGAATCAGCAACGACGATGGAGATGGTTGTGGAGATCGATGGAGATGTCTCCGGGGGCACTTCCTCGTCCCGGCAGGGTGCCGGAACAGAGACTTCTGTCCCCCGAATCTCCTCTTCGGTGGCGGCGGCGCTGTGGAACTTTTCGTGGCTGGAGGCTCGATTCTTTAGGGTTTCTGCATCGGAGTCTTCTTATAGGCAAAAGGGCAAGGTCGGTGGAGTACCAGGGGGCCCACACCATGCCCTGGCGTGGCCTAGGGCTGCCCGCGCCAAGGGGGTGTGGCCGCCTGTGCCCCCCTTTGTCTCTCCTTCGGACTCCATGTGTCTTCCGGTAAAATATTGACTTTGGCTTTTGTCCCGTCCAATTCCGAGTATATTCATTTTCTGGCTTTTCTGGAACCAAAAACAGAAGAAAACAGGCAACTGGCACTGTGCTTCTTGTTAATAGGTTAGTCCAAGAAAGTGTATAAAAATACTCCAAAGTGTGGACAAAACATTAGAAAGTAGACATAAAACAAGCATGGAACATCAAAAATTATAGATACGTTAGCAACGTATCAGGTGCCCATGGGTGGGATTAAACACACCAACATATATTCTCTGAGGCCTTCTTCCTTAGAGAAAATCCCCCCTCTCTCTCTTAGTTGCCTCTATCGTGGCACGGTCCCAAGAAAGGACTATACGCGCAAAGTTAATGCATCTGTGGCACGCCGGTGTACGGCAAGGATTCCACCTGGAGGTCTACTTCCGCAAGCTTGACAGGGATCAAGAAGTTTGGGAGTCGCTGTATTGCACCTTATGTGTGTGATAACTCAGGGGAGCTGAGCTTGCAGCGACCGACCATCGTGCAAGGACCCGGACAAGGGGTGATGTGCGAGGAGCTTCGCAACCTTGAGGTTGGACGGGTACGACTACATCATATACGCTCCTGCATGAGCGAAAAGCTTCCTCGATCTTCAAGGTTACATTACCGCTATCTTCCTTCGTTACTACATTACTTCTACAGAGATCCTTGGGCAATTAGGGCATTCTGAGTAGTACATTTTTTGTTATCTGATGCGGAAACCCTACAAAATGCAGCTAGCTTATTTGTACTCTAGTGAAAGTGGGAGACTGTTGGAAATATGCCCTAGAGACAAATAATAATATAGATTATTGACGTATTTCATTAAGTTCATAATAGGTTTCATATCATGCTATAACTGTATTGATAGGAATGTCAATACACGTGTTATATGTAAACCACTAGAATCTTTAGTGATCCTCTAGACACTAGTTCATTGTTCAATCAATGAAACTATTCTCGATCATGTACATTTATGTCAATTGACAATGGGGTCATTTCATTAGGTGAATGAAATGATGGACATACCCAACATAGGAATTATAACACGATCAAGTCACGAAGTTTAGCATTACAATGAATTGGAAACATAATAACCAATTCCTTAGACCGCGAGACCATATTTAATCACTATCACCCGAGAGTTCCTTGATTGCATCAAACATCACTCGGGGAAACGATTATCATAAAGGTGTCTTTAGGTATTCAGAGGGGAATGTAGAGGCGTATGTGTCAAAAGCAGGATTTGTTCTTCCGCGTTACGGAGAGATACTCTAGGCCCACTCGGAGACATGACATCCATAAAGCTGCAACATGTGACTAGGTCACTAGGACATCATAGCACGGAACGAGTAAAGTTGTACTTGTTAGTAAAGAGATTGAACACGACATGGCCATGTCATTGATCAGGTCTCAGATAAGTAAAGTATCAAAGTAACAAAGGGAATATGACTCTATGTTTAATGGTTCAGCGACAAAGATTCTTGTGGAATGCATAGGGGTCGTTATGGGCATCCAGGTCGTGCTGATGATCATTGGTCTAAGAGGGGTCTCGACCATCTCTGGAGTGTTCCCAAACTGTAGGGATTCATGCTTAAGGGTTTGACAATGCTCGGATATTGTTTTGGTATCATAGGAATCACCGAAGAAGAGAGAAAGGAAAACTAGAAGGGTTCTGGGAAAGTCTGGCGGGTGTCCGGAGTTATCTAGAAGGAGTTCCGGTGCAACGGGAATTAAATAATATGTAAATATATGTTAATTATTGAATTCTACATTTATTTAATAATTTAAATATGATTTAATGGGCAGCCAATGCCTAATGGGCAATTCCCTAGGGGAAAAGGCCCAAGAGGGAGGGCAACCCAAAGGAGAGAGGGAGGGCTTGGCCGCATGGGCCTTGGTGCCCCACGTGGGGCCCAAGAGGGCCTTGGCCAGCCGGCCAAGGTGGCCTCCCACGCCCTCCTCTCCTTTAGTCCCATATGGCTAAGCCAAGAGACTTGGGGGCTCCCTTCCCCCTATATAAATGAGGGCATATGGAAGGATTTATATACACCAATTGAGCTTTTAGGCTTCCCCCTCCAAGTACCCCTCCTCTCTACCTCTCTCTCTTGTGAGTGTAGCCCAACTGTAAGGGCTACACGAACGAGAGTGTTCTTCACCACGGAGCACTGCCATGTTGCAAGGATTTCAGATCCAGGAGATCCACTTCCGCAACGTCTGTTGGATCAGGGTCCCGGAGTCATCATCAAACACCAGATGTGTGTAATCCCCTACGAGGTGCTGCACTAGTGGTGCTCGAGTCGTTCGAGGCATCATAGTCACTGGAGCCAGTGGAGCTAGAATGGTGTAGCCGTCCGAGTTCAGAACGACCTTGAGGTCAGCGTTGGTACGACTACATCAACCACGTTCTCCCGAACATTGACAATGCTTTTTGGTCTTCAAGGGTAAGTTCGTGAAAAGACCCTCCCATTACTTCATTACTAATAGATAGATCCTGGCATTAGGGAGGTTTGCGTAGGAAAAATTATTATTTTCTGGCACTAAACCCCAACAGGTGCTTCTGCCTTGTCGGGTGGCATAGCCCCTGAGTTCGTCGCAGGTTCTGGTGGCCCTGTTGATGGGTTGACCTTGATAGAGCGCTCACATATTTTCTCTAGGAATACTCTAGGTGGTACCAGGGCATAGGTGGAGCTGATGTTTGCCAATTGGTCGGCATCTTCATTGCTTTCGGGGCTGATGTGTCGGAGTTCATAGCCGTCAAAGTCTCCTTCATGTAAGTTGTAGAGGTCGCGGTAGGCGATCATGTTGTCATTGATGGCGTCACACATGTTCTTTGTTTGCTGCACGACGAGGTAGGAGTCACCGTATATCGTCAGGCGAGTGGTGCCGCAGGCTTTTGCGATCCGCATCCCATGGATAAGGGCCCCGTACTTTGCTTCATTGTTTGTTGCGTGGAATTTCATTCGCAATACATACCATATCTTTTCACCTTTCGGGGATGTCAGGCTGACACTGGCACCTGCTCCTTCTTGACGCTTGGATCTGTTAAAGTGCATTGTCCATACACTCAACATGTTTGGGGTGTCGGGTAGTTGGAGCTCCCTAATGGACCAGGAAATCTAGGAGCACCTACACCTTTATCACTATGAAACGCTCATATGTGATGTCCCATGGGGACAACTCGATGCCCAGAGGGCAACTCGCCCCATTGTTTCAGGGTTGTTGAGTGCGTGAGATAATGGAGCATCGTTGACCTCCACTATCGGGTGCTCCATGAAGTAGTGGCGCAGTTGACGTGGTGGCATGAGCCGTACGCCAGCTTCTGATAATGTGGGTACCACTGCTTGGTGGGCGTGAGAACCTTGCTGAGGGGCTTGTTGGTTTGCAGCCCGAAAGTTCCCGAGCGAGTGCATCCCGGTACCTGAGTTGGCTGAAATCTCGCGGACGGGCCGTAGAAGAATCGCCAATTGTCTAGAGGGGCCAAATGGTGGTGAGTACAAATCTAATAGCCAAACGGTCATTTGAACCAGCTGAAAAACGGTTGAACTCAAATACCGCCATTAGGTCAACTCTTCTTGGCCCGCCCTATTAGTATTCCCTGTTATCTTTTGCGGTCGTGGACTAGTTTACCCCTGCATGGACCATATCTATTTGTTTGCTCTGCTCTACTCTGCTCTTCTCCCCTGCTCCCCTCCCCATAACCTTTTCTTAGCTCCGGCTGCTTGTCTCGGATCATAGTTCGCACTTGCTCTAATTTGCATCCCCGCCATGTCCGGTCAACCTCCCACGCCCCTAATTGAAGCTCACAGCCGTTGCTGTCGCATCGTCCGCCGTATCGGAGCTTCACATCCCCGGACTAGTATCTCGCCTCTAGCTAGTCCTTCTCACACGGAGGAGCGCGTCCCGTCAGGCGATCCTGGCCGGCGACCGGCCTCGGGAAGTTGCGTGCTGCCGCACACCCTAGGCATGGTAGCCCTAGCACAACAGTTCAACGACCATGCTCTCATGGCCACCGTGTTGGGCATCTGTCCTACCGTGTCGCTGACAGAGTTGCTGTCGGCTTTCAGGTCTCGTTTTGGGATCAGACAAAATGAGGTCAAGATTGAGGTATGCGCGCTGCCATTCGATTTTTTCGTCTGGTTCGAGCACAACTCAGACACCGAGTGCATTCTGCATTCTTCCTGTTCTTTCGAGTGATGCGGGGAGAAAATGAGCTTCATGCATTGGCATCGTGCCTGTGGGTGGGACGATCGCTTGGGGCAGCTTCATTTCTTCTCCAAACTCGTCTTTGACGGCCTCCCATTGGATTCATGGGAGCCGAAGGCCCTCAAGTAAGTCGTTAGTAGCCTTGGCAGCGAGCTGGTGGAGATCATGCCACCGAGCGACAGATGGTTCATCAAGGTAAAGGCGTGGCTCAAAGATCCTGACGCCGTTCCTAAGATGTACGAGGTGTAGATTCCAAGGAGGGCAGGGCGATAGCTTTGTTGGAAGCACCCGGTCATCATCCACCTAGAGGAGGTTCTTGAATCGGTACATGGCATTCAAGACCCCGAAGAGGCGGCCAGAAAGTGTCCTCTTCGCCTGTAGTGTTAGCCTGGAAGGATCGATGGCACAGGACCACCACCGTTTCGCGACAGCGCACACAGTTTTGGTGGGGGAACTAGGCTTGGACAAGCTGGTGGTTCCGATTTCCCTCGAGTGAAGACAAATCTCTAGTGAATTGCTGTAGTATGTGTGGCTAATGAATTTGTAGTATGGAGAGCGTAGCAAGAACTTAGCATCGACTAAAAATATGTAATAGTTTGAATCAATGTAGTATGTGTGGGTAATGAATTTGAAGTATGTGTGTCTAATGCATCTATGTTGAACACCGTGCTTTATAATTTCTGTGAATAACCAAGGACAACCTCATTTAAAGAGGGTGGACTGGCAATGAGCAATGTTAGTTCTGTGGAAGCCATGAAAATATAGTTCATCTTCTCTTCAATTACAAGGTAGCTAGATTATTGTGCCAAATGATGAGCGATCCAGAAGACAATAAATGATTCTTATTTCAAACGAAGATTACCTGATGATCCTTATAACACTATCTACTGGTTTTGTAACACGTTGAACTGCATGGCCATTTTGCAGACAGCACAAGACAAATGAAAAATGGTTTACAACACAGACAACAGACATAAACTGTCATCTGAATTTTATCTGTCTGGGATAAAAAATGGCAGTTAACTAGATTTAACCACGAGTAGTAATTGAAGGAAATAGATACTTGATAGTATTTGTTTACAATAGTAGTACTTCCATACAAAAGGGTCTTATATCTGAACACAAAAGTGGGCTAAACTTCCTACTAGTTTATAGACCAATGCGTCACCATTTCATCTACAAAAGCCATTCTTCACTCTAACTTAACTATTCTACACTGTAGAAACTGCAGATCTCCACCTGAAAAGTTGGCTGGCCAATTGCCTTGAGAGGACGTAAGTTTTTTGATCATTTAACCCAAACTGATCTATTGCATGGCCACCAAACTACAAGAAATCTGCATCGTTCATGCACGACCGCTTTGCTTGCACCAATCCCGGTTCAGTAGGACCATCTGCGCCGCTGCAACGATTTCTTCGAACCTGAAATTTAGCATCTTCTTGTAGGGATCATAGGTCTGTGTGAACTCGAACCTGAATTCCGGCGCTGAGCTAATGTCCGCTGCTGGCTCCAGCCGTCGAACAATCCAACAGGCTGAGTGTATACGCTTGGTCTCCACCGCGGTACGTCCTCCGACGGTGCGTTGGATGGAGCGTCTTTGTCGCAGATGGCGTGTTCCTAGCCTCCCCCATTGTGGTAAGGTCGCCCGCACCGAAGCATGGACGCGGGAGTTCCTAGACCTTGGCGCTGCCCTGTTCGAGGGTGTGTACCCTCAACGGCATGCTCTCATGAACGATTTGACACGTACCTTGTTCCCCCTGCTTAGAGCATGCCATAATGTTGCCACATGCTTTCTCCACGACGCTCTCTTGGCCCCGCTCGCCGCATCCGGCACTGACGATGTCGGTGTCGGCGCCATAGCCGATTCGGCACATTCAGCGAAATCATCTGCCTAGAAGGGAAATGGGAGACCTGCCTTGAAGTAGAGCTTCATGGCCTGCCTTAGAGGGGCTAAATACCCCAGTTTCAGCGGTTGTCATCGCGACGGTGGCGGCTGCTTAGGCGGGGCCATGTTACCCTAGGTGGTGCGGCGTGGCGGAGCTACACAAGGTGAACTATGGTTTGTTGGAGAAGGGGAGTGACAGACTGACAGTAGGTTTGGACTCCGGGCACACGTGAAAATAATCATCTCCCATTTCCTGAGAGGGTAATAATTCGACACTCGTTGCATTAACAACTCAATCTTGATTTCCCTTCTCAGCATAAGAGTGCGAACGTATTAAAAAGATCGGTCGTGGCTATCCACCTCATTGGGCAATGTACCAGGACAGGTAGGAGACCGGGTTCCATTTTAGACATGTTGACGACTCTGCCCTTATGTTTCTACGATATTATTTCTGTGCCACTATGTACTGTCGAATTGTAGCAACACCATCAGAAACAGGGGATGATGACGTGGCATGTTTTCTTTTTTTAAAGGCATTAGAAACAGGGGATGACGACGTGGCATGTTTTCTGATTGGCGGGCCCGCCTCCTCCACCTTCGACGATGCGCATCCCAGGTTCGAGGACTAGTGCCGCCCACCAACACATTATTGTGCAATTTTCCATGTTTTGTCGCAACTAGCTCTGCTCCGCTCCTTTGCTCCTACCGCCGCCACTCCGTTCAGTCGTGCACCGCTCTAGTACTTCCCTTGGGCCATTGTCCTCCCGCCCTCCCCTCCCTGCCATCCCCTCACGTCCCCTCCCCTTCCCTCCCTGCCATGTCTCCTTGTCGTCGTCTACTGCCCAGGTGTGCCTGGAAACAAAAACCAGAGTCGATAGTTAGGTTAGGCACCCAACGACGCTGGTGATCTGAATCCCGCTCGAAGATGGATCCCGCGCGGCTTGAGAACACGGAGATGGGTCCTACGTGGCTAGAGAGCACGGAATCTCCTTCAAGTCTGGAGAACACAGAGGAGAACGAAATAGGAGAAGGGGAAGCGGGGTGTAGAGCTTTGGAGGTATGGAGCCCAGAGAAGGTGCCGTACGTCCTCATTGAAGGGTAAGAACTGCGATTCCTTTTCTGCATACCTCAATTAGCGTTTCTAGTCCCGTGGTGATGGCAAGGATATGTGTAGGTAACCGCAGGACGTCTGTACATCTTGTCCTTAAGCATGATGCTTTGTCAAGCGAGCATGAAGACACTGAAATTTGTGGCGGTACGAATGATAATGAGAAATCATATCCAGACGTGGTTGCTGACCCTGATAGGATAGAAAGTAGGGAATATTTGGTTGATTCGAATTTTGAGCCTGACTATGGGACCGATGAGGAACAAGAATGTGAATATGTGGAAATGGGATGTAGATACAATGACGAAGACAAGGACATGCCAGTGATACACTTTGACAGGGACAATCCTACAATTGATGAGGGGACTGTCTTTGAGACTATGGAGGACTGCAGATATGCAGTTGCCACCTATGCAATTAGAGTTGGGTTCGAATTTATCATTGAAAAGAGCGACCAAAATAGATTTAGGGTGCATTTTAGGCAAATTAATGTGTGTCAACGGAGATTACATGCATCTCCAATGTGGGGTGGACACCCATTTCAGGTTGCAATAGCGACATTTAGTTTCACTCTTTCTCATATTTATTCTGCTGATAATTATCTCTGATTTATTCGGATTCTTATCGAATACAGATCAAAGTAAACACGAAGAAACACAACTTCCCTAATACATCTTTAAGTTATAAAATTAGACCGACGACTACCAAGTGGATTACTGCTACTGTACTTGACTAGGTGAGGCAGGATCATAACGTTGGACCTGCTGAACTCAGAGCAAAGATTAGCAATTTTTTTAACGTTCTGATTCCTTACCACAGAGTATTTGATGGGAAGGAGATGGCTCTAGACTTCATTCAAGGCAAGTGGAATGACAGTGTTCACATGTTGTATAGTTTCAAAGCTGAGGTAGAGAAAACATCACCTGATAGTGTTGTTAACATCCATGACGAGGTTGTGAAAAGAAGAGAAAAGGTCTCAAGGGGGGTCAGGTATAAACAGGCAGATAAGAAATGCCTCAGGAGATGTTTTGTCTGCCTGAAGGCATGCTGGAAGGGTTTCCTACATGGCTGCAGGCCATACTTAGCAATAGGCGCAACTTATTTAACAGGGAAGTTCAGGGGACATGTTGCTTCTGCTTGTGCTTTGGATGCGCATAATTGGCTTCTACCCATAGCTTTTGCTATTCTTGAGGGTGAATCAAATGAAAGCTGGACATGGTTCATGGAGAGACTGCATGCAGTGTTGGGTTCACAGCATAGAAAACAGATAATTTCCTACGATGGGAACTATTATGCCAAGATCTATCTACTAGATACAAGCAACGGGTGGATATACATCCATAGAGAACATACCCTCGAAGAACAATAAAGCTTTGTTAACAAGATGGAACTTGTGGATGATGTAGTCGAACGCTTGCCGATCTCAAGATCGTGTGGAAGTCCTAGCGCCACAAATCAGCAGCAGTCATTTTGCGTTCAGGCCACCGAACAACCTCCACCTCCTTGCTCCAGCGATGCAGCGGAAGTAGCAACTCCTTCCAGATGAAATGCCACCGGGAACATGTATCTCGCTAATCCGAGACCATGGGGGAATAATTCTAGAGGGGGAGAGAGATCCTTCACGAGGAGGTGTGAGTGTGAAGGAGTGAGAGGGGGGCCTTTTATAGGAGGAGGGGGGTGCCCCTTCACCTCCCTCATTAATGTGGTGGTAACCCCTAAGTGTGTCACCCTTCGGTTCGTGAATAATGCAGACATGATCGAGACCCCTCTCAGATCAATAATCAGAAGCGGGACATGGAGATCCATACTGACTCCCACACATTCAACGATGACTTATGTGATCGAGAGAACCTCTAATCATAGTAACTAAATCCCTTTGTCTTGCGATATATTACATGTCCGAGATTCGATCATCAGTATCTCAATACTTAGTTTGATCTCATTACCGACATGCACTCTTTTCTCATTCCCATGATATAACATTCTAGTGATCTCATCACTTGCTTGCAAGCTAACTAATGTGATATCACCGAGAGGGCCCAGAGTATATATATCCGTCATCGGGATTGAAAAATTCCACTCTTGATCCATGAGCCTCAACATAACACCTTCGGAATACTCGAACCCATCTTTATAGTCACCCTGTTATTGTGTGACATTTGATGTTATCAAAGCATTCTTCCGGTGTTAGCAATTAACATGATCTCATGGTCTAAGGATAAAGATTAATTCGTATGATGATATAGAAATATAAACATAATGACTTTGATCATAATGATATACTTCAGATGGATGTTCATCACATCATTCTCCAATGCTATGACCTCATTATTAACAACATCCAATGTCCATGATCAGGAAACCTTGATCATCTTGTTAATCAATGAACTAGTTTATATGAGAGGAATTACTAGGAACCTTATATTTTGTTTATTAACCACACATGTATTAATGTTTTCAATTAATACAATTATAGCATGTAAAATAAACTTTTATCATAAACATGGAATAAGATAATAACAACTTTATTATTGCCTCTCGAGCATATTCCCTTCAGTCTCCCACTTGCACTAGAGTCAATTATCTATTTTGTAAACTTGCGCATTCAACATCTATGGCTTTCTGGTGTTGTATATATACATGTTTACTAGTGGTAAACATAATCTCCAGATCTGACACTTTCAGGTCCGTGAGTATTTGCATGTCTTTGCGTCTATGCGCATCACTCATTCTCAAATGAGATGGCATTGTATAAATTTGGTCTTTTGGTGAGACCTTTAGTTCGTTTGGGTTAAAATATGTTGATATTATTTTCATACAGTATATCTTCATAGTATTAGCCCACTTTGAACCACACCTAGTTTGGTAACAAACGACTTAACACAAATGCCCTCCTTTGCTGCTACTATAGCAGTCATATACTTAGCCTTTTGTTGTAGTATCCGTCACAATGTCTTAACTTTGGAACTCATCCAAATCCATTAGGGAACATCCTTTCCATTACATTGTGCCACCCAAAGTCTAAATTGAGATTAATTTAATGTGTATCTTGTGACAAATTAGTATCCATGTAACTCTTTACAATGACCTATTTGTAACTATTTGTCACCTATACATAACATATTCTATGTTCTTCCAAAGATCATAACAATATCCTCTACTATCGTCCAATGATCATCTTATGAGTCATTCTGGTATAGGCTCATCACATTTAGAGCATAGGACATATCTGGATATGTACATATGACAGTATATATTATTGATCAAAATATTCATGTGATTTCACCCACCAAGTGTCAAAACACTTGAATCTCGTTTCATTCACCAAGTGATACACTTGAATATTTATTCAACCTTTTTCATGCGACAAGAACCTTTCTTGTCGTTTCCATACTGAACTCATTCAATATCTCATATTTGTACGTTTGGCATAACCATATTAGCGCCTCAATCTATCCATATAGTCATTGAAGCCTAATATTCTAGTTTTTCCCAAGTCTTTCATCAACATCTATATTTAATGAAATTCTTAACCTGTGTCAATAAAAGATACATCATTTCCAATCAACACCATGTCATCTACATAATGTGTTAGAAATATGTCTCAGCGCTCCCACTTAATTTCTTGCAAATGTAAGCATCTTCATTGTCTCTAATGAAATTAAACTCTTTTAACAGTTTCATCACGGTGAAGATTCCAACTCCGCTAGGCTTGTTCAACCATTGAAGTTTGCATGCCCTTTTAGCATCCTTTGATTTAACAAAACCCTTCAGATCGTGTCATATACACGTCATAGGTAACCATTCTATTAGAAGAACCTTGTTTTTTATTCAACTACCATATACTCCCTCCGTTCCTTAATATAAGGTGTATAGTTTTTTGTAAAAAATTCCATAATATAAGGTGTATAGAAAATTTTGAGATTTGTTCCTCTTATTTAGGAGGCAATTAATCCAATCAGGAGAGAGAGGATACCCAGATTTTGTATGTCCCCTCTATATTACGTCAATCACCTGGGGTATTCACGTCCTAAAGCAACAAAATTTGCCCTCACAGCCTGTGCGTTAATATTCGTGCAAGAAAACTATACACCTTATATTAAGGAACGGAGGGACTATCAAAATTGACATATGTAGTGGTTGCTAGAATAATCCGTCTAGAATAGATATCGCTACGAAAGATCAAATCTTGTCATAGTTAACTCTTTGATCATTGTCGTAAACTCTTTTCCGACATGTCGACTATTTCATAGCTGTGAAACATCCATGTCCATCCCTTTTATAGATCCAAAAATGACCGATAGGCTTCACGCCTTTCCAGAGGGTCTTTCAAGTTCAAAACTTGATTTCTCGTGTATGGAAACTATCACGGATTTTATGACTTCTAGACATTTTATGGAGTCAAGTCCCATCATCGCTTCCTTGCATGAAGTTGGTTCATCATTGTCAAAACAATAACAACTTCTGTTTCAAATCTTACAATTTGATTCTTACCGTCCCACATGGTTCAATAGGAACTCTAATCTTCGAGATCACAACCTTTGTAATCACGGGAGCCATGAGCATTTTAGCCGCCTCCGAGACACTTTCCGGTGGTGCGCTACTTAGCACATGTTGCTTAGGTTCATCAACCTAATCAAAGTTCTATTGTCCTCCCACTTAAGTTTTTTGAAAAATTCCTTCTTTAAGAAACTTCACGTTCCAAGCAACAAACTCTTTTGTGTTCGGTGTTATGGAGGAATACCCAACAATTCTTTGGGATAACCTACAAAGACGTGCTTATTCGACTTTGGTTGTAAACATTTTACTTATGTAGAGCATACCAAAATTTAATAAAAAAAACTCGGGTTTTATCCCAAAACATAACTCATATGGTGTCATTTCAACGGATCATGATGGTGCTCTTTTCAGTGTAAAAGTGGTAGTCCCTAAAGCTTTAATCCTTAAAACATAATGGCCGTTTTATAAATGAAACCTTTGATCTTACCATGTAAAACAAGGTTTGATTTGATCTCTTGAACATACCATACTTCTATGGTTTATCGGGAAATGCAAATCCATGGAACAATTCCTCAAATCTTAGGTGTTTTGCTAAACATGTAACTCAAATATCATCCTTTAGGATCGAATCATAAATTCTTAATTTTCTCGTTACAATGATTTTCCACTTCATCTTGAAAGTCTTTGAACATTTTTCAAATGTTTCATACTTTTTCCTTATTAAGTAAATATATAGATATATTCACTCAAATTTTCGAAGAAAGCATATGAAGTCGAAAGATCCACTACACATGGCTACATATAATGGACTATATACATCAACATGCATAATGCCCAATAAGTTAGTCATCCGTTCCTCTTTGGCCTATGAATGTTGTTTCAATTATCTCGAAGAAAGTCTCACAAGCGTCAATTGATCAAAAATCAAAGACTCCAAAGATCCATCAACATGGAGTTTCTTCATGTTTTCTTTCCAATATAATTTAAACGGCGATGTCACTTGGTAAGTGATATTTCAATCATTTGTCTTGCGACATTTTAGCAATAGTGTTTATGGATGTGATTTCTCCAACTAGACTTGTAAAAGTTCATCCATCCTTTATGGAATTCGGCAATTATTTGAACAACCATTCTTATCGTAATACCGGAACAAAAATAACAATTATTTAAACAAATCTTGAAGGCTAGGTTTGATGACAACGAGAAATACAATAACACTTTATTTGTTTTTGATGGACATCATCACATATTCTTTTGCTAGTTACTTAGGCCGTTGTAGTTCATGAATTGAGTTGGTTTGTGTGACATTTCACACCAACCAATTCAGTATCCAATACCGGTATCCAATACCTAAGAACCACATTGTATAACAAGCAAAGAATGCAACCATAACATGTATATCTTCTATATACCTAAGCTGCACATTTCCATCCTTTTCTTTTCTACCAAATATTTCATATGTCTTTCAGCATTTCCTTTTTCTTTAAAATAATCTATCAACATCAATAGTGGTGTCATCCATATGACACATAGTACAAAGCATGTATAGTCAAATACTAATACCTTTGGACTTGCACTTTGAAGTAGATCACCATCATCAAATGTGTGGCGTTCTTTCAAAAATCCATTCTTTAGTAATCTTTTAGTGCAGTAAACATTTTACCTACATTTTCTATTCATCCTTATCATGAAAACTTTCATGATCAAGCTAGTATAGCCTATAAGGATGAATCGCGAGTATAATGTTAGTTTCCAAAACCTTTTTGGGAGATCCGTATGCCTAGCATCTCCATCCTTCACAAATTCTCATACAATACGAGAACATGTATATTGCTAAATTATACTCTACCATATTGCAACTAAAAACATTGTTTCAGATATCATAATATCTTCCACACATGATGGTTTTTGAAACAATTCTTTTAGCTCCTAGATAACCTCGATATTAAAACAACTTTTGAATATCAAGAATCATGGAGGAAATCATGATACTTAAGATACTAACACTAAATTTTTACTCTTGATTCAATACTATTTATTGAATTTCACGAAGTAAGTAAGGTTTTGCTGAAAGTTTGCAATAGTACTTTAAACTTTAGATTGACACTCATAACAATATGATACCAGTTCGTAAAGTAAATATCCAGAATTCTATAGTTCTATTATCTCAATTATAACTAAGTACAAGGTAGTAAACAGATGCCAATGACTACAACAAACTATGCAAATTCACTTTGATTCAGTTTATGATAAACTGAGTTCAACTCTAATCATATTACTACATGAACTCCCACTCAAAAACAACACCCCTCGTGTCTTTTTGGTGATTACATGAACCAAATCCACTACACCAAGTCCGATCATCACGTCTTTTCGGTGTAGCTTCAAAGGCGAGCATCTATATGGGCATCATATCAACTATATGACTCATGCTTAACCTTTCGGTCAGTGTTCCAAGGCCATGTCTGTACATGCTAGGCTCGCCAACTAAGAACCTTAGTACTTGCATGTGTAAAACTGTCTTACACCCGTTGTATGAAAGCGCAGAGTCAAGTACACCCGGTCATCACGTGATGTATCGAAACACGATCCATAGAACGGTGCATACTTAAGGAAGAACACATTTTTATCTTGATATCTAAAATGAGGTATCATCTTATAATGCTACTAAAACGCCAAACAAGCAATATAAGATGCAAACATCAAATGTGTAAAGTGAAATGATATGGTTCCTGCACTTGATCACTATCATGTGCATCGTGGTATGATCTTTATCATTCCTTTATGTGTAAGGCCAAGGTCTATGGAACTTAAACGTTAGGTGTGTTGTAAGAGTATCAACTATACATCAACTTACAACATTACCATATCATGAAACTAGCCTAGCAACGATCTAAACTAGACGCCTCTAATTTATCAATTGCAAGTTTTATGTGGCTTAGGGCTTTTGAAGATAGAACCGGTCTTACCTATGAACATGGAACCACAATGATGATAACCAAATTATTAGCAACTCGTTTTAAATCAGATATTGACTATAGTAGGAGAGATAGACACCCGCTAGCCACTTATGCAAAACTAGTTGCATGTCAAGCGTGGAACAAGTCTCATGTGCGAGGACATGTAAAGTTAGTCTGTGCCACTTCATCCCACTATGCCACCAATATCCAAAATACATAGAAGATGCAATAAAATGATAACCCATGCAAAGCATCTACGCATAGATCAGGCTATGATACCACTGTTGGGTTTGCAGCATAAAAAACAAAAAATTCCTACGATGGGAACTATTATATGCCAATATCTATTTTCTAGATACAAGCAATGGGTGGATATACATCCATAGAGAACATACCCTCGAAGAACAACAAAGCTTTGTTAACGAGATGGAAATCGTGGATGATGTAGTCGAATGCTTGCCGATCTCAAGATCGTGTGGAAGTCCTAGCGCCGCAAATCAGCAGCACATCCATCCTCGCACACACGTTCAGGCCACCGAACAACGTCCACCTCCTCGCTCTAGCCATGCAGCGGAAGTAGCAACTCCTTCCAAACTAAATGCCACCGGGAACATGTATCTCGCTAATCCGAGACCATGGGGGAATAATTCTAGAGGGGGAGAGATATCCTTCACGAGGAGGTGTGAGTGTGAAGGAGTGAGAGGGGGGCCTTTTATAGGAGGAGGTGGGGTGCCCCTTCACCTCCCTCATTCATGTGGTGGTAACCCCTAAGTGTGTCACCCTACGGTTCGCGAATAATACAGACATGATCGAGACCCCTCTCAGATCAATAATCTGAAGCGAGACCTGGAGATCCATACTGACTCCCACACATTCAATAATGACTTATGTGATCGAGAGAACCTTTAATGATAGTAACTAAATCCCTTTGTCTTGCGATATATTACATGTCCGAGATTTGATCATCGGTATCTCAATACTTAGTTTGATCTTGTTACGGACATGCACTCTTTTCTCGTTCCCGTGATATAATATTCTAGTGATCTCATCACTTGCTTGCAAGCCAACTAATGCGATATCACCGAGAGGGCCCAGGGTATATCTATCCGACATCAGGATTGACAAATTCCACTCTTGATCCATAAGCCTCAACATAACACCTTCGGAATACCTAAACCCATCTTTATAGTCACCCTGTTACGCTGTGACTTTTGATGTTATCAAAGAATTCTTCCAGTGTTAGAAATTAACATGATCTCATGGTCAAAGGATAAAGATTACTTTGTATGATGTTATAGCAATATAAGCATAATGACTTTGATAGTAATGCTATACTTCGGATGAATGTTCATCACATCATTCTCCAATGTTGTGACCTTGTTATTAACAACATCCAATGTCCATGATCAGGAAACCTTGATCATCTTGTTGATCAACGAGCTAGTTTGTATGAGAGGCATTACTAGGAACCTTGTATTTTGTTTATTAAACACACATGTATTAACGTTTCCAATTTATACAATTATAGCATGTAAAATAAACTTTTATCATAAACATGGAATAAGATAATAACAACTTTATTTTTGCCTCTTGGGCACATTCCCTTCAGGCAGTAATTGGTCACCCTGAAGGCTTGGTGATACACACTGGTGCATGCAAGGGTCTGTAGAATGCTATTGGTGTTGTGTTTCCTTGGGTTGAGCATAGGGAATGCATGCATCACCTTGCTATTAACTTCACGAAGAAGCTCAAAGGAAAGATCTTTGAAGAGGACTTGTGGCGATCAGCATACACATACACCCCAAGAACGCATGCTACTTACTTGTAGAACATGTATGTAGTGCCAAAGGTGAAAATACCTTGAAGAACATCACACCAAGCTATGGGCCAGAAGCAAGTTTGGTGAGTTAAGCAAGGTGGATTTTGTTTGCAATATTTTGGCAGAGAGTTTCAATGCTAAGATTTCAGGCATCAAGACACTTGCAATTGTTATTTTGTTGGATGCAATAAGATAGTGCATAATGGTAAAGATAGATTCAAGGCAAATAATTTGTGCAAGAAATTTTTTAGGCCATAAAATAGTTCCAAAGGTGGTTACGTTACTGAATGCAAGAACCAGGGCAATGAGAATGATAAAGATGAGGATGGTCAGAAGTTCTAGAACATTGGCTGAGGTTTATGTAGAATGCAAGTGTGGAACTGAACGGAGGTACACTCTAGACATTTGAAATAAGACTTGTTCATGCAGGAAGTGGCAGATTACTGGTCTGTCATGTCACCATGCACTGTACTTCATCTTAAAGCTTAGAGGTAGCGGAGCTTAAATAGAGAACTATGTTGACAACTATTTCTCTATGAACAAGTTTGATCCAACTTATGCAGAAAATGTACCACCCATGGCTGATGAAAATGATTGGGAGATTGTCGATCTAGGGTTCAAACTTCAACCACCAGTTCTTAGGAGGCCACCTGGGAGGCCTAGAAGGCTAAGGATCAAAGCCTCCACCGATAAAGGCTAGGAGCTAGGAAAAGGAAATGCAAACATTGTGGAGGATTCGGCCATATCAAGAGGTTGTGCAAAAACCCAGTTCCACATGATCTTGTCCATATTCACACCTCGGTCGTAGAAAATGAGGCTTCTCAGCTAGAACTGGAGGAAGAGCAGCGCAAAGACGAAGAACTTGAGGAAGTGCAGCAGATGGAGGAAAATGGTGATGATCACTCGGAGGAAAATATAGGTAAGCAACAAATTTATGAAGAAGTGGAGGTGCCAGCGAGAATAGGGTGTGAAAAGAAACAAAAGGGTAAGTGAAACAGGAAGGAAAAGGAAAATAATGGAGGTGTATTAGAATATGAAGAAGTTGCAGGGGTGATTGAGGATGTTCTTGAGGATCTTTCGGCTAACTGCAGGAGAAATAATAAATCCCCGCTAATTTCATCTTTGTAAGATTCTCCAGATGAACGGTAAGCTTAAAAATTGTTTTATTTTCCATTTGACCATTTTTCTCATCCTCATCAACTCTTGCTTAATGCAGCGTGGGCTAGCAGACTAATAAGAGGAGCATAAAGAAGCAGGCACAGTAACATTGTTTCTTGAATTATTATTTAAACTGAACTAGTCGTGTCGTCTTTATTTATATCTAGCGCATGCAACGTGTCTGTGATGGGGTCAGATGGACCAGATTACATCTTTTTAAATATTATTACATTGGAGTAATTTTTTACCTACGTATGGACCCAACTACTAGTTCCCATATCCCTTGGATTCCCATCTCCTCTGGCGCACTCCAAAATTATGGCCGTGCCATCAAGTGCTAGTAGCAGAGTCAACATATTGTCCCATCATATGTGAACGCATGAACTTTGTTTGTTTAGAATTGGATGATTTTTGATTAGTTTGAAAGACAGAGAAACCTAAAACATGGCCAATATATGCCCTCAGAAAATAGTATTACTCCCTACGTCTAGAAATAAGTGACTTGAATTTGTGTAGATTCGTATGTATATAGACATGTTTTGGGTATAGATATATTTAAATATTTAAAAAAGCTAAGTCAGTTATATCTGGACAGAAGTAGTACACTATTACAACACGCTCGACCCCTTCTCATCTGGCGCACTCCAAATTATGGTTGTGCCATCAAGTGCTTGGAGCAGAGTCAGCGTATTGTCCCATCCGATATGCCAGGAACACGCGAACTTTATTTTCAGGATCAGACGACTTTCGATTAGTTTCAAAGATAAAGACACCTAAAACATGGCCAACATATATAGATTATGATGCTAATCGATTATGACTCAAGTGACCCCGATCCAAAGAGGGCATTAAGATACCGTACATAGATTTAACTTACGCTTAAGTGGCCCTGATCGACCACGATGCTCCCGTAGTCTTCATCATCGATGACGTTGTCTGTGTCACTGTCAGCCTCCTCCATGTCGAAATCGATGCCGATGTGGACGGCCGCGTTCCTCCTCCTCATGGATTCTTCACGGCGTGCCACATCAATAACGGTGGAGGTCGTACGCCCAGGCACTACCCAGAAGCTTTGCCTCCCTTTGGGGTTGCGCAGATCCGGGTGGATCTCCCACCGGTGGGTTCCGCATAGCTCAATCAACGACATCCGCTCCTTCTTGAACAACTTTCGCTAGTACACGCACGTGCATGAGTACCGTGCCATTGCCCTCTTCCGCTCTGGCAGGTGGCGACGACGCTCCTCGATCTGCCTCGCCAACGCGTTGTCGCACAAGAGCGGTGCGACAGGCACCCCGGCATAGCTGAGCTCGAAGCCGGCCAGAAGCCTCGCGAACAATAGCGTGAGTATGTCGTAGTGGGCGAACATCTGAGCCTCGTGCAAGATGAGTTTGGGCCTCTCCCTCTCCATGGCGATGAAGGAACACAATCTGAGCTTCGGCCCCGAGGTTAAGGGGAGAAGGGAAAGGACATAGGCCCAGTCGTGGGTGCCACTGCCAATCAGTTCGCAGAACAGACTTCTCGCGGATCGCCCTTACGAAGGACATCCTTATCATCCACGCACCCCGATCCCAACGGAGCCTAACAATCGGGGATCGAGTCTTCTAGAAGCCCGGAGCAGTTGCTGGTTAGTTCTGCGTCCTGATTGTTTGTGGCCAACAACTGTCATTGAAAAGAACACACATGCAAATGACTCTAGTAGACCCATGTGGTTTATGGAAAGAACACAATGCAATGAATCTAGTGGTGGTTTATGAAAAGAACACAAATGCAATGACTCTAGTTGTGGTTCCATGTGGTTTATGAAAAGAACAAACATGCAATGACTATAGTTGTGGTTTATGAAAATAACACACATGCAATGACTCTGGTGGATCCAAGTGGTTTAGGAAAAGAACACACATGCAATGACACTAGTGGTGGTTTAGGAAAAGAACACACATGCAAAGACATGCAATGACACTGGTGGATCCATGTGGTTTAGGAAAGGAACACACATGCAATAACACTGGTGGTGGCTAATGAAAAGAACAAACATGCAAATGACTCTGGTGTATCCATGTGGTTTATGGAAAGAACAAACATGCAATGAATCTTTTTGTTGTTTATGAAAAGTACACACATGCAATGACTCTAGTGGTGGTTTAGGAAAAGAACACACGTGCAATGACATGCAATGACATTGTGGATCCATGTGGTTTATGAAAATAACACACATGCAATGACTATTGTGGTGATTTATGAAAAGAACACACATGCAAATGACACTGGTGGATCCATGTGGCTTAGTAAAATAACACACATGTAATGACACTAGTGGTGGTTTAGGAAAAGAACACACATGCAACGTCTCTAGTTGTGGTTTAGGAAAAGAACAAACATGCAATGACACTAGTGGTGGTTTATGAAAAGGACACACATGCATTAACACTGGTGGATCCATGTGGTTTAGTAAAATAACACACATGCAATGACACTAGTGGTGGTTTATGAAAAGGACACACATGCATTAACACTGGTGGATCCATGTGGTTTAGTAAAATAAGACACATGCAATGACACTAGTGGTGGTTTAGGAAAAGAACACACATGCAAAGACATGCGATGACACTGGTGGATCCATGTGGTTTATGAAATGAACACACATGCAATGACACTGGTGGTGGTAATTGAAAAGAACACACATGCAAATGACTCTGGTGGATCCATGTGGTTTATGGAAAGAACACACATGCAATGAATCTAGTGGTGGTTTATGAAAGGACACACATGCAATGACCCTAGTGGTGGTTCCATGTGGTTTATGAAAAGAACAAACATGCAACGACTATAGTTGTGGTTTATGAAAAGAACATACATGCAATGACTCTAGTGGATCCAAGTGGTTTATGAAACGAACAAACATGCAATGACTCTAGTTGTGGTTTATGAAAAGTATACACATGCAATGACTCTAGTGGTGGTTTAGGAAAAGAACACACATGCAATGACACTGGTGGATCCATGTGGTTTATGAAAATAACACACATGCAATGACTATGGTGGTGGTTTATGAAAAGAACACACATGCAAATGACACTGGTGGATCCATGTGGTTTAGTAAAATAACACACATGCAATGACACTAGTGGTGGTTTAGGAAAAGAACACACATGCAATGTCTCTAGTTATGGTTTAGGAAAAGAACAAACATGCAATGATTCTAGTGGTGGTTTATGAAAAGGACACACAAGCATTGACACTGGTGGATCCATGTGGTTTAGTAAAATAACACACATGCAATGACACTAGTGGTGGTTTAGGAAAAGAAGACACATGCAAAGACATGCAATGACACTGGTGGATCCATGTGGTTTATGAAAGGAACACACATGCAATGACACTAGTGGTGGTCATTGAAAAGAACACACATGCAAATGATTCTGGTGGATCCAGGTGGTTTATGGAAAGAACACACATGCAATGAATCTAGTGGTGGTTTATGAAAGAACACACATGCAATGAATCTAGTTGTGGTTCCATGTGGTTTATGGAAAGAACAAACATGTAATGACTATAGTTGTGGTTTATGAAAAGAACATACATGCAATTACTCTGGTGGATCCAAGTGGTTTATGAAAAGAACACACAAGCAATGACACTAGTGGTGGTTTAGGAGAAGAACACACATGCAATGATACTAGTGGTGGTTTAGGAAAAGAACACACATGCAAAGACAGGGAATGACACTGGTGGATCCATGTGGTTTAGGAAAAGAACACACATGCAAATGACTCTGGTGGATCCATGTGGTTTATGGAAAGAACACACATGTAATGAATCTAGTGGTGGTTTAGGAAAATAACACACATGCAATGACACTGGTGGATCCATGTGGTTTATGAAAAGAACAAACATGCAATAAGTCTAGTTGTGGTTTATGAAAAGAACAAACAAGCAATGACTCTAGTTATGGTTTGTGGGCTCCCCGGATTAACCATCCGAGAAATCCCTGTTATGCATATATCCACGTTCCCATGATCAGTGAGCCGTGGAACATAACCGACAAGCATCATTACAACATCCGAAACATAACGAGTTTACAAGACTTACATAAATGCCATTATGGCTACAACATCCTTAGCAGCGGAAAGCCAACATGCGTAGAGCCCAATCGTGCCTCAACCTACAAGCAGCTGACTGGGAAGACGACCTAGCTCGACAGGCGTCACCTTAATCTTTCGATGTCGAACCTCTAAAAGTCTAGCCAAGTAAATAGCCAGGGACAAAGCTGTGAGTAGTTTTGAATGTACTCACAAAACCACCAAGATAAATGAAATAAGGAAATGCAAGTCTGGCTGTGGCGAGATAGCTCTATCTGGGGTTGTTTTGAAAAGCCTAGACTACCTCTTGTAATTATGGCATCTCCATATCTTTGTTGAAAAAGAGTTTTGAAAACATGGATTTGTTTTATAAATCAAGACATCTCCATATCTTTGTTGAAAAAGGAGTTTTGAAAATAGTTTTGGAGTAAAACCCTTTTTAAACCTCTTCGACCACCCTGGGTCAAAACAAAGCTTTTCGAACTCGGGTTCCCCCAGAACCTTCGTCCGCTTCACCCTTGTTTCACAAACAAGGATAGTTTGGGTACTCCTAGCCAACACCTTTACAACCGTCCTTGACCGTGGACATGGCTATTCGAATAGATTATACTCTGCAGAGTTTGCGCACTTTCCCCACAAGAATCAATACATCCGTCGGGATATAACCACGACTCACTACAAATGTAGATGGGGGTCCGGATAATCAAACATAACCTTTCGCTTGTCGACCCTAGCGAAGGCATGCTTTTCCTTTTGGGTTTGTTCTCCCCGGCAACGAGTATGTGGCTCCCAGCCATAGTCCTTCCTCCCGTACATGCGCATACCCAAGCCGCAACTTGGCATAGACCTTAAATCTGGTGACTCCACTTCCTTCCGTACTCCTAAGTCATATCGTCCGCGGGAGACCCAATTGTTGCACCAGCCTCCTGCCAGAACAGGCTCACTCTTGCCGAAGCAAGCAACAGGCTTCAGATCCGAGATCTGGTAGCGCCTGGCCGGAATTCAAGGGATCTCTCCATGTAAGCAATGTACAAGCTGCCTAGGCTAATGCAGACAAACTACGAGTTAAGCCCTAGCACCTGAGATAATGTGGTTACACTAATAAAAATTGTTCCGGTAAAGGCGTAGAACATCCCATCACATTCTCGTTGCTCATCATCACCATTTCTTTCTCTAAAACATCCGCTTGGAACGATGCCTCTTCACAAGGGTTTTACAAAGCAGTTTAAAACCTTTGTAGTGGGTAAATCCCAAAAACAGTTTATTTTCTCAAAAACTGGGGTTTCCAATGAGGTAGGATGCTAATCATCATCCTCTCAATCTAAAGGGATAAAATGGTAGGTACATCGGGGTGGTGCCTCGAAGGACACAAAGTCATAGCTTGGAGGAGCCAAGCTACTATCGTAGTATTTGTAAAACAAGACATGTAGGTAGATAATGCAATTTATAAAGAGGATACAAAACAGGTAAAACAGAGTAGGACATATATCAGAGTTCAGGAGTGGTGGCTTGCCTGTGTTCAGCAATATGTCCCTGGACTTCTTTAGATAATCAAGAATACCCAATAAGTATAATAAGAAGTCCTTTCCTTCTTGTCGTCAAACACTCATACTATCGTCGTCATCGGGTATACATGCAAGCAGACAAGTCCACAATCAATACAGGGCATACAAGCATCAAACCATTCAGAAAACAAATATAAGGAGTACTACTGAACTTGGTGGGTTTTGGAGAAGTTGGGTATGGACAGTGAAATTACTAAATTGACATTGTAGTGTTTTTCCCTTTGGAAGATAGGTGTCTAGGATAGATATCTTGAACTTGGATTGGGGTTTTGAGGTCTGTAGGATACCAATGTGCAAAAGTGATATCCTCAGATAGGTCTTGTCAAAACAAGACCCACACAAGTGGTTTCACTTGATTATCAGTTTTCTAGATTTAGTTATGCTTTATTAAACTATAGTTTGAGGAAATAATTCACCAGAAATTATCTGGAGCTCAAAAAATTATTTCCTTGGGTGGTTAGGTAGTGTTTGATGTACTGAACCACCTAGAGGTGTAATTTTGTCAGAAGAATTACCAGAATGCCCTCAAGAAAATCCCAAAGATAGTTCTGTCTGGTTTTCTCTTTTTCACCAGATTAAATCTACAAAAGCTATTGAGTTGAGTACAAGGACAGGTGGTAGGCCTCTAGAATACCTTTCTGTAAAAATTGGATTCACTCTGTTTGGAGTTGCCAAACTCCTTGAGTGATTTATTTAGTGAAAATACCCAATACAGAAGTATTTAAATCACTAAAATTCAACCAGAGCTCAATAAATTCTGAGCTGCTAGGATTTGATAGAGGTTGATACTATGAGGTACTGGGAGATGGAATCAGGTCATTACCACATATGGTTTGACCTAGAGAATTTATCCAAGGTAGATGAAGGCTGATTTTGTTATTTTTGTTAAAGGCATACTTCTGTTCACCTTGGTATAAGGCATATGCTAGATGATAGGTATATCAAATACCTCTCAGTAGGACCTTGTTTCAACTCAAATGAGTAAGGCTAGCTCACAGAGGAAATTGTTTAGTGCAAGGTATACTTGGCAGCAGAATAAATCTCAGTAATTAATGGAAATTAGTTAGAACTTGGGGTTGCCTCTGCATTTTTTACAAAACATCATGGAACAACGAAAAATTTGAATATTGTCATTTGGATTTTATTTACATTTTCAAAAGGAATTAAACCTACTGGTCTTTTTCTGGATCTGAAATAAAAAGAAAAGAAACAGAGCAGGCTAGGCTGGCTCTAGGGCTACTGGGCCGGCCGGGAGGGAAATCGGCCCACAGCGCACGAGCGACGTGTGGGAGCTACGGCTTGAACCTGCCAAGTGGGGCCCGGTGGTCAGCGAGAGGGGATGACCGAAGCGGTATCAGCCAGATCTGGCCGTTGGTTTAAGTGGTGATGGACGGCGGAGCATCGTCGTCCACCTGGGCTCGCCGGTGATGAGGGCTAACCCTAGCAGAGGGTGGCGCAGGACGGGGAGCTCACCTAAGGGATCGGGAGAGGTCGTGGTGGCGGCAGGGCGACGTGGTCGACGATGCTGAGCAGATCGAGGGGCGGCACGGCGGCGGTGGTCCACTGGAAGCAGCTCGCGTGACGGCAGCCGAGGATGACCTCGTAGGAGCTCGCTGGCGAGGACGGAGGAGTAGGTCCTGGGCAAAAAGAAGAGCATGGTTAGATAGAGGAGGAGGAGGGGAACACATGAGCCAACATGCAGAGGAAGGGGAGCAAGGGGAAGAGAGCCTTGCTCGTTTTTGTGAGGAGGCCGAGAGCTCCTCCTTCTTCTTCTTGTGGCCATAGGAGAGGGAAGGAAGGGATGGGGAGCTCAGGGGAGGTGAGTGGGAGGGGAGAGGGGGCAAATGCAGGGAGAGGCTCGCTTGGGAGGCCTCTGTCCATATATACTAGGGGGGAGGGGTAGATGATGTAAAAGACCCATTTGGACATGGTGGAGAGGGGATGCTGGCCAGGGATTGGTCCAAGGGTCGGTGGAGTGGGGTAGGAATGGGTTTTTGTCGTGTTGGACCAGAGAGGGAGGGGTGGCAACTATGGTAATTAATTTGGGGTAAATCTTGTAAGATTTGCTTGTCCCTCTCTCTCTTTCTACTAGTACAAGGGTAAAATGGGGAGGGCTGGGGTGGAGCTACAGTGCTGGTCGACCAGGGGAGTGTCCTGGTGCTGAGGAGATGCATTGAGCAAGATTTGATGAGATTTGGAAGTGGTTTGAGTAGTGGATTTGCTTAAATGGCAAATTTGATCCAATTGGTGGTTATGTAGAAAGTTCAAAAACTTGCATTGGACCAGAGCAGGAAATGGTACTGGTAGATAGATGAGGTCAAGGTAGACTCCTAGGATTTAATTGAGATTTCTCATAGGAGTTTTAATCCACTTGAATCCATTTAATCAAAAGGGGCAGAAGTAGATTCTAGAAGATCATTTGATATTTTTACATTGGACAAGGGTGGTTTCTGGTTTGAGAGTCCCAAATGTGAATACACACTTAGGGGAATTTTCCCAAGATTTATTGGCGATTAAAAGTATTTAAAACAATTATTATTCCAATTCAGCCATTTGAGAAAATGGGCAAAAAGAAATAATAAAGCTTCTCGAAATATTTATTTTTGAGGTGGATAGATAGGGTATGATATGTGGAACTCACATGAGCAAAATTTGGGGAAGTGTTTTGGCAAAAACCAAACTTTCCTTTATGGAAGGGGTTTTGTAGGTTTTGACTATTTAAGGAATTAAATAGTTTTGGGGCCATAATAATTATGGATAAAATTTGATAAATCTTGATGAGCAAAGTAGATGGTGTAGACAAGGTGTAGAAAGCATTTGCAACCTTGTGGAATGGAATTCCAACTTGAAATAGATGGAGAAATATGGAATTGTGGATCTAGGGTGATGTTATTTTTATACCACCAAAACATGCTTGCATCCTGGCGCTCAGAGCTCACCTTGGTGCAAGGGATATATGGGAGAGTATATCAAGTCATATATAAGATCATGGCAGGAGGAGTTTGAATTAAGTGCATTTGAGGTGATCTATAAGTGATGGCAAACTTTGTTGAAAATAAGGCTGCCATATCAAAAGAGTCATGATGCCTTATAAACCATGTGGGTTTAATAAGCTCAAGGATCCACTTGGAACAAGTGAATTAGGTTTTGATATACCTCAATGAGTAGATTACAACCATGTATAGAGTTTGTCCATAGAAGGTTGTATGAGGGTGTGAGCTTCTACCAAAGTAGGCATGAGGGCTAGATTTGCAGGAAGAGTTATTTTCTTGCCTGCAAAACCATCAAGAACAAGTGGGTTGGAGGAGGATCTAACCAAGGGAAAAAGTGGGCCTTGGTAGTCCTTAGGATGGTTAACAAGATGGTTCAGGTTCATTTCCAAAAATGCACATGGTTTGATAAAGGAAGGCATTCAAAAAGGTGATGTTGGAACAGTTTCTAGACTTAGTCAAATTTGGCAGTTTTGAGGATTTTGACTAGAGTAAGAGAGGGAAAGTTCTTGGAGGGGTAGCAAGGTATCAGAGCATCAACAAGTGGATGATGTTGATGTGTGGATTGAGTAAAGGGGATCCATACTTGATATTGGTCCTCATGGACTTGGAAGCTTTTAGAATGGGAATCTTCAGGATTGATCTGGTTAAAGGTTTTTGGATGATCAACTAGTATCTAGGGATCAGTTCCCGGTTTGTATTATTGCTTGAGGGATGGGGATTTGGAAGCCACTTGATCCTAGTGATGTGCTCCTAGAGTGGCTCATACTACTTCCTAGGCAAACAAATCAAGCAGCAGATCAAGGCAACTCATCTTATAACTAAGCAACTGCTTCTAGGGTTACCATCAAGCTTAGCTTGGGGTAAGGTTGGGGCTTTTTGAAGAGGTTGGACTTTGAATAAGATGAGAGTCCTTGGTATCTCTACCAAGAGTAGAACTAAAATGCTTTGAAAAGAGGTTTTGGGAAGACTAGAGATAAGGTTAGTTGAGGG
Organism: Avena insularis; assembly: GCA_023614405.1. Classification (NCBI taxonomy): domain Eukaryota; kingdom Viridiplantae; phylum Streptophyta; class Magnoliopsida; order Poales; family Poaceae; genus Avena; species Avena insularis. Next base: position 244,177,154 of record CM042688.1, read on the forward strand.
TTCTGTCTTGAAAACATAAGGAGATTGTATTATATTGTTGGGTCCGCAGCATAGAAAACAAAAAATTTCCTACGATGAGAACTACACGCCAAGATCTATCTACTAGTGACATGGGTATACCCTACAGGTACTCGAGCTTGGTATATACGCTCTAAATACGTACAGGCCCACGATGTCGCCAAGGCCCAAATGAAGGATTCGAGTAACCTACGGACTCTCGATTGCTTGAGGAACAAGAAGAAGCTAAAGATAGAAAGTTCAAAGGGGAAACCCTAATTTGTAACCGACTCGAGCTACTACCCGGGACCTAGCCTACCTATATAAAGGCTGGGAGGGGGCGGCGAGGAGGACACACGCAACCCTAGTTTCCACCACCCTCGCCAGATTGCATCTGCGCACCATTGTAACCTTCGGTTCCTTCAATAATTCCACGAGAAGACAAGCAGGAGTAGGGACCTCTACGAGGCCTGAACCTGGGTAAATCTTTGTCCCCTGTGTGCTTGTTTGCTAGCCGATAGATGTCTCCAGCGCTCCCTCCTTCTCCAAAACCCAAGTCCATAACAATGGGCATTGACGAGTTAAACCCTCGTCAATTGGCGCCGTCTGTGGGAATTGGGAGTGCTGATGTTGCGGCTTCTTCGGCCCCATCAACCGCGATCTACATCTCTGCAACAATGGAGATTCGCCAGCTCTTCAACGCGTTCGACTTCACCGTCCACACGCCGGCCACTTGCCCGGCCTTCGAGTCCATGGGCGACGGAATTAGCCTGGCGATCGTGAGCTTCCTCTTCCAAGTCGGCCAGATGGGCACGCTTCGCATGCCTAATCAGCCGACAGCATCGTCGATTGCCCCAACATCATGGTTTCCTCCATCGATCGGCACCCTCAACGAGCTCAATGCCCCGACAACAGTCGAGAACACGGTCAGCGACAGCAGTCGCGACTCCGATCTGAGCGATCTGGCCACTGAAGATGGAACCTATGGTTCCGGATCTGAGAGTTGTGGAAGCAGCAGCTTCCCCAATCACTTCATGTGCGTCGTCATCAACACAGGCGACACCTCTGCCAACCACGACAACAGCGGCAATCGCGGCAACGGAACCGACCCGCCTAACGGCGGCAATGGTGGCAATGGCGGCAACAGCGGTAACGTGGCAATCGCACCCCCGTTGACAACGGAGGGCAGTCGAACCTCCAACCATAGTAAATGAGCAAACCGGCGAACGCGTCGTAATCAAGCTCAACGAGCAAGAATGGGCTCGCTGCCGCGAGGCCCTGCAAGGCACCCCTCTACCCTTCGGATCCCCGCAGGAGCTGCTGATGGGCTATCACTGGCTCCTGAAGGAAGAATTCAAGCGCCAAGTACAAACAATCGCGCAACTCGAGGCGCGCAAAAAGGCGGCAGACGAGTCGAGCCTTCGTCGTGCTGGACTCTCCTCCTACGGAGGATCCTCCTCAAAGTGCAACGAGCACCTCGCCAAGAAGAGGTAGTCTCGGATGGCCCATCTCACCGAGAAGGAACGCATATAGGCCGCAAAGGTCCTCAACTTCGGCTCTATGACAGTCGACACCAGGGGCAATGTGGTCCCCAAGACGCCGCAGGCTGCGGTGACAGCGGCCACCATGTACCTCCTGAACAACCAACCACCAGCTGGGGACCCCCTAGCCGCCATGCACCGATCTACGATCGCGGGCTTGGGATTAATCGAGGCCTCCCTCGACAAGGAGCCGACACCAGAACCAAACAAGGGCAAAGCGCTAGCAAAGCGTTACTCCTCGCCCTCATCCAACGATGACAGTCACGACTTGTCTCGACGTCGCCGCTCACGACGACACGACCACAACTATGACGCACGTGATGACATCACACAGTGCAAGATCGACAAATCAAGAGCATGACGTGCTCGGTCGACTGACTCAGAAGATAAGGACGTGGAGCTCTGCGGTGCCAGATGCTTCAGCAGATCCATTAGGCAGAAGCGAATGCCTCAAGGGTTTAAACTCCCGTCGGAGAACCCGAAATTTGACGGCCTACAGGACCCGAAGATCTGGCTAGAGGACCACATCTCCTCCGTCAGGCTCCACGGAGGCAGTCAAAGCACGGCCATGCAATGCTTGCAGCTACAGCTGCAGGGCGCCGCCCGAGCATGGCTCAACAACCTCCCACGCGGATCCATTCGCAGTTGGGACGAGCTGGTTTACAACTTCGTGCGCAACTTTAAGGGCACATACAAGCGGCCCGCATTAATCGAAGAGTTGAGATGCTGCCAGCAAAGATCTGGCGAATCGCTGCGCTCCTACATCCAAAGGTGGCCCATCATCAAGAACTCCATAGAAAACATCTCGGAGGATCGCGCGATTGATGCATTCAACGGTGGCGTCCGCCGCTTAGAACTCAGAGAGGAGCTGGGCCGCTCAAAGCCCAAGACCATCGACCACCTGATGGAGATCGCGAATAGGTGGGCCGATGGAGAAGACTCAGTGAAGAATCGCGTTCACTCCGACGAGGAGGCGGAGCTCGAGCGCAGACGCGATCGCCGAGGCAAGCGTCGCATGCGCATTTACGATGACCGCGACGACGTCAACATGGTCACGGCTGGCTACGCCGAAAGATGCGACGACAACCGCAACAGCGGATACCGTAGCGGCGGATACCGCGACTCCGGGAAAACCACGCAAGTGTGGCAACGCCGCACTCGCGACGAGGCACCCGCGAGCTCCATTGAGGACAAACTGTCCGGGCCATGTACGGCGCACTTCTACATCGACAAGCATGATGGCAAGAAGAAGTCCAGCCACCTCCTCAAGGATTGTCGCGAGTTCCTCAAGCTACATGAGGGACTGGTTCGGATGAACCGCAAAGCAGTCGAAAGAGGCTACGGAGCCGCTCTAGGCGCCGTGGCACATGGCGCTCCACCACCGCCACCTGGGCCACCCCCGAATGCAGCTGCACCGGACCAGCACCACGGAGGCGAACCGTACCCACGGGCCATGGGCACCATGATGATCCAAAAGGGACGCCCCTCCAATAGGGTGCAGAAGGCCATAACTCGCCAAGTCAACTTGGCCACGCACTCACCACCCTCCACCACTGGGTACCTTAGTGGAAGCGAGTCCTGCATCACCTTCGAAAAACGTGACCATCCGCCTCAGGTACCCCGCCCAGGCCATTGCCCCCTCGTACTCGAGGCGCAAATCGGAGGCTTCGACATGAGCCGCGTCTTCATGGATGGCGGAAGTGGCATCAACCTTATATTCGCGAGTACCTTGTGAGCAATGAGGATCCCCCTAACTTGCCTAGAAGCCTCAGACACAATGTTCCATGGCATCGTCCTAGGGAAAGGCGTATACCCCCTGGGCAAAATCAACCTCGATGTCATCTTCGGCACGCCTAAGAACTTCTGGCGCGGGCGCATCGACTTTGAGGTCGTCGACTGGCCCTCACAGTACCACTGCATCCTCAGGCGCGTCGCGTTCGCTAGATTCATGGCAGTGCCCCACTGCGCCTACCTGTAGATGAAAATGAAAGGTCCCCATGGCGTTATCACGATCAACGGGAGCTTAGAGCGATTTGATAGTTGCGACAGGGAATTCAACAGAATTTCCCAGTCCTTCGGCATGCAGGAGGAACTCGCGAGACTAAAGAAGACGACAGACAACAGTCTGCCTCCCTTGAGCCGGCCAAGCTCACCTGATCTCTCCTTCGACTCATCGGTGCACATGAAGAAAGTGCAGGTCCACCCATCGGATCCCGCCAAGACGGCCCTCATCGCCAACAACTTGAGTCCTGCATAGGAACTCGCGCTCATCAAATTCCTCCGTGAGCACTAGGAATTTTTCGCCTGGTGTCCTGCGGACATGCCAGGAGTTCCCAGGGAATTCTCTGAGCACGCACTCAACGTCAACCCCGACACAAGGTCAGTCAAGGAAACAATTCAGTGATTGTCTGAGCCAAGAGCGCAAGCAGTTGGAATGGAGATCAACAGACTCCTCGAGGCCAAGTTCATACGTGAGATCAAGGAAAGCACTTGGCTCGCCAACATGGTGCTGGTACCGAAAAAGGACACGGATATCCTGCGGATGTGCATGGACTTCACCTCTCTGAACAAGCACTGCCCAAAGGATCACTTCCCATTGCCATGGATCGACCAGATCATCGATTCCACTGCGGGATGCGAGCGCCTCTGCTTCCTCGACGCCTACTCATGCTATATCAAATTCGAATGAAGGAGGAAGATCAAGAGAAAACAACGTTTACAACGCCCTTTGGTGTGTTCTGCTACAACACAATGCCCTTCGGGCTAAAGAACGCGGGAGCCACCTACCAACGGTGCATGCAGGCTTGCCTCAAGGAACAACTGGGTCACAACATTCAAGTCTATGTTGACGACATAGTAATCAAGACCAAGGAGGAAGCCTCTCTAATCGACGATTTGTGTGAAACCTTCGCCAACCTCGACCGCTACGGGATCAAGCTCAATCCGGACAAATGCGCCTTCGGCGTACTATCTGGGCAGCTGCTCGGATATCTCATCTCCGCGAGGGGAATCGAGGTGAACCCGAAGAAGATAAAAGCCATACTGGCCATGGAGAAGTCGAAAAACATAAGGGGCGTCCAGCAGCTGGCTGGACGAATCGTGGCCCTCAGTCGATTCATCAGTCGAATGGGCGAAAAGGCGTTGCCCTTCTACCAGCTCCTCCGCAAAACTGAAAAAATCGAGTGGACCAATGAAGCGCAAGAAGCATTCGACGACCTCAAGCGCCTGCTATCCACTTCGCCAGTGCTGGTGACCCCACGAGAAAGGGAGCCACTGTTGCTCTATATCTCCGCCACCAACCAGGTGGTCAGCACAGTGCTCGTCGTCGAGCGAGCTGAGGAAAACAATGTCCATGGCGTAGAACGCCCAGTATACTACCTCAGTGAGGTCCTCACGCCAACAAAATAGCGGTACCCGCACTACTAGAAGCTGGCGTACGGCGTCTTCATGACCGCCCGACGACTGCGCCACTACTTTCAGGAACACCCAATCGTGGTGGTCAACGACGCCCCCTTGGGGCATATCCTAAATAACCCCGACGCCATGGGACGAGTCGCGCTTTGGGGAATAGAATTGTCTCCACGATACATCACGTACGAAAAGCGCGGCGCGATCAAGTCGCAAGTTCTCCCGGACTTCCTCGTGCACTGGATGGAGAACCAGCTCCCGGACAAGCCAGATATGTCCTACCTCTAGACAATGCACTTCGATGGGTCCAAGCGGAAAGACAGAGCAGGCGCAGGTGTCATTCTGACATCACCTCAAGGGGACAAGCTGAAGTAAATCCTGCGAATGCAGTTCACAACCTCAAATAACGAGGCTGAATACGAGGCCTGCTGCACGGGATGAGGATGGCAAAAGCCTACGGTGCCAAGAGGCTCATCATATACAGCGACTCCAAGTTGGTCGTCAACCAAACGATGCATGAGTGCGACGCACTGAACGACAACATGATCGCGTACCGCGACCTCTACGACACACTCGAAGGAGACTTTGATGGTTGTGAGCTGCGACACGTAGGTCGTGAAAGCAACGAAGAGGCGGACGCACTCGCCAACATAGGCTCCACCTGCGCCCCCATACCACCTGGGGTATTTCTCGAGCGCATATGCGAACGCTCCATCAAGCCAAAGGCCGCAGAGAAGAAAACAAGCGCAGCAACGGACAGGGGCTACGCCACCCAATGAGCCAATGGCACTCGATGACTTGGAACTAGACACAGGACTCGAGGGACCAATGAGCGTCATGATGATCGAGCAATCCTGGACGCAGCCGTACATCACGTACCTCCTCAGCAAGAGGTTACCAGACGATCCGACAGATGCACAGCACATCGTGCGGCGATCCAAGGCATTCGCCGTTATCAACGGTGAACTGTATAAACGTAGCATCACTGGAGTACTCCAACGATGCGTCTCCATGGCCGATGGAAGAGCAGTTCTCCTTGACATCCATGAAGGGACCTGCGGGCACCATGCCAGCAGTCACGCCCTCATTGCCAAAGCTCTACGAGCTGGGTTCTACTGGCCTACGGCCATGCGCGACGCTAAGGACATTGTCCAAAAATGCAACGCTTGCCAGCGATTCACGGACAAGCCGCACGCACTAGGCGCAGAGCTACGGCCAATCCCATTGGCCTGGCCCTTCGCACAGTGGGGGCTCGACACGGTTGGCAAACTTCCAAGGTCTTCACAAGGAGGCTACGTCTACCTCCTAGTCGCAGTCGACAAATTCACCAAGTGGATTGAGGCCATGCCAATGACCAACCAATCAAGGCACAGCGCAGTCAAGTTCTTCGAGTCCATCGTCTACCGCTTCGGAGTGCCGCACATCATCATCACCGACAACGGGACGAACTTCACATCCAAGGAGTTCCAAGAATTCTACGAGAACCTCGGGATCAACATCAGCTACGCCTCAGTAGTGCATCCACAGACCAACGGTCAGGTGGAAAAAGCAAATGGGCTCGTCTGCAGCGGCATCAAGAAGCGACTCCTCCAGCCACTCGAACAAGCCGCATGCTGCTGGCCGGACGAACTGCCATCCGTACTCTGGAGCCTACGGACAACTCCAAACAGCGCCACGGGCTACACGCCATTCTTCATGGTGCACGGAGCCGAAGCAGTGCTACCCTCCGAAGTACGGTACAAGGCGCCGCGCGTGGTTGCTTACAGCGAGCAAGAGTCATCCCTCGCACTCGAAGACTCCGTCGACCTCCTTGACGAGGCAAGGGAAATCGCCGCGGAAAGATCCACGATCTACCAGCAGAACCTGCGCAATTACCATAGTAGGAGGCTTCGCCCCAGATCCTTCGTCGAAGGCAACCTGGTCCTAGGAATGAAGCAACAGGGGCATCTCAAGCTCGAGTCCCCCTGGGTAGGGCCGTACGTGATTACAGAAGTAATCCCAGGTGGTGCCTATCGCCTTCAAGATTTAGAGATAGGAGTCGCATACTCCAACCCCTGGAACGTCGCACAACTGCGACGCTTCTACCCCTAGTCACTCATTACTTTTTACATTGCAAATAAGGCTACTCAGCCAAGGCTACTTAGCCACACATTGTACCTCGCACTATTCTTCGAATAAATAAAGCTAAGTGCCCAAAACTCTGTGTTTTCCTTTACTTTTCCAATTTATCTACTCGGGGGCTGTGCCACCCTATATACATCTGTTCTACGAACCAAAACGTGATAGCCTGAGTAGCTGGTACATCAATTGAAACCCTTGACACAAACATCAACCTAGCTGCAACGCATCTGACATGTTGACAAGGGACAGAGATAAAAAGCATGACTAGGCTAACGAAAGGGACTCGCATAGTGCAACGCACTTCATGCTAACAAAGCCCTTTATAAATATTAGACAATAAATTATACACAACATTTATACGAACTTTATGCAGGATACAAACTAGGCTACTACTGCAGCAGAAGAACGTTGGTTTGTTCATCGAAGAAGTCGACAATCTCTTCTGCTGGGCGATCCACCGCCTGGTAGTGCGGCACCATATTCCAGGCAGAACCTGCCGGTGGTGCAGGCGGCCCAGATGCAATTTCCGCAACATCAACGTCAGGCCTGTGCAGTCGCACCATTGACAGAGCAGCCTTGGCACCAACCACCAACTGTTGCGTCACGCACTCACGAACCGCGGTCATGTCCTGAAACTTGGCAAGGAGGGCCAGCAGGCTTGATGGAGTATCATCCAACGGAAACATCGCCCAATAAATGTTCTTCAAGCATGACTGTGACTTCTTCTAAAAGTGCAGCACCCGTGCTGCACGATCCTGCAGAGTGGCCAGCGCAGTCGCACGGTCATGATCCACCCAGAAGTATCCACTCTCTTGAAGTTGTTCCTGGGTGAGATCATGCATGCGAATGGCAATTCTATCCTTCTCCTCCTGCGGATGACGTGTGCTGACAACTACACGAAGCAGTAACAGCGGCATAAGTTCAGCGCACAATTGCGAGTGACAACAAGAAGAAGATGAGAGCAAGCAAACGAACACTTGAATTGGTCACCCAGCTGCGTCACCTCGCCAAGCATATACTGCTCCCGGGCGGCGGCTTTTTCCGCCTTCGACTTCCATACATCCGCGTTACCGTGGAGCACGGGAAACTCGCGCTCCAACTGCTTCACGCGGTCACGCAGTCGTGAAAGCAGCGACAGCTCATCTACTCTGGAATGCGGCAGTACCACAGTATCATCAAGAGTCAGCGAGTCCTGAGTTTCCCTCAAAGGATCACTCGATGTACCCTACCACAAGTCAATATAGAAGAAAATAAGACTACCAAGTCAACACAATGACAAAGGATTCAAATGCATTCAAGACCAGTAAGAGTATCAGCAGATACACTCGCCAGCAGACACGTTCTCAAACAAAAAGACATAAGCTAATTAACTATTACAAAAGCTAACTAAGGAGCAGCTGGCTTCTTCGATTTCGACGGCCTCGGGGGCTTCATCGAGTCTGTGGCAGTGTCAGATGCCACTGACTTTCCGCCAGCCCCTGATGCCGCTGCTTTCGCAGCCTTCTTGACGCGATGCAGCTCCTTAGAATACTTTGCAACAGTATTTATCAACTGAGGCCCATATTTGCCACAGGCAGTCGCGAAGGGAGCAAAGACCACCTGCTGGCCGTCCGTGCTCATAGGAATCGCCTTCGACACTGCAGCAGGGTTAATCTCGACTCCGTGGGCCTGCACCATGGCAAGTGACATGGACGCGCCAGCCGAGCGAAGTGAGTTCTTGAAGCTGGCAGGCACACCTCTAGCGAGTGACTCCACCAGCTCGTCTATATTCTCGACTAGCTCCGCCTTGGGCATCAGCTCCTCCCGAAGGCGATTGAGTATGCTTTTAGCCTTGGAGAGCATGTCCTGCACAGCGATGCTGCGGTCTTCGACTGCTGACAGTGCACCCGCCAGAGCGTCATCACGACGAAGGGCCTGCGGGTCAAAGCTCAAATCGCTAGTGTCTGTACATAAATTCACATATGGACAAAACATTAGCGCCACCGGCAAAAACATTCGAAGCAGAGAAGGATAACAACATCCACAAGCAAAGTACCTGAAAGGGCCTTAGCAATCGAGAGAAATTGTTCCTCGAATAACTTCTCCCTAGCTGCGAAGGAGGCACGCAGATCCTCTTCGCGCCTCGTCACGCGTCGCGATTGCTTCGTCGCGACCCTTCACAGCCGTAGCGAGGGTCTTTTCCATGGTGGCAGCATTGCGCAGGAGAGCATTGTGTTCGGCTACAAACATAAAGATATTGACTATCAGTCGACCATATTAAAAAGGAGACAAAGAAGAAGAAGAAGTGCAAGACACTCACTTTCAACCACGCGATGGCGCGTCTCCAGGATGGCATGCTGGCGACCCATCGCAAGCACTTGCTCCGCCAAGTGCGCGGCTTCTTTCACAAGGAGCTATCACACAAAACAGAATCAGCAGAGGCAATAGATAATATTGACTGCAACACCAAAAGGAGGAAAACTACACTTACATGGTCCTCCAATGATTCCGAAGATGTCTGCTGTACCGTCATCCGGGAAACCATTTGATGCTCCCCCGCATGAGGAGAACTGGAAGAGTTGTGCCTGGAGTAGGCCACCAATGGAGGGGAAGGAGCACGCTCGACCTCTTCCTTGGCCCTTGAGGTCGCGACTCCTGATTCCTTAAAAAACTGGACGTCGCCAGAAGATGACGATGCCTCTTGACTGCAAGACAAAAACCATATCAAGATAGGGAAAACCCAAAGACGAGCCATCAAGAGCAAAAACAAAGAAGAGCAAATCAACTAAGCAAACTTACCAATCAAACTTGTCAAAGTCAAAAGTGGCTCCCCCGCCTCTGACGAAGACTCCTTGGGCAATCGCATCTTCTTGCGAGAAGATGGTGCCACGACGCTCACGGGAATGGCAGGAATTGGCGACTCCGCACCAACACCCGTACCTTCCGGAGTCGAAGGAGACGATGCATCGGAATCCTTGCTGCGTGAACGCTTGCGAGTATCCAGACTATCGGACTCGGGGGCTTCCTCCTTCGCATCAGAAGGGATGGTCGACTCCGACTCGTCCTCTTCCAAAGTCTCGCGAGGGATAATCCCCTCAGGTAGAGGGGGCATACAAGGTGACATCGCCCAATCCTGCACACAGGCAACACATTTCAGCAAACAACAAGTAAATAACAGAAAAGCAATCGACAAATTTAGCTACTGCGTAGCACAAACTGTACCTCAGGAGGAGGGTTCGAAGCATCAAATGGAGGAACAACTGGCTCACTAGGGAGCACATCCTTGACGGTGTACTTCGTGACCAGTCGAACCCTCTTATCCACCTCACTCGTGGACATTCCATCGGTAGACACGCGAGTGGCATCATCAGCGCTAGCCCACTGAAACATGGGGTGGACCCTGGCTTGCAGGGACTGGACGCGACAACGCAGCCAAGTGCGAATGAGGGTGCAGCCTCCCTCCTCTTTGCCTATGCGACTCTCGAGGTCGCAGACGCGCTGATACAGCACATCTGTCTCTGCGGACTCGCCAGGCATGACTACATTCTTCCAGGAGTGCATCCTCCTACACGGCGTCGCGGGATCGAAGGGCGCGAGTTCAAAGTGCTCACCGTTAGCCTTCTCATCGCGGATGTAGAACCATTTGTCCCTCCACCCTTGGACGGACACCGTGAGCTTGATGTCGAAGTAGGTGGCGGATGGGTCGACGTGGATTCCGCAACCACCTACATCGTAAACTAAAGAGCCAGATGCAGACTGGCGCTTCAATTTGAAGAGGCGCTTGAAAAGGCCGAAGTGTGCCTCGATTCCGAGCCAGCACTCGTAGAGTGTGATGAAGCAAGAGATATGGAGGATCAAATTCGGGGACAGCTGATGGAGCTCAAGCCCGTAGAAACAAAGGAGACCCCTAAAAAAGGGGTGAAGAGGCAAGGAGAGACTGCGAATGATGAATGCCAAAAACATGACTCAAAAACCATCGGGGGGAGCAGGAATTGTCTCACCACTAGGGACGCGCGCGTCGGCGATTGCGGCAGACAGTACTCCGTCTTGGCGAAGAAGATGGAGATCAGACGCCTTGATGATGGAGGGGCGCCACGCACCATTCGTGACGCGGGTGCCTACGACCTTCTTCTTCTCGCCGGCGGCGGTGCTGGTGCCCACAGCGGCGGAGCCGCCCTTCTTCTTCGCCGCGGCAACGGTGGCCGTGGAGTCAGATGCAGCGCCTCCCTTCTTCTTCCCCATTGCGCGACGGCGATGCGAGCGCAAAAAGTAGCTCAGAAACGAGCGGAGCTGGTCCAGCGTCATGGAGGAAATGAGCACAGAGAAAGCAGAGGAGCAGCGGCAATGGCGATGGAAGAAAACATGAATGAGAGCAGATGAGAAAATTATCGTCACAGTGCCGCTACTTAACCCCTGGAAGATGCAATCCAACGGCTCAAAAAAACCCTACTGGACGTGTGGCAAACATCGTGCTGGACACGTGGAGGAGTGGAAGCGCGAACCGTCCCTCCACTGCTCCCATTACGCGTGGAAATCGAGGAGACGCGGTTAAAATAAAGATTACGCACGCCCAGTCAAATCAAAGTCAGAAAGTGGGACCCACTGCTCGTCACGTCCCGTCAAACTTGCTCATGTGGGCAACTGAGATCATCAACGCGTCAGCACTGACGTCATCAAAGCTACGCAGCAGAAATCTTCGACTATTTTAGTCCTTGCTGGAGTCTTCGACTCCACCAAGCACTCGGGGGCTACTCTCATAGGGAGCGCTGGTCACGCACCCTACGATTTTTCTTTTCTTTTTGCAGGAACATGGACAATCAAAGGCAAACCCAACCACTCGAAATACGATTCGACTATGGACATGGGTTACTCCCATAGGGAGCGCCGGAAACAAATTCGACTGAAACAAGCAAAAGACGACAGCAGTCGCAAAATGATTCTTTAGTCCCTGCCTGAGTCTTCGACTCAACCAAGCACAGCAGTCGCAAAATGATTCTTTAGTCCCTGATTGAGTCTTCGACTCAACTAGGCACTCGGGGTCTACTCCCATATGGAGCGCTAGTCGCGCACCCTATGATTATTTATGCAAAAATGGTGTGTTGATAACATCCACACTCGAAACTCATGGAGACACCGCCTCATAATTTTTCCCTACAAAAAGATTGCGTCTCCTGGGTCACCCGAATCGTCTCCGCGATGATAAAATTCAGATGACGCGCTTACAGCGTGAAGGTAAGACCTGAACAAGGCCTGGCAACGCATTAGCTGCGCACTACCAGAAACATATCCGTGCCTGCAAGTACGATGAATATGCCTTGACGGACGCGTCGAGTGCTCACACCCATATAACTGGAATTCGACTCCTGTAAGACCTCCGCGGCTTGAGTCGAATTACACCAGCACTTTTCCGGATTCGAGTCCGGAGACTCGAGTTCGAGTAGATTGCGTTGTTTTACCCTAGGGTGGTTAACTGATACCGGTACTTCGGTTATATCAGGCACGTATATCAACAATCCCTATGACACAATTAAAAGCAGTCGAAAGACTTCAAAAGTCCCCACACGAATCTGCGATTCCACTGGACACTCGGGGGCTACTGACATGGGTATACCCTACAGGTACTCGAGCTTGGTATATACAGTCTAAATACATACAGGCCCACGGTGTCGCCAAGGCCTGTCAACACCCGGATTTTTAATCCCAGATGCCCGTTATGCCATACCTCGCAATCCCAGGATTACCATTTTTGCGAGACATAACGGATTGGATATCACAGTACATCATCCATTACAAACCATACATAAGGTTTTACACAAAGAAGGATCTCATGATCCAGTCTTTAATACAACAAGCAGCGGAAATAAACGATAGCGTAGCGGTGGGGTCCATCTTCCGAGGCACAGGCAATGCTGACGAAGGCAGAAAGTCCTAGTTATCATAGCCGTCCTACTGACCATCATCTTGATAATCTCCTTCATAGTCTGGCCATGATAATAGCCAGGGACAAAAGCCATGAGTACTCTTTAAGTACTCACAAACTACTACTAACAAGGATTGCAATTCTAAGTTAAAGTGCTGAATTTAAAGAATAACTATCAAGTTAAGTTTGAAACCTAAGCTGAGTTCTGAAGCAAGAAAAGATAAAGTAAAGTTCTAGAATCACTTAAGTTGGGAAGCTAATTTTCATTAACACAACCCTGTTGTGGTCAAGTCAAAGGGCATCATTCATTTCAAGTTATTTAGAAAACATGTGACAACGAAACAGTATGGCCATTCCAACTGTCCATAACCGTGGACGCGGCTATTCGAATAGTTTGACACTCTGCAGAGGTGGTACACTTTCACCACAAGATTCGATAAATCTGTCAGGGATAACCCTGAATCATCATACTTAGTATGCATATAATCAAACATAACCTTCCCTTTACACACCCTAGTACCAGCACCTCTCCTATGAGCATGGCCTCCCAACCATGACCATCAGTCATCTTGGGCACTGCATAGGTGGACATCATTAAGAGGTAGCCTCAACTCAAACCTCTCCCGTGAGGGAACTAATACTAATGCATATAAATTTCCAGCTAAGCCTTACCCAATTTAGGTAATGTTGTTGTACCGTAAATTTGGAATGGTATCGCATCCGAATCCAACCATCAGTTTTATAAAAGGGTTAAGGCTAATGCCTCATCATTTTCATCATCATAAACCAGTTGTGTTTCTCAACACATGTCAAAACATCTCAATAGAATAACTCATCATTCCAAGGTTTTCATAACTCATTTTCACCAAGTGTTCCCATCTAAAGTGAGTCAAATTTTGAGCTATTCTAAAGTACTAAGTTAAGAGTGTTCACTAAGGTGGAAAGATGGGATCAATCTCATGCCATAGAATGACATCTACAGGTTTCTAAGTAGGTAAAGTTTTATACTCTTTATGCTACCTTCAAAATTAATTAAAGAACTTTGTGTAAACTAAGGGAGGTAACACTTGTCAATAAGACTTGGGGTACTAATAGTTAAAGGGGTGTGATCAAAGTATGCTTAAGGCATCTTTACTAAACCATCTAGTTTTATTCTAGCTTGCTACAATAGCTTACTAAAGCATGTTTGCAAGGGTTAGCTTGCCACTAATAGCTTGCCTTGGTTGGTGCAGTGGTTGAAGTTGTCTTCTTCTTCTTCTTCTTGGTAGAACTCCTCCTCCTCGAAGGCTTGGTCGGTACTATCGTCTAGAAATACATAGGGAGTGCACAATCACCAAACAATACTTAACTAGGCTAAGTAGTATTCTAAACCACACAATTGATGATCTATTATCATCCCAAACATCACAAGTTTAATTCAATAGTTTCAACCTTTATATTTTGGAAAAGTAATTTCTACTCATTGAAAAATTAACTAAAATTTAATATTCACCACCAAAATATGGGATCATGTGGACACATGTCCTCACCACCTATTCTAACATGTGGGAATGAGATTTAAAGTTTGGATCAATATTACTTTGGTTTAAGTTTATTATTTAATGATTTAAAGTGACTAGAAATGCCTATATAGCATTATTTTGGTACTAGTCCAAAGTCACTGCCTGTAAACCTTAATATTATTACATATTTGGATAGATATGATGAAATGTGATTTTTGAGAGTTGGAATCAACTCAAAAGCTAACTTGGTTGATTTTATAAAAATGTTTCAAGTTGCAAAAGCTTCTGTCTTCTTATTTTTATTAGGATAAATCTATAACTCTAAATGAATTAAATCCAACGGGCTTGGATAGAGCATTTCAATACCTTTCAGACAAAATTAGTTTCATGTAATTTGGATTTGTCAAACTCACAGAATTGAATTTTGAAACCCTGGACAGAAACTATATTCTAACTAAAAGAAAAAAATCCTAATTTGAATTTTAAACATGCTGGAAGCGAAATGGGCGTACTTTGTGGCCTGTCAGGCTGACTTAAGCGAGGGCCCCACCCGTCAGTGGAACAGGGGGGTACCGAAGGGGTATGGATGAAAGGTGGCCGTGCGATTAGAGGGTAGATCGACGGCTCATAGCTATCGTCCTCATCGGAACAGGACACGACGGGAGCTAACCCTAGCGCGATCGGTGAGGGTGCAGTGGGGGCGTACCGGGGCTCCAGCGGGGTCGGCGAGGCAGGCAACTGGGCTGGTAGACGGCGGCGGTTCTCCTAGTATAAGCGGCGCTTCCTGGGATGGCCTGGATCAACGGCGCCCTTCTCCTCCAGAGGCGGCGGCTCCGGCTGCAATTCCGGCGCCCTGGTGCTCGAGCGGCTCCGGCTGGCTGTGGGGAGTGAGAGTGAGAGGTGGGGATGAGAATGGTGTGAAGAGAGCTTGCTGGGGAGGCCTCCTTATATAGGCGAGCGAAGGGTACAGAGCGGCATGGGCAGAGCTCGACGTGGGCGACGGCACAACGAGCTAAGGGCATGGGCGAGGTAGGCGGACGGTGGCCGGTCTCCTGGCGATCCTCTATGGCTTGATGGCGTTGCAAGGGGCTGTCTCTATTGGTCAGGAGCTTCCGCGCACTGCACGGTGGCCGCAGGTGCTCGACAAGAAATGCGGCGGCTATGGGTCGAGCGGCGGCATACGGGCGTGTCTGGCGAGGTGCTGGGCCTGCTGTGAGTGCCGCCACGCAATGCTAGGGCTTGGCTAGGCCGGTGCTGCTCTGGTGGACGCGGCGCTCTGGGGTGATCGGCACTGCGGACAGAGGCGTGGGCGCGAGCAACTGGGGCTTGTTCTCCGCTCGATTTTGGTCGGGGTCTGGTCGAGGCGGTGCGGTGTGATGGCGCCTGTCTGCCAGCGGGCGAAGGAGAGCGCGGGGCGGCTTTGTGCGAGCTGTCCATGGTCGACCTGGCGCATGGCGTCGGGCGGCTTGGCACTGGAGCATCTAGGGGAGAGGGAGAGAGAGCTAGGGCTGGGGTTTGAGCTGGGGGGACAAGGGGACCGAGTTAGGCCCAAATGGTGACAAGAAACACTGCACACTATAGTGTTTTGAAAATGGTCTGATCTGGGTCTGCCACCTATTTGATGAAATGGCCGCAAGAGAAAAGTTTTGAATTTTGAGTTCAAAATTTTTGGGTGATCTCCACTAGTTCTAGATAGTCTCTGGTTGCAAGGGTTTTGAAAATGGTTTTCAATTAGATGGTTTTTGAAATAGGGGTGATCTATGCATATGCATTAGATTCAATTTTAAACTGTCATTTAAAATAGTTTACAGAATGTTTTTAGTAGATCAAAAGGTGGGCCTTGGTACCTCATTATGTGTACTAGCAAGGGGTGTAAAGATCAAGAATTGTTTCTGTTAAGAATTGAGTACTAGGAATAGCCAAAGTAGGCATGAGAGTTAAATTTGCCAAAATGACCATTCCTTCTTTTTAATTCTTTTTGATTTGATTTTCTTTAGGAAAAGTTTGGGAATGATGTAGATGATGTTTAAATCACCTAAGAAACATTTTACAATCATTGGATCCATCAATCATGGCCATTCAAACAACTCCTATTTTAAATGCACACATATATGAATGCTTTCATTTTAAATTTGGAAAAGTTTTTGTTAACCCCATTTTTGGATGATTTGATCTTGATAAGCTTGAATTGAAGCTTTGGGATGTTACAAGGCCCAAACGAAGGATTCGAGTAACCTACGAACTCTCGATTGCTTGAAGAACAAGAAGAAGATAAAGATAGAAAGTTCAAAGGGGAAAACCCTAATTTGTAACCGACTCGACCTGCTACCCGGGACCTCGCCTATCTATATAAAGGCTGGGAGGGGGCGGCGAGGAGGACACACACAACCCTAGTTTCCACCACCCTCGCTAGATTGCATCTTCACACCATTGTAACCTTCGGTTCCTCCAATAATTCCACGAGTAGACAAGCAGGAGTAGGGACCTCTACGAGGCCTGAACCTGGGTAAATCTTTGTCCCCAGTGTGCTTGTTTGCTAGCCGATAGATGTCTCCAGCGCTCCCTCCTTCTCCAAAACCCAAGTCCATAACAATGGGCATTGACGAGTTAAACCCTCGTCAACTAGGTACAAAGCAACGGGTGGACATACATCCAACGAGAACTTACCCTCGAAGACAACGAGTTTTTTTAACGAGTAGGAACTCGTGGTTGATGTAGTCGTACACTTGCCGATCTCAAGATCGTGAGGAAGTCCGAGCGCCGCAACTCAGCAGCGCATCCGTACTCGCACACACATTAAAGCCACCGGACAACCTCCACCTCCTCGCTCCAGCGATCCAGCGGAAGCAGCAACTCCTTCCAGACGAAATGCCACCGGGAACATGTATCTCGCTAATCCGAGACCATGGGGGAATAATTCTAGAGGGGGGAGAGATCCTTCACAAGGAGGTGTGAGGAAGAAGGAGGAAGAGGGTGGCCTTTTATAGGAGGAGGGGGTTGCCCCACCTTCATGGCCGGCGCATGGGGGGGTGACTCCTCACCTCCCCCATTCATGTGGTGGTAACCCCTCCACATTAAAATGCCTCTTCACATTCCCCTTTAAAGTCCCTACATTAAATGCATTAAAATTCTCCAAGTTTAATGCTCTCTCATTTAATAAAACTCTTTTATTAAATTTATTCAGAATTTTGTTAATTACTTTAATTAACAAATATTCACATATAACCCCTTGCAATATTTTAATATCACATGCAGAACCACTTTCTGCAATTTAACCCGAAACAATTTCCAGTTTCTAACGAAACAATTCCTGCGCTTTGCAATTCTTTCGTCTGAAACATATGTGATCCAAAATGGTGTCCGGTAACTCTTAAGTGTGTCACCCTACGGTTCGTGAATAATGCATAGATGATTGAGACTCCTCTCAGATCAATAATCAGAAGCGGGACCTGGAGATCTATACTGACTCCTGCATATTCAACGATGACTTCTGTGATCGTGAGAACCTTTAATGCTTGTAACTAAATCCCTTTGTCTCGAGATATATTACATGTCCGAGATTCGATCATCGGTATCTCCATACCTAGTTTGATCTCGTTGCCGACATGCACTCTTTTCTTGTTCCCGTGATATAACATTCTAGTGATCACATCACTTGCTGGCAAGCTATCTTAATGTGATATCACCGAGAGGGCCCAGAGTATATCTATCTGTCATCGGGATTGACAAATTACACTCTTGATCCATGAGCCTCGACATAACACCTTCGTAGCACTGAACCCATCTTTATAGTCACCTTGTTACGGTGTGACGTTTGATGTTATCAAGATACTCTTCCGGTGTTAGCAATTAACATGATCTCATGGTCTAAGGATAAAGATTATTTCGTATGATGTTATAGAAATATAAACATAATGACTTTGATCGTAATGCTATACTTCGGATGAATGTTCATCACATCATTCAACTAATGTTGTGACCTTGTTATTAACAACATCCAATGTCCATGATCAGGAAACCTTGATCATCTTGTTAATCAACAAGCTAGTCTATAAGAGAGGCATAACTAGGAACCCTTTTTGTTTATTAAACACACATGTATTGATGTTTCCGATCAATACAATTATAGCATGCAAAATAAACATTTATCATAAACATGGAATAAGATAATAACCACTTTATTATTGCCTCTCGGGCATATTCCCTTCAGTCTCCCACTTGTACTAGAGTCAATAATCTAGTTTGAAAAACTTTGCATATTGAACACCTATGGCTTTCTGGTGTTGCATATATGCTACTGCTAGTGGTTAACATAATCTCCGGATCTGACAGTTTCAGGTCCGTGTGTATTTGCATGTCTTTGCGTCTCTACGCATCACTCATTCTCAAATGAGATGGCATTGTATAAATTTGGTCCTTTGGTGAGACCTTTAGTTCGTTCCGGTTAAAATATGTTAATATTATTGTCACACAATATATCTTCATAGTATTAGCCCACTTTGAACCACACCTAGTTTGATAACAAACTACTTAACACAAATGCCCTCCTTTGGTGCTACTATAGCTTTATATACTTAGCCTTTTGTTGTAGTATCTATCACAATGTCTCAACTTTGGAACTCATCCAAATCCACCATGGAACATCCTTTCCATTACATTGTGCCACCCATAGTCTAAATTGAGATAAATTTAATTTGTATCTTGTGACAAAACTAGTATCAATGTAACACTTTACAATGAACTACCTTTAACTATCTATCACTTATACATGATATATTCTTAGTTCTTCCAAAGCTCATAAGAATATATTTACTATCGTCCAATGGTCATCTCATGAATCATTCTGGTATGTGCTCATAACATTTAGAGCATAGGACATTCTGGATATATACATATCATGGTATAATCGATCAAAATCTTCATGTGATTTTACTCACCAAGTGTTGAAACACTTGAATTTTTGATACAATTCTTTCCTTGCAGCAAGAACCTTTCTTGTAGTTTCCATATTGAACCCTTTCAGTATCTCATATATGTATGTCTGGCACAACCATATTAGCGCCTCAATCTATCTTTATAGATATTGATGCCAAATATTCCGGGTTTGCCCAAGTCTTTTATCGAAATCTCATTTTAATGAAATTCTTAACTTGTGTCAATACAAGATACATCATTTCCAATCAACAATATGTCCTCTACATAATGTATTAGAAATATGTCTCAGTGCTCCCACTTAATTTCTTGCAAATGCAAGCATCTTCATCATCTCCGATGAATTTAAACTCTTTAACAATTTCATCATGGTGAAGATTCCAACTCCGCTATGCTTACTTCAACTATTGAAGTTTGCATGCCCTTTTAGCACCCTTTGAATTAACAAAACCCTTCGGACCGTGTCTTGTACATGTCCTAGGTAACCATTCTATTAGAAGAACCTTGTTTTGTTTATTCAACTACCATATACCAAATTATATGTAGTGGTTGCTACATTAATCCGTCAAGACTAAATATCGCTATGAAAGATCAAATCTTGTCATAGTCAACTCCTTGAACATTGTTGTAAACTTCTTTCCGACATGTCGACTATTTCATAGATGTTAAACATCCATGTCTTATTTCTTTATAGATCCAAACACGACCGATAGGCTTCACGCCTTTGTGGAGGGTCTTCCAAGTTCAGAAACTTGATTTCTCGTGTATGGATACTATCACGGATTCTATGACTTCTAGTCATTTTATGGAGTCAGGGCCCATCATCGCTTCTTTGCATGTAGTCGGTTAATCATTGTCAAAACAATAACGACTTGCTTATCAAATCACACTATTTGATTCTTACCGACCCACACGGTTCAATATGAACTCTAATCTCCGAGATCACAACCTTTGTAATCACGGGAGCCATGAGCATTGTGGCCGCCACTGGGACACTTTCCGCGCTAAGCTTACTTAGCACATATAGCTAAGGTTCAACAACCTTATCAAAGTTCTATTGTCCTCCCACTTAACTTTTCACGAAAAATTCCTTCTCAAGAAACTTGACGTTCCAAGTAACAAACTCTTTTGTCCTTGGTGTTATGGAGAAATTCCCAACAAATTATTTGGGATAACCTACAAAGACGTGCTTATCCTACTTTGGTTGTAAACATTTTACTTATTCTTAGCATACCAAAATTTAAGAAAAGACAATTCGGGTTTTATCCCAAACCATAATTTATATGGTGTCATTTCAACGGATCACGATGGTGCTCTTTTCAGTGTAAAAGCGGTAGTCTCTAAAGCTTCAATCCTTAAAACATAATGGCAGTTTTATAAATGACACCGTTGATCTTACCTTGTCAAACATGGTTTGATTTCATCCTCTCGAATATGCCATACTCCTATGGTTTAAACACAAATCATGGAACAATTCCTCAAATCTTAGGTGTTTTTGCTAAACATGTAACTCAACTATCTTCCTTTATGATCGAATCATAAACTCTTTATTTTCTTGTTACAATGATTTTCCACTTCATCTTGAAAGTCTTTGAACAACTTTCAAATGTTTCATACTTCTTCCTTATTAAGTAAATATATAGATATATTCACTTAAATTTTTGGAGAAAGCATATGAAGCAAAAAGATCCATCGCATATGGCTACACATAATGGACTATGCACATCAACATGTACAATTTCCAATAAGCTAGTCATCCGTCCCTCTTTGGCCTATGAACGTAGTTTCAATTATCTCGAGGAAAGTTTCACATGCGTCAATTGATCAAAATCAAAGACTCCAAAAATCCATCAACATGGAGTTTCTTCATGTTTTCTTTTCAATATAATTTAAAAATAGCGATGTCACTTCATAAGTGATCTTTTAATCATTTGTCTTGTGACATTTTAGCAATAATGTTTATGGATGTGATTTCTCCCACTAGACTTGTAAAAGTTCATCCATCCTTTATGGAATACGGTAATTATTTGAACAACCATTGTTCTCTTAATACCGGAACAAAAAAACAATTATTAAAACAAATCTTTAAGACTAGGTTTCACGACAACGAAAAACATAATAACACTTTATTTGTTTTCGATGAACATCATCACTTATTCTCTTGCTAGTTACTTAGGCCATTGCAGTTCATGAATTGCGTTGTCCTGTATGACACTTCATACCAACCAATTCGGTATCCAATACCGGTATCCAATACCTCAGAATCACATTGTTTAACAAGCAAGGAATACATCCATAACATGTATATCTTCTATATACCTAAGTTGGACATCTCCAACCTTTTATTTTTTGCCAAATATTTTATAGATTCTCTTTCAGCAATTCCTTTTCTTTTAAAAGAATCTATCAACATCAATAGTGGTGTCACTAACATGACACATGGTACAAAGCTTGTATATAGTCAAATACTAATACCTTTGGACTTGCACTTTGAAGTGGATCACCATCATCAAATGTTTGGCATTCTTTCAAAAATCCATTCTTTAGTAATCTTTTAGCGTAGTAACATTTTACTTACATCTTCTATTCATCCTTATCATGACAACTTTCATGATCAAGCTACTATAGCTTATAAGGAATAATGATGAGTATAATTTTAGTTCCCAAAATCTTTTGGAAGATCCGGATGCTTAGCATCTCCATCCTTCACAAATTCTCATATAATATGAGAACATGTATTTTGCTAAATTATACTCTCTCATAATGCAACCAAAAACATTGTTTTAGATATCACAATATATTTCACACATGATGGTTTCTGAAACAATTTTCAGCTCCTATATAATCTTGATATAAAAACAACTTTTGAATATCAATAACCATGGAGGAAAACATGATACTTTAGATACTAACATTGGAATTCTTACTCTTGATTTAATACTACTTATTAAACTTCATGAAGTAAATAGAGTTTGTTGAAAGTTTGCAATATGACTTATAAACTTTAAATTGACATTCAAGACAATACGATACCAGTTTGTAAAGTAAATATCCAGAATTCTATAGTTCTATTATCTCAATTAAAAATAAGCATAAGGTAGTGAACAGACGCCAATGACTACAACAAATTATGCAAATTCACTTCGATTTAGTTTATGACAAATTGAGTTCGACTAATCCAAATTAGAAATGAACTCCCACTCAAGAACGACATCCCTCGTGCCTTTTTGGTGATTACATGAACCAAATCTACTACACCAAGTCTGATCATCACGTGAGTCAGTGTAGCTTCAAATGCGAGCATCGATATGGGCATCACATCAACTATATGACTAATGCTTAACCTTTCGGTCCGTGTTCCGAGGCCATGTCTGTACATGCTAGGATCGCCAAGTAAAAACCTTAGTACTCGCATGTGTAAAACTGTCTTACACCCGTTGTATGAAAGCGTAGAGTCGAGTACACCCGATCATCACGTGATGTCTCGAAACACGATCCATAGAACGGTGCATACTTAAGGAAGAACACATTTTATCTTGATATCTAAATGAGGGATCATCTTACAATGATACCAAAAGCGCCAAACTAGCAGTATAAGATGCTAACATCTAATGTGTAAAGTGAGATGATATGGTCCATGCATTTGATCTCTATCATTTGCATCGTGGTATGATCTCTATCATTCCTTTGTGTGTAAGGCCAAGGTCTATGGAACTTACACGTTGAATGTGTTGTACGAGTATCTATCATACAACTACTTACAACAATACCATATCAATACACTAGCCCAGCAACGATCTAAACTAGACGCCTCTAATTTATCAATTGCAAGTTTTACGTGGCTTAGGGCTTTCGGAGATAGAACCGTTCTCACCTACGAACATGAACCACAACAAGGATAACCAAGTTATTAGCAACTCGTTGTAAATCAGATATTGACTATAGTAGGAGAGACAGACACCCGCCAGCCACTTATGCAAAACAAGTTGCATGTCAGTCATGGAACCGGTCTCATGTACGACGACATGTAAGGTTGGTCCGGGCCGCTTCATCCCACTATGCCACCAATATCCAAAATACATAGAAGATGCAATAACATGATCATCATCGCCCACATATAAACATATGTGTACTACCCGTGCAAAGCACCTACACATAGATCAGGCTCTGATACCACTGTTGGGTCCGCAGCATAGAAAACAAAATTTTTCCTACGATGAGAAGTACATGCCAAGATCTATCTACTAGGTACAAAGCAACGGGTGGACATACATCAAATGAGAACTTACCCTCAAAGACAACGAGTTTTGTTAACGAGTAGGAACTCGTGGTTGATGTAGTCGTACACTTGTCAATCTCAAGATCATGAGGAAGTCCGAGCGCCGCAACTCAGCAGCGCATCTGTACTTGCACACATGTTGAAGCCACCGGACAACCTCCACCTCCTCGCTCCAGCTATCCAGCAGAAGCAGCAACTCCTTCTAGACTAAATGCCACCGGGAACATGTATCTCGCTAATCCGAGACCATGGGGGAATAATTCTAGAGGGGAGAGAGATCCTTCACAAGGAGGTGTGAGCAAGAAGGAGGAAGAGGGTGGCCTTTTATAGGAGGAGGGGGGGTGCCCCTCCTTCATGGCCGGCGCATGGGGGGTGACTCCTCACCTCCCCCATTCATGTGGTGGTAACCCCTCCACATTAAAATGCCTCTTCACATTCCCCTTTAAAGTCCCTACTTTAAATGCATTAAAATTCTCCAAGTTTAATGCTCTCTCATTTAATAAAACTCTTTTATTAAATTTATTCAGAATTTTGTTAATTACATTAATTAACAAACATTCACATTTAACCACTTGCAATATTTCAATATCACATGTAGAACCACTTTCTGCAATTTAACCCGAAACAATTTCCAGTTTCTATCGAAACAATTCCTGCGCTTTGCAATTCTTTCTTCTGAAACATATGTGCTCCAAAATGGTGTCCGGTAACTCTTAAGTGTGTCACCCTACGGTTCGCGAATAATGCAGACATAATTGAGACTCCTCTTAGATCAATAATCAGAAGCGGGACCTGGAGATCCATACTGACTCCTGCATATTCAACGATGACTTCTGTGATCGTGAGAACCTTTAATGCTTGTAACTAAATTCCTTTGTCTCGCGATATATTACATGTCCGAGATTCGATCATCAGTATCTCCATACCCAGTTTGATCTCGTTGTTGACATGCACTCTTTTCTCGTTCCCGTGATATAACATTCTAGTGATCATATCACTTGCTTGCAAGCTATCTTAATGTGATATCACCGAGAGGGCCTAGAGTATATCTATCCATCATCGGGATTGACAAATTTCACTCATGATCCATGAGCCTCAACATAACACCTTCGTAGAACTGAACCCATCTTTATAGTCACCCTATTACGGTGTGACGTTTGATGTTATCAACATACTCTTCCGGTGTTAGCAATTAACATGATCTCATGGTCTAAGGATAAAGATTACTTCGTATGATGTTATAGAAATATAAACATAATGACTTTGATCATAATGCTATACTTCGCATGAATGTTCATCACATCATTCAACTAATGTTGTGACCTTGTTATTAACAACATCCAATGTCCATGATCAGGAAACCTTGATCATCTTGTTAATCAACAAGCTAGTCTATAAGAGAGGCATAACTAGGAACCCTTTTTGTTTATTAAACACACATGTATTGATGTTTCCGATCAATACAATTATAGCATGCAAAATAAACATTTATCATAAACATGGAATAAAATAGTTTTGGTTACACAGGCACCTTGGCTCAGGTTTTGAATTGTCAAAACGTTTGAGAGTATGTAAAATGAGCGAGGATAGTTTTGGTAAATAGCTTTTGTCAACTGATGGTGAGGTAAGGAGTATCATATAGTATATACTCACATGCACAAGCACAAACAAATAATCAAGCAATGCTGCACAAATAAACAAGAAAAAAGTTTTTGTTCCCCCTGATTTTTGCATTCTGGACAACTAATCAGGGTTGCTTGAATATGGATGTTATATGGTTTATGAAAAGTACACACATGCAATGAATCTAGTGGTGGTTTAGGAAAAGAACACATATGCAGTGACATGCAATGACACCGGTGGATCCATGTGGTTTATGAAAATAACACACATGCAATGACATGCGTTGACACTGGTGGATCCATGTGGTTTATGAAAATAACACACATGCAATGACTATGGTGGTGGTTTATGAAAAGAACACGCATGCAAATGACACCGGTGGATCCATGTGGTTTAGTAAAATAACACACATGCAATGACACTAGTGGTGGTTTAGGAAAAGAACACACATGCAATGTCTCTAGTTATGGTTTAGGAAAAGAACAAACATGCAATGATTCTTGTGGTGGTTTATGAAAAGGACACACAAGCATTGACACTGCTGGATCCATGTGGTTTGGTAAAATAACACACATGCAATGACACTAGTGGTAGTTTAGGAAAAGAACACACATGCAAAGACATGCAATGACACTGGTGGATCCATGTGGTTTATGAAAGGAACACACATGCAATGACACTGGTGGTAGTCATTGAAACGAACACACATGCAAATGATTCTGGTGGATCCATGTGGTTTATTAAAAGAACACATATGGAATGAATATAGTGGTGGTTCATGAAAGAACTCACATGCAATGACTCTAGTTGTGGTTCCATGTCTTTTATGGAAAGAACAAACATGCAATGACTATAGTTGTGGTTTATGAAAATAACATTCATGCAATGACTCTGGTGGATCCAAGTGGTTTATGAAAAGAACACACATGCAATGATACTAGTGGTGGTTTAGGAAAAGAAAACACATGCAAAGACATGCAATGACACTGGTGGATCCATGTGGTTTAGGAAAGGGACACACATGCAATGACACTGGTGGTGGTTAATGAAAAGAACACACATGCAAATGACTCTGGTGGATCCATGTGGTTTATGGAAACAACACACATGCAATGAATCTAGCGGTGGTTTAGGAAAAGAACACAAATGCAATGACACTGGTGGATCCATGTGGTTTATGAAAAGAACAAACATGCAATGACTCTAGTCGTGGTTTATGAAAAGATCAAACATGTAATGACTCTAGGGGTGGTTAAGGAAAAGAACACACATGCAATGACACTAGTGGATCCATGTGGTAAAATAACACACATGCAATGACACTAGTGGTGGTTTATTAGGAAAAGAACACACATGCAAAGACATGCAATGACACTGGTGGATCCATGTGGTTTATGAAAGGAACACACATGCAATGACACTAGTGGTGGTCATTGAAAAGAACACACATGCAAATGACTCTGGTAGATCCAGGTGGTTTATGGAAAGAACAAATGCAATGAATCTAGTGGTGGTTTATGAAAAGAACACACATGCAATGCCTCTAGTTGCGGTTCCATATGGTTTATGAGAAGAAGAAACATGCAACGACTATAGTTGTCGTTAATGAAAAGAACACACATGTAATGGCAGTAGTGCTGGTTTAGGAGATGAACACACATGCAATGAGACTAGTGGTGGTTTAGGAAAAGAACACACATGCAATGACACTGGTGGTGGTTTGTGAAAAGAAAACACATGCAAATGACTCTGGTAGATCCATGTGGTTCATGGAAAGAACACACATGCAATGAATCTAGTGGTGGTTTTCAGAAAAGAAAACACATGCAATGAATCTACTGGTGGTTTTCAGAAAAGAAAACACATGCAATGACACTGGTGGATCCATGTGGTTTATGAAAAGAATAAACATGCAATGACTCTAGTTGTGGTTTATGAAAAGTACACACATGCAATGACTCTCGTGGTGGTTTAGGAAAAGAACACACATGCAATGACATTAGTGGATCCATGTGGTTTAGTAAAATAACACACATGAAATGACACTAGTGGTGGTTTAGGAAGAGAACACACATGCAATGTCTCTAGTTGTGGTTTAGGAAAAGAACAAACATGCAATGACTCTAGTGGTGGTTTATGAAAAGGACACACATGCATTGACACTAGTGGATCCATGTGGTTTAGTAAAATAACACACATGCAATGACTCTAGTGGTTGTTTAGGAAAATAACACACATGCAAAGACATGCAATGACACTGGTGGATCCATGTGGTTTAGGAAAGGAACACACATGCAATGACACTGATGGTGGTTTATCAAAAGAACACACATGCAAATGACTCTAGTGGATCCATGTGTTTTATGGAAAGAACACATGTGAAATTAATCAGTGGTGGTCTATGAAAAGAACACACATGCAATGACTCTAGTTCTGGTTCCATGTGGTTTATGAAAAGAACAAACATGCAATGACTATAGCTGTGGTTTATGAAAAGAACACACATGCAATGACTCTAGTGGATCCAAGTGGTTTATGAAAAGAACACACATGCAATGACTCTAGTGGATCCATGTGGTTTATAGAAAGAACGCACATGCAATGAATCTAGTGGTAGTTTATTAAAAGAACACACATGCAATGACACTAGTGGATCCATGTCGTTTATGAAAAGAACAAACATGCAACGACTCTAGTTGTGGTTTATGAAAAGAACACACATGCAATGACATTGGTGGATCCATGTGGTTTAGTAAAACAACACACATGCAATGACACTAGTGGTGGTTTAGGAAAAGAACACACATGCAAATGACATTGGTGGATCCATGTGGTTTAGTAAAATAACACAGATACAATGACTCTAGTTGTGGTTTAGTAAAATAACAAACATGCAATGACACCGGTGGTGGTTTAAGAAAATAAAACACATGCAATGGACACCGGTGGGTCCATGTGATTTAGTACGAAACATGCACTTTCCATTTTTTAAATGAACACACATGCCTACTCTTTCTATTGTCTATTTGAATCCCTTATTCTGTCTTGCCCTTGGTTTTTTGATACTACTCAGTTTTTCCCTCTCCCTCGGTCACAAATCTCACGAAAGCCCAAACGTGTGCTCACTCTGGTTGCTACGTCCTAATTGGCTGACACAGATGTCATGCTTATCGTGCCCACCAATCGTTGATCCTCTATGATCCAACGGGCATGATAACCCCTCCCTCCTCCACATTTTTTATAGGGTCTATCCGTGCCACCGCTCTATCCGTTCCACTAACACTTTACCTCCATAAAAAAGTGAAAAACCACATAAAAAATTAATAAAATAAATGATCATATTTTGAAGAATCTTTCGTCTTCGTCTTCCAGATCGTCGTCGTCATCTTCGTCAACGTCATGGTCCTTGCCATCGCTGCTATCAGTGTCCTCCTCTGATGACTCGACACTGCCCCCTTCTTCGTATAAGCGCGCTATCTCCTCGTCAGAGTCCTTCTCCTCCTCCTCTTCGTAGTCCCACGGGTCCACATCACTCTCCTCCTCTTCTGCCTCCAACTTATCTATGAACGCCTCCTCGTTGGCCGAGTTGGACTCGTCCAAATAGCTGTCTCCTCTCTTCTTCCCGGTCCCCCTCTCGTTCCTCTTCTTGTCCGTACTTGCCGGTGCAACACGTGCCCTCGTCCTGGCTACTGCGTTGCGCTCATCCGTCGCTGCAGGTACCTCCCGCTCCTCCTGTGCGTCCGGTACTTGCTTCGACGTCACGGTGTCCTTGAGTGCCGATGTCGATGGATCCTGGCACGGTCGGATACGACGTGCTTTCTCGGTAGGAGACTTGCGAGCGCGAATGATGCCGCGAAGAGCAGGGGATGCATGACGGTCAGTGTCTAGCTTGGATCTGCCATTGCCACGTCGAGGGGCCATCATGCTCGAGCAAGTTGTTCGGAATGAGCGATGCCGGGTACACAGAGTTTGGTGCCAATCTGATCAAGGGTACTGGACATAATTTGAAAATTAAAAAAATGTAATATCTCGTGTACTGAACATAATTTGATCACAAAAAGGTGGCACAACATATTCTAGACTGGTAAATATCCCGTGCGTGCCTGTCGACGTGGAGTTCAAGGTGCGTTCAATCGACGTGTAGTTCTACGTCCCGACGTGATCGTACAGTAGTTACGCATGTCATTGCCCGATCAACACGTGACACAGGCATGCGGGACGTGCACCCCGATGCCCGTGGTTACCACCCTGCCCTACTCATTTTTAAGGGTAAGATCGCACTCCTTTTATTATATACTGGATTTTAGGCGGCGCCGAAGACCATTGAACTATCCATCGCAATAAAGATAAGTCCATTGATTCCCTATCCCTGGCTTCTTTGAGAAGGTAGACCGTACATGATGGTCTTGTATAATATTAGTAGTACTACTAGACCATGGCCTGTACTCTTTGACTCTCCTCCCACACTAATCACTATATTCTTCCTCCTGCGGCCACCTCCCTCCCCCTGCAAGCCATGGCTCCCCTGAGGAGAGGCCGGTCGACCATCCCCACAGAGAAAAAGGAGAGAGCTCGCCGCCTGGCAGTTCTTTCTCTACTAGCCCCTCTACTCCCCTCTCACTGAGGCCCAATCTCCTCCGACAATGGCGCCGAATGTTCTAGCAGGCGAGGGCTCCTCCTGGTACGGTCTTCTTGTTCTACTTCTTCTCCATCTCCTTCTCCATCATGATCTTATTCTGCTTCTTATTGTTTTTCTTCTTCTTCTTGCTCTTCCTCTTCTACGTATGACAGGCCGGCCGTGGAGCCAGAATCCACCATGACAGAGGCGTTGCAGGACCCGTTCGGTCTCATTCCACGTCTCTGTGAGGTAGCAAATCTCCACACTGTTATTTCTATGAGTTGTAATGTGGATTTCTTAGATCGTGTCTGTCCCGCATTGAGTTTTTTTGCGAGGTGTATTAGTTTTCATGATTATGACTAGATCTCTTGGTCTTTCCTTAATACCGCTGTTCATAGATTCAATGGGGATTTTGTGATTAGGATTAGTTTATCGTGATTATGACTGGATCTCTAGGTCCATTTTTAATACTGATGTCCAAAGATTCAATGGGGATTTTTTGATTTGTATTAGTATTCACCTGGAACCTGGAGTGTAATTATGGAATTTCTATTTCAATTAACATGAATGATGCAGCGATCGAAGGCCGAGTACCGTGACAAGGTGGCCGCGATCAGTGCCAAGATTGACAACCAACAAGAGCTTGCACGCTCTGATACATTGCAAATGTATCTATAATTTTTGATGTCCCATGCTTGGTTTTATCTACTTTCTTATGTTTTGTCCACACTTTGGAGTACTTTTCATATGATTTCTTGGACTAACCAATTAACAAGATGCCACAGTGCCAGTTGCCTGTTTTCTGCTGTTTTTGGTTCCAGGAAAGTCAGAAAATGAATATTCTCGGAATTGGACGGGACAAAAGCCAAAGTTCCTATTTTACCGGAAGACTCACGGAGCCAGAATACGAGACGGAGGAGGGCCAGGGCCTGGCCACACCCCCCCTTGGCGCGGGCCAGCCCAGGCCGCGCCAGGGCATGTTGTGGGCCCCCTGGCCAGCCACCGACCTTGCCTCCTTCGCCTATATATTCCTCCCGAGGCAAAAACCCTAGCTGGTCAATCAGAAATCCACGAAAAGTTCCGCTGCGCCGCCACCACCGAAGGGGAGATTCAGGGGACAGAAAGTCTTTGTTCTGGCACCCTGCCGGGATGGGGAAGTGCCCCCGGAGCCATCTCCATCGTCGTTGCTGATTCCCATGATGAGGAGGGAGTAGTTCTCTCTCGAGGCTAAGGGTTCTACCAGTATCTATGTGTTCATCTCTCTCTATGGATGACCTTATTGAGATCATGAGATTGTAATCTATAGATCTACCTTGCTACTCAAGTGCTTTAATAGATCTCTGCTCTCCCCATGTGTGTGAAAGTGACAGCGTGCACACCATGGTGGCACTTAGGCTAGAGATCTCAAATACTTGTTATGAGTTATATTTGGATTTGGATGTCTTTTTGAAATTGTGGTGCTTGTTGGAACCATCTAGTACTCAAGGTAACAGTGTGGGGTTTTCTAGATGGGAAAGATGAACTTTGAGGTCTACTGTTATAGCCCTACCATCGATTAGAGTGTTCAACCGAAGAGTAGTATCATGAAGAGAAGTTATTTATATGAGAGTGTTCACTAGTGAAAGTATGATCCCTAGGCCTTGTTTCTAAGCACTGAAACACTATTTGCTACTAGATCTGTTACATGTTTGCTTGCTTCCATCATTATTTCAGTTTGCCTTTAGTCTTTTGCACGCCATCAAGTTATTTTCTATCACCGTTACCACTTTTAATTATCTATACCACTTGTATTTGACTATCTCTTCACCGAACTAGTGCACCTTTACACCTGACAAGTGTATTGGGTGTGTTGGGGACACAAGAGACTTCTTGTATCTTGATTGCAGGGTTGCTTGAGAGGGGTGATACATTGCAAATGTATCTATAATTTTTGATGTTCCATGCTTGGTTTTATCTACTTTCTTGTGTTTTGTCCACACTTTGGAGTACTTTTCATATGATTTCTTGGACTAACCTATTAACAAGAGCCACAGTGCCAGTTGCATGTTTTCTGCTGTTTTTGGTTCCAGGAAGCCAGAAAATGAATATTCTCGGAATTGGACGGGACAAAAGCCAAAGTTACTATTTTCCCGGAAGACTCACGGAGCCAGAAGGAGAGTCGAAGAGAGGCCACAGGGTGGCCACACCACCCCTAGGCACGGGCAACCCTAGGCCGCGCCAGGGCATGGTGTGGGCCCCCTGGCCGGCCACCGACCTTGCCTCTTTCGCCTATAAGAGCCTCCCGATAACAAAACCATAGAGAGTCAAGCCTCTAGCCACGAAAAGTTCCGCAGAGCCGGCGCCACCGAAGGGGAGATTCGGGGGACAGGAAGTCTCTGTTCCGGCACCCTGCCGGGACGGGGAAGTGCCCCCGGAGCCATCTCCATCAATCTCCACCGCCATCTCCATCACCATTGCTGATTCCCATGATGAGGAGGGAGTAGTTCTTCCTCGAGGCTAAGGGTTCTACCGGTAGCTATGTGTTCATCTCTCTCTCTATGCATGATCATATTGTGATCATGAGCTTTGTAATCAAGTAGATCTACCTTGATACTCAAGTGCTTTATCAGATCTCTGCTCTCCCCATGTGTGTGAAAGTGACAGCATGCACACCATGGTGGCACTTAGGCTAGAGATTACAAATACTTTTTATGAGTTATATTTGGAGTTGGATGTCTTTATGAAATTGTGGTGTTTGTTTGAACCATCTAGTACTCAAGGTGACAGTGTGGGGTTTCCTAGATGGGAAAGGCTTACTTTGAGGTGTGCTGTTATAGCCCTACCATGGATTAGAGTGTCCAACCGGAGAGTAGTTAAGAGTAGTATCATGAAGATAATATATTTATATGAGAGTGTTCACTAGTGAAAGTATGATCCCTAGGCCTTGTTTCTAAGCATTGATACACCATTTGCTATTAGATCTATTACATGTTTGCTTGCTTCCTTCTTTATTTCAGTTTGCCTTTAGTCTTTTCCACGCCATCAAGCTATCTTCTATCACTGTTACCACTTATAATTATCCATACCACTTGTATTTCACTATCTCTTCGCCAAACTAGTGCACCTATACACCTGACAAGTGTATTGGGTGTGTTGGGGACACAAGAGACTTCTTGTATCTTGATTGCAGGATTGCTTGAGAGGGGATACCTTTGACCACTTCCTCCCTGAGTTTGATAAACCTTGGGTGATCCACTTAAGGGAAAACGTGCTGCTATTCTACAAAACTCTGCAATTGGAGGCCCAACAATTTTCTACAAGAATAGAAGTGCGTAGACATCAAGCTATTTTCTGGCGTCGTTGCCGGGGAGGTAAGGTAAAAGGTATTCACACCGGAGGATTAAAGAAGAAGAACCTCCCAAGGCAAACAGCTATTTTCTGGTGTGAGTGCTCGAAGTTATTTCCTTTAGATTCTACAATTTTGTCTTTTTGTTTCTTGTTTTCACTAGTTAGGCTTAATAGAAAACAAGAAAAAAATTAGAGAGCTTTATAGTATTTATCTTGAGTTAGAACATGAAGTGTTTGAAGAGAAAATTAAAAAACCTATGGAACTTTATTTGCATGCTAATAGCAATGTTGTTAGTATGAATTCTTTGGACACCATTATTGCTAATGCTATGGAAAAGTCTAAGCTTGGGGAAGCTAGTTCTTATGAAAATGATCTTTTTAGTTCCCCAGCTTTGGAACATAGCTATTCTATTGCTTATGATGATACCAAACCTCCAATATATGATGATTACAATGATGAATATGATATTTTCAGTCCACCTACTATTGAGGAGGAAATTAATTATGATTACAATATGCCTCCTATATTTGATAATTATGGTGATGAAAATAATAATGATAGCTATTTTGTTGAATTTGCTCCCACTACAATCAATAAGAATGACTATGTTTATGTGGGGAGTATTAATTATTTTATGCATGTGGCTCATGATAAGAATGTTTCTTGTGATATTTATATTGTTACTTTTATTCATGATGCTACTGAAAGTTATTATGAGAGAGGGAAACATGGTTTTATGTGTTTCAACAATATTAAGTTTCCCCTCTTTATGTTGAAATTTTTGAAGTTGCACTTGTTTTGCTTTCCTATGCTTGTTGCTTTGTGCTTTCATGACTTGTTTCTTTACAATATTCCTATGCATAGGAAGTGGGTTAGACTTAAATGTGTTTTGAATTTGCTTCTTGATGCTCTCTTTTACTTCAATTCATATTTCTTATGTGAGCATCTTCTCAAACTTTCATGCCTAACTTAAAGGCGTTAAAGAAAAGTACTTATTGGGAGATAACCCAAAAGTTTTAGATGAGTCTTGGAAGTTATTACTTCAGTAAGAACCGCTCCTTATCCTTTTTATTTGCTTTTTGTGCCAAGAGTAACCTCTAATGAGAGAGAAGTAATGATTGGGAAAGTTGCTGTCCCGAAACAGATTTCTGTGCTTCACCGTAAAAATTCGTGTAAAATATCTGAATGTTATTTTGAGGCGTAAATTTTTGTGCTTCTGCCCCAGGTTGGTATCTAACTTTCGTTAGTT
This sequence comes from Avena insularis, assembly GCA_023614405.1. Classification (NCBI taxonomy): domain Eukaryota; kingdom Viridiplantae; phylum Streptophyta; class Magnoliopsida; order Poales; family Poaceae; genus Avena; species Avena insularis. The sequence continues at coordinate 244,211,651 of CM042688.1, forward strand.
CAACACTTTTCGATTTGAGCAACAGAAGGTTTTCGAAAAAATTTGTCTTTACCTGCTGGTCTGTTTTGACAGATTTCTGCCATTATTTGCATTTGCTTCTTGTTGGTTCCGTTTTGAGATATTTTGGGGAATTAAGCTTTTGGAGGGAAGTGCTACAGTATCTAGTGTTCTAATGGAAGTTTATTGGTGTTAGAACTGAACCTTAGGACCTATTATCTTGAGTGCACTAATATTGCTAATAAAGATTGTGTGAAGTTTTGTATGAAGGAAAATTTTTAGGTGTATGGAAGGAATGAGTAATGAGATGAAGGATGGACTAAAGCTCAAGCTTGGGGATGCCAAGTGTGTCACCCCAAGAAATATCCAAGAAGTACAAGCGTCAAAGGTTGGGGATGCCCAAGGCATTCCCCCTCTTCATCAATAAAAATCTCAAGTTTCTTCCAAACGCTTCATTTTTATTGTTTCATGCAAAGTTGTGTTGTTCTTGGAGCGTCTTCTTTTTCGTTTTGGTTTTGGTCTTTAGTTTGCTTTGTTTGCTTTGTTTTCTGAATAAATTGGTTGGGCCCCCTCTTTCATACATTGGGTTTCAAATAGTTTGGTTTGGATTGGAAAAGAGTAGGAAAGTTCATGCTTAAGTGGTAAAGAGAGCTTGTTTTTGACTGTGGCCTATGCTTTGTCATGCCATGCTTGATATTGTTTTGGCTTTATGCTTGGTATTCTTTGCTTTAGCATGACTTTCTATAAACAATCGAGATTGCTTAATGTGCCTTGGATGAATCATGCGTTGTTTTAGCATATTAAAGCATAATATAGTGGTATTCTCCTTTGATGCTTTATTTGGGTTGACTTGGCGCATGCTCACACCATGTTATGACTATATCAAGTCACCATAGCCTTTATGATCCTTTAGTTTTCAACTTGTAGTATCACTTTATGCTTTGATAAATGATGTTTTGTCGCTCTACATGATTATGGCCATTATTGCTCTCTTAGTTGGTTGCTCCCAGTCTTTTGCTAGCCTCCACAACCAAGTATGAGTTCCACTCATGCATCCAACTACTAAAACCAAGTTATTTCAAAGAGTCCACACCTACCTACTAGCATATGCTATTCCAAGTATATTCATGTTTTTGTTTACCTTCCAAATTAAATTTGTTATGAGAAAACTAGTGATTAAAGCTCTCACGAACTTGATGGCACACTTTACTTTACTTGCCCTTAATAAACTTGAACCATTGTGTCATCTATGTTGTATATGCTTGCACTTATTTGTTGGGAATTAGCAAAACCATGCTTTCATGGGGAACGCTTTCAACATTGCACTTGGTACTTGTACCTAGTTGATATCATGCTCTTTTGTATATGGATGTCGTCGGTGTGAAATGAAAGGGGAGCTTGTAAGTCCATGGAGTTATGTATATGTGTTAGAGAAACGCCTGGGCCGCTGGTCTAATCCATGCTGACATGGTGGAAACCTCCAGCGTAACCTTAATGAGCTTTCTATGAAGCATTCTTCTTATAAAAAAAAGAGTCCTATGTTGAGAAAAAAAGAGAAAAGAAAAAAAGATACTATGAAAAGAGGAAAGAGAGAAAAAGCACCATATTCCCATGGTAAATAAGAAGAATGCTGAGATACTCGTTGTCTGCTTGCCTTGTCATTTTTATATGGGGATTCTTCCGTATCATCGGGCAAGGGGTACCCCGTTGGCGGTTCTCTATGATACACATATACTTACAATGACAAGAACTTACCGGTGACTAAACTTGAGTAGCATGAGGAGCGGCCCTCATATACAAGGGACATGAGATTTCTGACTTATACTTCGTCAAGCATGTACACCATAGTTTGTTCACTTTAACCATAATCAGTTCAAGATGCTTATGATAGGGGCAATGAGAGCTGAAAGCTATTAAGTACCATAATTTTTGGAAGCTCTTTATGAGACTTGAATCCCTGCTTCCTTCTATGAAGGCCTTTATTTTACTTTTATGTTGAGTCTCCACCTTCTACCTTTATGCACATACTTTGAGAGCATAGTGGCCATTCTTAGTTCTACGTGCATTGTCCCAAGACTTGTTGATTGATGCATAGCTTTGATATTGCTTGTTTCAAACTATTTGTATCTAGTCACTCTTATGAACTTTGAAGGTGTCCTATGCATTTATATTTGCTACTCTATAAGGGACAAGCTGAATGCCATTATGCTATGTTTTTTTATGTGAAACAAACAAACGTCTTGCAAAGCATTGTTAATCATTGATCTTTTGTTTGTATCTTTTCATGTTGCAACATAGGTGCTATGTCTTATTGCTAGAAATTTATCTTTCATGTTATGATTGAAGTAATATGATCCCATCTTTGAATGTTTTACAAATACTTTGATCAAGTCTTTGATGGTGCATGTCACCTCAAAAATTATTCTTTTTATCACGTACCTACTCGAGGACGAGCAGGAGTTAAGCTTGGGGATGTTGATACATTGCAAATGTATCTATAATTTTTGAAGTTCCATGCTTGGTTTTATCTACTTTCTTGTGTTTTGTCCACACTTTGGAGTACTTCTCATATGATTTCTTGGACTAACCTTAACAAGAGCCAAAGTGCCAGTTGCCTGTTTTCTGCTGTTTTTGGTTCTAGGAAGTTAGAAAATGAATATTCTCGGAATTGGACGGGACAAAAGCCAAAGCTACTATTTTCCCAAAAGACTCACGGAGCTAGAAGGAGAGTCGGAGAGGCACCACAGGGTGGCCACACCACCCCTAGGCGCGAGTAACCCTAGGCCGCGCCAGGGCATGGTGTGGGCCCCCTGGCCGGCCACCGACCTTGCCTCTTTCGCCTATAAGAGCCTCCCGATACCAAAACCCTAGAGAGTCAAGCCTCCAGCCACGAAAAGTTCCGCAGAGCCGCCACCACCGAAGGGGAGATTCGGGGGACAGAAAGTCTCTGTTCCGGCACCCTGCCGGGACGGGGAAGTGCCCCCGGAGCCATCTCCATTGATCTCCACCGCCATCTCCATCACCATTGCTGACTCCCATGATGAGGAGGGAGTAGTTCTTCATCGAGGCTAAGGGTTCTACCGGTAGCTATGTGTTCATCTCTCTATATGCATGATCATATTGTGATCATGAGCTTTGTAATCAAGTAGATCTACCTTGCTACTCAAGTGCTTTATTAGATCTCTGCTCTCCCCATGTGTGTGAAAGTGACAGCGTGCACACCATGGTGGCACTTAGGCTAGAGATTACAAATACTTCTTATGAGTTATATTTGGAGTTGGATGTCTTTATGAAATTGTGGTGTTTGTTTGAACCATCTAGTACTCAAGGTGACAGTGTGGGGTTTTCTAGATGGGAAAGGCTTACTTTGAGGTGTGCTGTTATAGCCCTACCATGGATTAGAGTGTCCAACCGGAGAGTAGTTAAGAGTAGTATCATGAAGATAATATATTTATATGAGAGTTTTCACTAGTGAAAGTATGATCCCTAGGCCTTGTTTCTAAGCATTGATACACCATTTGATATTAGATCTATTACATGTTTGCTTGCTTCCTTCTTTATTTCAGTTTGCCTTTAGTCTTTTCCACGCCATCAAGCTATCTTCTATCACTGTTACCACTTATAATTATCCATACCACTTGTATTTCACTATCTCTTCGCCGAACTAGTGCACCTATACACCTAACAAGTGTATTGGGTGTGTTGGGGACACAAGAGACTTCTTGTATCTTAATTGCGGGATTGCTTGAGAGGGGATACCTTTGACCACTGAGTTCGATAAACCTTGGGTGATCCACTTAAGGGAAAACTTGTTGCTGTTCTACAAACCTCTGCACTTGGAGGCCCAACAATTGTCTACAAGAATAGAAGTGCGTAGACATCAAGGGGATACCTTTGACCACTTCCTCCCTGAGTTCGATAAACCTTGGGTAATCCACTTAAGGGTTAACTTGCTGCTGTTCTACAAACCTGTGCACTTGGAGGCCCAACAACTGTCTACAAGAATAGAAGTGTGTAAACATCAAGCTATTTTCTGGCGCTGTTGCCGGGAGGTAATGTAAAAGGTATTCACACCGAAGGATTAAAGAAGAAGAACCTCCCACGGCAAACGCCTATTTTCTGGCGCCGTTGCCAGGGAGGTAAGGTAAAAGGTACTCACATCCTCCAGTGTGAGTGCTCGAAGTTAGGACATGAAGTGTTTGAAGAGAAAATTAAAAAACCTATGGAACTTTATTTGCGTGCTAATAGCAATGTTATTAGTATGAATTCTTTGAACACCATTATTGCTAATGCTATGGAAAAGTCTAAGCTTCGAGAAGCTAGTTTTTATGAAGATGATCTTTTTAGTCCCCCAAGCACGAAGGAGAAAATTTACTTTGATGATACTATACCTCCAATATATGATGATTGCAATGATGAATATGCTATTTTCAGTCCACCTACTATTGAGGAGAAAATTAATTATGATTACAATATGCCTCCTATATTTGATGATTATGGTGATGAGAATAATAATGATAGCTATTTCGTTGAATTTGCTCCCACTACAATTAATAAGAATAACTATGCTTATGTGGAAAGTAATAATGATTATATGCATGTGGCTCATGATAATAATGTTTTATGTGATAGTTATATTGTTAATTTTATTCATGATGCTACTGAAAGTTATTATGAGAGAGGGAAACATGGTTTTATGCATCTCAATAATATTAAGTTTCCCCTCTTTATGTTGAAAGTCTTGAAGTTGCACTTGTTTTGCTTTACTATGCTTGTTGCTTTGTGCTTTCATGACTTGTTTCTTTACAAGATTCTTATGCATAGGAAGTGGGTTAGACTTAAATGTGCTTTGAATTTGCTTCTTTATGCTCTCTTTTACTTCAATTCATATTTCTTATGTGAGCATCTTTTCAAACTATCATGCCTAACTTAAAGGCGTTAAAGAAAAGTACTTATTGGGAGATAAACCAAAAGTTTTAGATGAGTCTTGGAAGTTATTACTTCAGTAATAACTGCTCCTTATCCTTTTTATTTGCTTTTTGTGCCAAGAGTAACCTCTAATGAGAGAGAAGTAATGATTGGGAAAGTTGTTGTCCCAAAACAGATTTCTGTGCTTCACCGTAAAAATTCGTGTAAAATCTCTGTACTTCCTTTTGAGGCGTGAATTTTTTTGCTTCTGACCCAGGTTGTTATCTAACTTTCGTTAGCTCAACACTTTTTGATTTGAGCAACAGAAGGTCTTCGAAATAAATCGTCTTTACCTGCTGGTCTGTTTTGACAGATTTCTGCCATTTTCTGCATTTGTTGGTTTCTTTTTGAGTTCTCTTTGGGGAATTGAGATTTTTGAGGGAAGTGCTGCAGCAGCTAGTGTTCTAATGGAAGTTTTATTGGTGTTGGAACTGAACCTAAAGACCTATTATCTTGAGTACACTAATGTTGGTAATAAAGATTGTGTGAAGTTTTGTATGAAGGAAAATTTTCAGGTGTATGGAAGGAATGAGTAATGAGATGAAGGATGGACTAAATCCCAAGCTTGGGGATGCCACGTGTGTCACCCCAAGAAATATCCAAGAAGTACAAGCGTCAAAGCTTGGGGATGCCCAAGGCATCCCCTTCTTCATCAATAAAAATCACAGGTTTCTTCCAAACGCTTCATTTTTATTGTTTCATGCACAGTTGTGTTGTTCTTGGAGCGTCTTCTTTTTCGTTTTTGTTTTGGTTTTTCGTTTGCTTGGTTTTCTTAGTTTTCTGAATAAATTGGTTGGACCGCCTCTTTCATACATTGGTTTTCAAATAGTTTGGTTTGGATTGGAAAAGAGTAGGAAAGTTTATGCTTAAGTGGTAAAGAGAGCTTGTTTTTGACTGTGGCCTATGCTTTGTCATGCCATGCTTGATATTGTTTTGGCTTTATGCTTAGTATTCTTTGTTGTAGCATGACTTGTTATAAACAATTGAGATTGCTTAATGTGCCTTGGATGAATCATGCGTTGTTTTAGCATATTAAAGCATAGTATGGTGGTATTCTCCTTTGATGCTTTATTTGGGTTGACTTGGCACATGCTCACACCATGTTATGACTCTCCAAAGTCACCATAATCCTTTATGATCCTTTAGTTTTCAACTTGTAGTATCACTTTATGCTTTGATCAATGATGTTTTATCGCTCTGCATGATTATGGCCATTATTGCTCTCTTAGTTTGTCGCTCCCAGTCTTTTGCTAGCCTCCGTAACCAAGTATGAGTTCCACTCATGCATCCAACTCCTTAAACCAAGTTATCCCAAAGAGTCCATCATACCTACCTACTAGCATATGCTACTCCAAGTATATTCATGTTTTTATCTACCTTCCAAATTAAACTTCTTATGAGAAAACTAGTGATTAAAGCTCTCACGAACTTGATGGCACACTTTACTTTTCTTGCCCTTGATAAACTTGAACCATTGTGTCGTCTGTGTTGTATATGCTTGCACTTATTTGTTGGGGATTAGCAGAACCTTGCTGTCATGGGTAACGCTTTCAACATTGCACTTGTACTTTGTACCTAGTTGATATCATGCTCTTTTGTCTATGGATGTTGTCAGCGTGAAATGAAAGGGGAGCTTGTAAGTCCATGGAGTTATGTATATGTGTTAGAGAAACGCCTAGGCCGCTGGTCTAATCCATGCTGACATGGTGGAAAACTGCAGCGTAACCATAATGAGATGTCTATGAAGCATTCTTCTTATGAAAAAAGAGTCCTATATTGAGAAAAAAAGAGAAAAATAAAAAAGAGATTATGAAAAGAGGAAAGAGAGAAAAAAGCACCATATTCCCATGGTAATAAGAAGATTGCTGAGATGCTTGTTGTCTGCGTGCCTTGTCATTTTTATATGGGGATTCTTCCGTATTATTGGGCAAGGGGTACCCTGTTGGTGGTTCTCTATGATACACATGTACTTACTATGACAAGAACTTACCGGTGATTAAATTTGAGTAGCATGAGGAGCGACCCTCGTATTCAAGGGACATGAGATTCCTAACTTATACTTCGTCAAGCATGTACACCATAATTTGTTCACTTTAACCTTAATCACTTCAAGATGCTTATGATAGGGGCAATGAGAGATGAAAGCTAATAAGTACCATAATTTTTGGAAGCTCTTTATGAGACTTGAATCCCTGCTTCCTTTTATGAAGGCCTTTCTTCCACCATTATATTGAGTCTTCACCTTCTACCTTTATGCACCTACTTTGAGAGCATAGTGGCCATTCTTAGTTCTATGTGCATTGTCCCAAGACTAGTTGATTGATGCATAACTTGATATTGCTTGTTTTAAACTATTTGTATCTAGTGACTCTTATGAACTTTGAAGGTGTCCTATGCATTTATGTTTGCTACTCTATGAGGGACAAGCTGAATGCCATTATGCTATGTTTTCTTTATGTGAAACAAGCAAACGTCATGCAAAGCATTGTTATTCATGAATCTTTTTGTTTGTGCCTTTTCATGTTGCAACATAGTTTCTTTGTCTTATTGCTAGAACTTTGTCTTTCAAGTTATGATTGAAGTACTATGATCCCAGCTATCAATGTTTTACAAATACTTTGATCAAGTTTATGATGGTGTATGTCACCTCAAAAATTATTCTTTCTTTTTATCACATACCTACTCGAGGACGAGCAGGAGTTAAGCTTGGGGATGTTGATACATTGCAAATGTATCTATAGTTTTTGATGTTCCATGCTTGGTTTTATCTACTTTCTTATGTTTTTTCCACACTTTGGAGTACTTTTCATATGATTTCTTGGACTAACCTATTAACAAGATGCCACAGTGCCAGTTGCCTGTTTTTTGTTGTTTTTGGTTCCAGGAAAGTCAGAAAATGAATATTCTCGGAATTGGACGGGACAAAAGCCAAAGTTCCTATTTTACCGGAAGACTCACGGAGCCAGAATACGAGACGGAAGAGGGCCAGGGCCTGGCCACACATCCCTTGGCGCGGGCCAGCCTAGGCCGCGCCAGGGCATGGAGTGGGCCCCCTGGCCGGCCACCGACCTTGCCTCCTTCGCCTATATATTCCTCCCGAGGCAAAAACCCTAGGTGGTCAATCAGAAATCCACGAAAAGTTCCGCTGCACCGCCGCCACCGAATGGGAGATTCGAGGGACAGAAAGTCTCTGTTCCAGCACCCTGCCGGGATGGGGAAGTGCCCCCGGAGCCATCTCCATCGATCTCCACCACCATCTCCATCGCCGTTGCTGATTCCCATGATGAGGAGGGAGTAGTTCGCTCTCGAGGCTAAGGGTTCTACCGGTAGCTATGTGTTCATCTCTCTCTATGCATGACCTTATTGAGATCATGATCTTGTAATCTATAGATCTACCTTGCTACTCAAGTGCTTTAATAGATCTCTGCTCTCCCCATGTGTGTGAAAGTGACAGCGTGCACACCATGGTGGCACTTAGGCTAGAGATCTCAAGTACTTGTTATGAGTTATATTTGGAGTTGGATGTCTTTATGAAATTGTGGTGTTTGTTGGAAACATCTAGTACTCAAGGTGACACTGTGGGGTTTTCTAGATGGGAAAGATGAACTTTGAGGTGTGCTGTTATAGCCCTACCATCGATTAGAGTGTTCAACCAGAGAGTAGTTAAGAGTAGTATCATGAAGAGAAGATATTTATATGAGAGTGTTCACTAGTGAAAGTATGATCCCTAGGCCTTGTTTCTAAGCACTGAAACACCGTTTGCTACTAGATCTGTTAGATGTTTGCTTGCTTCCATCTTTATTTCAGTTTGCCTTTAGTCTTTTCCACGCCATCAAGCTATTTTCTATCACCGTTACCACTTATAATTATCTATACCACTTGTATTTCACTATCTCTTCGCCGAACTAGTGCACCTATACACCTGACAAGTGTATTGGGTGTGGTGGGGACACAAGAGACTTCTTGTATCTTGATTGCAGGGTTGCTTGAGAGGGGATACCTTTGACCACTTCCTCCCTGAGTTCGATAAACCTTGGGTAATCCACTTAAGGGAAAACTTTCTGCTGTTCTACAAACCTCTACACTTGGAGGCCCAACAACTGTCTACAAGAATAGAAGTGCGTAAACATCACGCTCCCTCACCCAAGCTAATGAAAGCCTACTCAAGCGATTATCTGTGCAGAAGGAGATCTCGCTAGATTTTTCACATGACATCGTGAGGCTGCAAAAAGTGATCAACCGGAACTTGAACAGGCAAGAACAAGCCATCAAGATAATCAACGAGCTCATGTAGGAGAAGAAGAATCTCGAGAAAAGGTGCACCCTCCTACAGGACGAAGTCACCAAGGCACTCAAAGGATGCATTGAGGAAACCAAGGCTGCCATCCGAGCCTACCATGACAGGAATCGTTGCCTGTATGATGTGAAAGAGATGAAGGAGGACATGAGCAGAGGGATCACCATACTCGAGGGTGTTCAAAAAGAGAACGAGGAGCTAAGGGCTTGTCTAGAGGCGTATCATACCAATGCCGAAGTATGATTCCCGTTACAGGGGGCACATATATCAGTTCGTGCTCCAACCTTTTTGTAATATTTAGGGTTCAGGGAGCAATGCCCAAGTCTGATTCCCGTTATACGGTGCAAGAAGAGAGAATCATAGGGCAACTCCTTATCTATCTGGACATGTGTAGGTGTTCATGTTCATGAATGGACACGGTGCGATCTTTCCATTCTGTATCTGTACATGGGTTTCTGCATTATGAGTTTGCCACTACTATTTGGTGACATGGGAAAAACCCACAACACACTAAACTGCAGATAAACCTTATTTGTCTTTGAAATTGAAATTATGACAGTGTCACTAGTCGATTCATAAAATGTTGATTAGTCCTAGATTGCTTCTTCCTTGAAATTATGTCAGTGCCACTAGTCGATTTAGTTAATTATGGAAACTAACCACCATGTCCTGGTGAACTAAACAAACCATACTATATATTTTTGTTGTAGGGAAAGAGGCGAAAGCTCAACCAGGATCTAGCGACCTGGCTAAATGACAAGATAGCCATCCAAAGGGAGAATCAGAATTCCCAGAAGCTAGCCTTTGAACACCTACGCGCTGAAGTCACGGTCCTTTTTGACAAGTGCCAGAAACTGAAGGAGGTAAACACCGACTGGGAGAAACTTCATAGGGAAGGTCACACCTCGGCTAGTAAGCAGACAAAGATCATGAAAGGGATCATGAAGGAAAATCGTATGGTTATAGACCAACTTCTCGAATCACTAATGGAGCGCTGGAACCTGCGGCAGGCGCACGACAAAGTACTGAAGGAGCTAGCCGATCTTAGGGAGGAAAACAAGCAGCTCCGGGCCAGGCTCGCTTGAACCCAACATATGTCTATTTAGTACTGAACTGCTTGTTTTATCCTCTGTAGTGGTGATTTTGTAAATGTGAACTTAACTCTATGCACAATATATGTGTTCGTCTGAAATTAATTTGCTCGAGGATTGAGTTTGGCTTAGTTAAGAAAGTGCAACTGCAAGTCTTACAGTTAACAAGTTTCAGGCATTGGTACAACATAAATTATTCATCTCGAATTTCCTTTATCCTCTGTAGTCTATCCTTGTTCACCCTCGCACGCCTTCTTCAGTTCCTTCAACAGATCCGCAATGTAGTACTCTAGCTTCTTCTTGTCTTTCCTGAGCTGATCCCTCTCCTTTTCTGTATTATGAATCAGCAACCTATGACTATCCTGAAGCTTCTTTGCAGTTCCAACAACCAAGCGCCCATTGATTCTGTCACTTAGTTCTGACTGGAAATACTCGATTTCTTGTTCCAGCTCCTTATTTCGTACCCATAGCTTGTAATTTCTTCAGCTGCATCACAAGCATCAGTAATTCTCCCCGACCTTTCCAACTCATACATCTCCCATAACTAGGCCAAATATTTCTTAAGTGCATCTGGCCACTCAAGATCCACCCACTCTACTTCTTTACACAACGGGCCAACTTAAAAAACACACACTTTCATGTTATGAACACACACGATACATTTTTCTTCATGTCACCATTGTACATAATGTAAACAAACCCGATTTATACAGCCCAAAAACCTTCTCCTAGAATTACTTCCTTTGAATGCAACATATCTCCTCAGTTTTATCTCATGGTCACATGGTACTTCTCCATCGAGATCTAGGCCCTCCCATTTGGAGTCGTAGATCATCCGTGGTACCTATAAGTAAACACAAAGCTGGAATTGAACATGATTGCATGCACATATGGAGCTTAGATCGAGGGATTTACCGATGCCTAACCCTAGCCCAAGAAAACAGAGGAACTCACATCATGGAAGGAATACTCGATGTCAGAGAGAAGGATGTCGCTGCTCGACTGGTCGTCCTGATCATTCCAGGACAGCATGGCGAATGCGTCGTCGGTGGCGACGGCGTCGGTGTCAGTGAGGGGAGAGAGAGTTTGAGAGAGAGAGAGAGCGAAAGAGTGGCGAAAGTGAAGTGCGTCACCACTGCAACAATGGCTAAATTGGCATGTTACAATAGTTTAATGATACCATGCCCTTTCCCTGGATAACTGTCTCCTGCCTAATAGGGTTTCTCTTCATACATTCTTATTTCAAATATTAGACTTGTACTCCCTCCATCCTAGTTTCATTGCCTAAGGAAAACATACCAGTATATTACATCATCTAAAGAAACAAAATCATGTCAACTACATGGTACTTATGCATCACTTGTTCAGTCATGGTTTCACAAAACATTACATTACAATCTCTCAACAACATAATCACAGAAACAAGTATATTACATCAACTCAAGAAACAAAATCATGTCAACTACAAGGTACTTACGCATCACTTGTCCATTCATTGTTTTACAAAACATTACATTACAATCTCTCAACAAACAAAATAATAGAAACAAGTACAATACATCATCTCAAGAAACATAATCATGTCAACTACAATGTATTTATGCATCACTTGTCCAGTCATGGTTTCACAAAACATTACATTACAATCTCCCAACAAACATAATAACAAAAACAAGTAGAGTACGCCATCTCAAGAAACATAATCATGTCAGCTACAATGTACTTATGCCTTATTACAACAACGATGGCTTCAGTGAGTGACATGTCTGAAAATCTCAACAGCTCGCACAACATTATATCGCAATCTCTCAACAAACATAATCACAAAAACACGGTCTAAATGCAACATCAGTCAATGTTACAAATACAGGCAGGGGAACCCTGTGGTCCATATGACAAGCCTAGGGTAGCAACTCTCATTAGATCTCATCAACGTCAACCACCTCATTCTATTCAGCCACTACAGGGGCCTCTACATCCACTATAACCTATTCAACAACATCAGAAATGGTACCAAGGAAGAACACCTTCGTTGTTCGCTTCTTTCATCGCATAATCTGCATAAGATCTTTAGTATCCAAAACCTCTATGAATTCCTGCTTCTTATGATGCCACCACTAGATTTGTGCCATCTGCTTAGGGCCAATACTGATTTTCTTACCGATCATCTCTCTCATTTCATCAAGAGTTATGTTTTTGGAATCGATAGTGATGTCCATAGTACATGGTGAAACTGGCTTATTAACTCCCTCATCAAGTTTTGCCATGTAAGAATCCACCTCTAAGTGCATACTAAACTTATCTAGATCAGAATCTATTGGTCCGTAGTCTCTAGGAGCAGAAGCTCTGGCAGCAAGATCTCCAGCATCTGCATACATATCATCAATCATCGCTTCAACTTTCACCTTACGATCAACTGCACAACACTCCCAAACCATCTGAAGCTCATGGGAGTTCTCAATTTGCATATAGGTATCATTCATGTTGTGCCACACCAATTTTGTCCTCTGTCTAGAACCCTAGGGTATCCTAGCATGAAGCATATCTACCAGCTGCGAAACAGACACAACCTCTTTGCAATTCACAAGCAGATGCACATCTTACCCGAACACAACCCTCTCACAACCAAAATCTAGTTTTGTAGTGTACTGGCGAACATGAACTATGAACTCATATAGGTCCGTTGTATCAAAGTTGTGCCTAATTTGATTAAAAAGGGGAACTTTTCAGTTCATTCGATTCTATTATGCCATAACTAATCTACTTGTAAGATAAGGCACAGATAAGAAAAATTCACCTCTCGTTCTTCTCCCGGGTTTTTTTCTTCGAGATCTCGATGCCGCATCCACCGGAGTCGAACAATCCGTCGCCGGCCTTGTTTTTCTCTTCAACCCACTGCTCGTAGGTACCTTGGGAGCAGAATCCTTGCTAACCTCCTCGCTAAGCCGCTGCTTCGCGTTGAGGGGCTCCGTGTTGATCCCAAGACTCTGGCCTCGACGGACCCGAATCAGTCGGCAGCGTAGCTACAACCTTCGCCTTGCAATACATCCTAGGCCACCGCCGCCTGATTCTGTGTTGGGGGAGGGAGAAAAAAGGACCTCCGCCGCCGGCAGATTCAGGGTCAGGGAAGGGAAGAAAAAGGACTGTCGCCGCCATAGCCAGATTCACTGTCGGAAGTTAGGAAAGTACAGTAATGGATATGCCATATGACATGTGTAGGGTGGCTAAGAAGAGAGACCGACGAACAGGGGGCACAACAGGAACTAGTGTAACGGAATATCCTGACTTAACGAGCATGATTTGAAAATATTGGGTTTGGCCATCATTCACTCGAAACACCCCTCTCAGCAATTGGTGCCCCAACTTTTCAAATAACGGTGATTAAAATCAACTCGGGTTCCGCGATGCACTGGTGTCTCAACTTTCGAGACGCAAAATGATATTCTCCTCGCTGAGTTAGTACATGGGCCGTTGTACGCCGTGTATTTTTCCTTCCTCAGCCCTTTCGATGACAAGCACGGTGCTGACCACCTGGTGTGTGGCGGATATGTGCAACAACATGGGTTCCTTCTCCTAGGGAGTGACTAGGAACAACGAGGTTGATAGCAAGCACTTGAGGTCATCGATGGCTTCTTATGCTTCGTCGGTCCACTCGAACTTGTTCGTCTTGAGGAGGAGTTGGTAGAAGGGGAGGGCCTTTTCGCCCATCCGGCTGATGAACATGCCGAGGGCCACGATTCACCCAGCAAGCTACTAGATGCCTTTGATATTCTTCGGCTTCTCCATGGCTAGTATAGCCTTGATTTTCTTCAGGTTCTCCTCAATTCCCCTTGCGGAGATGTGGTACCTGAGTAGTTTCCCAAATGGGACACCAAAAGGCGCACTTTTCCGGGTTCAACTTGATTCAGTAGCAGACGAGGTTATCGAAGGTCTCGCGGAGATCGTCGATAAGTGGTGTGCTCTCTTTTATCTTGACCACTATGTCGTCGACGTAGACTTGGAAGTTGTGGCCTATTTAGTTTTTCAGGCAGGCCTACATGCACCTTTGATAGGTGGCTCCCGTGTTCTTTAGCCCAAAGGGTATTGTGTTGTAGCAGTATACACCGAATGGTGTGATGAAGGCCGTATTTTCCTGGTCTCCCACCTTCATCCGGATCTTGTTATAGCCTGAGTAGGAATCGAGGAAGGAGACACCTGCAGTGGAGTCCATTATTTGGTCGATCCGCGGTAGTGGGAAGTGGTCCTTCGGGCAGTGCTTGTTGAGGGATGTGAAGTCCACGCACATCCACAGTATATCCGTGTCCTTATTTGGCACCAGCATGGGGTTAGCTACCTAGGTGCTTTCCTTGATATCGCGGATGAAATTGGCATCGAGGAGTCTATTGACTTCCACACCTACAACCTTGGTCTTCTATTCGGACAGCTGCCGTAGTGACTGGTTAATTGGTTGTGTGTCAGGGTACAAGTTGAGTGCGTTCTCGAGGAATTCCCTAGGAACTCCTCACATGTCAACATGACACAAGGCGAAGATTTCCCACGCTCACGGAGGAATTCGACGAGCACGAGTTCCTATGCGGGACTCATGTTGTTCACGATGAGGGTCGTCTTGGTGGGGTCAGTCGGGTGGACCTAGATCTCCTTGGTGTTGACGGTGGAGTCGAAGGACTGATCAGGTGCGTTCAGCCTGCTCAAAGGAGGAATATCGTTGTCCATCGACTCCTTGAGCCTTGCCAGCTCCTCTTGCATGCCGAAGGTTTGGGAGATTCTGTTGAACTTCATATCACAGTTATCGGTTCTTGTAAATTGCCTTGGATGTTTCTGGCATCTTCATCATGAGGTATGCATAGTGCAGTATCGCCAGGAATCTTGCGAGTACCACGTGGCCAAGTATTGCATGGTATTGTGATGTCCAGTCAACTACCTCGAACTCGAGGCACTCGCGTCTGAAGTTCTTGGGCATGCTGAAGATAACATCGAGGTGGATTTTTCCTAGTGTGTTGGGGATACTAGATGATACCTCGCACGTTGTTGCGGGAATTCTTAGAAATGTATGAGTTTTTGACTAAAATGTACATTGGCAATCATCTTATATCACATTAGTTCTCCATGAAGTACATAACAACCACACTACAGATTGGAAATTAGTACCCGTGATAAGCATGCACCATCACCATAATATTTGGATTCAAGTAAAATAAAAAAAGATGACATTGCATACTTGTTTAGACCTGAATTTTCAACTATAAAGAAGGATTAGATAAGTCGAACCGGTAACAAAAAATCCCCGAAAAATAATGTGGTATTTAGAAGAGAGAGATGTTTACACCAGCAGGGCTGGAGTTTTCTTGACCTCCTGGGCAGACTACTAAAGTTTGGACCTGCATGCCTGATTACCGGTGGATTATCTGATTTATCGAAGATGGATGTCAATATTCATTATCTGATATTGCAGTGAATAATATTTAGAAATAGGTTAGAGAAGAAAAACAAATATGGGGAGCTATACATCGAAGCATAGGATCAACAATGACTTCAGTCTGCCACAAATATTAGAACAAATGAAAGAAAATACATGATAATACCGTTCTACTTTATCTATGTCTTTCCGTGGACAGACATGTCTTGACTCAAAAACATCCATACGATTCAACAATGCTAAATAAATATTGTGCTCCAGGCGCACGCAAAATCAATCCATTAGAATAAATATGAATAATAGTAATTTATTTGCCTGTATCTGTGACATACGCTTGCTGCAAACAACAGATGAAGAAAAATATAGTTAACCCTGAAAGGAAATGGAGGTGGCTGGCTAAGATAAAGCCATTAATTTCTTTGGTATCACTCAAGCAATATTAGAGTTTTTTTTCAGGGAAATGATTAAATAATTGCATACCCGAGTACCCTTGTTTTTGTGAAAACATACCTGAATTGGTGGCTGGCGATGCTGGTCAAGCTGAGTTTACAGTGAATATGGAGGAACATAAAGTGCAGCAGATGTGCGATCTTCAATTGTTAAAAAATTGATTGTATGTTTGATGATGTGTGGTAGGTGCAGATGGAATAAGAAATTGCGTCCTCCGAACTCAGATAGATCCATAGTCCATACACCTTCTATGGGCATCAGTTTGGTACAAAAGGAATCGGTGGCTGGCAAGAACCCATGTTGATAGAGGGGATAAATAATCACATCACCAGGCTAGGTGGATCCTTAGATGTAGAGGTATGGGAGGGAATTCACCGAGCAAGCAGGCCACAGCCACAGGGAGGCGATATTGACGAACCTCTAGGCTGGAAGAGATTTCACGATGTTGGTTTCCAAGGAGGTACCGGGCCAATGGATGTAATCATGTAAGCGGCTGGCTGAGCGGATGATTTTCAGGGAAGCAGATAACTGCTCCGCACATGATTCAGGAGGCGAGACATTGCCATCATCTTGACCTCTACAACTGCAGGCATAGAGCGTTAGAAAATGACGGGAATCAGCACCATCGGTCTTCGTCCAGGGTAGTGAGGTACCGCTCAGCCTTCATCTGGTAAAAGAAAAGTAAGGGAGTAGACACAGAAATCTGAGTGGGAAGGGGAGACGACACATGACAAAGACTATTAAGATGAGTCTCCATGGACACTGGGGAATTAATGATGTGCTGGCGCAGAGGAAGAGAAGAGGACACATGCGTGCAAAGGATGCCAAGAGAAAATAAAACACATTGTGACATCAAATGACGACGTGGCAGAAAAAAATGATGTGGCATGATAGATGATGTGGCATAGCTGCATGTCAAGAGAAATAGTTAGTGAGGATGAACTATTTAGTTATTATAGATGATATATGGGTATCCTCATAGCATGTCACCAATCCGTCTAATCCGGGTGGCCCATAGTTGGTAGCAAAGCCTATGGCCTGCTGGGCGGCCCAGTTAGACGGATCCTGAAGGGAGGCCCATGCCAAATAAAGGAAGGCTACGCAGGAGTCACGGACATACTCGGAGCCTTGGAGTATAAGAGACTAGTTCATGTAGGTGTAGGACTATTTACCTTGTCTGGCAAGGACATTTCCCTGTAAACCCTAGGTCTTGGCGCCTTTATAAGCCGGCATGTGGGAGCTTTTTGGGCACAACTTCTCTGATTGCTGCGTATAACGCGCAACACCTCACACATCGAACCTATCTCCGTAACTCGGCGTATTGCGATTATAGTGATTTATTGCAGGAGTAGAGTTCCGCCACCGTTGTGGGACTTGAACCTGGGTAAGTTGTGTTACCTCGTACCCGCCAACTCTCCGCATTACCCCACATCTCTAAACACGCATTGTGAGGACCCCTCCATGGCGTACTCGTCGGAAATACCACGACAGTTTGCGCCTACCGTGGGGCAAGAGGCGCTTCGAGCTCTACACCGGGTGAGGTCCAATATCTTCGCGGGAATCGGCGACACCGTAGGCATCGGTCGCGTTCTGTTCTCCGGCAACGTCCCGATCGTCCCTCCAGATGAGTTCTAGGTGCCAGCGAAGACGAACCCCACGTGCTGCTCTGTCATCCCCTTCGGAGACATCCACATCTTCATCGGCGAAACTGACTCGGGTCCTAGCTCCCAGGAAGTCGGAAACACGTCAAGCCCCGCACGGACCGCCTATGAGAAGGACACCTTCGCGGAAGGATCTAGGCCATGTCTCTCTTTGGTGTATGGTGGCTCGGATCAGGAAATTTCAAGGCCCACCCAAACCACCCTTGTGTAGGATATAAATGTCGAAGGACCCCGCAAATCTGCTTGGCTTCCCCGAGCGTTAGAGATGCGTAGGTCACACTTTGTCAGTGTCGTCACCATCTTCGATCTGGCCAGATGCGTTCAAAGGGATGGGGAACCTCCCCTCGAGTACCTTGCCAGATGGATGAGGGTGAGGGAAACCCTAGGGGGCGACCGTGCCGACGAGCTTGTGTACCACTTCGTGGAAGGGCTCACGCCTGGAACACTTCTCCGGCATACCGTCCGAAGGAGGCAGGCCACAGGCCCTCTCACCCTTGGTGAGATGGTTGCCATTGTCAACGAATACGTGGCTGCCAATGAAGAGGCCATGGCGGCAATCCCCGTCGTAACCAGAGAAGGAAACAACAACAACGGCCCGGCTCCATCACCCTCCACATCCATCGTCACCAACACCGAAGCCAACTCCGACTCCGTCCTCGAAGCGCTTTACGCCGACATCAGTATGTATGCCGGTGGCTCGGACGCTAACTCGGAGGAATACGACGCTGTTATGAGAGAGATCAAGCAGGAGATCGAGAAGGAGGAGCGCGCCGAGAAGACCAACACTTCCCACCAGGTGCTAGGCCATTGGGAACATGATGGAAGAAGACGGACAGGAACGCGAACATGAGAGTGGTCTGCACACGCCAGTGGTCAACAGAGTAGCAGCAGCTAAAAAGCCGCCGAGCCTCCGGCTCCGGCCAAGGCTCTGCCTCCTCCGGCTACCCACCAGCCACCGACGCAGGAACTTACCACGACCCCCAATACGACCCGATAATCAAATCAGCCGCCAGTGCCACCATCAACATCTGCAGCAGGCAACCCTTTATCCACTCCCGCCAACAAAGCAATCTACGACGCACTTATTGTCGAACCAATCACCGTCGCCCATATCCGGAGCGTTACGGAGCTCGATAAGAAACGTGCGGAAATTTTGGCGGAGGCCAAGTGCATCGTGGAGCAAGGCGCTAAGTTGGATGAAGCCATGGCCAAGGCGCATCAATCCATCAAGGTGGCAAGAGCTATGGAGGCCGAATACAAGGAATTGTTGTTAAAGCATAAGGCAAAGAAGGTACCAACTCACGTCATAAAAGATCCCGACGTTCAGCGAGGCTTGGGATTTGACAGGTCTAAACCGACAAAATCCACCCCATACATAGATTCAGAGGGGAGGCAGGTCATGCCAACTCCCGCTCTCAACATTGCCGTCGCCAAGACCCTCCTGGAGCAGGACAGGTCGCTAGAAGCAGTTGCTCAGGTGTACGACCTCGTCGTTAAGGCATGCAAGCAACAGGAAAAGGCCGCCTTGCAGAGGCTTGAGTCCAACCCGGAGCTGTGCCAGTCAAACCTGAACAGCTGCAAAAGGCCAAAATCTCCCCGTGACGAAGGATCGCACATAGGCTCTATAGAGCAAAGATGGAGGGAGGCACGCAACAGGACTAACGCTATCCCCATATCCTCCGACCATGGAGAAAAGGCTCGTCCCCATCGTTTGCCACCTCCACCACCATCTCGACATCATGAGGACTGATACATTGCAAATGTATCTATAATTTTTGATGTTCCATGCTTGGTTTTATCCACTTTCTTGTGTTTTGTTCCAACTTTGGAGTACTTTTCATATGATTTCTTGGACTAACCTATTAACAAGAGCCACCGTGCCAGCTGCCTGTTTTCTGCTGTTTTTGGTTCCAGGAAAGTCAGAAAATCAATATTCTCGGAATTGGACCGGACAAAAGCCAAAGTTGATATTTTCCCGGAAGATTCACGGAGCCAGAAGGAGACACGAACGGGGGCCACAGGGTGGCCACACCACCCCTTGGCGCGGTCCAGCCTAGGACACGGCAGGGCATGGTGTGGGCCCCCTGGCCGGCCATCGACCTTGCCTCCTTCGCCTATATATTCCTCCCGAGGCAAAAACCCTAGGGAATCAATCAGAAATCCACAAAAAGTTCCGCAGCGCCGCCGCCACCGAAGGGGAGATTCGGGGGACAAAAAGTCTCTGTTAGGCACCTCATTGACAGGAAGTGCCCGGATCCATCTCCATCGATCTCCACCGCCATCTCCATCACCATTGCTGATTCCCATGATGAGGAGGGAGTAGTTTTCTCTCGAGGCTAAGGGTTCTACCGGTAGCTATGTGTCCATCTCTCTCTCTATGCATGATCTTATTGAGATCATGAGCTTGTAATCTATAGATCTACCTTGCTACTCAAGTGCTTTAATAGATCTCTGCTCTTCCCATGTGTGTGAAAGTGACAGCGTGCACACCATGGTGGCACTTAGGCTAGAGATTACAAATACTTGTTATGAGTTATATTTGGAGTTGAATATCTTTATGAAATTGTGGTGTTTGTTGGACTCATCTAGTACTCAAGGTGACAGTGTGGGGTTATCTAGAGGGGAAAGGCTTACTTTGAGGTGTGCTGTTATAGCCCTACCATCAATTAGAGTGTTCAGCCAGAGAGTAGTGCAGCGTAGTATCATAAAGAAAGATATATTTATATGAGAATGTTTACCAGTGAAAGTATGATCCCTAGGCCTTGTTTCTAAGCATTGAAACACCATTTGCTATTAGATCTATTACATGTTTGCTTGCTTCTATCTTTATTCCAGTTTTACTTTAGTATTTTCCACGCCATCAAGCTCTTTTCTTGCACCGTTACCACTTATAATTATCCATACCACTTGTATTTTACTATATCTTCGCCGAACTAGTGCACCTATACACCTGACAAGTGTATTGGGTGTGTTGGGGACACAAGATACTTCTTGTATCTTGATTGCAGGGTTGCTTGAGAGGGAATACCTTTGAACACTTCCTCCCTGAGTTCGATAAACCTTGGGTAATCCACTTAAGTGAAAACTTGCTGTTGTTCTACAAACCTCTGCACTTGGAGGCCCAACAACTGTCTACAAGAATAGAAGTTCGTAGAAATCAAGGACCCAGAGCTGCACCACCGCACAATCATGCTACCTCCAAGGAGGTCACAACCCGGTATCATTATACGCGATCAGGGCGAACAACCTCGGCATGCTGGAGAGCGCAGCGGACATGACAGACACAGGAGCAGGTCCCACAAGGAACCGCCGCGTCCGGAAAGCAACCGCAACAGGCGTGAGGAGTCACAGGATGGGCACAGCAAGAGAGCTAACCCACCGCCTCCACCGCCGCCATAGCCACCTAGCAGCCATCATGGCGGAGGGCATGGTGGATCTCATAAATCACGCCACAACTCCCCTCCCCATGACAGAAAAGGGAAGCAGCCATAGCCATATGACGCACGATCACGGCTGGACAAGATCCAAAAGCTCGGGAGCTTCCATACCTTGGGCCACGTTGCTTTGGACCAGTCATACGGGCCACAACCTACCCCAAGGGCCTCAGGATAGACAAGACTATCAAGCCATACAACGGCACCGCCCATCCAGCAACATGGTTGCAGGACTACATCGAAGCAATCCACATCACAGGGGGAAACCCCAATTTTGCCGTCAAGTACCTCCCACTCATGTTGACCGGCACCGCCCGGCAATGGATCAACGACTTACCGGAGAAATCAATATGCAATTGGTTGGACATGCATGAAGCGTTCACCAAGAATTTCGAGGGCACGTACAAACATCCCTGCACTGTCGGAGACCTATAGCGGTGTGTGCAAGAGAAGGATGAAACCTCCCTGCCTACCTCTCTCGCTGGCTGGATATGAAAAATTCCTTCGCAAGGATGCACGAACAGACCGCTATGGCCGCCTTCATTGATGGGATGGAAAAGGGAACTTTGCTCCGGCAGATGTTGAAGCGCAGGCAAGACAACAATGACCTCAACCTCAACACAATGATCGCCATGGCTAGTGAGTTCGCCGCTGCTGATGACGACGCATGTGGATCGTTGCCGGCGGTAGCAATCCCTACCCAGGCCAAGAAGAACAACAATAACAAGAGGAAGAACCCGCCTGGAGAGAAGCAAGTAGCTGACATGGTTGCCGGAATGTTCGCTAGCAGAGGCAATGGCGGACAGCATGGACATGGTCGGGGAGCTAGTAGTGGCCAGCAGAGGAGTGACACTACACCCTCAGCGCCCCGCGTTCCCCAAATGTACGAAGAGTACTACGATATGCCATGTTTCGTCCACCTGGACGCCAATGGAAAATCCACCCACACCAATCGCCAGTGCAAGTTTGTCAATGATCTCAAGGAGGACCCTGAGTCCGGCTACAAGCGAAGTCAGAAGAATAGACCCCGCGGAAAGGGCAAAGGGAAGAAGAAGGAGGAAGAGCCCAAGGAATCAAGTGATATGGACGAGGACATGGACCCAAAATCTTCCGACAAGGGAGAGGATAAAGGGAAAAATCCCTTCGAAAAGAAGGCACCATGTTACCAAACCTTCCTTTGCAGTCCAACCGTCCGGGCCCAGAAAACCTCTCTGAGGATACTGATGGCTACCCTCCCTCCGGTTCCCCAGTACGTCAGGTGGTCGGAAGTTCCAATTACTTGGGATAGGAAGGATCACCCAAAACTCATCCCAACAGAGAACCAATATGCCATGGTCATCAACCCTTTGATTAACAGCACGGAGTTCACCAAGTGCCTCGTGGACAGTGGAAGAAGCATCAACATCATGTACCTGGATACACTGCACAAGATGAACTTGATGAAGACCTAGCTAAGGAAGAGCAACACCGTGTTCCATGGGGTTGTCCCCGGCCGACAAGCAAATTCCCAGGGTTGCATCACCCTTCTGGTCGCTTTTGGTGATGTAAACAATTACCGCCAAGAACGCATGACCTTTGAAGTGGTGCCTTTCAAGAGCGTGTACCACATCATCTTTGGACGCGACATCTTCCACTCCTTCCTCGCAAGGCCATGCTTTGTCTATAACAAACTCAAGATTCCCGGACCAAATGGCGTCATCACCGTTGACGGAAGCTTCACCAAGGCACGGGAGTGCGAGCTCATTGAAGCCACCTTCGCCGAAGCAGTCCTCTATGGTGAGGAGTTCAAGGAGATCCAGAACCAGGTCGATGCCTCAGAGATGCCGACTTGGAAGAAGCAGATCACTGCTGACGAACCCGCCTTCAAGGCCGCCATCAAGACCAAGCAGGTGGAGCTTGTCGAAGGTGATTCCTTCAAGACCACCGCCATTGGCATGGACCTGGATCCCAAATAGGAAAGCGCGCTCGTCGAGTTCCTCCGTGAGAATAGGGACATCTTTGCCTGGCAACCTGCTGACATGAAAGGTGTACCTAGGGAACTTGCCGAGCACAACTTGAATATTGATCCTAATGCCAAACCGGTGAAACAACCTCTACGACGCTTTGGTGATGAAATATGAAGGGCTATATGCAAAGAAATAGCTAGGTTACTTAAGGCTGGCTTTATCCGAGAAGTTATTCACACCCGATGGGTGGCAAATCCTGTACTTGTCCCCAAAAAGGGAACCGATGAATTAAGAATGTGCGTTGATTACACCGGCTTAAACAAAGCGTGTCCGAAGGATCCGTTTGCTTTGCCTCGCATTGACCAAGTCATTGACTCGACAACTGGCTCAGAACTTTTGTGTTTTCTCGATGCCTACTCAGGATACCACCAGATCCAGATGCGAAAGTCGGACGAATTGGCCACTTCATTCACCACACCCTACGACACGTACTGCTACATCATGATGCCCTCTGGGTTGAAAAATGCTGGTGCCATGTACCAGCGGACGATGCAACATTGCCTACATGACCAAATAGGTCGCAACGTACACGCTTACATGGACGACATCGCGGTAATGTCAAAGAAATCAAATGATCTTATCACCGACTTGCAGCAAACCTTCGACAATCTCCGGAAATACAACATGATGCTGAACCCAAAGAAGTGCGACTTCGGGGTACCATCCGGAAAATTGTTGGGCTTCATCCTTTCGCATCACAGAATCGTGGTGAACCCGGGGAAAATCAAGGCCATCCTCGACATCAAACACCCGTCATGTTTGAAGGACATACAAAGGCTCATAGGATGCGTTGCAGCAGTAAGCCGGTTCATCAGCCGACTTGGTGAGAAGGCCGTGCCGCTCTACAAGTTGCTCAAGAAGGCGGACAAATTCACATGGACGGACGAAGCTGACGCAACACTTCAGGAGTTGTCGTGGTGTGGAACACGGTAGTACCATCGGGGATGGCTTGAAGGGGACAATCAGGATGCTATTGGTGGCTACTCGCGATGGGTTGGGCACAGATACTGTAAACAAAACGATGTACCCAGGTTCGGAGCCCTCTTTGCGAGGTAAAACTCCTACTCCAGCAGGGATCTACTATCAAAGGGGGCGAATGCCCAATACAGATTATCCTTGAGCTATTTCCTTAGCTACTTCTTGCTTGAAATTTTCTAAGTCCTTCATCTTCTATCTACCTAGAACCCTAGCGCTACCCCCCTTATATACATGTCGAGGAGGTAGTTTACAAGGTGGGTTCTAGGGTTTACTGTTTGGATTTGGGCCTTACAAAGTGGGTTGGCTGGACAGGGCCAAACGGTAGGCCCGGGTCCAGTCAAGCCTCCAGTACAGGGAGGACCATGCTACAGTGTCCAACGCCCCTGCTTTACTCGTCATCCGGCTCTTTATCCGTCAGCCGATTCTTTATGCGTAAGCCAGAGCTTTCCTCGTCAGCCCTTTCTTTGGTCGTCAGCCTCCAGCTTTGGCGCAGTTGTCCAGTAGTGCCGGCCTGGCCAGCCAGCCTGTCCGGTCAAAGGTGCTTCGGCAAGAGC
The DNA here is from genome assembly GCA_023614405.1 of Avena insularis. Lineage (NCBI taxonomy): Eukaryota > Viridiplantae > Streptophyta > Magnoliopsida > Poales > Poaceae > Avena > Avena insularis. The sequence goes on from CM042688.1 coordinate 244,236,503, forward strand.
GTCACCCCACCGTACTACCATGGCTGGATCTGAGGCGGCCGGCTAGGAGCAGCCTCCCAGCCGGTTCTTTTGGCTACCCGGCTAGACGGGCCAGCCGGGGAAACTTGAATGCGAACCGGGTGGGGATTCCACACGGCTGTGGTTCCTTGATCTGGGTCCAGGCGGCATCTGCTCCTTGGAGCCGGTCGGTTGGTCCGGTCTTGGCCTACCCAGGGGTCATCCTCCCGACACTAGTCCCCAAGAGTGTTAGGACTTGGACCCATGGAGAAGTTCTTGCGTGCTCATTTGAAATGATTGATGGTGCAGATGCTTTGTCATTTTCATTTGTCTTGTAGTCTTTGTCTTGTAGTCTTTGTCCTGTACTGGCTTGGGATTCTGTGCTGTTTTCCCGGCTGGGGTTTACTAGCTATGGAGCCGATGGCCCCACCCACAGGGTGTGAGCGGTGATCTTCTTGACCGGCTGCCGCACCCGACCGGGAGAGGGATCGCCCAGTTTGCTGTCATTAGTGCTCGCGTCAGCCATGCCTGCCGTTTCTGGTGCACGTCGCGTCAACTTTTTGGTAACCGCACGCACGCCTTCATCATTGCGTCTCCTTGGAGATCGTGGGCACGGTTTGCCTCCTGCAGTAACTTCTGTGGGATCTTCTGTGCGCGCGGCTCTGGCGCACGCGATCCGTCCTGAACCGTCGTGGGGGAGTGGGGCAGTTGCTTGCCATGTGGCGCAGAGGGAGGGGAACCGGCGTGGCCCTTCTTCCTGATAAATACGTATGCTAAGGAGTAGTGGCTTCTCACTTCGTCTCCCTGCGCCTGCCATCCTTATACTCCCTTGCGCTCTAGCCTTTCACTGCTCCTCTGCGCCACCATTTCTTGGTCACCGGCGTCGCTCCTTTTTCTTAACAAAGGGACCCCATGCTTCAACCACGGCCACCTTTCCGAACAAGATGTTGCCCGAGGTCGCCGGCGGGTGGTGCGACTCGTATGTCACCGAGGAATTGGTGAAGAAGTACCGGCGGGGGAAGTTCCTGCCATCGGAGCTGCTGGTGAAGCATCGCCTAGCACCGGAGGGCGAGTGGGTGCCCAACCCCCAGCCTAGCGAGGCCGTCGTCTGATGACCCACAAGTATAGGGGGTGTATCGCAGTATTTTCGAGGGAAGTGAAACCCAATTTATTGATTCGACACAAGGGGAGCGAAAAAATATTTATAAGCCTTAACAAATGAGTTGTCAATTCAGCTACAGCTGGAAACAATCTTACTCATAGCAGTTTATCAGTAGCAACAGTTTTGTAGTAGGAATAGTAAAGTAATAGCAGTAGTAAAGTAAAAGACAGCAGTAACAATAGTAGTAAACAGTAGGATTCGAGTGCGGTAGGCATAGGGATGGATGGACGGGCGTTGCATGGACAAGGCAATTCACATAGCAATCAGAACATAGGGCAATTGCAGATAAATAAGATAAAGCATCCATGTACTAGATAATCCTAGGCATGTGTTCCATATATAGTCATACGTGCTCGCAATGAGAACTTGCACAACATCTTTTGTCCTGCCAGCCCGTTTGCAGCAGGGCCTCAAGGGAATTATTGGCAATTAAGGTGCTCCTTTTAATAGAGCACCGGAGCAAAGCATTAACACTCCATGAACACAGATGATCCTCTCATCAAAGCCATTCCCTCCGGTTATCCCGATTTCTGTCACTTCGGGGCCATTGGTTCCGGATAACAACGTGTGTATACAACTTGTAGATAAGACCATAGACAATACTATCATAATGAATCAATAACATGTTCAGATCTAAAATCATGGCACTCGGGCCCTAGTGACAAGCATTAAGCATAACAAGTCGCAACAAAGTCATAAAGTACTAATAGAAGATACTAGGCACCATGCCCTAGCAATCTGATGCCATTACATGAACGATCTCATCCTATCCCTACCATCCCCATAGCCTACAGCAGGGGATTACTCACTCATAGATGGGGGAAACATGGATGGTCGATGGAGAAGCGATGGTGATGATGATGGCGATGATCTCCTCCAATTCCCCGTCCCGGCAGGGTGCCAGAACGGAGTTTCTTGTGCTGTTTCCTGGAATTTAGTGGTGGCGGCGGAGCGGAACTCCTTCTCGAAAAATGTCGAACCCCCCAGAGTTTTTAGGTCAGAAGGCTTCTTATAGGCGAAGAGCGAGACCGAGGGGTGCACAGGGCAACAAACCACCCCTAGGCGGCTGGGCTAGCCAGCGTGGCTGTGGTGTGGCTGGGACTAGCCCTCCACCGTCCTCGTGATTCGCCCGGAGTCTTCTGGTGAAATAGGATTTTTGGCATATTTTCCAGGATTTTTCCCGATAGTTGATTTTCTACACAAAAAGTAGACACCAAGGCAATTCTGCTGAAAACAGCATCTGTCCATGTTAGTTGCATCCAAATCACACAAGTTTAGAGGAGAAACAATAGCAAAAGTGTTCGGGAAAGTAGATACGTTTTGGACATATAAACTCCCTCCAAGCTTAGCTTATTGCTTGTCCTCAAGCAATTCAGTTGAAAACTGAGTGCGATAAAAGAAACTTTCACGAACACATTTGCTTCATAGGATGTATATATTCTCAGCATGTGATCAACTACTTAGACAATTCATAATAAAGAGTATGCAACTAAGTTTACTTAATAGGCATTGCAAGCTATGAAGAGATTCCAACTTAAAAATAATAATTAGCATGAAACATAAACATAAGCAACATTACAATGCTCATAACAAGGTATGATAGAGTAGTATCTCGCTTGCCTTTGATTATGAATGCCAAGGCACCTCGGAAGTTCAGGTGAAGACTAGAAGTAAAGATATCAAAGATACAAGCATCAAAGTCATAACCCAAATAATCAAGTAATGGGACAGGCACAAATAATGACAACTATACTCTCAAGGAAGTGCTCATAGAATAAGTGGAGACTCAACAAGGAAATGAAAAGGTTTTGAATAGTTTGAAAGGCTTCCAAATGCTGAAAGTATTTTACTCATTAGCTTTGAGCTCTCATTGCCCCTATCATAAGCATCTTTAATGTGGTTAAGGTGAAAGTGAGGTCCAATCTGAGTTATATGCTTGACAGACTATAAACTGGAAATCCCATGTCCCTTGAGTACGAGGGCCGCTCCTCATGCTACTCAACTTTAGTTACCGGTAAGTTCTTGTCATCGTAAGTATGTGCGTATCATAGAGAACCACCAACAGGGTACCCCTTGCCCGATGATATGGAAGAATCCCCATATCAAAATGACAAGGCAAGCAGACAATGAGTATCTCAGCAATCTTCTTAATTACCATGGGAAAATGGTGCTTTTTTTTTCTCTCTTTCCTCTTTTCTCAAATCTCTTTTTTTCTTTTTCTCAATAGCTATCTCTCTCTTTTTTATAAGAAGAATGCTTCATAGATATCATTATGGTTACGCTGCAGGTTTCCACCATGACGGCATGGATTAGAATGGCGGCCCAGGCATTTTTGTAACACACATACATAACTCTATGGACTTAAAAGCTCCCCTTTTATTTCACACCGACGACATCCGCAAACAAAAGAGCATGGTATCAACTGGGTATATATTTACAGGTGTTGGAAGGTTTCCCCTGACAGCACGGTTCTGCTAATCCCCAGCCTATATTTTGCAAGCATACAACTTTCATGGACAGTCACAATGGTTCAGGTTTATTAAGTGTACAAAATAAAGTGTGCCATCAAGTTCGTGAGAGCTTTACTAACTAACTTTCTCATAACAAGCAAACATTTTATTCGGAAGAAAATAAGGCATATTGAATATGCACGGAAATAGCAAATGATGCTAATAGGTAGGTATGGTGGACGCTTTGGCAATATTTGGTTTTAGGGAGTTGGGAACACGAGTAAAACATACTCAGTGAAAGTGAAGGCTAGCAATAGTAAGGGAGCAACAAACGAGAGAGCAATAACTTTCATAATCATGCTTGCAACAAAACAGGACTAATCATGGCATGAATGTGATTCAAGACCCTCAAGGCAAAATAATTCATCGAGGCTTAACTGCTTATTTCAGTAGTATGCATGCGTGAGCACGTGACAAGTCAATTCAAATGAAACATTCAGAGGAGGATACAACGGTGTCATACCAAGTTACGAATAGAGTAATGCAAGCCAACACTCATATGACATGCTACAAACTATTAGGAAGCTGGGACTAATCATAAGAAAGCAAGAACTACTAAGCATCCAAAGATAACATACACCCTACATGAACAGACTAAGCATGCCCACAATGACGAGTTTATGTACAAAAATGAAAACAAATAGGGTTCGTTACCATCCTCTTACACACCTCAAGTTGTCATTAATCCTCATTATTGCTCTTCACTTGTGTGGCTTGAATAATAATATGAAACCAATATCTACTGAGGACTCCTGAACCCTGATACAAACTCACAAATCCAAAGAAGAACAACAAATATTTTTGGTGTTTTCGATTTTTTAAAGCAAGAACCAAAAAGGAAAAACAAGCAAAGCAAAATCTTTTTGGGGTTTTCGATTAGTTCAAACAAAGAAAAAAGGGAAAAGAAAACCAAGGCAAAAAGAAGAAGAAGCAAACCAAAGAGAAACAACAGAAATATTTTTGGTCTTTTTGTGTTTTAGAAAGCAAAATCAAAGAAAGAACAAAAACTAAAAAGAGAATGAAACATGAATATACAAAGTACCGACGCAAAATGATATGGAGATGAGTGCGATCTCGGCGTACCTCCCCCCAAGCTTAGGTTTTTGGCCTAAGTGGGTATCAATCCATGTACGAATAAGGGTTCCAAGTAGGCGGGTCATGATAAGAATGATCGTAGTTGGGCCCATGGGAAGAAGAAGAAGCTCCGCAATCATAAGCAAGCTGCTGATATGAAGACTCCCCCTCATTCGAGGGCTGGACCGAATCATACGTGCCCTCCCTTCTAGTATCCTGCTCCTGTTGGGAGAGATCTCCCAGGTACGTGTCAAGCTCCTCCTCAGTGAGGGACCATCCTACCCGGTTATCAAGGTTAAACAATACAGGTGCAGGCAAAAGAACAACACGCTCGGACTTGCTCTTTCTCCAAACAGCTTTGAGAAAGGTTATTTCATAAGACAACTCACTCAAACTAGCCCACGAGGAAACACATTTATGCTGTATCATGGAATTAAGATCAAGCCTTTCTATGGGAAACTATAGGTCTAGATGATGAGGCACTAAACCATGCAATGCTAGTAAACGAGAAGCAATGAGGCCCCCACAAATTCCACCTTTCTCGCGGTTAGCAGCAAGACGGAAAGCTATCAAAGCACCCAAGTTGTAAGACCTATCTTGTTTAAGAGCAGCAGAGATGAATGCTAGATCATATGAAGATAACTTATTGGCAGTTTTCCTAGCAAGAACACACTTGGCAATAAAGTAGGCAAAGTAGCGAATGGAGGGGAGATAAATGTTACGGATTTTTCCACTCTCCTTCGAGATGCTGCTCCCTTGGCAAATTTCTGCGTATAAATCCATGAGTGGTGCAGGTCGCTCTTTAATCCTTCCACATGATCCCCACTGAGGTACCTTAATAGCTGCACAAAATGCATCGATAGAAAGGTCGACAGCAATATTGTAAATTTTGTAGTGGTCCATGGGGTTACGCAAAGAGTAACTAAATTGAAAGTCCTGCACCACAGACATGGTTAGCTTCACAAATTGACAAGGTTCATCTTCCAAAAAGTGTTCCAACCCTGCATTAGAAACCAGTGTGGAAATCCTGGAGAATTCCTGCGGCTCTCATGAATTCAGAACAAGGGTAAATGGAAGGAAAAACTTCCTCCTCCCGGTGGACCTTCATAACCTCAGCACCCATAGTTCATGTTGGTTTAGTTGATGCTCATTCATCTTCTATTCTGAAATTTAAACACATATTAAACAAGTGATTGCAAAGTGAATATAATGAAGGGTACTACTCATAGGGACTTGTAAGAGGCCTAAACATGCATCAAAACTATATCTCTAAGCATCAAACAAGCTTACTAGCTCTCATAACTTGTCACCTACAGCTGCAAAATACTCAAGATATAATCCACTAAACACAAATCTACTTGGATAAGGAGAGGAGTCACATACCGGAGAACAAATGCTCCAAATTTCGGCAACAAAGATGGGCTAAGCAAGGAGATCAAAAAAATCGAGAGCAAGCACAGCAAGAACGCGATTTTGAGCAATGAACTGGAGCTTACTCGGGAGAGATAAGAAAGTGGCAGGTGAGAGAGTGAGTGGAGGGCCAGGGGTGGCCCACACCATGGCATGGCGCCACCCAGGGCAGGTCGCGCCACCAGGTGGTGTGCCTGCCTGGTGGGTCCCCCTGGTACCTTCTAGGCACTCCTCTGCCCCTTTTTTCACGTAATAATTTAATATGAATTTTCTGGAATTTTCCGAGACAATTAATTTTTTGGCAATTTTCAGTCATAGAAGAATGATTTTTCTACAGAAAAATGATTTTGAAAAAGATGCAATGCAAAACAAAGCAAAAACTACAGAAGTTCTAAGACACTCTAAAATGTAAGCAACTAGCACAAGAAAGGTAAACTAAACGAAAGCTAAAACTAAAATGGATAGAATAGAAGTAAACAGAGATAATCACGGTGAAAACATTGTTTTGTTCAATGAAATCCTTTTGTTAACAAGGTTGATCAGGTTTTCTTACCAAACTTTGTATTCCACTAATGATTATGTTACCTCAACCTTGATAGCAATGGTCCCAATCATAATAGTTTCAAAATTTTCTCTTGGTATGGGACAATATATTTCCCCAACTTGAATTCCCTCAACATGTTCAATTGAATTCAAACCATAGGTCCTTTCAATCTTCTTGGGGAAATAGACAGTATGTTCCTTGTCATTAACACTAAATGTCACCTTTCCTTGATTACAATTAATAATAGCTCCTGATGTATTAAGGAAATGTCTCCCAAGAATAATAGACATATTATCATCTTCAGGCATTTCAAGCACAACAAAATCAGTTAATATCAAGCAATTATGAGCCACTTGAATAGGTACATCCTCACATATACCAGCAGGAATAGTGGTAGATTTATCAGCCATTTGCAAAGATATATCAGTTGGTATTAATTTTTCCAGTTGAAGTCTCTTGTATAGAGAGAAAGGCATAATACTAACTCCAACTCCCAAATCACACAAAGCAGTTCTAACATAACTGTTCTTAATAGAGCAAGGGATAGTTGGATTCCCTGGGTCTCCAAGTTTCTTTGGAACCTTACCATTAAAGGAATAATTAGCAAGCAAAGTAGAAATGTCTTCATTAGGGATCTTCCTTTTATTCGAGACAATATCCTTCATATACTTTGAGTAAGGAGGCAATTTAATAGCATCAGTCAAAGGAATTTGCAAGAATAAAGGTTTCATCCACTCACAAAACTTATTATAGTGTTCATCTTCCTTTGACTTGTGTTTCTTATCAGGGAAAGACATAGGTTTTTGGACCCAAGGCTCTCTTTCACTACCATGTTTCTTAGCAACAAAATCTTCTTTAGTGTATTTAGTATTCTTAGTGTGCTTTTCAGGTTCTTCTTCAACTTTTTCTTCATTTGGAGCTTCATTTTCTTCATTACCACTTTCAGTTTCAGCATTAGAAATAGATATATTATTAGGATCTATAGCAAGTTGAGAGGGTTCTACAACAGTTTTATGTTTCTTTTTTCCTTTTCTTACGAGTAGAGCCACTATTTTTAGCTTGTTGAGAATCCTGCTCAATTCTTTTGGGATGCCCCTCAGGATATAGAGGATCCTGGGTAGCAGCACCACTTCTAGTTCTAATCTCATAAGCGTGTTTTTCTTTGGTGCAGCATTAACTAGCAAGTCTTTTTGCACTTTAATAAGTTGATCTATTTGAGTTTGAACCATTTGAAAGTGTTTAACAATCATTTTAACATCATTAGAGGTTCTTTCCACAATATCCTTTAACTCAACAATAGCTCTAGAATTTCAATTAGATGATTTTGCACCCTTTTATTAAAATTATCTTGCTTAACAATAAAGATATCGAATTCTTCTAAGCATTGATCAGGAGGTTTAGAGTAAGGGATATCACCTTCATCAAAGTGTTGGAGAGAGTGTACCTCAATAGTGGATGAGTAGGGAATAGGCTTACATAATTCTTCAATAGGAGGTAAATTCTTGGCATCTGCAGCTTTAATTCCCTTCTCCTTAAGACATTTCTTAGCTTCCTTCATCACTTCATCATTCAATTCAATAACTCCCCTCTTCTTTGATGTTGGAATGGGTACAGGAATAGTTGATTCAGGTATGATTACTTTAGGTATAGCTGGTTCAGGAGGATTCCAATCTTCATAATTCTTGCTTATTTTAGCCATTAATTCCTCAGCTTCCTTGGGAGTCCTATTCCTGAAAACACAATCAGCAAAACTATCTAGGTATGTCTTGGATTCTTCAGTTAGTCCATTATAAAATATATCAAGAAGCTCATTCTTAGGTAATGGACTTCCATCCTGTGCATGAATCAAAGAACAAAACCTTGCCCATGATTCAGGCAATATCTCTTTTTCTCCCTGTTTAAAATCAAAAAGTTCCTGCAAAATAGCATGTCTAGCACTTGGAGGAAAATATTTCTGCAGGAAAGTACTAATCAAACAATCAGGGCTATCAATAGATCCAGGAGGTAAATTACTAAACCAAGTTTTAGCTTCTCCTTTTAGTGAAAAGGGGAAAATCTTAGCAACAAAGTAAGTACGCATCTTAATATCATCAGAAAACAAGCCACTCATGGTAGAAAGTTCATTCATATGTGCTACCGCACTTTCATTCTTAGTCCCACAAAAAGGTTCTTTCTCAACAATAGCTATGTAAGATAGATCGAGAGAGAAATCATAATCTTTATCTTTAATGTTTATAGGGGAAGCAGCAAATTTAGCAATATGAGACAATTTGGGTCTAATAGTACGCCTCTCAAGGAGACTGTGAGCAGCGCTCCTATCATGGGTGTTTTTACATTCTTTAATAAATTCATCGGTCATCTCAACATAACCATCTTCAATATCATAACTTTCACTAGACTCAGGTGAACTAACAGGTGTAGTAGTGTCTTCATTAGGAGTTTTAGTATTTCTAGCTATAGTTCTAGCAATCGTAGCATCTAGGAAAGGACCTAATGAACCACTCTTATCAAGCATGAGAAGCGACATCATAAGCATCAGAAGTTTTAGATTCAACAGTAGTAGCAGTGTGTGTAGCATGTGTATGTGGTGGTGTAACGAGCTTACTCATAACAGATGGTGAATCAAGAGCAACAGAGGTGTTCAGAACCGTACCTCTTCTTGTAGTGGATGGTAAAATAGGAACCTTGCCATCACGAGACTTACCCATGATGGATGGATAACAGCGAACAATAGTGAATCCAAGTGAACTTGATAAATAAAGCTATGCTCCCCGGCAACGACACTAGAAAATAGTGTTGATGACCCACAAGTATAGGGGTGTATCGCAGTATTTTCGAGGGAAGTGAAGCCCAATTTATTGATTTGACACAAGGGGAGCCAAAGAATATTTATAAGCCTTAACAACTGAGTTGTCAATTCAGCTGCACCTGGAAACAATCTTGCTCACAACAGTTTATCAGTAGCAACAGTTTTGTAGTAGGAATAGTAAAGTAATAGCAGTAGTAAAGTAAAAGACAGCAGTAACAATAGTAGTAAATAGTAGGATTCGAGTGCGGTAGTTATAGGGATGGATGGACGGGCATTGCATGGACAAGGCAATTCACATAGCAATCAAAACATAGGGCAATTGCAGATAAATAAGATAAAGCATCCAAGTACTAGATAATCCTAGGCATGTGTTCCATATATAGTCATACGTGCTCGCAATGAGAACTTGCACAACATCTTTTGTCCTACTAGCCCGTTTGCAGCGGGGCCTCAGGGGAACTACTAGCAATTAAGGTTCTCCTTTTAATAGAGCACCAGAGCAAAGCATTAACACTCCCTGAACACATGTGATCCTCACATCAAAGCTATTCCCTCCGGTTATCCCAATTTCTGTCACTTCAGGGCCATTGGTTCCGGACAACAACGTGTGTATACAACTTGAAGATAAGACCATAAACAATACTATCATAATGAATCAATAACATGTTCAGATCTGAAATCATGGCACTCGGGCCCTAGTGACAAGCATTAAGCATAACAAGTCGCAACAATGTCATAAAGTACTAATAGAAGATACTAGGCACCATGCCGTAACAATCTAATGCCATTACATGAACGATCTCATCCAATCCCTACCATCACCATAGCCTACAGCGGGGGATTACTCACTCATAGATGGGGGAAACATGGATGGTCGATGGAGAAGTGATGGTGATGATCTCCTCCAATTCCCCGTCCCGACAGGGTGCCAGAATGGAGTTTCTGGTGCTATTTCGTGGAATCTGGTGGTGGCAGTGGAGCAGAACTCCTTCTGGAAAAACGTCAAACCCCCCAGAGTTTTTAGGTCAGAAGGCTTCTTATAGGCAAAGAGGGAGACCGAGGGGGTGCCTGGGGTGGCCAGACCACCCCCTGGTGCGGCCTGGGCTAGCCCACGTGGCTAGGTGGTGTGGCCTAGGCCCAGCCCTCCTTCGTCTCATATTCTAGCTCCGGGAGTCTTCTGGTGAAATAGGATTTTTGGCATATTTTCCGGGATTTTTCCTGATAGTTTATTTTCTGCACAAAACGTAGACACCAAGACAATTCTGCTGAAAACAGCGTCAGTCCACGTTAGTTGCATCCAAATCACACAAGTTTAGAGGAGAAACAAGAGCAAAAGTGTTCGGGAAAGTAGATATGTTTTGGACGTATCATCCTCTTCCTCGCCCACTTCGCTCGCGGCCTTGGGCTGCCGCTGAGCCGCTTCGTCTTGGAGCTGCTCATCACCTTCGACTTGCAGCTCCACCACCCCGGAGCCAACGCTGTGTTGATGTTGTCGCATCACGCGGCCTGCTGCGAGGCGTTCCACGGTGTCTGCCCTGACGCCGCGACCTTCTTGAAGTTCTTCTACTTCAAGATTCAGGTGGTGGGGAAGGGCGGGCCGCTGACGGAGACGGGCTGCTGCGCCATCTACCCACAGCCATCGGCGCCCATAACATGCCTGGAGCTCCCCGACACCGTCAAGCTCTGGCAGCGCTCGTACTTTTACGTGCACAGCAACACCGAGGTGGACTACATCAAGGTCCCTGCCTTCGCCAATGTTCCTTCCAGCCAGAAGGCCTAGAGCGTCTAGCACTTCGGCGCCCAGGGCGACATCGACCGGATGGGCGCCCAACTGGCGGTCCTCGTGGAGAAGGAGCAGCTCACCGCCCGGGACATTCTGCTATCCTGGATGGTGAACCGCGTGCTCCCGCTGCAGCACCGGTCGCACAAGATGTGCCACCTCTCTGGCCATCTAGATCCCACCCGGGTATCCCGGCTAGATGTGTCGCATGCCGCCCTCCGTGAATGGCTTGCCACCATCTCGAAGGAGGGGCTGGAGGAGGACTGGGTGTTCTCCTGCCGCCCGTACCACCACAGCCGTCTTCCGCCAAAGGTATGTCTTTCTTGCTCTTCTCCGGGTGGATTTTCCTGAGGGACTCCCGTTTCGTGCCTCTTATCTTCCCTTTTTGAGTAGCGTTTCACGGTGTAGCTAGCGGAGGATGGCATGGGGGACAATGCGCTCCCCAACTTCGCCGCGGACTTCAAGCCAGCGAAGGCTCCGCCAGCGGAGGCGGAGCAGTTCCCTATGCGGGCCGACGAGGGCTGCGAGTTCCAACCTGGTGAGAGTTTTTCCTTTGTACTTGTCTGATTTGCTCTTGCTGCGCTTTTGGCCGCGAACTTGACGTTTTGCTTGCAATGGAACAGCCGCTCATGGCGAGGATGTGGACCTGGCCGAGGTCGCCGTGCCCAAGGGCAGGGGAAGCAGGCCGTCCCCACCAGCACTGCTCTGGTCGGAGGCGCGCCAAGAAGACATGCCGCCCCCGTCCCGCGGCCACCATGCCGAGCATTGCCGGGTAGGTGCTTCCGGCCTCCCGGTCCTTGTATTGACTTGCTCGTATTTGGGTTGCTCATTCCTTGTGTTTCCGCAGCGAGGCGATGGCCTTGCCCGGCTCCGCGACCATCGCCACTACGTCCGCCCCTCCGCCTGCTGCAGAGGGGAGTGCGCCGGCTTCGGCATCCGAGGCCGTGCCGGCTCCGGCACCCGAGGCGACATCTGCTCAGCTAGCTAGGGCCAGGGTGGATGCGGCGGAGGTGGTGCCGCCGGCTGCGCCCTCGACGCTTCACCGGGCCGGGGCCGTCTCCCGGCTTGCTGAGGGTCTTCTGCTTGGGCGTGCAGGCACGGCCGTTCCTTCCCCTGGCTCGATGGTGGGCGCTGACTCTAGCGCCTACCGGGTGGAGGTGCCGTAGCCGGAGGCCCCCGTCCAGCCGGAGGTTGGGCCCTCCGCTGCCCGGTTAGCAATGATGACCTCCAGGTCGACGGCTGGACGCCGGCTCGGGCTACGACGCCGTTGGATGCCCTCCTGGCGTAGTTGTCGAAGGCGGCGCCTCTGGCCATTGGCCAGGCTCACCAGCTGGTGGAGGCACTGGAGCAGGGGCTCGGCCAAGCCAAGGCGCTCGGGGCCTCCGTCGGGGTATGTGTTCTATTGCCAATCTTGATGCTTGTTCACCGTCTTGTGCCGCGACTTGCTCTCACTTCTCTTTTTGTGCAGAGGGCTCTTGTCGACGCCGCGAAGACCTCACGCGACCTGGGCCATAAGATTGCTTGTTCTGCCGTATCTTCTCGATTGTGCGATTTCTCGCGCTTCTTGTTGAATATTGGTTACCCTCCTGTAGCTCTACTGGCGAACTGGGACCGCGAGGTAGCCCGGCTGAAGGAGGAGGTTGCTCGGCTGGAGGAGTCCAACAAGACCCGCCAGGTCCAGATCGCCCAACTGACTGCGTAGTAGCAGCAGATGTAGATAAAGGCTGGCAGGTCCAAGAAAACGGCAGAGACCCGGGTCGAGGCGCTGAAGAACCTGGAGGGGCTTTACGCCACCCAAGCGGATGCCCTCAAGTTTTCCAAGGCCAAGGAGGCGGCGGCGCTATCGGAGCTTTGCCAGATCGCCGAGATCGTTGTCAGTAAGTGCCATCAACTTATGTCAATTTTGCCGTTTTGCCCTTTGTAGTCAGTATTCATTATTGTTTCTTTTACCGGCTGCAGCTCAGTATCCAGAGGCGACAGATCAGGCGCTGGGCTGAATTCCCGAGACAGATCCGGATCGGGATCTCCACCCGGGGGAGCTGGCGACGGTCGTCAGCGAGGAGGCAAACCGGCTTCGTGTCGTTGCTCCCAAGGTCTTTGACTACTCTGGCCCAAAGTTGTCCCGCCTTCCACTATGGATGCCTTGGCCGAGCGTCTTTTGGGCGCTCCGGACCTCATGAACATGGCCCAAGAGTGGGCGGCTCGTGGCGGCGCGGAGATGGTGCTGGCGCTGTTGAAGTCCTGGTACCCGGATGTGGATCTACGGATCCTTTCCCGCGGATTTCACCAAGGGACCAGCTATGACTAGCTTCACGCCGAGGTTCCTGACATCCGCTCCTATGGCATGAGGATCTGGAGTTTTGTTGCGCTGGACAGGGACTTCAGCGACCTGGCTGGCACGGAGCGGTACTATCACAGCCCGGATGCGCCGCATGCTGATGCTCCGGCTGCACCACAGACCGCCTCGACAGACGTCGCCTCTAGCAGCCAAGCTCCAGCTGATGCCTCCGGCCCTTCTGCCCCCTAGTGAACTTGATCCCCGGTATGCCGGGAGTATTTGTGATTGAAAAACTTGTCTTTTCTTTGTGCAATGTGAACAATTGTCTGTGTTCTGGTTATTGAACTCTTGTGGGAGCATCGCCTCCCTCTGTATATTTGTTCGTGCTCTTTTGTTTGCACTTTTTGCTCTGCATTTTCTGCATGCTTGTTTCTGTGTGGGGGCGCGCAAGCGCACCCACAAGGTGTAGTCCCCTAGGTTCAGGCCGGCTAGAGAATAGAGCCGGGTTGAAGCTCCTTTGTGTTGTTTGTTTGCAGGTTTCTGTGTGGGGGCGCGCGAGCGCACCCATAGGTTGTAGTCCCCGAGGTCCAGGCCGGCTGGAGAATACAGCGGGTCGAAGCTCCTTGACCTGCTCTACTGCCACCTGGAAGCTACTAGCCTCCGGCTTGGGTGTTCGTCGTTGAACTTTGGCTCATGCAAACATAGAAACAAACAAGTTGTTTGCCTGGTTATGCATATGTAAGCACAAACAGTAATCTTAGATTGACTAGTTTTGAAATTTTTGCTGTTTCGTGCAAATCCAATGTCTTTTCCCTTTTCTCAGTGAGCATTGGCCAGTTTGATGTTGTTCCCTTGCTGGCTTTTAGCCGGAGTCGAAGGGGTAGCTTAGTAGGTGTACTGCACGATACTTCGGGTTGGGTCATTGTCTTTGGGCGAGCGAGCGCAACCGGGATGTCCAGAGGTTTTTGTTTTCCTCATGGCTTTTTCGTGTAGGGGCCTTTGAGCATTCTGCTCTTGCCGGATCTGTCAGCCGGCTTGCGGTCTGCAGCCAGAACCAAAGAGGAAGCCTTAGGAACCGCGTACAGTACTTTTCTGCGTGGGTCGCGCAGCCGTCTGGGCCAACCGACAAGTCCCCGAGACGGATCGCCGGCTCCGGGGTTAGAGTAATGCAGCTGGAAAACCAATTTGTGCAGCATGACTTGCTTATTTATTACGGAGTCCCCGAGACTGTGTCGAGGCTCCCATGCTTGTTCATTACATAAAGGTAAGATACATACACTTCTTGTTCAAGTGTAAAATGGCGAAGCAGGCTCGCATTCCATGGGCGTTCAGTTTCTTCGCCTGAGTGATCCATCTTGTTCTTTTCCGGCTTGCGGGCGTCGATGAGGTAGTATGAGTTGTTCTGCAGTGCCCGGCTGATGATGAATGGGCCCTCCCAAGGCGGAGACAGCTTTTGCATCCCCTTGGTGTCTTGAACTAGCCTTAGCACCAGGTCGCCCTCGCGGAACGAGACGCTACGGATCTGGCTGGCATGGTAGCGGCGCAAGTTTTTCTGGTAGATGGCGGATCTGGACAAGGCCAGCTCGCGTGCTTCTTCAAGGAGATCGACGCTGTCTTCCTGTGCTTATTTGGCTTGATGTTCTGTGTAGAGAAGTTTGTGGGGTGCGTCGAACTTGATGTCAGTGGACAAAACCGCCTCCACACCGTAGACGAGGAAGAAAGGAGTGTAGACGGTGGACCGGTTTGGCGTGGTGTGAAGGCTCCATAGTACAGTCGGTAGCTCCTCAATCCAGCAGCCGGGGGATCGCATCAGTGGTTCGATCAGCCGGGGCTTGATTCCGGCTAGGACTAGGCCATTTGCTCGCTCACACTGCCCGTTGGACTGGGGTTGTGCCACAGATGCAAGGTCTAGTCGGATGCCCTTATCTCCGCAGAATCGCGCGAAAGCTCCCTTAGCAAAATTTGTGCCGTTGTCGATTATGATGCTGTTGGGGTAGCCAAAGCGTGTGATTATGTCTGTGAAGAACTTGACCACCGTTGGCCCATCCAGCTTATTTATTGGCTTTGCCTCTATCCACTTAGTGAACTTGTCCACTGCCACTAGCAAGTGTGTCATGTCGGATCGGGCTGTTTTGAAAGGGCCAACCATGTCTAGTCCCCAGACGGCAAACGGCTAGGTGATGGGAATTGTCTTGAGTGCTGCAGACGGAGTGTGCTTCTTCTGGATGAACCGCTGACAACCATTGCATGGTTTGACGATCTGCTCAGCATCTTCCAGTGCCATGGGCTAGTAGAATCCATGGTGGAATGCCTTTGCCACTATGGCCCATGACGACGCGTGATGTCCGCATTCGCCCTGGTGGATGTTGACCAGCAACCGGATTCTGTCCTCTTGGCTCACACATCCCTGATAAATGCCAGCAACGATGCGCTTGTAGAGCTCATTTTTGATGATGGTGTATGTGTTGGCTCGGCGCTTCACCTGCCTTGCCTCTACTTCTTCCTCGGGCAACTCTCCTCTAGCCAGGAAATCCATGAACGGCTTGGCCCATGTTGGGGTTTCCCGGATGGCGCACACCGCCTGCATCAGCAAATTCACTTCTACCCAGATTACCGGGTCGGGCTCGTCTGGAGGCCGATCGGGTGGAGCAGCGGAGCCGGCAGCCTCTAGGCTGGAGGCGGCACTTTCCAGGTGCGGTGAAGCCATCACAGGGATCTTGGAGCCGGCATTCCCCGGGTGTGGCGAAGCAGTCCCCGGGTGCGGTGAAGCCGTCGCCGAGGTCTTGAAGCTGCCAGTCCCCGGGATCTTGAGGCCATGGACGAGCACCTCATACTCAGCGACGTTGTTGGACACGCGGAAGTGGATCTGCAGCATGTATTCCAGCCGGTCTCATTTTGGAGAGGTGATGACCACTCTGGCTCCGATCCCTCCATACATCTTGGAGTCATCGAAATGCAGCTTCCAATGCGTGGAATCAGGGCAAGGCGGTAGGTACTGCGTTTCTGTCCAGTCGACGAGGAAATCCGCCAAGGCCTGAGAATTGATCACCGTTCTTGGATCGTACTGTATGTTGTGGGCGCCGAGCTCTATGGCCCATTTCGTCACCCGGCCTGTGGTGTCTCTGTTGCCGATGATCTCCGAGAGCGGTGCTAGCGCCACCACCCGGATGGAATGTTCTTGGAAGTAGTGCTTCAATTTCTTGGCAGCCATGTACACGCCGTACACCAGCTTCTGGTAATGAGGGTAATTCTGCTTCGAGAGAGAGAGAGTACCTCACTCAGGTAATACGCCGGTCGTTGCATCGGCTATGCCTTTCCTTCTTCCGGCCTCTCCACTACCAGCACCACACTGACAACCCTGTTTGTTGCTGCGATGTACATCAACATGGGTTCCTTTGCTGCTGGCGCTGCCAGAATAGTTGGTGAGGTGAGCATGCACTTGAGGTCATGGAAGTCCTCATCCGCCTGCGATGTCCAGACGAATTTGTCCGTCTTCTTCATGAGTTGGTACAGTGGGAGTGCTTTCTCGCCCAGCCGGCTGATGAACTGGCTGAGGGAGGCCAGGCATCCGGTGAACTTCTGGACATTTCTCAAGTTCTTGTGCGGCTACATGCGCTCGATTTCGCCGATCTTCTCCGGGTTCGCCTGGATTCCTTGCTTGGATACGAGAAAACCGAGGAGTTGGCCGGCTGGGACGCCGAACACGCACTTCTCCGGGTTCAGCTTCATCTGGAACCGACAGAGGTTGGTGAATGTTTCCTTCAGATCCTCAAGGAGTGTCTGGTGCTCCTTGGTCTTGACCACCAAATCATCGACGTAGGAGTGTCTAGAGCTCCTTGGTCTTGACCACCACATCATCGACATAGACATAGGAGTGCCAGCGTTCTTCAGTCCGAATGACATTGTGGGTGTAGCAGTAGGCTCCATAAGGAGTGATGAATGCTTTCTTTATTTGATCAGCGGGGTTCAGCCGGATTTGGTGGTAGCCGGAATACGCGTCCAGAAACGACAACAGCTCGCAGCCGGCCATGGAATCGATCACTTGGTCTATCCTTGGTAGGGCAAATGGATCTTTGGGGCTTGCTTTGTTCAGACTGGTGTAGTCAACACACATGCGCCAAGTCTTGTTCTTCTTCAGCACGAGTACGGTATTTGCCAGCCATTCCGGGTGGAAACCCTCCATGATGAAGCTGGCTACGAGCAGCCGGGTGATCTCCTCCCCAATTGTTCTTTTTTTTCCGCGAAGCGGCATAGTGACTGCTTGACCGGCTTTGCATCCGGCCTGACATGTAAAGATATCCCGATTCTTGGGGGACCTGGCACATCCTTGGGGGACCATGCAAAGATATCCCGATTCTCACGGAGGAAGTCGACGAGCACGCTTTCCTATTTGCTATCGAGGCCATCTCCGACCAGGACGAACTTGTCGAGCTCGGCCTCATTCAGCAGGATCTTTCTCGTGCCTTTGGATGGTTTGAACTGCGCCTCTCCGGCTGGCTTGGGCTCGCCAGCCGGCATGTCCTTCTGCAGGGCCACCACGTCTGCATGATGATGCGTTTTTCTTCCGCAATGATCATGGCTTCCGCTATCTTGGACCCGTCTGTGGCGCACTCCATAGACCGTCTATAGCAACCAGCCACGGTGATGACGCCCTTGGGCCCTGGTAGCTTCATCTTGAGGTACGCGTAATGTGGTACCGCCATGAACTTGGTGAGTGCCGGGCGCCCTAGGATTGCATGGTACGCGCTATAGAGGTTGACCACCTCGAACCAGATGGGCTCACGGCGGAAGTTGTCCTCCGTGCCAAAGATGACGTCCAGCCGGATCTTTCTGATGGGGGAGTGCGATGGTCCTGGGACGACTTTCGTGGAAGGAGGTGCTTGACGGCTCCAGCTGCGACTCGCTGATACCGAGCCGGTCGAGTGAGCTGCGGTACAGGAGGTTGATGCTGCTCCCTCCGTCTACGAGGACGCGGGAGAACCTGCAGGAATGCTTCTAGGAGACAATGATAGGATCCAAAACCATCGCGTAGGTGCCTAGGTGAGGCAGCTCAGCTGGCTGGTCCTTCCGGCTCCATGCAACTTCTTGCTCCGACCAGTTGAGGTACTGGGGGACGGGAGGAACAATTTCGTTCACTTCCGCCTCGCGGCGCCTCTTGTTGTGCTTGGTCTCCGGCTCCGTGGTGAAGATGTGGTAGTTTCCCACCTATCGAGGTTAGTAGTTATCATCATCTTCCCTTCGACGCTGGTTGTTATGATCGCCTGGCGGCCCGCCGGCTGGAGGAGGTGGTGCCTGTCCAGCCGGTGCACCAGCAATCTCCGCCATCTTCTTCGTCCAGGTGCACTGGCGTGTGGTATGCGTAGCCGGTTTGTTGCCTCCGCTATGGAGCTTGCATGGCCCATCAAGCATCAACTCAATGGTGTACTTGGGCCTCGGAGGCTGGTCATCGGGCTTCTGTCTCCGGCTTCCGCCTGCAGCCGGATCCTCCTATACTGCCGCCATCTGCCTGGAGCCGTATTGGTTATCCGGCTGGTCGTCCTTTCTCTTTCCATGGCGGTTGTCGTGCCACCTGGAATTGTGGCCATTCCCTTCTGGCTGGTGCCGATCTATGGTGACGTCAACGATTATTTGACCTTGGTCGTCCACCCGAACGGATCTTTTCATTGCCGCATCGGCCGTGGCGTACTTGTCCCGATGGCCATGCTTTGTGCCATGGTTGTGGCTCCACCTGGCGGAGCTTATGCTTGAGCATAGTGCCGTCTCTGCAGCTGTTGATGAAGAAATCAACCGCCTGGTGTTCGCGTACCCCCTTGTAGGACTTGTGCATGCTCGTCCATCGGGTGATGTAGGAGCGATCGGATTCATCCGGGCCTTGCATGCAAAGAGCGAGCTCGTCGGGTCGGTCCGGGCGCTTGTAGGTGCCAGTGAAGTTATGGACGAACGCCTGCTCGAAATCGATCCAAGCATTGATGTTGTTGTCGGGGAGGCTGTTGAGCCACATCCTGGCTGAGTCTAGGAGCATGAGAGGGGCGTAGCGTACTGCTACCCGGCGGTTGCCGTTTGTGATGCCTACGGCGGTGGTGTAGTCCACTAGCCAGTCCTCTGGCATGACCGAGCCTTTGTACTTTGGCGTATCCCTTGGGAGCAAAAATCCCTTTGGAAACGGTTCATTCCGAATGCGCGATCCGAAGCATCTTGGACCGGCTGGACTTTCTTCCTCCAACGCGCGTGATTGGACCAGCAGGTCGATTCGTGCGCGCGTGTCTTGTTGTTCCTCCGGCTCGAGCGGTCCCAGCCGGCCAGATAGGCGGGACTTGGGGAGCGCTTGGCCTTTTCCGGCTTCATCGGTCGGCTCGCGGTTTTTGCTAGTAATAGCTGCCGCATCGCAGGCGTTGTGCCCACGGCCTGCAGATCCACCGCGTGGGCAGTTGCTCTGCCTTGCTCCATTTGGGGAAGATGCCTTGCTGCCACCTGCAGCCGGATCCGCCATCCGGTCAGTCGGTTGGGTTCTGCTATTGCCGGCCATGCTGAGTTCTGCCTCGACCTGCTGCTTGTTCGCTGTGACCACAAGGAGCTGGACACATGCCTGCTGATGGAGCAGTTCCTCGCCCTCCAGGTGGCTTAGCTCCACAACTGCTGCCTCCGCGGCCCTCATGTTCTTGGCAGGGGTGATGTAGACCGGCTGCACCGCGGGCGTACGCGGATCAGCGGCACGATCCATCTCCGAACCAAGGTTTTGGCCTTGTGGCTGGGCCAGGCGGCTGGTGCCCGGCAAGCGCGCGAAGCCGTGCATGATTTTGTACTCCCGCATGGTGGCGTTCATCCATCGTTGGGCGGCCGCCACCTTGCCAGCTTCCTCCAGAAGGTTCTGACAGGTAGTGACGAGGGTTTAACTCATCAATGCCCATTGTTATGGACTTGGGTTTTGGAGAAGGAGGGAGCGCTGGAGACATCTATCGGCTAGCAAACAAGCACACAGGGGACTCGAAGATTTACCCAGGTTCAGGCCTCATAGAGGTCCCTACTCCTGCTTGTCTGCTCGTGGAATTATCGAAGGAATCGAGGATTACAATGGTGCGCATATGCAATCTGGCAAGGGTTGTGGAAACTAGGGTTGCATGTGTCCTCCTCGCCGCCCCTCCTAGCCTTTATATAGATAGGCTAGGTCTCGGGTAGTAGGTCGAGTCAGTTACAAGTTAGGGTTCTCCCCTTCAAACTTTCTATCTTTAGCTTCTTCTTGTTCTTCAAGCAATCGAGAGTTCGTAGGTTAAATGAGTCCTTCATTTGGGACTTGGTGACACCGTGGGCCTTTACATATTTAGGCCGTATATACCAAGCTCGAGTACCTGTAGGGTATACCCATGTTAGTAGCCCCCGAGTGTCCAGTGGAATCGCAGATTCGACTGGAGATTTTATGAAGTCTTTCGAGTGTATGACTGAGTACATTTCTCGACTGGTTTGTTTGTGTCATAGGGATTGTTGGTGTGCGTGCCTGATTTTAACCGATGTATCGGTATAAGTTAACTACCTTAGGGTAAAACAACGCCACCTACTCAAACTCGAGTCCCCGGACTCGAATCCGGAAAAGTGCTGGTGTAATTCAACTCAAGCCGCCAAGGTCTTAGATGAGTCGAATTGCAGTATATGGGTGTGAGCACTCGACGCGTCCGTCAAGGCATATTTATCGTACCTTTAGGTACGGATATATTTCTGGTAGTGCGCAGCAAATGCGTTGCCAGACCTTATTCAGGTCTTATCTTCACGCTGTAAGCGTGGCATCCGAATTTTATCATCGCGGAGACGATTCGGGTACCCAGGAGATGCAGTCTCTTTGTAGGAAAAAATTTATGAGGCGGTGTCGCCATAAACTTCGAGTGTGGATGTTATCCACACACAGTACTTTGTACAAATAATCATAGGGTGCGCGACTAGCGCTCCCTATGGGAGTAGCCCCCGAGTTCCTAGTTGAGTCGAAGACTCAGGCAAGGACTAAATAATTTTTGTGACTACTGTCGTCTTTTGTTTGCTTGTTTCAGTCAAAATTTACTTCCGGCACTCCCTATGGGAGTAACCCATGTCCATAATCGAATCATGCTTCGAGTGGTTGGGTTTGCTTTGATTGCCCTATGGGAGTAGCCCCCGAGTGCTTGGTGGAGTCGAAGACTCGAGCAATAGCTAAAGTAACCGAAGTCTTCTGCTGTGTAGCTTTTGGTGATGTCAGTGCTGATGATTTCATGACCTCAGTTGCCCGCGTGAGCGGGTTTGACGGGACGTGACGAGCGATGGGTCCCATTCCATAACTCTGATTTGACCGGGCGTGCATAATCTTTATTTTAACTATGCCTCCTCGATTTCCGCACGTAATGGGAGTAGTGGGGGAACGGTTCGTGTTTCAGATCCTCCACGTGTCGAGCAGGATGAATGCCACGCGTCCAGTAGGGTTTTTCCGAGCCGTTGGATTGCATCTTCCAGAGGTTAAGTAGTGGCGCTGTGACGGTAAAATTCACATCTGCTTTCGCTCATCCTGTGCCGTCATCGCCATTGCCGTTGCTCCCCTGCTTTCTCTTCTTTCTTTTCTTCCATGGCGCTGGACCAGCTCCGCGCATTTCCCAGCTACTTTCTCCGGTCGCATCACTGCCGCGCAATGGGGAAGAAGAAGGGAGGTGCTGCGGCCGATTCCTCGGCTACCGCTGCTGTGGTGAAGAAGAAGGATGGCTCCGCCGCTGCGGGCACCAGCACCGCCTCCGGCGGGAAGAAGAAGGGCACGGGCACCCGCATTACGAATGGCGTGTGGCGTCCGTCCATCATCAAGTCCTCTAATCTTCGTCTTCTTCGTCAAGACGAAGTGCTGTCCGCCGCAGTCGCCGACACGCGCGTCCCGGCGGTGAGATAATCCCTTCTCCTTCCGCTGGTTTTCGAGTGATGTTCCTGGCGTTCATCATTCGCGGCCTCTCGTTGCCCCTGCATTCCTTCTTCAGAGGTCTCCTTTGTTTTTACGGGCTTCAGCTCCATCAGCTATCCCTAAATTCTATCCTCCATATCTCTTGCTTCATCACCCTCTGCGAGTGCTGGCTTAGAATCGAGCCGCACTTCGACCTCTTCAAGCACCTCTTTAAGTTGAAGCGCCAATCTGCGTCTGGCTCTTTAGTCTATGATGTAGGCGGCTGCGGAATCCACGTTGATCCATCCGCCACTTATTTTGACATCAAGCTGATGAAGTCCGTCCAAGGGTGGAGGGACAAGTGGTTCTACATTTGCGACCAGAAGGCCGACGGAGACCACTTCCGACTCGCACCTTTCGATCCTGCGATGCCGTGCAAGAGGAGGCGCTCCTGGAAGAATGTAGTCATGCCTGTGAGTCCGAGGAGACAGATGTGCTGTTCGAGCGCGTCTGCGACCTCGAGAGTCGCATAGGCAAAGAGGAGGGAGGCTGCGCCCTTATTCGCACGTGGTTGCGCCGTCGCGTCCAGCCCCTACAGGCCAGAGTCCATCCCATGTTTCAGTGGGATGGTGCTGACGATGTCACTCGCGTGTCTGCCGATAGCATGTCCACGAGTGAGGTGGATAAAAGGGTTCGATTGGTGACCACATACACCATCAAGGATGTGCTCCCTAGTGAACCAGTCGTTCCCCCGTTCGACGCTTTTAACCCTCCTCCTGAGGTACGATTGTGCTATGTAGTAGCTTAGTTTGTGGATTTCTTCTTTGTTGTTTCTTTGCTTTTGTGCTGGATTTGTTATCTGTATACAGGATTTGGCGGTGTCACCCTGCATGCCCCCTCTTCCAGAGGGGTTTATTCCTTGCGAGGACTTGGAAGAGGACGAGTCAGAATCGACCGTCCTATCCGATGTGGAAGAGGAAGCCCTCGAGTCGGGTAGTCCGGATACTCGCAGTCGTTCGTGCAACAAGGATTCCGATGCATCGTCTCCTTCGACTCCGGAAGGTGCAGGCGTTGGTGCGGGGTTGCCAATCCCTGCCCTTCTTGTGAGCGCCGTGGCGCCATCTTCTCGCAAGAAGATGCGACTGTCGAAGGAGTCTTCATCAGAGTCGGGGGAACCAACCTTTGACTTTGATAAATTTGACTGGTAAGTATTTGGTTTGTCCTTTCTGATTCTTCATTGGCTTTGCCTTGTGCTTGATGTTGGTTTTGTTTTTGTAGTCAAGAGGCGTCGTCATCTTCTGGCAACGTCCAATTTTTGAAAGAATCAGGAGTCGCAACCTCAAGGGCCAAGAAAGAGGTCGAGCGTGCTCCTTCTCCTCCAATGGCGGCCCACTCCGGGCACAACTCTTCTAGTTCTCCGCATGAAGGGGAGCATCGAATGGTTGCCCGGGTGACTGCACACCAATCGACTTTGGAGTAATTGCAGGATCATGTAAGTGTAGGATTTCTTCTTTTGATGTTGCAGTCAATATTATCTATGACATCTGCTAATCCCTTGTTGTGCGATAGCCCCTTGTGAAGGAAGCCGCTCACTTGGTGGAGCAAGTGGTTGCGATGGGTCGTCAGCATGCAATGCTGGAGACGCGTCATCGTGTGGTCGAAAGTAAGTGTTCTTCACTTCCTCTTCTTCTCCTTTTTTATATGGTCGACTGATAGTTAATCCCTTTTATTTTGTAGCTGAACATAACTCCCTCCTGCGCGACGCTGCCACTATGGAGAAAACACTCGCCGCGGCTGTGAAGAGCCACGATGAGGCGATCGCGGCGCGTGACGAGGCTCAGAGGCGTGAAGAGGATCTGCGTGCCTCCATCGCGGCCAGGGACAAGTTGTTCGAAGAACAGCTTTTCTCGATTGCCAAGGCCCTCTCAGGTACTATGTTTGGATATCATCATCTTTCTCTGTTCGATTTTTGCCGTTGGCGCTGATATTTTGTCCATGTATGGGTTTGTGCACAGATGCTGGTGATTTGAGCTTCGACCCTCAGGCCCTCCGTCGCGATGATGCCTTGGCGGGTGCACTTTCAACAGTCGAGGACCGCAGCGCCGCCGTTCAGCATATGCTCTCCAAGGCCAAGGGCGTGCTCAGTCGCCTCCGGGAGGAGTTGGTGCCCAAGGCGGAGCTAATCGAGAACATGAACGAGCTGGTGGAGTCTCTCTCCGGGGGTGTTCCTGCATCCTTCAAGAACTCTCTTCGTGCAGCTGGCGCGTCCATGTCACTAGCCATGGTGCAGGCCCACGGTGTTGAGATTGACCCTGCAACGGTTTCGAAGGTGATGCCCATTAGCGCGGATGGCCAGCAGGTAGTCTTTGCTCCCTTCGCGACTGCATGTGGCAAATATGGGCCGCAACTGATTAGCACGTTACGAAGTACTCTGAGGAGCTGCAGCGAGCAAAAAAGGCGGCAAAGGCTACGACATCAGGGGCTGGCGGAAGTCAGTGGCATCTGACACTCCCACGGACTCGATGAAGCCCCCGAAGACGTCGAAGTCGAAGAAGCCAATCGCTCCTCAGTAGTTTTGTAATAGTTGATTAGTTTATGCCCTTTTGTCTAGAACATGCCTTTTGGCGGGTGTATCTGCTGATACTTTTTGCCATTCTTCAATGCACTCGAATCTTTTGTCTGTGTGTCGATTTGATCTTCTTATTCGCTTCTTGCTTGGCTTGTGGTAGGGTACATCAAGTGATCCTTTGAGGGAACCTCAGGACTCGCCGCCCCTTGATGATACCTTGGTGTCGTCGCGCTCCAGGGTGGATGAGTTGTCGCTGCTTTCATGACTGCTTGACCGCGTAAAGCAGTTAGAGCGTGAATTGCCCGTGCTTCGCGGTAATGCGGATGTATGGAAGTCAAAGGCAGAGAAGGCCGCCGCCCGAGAACAGTATCTGCTTGGCGAGGTGACGCAGCTGGGCGACCAATTCAAGTGTTAGTTTGCTTGCTCTTATCTTTTCCTTGTAGTCATTCGCGATGGTGCGCTGTCCTTATGCTTCTGTTTTGGCTTCGTATAGTTGTCAGCGCGTGTCATCCGCAAGATGAGAAGGAGAGAATTGCCATTCGTATGCATGATCTGACCCAGGAGCAATTTCAAGAGAGTGGGTACTTCTGGGTAGATCATGATCGTGCGATTGTGCTGGCGACCCTGCAGGATCGTGCGTCACGAGTGATGCACTTTCTGAAGAAGTCGCAGTCATGCTTGAAGAACATTTGTCAGACGATGTTTCCGCTGGATGTTACTCCATCAAGCCTGCTAGCTCTCCTCGCAAAATTTCAAGACCTGTCCGCGGTTCGCGAGTGTGTGAGGCAACAGTTGGTGGCTGGTGCCAAGGCCGCTCTATTGCTGGTGCGACTGCATAGGCCTGACGTAGATGTTGCGGCAATTGCGGCTGGGCCACCTGCGCCACCAGCAGGTTCTGCCTGGAATATGGTTCTGCACTACCAAGCGGTGGATCGCCCAACGGAAGAGATCGTCGACTTCTTTGAGGAACAAACCAACGTTCTCTTGTTGTAGTTGTAGCTTAGTTTGTATCCTCCACATAAGTGTACCGGTGTTGTAAAGTTCGTATAAATGTTGTGTATAATTTATTGTCGAATATGTATAAAGAGCTTGCTAGCGTGTGAGTGCGATGCACTATGCGACTCCTTTTCATTAGCATGGCCATGCGTTTTATCTCAGTCCCTTGTCAACCTGTCAGATGCGTTACAACTGGGTTAATGTTGTGTGAAGGGTTTCGACTGATGTGCCAGCTACTCAGGATATTGCGTTTTAGTTCGTAGAACAGATGTGTGTAGGGTGGCGTAGCCCCCGAGTCGATAAGTTGCGGAAAATTAAAGGAAGGCACAAAGTTTTGGGGCACTTAGATTTATTTATTCGTGAGACAGTACGAGGTGCAATGTGTGGCTAAGTAGCCTTGGCTGAGTGCCTTATTTGCGATGCAAAAGTAAAAAAACGACTAAGGGTAGAAGCGTCTCAACTGTGCGACGTTCTAGGGGTTGGAGTATGCAACTCCTGTCTCTAGATTTTGAAGGCGATAGGCGCCACCTGGGATTACTTCTGTAATCACGTATGGTCCTTCCCAGGGGGATTCGAGCTTGAGATGTCCTTGCTGCTTTAGTCGTAGGACTAGGTCGCCTTCAAAGATGGATCTGGGGTGTAGCCTCCTACTGTGGTAGTTGCGCAGGTTCTGCTGGTAGATCGTTGATCTTTCCACGGAGAATTCCCTTGCCTCGTCAAGGAGATCGGCGGAGTCTTCGAGTGCGAGGGATAAGTCCTGCTCGCTATAAGCGACCACGCGTGGCGCCTTGTACAGTACCTCGGCGGGCAGCACCGCTTTGGCCCCGTGCACCATAAAGAACGGGGTGTAGCCTATAGCACTGTTTGGGGTTGTGCGTAGGCTCCAGAGTACTGATTGCAGTTCATCTGGCTAGCAGCCCGCGGCTTGTTCAAGTGGACGGAGGAGTCGCTTCTTGATGCCGCCGCATACGAGCCCGTTCGCCTTTTCAACTTGACCGTTGGTCTGTGGATGTGCTACCGAGGCGTAGCTGATGTTGATTCCCAGACTCTCACAGAATTCTTGGAACTCCTTGGATGTGAAGTTCGTTCCATTGACTATGATGATGCTGTGTGGCACTCCGAAGCGGAAGAGGATCGACTCGAAGAACTTGACTGCGCTATGCCCTGATTGATTGGTCACTGGCATGGATTCTATCCACTTGGTGAATTTGTCGACTGCCACCAGGAGGTAGACGTAACCTCCTCGCAAGGACTTGGGGAGCTTGCCAACCATGTCGAGTCCCCATTGTGCGAAGGGCCAGGCCAATGGGATTGGCCGGAGCTCCGCGCCAGGTGCATGCGGCTTATCCGCGAATCGTTGACACGCATTGCACTTCTAGACGATGTCTTTGGCGTCGTGCATGGCCATAGGCCAGTAGAACCCAGCTCGTAGAGCTTTGGCCACGAGGGCGCGACTGCCAGCGTGGTGTCCACAGGTTCCCTCATGGATGTTGAGGAGGACAGCTCTTCCATCAGCTGCGGAGACGCATCGCTGGAGTACTCCTGTGATGCTGTGTTTGTATAGTTCGCCGTTGATAACGGCGAATGCCTTGGATCGCTGCGCGATGTGTCGTGCATCAGTCGGGTCATCTGGTAGCTGTTTGCTGAGGAGGTACATGATGTATGGCTGAGTCCAGGATGATTCTATCATCATGATGCTCATTGGTCCTTCGAGTCCTGTGTCCAGCTCCAGGTCGTCAAGTGCCATTGGCTCATTTGGTGGCGTAGCCCCCGAGTCCGTTGTTGCGCTTGTTTTCTTCTCTGCGGCCTTTGGCTTGACGGAGCATTCGTAGATGCGCTCGAGAAATACCCCAGGTGGTATGGGGGCGCAGGTGGAGCCAATGTTGGCGAGTGCGTCCGCCTCTTCATTGCTTCTGCAGCCTATGTGTCACAGTTCATAGCCGTCGAAGTCCCCTTCGAGTGTGTCGTAGAGATCGCGGTAGGCGATCATGTTGTCGTTCAGTGCGTCGCACTCATGCATTGTTTGGTTGACGACCAGCTTGGAGCGCCGTAGATAATGAGACTTTTGGCACCACAGGCCTTTGCCATCCGCATCCCGTGTAGCAGGGCCTCGTATTCGGCTTCGTTGTTGGAGGCCGTGAACTGCATTCGCAGGATGTACTTCAGCTTGTTCCCTTGAGGTGATGTCAGTATGACACCTGCACCTGCTCCGTCCTTCCGCTTGGACCCGTCAAAGTGCATTATCCAGAGGTAGGACATATCTAGTTTGTCAGGGAGCTGGTTCTCAATCTAGTGCACGAGGAAGTCAGGAAGAACTTGCAACTTGATTGTGTTGCGCTTTTCGTATGTAATGTCTCGTGGAGACAATTCTATTCCCCAAAGCGCGACTCGTCCCGTGGCGTCGGGGTTGTTGAGGATATGCCCCAACGGGGCATCGTTGACCACCACAATGGGGTGCTCCTGGAAGTAATGGCGCAGTCGCCGGGCGGTCATGAAGACGCCGTACGCCAGCTTCTGGTAGTGCGGGTACCGCTGTTTTGTTGGCGTGAGGACCTCGCTGAGGTAGTAGACTGGGCGTTGTACCCCATGAACTTTGTTTTACTCAGCTCGTTCGACCACGAGCACTATGCTGACCACCTGGTTGGTGGCGGAGATATATAGCAACAGCGGTTCCCTTTCTCGTGGGGTCACCAGTACTGGCGAAGTGGATAGCGGGCGCTTGAGGTCTTCGAATGCTTCCTGCGCTTCGTTGGTCCACTCGAATTTTTCAGCTTTGCGGAGGAGTTGGTAGAAGGGCAGTGCCTTTTCACCCATCCGACTGATGAATCGGCTGAGGGCCGCGATTCCCCCAGCTAGCTGCTGGACGCCCCTTATGTTCTTCGGCTTCTCCATGGCCAATATAGATTTTATTTTCTTCGGGTTTGCCTCGATTCCTCTAGCAGAGATGAGGTACCCGAGTAGTTGCCCAGATGGCACGCCAAAGGTGCATTTGTCCGGATTGAGCTTGATCCGGTAGCGGTCGAGGTTCGCGAAGGTTTCGTGCAAATCATCGATTAGAGAGGCTTCTTCCTTGGGCTTGAGTACTATGTCATCGACATAGACTTGAATGTTTCGACCAAGTTGTTCCTTGAGGCAAGCCTGCATGCACCGATGGTAGGTGGCTCCCGCGTTTTTAGCCCGAAGGGCATTGTGTTGTAGCAGAACACATCGAAGGGCGTTGTAAACGCTGTTTTTTCTTGATCTTCCTCCTTCATTCGGATCTGATTATAGCCTGAGTAGGCGTCGAGGAAGCAGAGGCGCTCGCATCCCGTGGTGGAGTCGATGATCTGGTCAATGCGCGGCAGCGGGAAGTGATCCTTTGGGCAGTGCTTATTCAGAGAGGTGAAGTCCACGAACATCCGCAGGATATCCGTGTCCTTTTTTGGTACCAGCATCGTGTTGGCGAGCCAAGTGCTTTCTTTGATCTCGCGTATGAATTTGGCGTCGAGGAGTCTGTTGATCTCCATTCCGACTGCCTTCGCCCATGGCTCAGATAATCGCCGGATTGTTTGCTTGACCGGCCTTGCGTCTGGGTTGACATTGAGTGCGTCCTCGGCGAATTCTCAGGAACTCTGCATGTCCGCAGGACACCAGGCGAAAATTTCCCAGTGCTCACGGAGGAATTCGACGAGCGCGAGTTCCTATGCGGGACTCAAGTTGTTGGCGATGAGGGTCGTTTTGGCGGGATCCGATGGGTGGACATGCACTTTCTTTGTGTGCACTGATGAGTCGAAGGATAGATCAGGCGAGCTTGGCCGGCTTAGGGGAGACAGACTGTTGTTTGTCGACTCCTTTAGTCTTGCGAGTTCTTCCTGCATGCGGAAGGACAGGGAAATTCTATTGAATTCCCTGTCGCAACTGTCGGACCTCTCGAAGCTCCTGTTGACTATGATGACGCCATTGGGACCTGGCATTTTCATCTGCAGGTAGGCATAATGTGGTACTGCCATAAACCTAGCAAACGCGACACGTCCGAGGATGCAGTGGTACTGCAAGGGCCAGTTTTTCGGCGTGCCAAAGATAACGTCAAGGTTGATTTTGCCCAGGGGATATACGCCTTTTCCTGGGACGATTCCGTGGAATGTTGTGTCCGAGGCCTCTAGACAAGTCAGAGGGATCCTTATTGCTCGCAAGGTACTCGCGAATATAAGGTTGATGCCGCTTCCGCCATCCATGAAGACGCGGCTCATGTTGAAGCCTCCGATTTGCGCCTCGAGTACGAGGGGACAATGGCCTGGACGAGGTACTTGAGGAGGGTGGTCGCGTTTGTCGAAGGTGATGCATGACTCGCTTCCACTGAGGTACTCAGTGGTAGATGGTGGCGAGTGTGTGGCCAAGTTGACTTGGCGAGTGATGGCCTTCTGCACCCGATTGGAGGGGCGTCCTTTTTGGATCATCATGGTACCCATGGCCCTTGGGTAGGGTTCGCCTCCCTGGTGCTAGTCTGGTGCAGCTGCGTTTGGGGGCATTCCAGGTGGTGGTGGCGGAGCACCATGTGCCACGGCGCCTGGAGCGACTCTGTAGCCTCTTTCGACTGTGTTGCGGTTCATCCGAGCTAAACCCTCATGTAGTTTGAGGAACTCGCGGTAGTCCTTGAGGAGGTGGCTAGACTTCTTATTTCCATCATGCTTGTCGATGTAGAAGTGCACCATACATGGCCCGGACAGTTTGTCTTCCATGGATGTTGCGGGTGCTTCATCACGATCGCGGCGTTGCCACACTTGCGTGGTCTTCCTGGAGTCGCGGTATCCACCGCTACGGTATCCGCTATTGTGGTTGTCGTCACGTCTGTCGGCGTAGCCGGCTGCGACCATGTTGACGTCGTTGCAGTCATCATAGATGCGCATACGGTGTTTGCCTCGGCGGTCGCGTCTGCGCTCGAGTTCTGCCTCCTCGTCGGAGTGAACGCGATTTTTCACCGAATCTTCTCCATCAGCCCACCGATTCGCGATTTCCATCAAATGGTCAATGGTCTTGGGCTTCGAGCGGCCCAGCTCCTCCCTAAGATCTATGCGGCGGACGCTGCTGTTGAATGCATCAATTGCGTGATCCTCCGAGATGTTCTCTGTGGAGTTCTTGATGATGGATCGCCTTTGGATGTAGGAGCGTAGCGATTCACCCGATCTTTGCTGGCAGCATCTTAGCTCTTCGATTGATGCTGGCCGCTTGTACGTGCCTTTGAAGTTGCACACGAAGCTGTAAACTAGCTCATCCCAACTGCGAATGGATCTGCACGGGAGGTTGTTGAGCCATGCTCGGGCGGCGCCCTACAGCTGTAGCTGTAAGCATTGCATGGCTGTGCTTCGACTGCCGCCGTGGAGTATGACGGAGGAGATGTGATCCTCCAGCCAGATCTTTGGGTCCTGTAGACCGTCAAACTTCAGGTTCTCCGATGGGAGTTTGAACCCCTTGGGTATTCGCTTTTGCTTTATGGATCTGCTAAAGCATCTGGCGCCGCAGAGCTCCACATCTTCCTCATCCGAGTCAGTCGACCGAGCGTGTCGTGCCCTTGATTTGTCGATCTTGCGCTGCGTAATGTCATCACGCGCGTCATAGTCGTGGTCGTGTCACCGTGAGCGGCGACGTCGGGACAGGTCGTGACTGTCGTCACTGGATGAGGGCGAGGAGTAGCGCTTTGCTAGCACTTTGACTTTCTTTGGCTCCGGTGTTGTCTCCTTGTCGAGGGCGGCCTTGATTAGCCCCAAGCCCGCGATCGTAGATCGGTGCATGGTGGCTCGGGGATCTCCAGCTGGCGGCTGGTTATTGAGGAGATACATGGTGGCCGCTGTCACTGCAGCTTGCGGCGTCTTTGGGACCACATTGCCCCGCGTATCGACTGTCATAGAGCTGAAGTCGAGGACCTTTGCAGCTTCTATGCGTTCTTGCTCGGTGAGATGGGCCATCCGAGATTGCCTCTTTTTGGCGATGTACTCGTTGCCTTTCGAGGAGGATCCTCCGTGGGAGGAGAGCCCAGCACGACGAAGACTTGACTCATCTGCCGCCGTTTTGCGTGCTTCTAGTTGCACGATTGTTTGCGCTTGGCGCTTGAATTCTTCCTTCAGGAGCCAGTGGTAGCCCATCAGAAGTTCTTGCGAGGAGCCCGGAGGTAAAGGGTTGCCCCGCAGGGCCTCACGGCAGCGAGCCCACTCAAGCTTGTTGAGCCTGACCACGACGCGTTCGCCGGTTTGCTCGTTTCTTATGGTTGGAGGTTCGACTGCTCCTCCATTGTTGACAGGGGTGCGATTGCCATCGTTGCCACCGTTGCCGCCATTGCCGCCATTTCGCGGGTCGGTTCCATTACCGCGATTACTCGTGTTGTCGCGGTTGGCGAAGGTGTCGCCTGCGTTGATGATGGCGCACATGAAGTGATTGGCGAAGCTACTGCTCCCACAACTCTCAGATCCAGAACTGTAGGTTCCATCTTCAGTGGCCAGGTCACTCAGATCGTAGTCACGACTGCTGTCGCTGACCGTGTTTTTGACTGTTGTTAGGGCGTTGAGCTCACTGAGTGTGCCGATCTATGGAGGGCACCATGATGTTGGGGCAATCGATAGTGCCGTCGGCTGATCAGGCATGCGAAGCGTGCCCATCTGACCAACTTGGAAGTGGAAGCTCCCTATTGCCAGGCTGATCCCGTCGCCCACGGAATCGAAAGCCAGGCGAGTGGCTGGCGTGTGGACAGTGAAGTCGAACGCGCCGAAGAGCTGGCGAATCTCCGCTGTTGCGGAGTTATAGATCGCGGTTGATGGGGCCGAAGAAGCCGCAACATGAGCACTCCCAATCCCCACAGATGGCGCCAATTGACGAGGGTTTAACTCATCAATGCCCATTGTTATGGACTTGGGTTTTGGAGAAGGAGGGAGCGCTGGAGACATCTATCGGCTAGCAAACAAGCACAAAGGGGACTCGAAGATTTACCCAGGTTCAGGCCTCGTAGAGGTCCCTACTCCTGCTTGTCTGCTCGTGGAATTATCGAAGGAATCGAGGATTACAATGGTGCGCAGATGCAATCTGGCAAGGGTTGTGGAAAGTAGGGTTGTGTGTTTCCTCCTCGCTGCCCCCTCCTAGCCTTTATATAGATAGGCTAGGTCTCTGGTAGTAGGTCAAGTCGGTTACAAGTTAGGGTTCTCCCCTTCAAACTTTCTATCTTTATCTTCTTCTTGTTATTCAAGCAATCGAGAGTTCGTAGGTTACTCGAGTCCTTCATTTGGGCCTTGGCGACACCGTGGGCCTTTACATATTTAGGCCGTATATACCAAGCTCGAGTACCTGTAGGGTATACCCATGTCAGGTAGTATCCAGGGCTACCGCAGCTGCAGCTGGATCCGCCTCGATGGGGGTGATGGGGTTGCGGAGGTGCTCGATGGACGTGGTGATCAGGTCCTGGTTCGGGAGGCGTGAGTTAGTGGCACGGCCGTCCATGTTGCACTCCAGAGGTGGACGACGGTTCTCCACCAAGCCTGCCATCATGAACTCGACGCTGGCGCTGGCGATGCGTGAGGTGGAGAAACCAGGGGGCGCGCCGAAGATGGTGACGACCTCCCGAGGGAAGGCCTCAGGGATGGTGGCGACGTAGACGTGGTGCTCGCCGAAGTGCATGATGGAGCCCCCGCTTGGGAAAATCCCCCCAGCAAAGCAGGATGCATTGTCGAGGACATAGTCAAAGGAGCCGAGGGTGAGGACAAGGCTGGAGGCGACTCGCTCGCCGGCGATGAGTGGAAGTCCCGTGTGAAAGATGATCCCAACCGAAGCATTGTGCCCCACGGTGGGCGCCAACTTTCGTGCTGTGGAACATGGCAGTACCATCGGGGATGGCTTGAAGGGGACAATCAGGATGCTATTGGTGGCTACTCGCGACGGGTTGGGCACAGATACTGCAAACACAACAATGTACCCAGGTTCGGAGCCCTCTTGGTGAGGTAAAACTCCTACTCCTGCAAGGATCTATTATCGAAGGGGACGAATGCCCAATACAGATGCTCCTTGAGCTGTTTCCTTAGCTACTTCTTGCTTGAAATTGTCTAAGTCCTTCCTCTTCTGTCTACCTAGAACCCTAGCGCTACCCCCTTATATATTGGTCAAGGAGGTAGTTTACAAGGTGGGTTCTAGGGTTTACTATTTGGATTTGGGCCTTACAAAGTGGGATGGCTGGACAGGGCCAAACGGTAGGCCCGGGTCCAGTCAAGCCTCCAGTACAGGGGATGACCATGCTATGGTGTTCAGCGCCCCTGCTTTACTCGTTATCCGGCTCTTTATCCGTCAGCCAGTTCTTTATGCATAAGCCGGAGCTTTCCTCGTTAGCCCTTGCTTTGCTCGTCAGCCTCCAGCTTTGGCGCAGTTGTCCAGTAGCGCCGGCCAGGCCAGCCAGCCTATCTGGTCAAAGGTGCGCTCAGCAAGGAGCGTCACCCCCACCATACCATGGCCAGCGGATCCGAGGTGGCCGGCTAGGAGCGGCCTCCTAGCCGGTTCTTCTGGCTACCCGGCTAGACGGGCCAGCCGGGGAAACTTGAATGCAGACCGGGTGGGGATTCCACCCGGCTGTGGTTCCTTGATCTAGGTCCAGATGGCATGTGCTCCTTGGAGCCGGCCGGTTGGTCCCGTCTTTCCCTACCCGGGGGTCATCCCCCCGATAGGAGTTGAAGAGAGTACTGTCCTCCCCACCTATACTTGCAGCACCGGTGCCAAGGGAGCCTATGTTAGTATACATGGCGGCAACCAACCGAGTAATCAACATTGTCATCATGGTGGAGCACAAGGAACCAACGTACGAATATGGAGTTCAGCGACTCGTCTACTATGTGAGCGAGGTCTTGATTGAATCCAAGCAGTGTTACCCGCACTACCAGAAGATAACTTATGGAGTTTTCCTTGCTTCACGCAAGCTAAGGCATTATTTCCAGGAGCACCCCATCACAGTAGTGAGCAAAGCTCCACTATCCGACATCATCAACAACAACGACGCTACAGGGAGAGTGGCAAAGTGGGGCATTGAACTTGCCGCCTTCGACATCACCTACAAGCGACATGACGCTATAAAATCACAACCATTGGAGGATTTTCTTGCGGATTGGATAGAACTGCCAGAAGACACTCCTGTACTAGAGCTAGAGTATTGGGTCATGCACTTTGACGGATCCAAGTTACTCAATGGCTCGGGGGCTGGTGTATTATTGCAATCACCAACAGGAGAGAAGTTGCAATACGTCCTGCAGATCCACTTCAACGCTACCAATAACATGGCGGAGTATGAGGCCCTCATTCACGGACTTCGTGTAGCCAAGGATATTGGCATCAAGCGCATAGTTTGCTGTGGAGATTCTGACTTGGTTTCTCAGCAAGTAGCTGGCACCTAGAATGCGCGGAACCCTATGATGGCGGCATATCAAGACGAAGTAGACAAAATAGCCAAGAGCTTCGACGGCTACGAAGTCAAGTGCGTCAAAAGGGAGGATAATGAGGCGATAGATCTGCTGTCAAAGCTTGGATCAGCTCATCGACTAATTCCGCCAGGTGTTTTCCTAGAGCATTGACGGACTCCATCCATGAAAGGAGCAGACCCCGACAACCCAAATAGAGTGGACTCATTTGTTAACACAGTAATAGTAACCTCTTCGGCTTGGATGAAGCCCTTCATGGATTATCTAAAAGACGGAAATTTGCCCACCGACAAAGTCGAAAGCCGACAAATAGTACGCAGGGAAAAAGGCTACGTCATCATTGACGACCAGTGATACATTGCAAATGTATCTATAATTTTTGATGTTCCATGCTTGGTTTTATCTACTTTCTTGTGTTTTGTCCACACTTTGGAGTACTTTTCATATGATTTCTTGGACTAACCTATTAACAAGACCCATAGTGCCAGTTGCCTGTTTTCTGCTGTTTTTGATTCCAGGAAAGTCGGAAAATCAATATTCTCGGAATTGGACCGGACAAAAGCCAAAGTCGATATTTTACCGGAAGACACTTGGAGCCAGAATACGAGACTGAGAATGGCCAGAGGGTGGCCACACCACCTGGTGGCGCGGGCCAGGCCAGGCCACGCCAGGGGGTGCTGTGGGCCCCTCCGGCACCCCCTCGGTCTCCCCTCTCGCCTATAAGAGCCTCCCGAGGCAAAAACCCTAGGTCGTCAATCAGAAATCCATGAAAAGTTCCGCAGCGCCGCCGCCACCGAAGGGGATATTCGGGGGACAGAAAGCCTCTGTTTCGGCACCCTGCCAGGACGGGGAAGTGCCCCCGGAGCCATCTCCATCGATCTCCACCACCATCTCCATCACCATTGCTGATTCCCATGACGAGGAGGGAGTAGTTCTCTCTCGAGGCTAAGGGTTCTACCGGTAGCTATGTGTTCATCTCTCTCTATGCGTGATCTTATTGAGATCATGAGCTTGTAATCTATAGATCTACCTTGCTACTCAAGTGCTTTAATAGATCTCTGCTCTCCCAATGTGTGTGAAGTTGATAGTGTGCACACCATGGTGGCACTAAGGCTAGAGATTTCAAATACTTGTTATGAGTTATATTTGGAGTTGGATGTCTTTATGAAATTGTGGTGTTTGTTTGAACCATATAGTGCTCAAGGTGACAGTGTGGGGTTATCTAGATGCAGAAAGCGAACTTTGAGGTGTGCTGTTATAGCCCTACCATGGATTAGAGTGTCCAACCGGAGAGTAGTTCAGAGTAGTATCATGAAGAGAAGATATTTATATGAGAGTGTTCACTAGCGAAAGTATGATCTCTAGGCCTTGTTTCTAAGCACTGAAACACCGTTTGATATTAGATCTATTACATGTTTGCTTGCTTCTATCTTTATTTCAGTTTTACTTTAGTCTTTTCCACGCCATCAAGCTATTTTCTATCACCGTTACCACTTATAATTATTTATACCACTTGTATTTCACTATCTCTTCGCCGAACTAGTGCACCTATACACGTGACAAGTGTATTGGGTGTGTTGGGGACACAAGAGACTTCTTGTATCTTGATTGCAGGGTTGCTTGAGAGGGGATACCTTTGACCACTTCCTCCCTGAGTTCGATAAACCTTGGATGATCCACTTAAGGGAAAACTTGCTGCTGTTCTACAAACCTCTGCACTTGGAGGCCCAACAACTGTCTACAAGAATAGAAGTGCGTAGACATCAAGCTATTTTCTGGCGCCGTTGTCGGGGAGGTAAGGTAAAAGGTATTCACACCGGAGGATTAAAGAAGAAGAACCTCCCATGGCAAACGCCTATTTTCTGGCGCCGTTGCCGGGGAGGTAAGGTAAAAGGTACTCACATCCTCCGGTGTGAGTGCTCGAAGTTATTTCCTTTAAATTATGCAATTTTGTCTTTTTGTTTCTTGTTTTCACTAGTTAGGCTTAATGGAAAACAACAAAAAAATTAGAGAGCTTTATAGTATTTATCTTGAGTTAGGACATGATGTGTTTGAAGAGAAAATTAAAAAACCTATGGAACTTTATTTGCATGTTAATAGCAATATTATTAGTATGAATTCTTTGAACACCATTATTGCTAATGCTATGGAAAAGTCTAAGCTTGGGGAAGCTGGTTTTGATGAGCATGATATTTTTAGTCTCCCAAGCATGGAGGAGAAAATTTACTTTGATGATACTATGCCTCCAAGATAATTACAATGATGAATATGATATTTTCAGTCCACATACTATTGAGGAGAAAATTAATTATGATTACAATATGCCTCCTATATTTGATGATTATGGTGATGAGAATAATAATGATAGCTATTTTGGTTATTTTGCTCCCACTACCATTAATAAGAATGACTATGTTTATATGGAGAGTATTAATTCTTTTAAGCATGTGGCTCATGATAAGAATGTTTTTTGTGATAGTTATATTGTTAAGTTTATTCATGATGCTACTGGAAGTTATTATGAGAGAGGGAAACATGGTTTTATGCATCTCAATAATATTAAGTTTCCCCTCTTTATGTTGAAATTTTTGAAGTTGCACTTATTTTGCTTTCCTATGCTTGTTACTTTGTGCTTTCATGACTTGTTTCTTTATAAGATTCCTATGCATAGGAAGTGGGTTAGACTTAAATGTGCTTTAAATTTTCTTCTTGATGCTCTTTTTTTTACTTCAATTCATATTTATTATGTGAGCATCTTCTCAAACTATCATGCCTAACTTAAAGGCGTTAAAGAAAAATACTTATTGGGAGATAACCCAAAGTTTTAGATGAGTCCTGAAAGTTATTAATTCAGTAATAACCGCTCCTTATCCTTTTTATTTGGTTTTTGTGCCAAGAGTGACCTCTAATGAGAGAGAAATAATGCTTGGGAAAGTTGCTGTCCCGAAGCAGATTTTTGTGCTTCGCTGTAAAAATTCGTGTATAATCTCTGTACGTCCTTTTGAGGCGTGAATTTTTGTGCTTCTGACCCAGGTTATTATCTAACTTTCGTTAGTTCAACATTTTTTTATTTGAGCAACAGAAGGCCTTCGAAAAAATTCGTCTTTACCTGCTGGTCTGTTTTGACAGATTTCTACCATTATTTGCATTTGCTTCTTGTTTGTTCCTTTTTGAGTTCTTTTGGGAAATTGAGCTTTTTAAGGGAAGTGCTACAGTATCTTGTGTTTTAATGGAAGTTTTATTGGTGTTATAACTGAACCTAAAGACTTATTATCTTGAGTGCACTAATGTTGCTAATAAAGCTTGTGTGAAGTTTTGTATGAAGGAAAAATTTCAGGTGTATGGAATGAATGAGTAATGAGATGCAGGATGGACTAAAGCTCAAGCTTGGGGATGCCACGCGTGTCACCCCAAGAACTATCCAAGAAGTACAAGCGTCAACGCTTGGGGATTCCCAAGGCATCCCCTCTTCATCAATAAAAATCCTAGGTTTCTTCCAAACACTTCATTTTTATTGTTTCATACACAGTTGTGTTGTTCTTGGAGCGTCTTCTTTTTCGTTTTCGTTTTAGTTTTGGTTTTTTGTTTGCTTGGTTTGCTTAGTTTTCTGAATAAATTGGTTGGACCCCCTCTTTCATAGTTTTCAAATAGTTTGGTTTGGATTGGAAAAGAGTAGGAAAGTTCATGCTTAAGTGGTAAAGAGAGCTTGTTTTTGACTGTGGCCTATGCTTTGTCATGCCATGCTCGATATTGTTTTGGATTTATGCTTAGTATTCTTTGTTGTAGAATGACTTGTTATAAACAATTGAGATTTCTTAATGTGCCTTGGAAGGATCATGAGTTATTTTAGCATATTAAAGCATAGTATTGTGGTATTCTCCTTTGGTGCTTTATTTGGGTTGACCTGGCACATGCTCACAGCATGTTATGACTATCCCAAGTCGCCATATCCTTTATGATCCTTTAGTTTTGATGTTTTGTCGCTCTGCATGATTATGACCATTATTGCTCTCTTAGTTGGTCGCTCCTAGTATTTTGCTTGCCTCCGCAACCAAAGTATGAGTTCCACTCATGCATTCAACTCCTAAAACCAAGTTATTCCAAAGAGTCCACCATACCTACCTACTACCATATGCTATTCCAAGTATATTCATGTTTTTATCTACCTTCCAAATTAAACTTGTTATGAGAAAACTAGTGATTAAAGCTCTCACGAACTTGATGGCACACTTTACCTTTCTTGGCCTTAATAAACTTGAACCATTGTGTCGTCTATGTTGTATATGCTTGCACTTATTTATCGGGAATTAGCAGAACCATGCTTTCATGGGGAACCCTTTCAACATTGCACGGGCACTTTGTACCTAGTTGATATCATGCTCTTTTGTATATGGATGTCGTCGGTGTGAAATGAAAGGGGAGCTTGTACGTCCATGGAGTTATGTATATGTGTTAGAGAAATGCCAGGGCCGCTGGTCTAATCCATGCTGACATGGTGGAAACCTGCAGCGTAACCATAATGAGATGTCTAGGAAGCA
The DNA here is from genome assembly GCA_023614405.1 of Avena insularis. Classification (NCBI taxonomy): domain Eukaryota; kingdom Viridiplantae; phylum Streptophyta; class Magnoliopsida; order Poales; family Poaceae; genus Avena; species Avena insularis. The sequence continues at coordinate 244,276,467 of CM042688.1, forward strand.
TTCTTCTTATAAAAAAAAGTCCTATATTGAGAAAAAAAGAGAAAAAGAAAAAAATAGATTATGAAAAGAGGAAAGAGAGAAAAAGCACCATATTCCCATGGTAAATAAGAAGATTGCTGAGATGCTCGTTGTCTGCTTGCCTTGTCATTTTGATATGGGGATTCTTCCGTATCATCGGGAAAGGGGTACCCCGTTGGCGGTTCTCTATGATACACATGTACTTACGATGACAAGAACTTACCGGTGACTAAACTTGAGTAGCATGAGGAGCGGCCCTCGTATTCAAGGGACATGAGGTTTCTAACTTATACTTCGTCAAGCATGTACACCATAGTTTGTTCACTTTACCTTAATCACTTCAAGATGCTTATGATAGGGGCAATGAGAGCTGAAAGCTATAAGTACCATAATTTTTGGACGCTCTTTATGAGACTTGAATCTCTGCTTCCTTCTATGAAGGCCTTTCTTCCACCATTATATTGAGTCTCCACCTTCTACCTTTATGCACCTACTTTGAGAGCATAGTGGCCATTCTTAGTTCTATGTGCATTGTCCCAAGACTAGTTGATTGATGCATAACTTGATATTGCTTGTTTTAAACTATTTGTATCTCGTCACTCTTATGAACTTTGAAGGTGTCCAATGCATTTATATTTGCTACTCTATGAGGGACAAGCTAGATACTATTATGCTATGTTTTCTTTATGTGAAACAAACAAACGTCTTACAAAGCACTGCTATTCATGAATCTTTTGTTTGTGCCATTTCATGTTGTATCTTAGTTTCCTTGTCTTATTGCTAGAACCTTGTCTTTCATGTTATGATCGAAATACTTTGATCCCAGCTTTGAATGTTTTACAAATACTTTGATCAAGTCTTTGATGGTGCATGTCACCTCAAAAATTATTCTTTCTTTTTATCACTTACCTACTCGAGGACGAGCATGAGTTAAGCTTAGGGATGTTGATACATTGCAAATGTATCTATAATTTTTGATGTTCCATGCTTGGTTTTATCTACTTTCTTGTGTTTTGACCACACTTTGGAGTACTTTTCATATGATTTCTTGGACTAACCTATTAACAAGAGCCATAGTGCTAGTTGCCTGTTTTCTGCTGTTTTTGGTTCCAGGAAAGTCGGAAAATCAATATTCTCAGAATTGGACCGGACAAAAGCCAAAGTCGATATTTTACCGGAAGACACTTGGAGCCAGAATACGAGACGGAGAATGGCCAGAGGGTGGCCACACCACCTGGTGGCGCGGGCCAGGCCAGGCCACGCCAGGGGGTGCTGTGGGCCCCTCCGGCACCCCCTCGGTCTCCCCTCTCGCCTATAAGAGCCTCCCGAGGCAAAAACCCTAGGTCGTCAATCAGAAATCCATGAAAAGTTCCGCAGCGCCGCCGCCACCGAAGGGGAGATTCGGGGGACAGAAAGCCTCTATTTCGGCACCCTGCCAGGACGGGGAAGTGCCCCCTGAGCCATCTCCATCGATCTCCACCACCATCTCCATCACCATTGCTGATTCCCATGACGAGGAGGGAGTAGTTCTCTCTCGAGGCTAAGGGTTCTACCGGTAGCTATGTGTTCATCTCTCTCTATGCGTGATCTTATTGAGATCATGAGCTTGTAATCTATAGATCTACCTTGCTACTCAAGTGCTTTAATAGATCTCTGCTCTCCCAATGTGTGTGAAGTTGATAGTGTGCACACCATGGTGGCACTAAGGCTAGATATTTCAAATACTTGTTATGAGTTATATTTGGAGTTGGATGTCTTTATGAAATTGTGGTGTTTGTTTGAACCATATAGTGCTCAAGGTGACAGTGTGGGGTTATCTAGATGCAGAAAGCGAACTTTGAGGTGTGCTGTTATAGCCCTACCATCGATTAGAGTGTTCAACCGGAGAGTAGTTTAGAGTAGTATCATAAAGAGAAGATATTTATATGAGAGTGTTCACTAGCGAAAGTATGGTCCCTAGGCCTTGTTTCTAAGTATGATCTCTTCGCCAAACTAGTATACCTATACACCTGACAAGTGTATTGGGTGTGTTGGGGACACAAGAGACTTCTTGTATCTTGATTGCAGGATTGCTTCAGAGGGGATACCTTTGACCACTTCCTCCCTGAGTTCGATAAACCTTGGGTGATCCACTTAAGGGAAAACTTGCTGCTGTTCTACAAACCTCTACACTTGGAGGCCCAACAACTGTCTACAAGAATAGAAGTGCATAGACATCAACCAGCGATACAAAAGAAGTAGCACATGAGTTTTCCTACGATGCGTCTCCCAGTAGCAAGGTATTGAAATCCTTAGAGAAATACATCTCGGAGATTGCGGGCATCATGCCATCCCCAATCGTTGGTATCCAAGGCCTTTCGACAAGGATTCTACTAGATAACTGCCAAGGTGGACGCCAAAAAGTTGGTACAAACATGCCTTGGGTATTAGTTTTATGCAAGACAACCAAATGTTCCAGCTGAAGAATTGCGAACAATACCAATAACTTAGCCATTTGCAGTCTGGGGGCTGGACATGGTGGGACCTTTGCAGACAGCACCCTGTGGATTCACACACTTGCTAGTAGCAGTGGACAAATTCACAAAATGGATGGAAGCTAAACACATTAAAAAGCTTGATGGGGCAACAACCCTAAAGTTTGTCCGGGATCTAGTGGTGAGATTTGGTCTCCCACATAGCATCATCACCGACAATGGCAGAAATTTATCTCTCGGAGAAGTTGAGGAGTACTGTCATGAGAAAGGCATCCGCCTTGACCCAGCATCTGTGGCACATCCACAATAAAATGGGCAAGTTGAAAGGGACAATGGACTAATTCTGCACGGAATCAAGCCATGCTTGGAGGCACCGCTACGTAGAGCAGCTGGAGCCTGGCGGAGGAACTACCATTTGTCTTGTGGAGTTTACGAACAACACCCAATAGATCCACCGGCTTGACTCCTTTCTTCATGGTTTATGGAGCAGAAGAAGTTCTCCCATCCGACATCCTCCATGATGCACCAAGAGTTTCCGCCTACAAGGAGGATGACGCTGAAGAATCCAGGCGAATATCTGTGGACCTACTTGAACAAGAGCACATGCTGGCATGCTAGAGATCTGCCGTCTACCAGCAGAAGCTGCACGGCTACCATAGTCGTCGTGTAAAGCATCGCTCGTTTAAAGAAGGGGATCTAGTGCTTAGACTCAAGCAGGAGAAATCACACAAACTATCCCCGCCTTGGGAAGGACTGTTCGTCATAAGCAAAGCATTTCCCAATGGTTCCTATTACCTCGTCGATATTCGCGAGCTGAAAGATAGGCCAAAAAATCGCAAGCACAAGCAACGTGACTCTGATGATGATTACCCGGAGATAGATCAGCCATGGAACATAGCACGTCTACGTCCCTTTTACACTTAGCACATTTATATTATGTAATAAGTTTCTTATATGATCAATGAAACAAAGCATTTGGTTCACTCATATTTTTTGAGTCTTTTACCTCCTTTAGCTGTTCATTTTTGGATCATATAAACCCTTTATGCACAAGGTTGCATTTGCCCTTGTGAAAATTCCGCCTATGGGTGTTAGCTTAAGTTTTCTGGTCTACATATTTTCTGAAGTTTTTATGTGGATTCCGGAGTAGTGACTTTTCGGCACTCAAGGCCGGCGATTTTGTTCTTAGATTCTAGACGGTGCTATTAAGCATCATCACCTAGGAGCATAGTTCTGTGCTACGAGTCTTCCATCTCACGAAAGGTCAAGCATACAAACCATAATAATGGATAAGCGAGCACTTGCTTAAAAAATATATACACATGCTGGAAACAGATAAGTTGCAGGAAGCTTGAATACTGGTTTTTCCGCCTTAGACAAACATAAGTTTTTTCTGCATACATTTTGCAAAGACACATTTAATATAGAAATTGTTTTTTACGGCTCTACTGCAGGGGGCTTCATGATGGCATCATCAAGAGAGCCAGGCCGGGAGAGCTCGTTAAACTCTGAAGGAGAAGGGCTAGACTCAGAAGAGGTCATGTCGTCATCCAGGATCTCGACATGCACGAAGACATCAGCCTTGACCATCTTGGTAACCCTGGTATCGAAGCCGGCAAGCGAATCCCAAATAGCATCACTATCGATCTCTTGTCCTTCCTCGTCCAGCTTGGGCATGCCGGAAGTCACCAAGTTGATGTCGGCATTGTCATAGTGAGCCTTGACCAGGGATAGGGTCATCCTAGCGCCAGCCCGGATGCAAGATGTTTTCTAGTCTTTGATTTTCTCAGGGGCTCAGCGCAGGATTTCCATGAACTTGGCTGCTGAGTCTGCCGCCTTGATATTTATGCCCAGAGGTTGAGCTATCTCCTTAGCTTGGGCGATGTCGGTGCTGACGAAGTTGCTAGCAAGAATCATGTGTTCCTTGGGACTTGGAGCACCCTCACCCAAGTTGGCTAAGCCAATGGGAGCAGTAGTTTGCACAAGCATACAAAGACCATGAGTATAAACAAGTCAAATGGTTGTCCAACTTATAGAAAAATACCAAGACATAGAAAGGTTACCAAAGATGCTCGTTTCCGCTTGCTGGTATGTCTCCGCCAAGACATCGTGCTCCTTCTGGACTATCTTGAACGCGTCAAGGTTCCTAGCATTCTGCTCTTTGGCATCTTGGTTCTGTTTCTTGAGTTGCGCAAGTTTGTCCTTCAGGTGCTGCATCTCGACGTCAGTAGACTCTTGCATAGCCTTCATCGCTGCATCATGCCCCTTGACGGCCTCGGCCAGGTCCTTCTTCAGAATCTTATTTTCATCATCGAGCTCCTGGATATGCTTGGATTGCTCGACAATGCTCTTGGCCTTGGCAATGGCTTCTATAAGACAGAAATCATGAAGTGCTATCAGAAGACGAAAGGGATAATTCAATGCAAAAAAGCAAAGAGCTATTGTCTGAAACAGACTCTCGTTATTTTTGATATGTTCCTTCAGGAATTTGGTTTTACCCTATTCAAGATCCATCTCCTTCCGAATAGCAGCAAATCTCTCATTGGCGGCTATCCTCCTTTTATTCTCATTATGTACATGATATAAGCATGCTTAGTTTCTCTAGAGCATCTAGTCGGAACTATTCAGTTTCAACTAAATGCTCAGGGGCTACAGTACATGATTTTAAAGTAAACTAGTTTCTCTAGAGCATCTAGTCGGAACTTTGTAGTTTCAACTAAACACTCGGGGGCTACACGGACAAGTTCTACACTTAGTTCTTTGGAGCACTTAGACCAATAACTATTGAATTATCTGCCTAAGAGCTCGGGGGCTATAGTGGGATATATTACACAAAGTAAAGCAAGTGAAGTTCATAAAACTTACGATGGCAATGATCCTGAGATTGTTGGCCAGATGAGCGTAGGAATCATGAAAGGTCCAAGCATTCTTATAGATTGCATCGGCCTACTTGATGAGATCATCTAGGCTCAACATCGAAGGAGTCGCAGCCAATGGAGAGGTCGAAGCCAGAGGCATGGATGAAGCCCTAGCTATCTCCTGCACAGGCAGTCGATGACGCGGAGGCTCCTGCCACAATCGTTGCTTCCATGTCCACCTCTTCCACTTCCTTCCCGTTCTCGGTGGCATCCTTAGCTGGAGCTTCAGCCACTTTAGAAGAGGTGCTCTCCTGCGTCGCCTGGCCGCTGGGAGCAACGTCTGCCTTGATAGAACCTGAGACATCAAGATTTGGATTGATATATATCTCCATGGTGGAGGTCTCAGGGATGACGGGAGATGACGACCCAGTAGGACCAGCAGAGGGCATGGCGGCAGGAGTAGGGGGAGCGGTGGTGGGAGAGAGCTTGGCGGATGGACCCTTGGTCAACATGTCACAAATGTTTTTTGACCCTCCAACATCTTTGGAGGATCGCTTCAAACTGACACCAGCTTTCCTCCTGAAACATACAGGGTATAAGTACAACAGTTGAGAAAAGGTGCGAGCTGAAAATACAAGCCGGAGAATGAAAGTACTTACTCCATGGCAGGAGCCTTACCCAGGGGAATGCCGGTGGACTTCTTCTTCTTCTCCGCCTCTAAGGCGGAAGTGGATTGTTTGGAGACTCCACTCTCCATTTTCTTCTTCTTCTTGGCCTCGGCAACAACGTTAGAGGTGGAGCTCTTCTGCTTTCGTGCTGCCGATGCTGGTTGATCCTTGGAGGCGTCATCATCGGACACCACCTAGATATCCTTCAGCTTTGGATCGTAGACCTGGGAGGCCATTTGATCCGCCACCAAGGTCGCCAGCTGGGATACAGAAGAGTGTTAGACGGACAACTTCAAAGACGGAAAAACCTTAGAGTATATAACGAGCAACAAAGGAAACAATAGCTACCTCTGGGCACTTGCTGCATTTGAACATGTCGAAGGTGATCTTGAAGCCATGCTTCTTGTCCTTCACCTTGACGATGTCCTTAAGCTGGAGCTTGATGGAGTCAGTAGAGAAGTTATCCTGCAAAATTCGCATGGGATCCCTCCTGTCTTGGTTATACTTGCACATCAGCTCGACGCGGTGCTGCAGAGGCTAGATCCACCTAACATACCAGCACATGGCAAGGTCCAAGCCCGTTAGACCTCCGTCTACGAGCCATTCGATCCGCCTTACGGCATGATTGGCTTCATCGTTGGAGGGAAGAGAGGCTAGGGTTCGCCATGAGGGCACTTTGGTGGCGCGTCCATCGACAAAGTCGGGGTAGGTCTCAAGACGGTCTGGCAGAGGGACATCTAGCCCATAGAAATATGTGCGCTGCCAGTTCTTCCAAGACTCGTGCCCTACGATGTTGGGGAAGCGCCGGCTAGGCCGGATCTTAAAGCTAATGGTTCTGCAGGTCCGCAATTCATCCTTGGACTCTGCGGACTCTCTCTTGACAGTGAAGAAATATACAAACAGATCTAATCTAGGTTTGATTCCTAGATATCCTTCTCACAGAGCTATAAAGTTGCTAAGGACTAGGATGCTGTTGGGAGAGAGGTTGTGGGGAAGTACCCGGAAGTGTCGAAGGGCGTCCAGGAAGAAGTTGGAGACTGGTAGGCTTACACCACGCACCAGTTGAGATTTGAGGTAGACCTTCTCTCCGAGTTAGGGAGAAGGGACCACCTCGCTGGCCGGCACCGCCTGCCACACGAACTTCTCCACTGCAAGGAGATACCCTTCGTCGACCAGCTCTTGGAGATCTTCGGCAGAGATATCAGAGCCTCTCCACACCCCCTTATGGGAGTTGCTTTCTTCTTCAGCGGCTTCAGGCACTGCTCGTTCTTGGTCATCACCAGCGGACTCCATCACGGCGGAGACGGGAACGACCACCCCCTTCAGCGGAACGATCACTCCGTGGGATGGATCCGTCGTAGCCTCAGGAATTGCCACCATAGAAGGAGCAGAGCTGCTGGAGGCCATTACGACGAGGAGTGTGTGGAGGAAGAAAGAGCTCTGGTTAGGGTTTTCGTAGGAGAGCTCGAACGGTCACGTGGCTGGAGGAAGATGAAGACTGAAAAGAAAATATGGGTAAAAGGAAATAAATTGACCGTGGTGGAAATATATAAGCCTCGCGTCAAGATTCGTGCAAAAGGATCTAATGGATGGGACGTTGCCGATGTGGAAGCGAGCGTGCGCGGTAATTTCGCCACGTCCTCCATCTTTTGGCGCTCCACCATTTTGGATTTCGCGCGCGTGAAAGTAGCTAATGATTAATTCTTTGCTTCTATGAGTTTCGAGGTAGCGTAGGCTATACCCTACGTCATCCTCCTGATAGTTGCAGTGAAGGGTCAAGTCCGAAGATTCCATCAAAGACGGAGATCATCCGACTCTAGAAATGAAGATTCAAGGAATCTTCGGCTACATTGAGAAGCCGGAGAGGATTGCAGGGTTCTTTGGGAGACCTTTGAGATATTGCTTGACAGATTGCCAGCGTCACTTAGACGGGATATTTAGAGATTAACGAGCAAGACGGTGCAAGATTTCAAAGTCCTCTGGGGGCTACTGTTGGGGATATGCTATATGGGTATCCTCATAGCATGTAACCAATCCTCCTAACCCGGGTGGCCCATAGTTGGAGCAAGGCCTATGGCCTGCTGGGTGGCCCAGTTAGACGGATCCTGAAGGGAGGCCCATGCCAGATAATGGAAGGCTACGCATGAGTCACGGACATACCCGGAGCCTTGGAGTACAAGACACGGAAGACTAGTTCGTGTAGGTGTAGGACTCTTTACCTTGTCCGGCAAGGACCTTTCCCTATAAACCCTAGGTCTTGGCGCCTTTATAAGCCGGCCTGCGGGAGCCTTTAGGGCACAACTTCTCTGATTGCTGCGTACAACACGCAACACCTCGCACAGCGAACCTATCTGTGTAACTCGACGTATTGCCATTTTTATAATAGGAGTAGAGTTCCGCCACCATTGTGGGACTTGAACCTGGGTAAGCTATGTTACCTCGTACCCACCAACTCTCCGCCTTACCCCACGTCTCTAAACACGCATTGTGAGGACCCCTCCATGGCGTACTCATCGGCAATACCACGACATAGTGGGTAGATCCCCTTGCCTAGTATAGTGCCATGGAAGGTGGTGTAAGATGTCTCCAGGATGGAGAGTGGGATTCACATGGCATGCATGGTGTTAGAGAACATGAGGTTGTTGGGGATATACTTTCCGGGTATACCCACTGTGACTCGCTGACCAGGAAGGCCTACTTCGGGTTAGAGCTTTGCTTCATGGGCGGCCGAGTCAGGGAGAGAAGAAGGAGGTCCATCTGGCTACGGGAAGGCCCAGAAGACTTACTGACTTAGGCCTGTTTAGTTACTTGTAGTCGAAGATGTACTCTGTAAGTAGCCGAATAGGTCTCTCCTATAATCCTAGGCTGGATATCTATATAAGCCGTCCTAGGGACCAACCTTTAGGGCACCAACAATCTACAACCTAAACTCGCATAGGAGAACCTCTCTTGTAATCTGTACTTCTGGCTCTACCATATTACTGGATTGCTAGCAGGAGTAGGATCCATCCAAAGCTGGCGGATTCGAACTTAAGTAAATCTTGTGTGCTCACCATCCTGGAATACCATCGCCTCACACTCCCTTTCTCCACAGACCTCGAGGACCCCCTCTCGGCGTACATGTCTTCAATCCGATGTCAATTGGTGCCCACCGTGGGGCAGGTGAGTTTCGGATCTTCATTCTGGGCATAATCTGCACGAATCAGATCGGCAAGACAACCACCATCATCCCGGTCATCTATGCTAGTGACGTCCCTCTTGTCCTTCTCGACGAGGCTTGGATTTTGGCTAGGGAACCTGTGACCACCTACACCATCATGTCTTTTGGCGAGATCGATGTCTACCTAGGCTTTGCTAAACCCGCCCAACCCACCCCAACGGTGATGATAGAGGCAGAAGAGTTTTCTGGATCCACTTTGTCCATGGAAGCGATAGAGTTCCGGGTCGCCGAAAACCCTAATCCCACCCAGCCTGCACCTGAAGCGGAGATAGTGTAGAAGATCAGATCTGAAGAAAATCTCCCAAAGGAAGTTAAACCTGAAGCAGATTGCCCTAGGGAGGTCAAATCTCAGGAGGCTCTCCCCAAAGAGGTTGATTCTCAGGAAGATCGAAGCAACAACAACTCTGGATCCGGCTCTGCCGATGCCGGAGCGGGCACTACAAGAAAAGTTGTCTTTTACAACGGACGATTTTCGTGGTTGAAGGCCTGTTTTTCTTGGCTAAAAAGTCTTTCGCGACGAATGGCCTTCATGGTAAAAGCCCTGTCACAAATGAATCAACCATGGTTTTTCTGACCATGGCGGATCACACCCTTCAGCGACAAAAACTTGTCCCGTCGTGGATCTGATCACAAGCCACGTTGACTGCTAACGTCATGCAGACTGCCATGTGGCAGCCACCATTAATGGTCGGTTACCTCCCTTAACAGTCAGACAAACTGTGGTAGAAGCTTGGCCCAGCTAAGGCCTGCTAATTATTAAGTGGGCCAGCCTAATAGGAGAGCCTAATAAGTAGATGGCCCATTACTATTTCGTCCTACACTGCTTGAAGTGGTCCCATTAACGCAGCCAGCTTCGGCCCGCGAGCTTTCATGCCCGATACTATTTCGGCCTACAGGAGGCCCACGTGGGTCCAACACTGTGCGACCCATTAGCAGCCTGTGCCAAGTCACTCCTATACAGCTAAGGCCTGCTACCGGCCCATCACTATTCACGTAGTCCATCGTGGGCTGCTTACTACCGGGCCTTCTTTGAGATGCTCTATTACTATTCCAGCCATCAACTGTTCAGGCCCACATGCGTCCTGTTACTGTTCTGGCCTAGTAATTCTTCTGGCCTGTTACTGTTCTTGTCTGGAAATTTCACAGTCTGTTACTATTCTGGCCTTTACTGTTTTAACCCTTTACTGTTGCGGACCTTTACTATTGTGGCCTGCTACTATTCTGGCCCGTTAATCCCCTGGCCTATTACTGTTCTATCCTACTACAGTTTCTTGCCTTTTACTGTTGTGGCCTATTACTGTTATGGCCTGTTTATGTTCTGGCCTGCTACTGTTATGGTCTGTTACTGTTACGACCTATTACTTGTTCCCACATGTGGGTCGGCCCATTATGTTTACGGTCTTTTGCAGTTTCGGCCTTTCTGAATCTCATGCCAATATCATAAAAGGTGTATAATTAGCGAGCATCTTTTACTGTTCATCATCGGCCGAATACAAGACATGCCAATAACAAAGCACACTATTGTTCCCTAATCGACCTGGACGGCGTAGTTACGGTAATGATTACTACCATGTGTGGACGACGACAACTAAATGCCTACATGGACTATGTGAGTTATCTAGATATTACATCAGCTACAAACCTCTTAAAATTATTACATATTATCAACTCAAGGGAAAACATTCGGCATTTCAGTTGACAATCAAGTTGATAGCAGAGTCCTCAATTTGCTTTCTCAATGGATCACCTGCATCTTCCTTTGAGTGTGATAGCTACATTGGAGGAGACATGATCTTGCATCCCCCTCTTTGGTGGTGATAGTAATAATTGTAGTCTGAAACTAAGTAATAACAAGTTAATACATCAAACATGACAAACTGGTCAATGGTTCAATTATTGACCAACACGTCAATCAAACAGGACAAGCAAGCACGCATTAAACAAGTATGCCTACCGTGAAACGAAAAATCAAAAAGTGTGTGTGTGGATTAGAATTTCAGCAAATATAAACTAGCCAGGTCATTTGAACAAATATATATGGAAGCAGTTGTATACCCTAAAATGCAAGAGATGTTGGGTGACTCGAAATTTGTGCTGAGCCACAAAATGGCATGCAGTTACTATCATAGCGAAGAATGAACTAGATAGAAATTATAACCACATCATACGTGAACTTGTAGACCAGGAATGCAACCCACGAATGAACTATGAATAGTAGAGGATAGTTATGTCATTTCTTAGGACGAACCAGAACCAGATGCGAGATATAATGGCGTCGCTCATGAACCTATAGAATAGGACAAACAAGCATTAGACAAGTGTGCCTATAATGAAATGAGCAATCAAACAAAGTGTTTCTTAGAATTTCAGCAAATATAAACTAGCCAGGTCATTTCAGCAAATATATATAGAAGCAGTGATATCTCCTAGAATACAAGAGTCATTGGGTGACTCGGAATTTGTGGTGAGCTACACAATGGCATGTAGTTACTGTCATAGCTAAGAATCAACTAGATAGAAATTATAATGACACCATAAGAAAACTTCTAGAGCAGGAATGCAAACCACGAGTGAACTACATAGTAGAGGACAGTTATGCCATTGCTCAGGACGAACCAACACCAGATAAGGAACTAATAGCATCGCTTGTGAACCTATAGAATAGGCTATGCAAACCAACATGTTCATTGTTCCAATGTGCAAGAAAAATAAAATAGTTAGTGATGCTGCTTTTGAAGAACCATATTGCAACAACAAAATTATAATCGAATTAGTATGACGATTTTAAATGGATACTACATGATAGCAGAATGATGCCAAGAAGGAAATAATAACAGGGACAAATCTCTGGATGAACCAGATAGATTCAGTAACTATAGAGCAGGGAATCCACACTAATATTTTCCACTGACTTTAGATTTTGCAAGAATTACATGGTAGCAGGCAATTACTGTTGTACGAAGTAGCTAAGAACATGTGCATGACTTTAAAATTTGTAGAGTAGAGAATGCAAACAAACATGTCTAGTGACCTTGTATGTAGTGTGTACAACAGGCATGCACATTGACTTGGTGTGTAGCACGATTACAAAAATGCAGTTCACTGCGACATGCTTGAACCTGCTATATTGCGGACAAACCAAAAACGGGTTGGAGATTTGGTTACCTTGGTAGGAGAGGCATCTAAGCATCATCGGTACCATGCAGGTGACGTCCAGATCACCGAGGGTGCTACGGTTGCGGTGGCTGTTGGCGTCGGGGAAGCAGATCTTGGGCGGTCGATGCCGGTTTGAGAGCGGTGGACAAGAGCATCGCTGAGCCAGATCTAGTATAGTGAACAGCGATGGCCGTGCAGCTGGTCTGGAGCGGTGGACATGGAACTCCTTGAACTAGATCATGTCCGGTGGACACTAGTGAAGCAGATCCAATATGGTTGGGTAGCTTTCGGCAGCGAGGAAGTAGAGCTTGGGCGGTCGATAATACCATCGACATGGTGAACGACACCATAGCTCTAGTGTAGGCAGAGAGACCATGTGAACTAGATCCGGTGGGTGAGTGGCACGAGACCGCAGATAAAGCGGTGCGTGCGGTGGTCGTGGAGGGGACAGAGGAGCTTGGGATTTTTGGGAGGGCCAATTGGAAAAACTACGCGAATCGGGACCATAGAGGTGAATAGAAATATAATTATGATCATGTCCCCGAGCTACTGACTTTAGCATGCCCATCTATCGTCTGAACAATGGGTAGAACAGGAAATTTAAAGACAAAAGTTTTTGAGACAGAGGGGCGCGAAATGCTTCAAGGTCGGTGTGTGATATTGTTGCTTGATTGAGATTTGAATTTGGCTAGTGTCCAGCTAATAATAATAGAAATGGTACTATCTGGTGGGAGATTGTGGATCAAAAGTTTTGAAACGATGGGACGGGAAATGCTTCAAGGTCGGTGGATGATTTTGCCGCTCGTTTCAGATTTTGAATTTGGCTAGAATACATCTAGTAATAAAAAAGGCAGTAGACCGTAAGCTATCTGTCCAGGAATTCAAGGCTGAGAGTCACATACACTGATCATCCATATCCATATTTTTGCACGAAACATTGGATACCTACGATTCACAGATCCTAGGCGGTAAATTTTGCTGCTTTACAGAGATTTTGAATTTGGCTAGCGCCCTAATAATACTCCCTCCATCTCAAAATAGATGTCTCAGATTTATCAAGTATACTGCACAACCTCGTTGCAATCTCTCAAGTATATTCCACAAAGTAGTTGTTCACGCACCCCTTTTTATTTGTCGTACTTTCAAGTTCTCAAAAAGTATGAGATAAATCATGAACATTGGTTGTGATGTATGTTGTGCATTTAGCTACTTCCTCCGTCCTCAAGTAAGTGTACTTCTAGCGTTTTTTCTAAATCAAACTTAACTATTTCCGACCAACTTTAATTTATAAACGTAGCAATATTTATGACACAAAACTAGTACAAGTTTATTCGTTTTGAAATGTACTTTCTTAATATATAGATTTCATGTTATATATATTGCTAGATTAGTTTCAAAAAGAAGTCAAATTTTTAAAAAGTTTGACTTAGACTAAGAGCTACTAGATGTATACTTATTTGTGGACAGAGGGAGTATGCAAGAACTTTGCGTGGTGGTGTTTCCGTATTTGGTAGGAGTACATAGGAGCTTCCTCGCATGATGAAAAATATTGCCACTAGGAGTTTCCCCCCTGTTGGAAAAAAAATTGGGAAAGAGAAGAGACTAAAATGCACGCAGGAGGCAGCGAGAGAGCAGCGAAGAGGAGAATTTTCCAAAAAGCTTTTGAAGCTAACCAGGAATTCAATACATTGAAAACAACCAAAAAGCTATTTCGTAAAACATTGAAAGCAACCTACATTTACTTTTAGTTCAATTTTGACCTAATTTCGATAAATGGAACAAAGTCTCATTTAAGTCGGTAGAGTTAGCTAGGAAGTTTTAAAATTTGCGAAACATGGGAAAATTGAGAATGTTCTTTCCTGATAGAAGGAAACTCACACCAACAACATCGTTTACTAAAATAAGATGGACCCATCTACCTTCGAAAAGACAATTAATTCAAGAGCAATCTATCACGCTTACTTATAGCTCAAGTTTGACCTAATTTCGTTAAGTTGTCAAGATGCAAAATCTTAGCAAGAAGTTGAACCTATTGTCAGATATCTCGGTGGTGGTTTGTGATATATTAAATGACACCCTGATGGTTGGAAACTGAGAATGTTCTTTCGTGATAGTTGGGCACTCACACTGATGGCATTGTTTACTACAAGAAGTAGGTCCACCCATCTACCTTCAAAAAGACATTTAATTCAAGGGCAATCTATCAGGCTTACTTGTAGCTCCAGTTTGAACTAATTTCATTAAGCTGTCAAGATGCAAAATCTTAGCAAGAAGTTGAACCTATTGTTAAAACTCTTGGTGGTGGTTTGTGATATATTAAATGATCTCCCGATGGTTGGAAACGGAGAATGTTCTTTCGTGATAGTTGGAAACTTACACTAACGACATTGTTTACAACAACACGATGCACCCATCTACCTCCAAAAATACATTTATTTCAAGAGAAATCTATCGCGTTTACTTGTAGATCAAGTTTGACCTAATTTCGTTAAATCGGCAAGAAGTCAGTGAAGTGTGCAAAGTTAGCTAGGAAGCTTAAAAATGGAATTATAAAAAACCACGATCCACTTTGTGAGATAATTGGGGTTTTTGCATTTTCTTCTAACCATGGCAGGTCCCATAGGAGCGATGTTCTTTAGTTAACACGGTGAGTGGAAGTATAAGTTACATCAAGGACCTCATAAAAATGAAAATTACATCCAAGTCCATGCATTTAGCACAAGGTCCCCAAAACTAAGAAATGGAGTGTGTTTTCAAGTTTGCACATACTAGCATTTATTGTGCTAAAGACTATGAATAGAATCTTCTAGATGCTAAGAATGGAAAAGAAGATCCAGTGGTTAACAATGTTTGGATTTGTCAGTCTTATCCAACAGTCAATGTTCAAAGTTATCCGTACACTATATAGTGGTATGGAATTGTAAGAGATAAGACAAGATAAAGATAAGATAAGAAGTACTATGAATGCCTGGTCTTTTGAATAACCTCCCCTCCCGGTGTTTGGGAAGCAAGTGAAAATTTTGAAACCTGAAAAGTTTGAATTTTTTTTGCCGTGAAGAACCAAAGTGGTTTTCTTCCTATGACTCCTCCTACTCCACACCAACGTGGCTACCGAACATGTGAGAGACATAGATCCACCGTACCAAGGCCCACGTGGGTAGTGCCACGCTCTAGACGAGGGAGAGATTAGCCTAGCGGTGTGTGAGGGGAGAGGGGAGGAGAGATAAGAGGCATCGAAAGAGAGAGAAAACACACAATTTGTTTTGCGTGCATATGTCCTATGAAATTTACTACTAGTAGAGTGTACACTTTAAGGCGGAAGGAGTACCTCATTTGAGGAACCCATCATAAATTTGCTCTGACATCCAATCGCCTTTAACTCATATTATTCTCTCTTCGCTGCTGCCTCTTCCCCAACCTACGTTTTATTCTCTCAGCATATACAACACGTGGACAGAGGTGAGCATATGTCTAAGCAAAGAAATACTCCCTCAATTTCATAATATAAGATGTTTTAGCTTTTTGAAGATAATATATCTAAACACCTTTAATGTATAGGTTCGTAGAGGTTCACTCTGAATTTACACACTAAAAGATGACTAGATATGTAACCTTCATAAACCTAAAACATCTTATATATTAAAACTAAGGGAGTACTACTTACTTGGGGGTGGGTGGAATTCTTTGTTCTTTAATTTATTCTACCAGTAAAATACTTGAAAAACTCATTTCACGGTATGACCTACTATACAATGTACTACGTGTGAACTTCTTGGGTTTAAAGTCAAATGACCAAGGTCATGGATATATTCTATATATCTTCATCAATATAACAATGGTGTTTCCATATTTTGGTATAGGTCGGTGCATGTTAGCATGGTAAAGAAGTAAAAGTTTTTTCAAAACGAAGTACGGTTAATATGGCTAAATTAGAGTTCGTAGCATGTGCCATTTATTTACTAGTACATAAAGTGGTTGGATAAATTACATGTTATATTTTTCAGCCTTAATTTTCTACCTAATTTAACCCACTCAGACGACTTTCCGTCGATTTGTCGAATTAGGTCTAATTTAATAACCTACAAGAAGTGTATGATAGAAAGTTCAATAGTATATCCGAGTCTTAGGTATAAGAAAGTGACACGTTGTTTACAACCGGCCTTATACCAGCATATACAATACCTAGTGATTAAACTATACAACATCTAGCATTATGATGCAACAACCTAATCAAAAAGCAAGAAGATTGAACATGAATAAAATGAAAAACCTTTCTATGTTCGCTTAAATAATCCTAAAACTTGGGAATTGTAAGAAAACATGGTACACTTTGTCTGAAAATTGTGGTGGTGGAATTCTTTATTTATTTTTTGGAACTAGAGGTCGTGGAGGAGCGAGATGCTTCTGTTATCGTGCTAGGGTTTATTGTCGTCGCAAGGTGGTCCGAGGACCTTTTTGTAATTATTGTTACCTTTGAGCATTTTTGTACTGGTGTTGATGATTATTTTGAATTTTGGAACAGAAAAAATTGTTGCTGGATGTAGATCAGCGTGCCATACCAGGGCACACGTGCGCAGCGCAACATTGTGGACGAGGAAGAGACAAGCCAGACTATGCACATGCGGCTGCAAAGAAGAGATCGATGGAGGATGGATGGTGAGAGGCAGCAAAGGAGAGAGAAAACACAACTTGTTTTGTGTGCATATACTACTAGTAGTAGGTCCATACATTTACTACTAGTGGAGTGTACCCTGTACCTCGTGTCAGCAGCCCATCATAGCTTTGCTCTGACATCGCACTGCCTTCAGCACCTCCTCTGCACTGCCTTTTTTTGAATGTCTCGCGCCGCCTCCCTCTTGTTCTCTTACTACTTCTGTAGCTCAAGTTTACCAAATTTCGTCAAAATTGACAAGATGCAAAATCTTAGCAAGAAGTTAAACCTATTGTCCAAACTCTCGGTGGTTTCTGATATATTAATTGACCCCTGATGGGTACCTCCAAAAGATTTTTCGTAAAACTATCAAAGAAACCTGCAATTTACTTGTAGTTCAAATTTGGAAGATTCAGTAGTACTTAATAAGATAGGAAAATATCACAAATTCATATTCAGCAGCACTTGATAGATTTAGTAGCATTTCAAAGGGACCGATTCAGTAATACAGACACTAAAATTCAATAGAAGTATGGAGAGAATCAGTTCTTGTTTCAGCTCTCAAAAACTTGGCATTGGATGAGTTTACCCTTTTTCTCCGAACACACTCCATCATTAGAGCAAGTAAAACTGACGATCAAGTCTGCATTTGTGTGCATACCTCGTTCTTACATCAATACATGTGTGACCAACATATATGCAACCCAACAAGCCCATGCCTCATCTAGATTGTGACAAGTCCATGTTTCAAAAGAAAAGCAAAACAATCTACTGCCATTGATCAAAACAATTACCAATACAATAGTATTAGTTCTACAAAATACTTTAATAATAGCAACATCAGAACATTTGAGATATTCAGTAGCTTTTGAAAGTATCAGAACATTCTAGATTGTGACAAGGCCATGTTTCAGCAGTAATGCCATATTCTGCACTCGATCTGAACAATTCACAGTACATAGGAATTATTACAAAATATATTAGGAGTTGCAGAACTCCATAAAAAATACTCGGTAGAAGTATAAAACTACTCATAGTAGTACCTTAAGCTAGCTAGAAACGATTACATGTTCCATCATATACTCCAAACATGCATGAGAGAAAAGAGAGAGAGGTCAGAATCACCACAAGATATGTATGCCAACGATTCAGTGTGTCCAAGTCGTGGCCAGATAGCGCTTGCTTTCTAGCCTGGCACGCTTCTCTTGTTTTACCATCGTCTGTGGATCCTCGTAATAGGCCTTTGCATGTTCACCCTCAGCAAGATAGATATAAAATTCACGGATCTTTCTAGCAATTTCCACCACTTCGATTACGAAGGGAATCTGCCACTAACATAAATAAGGTAATTAATATTAGAACAGAGGGACTAGAAAATTTCATACAGTAGTACATTCATACTAGGATCATCAGGAGAATATTAAGATGTGATATCCCATAATGGGTTGATGTCGTCGTCCATCCAATATTCGAACTCCACGAGAAACTTCGACCAACGATTAAGGAGCTTGACAATAAGTTCGCGACACCAACATGTAATGGTTGAGCACATCTAGTGCAAATTCGGCTGGTGGCTCCACAATCTTTGGCTTAGAATAAAAATCGAGCTGATAGAACCCACGAAAAGAGACCAATGATGACATCCTCTCCTCGTACTCCTCCAATTCCCACACCGCCGACCTTACGCGGCTGACAAACAGGACAATCTCCGTGTTGTGTCCGTCAATCTGGCCGATGAATAGTGTGCCTGCCTTCCCGATGCCGATGAAATTTGTTCACCGCAAGCCTCCTATAGGCATCGGCTTATATGGGTCCCATTATTTGATGATGTAGAGGACTATGAGCACCTCGATCGATTGGGTGGATTTGAGGTGCAGATATGACATTAATTTTTTGACGACCCACTTGCATCCTGGATTCGTGCAGATAAACGGGTTGTGGATGCAAGAGATCATGTGGGCATAGAGTTTGTTGAAGGAGACCACTTTAGAGAAGTTGTAGTTCGGGGAGCTGTAACCTTCTCCGCCAGCGACTTGGCGGTGTAGATCCTTGGAGCATGCGTCCAGTCGGACGACGCTTTTACCATCCATACGCTCAACGATTTTTTTTCGACGTCATCGCTGACCTTGCTAAAGCCGATGCACCGCCGGCTCTCCCTCAAACCTCTCCAAATTTTGTAGAGACGATCTGCCATCGCGTCCAGGAGGATTGGGGGCGAGGGAGGATCTACATAGAACTATTTGGGGTTTTTCGAGGAGAGGGGTGGTGGTCTGGAAGGAGTGATGCAGCGGGCAAGATGACGAGGAAAATGTGTGAACCACACGGTGGAGAGGATCCCAAATGCGTCTAGGCAGCGTCGGCGAGTTGGGATAAACTAAACAGATATGGGGAATATGGGATGGCTCTTTAAAAGAGGTTTTTTATTTTCTTGTAAGAAATTAACCATGTCAACCTCCGGGCGTAGTATAGTCTCGTCACATCGATTTGACCAAACAAATTATCTATTTACATGTTCTACTATAGTATTTGCATAGTAAGTAGGAGTATTACTCTATCTCCATCCTGAGGAATAAGGCACCCTTGTTTTGCGTGTTTTTCTTTGACCAAGATTTACTCTAACTATATAAAGAATGTTGGTACAAAATTAGCATTATTGGAAAGTATTACTCTACCTCCAATAGTACTAATTTTACACAAATTAATCTAGTGTATTAGTTACTCTACTTACTCGGTAAAATTTTACACATTGTAATCAAGTATGTATCTTCTCGGCACCCACGCACACACCTGCCAGTTGATCTCTCCCTCATCCATAGTGTTGTGCTCAGCATATGTGCCATGGTTAGGGTTGCGAGCGGGATCCCGCGAAAGTCCCGCTTCTCGTTCACTTTGATGTTTCCATATGAGTACTTCAAAGTGAACTAGAAGCAGAACTTCCGCGGGATGTCGCTTTCAACTCTAGCCATGGTACGACGGTTCTGTGTCTGTCTATCGTGTGTTCGTCAGCTACATTGTGTTGTTGTGCATAGGAAGGAACCACTTTGAGCCTTGGGTTGGGGTAGGGACAAAACTTTTTGGGTTTCAATTTTTTCACTTGCTTTGTCTCGAACATCGGTATGAAAGCTTATTCCAAAGATCGACACTCACAATACTAGAGAAGGGATATTGTACTTGATATGTATACATACATATATATATACACATCCCATCGCATTCTATGCACTTATTCAGCAAGATCTGGCAAAAGTAAGCACCACGATGATTTCCTCTTTGTTAAGCAAGTTGTTGTTGTTCTAGTACGAACGGTATGCCTCAGCTAGTGGGTGAAGAAGGAGAGCCAGTCCCGACTGCTTTTTCCATGCTTATTTTCAAGCCCCATTATACTAAAATATGGGTTGGTTAGATTTTTCTCTTTTTTGAGGTCCTTGATGTAACACGTACACTTCCACTAACCATGTTAAGTTATTAACCGAAGCATCTCGCTCCTTCTAGGCCAAACCTAGTTGAAAATGTGCCACCTCCCCATATTTCAGACAAAGTGAACCATGCTTTCTTATAACTTCCTAGTTTTAGAATTGTTGATGCTTCCTACCTAGATAACTTCCCCCACTTAGAGGACTTTATGCCGATTTAAATAAATTATGTCAAATGTGAAATACAAGTAAGCGTGACAGGTTGATCTTGAATTTTACAAATGCCGTTTATTGGTACCAATGTTGTCAATATATCGAGAACCATCACGAGATTTGAAAAATGCAACTAACTTCGTGCAAAGAATATGCATGCCTACAAATTTGATAATGTTTTGAAGACACTAAAAATAAACAAAGAATAAAACAAATACTTTCATGTGGCATCCTCTTATGCGTATTGCTCACCATAAAAAATCAAAAATAAGTGTTTGACACTTCTCAAAAGAAAAAAACTACCATGTTGCTTAATAATGTCCATACCACTATATAGTGTACGAATAACTTCTAACATCAGCAGTTGGATATAGATTCGCAAAACCTGACATTGTTGACCGTTGGACATCTTTCAGCACATTTGATTATGTCATGTCTAGCATATAGAAGATTCAATTGTTGTCCTCTAGCACCATGAATATAGTATGCATAGAAAGTACAGACAATACGGTTCTGAATGCCACAAGCCAAGTTTTCAGATATAGTGGACAATGTTTTACGTATGATTTCTAACTTTTATGAGTTTTCAAAGCTTCTGAGCTAACTCGTTCCACTCAAATAACTTTATGTCTCTTTTAACAAAATCAGGTCATATTTAAACTAGAAGCTCTAGAAAGTGGTAGATTGCTATCAAAGTTCTACAAAAAGCTTTTGAAGGTACCCATCAGGCAGTTAATATATCAGAAACAATTGGGAATTTTGACCAATTCAACTTCCTTCTAAGAATTTGTATCTTGACAATTTTGAAACCGTTTTGAAACAATCGCATGTAATAAAGAAATACAGAAAAACAAATATTTACGCATGACATCCTATAACATCACGTGTACAACCTACCAAGAAACCGATAACAATGGGATTTGACAACTTCTGAAAACCAGCCCCGCGATATTGTTCCACAAGGTATGAATATTATTTGATTTCAACCCTAGTGACCAAAAAAGGTCATGGCCATATCGACATCATAGTTAGTGTACTGTTCCCACATTAATTTGGTATATGGGTGCATCTTGGCGTAGTAGGCAATGTTGCCCATGGAAGTCTGAACATTGGGCCTGTTTGATTTATGGGATAGGAAAAACAAAGGAATAGGTAAAACACAGTACTATTAGAATGTCATGTCCAGTTGAATCCTATGGGAATTTTTCTTAAAGAAGTGTTTAATTCACAAAAAAGTAAAGGAATTGTAACATGAGGTTGAGGTGGATTGTTCTTAAAATTTTACGGAAGACATGTGCATGGCGTCCTTTTGCATGTATCACATTCCATGCAAAATGATAAACTTGAGTTTTGACAACTTTTAAAAAACCAGGTTCACAAAATTGTCCTGCAATGCGTATGAACAGGTTTCGAGTCGGACGACCAAGGTCAATGCCATATCCTATGATCCACATAATATTTTATGGTAATTTCCCCATATTGTGTAGATTGGTGCATCTTGGCATGGTAAATAATATTTTGCCAAGGGGAGTTTCCAAGAAGTATTAAGAAAAGAGGCGATCTCAATTTTCCAAGTGACATGTTTTTTTTGCGAAAACTAGAACGTTGTTTTCCATAAAGCAAATAGTAGTACTAGGAAAAAGATGGATCGAAATAAAAGGGGAAAACGAAGGCACCCCAAGAGGGCAACAGCAAAGAGGTGTTGAAGGCGGTTCGATGTCAGAGCCAAGTTATGAAAAAAAGAGATAGACATAAAGCCGCTGTAGTAACATGGCACACACACGTAGCGCCACACTGTGGAAAAGGGATAGATCAGCTCGAGGATGGACATGATGCAGCAAAGGAGAGAGTAGTACATAATTTATTTTCCTTGCATGGAGGAGGAGTAGCACACTATAAGGCTATAGGAGTGAGCACCACGCTGATTTTCTTTGTTAAGCAAGTACAAGTTCTAGTACTCTGATCCGTACGAAGAGTATGCCTTAGCTAGTGGGTGGATATTGATACCTAGACCCGACTACTTTTCCATGCTTATTTTTAGGGTCCTTTGTATTAAACATGTGGACTTGGATGTAATTTTCTCTTTTTATGTCCTTAATTGATGTAACATGCACTTCCACTGACTGTGTTAAGTTGTTAACTAGATCATCTTGCTCCTTCTAGGCCCACCCTCTTGTTGAAAAAATGACACCACCCCACATTTTAGACAAAGTGGACAATGCTTTTCTTACAATTTCCTAGTTTTAGCATTTTCAAGCTTCCTAGCTAATTTCGCCCATGAAATTTATGTCGAGTTAACGAAATTAGGTCAGATATGAACTACAAGTAAACGTGATAGGGTTTTCTCTTAAATTTTACAAATGTCATTTGAAGGTACCAATGATGTCAATGTACTGAGAACCAGCGCGAGTTTTGAGAAAAGCAAGTAACTTAATGCCTACAAATTTGATAATGTTTTGAAGACATGGAAATAAAACAAAGAAATTATAATAAGTCAAATACTTTCATGTGATGTCCTCTTACGCGTATTATTTGCCATGATTACCATTTTCATGGCACGTAGTGCACGTGACATGATAGGTCATCATGCGTAAATCTTTTCTTTTTTCTTTTTTTCTTTATTTCGTTAAATCGGCAAAAGTCACTGAAGTGTGCGAAGTTAGCTAGAAAGCTTGAAAAATCCTAGTACTAAAAATATGGGAATTATAACCACATGGTTTACTCTGTCAGATAATTGGGCGGTGGCATTTTCTTTTAACTTTTGAGTGTGTTTTGAGGTTTGCGCGTACTAGCGTTTATCGTGCTAAAGAATGTAAAAGAAGATCCAATGGTTAACAATGTTTCGATTTGCCAGTCTTGATCCAACGGTCAATGTTCCATACACTATACAGTGGTATGGTATTGTAAGCGATAATACAAGATAAAGATAAGATACGAAGTATACATTACTGCAAATGGCCGATCTTTTGAAGAACCTTTCCTCCCGATGTTTGGGAAGCAAGTGAAAATTTCGAAAATTGGAAAAGTTTGAATTTTTTTGCCTCCAAGGACCAAAGTGGTTTCCTTCCTATGTAATCCTCGTCCCAAGTCCACACCAACATGCGGCTGCTGAAAACGCTAGAGACACAGAGCCGTCGTACCAAGGCACACGTGCGTAGCGCCACGCTGTGGACGAGGGAGAGATCAGCTAGGCCGGTGCGCGAGGGGAAAGGGGAGGAGAGATGGAGGATGGATAACAAAAAAGATAGAAAACACATGATTTGTTTTGCGTGCATAGGTCCTGAAATTTACTACTAGTAGAGTGGCCGCAGGAGTACCTCGTGTCAGGCACCTATCATAAGTTTGCTCCGACATGGATTCGACTTCAACTCCTCTTTGCAGTTGCCCTCTTCCCCTGCCAATGTTTTATTCTCTCAGCATGTAAAACACGTGGATAGAGGTGAGCATATATCTAAGCAAAGAAATATACTCCTACTACTAGGGTACTACTAGTAAGTTGCACGTGCCCTACACGTGAGACTCAGATAATAGACGTCTGACAAATTATGACTATATAAAATTATAATAGGTAAAGCAAAAAAGATATAAATTTGATCAATATCTATAAAGTATGGGTGTATATTTGGTTATTGTACTTTGTATATCATGAAGAAGTCAATGATTATTAGATAGCTAAAACTTGAAAATTTTGGTAACATCGTCTAGAGAAACGAGGGAGAAGATCTAGAATGATGGAGAAGTGTGTTTTGAGTTTTGTGCATTGCATTCATTGTGATGAAGACTATCAATAGAATCTTCTAGATACTAGAATGGAGAAGAAGATCCACCGGCTGGAAATGTTGGGATTCGCGAGTTTTGATCCAACGGTCAATATTTAAAGTTATTTGTACACTATATAGTGGGAAGATAAGATACATATTTGCTTTTTCCCTAATAAGGGCATCCATAATGTGTAAAAAAGCACACCTTAAGGCATAGTATGTGGAAGCCGCTAAGGTTCACCTTATACGTTGTGGAGAAATAAAGTTATCTTTAAACCTAAGGTGCACCTCAAGCTTGTGGGTTGCCCATAGAGAATAGAAAATGCATTTCCCCTCTCTCCCTATTTCATGTGATCATTTCCAAAAGGGGTTCGAAATTTTCAAGATGCAAAATCTTAGCTAGAGGTCGAACCAGTTGTCAAAGCTCTTTGCGGTTTCTGATATACTAATTGACTGCTCGATGGGTACCTCGAAAAGTTTTTTAATAAAACTTTCAAAGCAACCTACAATTTATTACTTGTAGTTCAAACTCGACCTTATTCCGATACATCGGCATGAAGTCATTCAAGTGGGCAGAGTTAACTAGGAAGCTTGAAAACTCATAAAACATGGGAATCGCAAGTACAACATGATGTTGATCCACTGTATATGTGTGAAAACTTGGCTTGTGGCATCCAGATCCAATATTCTTCGCACTTCCTTTACGGAAAAGAATGATCTCGTCATCAATTGCGATTTTTCTTTCCCGGTAGTTGGGCACTCACACCGATGACACTGCTTTACAATAAGATGCACTCATCTACCTTTGAAATGACATTTAATTCAAGAGCAATCTATCACGCTTACTTGTAGCTCAAGTTTAACCTAATTTCATTAAACTGTCAAGATGCAAAATCTTAGCAAGAAGTTGAACCTGTCATCAAAACTATGGTGGTTTCTGATATATTAATTGACTGCTCGATGGGTACCTCGAAAAGTTTTTTCATAAAACTTTCAACGTAACCTACAATTTATTACTGGTAGGTCAAACTCGACCTTATTCTGATACATCGGCATGAAGTCATTCAAGTGGGCAGAGTTAACTAGGAAGCTTGAAAACTCATAAAACATGGGAATCGCAAGTACAACATGATGTTGATCCACTGTATATATGTGTGAAAACTTGGCTTGTGGCTTCCAGATCCAATATTCTTCGCACTTCCTTTACGGAAAAGAATGATCTCGTCATCAATTGCGATTTTTCTTTCTCGGTAGTTGGTCACTCACACCGATGACACTGCTTTACAATAAGATGCACTCATTTACCTTTGAAATGACATTTAATTCAAGAGCAATCTATCACGCTTACTTGTAGCTCAAGTTTGACCTAATTTTATTAAACTGTCAAGATGCAAAATCTTAGCAAGAAGTTGAACCTGTCATCAAAACTACGGTGGTTTCTGATATATTAATTGACCACCCGATGGGTTCCTCCAAAAGCTTTTTCATAAAACTTTCAACGTAACCTACAATTTACTTGTAGGTCAAATTTGACCTAATTCCGATACATCGACATAAAGTCATTCAAGTGAATGGAGTTAGCTAGGAAGATCGAAAACTCATAAATCATGGGAATCGTAAGTAAAACATGCTAACTCACTATATATGTCTGATAACTTGGCTTGTGGCATTTAGATCCAATATTCTTTGGTCTTTCTTTGCAAAAAAGAACAATCTTGTCATCACTCAGAAAATTGAGAATGTTTTGTCCTGATAGTTGGATACTCTCACCAACAACATTATTTACTACAAGAATATGTACTCATCTACCTCTAAAATGACATTTAATTCAAGAGCAATATATCATGCTTACTTGCAGCTCAAGTTTGACCTAATTTTGTTATATTGTCAAGATGAAATTTTAATGTATAGGTTCGTAGAGGTTCTCTCCGAATATACACATAAAAGATGACTACATACATAACCTTCACAAACCTAAAACATCTTATATTTTGAAATGAAGGGAGTACTCCCTTCATTTCAAAACATAAGATGTTTTAGGTTTGTGCAAAGAGTGTATCTAGACACTTTTAGTGTATAGGTTCATCTAGATTTAGAATGAACCTACACACTAAAAGGGGTCTAGATACACTACTTTCACAAATCTAAAACATCTTATATTTTGAAACGAAGGGAGTACTGTACTGCGAGTAAGCTCCACCTTTTAGACAGTGTCTAAACAAGATGATCCATGGGACCTACTAAACTGAAGATGCTAACTTTTGCATAGGAGTTTTATAGCTTGGTCATACACTGCCAAGTGGGCCCATTATTTGTAAAAAATACATCTTAAGTTCTATGTGGCATCCGCTAAGGTTCACCTTATACATTATGGAGAAAATAAAGTTGCCTCAAGCTTGTGGGTTGCCATAGAGAATAGAAACATCATTTCCCCTCTCTCCTCTCCCTTGCAAGAAGCAACATGACAAGCTATGTGGGTCCTATCTTGTGGCAAATGTTGACCTTATACATTATGGTAATTTCTATATAATCCGTGTGGGTCCTACATTACGGATGCCCTTAGACACTCGTGCCTCGTACTCCCTTCCCCACCATGCTAGAGTCATGGGTCCTAAACTATGATGTTGATATGGCCATGACCTTGATTGGTCGCTCAAGACAATTTGTCGTTATGCAAATACTAATCAATGCTATCATTTTTCAAAACTATTGTTGGCCCATGATATATTCGCCCCTAGGTTCCTTAAAAAGAATTTTGGAAATTTTCAAGAGTAATAGTTTATCATGCTCACATATATTCAAGTTTGACCTAATTTAGTTTTATCGGCATAGTCATTTAAGTGCATGGAGCTTTGGCTTGGAAGTTTGAAAAATCCTTAAACTTGAGAAACTGTTAGAAAGAATTGTCCACTTTGTAGGAAACTTTGTTGGGGGTATTCTTTGTTGTTTAATTTATTCTACTAGTAAAATACTTGAAAAACTCACTTCATGGCATGGCCTACTATACCACCTACTCCGTGTGAACTTTCTTGGGTTTAAAGGCAAATGACCAGGGTCATGGACATACTCTATATATCTTCAGCAATATAATGACAGTGTGTCCATATTTTGGTATAGGTTGGTGCATGTTAGCATGGTAAAGAAGTAAAAGTTTTTTCAGATTGAAGTACGGTTAATATGGCCAAATTAGAGTTCACAACATGTGCCATTTATGTACTAATACATAAAGTGGTTGGATAAATTACATGTTATATTTTTCAGGCTTAATTTTCTACCTAATTTAACCCACTCTAACGAGTTTCCGTCGATTTGTCGAATTAAGTCTAATTTGATAATCTACTAGAAGTGCGTGAGAGAAAGTTCAATAGTATAACAGAGTATTAGGTATAAGAAAGTGACACGTCGTTTACTACCAGCCTTATACCAGCATATACAATTCCTAGTGATTAAACTTACAACATCTAGCATTATGATGCAACAACCTCATCAAAAAGCAAGAAGATTAAACATGAATAAAATGAAAAACCTTTCTATGTCTGCTTAAAAATCCTAAAACTTGGGAATTATAAGAAAGCATGGTTACACTTTGTCCGAAAATTGTGGTGGTGGCATTCTTTATTTATTTTTTGGAACTAGAGGTCATGGAGGAGCGAGATGCTTCTGTTATCGCGCTAGGGTTTGTTGTCGTTGCAAGGTGGTCCGAGGACCTTTTTGTAATTATTGTTACCTTTGAGGCTTTTTGTACTGGTGTTGATGATTATTTTCAATTTCGAAACATAAAAACGGTTGCTGGAATTAGATCGGTGTGCCGTACCAAGGCACATGTGTGTAGCACCACGCAATGGACGACGAATAGACAAGTCGGACTATGCACCCGCGGCTGCAGAGAAGAGATCGATGGAGGATGGATGGTAAGAGGCAGCAAAATAAAGAGAAAACACAACTTGTTTTGTGTGCATATACTACTAGTAGTAGATCCATATATTTACTACTAGTGGAGTGTTCCCTGTACCTCGTGTCAGCAGTCCATCATAGCTTTGCTCTTACATAGCACCACCTTCAACACCTCCTCTGCCCTGCCTCTTTTTTTGAAAGTCTCGCGCCGCCTTCCTCTTGTTCTCTTACTACTTGTGTAGCTCAAGTTTGACCAAATTTCTTAAAATTGTCAATACGCAAAATCTTACCAAGAAGTTAAACCTATTGTCCAAACTCTCGGTGGTTTCCGATATCCTAATTGACCCCCGATGGTTACCTACAAAATATTTTTCGTAAAACTTTCAAAGAAGCCTACAATTTACGTGTCGCTGTCCTGCTCTCCATCGTCGTCCTCCTCTTCATCGTTGTCGCCGTCCTCGCACCATGCTCGGCCGCCGCGCTACACCACCGCTGCCGGACCTAGCAGATAGGTGCGCCCCTCGATCTCCTGCCCCATGGTTAGTAGTTGTATTAGATAAGCAATTAGCTAGCTAATTAGTCTATGGTTAGTAGTAGTATTAGTAGTATTGGTATAGTAGATTGGTAGTGGTATATTTGTATTAGTAGTTGTAATATTAGTAGTAGTATAGGAATATTAGTAGTATTAGTAATATTAGTAGTGGTACGTAGTGGCTAGGCATATTTATTGATTTAACAAAAGAAATGATTATAAAGAAAGTGTATGTATATATTTTTGTGTATGAACAAAAGAAATGATTATTATGAAAGTGTATGTATTGTAGTGTCTGTATACATAAGAAAGTGTAAGTATATATAATATAATGTATGTATACATAATAAAGTTTAGGTGAGTTATTTTATTTGTTTATTTAGTTATTTTCTTTCTTATGTTTAATTAGTTATTTTCTTAATTAGTTGCTTAGTTATTTTCTTAGTTGTTTAGTTACTTTAGTTATTTAGTTGTTTAGTTATTTTAGTTAGTTAGTTGTTTAGTTACTTAGTTGTTTACTTAGTTATTTTACTTAATTTTTTCTTACTTTATGAATTATCTAGTACAAATTTTATTTTATTTCGACAGGAGTTAGTTATCAGCGGTGATGCCTGATGCGTCCAAGATTGAAGCATATTTATCTTTTGTTATTGCATAAATAGAGTAGGGATTTTTGTATTTCAACAGGATCCCAAATCATGGAGACATATATAAACATATCAATTGGAGATGTCATATTGTATAACTATATGATATTTCTAAGTGATAAAAGTTATTTTATGAAGAGGAGGCATCAATATGGTTAACGATCACTGGTACAGGCGGAGCCTGCCCGTACCATCCGCCCGTACCAGGCGCCATCGTGACCGCCTCGTCAAATACTTCTCCCTAGCAAAGACGAGAGGGAGATCCGACATTCATAGCCACCAGAAATCACGAAACACCACATCCAAGAGGGATCTGAAGGAGGAACTTGGCTGGGGTAAAATCCCAGCTGATCCACGGATCATTGGAGGACAATGCATCATCCCCTTCATCATCAACTGATGCATCTTCATCACCACCATTAGTCCATCTTTCATTTATTAGATTTCTTTGCAATTCCATATCCAGTTGTGGTTTGCATTAGATCTACCTCGTACTTTAATCCATTCATTTGATTATAATGATGTTGTTGATTGCTTCCATGAGTGAGTAGTTTCTTTGTTCTTGGGGAGATGGAGAAACCCTAGAACCATTATGAAATTGTAATAAAGATGATCTATTCTTGTGTCCATATGACTTGCTTTTGTATGATATAATTATGATTTGTGTTTGATCTCTCTCTTTAGATGATATGCGTAGTCGGCCGAATATCATTTGCCTTCGAGACTAAAGGGGGGGAGAAATCCTTTCGACGTGTATTGGAAGCATACCCAGAATGTCCCGTGACAGATTGGTGCCAGCTCGTAACCTACATGATCAAAGGGGGATTAAAGATGGACTCCCTAAGCTAATAAAGATATCCACGGGGAGACCCTTAATTCCGGTGGTTTGTATGGGTGATTGCTCTCAGACATCGTAGTGGTTATTTAGAGGTGACCTCACACTTGGATCAACAATGTGGCTTCCTACGAGCCATGTCGTGAACGTCTTATTATGGGGCTCTCTCCACACATATCATGACACAACAAGTATGTTATCTTGGTTGCACATAACCACCTTAGAACCTATGCTTTCACATGTCCTTATGGAACCTATGCTTATCGATTAATTCCTTTTTGATTGTGTAACACAGCTACTACTTTACAAGAGTGTGTTCTATTTTTTTGACAGTTTTGTGGAAACTTCCATGGAAGTTCTGACGGATAATTTTGTTTTCTATGGATCTACTTTTGAACAATGTCTCTATAATCTTAATAGAGTTTTGCAGCGGTGTAAACAAACCAAGATGGTACTAAATTGGGAGCGTTGCCACTTCATGGTAAGGGAAGGTATAGTTTTCGGGCATATGGTTTCTAAAAAGAATATTAAGATTAATAGTTCAAACTTAACCACCTTAGAAACGCTTCCAATTCCGCAAGATATAAAAGGAGTAAAGAATTTCCTTGGACATGTCAGTTTCTATAGACACTTTATTAAAGATATTGCTAAAATAGCCGCGCCTTTAACTCGTCTCTTAGATAAAGATACTCTCTTTACTTTTGATAGAGATTTCCATGATTCCTTCGAACAGTTAAAAAAGGAACTAATTTCTGCACCAATTATTCAACCACCTAAATGGGATGAACCATTTGAAATTATGTGTGATGCTAGTGATTATGACAATCGGGCTATTTTAGGATGAAGAGACGGCCCTAATCTCAATGTTATTCAATATGCTAGTCAAGTCTTTAATGATGATCAAAGGAACTATGCGACAAGTGAGAAAGAATTCCTTGCTGTTGTTTTTGCTTGCGATAAGTTTGGACACTATATCATCAACTCAAAAGTAATAGTTCATACTGACCATCAAGCTTTGAGACATCTTCTAGCTAAGAAGGATGCTAAGCCCCGTCTAATTACATGGGTTTTGTTACTACAAGAATATGATTTGCAGATAGTAGATAGGAGGGGAAAGGATAATTCTGTTGCCAACCATTTGTCACGGATGTAAGGAATCATAGAGGATCTTATTCCTATTCATGAATCTATGTCTGGCGAATATCTTGCAATTATAGAACCTCGCGATCCTTGGTTTGAAGATTATGCTAATTTTTTAGTAGGCAGGTTTTTACCTAAAGGAATGGATTACAATCAAAGAAAGAATTCTTCAATGATTTAAAACATTAATTTTGGGATGAACCTTACCTACATAGGAATGGCATAAATGGGATAATCAGGAAATGCATACCCGAGCACGAGGCAAAATATATCCTTAAAGCTTGTCACAAAAGTCCCTACGGTGGGCATCACGCTGGTAATCGCACTGCAGCCAAAATCTTGTAGTCAGGTTTCTACTAGCCTACATTAGTTAAATACTCCCATGAATATGTTAAAAAATTTGATTCTTGTCAACGTATGAGTAATATAGGAAAAATACAAGAAATGAATATGAAATATAACTTAGTAATAGAGCCATTTGATGTATGGGGAATGGATTTTATGGGACCATTTGTTTCCTCTAATGGTTATACTCATATTCTTGTTGATGTTGATTATGTTACTAAATGGGTTGAAGCTATACCAACAACTGATGGCTGTGAAATATAGCCATCTACATCCACATTTAAACTGGATATTATTCATATTTTTGATGAAATATCTCTCTAAACCCTGCCACTAATGCCTAATGATCAAAGGGGTATGCAATCCTTTCGTTCTATTTTTCCCTACACAGATAATGATGTTTGATGATGGGAATCACAAAATTAAAGTCAAAGATATGAGATTTCAACAACCTGAAGAAACCAGGAGTCGTGAAGTGGAGACAGACGCTTTAACGACCAACTATACGGCGGTAATAAAATTCTGGCCATATAGTTCCGGTTGTATAGTTGCCATCGACACCGCTAGGTCAAACAGAACAACTTTCGTGAAGGGACCCCTATATAAAGAGGCCTCAGGTGACGAGAAACAGAGCTCTTATCGATCACCATCCACCCCCAGAACTCCATCCACAACACTAAAGAGCCACCGGAGGAATAGACTTAGATCTAATCTCCAAACCCTTCTTCATCACCATAGCCATATTCCACCACTTGTAATAGTAGATATCATCTTCGATTGGCAACATTGTAAGACTATTTTCTATCAATCTGATGATTTCCATTACAATGTTTATAATTATTGATCTCATCCCTATGTGTGAGTAATTCTCCTTGGGCTAAGGGCTTCGGCCTAGCCATGTAGCTTTTGTGCATGTTATTTATCATAGATGGGATAATGTATTAGTTTGTATGACATGATGATTATTGCATCCTCTCTTGCCTAAATCTAAGTACTTGTCAGGTACCCAAGACCCCGAGGATTGAGCCAGGTATAGGGAGTATGAGTAATGACTAATCTGCAGGTTGGGAACCCCAGTGATAGAAGGGGTAGTACGTCTGTATGTGAGGGATTTACTTGGGATTAACGGTGATGTCACTATGCATATCATTAGTTCTCTTTCTTCTATGGATGAGACAAGTAGGTTATTGCTATAAGCTGTTGTGGAGGCAATAGCAATTGTGGATGCACTGCCCACATATAATTTATCTTGCTCTAACAATTACATGCATACTTTATTATTATCTTTTATTCCCATCAGATATTTTTCATAGCTATAGGTGAAACCAAATGCCCTAGGCCCTCTCTCTCCATCATCGGTAACAACAAAAGACAACAAACTATTGGTCCGGTAAAACACAAAAAGAATTCTAAAAATCCCGAAGGTTCGTTAAAGTAACTTCACTATGCTTTCTGCTTCCCGAGGATTCGATAAACCTAGGTCTACTAGGGAAAAAGAGCTATACTACATCCGTAATCCGGATCGAAGGTATCAACCCTTTTTCTAGCGCTGTTGCTGGGGAAGCAATAGCTACCCTGGTGAGGTTAGTAGGAACCTTGATATTTTTAATTCTTGTTTTTAATTTTGTTAGTTTGCTTTCAGTCTTTATTTAAAAACCAAAAAATTAGTTAGTCTTTAAATTATTGTTTTTATTATCATAAGTCTTTGTTTAAGAAAACCCAAAAACATAGGAAATATGGCTGAAAAGAAGCTTGGGGAGTTTGCAACTCCCAACAATGATTATTTGCATACTCCTATTACTCAGCCAGCAATTGCTGCTGATGACGATGCAATTAAGCCCCATTATTTAAGTTTGGTTCAACATAATCAATTTGGAGACTCTGCTGTTGAGGACGCAGGTATGCACTTGAATACTTTCACTAAAATATGTGATATGACGCGCATAAAAGATGTTGACCCTGATGCAGTCAAATTGCGCTTATTTCCTTTCTCTCTTAGAGGAAGAGCAAAAGAATGGTTTTTATGTTTTCCTAGAAATACTATTACATCATGGGTGGAGTATACTTCTTTATTTATGACTAAATTTTTCCCACCTGCAAAGACTATGCAACTAAGATCTAATATTACTGGTTTTAGATATCAAGAGTGTAAGCCACTAGCGCTTGCATGGGAGAGGATGAAAGAATGCATGAGAAACTGTCCCAGTCGGGATGGGAGATTGGTTAATTCTCCATTTATTTTATAATGCTCTTAATCCTGTGTCTGAGTCTATGCTTAATACTGTAGCTTGAGGAACATTTATGGGGAAACATATTACCAAAGCAAAGCAGCTGCTAGACAATATGCAAGACAACCATGCCCTGTGGCATGTGGATAGATCAAAAACGAAGAAGGTGAACTCCGTCTCACCACAAGAAAATGAAGAACTCAATGCTAAGATGGATGAGCTCGTATTAGCCATAAAAGGTAACGAAAACCAGGTAAGAGCTATTCCAGAAACAAATATTGAAGAAATAGACTTCATAGCTCGCAATGATTATAACCCTGCTTAGAAGAAGAATTATAATCCTAATTTTCAGAAACACTATTCTAGTCCTGCAGGTAACTCTAATAATAATATGGTATCAGGTAATGGTAGTCTCCAAGAAACACTTAAGTCCTTTATAGACTCACAAAATGAGCAAAACAATATCCTTTTTAAAATAACGGAGAACCATGATCCTATGCTTGGTAAATTATCTAACCAAGCTGTAAGTTTGAGGATTGATTTGCAGGCCCTCCAAGAATGAACAAGGATTGTTGAGGCACAACTAGGTAAGATAACCGAGAGTCAAACTCTCATTATAGCTAAATTTGCAGGTAAAGTTGAGCCCAATCCTGTTGAAGACCTCAAGATGATGAGAATCCAAAGGGAGGGGCCTGAAGAACTTCATTATAGTAATGCTCCTTTACCAAGTTACACCATTGAAGATCTTGTAAAAGGATGAACATCAATATTCCGGTAAGTGAAGGAAATGATGAAGCTATGTATCAACACTTCATTAATCAGGTAGCAATAAAGGTACGTGAGGTTGAAGAAGAATATAATAAAATTGCTAAAAAATTACCTATTAAGCTTGATGACATATTTGAGCTTACTATTAAGATTAAAATTGGGACAAATGAGATAGCTGCACTTAATGATCTAGGTGCAAGCATTTCAACAATTCCAAAAAGTATTTTTAATAAGTTAAATCGTAGCTCTTCTGAAATCACCGAGTTAAACTTACATCTTGCAGATTCTACCTATAAACAAGATGTAGGGATTAAAGAAAACACTTTAGTATACATTAAAGGCTGTCATGCTCTTATTGATTTTGTTATTGTTGACATGCTTGAAGATGCTACTGCTCCTATTATATTAGGCCGTCCATTCTTAAGAACTATTAAGGCTTTGATTAATCTACATGAAGGGAACGTGAAGCTTCAATTGCGTTCACCGGATCCATTTGTTATTCATTTTCCTAGGAAGAATAAAGCCAAGCATGATGAAAAGGAGGCCATCACTTTGAAGGCCAACTATTTTGGAGTGGGTGTTACACTCATCTGGCCTAAGTGAGCAACATTAAGGTCAAGCTATTAACCATAAAAGAGCGCTGCATGGGAGGCAACCCATGTGAAATGAAGGTTTGCGTAAAGTTTTTAAGTTTTATGTTTAATAAAGAGTGCTAGAAAGCTCCAGTTGAGGATAAGAAGTTCGGTAGTACTAAAAATCCTGCTTTATACATGCTGTTGTTGGTCGACAATTTTTACTGTTATTTTTCTATCAAAAACAAGGTGTTTTGCTAAGTTTCAGAATAAGAAAGAATTTTCTAAGAAATGGAATTTTTTGATGACTATAGAAGGTTTAACAACCAACTATACGGCGGGAATAAACATTCCGGCTGTATAGTTCCGGTTGTATAAATATCTTTGCCATCGACAATTTTTGTTTCCCAGGTACTGAAGGTTTATCGACCAACTATACGGCGGGAATAAAAATTCTGGCCGTATAGTTCGAGTCATATAGATATCGATGCCTTCGTAAAATTTCTTTTCCAGGTAAAGAAAGTTTGACGACCAACTATACGGCGGGGTTGAAAAATCCTGGCCGTATAGCTGCGCCGCCAGGTGGGAACCCTAATTTTTTGTTAGCAGACCAACTATACGGCCGGAACAAATTGTTCCGACCGTATAGTTCCGGTTGTATAGTTGCGTCCGACCATAAAATCGCCATGGGAAGGTACCTCCAACCCCATAACTTCAATCCTTTTTCTCTCTTCTACCTCCAAACTCTCTCAAAACCTTAAGAGATCTTCATCTCTAGTTAATTTCGTTCGATTTCATCGCACATAAGTGATCTATGGTATGTTTCTCCTCCGATCCTCCAATTACTTTTTGCAAATTTATCTTCGATATGTTGTCATTATCAATCTAGGGTGGGACTTACTATGAACTAATTACCATGATTCTCTTGCCTAGATTATTATTTTGAGGGGATTCTTTAGTGTGCTATGATGAGAAATATGTTATGCTTATTATTGTTGGATCAAAAAGTTTTATTTTTATCTTTCCTTGTTATTTTATATGATGAACACAAGGAGCCAAACTCGTGCCCGTGCCGCCGCTAGTGCTTCTCGGGCTGTCACTGAAGAACGCATGGGGAAGGATGAGCCCCAACGTGATCGCTTCAATAAGATCAAGAACCGAGAAGTGAAGGCAACCAAGTGGGCTTGGCCCATTATATTGAATCAACTCAATATTTCTAATGACATCAATTTACTTTGCAATAGGGTTGTCCTGCAAAACTTTGTATTCAATGATGTGCCTACTTATCGCCGGTTAACTCTTGAATTTCTCAGTTCTTTGCAAAGCACCGTTAAAGCATGGAATGGAGAGGACATGATTTTGTTCCGACTTATGAACAACAATTATGCTTTATCACTAGGTGAATGGTGTGCATGTTTTAATATTCCAAACAATAATGATAGTGACTTACACGCATCCTTTACTGGATTAGACCCTTCCCTGGAACAATATTATAATGGAATGACTTTTACTTCTAGAGTAAGCAAGGGGAAGAATATTCAACATCCTGCAATTCGCTATTTGTTCTATGTTATTGCTAACACTTTGCAGGCGCGAAATGATTTCACCAAGACTCAACAAGGAGGACATCTTAGTCCTTGCAAAGGCTACTTTCAACAACACCAACTTTTCACTCAACTTGGGCGCTGTCAACACCCGGATTTTTAATCCTAGATGCCTGTTATGCCATACATCACAATCCCAGGATTACCATTTTTGCGAGACATAACAGATTGGATATCACAGTACATCATCCATTACAAACCATAATAAGGTCTTACAACCAAATAAAAGGATCTCATGATCCAGTCTTAATACAATCAAGTACTGGAATAAATAGCTTAGCGGTGGGGTCCATCTTCAGAGTCACAGGCAATGCTGACGATGGGAGATGATCCTAGTTATCATAGCCGTCCTGCTGTCCTTCATCTTGGTAATCTCCTTCATAGTCTGGCCATAGGAATATCCAGGGACAAAAGCCATGAGTACTATTTAAGTACTCGCAAACTACCACTAACAAGTAAGATAGTTCTAGTAGGAATGCTAACTCTAAGTTTATTGGTAAAGTTAAGTTTGAAACCTAAGCTGAGTTCAGAAACAAAGAAAGATAAAAGAAGTTTGAAAACACCTAAGTGGGAACCTAGTTGTCATAGTCACAACTCTGTTCTGGTCAAGTCATGTCACAATTCATTTCATAAGTTGTTTTGAAAACATCTGACAACAGAACAGTATGGCCACTCCAACTGTCCATAACTGCGGACGCAGCTATTCGAATAGTTTGATACTCTACAGAGGTGGTACACTTTCACCACAAGATTCGATACATCTGTCAGGGATAAAGCTGAATCATCATACTTAGTATGCAGATAATCAAACATAACCTTTCCTTTACACACCCTAGTATAAGCACCTCTCCTATGAGCATGGCCTCCCAACCATGACCATCTGTCATCTTGGGCACTTCATAGGTGGACAACATTGAGAGGTAGCCTCAGCTAAAACCTCTCCCGCGAGGGAACTAATACTAATGCATATAAACTTCCGGCTAAGCCTTACCCAATTCAGGTATTGTAGTTGTATGGTAAAATTGGAATGGTATCGCATCCGAACCCAACCATCAGTTTTTGTAAAAGGGCTAAGGCTCATGCCTCAACATTTTTATCATCATAAACCATTTGTGTTTCTCAACACATGTCAAAACATCTCAATAGATTGACTCATCATTCCAAGGTTTTCACAATTCATTTTCACCAAGTATTCCCATCTAAAGTGAATCAAGTTTTGGTTTAGTTCCAACTACTAAGTTAAGAGTGTTCACTAATGTGGGATGCTAATCCCAATCTCATGCCATTGAATGGCATCTAAGTCTAACTAGATAGGTCAAGTTTTATACTCTTTATGCTATCTTAAAAACAAGTAAAGGACTTTGGTAAAGTAAAGAAAGTAAAGCTTGGAAATAAAATTGGGAATAGGTATAAGTCAAAATGGTATATCCAAAGCATACCTAATGCCTTTGCTTAGGTTATTTAGCTTGCAAGGGTTAGCTTGCATTATTAATGATGGCTTTCTAGTATAATACTTGCAAGTGTTAGCTTGCTCAGTTTACTTGAAGTGCTAGGCTTGCCTTGGGTAGTGTAGTGGTTGAAGTTTTCTTCCTCCTCTTGGTAGAACTCCTCCTCCTCGTAGACTTGGTCGGTACTATTGTCTATAAATACATACGGGATACACAATCACCAAACAATACTTAACTAGTCTACTTAGCATACTCAGGCACACATTTGATGATCTATTATCATCATAAGCATCACAAGGTTTAAGGAACTAGTTTCATTTATTTTATTTGAGAAAAGTAATTTCTACTCATTGAAAATAACTCAGATTTAATATTCTCCAATTAAAATATGGGATCATGTGGACACATGTCATCACCACATATTCTAACATATGGGAATGTGATTTAAGGGTTGGATCACATTTGAATAAGTTTAATTTTAATAATTAATGATTTAAAGTGACTAGAAATGCCTATATAGCATTATTTTGGTACTAGTCCAAAGTCACTGCATGCAAACCTTAATATTATTACATATTCAGATAGGTATGTTTAAATGTGATTTTTGAGAGTTGGAATCAACTCAAAACCTATTATTATTGATTTTGTAAAAATGTTTGAATGTGCATAAGCTTATGTTTTGTTATTTTAATTAGGAGAGATCTCTAACTCTAAATGATTTAAATCCAATGGGCTTGGATAGATATTTTCAGTAGCTTTCCAACAAAATTGGAATCACTTAATTTGGATAGTAAATCTTTCTGAAATGATTTTCAAAGTAAGGGATAGAATTGAATCTAAATCTAAATAGAAAAACCTATATTTGAATTACTGTGTCAGCGCGGGAAACTAATTGGGCCAGCCTAGTGGCGCTCCGCGGTGCAGAGGGTGACTGACAAAGGGTTCCCACATGTCAGCGGAACTTAAAACCTGAAGCGGTACGGGACGATCTGGGCCACACGATTAGAACACAGATCGATGGCTCACGGTCATCATCGACGACAGACTTGTCACCGGCGAGACTGAACCCTAAACGGCTAGTGGGGGTCTACTGGGGACGTACCAGGGCTCCAGCTAGTGCGGAGAGGCGGGAAAATGAACTGGTGGACGACGGTGGAATCAGGTGAGGTCGTGGCAGGGGCTGAGGTGGACGGAATCGACGACCATGTCTCCTCCTCTACAGCGGCTACCTCCGATGGAATTCCGGAGAACGGCAGCTCCAGCGAGAGAGGGGAAACGGTCAGTGGAGAGAGGGGAGTGAGATGGTGTGAAGAAATGGTGATGGGGTGGCCTCCTTATATAGGTTCAATGAGGGGACCGACGGGTGTGGGTTGGCGTCTCCGGCGAGGGCGGTATAGAGTGCTACCGGCGTGGGAGAGGTAGGCGGACAGTGGGCGGTCTATTGGCGGTCCTCTACGGTGTAATGGCGCGGCTAGGGGCGGTGCCTAACGGTCGGGAGCTTCCCTCGCTCTGGGAAACAGAGGCGGTGCTCGACGGCGATCATGGTGACTGTGGGTCGCGCGGCGGTGCACGGCCATGTCTGGCGGGGTGCTGGGTTGATGGCGGAGCGGCGTGCGCGATCTGATGTCGAGGCACGGTCTGGGGCGTGCTAGCTGGCCCAGACCATGCTCTGGCGCGCTCTGGTTGCACGCAGAGAGAAAAGGGCGGTGCTGCTCTAGGGTGGTCTAGTGCCTGGCTGGGCTTGGGGAAGGGGCAGGGAGTCACGGTGTGGTCCGGTCTATCTCCTAGACATGGCGAGAGAGGAAGGGGCGGTCGGCTGGGAGTTGACCATGCTCGACCAGCAAGCATGGCACTTAGGTGGCGCGGCACTGCTGCAAACGGCTAAGGGTAGCCTCTTGA
The DNA here is from genome assembly GCA_023614405.1 of Avena insularis. NCBI lineage: Eukaryota > Viridiplantae > Streptophyta > Magnoliopsida > Poales > Poaceae > Avena > Avena insularis. The sequence continues at coordinate 244,316,811 of CM042688.1, forward strand.
TGGCATGGTTGGTACTGGGGGAGACAATGGGAGGGGTTTTAGGCCTTAGTGGCATTTGGATCACTGCTTTAAAACAGTAATAGTTAGGCAGTTTGATTAGTGCTCACTAAGTGTTCGACACAATGGCCGCATGAAGAAAATATTTGAATTTTTGGAGATTTTTGGTGGAGTGGTTCATCTCATGCTTAAGCATCTAGGTTTGCTTGGGATTTTGAAATGGAGTTCATTTGAGTGGTTTTTGCAAAAGTGGTATCTAGACATATGAACTAGATTCAATTTTCAAATGTCAATTAAATTTAGAGTTTGAAAGTTTTTGGGGTCAAATAAAGTGGGCCTTGGTACATCGCTACTTGTACTAACAAGGGGTGCAAAGATCCACAATTTTTTCTGTTAAGATTTGAGTGCTAGGAATAGCCAAAGTGGGCTATCTGATTAAAATGGCAAAAGTGACCATTTGCTTATTTAAATCTTTTTGATTTATTTTTCTTTGGGATTTGCTTGGGGATGATCTAGATGATGTGTAATTCACCTTAGAGTCATTTTACAATCAATAGATCACTCAAACATGGCAATTCAAAACAACTCCTATTTAAATGCATACTCATATGAATGCTTAAAGATTTTTAAATGGAAAAGTATTTGTTAACCCTAAATTGGGTAGATTTGATCTTGATCACTTGGATTAAAGTTTTGGGATGTTAGAAACCTTCCCCCCTTAAACAAAATCTCGTCTCGAGATTTAAGAAAGAAAACTAGGAACTAAAGAGATCTGGGAACTCAGTCCTAATGTAATCTTCTTGCTCCCAAGTGGCTTCTTCCTCCGTATGGTAGCTCCATTGAATCTTTAGAAATTTGATACTCCGGGTCCTGGTGGTTCTGTAGGCTTCCTCCAAGATACGGATGGGCACTTTACGATACGTCAGGTCCTTGTTGATATCAACAGCTCGGTGATCGATGTTCTCGAAAACTTCAGTCTTCTCTGGCACTTCTAAGCATTTGCGAAGTAACGAGATATGGAACACACTGTGGACGGCTGACATCTCTTCTGGCAGTTCCAGTTGATACGATACTTCTCCTCGACGGTTCAGGATCTTGAAGGGTCCAATATATCTGGGGGCTAACTTTCCTTTCAGACTAAAATGTTGTGTTCCCTTTAATGGTGAAACCTTGAGATATACAAAATCTCTGACATTGAAAGTCAGGTCTCTCCTTCTCTTGTCAGCATAACTCTTCTATCTAGATTGGGCGGTCTTGAGGTGCTCACGGACTTTGTGAACCTTCTCTTCGGCTTCTCGGAGAATGTCGGGTCCAAAAATCTGACTCTCTCCTACTTACGACCAATTCAAAGGGGTGTGACACTTTCTTCCGTATAGGAACTCAAATGGTGCCATTTGTAAACTGGCTTGATAACTGTTGTTGTATGAGAATTCTGCGAAAGGCAGGCAATCTTCCCATTTTGATCCATACTCCAACACACATGCTCTCAGCATATCCTCTAGAATTTGGTTGACTCTTTCAGTCTGTCCATCGGTTTATGGGTGATAGGCGGTGCTGAAATTCAACTTGGTTCCTAATCCTTCTTGGACTTTCTGCCAAAATCTCGAGGTAAATTGGGTTCCTCGATCCGATACTATGGTCTTGGGGGTTCCATGCAGACTAACAATTCTAGCAATGTACAGCTCTGCTAGCTTCGAACTCTGGTAGGTTGTCTTGACAGGTATAAAGTGAGCTACTTTGGACAGTCTATCAACAATGACCCAGATTGAGTCATTTCCCCTACTAGAAGTAGGCAAACCGGTGATAAAGTCCATTCCGACGGAATCCCATTTCCATTCCGGAATCTGCAGTGGTTGCAATAGTCCTGTGGGTCTCTGATGTTCCGCTTTGACTCTTTGACAGATGTCACACTTGGCGATGTAGCTTCTGATTTCTCTCTTCATCTTGTGCCACCAAAATTGCTCTTTTAAATCTTGATACATCTTTGTTCCTCCGGGGTGGATAGAATAAAGAGTATCATGAGATTCTTGCATGATAACTTGCTTCAACTCCGAATCTACTACCACATAGATACGGATTTTGTACCCCAGAACTCCTTCTTCGTCTTCGGTGAATCTAGGTACCTTTCCTGTGCCAATACGATGTTTGATTCTATCGGTACTTTCATTTCCCTTCTGGGCTTCCTTGATTTGGCTAATCAACGTGGGTTGAAGTTCAATGCTAGCTAAAAATCCTTTGCTAACTAACTCAATTCTCAACTTATCCAACTCCTCATACAAACTTGGTTGCTTCTCCTATATCATGGTGTTTAGCCTACACGGCAATCTGCTAAGAGCATCCGCTACCACACTGGCTTTTCCGGGGTGATAGTGAATGTCAAGGTCATAATCCTTGATTAACTCTATCCATCTCCTTTGCCTCATATTCAGCTCCTTCTGAGTGAAAATATACTTCAAGCTTTTGTGATCTGAGTAAATCTCACAGTGATTACCCATAAGATAATGACGCCATGTCTTCAGTGCCAAAACTATGGCTGCTAACTCAAGATCATGGGTCAGATAGTTCTGCTCATGCTGCTTCAGCTGTCGAGACAGATAAGCGATGACTTTTCCTTCTTGCATCAATACACATCCAAGACCAATCTTGGGTGCATCACAATACACATCAAACGGCTTCTTGATATCTGGCATGATCAATATTGGGGCTGAAATCAATCTCTTCTTTAGCTCTTGGAAACTGGCTTCACATTTGGTGGTCCATTCAAACTTCTGTTCTTTCTTCAAAAATTGGGTCATGGGTCTGGCTATGCTCGAAAATCCTTCGATGAACTTGCGGTAGTATCCCGCTAATCCGAGAAATGCACAGACTTGGGTTTGAGTGGTTGGGGCTTCCCATTCTTCAACATCTTTGATCTTGGCGGGATCAATAGCGACTCCTCCGGCAGACACAATATGTCCTAGGAATCCTACTTGTTTCAGCCAAAACTCACATTTGCTGAACTAGGCATACAACCGATGCTCTTTGAGGTTTTCAAGGATGATCCTCAGATGTTGCTCATGCTCTTCTTCTGACTTGGAGTAGATAAGGATATCATCGATAAACACAACGACAAACTTATCCAGAAAATTCATAAAGATCTTATTCATGAGATTCATGAAATAAGCAGGGGCATTGGTTAATCCAAACGACATAACCGTATACTCGTATAAACCATAACGATTAGTAAAGGAGGTCTTCGGAATATCCGTTGCACGAATCTTAAGTTGGTGATAACCAGTCCTAAGATCAATCTTAGAGAACACATTTGCTCCAGTCAACTGATCAAATAGATCCTCTATCTTTGGCAAAGGGTACTTGTTCTTGATGGTGACGTCATTCAGCTTCCTGTAATCTGTGCACAAAGGGTTTCCTCCATCCTTCATGTCGATGAATAACACTAGCGATCTCCATGGCAATGCGCTTGGTTGAATCAAGCCTATTGCCAACATAGCATCCAACTGCTTTTTCAATTCCACTAACTCTGAGGGGTTCATACTATAGGGTCTCTAGGCTATGGGTCCGGTTCCGGGGATTAGTTCAATAATGAACTCAATATCCCTATCTAGGGGCATACTTGGCAATTCATCTAGGAATACGTTGGGGTATTCACAGACTACTCTGACTTGGTCAATGGTGGGCAGGGCTAGACTCTTATTACACTTGAATTGACGGGGCAAGGTTTCAGATATATGATCTACTAAGACTCTACAGCTACAAGTCATTGTCATGGATTTCTTGGCATAGTCTATCAATCCTTTATGCTTTGACATCCAATCCATTCCTAATACTACTTCCAAACCTTTGGTTCCAAGTATTATTAGATTGGCATAAAAATCTATCCCATGTATCCTAATAGGCACAGCTTTGCAAATTTTTATAGCTTTTGTAGTTGAACCAGGGATTTGAACTATCATGACATGCTTCAAGTTGGTTGGGTGAATCTTACTAGTGCATGCAAATTCTTCGGTGACAAATGAGTGTGATGCTCCAGAATCAAACAATACTCTTGCTAAAACTGAGTTGACACAAAACATACCCAGCATTACATCTAGCGCTTCTTGGGCTTCCTCGGTGTTCATGTGGAAGAGACGGCCGTTGCGGTTATGAGGGTTCCCTGGGGAGAATCTTCTTCCTGGTTGAACACGACGCTACTGTTGGGCTGGGGCATTCACATTGGCACTAGCGACAATCTTCTTGGGGCACTCATTGGAATAGTGACCCTTCACTCCACACTCGAAACAAGTGATCTGAGACTTGTCTTTCACGGCCATAGGCACAGCATTGCTTCCAGTTCTGGGTGCAGTGTTATTGTTGTTGTTGCTCTTGGGAGGTGCACGGTTGAAATTGCTGGTGTTGCTAGGGTGATTGTTGTTTCCTCCGGACTTAACATTTCCTCCGCTACGGTTGGGGTAGCTGGGACGAGACATTGGGGGTCAGTTATTCCTCGGTGCATATCCCCCAGAAGGGTTGGGACGGTACTTCTGGTGACTGTTGGATCCATCTTGGTGCATCATACGATGTTTGTGGTTGTCGTTTGCCTAGTTAAGCGTCCCTTCCATCTAAATGGCAGAGTCGACTAGCTCTTCGAGATCCTAGAAACGGATGTTGACGAGGACAGTCTGCATCTCATCATGCAGTCTGTTTAGGAATCTCTCATTCTTCTTGGCCTCTGTGTTGATCTCATCAGGTGCATACCTGGCTAGGGACAAGAATCTGTCACGGTACTCCACTACAGTCATTCTGCCTTGCTTCAATTCTCGGAATTCATCCCTCATTCGGGTGACTAGACCCTGCGGCACGTGGGTGCGGCTGAACTTGATTTTGAAGGCTTCCCATGTCATCACTTGACCATGGTTCATTGTGCGGATGTTGTTCCACCATGCTCTTGCATCTCCTTCCAGATAGTGGGTGGCAAAAAGAACTTTCTCGTTGGCATCCACTCCTGCTACTTCTAGATTGTTCTCCATTGTCTGCAACCAGTCATCGGCATCTAGTGGGTTCTCTGAAGTACTAAAGATTGGGGGATTTGTATCCTGTAAGTTTTTGAGTTTGGATCCATGATGATCCCGATTTCCATGGTTCTGGTTGTTGTGAGCCATCTGGGCGATCTTATGCAGTGTTGCTAGATTAGCTTGGCGCTCTGCCCTACTTGCTTCACGGTCTGCAATGAGAGTCTGCAGAATTTGCAGCATTGGGTCTTGCGATGAGTTGCTCCCTCCTTGGTTTCCACGAGTCATCTGAAGATTGAGGTAGATAAAGGGGTAAGAGGGAAAATTCTATGGTTTATGGTTTTGATTGCAAAGCTAAAACTTTGAGTTTGACTCAGGTTTTTGCAGCTAACTTATTTTCATTCATTCAAGCAAAGCACACGATACAAACACACACACACACCACATCATCAAAGGTAAACATATGGTTTTAGGAACCATTCTTTAAGCTATGATACAATGGGACCGATACATCTCATGCTACGACAGTGCTCTAGTGCATCTACTCAACATCGATGAAGTCGGAGTCGTCATCGTCGGTGTAGAAGTCCACGACATCTTCCTCCAGAAAGTTATCATCATTGCTAAGGTAGGAGTCAATATCCCCTTGGATATCTTCACCTTCCTCTTCTTCTTCCTTTACGGAAAGCTGAGCTTCTTACTCCTTGATGGTCTCCTCGAGGTCGGCCACCTTCTTGGAAAGACGGTCAATGGTGCGATCCTTCTTTGCGTGTTGACGGCGCAGAGACTGACGATCCTGGACGAGCAGTCAGAAAGTCTGGGCCTTCTGGGCGGCAATGGCGAGGTTGTTGTTGGGGAGCTCTCTAGTATTGTCCAACTCCTTCTGTCTGTCGTACAGTAGGAAGTCGAGGTTCTCCACTTGACGCTTCAGTATTGGGTGACTTGACATCTCTAGCGGCATTCCCATGGAATCACGCCTTGCATAGTGAACAAAGCAGGTTCCATGGATTAGGTTGACACTCAGGGCACACAAACGTGCGAGAGCTTCATGCATTGCCCTGGCTAATCCATCTAGCCAGTTGTTCTCTCTCACCGAGAACTGAATCCTCCTAGATACTGGTGCTTCTATCTTGCCTCGAAGATCAACAGTCACTAGCCATTGTAAATCTCCTCCTGGTGGACCCGGGAGTTGAGCTCCAAGGAATTCCGGATGAGGACGCACCAAGAACTCAGACAGTTAATCAAGATCCCTCTCGAAGATCAGTTGGCCTCTGTTGCCCAACTAGTAGAACTTGCTGTATTAAGCTTCCATCTATAAGAATTTAGGATGAGAAAGTTAGTGAAGTGATCAAGTGTGTCAATGTTTTATGTAGTAATGTAAGAATTTGGAGGAACATGATTTTTTTTGAAAGAAAGAATTCCCAAGGGTAAGAGAGGAAATAGTTTTTCATAAGTACTCACTTTGGTTTTTGAAACTAAGTTTTTTGTTCGGACGTCCATTCTAACTAGGGTCTCCTATGGTCAGGATGGCTCTGATACCAACTTGTCAACACCCGGATTTTTAATCCTAGATGCTTGTTATGCCATACATCGCAATCCCAGGATTACCATTTTTGCGAGACATAACAGATTGGATATCACAGTACATCATCCATTACAAACCATAATAAGGTCTTACAACCAAATAAAAGGATCTCATGATCCAGTCTTAATACAATCAAGTAGCGGAATAAATAGCATAGCGGTGGGGTCCATCTTCAGAGTCATAGGCAATGCTGACGATGGGAGATGATCCTAGTTATCATAGCCGTCCTGCTGTCCTTCATCTTGGTAATCTCCTTCATAGTCTGGCCATAGGAATATCCAGGGACAAAAGCCATGAGTACTCTTTAAGTACTCGCAAACTACCACTAATAAGTAAGATAGTTCTAGTAGGAATGCTAACTCTAAGTTTATTGGTAAAGTTAAGTTTAAAACCTAAGCTAAGTTCAGAAACAAAGAAAGATAAAAGAAGTTTGAAAACACCTAAGTGGGAACTTAGTTGTCATAGTCACAACTTTGTTGTGGTCAAGTCATGTCACAATTCATTTCATAAGTTGTTTTGAAAACATCTGACGACGGAACAGTATGGCCACTCCAACTGTCCATAACAGCAGACGCGGCTATTCGAATAGTTTGACACTCTACAGAGGTGGTATACTTTCACCACAAGATTCGATACATCTGTCAGGGATAACCCTGAATCGTCATACTTAGTATGCAGATAATCAAAGATAACCTTTCCTTTACACACCCTAGTATAAGAACCTCTGCTATGAGCATGGCCTCCCAAGCATGACCATCTGTCATCTTGGGCACTGCATAGGTGGACAACATTGAGAGGTAGCCTCAGCTCAAACCTCTCCCGTGAGGGAACTAATACTAATACATATAAACTTCCGGCTAAGCCTTACCCAATTTAGGTATTGTGGTTGTACGATAAAATGGGAATGGTATCGCATCCGAACCCAACCATCAGTTTTTGTAAAAGGGCTAAGGCTCATGCCTCAACATTTTCATCATCATAAACCATTTGTGTTTCTCAACACATGTCAAAACATCTCAATAGAATGACTCATCATTCCAAGGTTTTCACAATTCATTTTCACCAAGTATTCCTGACGAGGGTTTAACTCATCAATGCCCATTGCTATGGACTTGGGTTTTGGAGAAGGAGGGAGCGCTGGAGCTATCGGCTAGCAAACAAGCACACAGGGGACTCGAAGATTTACCTAGGTTCAGGCCTCATAGAGGTCCCTACTCCTGCTTGTCTGCTCGTGGAATTATCAAAGGAATCGAAGATTACAATGGTGCGCAGATGCAATCTGGCGAGGGTTGTGGAAACTAGGGTTGCGTGTGTCCTCCTCGCTGCCCCCTCCTAGCCTTTATATAGATAGGCTAGGTCTCGGGTAGTAGGTCGAGTCGGTTACAGGTTAGGGTTTTCCCCTTTGAACTTTCTATCTTTAGCTTCTTCTTGTTCTTCAAGCAATCGAGAGTTCGTAGGTTACTCGACTTCTTCATTTGGGCCTTGGCGACACCGTGGGCCTCTATGTATTCAGGACGTATATACCAAGGTCGAGTACCTATAGGGTATACCCATGTTAGTAGCCCCCGAGTGTCCAGTGGAATCGCAGATTCGACTGGAGAGTTTATGAAGCCTTCGAGTGCATGACTCAGTATGTTTTTTGACTACTTTGTTTATGTCACAAGGATTGTTGATGTGCGTGCCTGATTTAACCGATGTATCGGTATCAATTAACTACCTTAGGGTAAAACAACGCCATCTACTCGAACTCGAGTCCCTGGACTCGAATCCGGAAAAGTTCTGGTGTAATTCGACTCAAGCCGCGGAGGTCTTATAGGAGTCGAATTCCAGTGTATGGGTGTGAGCACTCGACGCGTCCGTCAAGGCATGTTCATCGTACCTGTAGGCACGTATACATTTCTGGTAGTGTGCAGCAAATGCGTTGCCAGGCCTTATTCAGGTCTTATCTTCATGCTGTAAGCCCGGCATCCGAATTTTATCATTGCGGAGACGATTCGTGTGACCCAGGAGACGTAGTCTTTTTGTAGGGAAAAATTATGAGGCGGTGTCGCCATAAGCTTAGAGTGTGGATGTTATCAAATTACCGTACTTTGTACCAATAATCATAGGGTGCGCGACCAGCGCTCCCTATAGGAGTAGCCCTCGAGTGCCTAGTTGAGTCGAAGACTCAGGCAGGGACTAAAGTACTTTTGCGACTGTTGTCATCTTTTGCTTGCTTGTTTCAGTCGAATTTGCTTCCGGCTCTCCCTATGGGAGTAACCCATGTCCATAGTCAAACCGTGTTTCGAGTGGATGGATTTGTTTTGATTGTCCATGTTCCTGCAAAAGAAAAAGAAAAATCGTAGGGTGCGCGACCAACGCTACCTATGGGAGTAGCCCCCGAGTGCTTGGTGGAGTCGAAGACTCGAGCGAGGACTAAAGTAGTCGAAGTCTTCTACTGCGTAGTTTTTGATGACGTCAGTGCTGACGATTTCATGACCTCAGTTGCCCATGTGAGCGAGTTTGACGGGACATGACGAGCGGTGGGTCCCAGTCCCTGACTCTGATTTGACTGGGCATGCGTAATCTTTATTTTAACTGCGCCTCTTTGATTTCCGCACGTAATGGCAGTAGTGGGGGACGGTTCGCATTTCGGCTCCTCCACGTGTCGAGCACGATGAACGCCACACGTCTGGTAGGGTTTTTCTGAGCCGTTGGATTGCATCTTCCAGGGGTTAAGTAGTGACGCTGCGATGGTAAAATTCACATCTACTTTCATTCATCCTTTGCTTTCATCGCCATTGCCGCTACTCCTCTGCTTTCTCTGCGCTCTTTTCCCTCCGTGGTGCTGGACCAGCTCCGCACATTTCCCAGCTACTTCCTCCGGTCGCATCGCCGCAGCGTAATGGGGAAGAAGAAAGGAGGTGTTGTGGCTGATTCCGCTGCTGCGATGAAGAAGAAGGGCGGCTCCACCGCTGCGGGCACCAGCACCACCGCCGGCGGGAAGAAGAAGGGCACGGGCACCCGCATTATGAATGGCGTGTGGCGTCCATCTATGATCAAGTCCTCGGATCTTCGTCTTCTTCGCCAAGACGAAGTGTTTTCCGCCGCAGTCGCCGACGCACGTGTCCCCGGCAGCGAGATAACCCCCTCTCCTCCTGCCGGTTTTCGAGTGATGTTCCTAGCGTTCATCATTCGTGGCCTCTCGTTGCCCCTGCATCCTTTCTTCAGGGGCCTTCTTTGTTTTAGGGGCTCCAGCTCCATCAGCTGTCCCCCAATTCCATCCTCCACGTAGCTTGCTACATCACCCTTTGCGAGTGTTGGCTCGGAATCGAGCCGCATTTCGGCCTCTTCAAGCGCCTCTTCAAGTTGAAGCGTCAATCGGCGTCTGGCTCCGTAGTCTATGATGTAGGCGGCTGCGGAATCCACGTCGATCCATCCGCCACATACTTTGACATCAAGTTGGAGATGTTCATCCAAGGGTGGAGGGACAAGTGGTTCTACGTCCGTGACGAGAAGGCTAACGGAGAACACTTCGGACTCGCACCCTTCGACCCCGCAACGTCGTGCCAGAGGAGGCGCTCTTGGAAGAATGTAGTCATGCCCAGCGAGTCCGCGGAGACAGATGTGCTGTACGAGCGCGTTTGTGACCTCGAGAGTCGCATAGAAGAGGAAGGAGGTTGCGCCCTCATTTGCACGTGGCTGCGCCATCGCGTCCAGCCCCTTAGGCCAGAGTCCACCCCATGTTTTAGTGGGCTGGCGCTGATGATGTCACTCGCGTGCCTGCCGATGGCATGTCCGCAAGTGAGGTAGATAAAAGGGTTCGACTGGTCACCAAGTACACCGTCAAGGATGTGCTCCCTAGTGAACCAGTCGTTCCTCTGTTTGATGCTGCTAACCCTCCTCCTGAGGTACAGTTGTGCTACATAGTAGCTATGTTTGTGGATTGCCTCTTTGTTGTTTCTTTGTTTTGTGCTAAATTGTGGTCTATATGCAGGATTGGGCGGTGTCACCCTGTATGCCCCCTCTTCCTAAGGGTGTTATCCCTCATGAAGCCTTGGAAGAGGACGAGTCAGAGTCGACCGTCCCATATGATGTGGAGGAGGAAGCCCCCGAGTCAGGTAGTCCGGATACTGGCAAGCGTTCGCACAACGAGGATTCTGATGCGTCATCTCCTTTGACTCCGGATGGTGCAGGCGTTGGTGCGGAGTCGCCAATCCCTGCCATTCCTGTGAGTGTCGTGGCACCATCTTCTCGCAAGAAGATGCGACTACCAAAGGAGTCCTCGTCAGAGTCGGAGGAGCCAACCTTTGACTTTGATAAGTTTGATTGGTAAGTATTCGGGTTGTCCTTTTTGATTCTTCTATGGATTTGTCCTTACTTGATGTTGGTTTTGTCTTGCAGTCAGCAGGCGTCATCATCTTCTGGCGACGTCCAATTTTTGAAAGAATCTGGAGTCGCAACCTCGAGGGCCAAGAAAGAGGTTGAGCGTGCTCCTTCCCCTCCATTGGCGGCCCACTCCGGGCACAACTCTTCCAGATCTCCGCATGATGGGGACCATCGGATGGTTGCCCGGATGACTGCACACCAATCGACTTCGGAGTCATTGGAGGATCATGTAAGTGTAGTGTTTCTTCTTTTGATGTTGCAGTCGATGTTATCTATGGCTTCTGATGATCCTTTGTTGTTTTTCCTTTTGCAATAGCTCCTTGTGAAAGAAGCCGCTCACTTGGCGGAGCAAGTGCTTGCGATGGGTCGCCAGCATGCAATGCTGGATACACGCCATCGCGTTGTAGAAAGTAAGTGCTCTTCACTTCTCCTTCTTCTGCATCGTTTTCATGTAGTCGACTGATAGTCAATCCCTTTTGTTTTGTTCTTATAGCTGAACATAATGCCCTTCTGCACAACGCCGCCACCATGGAAAAGACACTCGCGGCGGTTGTGAAGAGCCGCGATGAGGCAATCATGGTGCGTAACGAGGCACAGAAGCGCGAAGAGGACCTGCGTGCCTCCCTTGCAGCTAGGGAGAAGTTGTTCGAAGAACAGCTTTTCTCGATTGCCAAGGCCCTCTCAGGTACTTTGCTTTGATATCATTATCGTTCTATGTTCGATTTTGTCGCTGGTGCTGACTTTCGTGCCCATGTGTGGGTTTATGTACAGATGCTAGCGATTTGAGCTTTGATCCTCAGGCCCTCCGTCGTGACGATGCCTTGGCAGGTGCGCTTTCAGCAGTCGAGGACCACAGCACCGCCGTTCAGGATATGCTTTCCAAGTCCAAGGGCTTGCTCAGTCGCCTCTAGGAGGAGCTAATGCCCAAGGTTGAGCTAATCGAGAACATGAACAAGCTGGTGGAGTCTCTCGCTGGGGGTGTCCCTGCAAGCTTCAAGAACTCGCACCGTGCGGCTGGCACATCAATGTCACTCACCATGGTGCGGTCCCACGGAGTCGAAGTTGATCCTGCAACAGTCTCAAGGGCGATGCCCGTTAGCGCGGATGGCCAGCAGGTAGTCTTTGCTCCCTTTGTGACTGCCTATGGCAAGTATGGGCCGCAGCTTATTAACACAGTTGCGAAGTACTCTGAGGTGCTGCAGCGAGCCAAGAAGACGGCAAAGGCCGGGCATCTGATACCGCCACGGATTCGATGAGGCCCCCAAAGCTGTCTAAGTCGAAGAAGCCAGTTGCTCCTCAGTAGCTTTGTAATAGTTGATTAGTTTATGTCCTTTGTCAAGAACATGCCTTTTGGCGAGTGTATCTGCTGATACTTTTGCTAATCTTGAATGCACTCGAATCTTTTGTCTATGTGTCAATTTGGTCTTCTTATTGCTTCTTGGTTGGCTTCTGATAGGGCACATCAAGTGATCCTTTGAGGGAACCTCAGGATTCGCCACCCCTTGATGATACTTTGGCACCGTCGCGCTCAAGGGTGGATGAGCTGTCTCTGCTCTCGCGACTTCGTGATCGCGTGAAGCAGTTGGAGCGTGAATTGCCCGTACTCCGCGGTAATGCAGATGTATGGAAGTCGAAGGCAGAGAAGGCCACCACCCGAGAACAATATCTGTTGGGGGAGGTGACGTAGCTGGGCGACCAGTTTAAATGTTAGCTTGCTTACTCTTATCTTTTCCATGTAGTTACTCGCAATGGTGTGATGTCCTCACACTTCCGTTATTGCTTTGTGTAGTTGTCAACGCATGCCATCCGCAGGATGAGAAGGATAGGGTTGCCATTCGCATGCATGATCTGACCCAAGAGCAACTTCAAGAGAGTGGATACTTCTGGGTAGATCATGATCGTGCAATCGCACTGGCGACCCTGCAGGATCGTGCATCGCGAGTGCTGCACTTTCTGAAGAAGTCACAGTCATGCTTGAAGAACATTTATCGTACGATGTTTCTGCTGGATGTTGCTCCATCGAGCCTGCTAACCCTCCTTGCCAAGTTCCAAGACCTGGCTACGGTTCGCAAGTGTGTAAGGCAGCAGTTGGTGGCTGGTGTCAAGGCTGCTTTGTCGCTGGTGCGACTGCATAGTCCTGATGTAGACGTTGTGGCTGGTCCACCTGCGCCACCAGCGGGTTCTTCTTGGAATATGGTGCCCCACTATCAGGCGGTGGATCGCCCAGCGGAGGAGATCGTCAACTTCTTCGAGGAGAAAACCAACGTTCTCTTGTTGCAATAGTAGTTTAATTTGTATCCTGCACATAAGTGTACCAGTGTTGTAAAGTTCATATGTAATGATGTGCATAATTGATTGTTGATGATGTATAAAGAGCTTGTTAGCGTGTATGTTTTGTGAGTGCGTTGCACTATGCGACTCCTTTTCGTTAGCCTGTCCATGCGCTTATCTCAGTCCCTTGTCAACCTGTCAGGTGCGTTACAACTGGGTTGATGTGTGTCAAGGGTTTCGACTGATGTGCCAGCTACTCAGGATATCGCGTTTTAGTTCGTAGAATAGATGTGTATAGGGTGGCGCAGCCCCCGAGTGGATAAGTTGCAGAAAAATAAAGGAGAACACAGAGTTTTGGGGCACTTAGCTTTATTTATTCGTGAGACAATACGAAGTACAATGTGTGGCTAAGTAGCCTTGGCTGAGTGGCCTTATTTGCAATGTAAAAGTAAAAACGACTAAGGGTAGAAGTGTCGCAGCTGCGCGACGTTCCAGGGATTGGAGTATGCGACTACTGTCTCTAAATCTTGAAGGCAATAGGTGCCACCTGGGATTACTTCTGTAATCACGTACGGTCCCTCCTAGGGTGACTCGAGCTTGAGATGTCCTTGCTGCTTCAGTCGCAGGACCAGGTCGCCTTCGACGAAGGATCTGGGGCACAGCCTCCTACTGTGGTAGTTGCGCAGGTTCTGCTGGTAGATCGTTGATCTTTCCGCGGTGATCTCCCTTGCCTTGTCAAGGAGGTCGACGGAGTCTTCGAGTGCCAGGGTTGACTCCTGCTCGCTGTAAGCGACCACGCGTGGCGCTTTGTACCGTACCTCGGCGGGTAGCACCGCTTTAGCCCCGTGCACCATAAAGAACGGGATGTAGCCTGTAGCACTGTTTGGAGTTGTGCGTAGGCTCCAGAGTACTGATTGTAGTTCGTATGGCCAACAACCCACCATCTTGTTCGAGTGGCCAGAGGAGTCGCTTCTTGATGCCGCCGCATACGAGCCCGTTCACCTTTTCGACCTGACCGTTGGTCTATGGATGTGCTACCGAGGCGTAGCTGATGTTGATCCCTAGATTTTCGCAGAACTCTTGGAACTCCTTGGATGTGAAGTTCGTTCCATTGTCTGTGATGATGCCGTGTGGAACTCCGAAGCGGAAGACGATGGATTCAAAGAACTTGACTGCGTTGTGCATTGATTGATTGGTCACTTGCATGGCCTTTATCCACTTGGTGAACTTGTTGACTACGACCAGGAGGTAGACGTAGCCTCCTCGTGAGGACTTGGGGAGCTTGCCGACCATGTCGAGTCCCCATTGCGCGAAGGGCCAGGCCAATGGAATTGGACGGAGCTCTGCGCCAGGTGCGTGCGGCTTGTCCGCGAATCGCTGGCGCGTGTTGCATTTCTGGACGATGTCCTTGGCGTCGCGCATGGCCGTAGGCCAGTAGAACCCAGCTCGTAGAGCTTTGGCGACGAGGGCGCGATTGCCAGTGTGGTGTCCGCAGGTTCCCTCATGGATGTCGAGGAGAACAACTCTTCCATCGACCGTGGAGACGCATCGTTGGAGTACTCCTATGATGCTGCGCTTGTATAGTTCGCTGTTGATAACAACGAATGCCTTGGATCGCTGTGCGATGTTCCGTGCATCAGTCGGATCATCCGGTAGCCTTTTGCTAAGGAGGTACGTGATGTACGGCTGAGTCCAGGATGACTTGATCATCATGATGCTCATTGGTCCTTCGAGTCCTGTATCCAGCTCCAGGTCGTCGAGTGCCATTGGCTCATTGGGTGGAGTAGCCCCCGAGTCCGTTGCTGCGCTTGTTTTCTTCTCTACTGCCTTTGGCTTGATGGAGCGTTCGCAGATGCACTCGAGAAATACCCCAGGTGGTACTGGGGCGCAGGTAGAGCCTATGTTGGCGAGTGCGTCCGCCTCTTCATTGCTTTTGCAACCTACGTGTCGCAACTCGCAGTGGTCGAAGTCCCCTTCGAGTGTGTCGTAGAGGTCGCGGTACGCGATCATGTTGTCGTTCAGTGTGTCACACTCATGCATTGTTTGGTTGACGACCAGCTTGGATTCGCCGTATAAATGAGCCTCTTGGCGCCGCAGGCTTTTGCCATCCTCATCCCGTGTAGCAGGGCCTTGTATTCAGCTTCGTTGTTGGAGGCGGTGAATTGCATTCGCAGGATATATTTCAGCTTGTCCCCTTGGGGCGATGTCAGTATGACACCTGCACCTGCTCCGTCCTTCCGTTTGGATCCATCAAATTGCATTGTCCAGAGGTAGGACATATCTGGTTTTTCGGGGAGCTGGTTCTCAATCCAGTGCAAGAGAAAGTCAGGGAGAACTTGCGATTTGATTGCATCGCGCTTTTCGTATGTGATGTCTCGTGGAGACAATTCGATTCCCCAAAGTGCGACTCGCCCCGTGGCGTCAGGGTTATTGAGGATATGCCCCAGCGGGGCATCGTTGACCACCACGATTGGGTGTTCCTGGAAGTAGTGGCGTAGTCGCCGGGCGGTCATGAAGACGCCGTACGCCAGCTTCTGGTAGTGCGGGTACCGCTGTTTTGTTGGTGTGAGTACCTCACTGAGGTAGTAGACTGGGCGTTGTACCCCGTGGACCTTGTTAGTGGCGGAGATATATAGCAACACCGATTCCCTTTCTCGTGGGGTCACCAGTACTGGCGAAGTGGATAGCAGGCGCTTGAGGTCTTCGAATGCTTCTTGCGCTTCGTTGGTCCACTCGAACTTTTCAGCTTTGCGGAGGAGTTGGTAGAAGGGCAGTGCCTTTTCACCCATCCGATTGATGAATCGACTGAGGGTCACGATTCGCCCAGCCAGCTGCTGGACGCCCCTTATGTTTTTCGGCTTCTCCATGGCCAGTATGGCTTTTATTTTCTTCGGGTTTACCTCGATTCCTCTCGCGGATATGAGATACTCGAGTAGGTGCCCAGATGGTACGCCGAAGGCGCATTTGTCCGGATTGAGCTTGATCCGGTAGCGGTCGAGGTTGGCGAAGGTTTCGCGTAAATCATCGATTAGGGAGGCTTCCTCCTTGGTTTTGATTACTATGTCGTCAACATAGACTTGAATGTTGCGACCAAGTTGATCCTTGAGGCAAGCCTGCATGCACCGCTGGTAGGTGGCTCCTGCATTTTTTAGCCCGAAGGGCATTGTGTTGTAGCAGAACACGCCGAAGGGCGTTGTAAACGCTGTTTTTTCTTGATCTTCCTCCTTCATTCGAATCTGATTATAGCTTGAGTAGGCGTCGAGGAAGCAGAGGCGCTCGCATCCCGCGGTGGAGTCGATGATCTGGTCGATTCGCGGTAACGGGAAGTGATCCTTTGGACAGTGCTTAATGAGAGAGGTGAAGTCGACGCACATCCACAGGATATCCGTGTCCTTTTTTGGCACTAGCACCGTGTTGGCGAGCCAAGTTCTTTCTTTGATCTCGCGTATGAATTTGGCATCGAGGAGTCTGTTGATCTCCATTCCGACTGCCTTTGCTCATGGCTCAGATAATCGCCGGATTGTTTGCTTGACTGGCCTTGCGTCTGGGTTGACATTGAGTGCGTGCTCGGCGAATTCCCTGGGAAATCCTGGCATGTCCGCTGGACACCAGGCGAAGATTTCCTAGTGCTCACGGAGGAATTCGACGAGCGTGAGTTCCTATGCGGGACTCAAGTTGTTGACGATGAGGGCTGTCTTAGCGGGATCCGATGGGTGGACCTGCACTTTCTTTGTGTGCACCGATGAGTCGAAAGATAGATCAGGCGAACTTGGCCAGCTCAGGGGAGGCAGACTGTTGTCTGTCGACTCCTTTAGTCTCGCGAGTTCTTCCTGCATGCCGAAGGACTGGGAAATTCTGTTGAATTCCCTGTCGCAGATGTCAGATCTCTCGAAGCTCCCGTTGACTGTGATGATTCCATTGGGACCTGACATTTTCATCTGCAGGTAGGCGTAGTGTGGTACTGCCATGAACCTAGCGAACGCGACACATCCGAGGATGCAGTGGTACTATGAGGGCCAGTCGATGACCTCAAAGTCGATGCGCTCGTGCCGAAAGTTTTTCGGCATGCCAAAGATGACGTCGAGGCTGATTTTGCCCAAGGGATATACGCCTTTTCCTGGGACGATGCCGTGGAATGTTGTGTCCGAGGCTTCTAGGGAAGTCAAAGGGATCCTCATTGCTCGCAAGGTACTCGCGAATATAAGGTTGATGCCGCTTCCGCCGTCCATGAAGACGCGGCTCATGTCGAAACCTCCGATTTGAGCCTCGAGTACGAGGGGACAATGGCCTGGACGAGGTACTTGAGGCGGATGATCGTGTTTGTCGAAGGTGATGCAGGACTCGCTTCCGCTGAGGTACTCAGTGGTGGATGGTGGCGAGTTTGTGGCCAAGTTGACTTGGCGAGTGATGGCCGTCTGCACCCTGTTAGAGGGGCGTCCTTTTTGGATCATCATGGTACCCATGGCTCGTGGGTATGGTTCGCCTCCCTGGTGCTGGTCCGGCGCAACTGCGTTTGGGGGTAGTCCAGGTGGTGGTGGCGGAGCACCATGTGCCACGGCGCCTAGGGCGGCTCCATAGCCTCTTTCGAATGTGTTGCGATTCATCCAAACTAATCCCTCATGTAGTTTGAGGAACTCGCGGCAGTCCTTGAGGAGATGGCTGGACTTCTTCTTTCCATCATGCTTGTCGATGTGGAAGTGCACCGTACATGGCCCGGACAGTTTATCTTCAATGGATGTCGCGGGTGCCTCATCACGATTGCGGTGTTGCCACACTTGCGTGGTTTTCCCAGAGTCACGGTACCCACCGCTGTGGTATCCGCTGTTGCAGTTATCGTCGCGTCTGTCGGCGTAGCCAGATGTGACCATGTTGACATTGTCGCAGTCATCGTAGATGCGCATGCGGCGTTTGCCTCGGCGGTCGCGTCTGCGCTCGAGTTCTGCCTCCTCGTCGGAGTGAACGCGATTCTTCACCGAATCTTCTCCATCGGCCCACCGATTCGCGTTTTCCATCAGGTGGTCGATGGTCTTGGGCTTTGAGCGCCCCAGCTCCTCCCTGAGCTCTATGCGGTGGACGCCGCCGTTGAATGCGTCAATCGCGTGATCCTCCGAGATGTTCTCTGCGGAGTTCTTGATGATGGACCACCTTTGGATGTAGGAGCATAGCGATTCACCCGATCTTTGCTGGAAGCATCTCAGCTCTTCGATTGATCTAGGCCGCTTGTAGGTGCCCTTGAAGTTGCGCACGAAGCTGTAAACCAGCTCATCCCAACTGCGAATGGATCCGCGTGGGAGGTTGTTGAGCCATGCTTGGGCGGCGCCTTGCAGCTGTAGCTGTAAGCATTGCATGGCTGTACTTCGACTGCCGTCGTGGAGCCTGACGGAGGAGATGTGGTCTTCTAGCCAGATATTTGGGTCCTGTAGGCCGTCAAACTTCGGGTTCTCTGATGGGAGTTTAAACCCCTTGGGCATTCGCTTTTGCCTGATGGCCCTGCTGAAGCATCTGGCACCACAGAGCTCCACATCCTCGTCTTCTGAATCAGTCGACCGAGCACGTCGTGCCCTTGATTTGTCGATCTTGCGCTGCGCGAGGTCGTCGCGTGCATCATAGTCGTGGTCGTGTCGCCGTGAGCGGCGGCGTCGAGACAGGTCGTGACTGTCATCGCTGGATTAAGGCGAGGAGTAGCGCTTTGCTAGCGCTTTGCCTTTTTTCGGCTCCGGTTTTGGCTCCTTGTCGAGGGCGACCTCGATTAGTCCCAAGCCCACGATCGTAGATCAGTGCATGGCAGCTCGGGGATCTCCAGCAGGCGGCTGGTTGTTGAGGAGGTACATGGTGGCTGCTGTCACGGCGGCCTGCGGCGTCTTGGGGACCATGTTGCCCCGTGTATCGACTGTCATAGAGCTGAAGTCGAGGACCTTTGCAGCCTCTATGCGTTCCTGCTCGGTGAGATGGGCCATCCGAGATCGCCTCTTGTTTGCGAGGTACTCGTTGCCCTTTGAGGAGGATCCTCCGTGGGAGGAGAGCCCAGCACGTCGAAGGCTCGACTCGTCTGCCGCCTTTTTGCACGCCTCGAGTTGCGCGATTGTTTGCACATGGCGCTTGAATTCTTCCTTCAGGAGCCAATGGTATCCCATTAGCAGTTCTTGCAGAGATCCGAAGGGTAGAGAGTTGCCTCGTAAGGCATCACGGCTGTGAGCCCACTCTTGTTCGCTGAGCTTGATCACGACGCGTTCGCCGGTTTGCTCGTTTGTTATGGTTGGAGGTTCGACTGCTCCTCCGTTGTTAACGGGGGTTCCGTTGCCACCATTGCCACCGTTGCCGCTGTTGCCGCTGTTAGGCGGGTCAGTTTCGTTGCCACGGTTGCCCGTGTTGTCGCGATTGGCGGAGGTGTCGCCCGCATTGATGACGGCGCACATGAAGTGGTTGGGGAAGCTGCTGCTCCCGCAACTTTCAGATCCGGAACCATAGGTTCCATCTTCAGTTGCCAGATCGCTCAGATCGGAGTCACGACTGCTGTCGCTGACCGTGTTCTCGACTATTGTTGGGGCGTTGAGCTCGTTGAGGGTGCCGATAGATGGAGGGAACCACAATGCTGGAGCAATCGAAGGTACCGTCGGCTAGTCAGGCATGCGAAGCGTGCCCATCTGCCCGACTTGGAAGCGGAAGCTCCCGATCGCTAGGCTGATTCCATGGCCCACGGACTCGAAAGCTGGGCGAGTGGCCGGCGTGTGGACGGTGAAGTCGAACGCGCCGAAGAGCTGGCAAATCTCTGTTGTTGCAGAGTTGTAGATCGCGGTTGATGGGGCCGAAGAAGCCACAACATCAGCACTCCCAGTTCCCACAGACGGCGCCAATTGACGAGGGTTTAACTCATCAATGCCCATTGCTATGGACTTGGGTTTTGGAGAAGGAGGGAGCGCTAGAGACATCTATCAGCTAGCAAACAAGCACATAGGGGACTCGAAGATTTACCCAGGTTCAAGCCTCGTAGAGGTCCCTATTCCTACTTGTCTGCTCGTGGAATTATCAAATGAATCGAAGATTACAATGGTGCGCAGATGCAATCTGGCGAGGGTTGTGGAAACTAGGGTTGCGTGTGTCCTCCTCGCCGCCCTCTCCTAGCTTTTATATAGATAGGCTAGGTCTCGGGTAGTAGGTCGAGTCGGTTATAGGTTAGGGTTTTCCCCTTTGAACTTTCTATCTTTAGCTTCTTCTTGTTCTTCAAGCAATCGAGAGTCCGTACGTTACTTGAGTTCTTCATTTGGGCCTTGGCGACACCATGGGCCTCTACATATTCAGGCCGTATATACCAAGATCGAGTACCTATAGGGTATACCCATGTCAATTCCCATCTAAAGTGAATCAAGTTTTGGTTTAGTTCCAACTACTAAGTTAAGAGTATTTACTAATGTGGGATGCTAATCTCAATCTCATGCCATTGAATGACATCTAAGTCTAACTAGATAGGTCAATTTTATACTCTCTATGCTACCTTAAAAACAAGTAAAGGACTTCGGTAAAGTAAAGAAAGTAAAGCTTGGAAATAAAATTGGGAATAGGTATAAGTCAAAATGGTATAACCAAAGCATGCCTAATGCCTTTGCTTAGGTTATTTAGCTTGCAAGGGTTAGCTTGCATTGTTAATGATGGCTTGCTAGTATAATACTTGCAAGTGTTAGCTTGCTCACTTTACTTGAAGTGCTAGGCTTGCCTTGGGTAGTGTAGTGGTTGAAGTTTTCTTCCTCCTCCTCTTGGTAGAACTCCTCCTCCTCATAGACTTGGTCGGTACTTTCGTCTATAAATACATACGGGATACATAATCACCAAACAATACTTAACTAGTCTACTTAGAATACTAAGGCACACATTTGATGATCTATTATCATCACAAGCATCACAAGGTTTAAGGAACTAGTTTCATTTATTTTATTTGAGAAAAGTAATTTCTACTCATTGAAAATAACAAAGATTTAATATTCTCCAATTAATATATGGGATCATGTGGACACATGTCATCACCACATATTCTAACATATGGGAATGTGATTTAAGGGTTGGATCACATTTGAATAAGTTTAAGTTTAACAATTAATGATTTAAAGTGACTAGAAATGCCTATATAGCATTATTTTGGTACTAGTCCAAAGTCACTGCAAGCAAACCTTAATATTATTTTATATTCAAATAGGTATGGTTAAATGTGATTTTTGAGAGTTGGAATCAACTCAAAAGCTATTATGGTTGATTTTATAAAAATGTTTGAATGTGCAAAAGCTTCTGTTTTGCTATTTTAACTAGGTGAGATCTCTAACTCTAAATGGTTTAAATTCAACGGGCTTGGATAGATATTTTCAGTATCTTTCCAACAAAATTGGAATCACTCAATTTGGTTCAGTAAATCTTTCTAAAATGATTTTCAAACTAAGAGACATAATTGAATCTAAATCTAAACAGAAAAACCTATATTTGAATTACTGGGTCAGCGCGGGAAACTAATTGGGCCGGCCCACTGGCGCTCCGCGGGGTAGAGGGCGACAGACAGGGAGTCCCGCATGTCAGCGGCATTTAAAACCCGAAGCAGTACGGGATGATCTGGGCCACACGATTAGAACACAGATTGACGGCTCACGGTCGTCGTCGACGACGGACTCATCGCCGGCGAGACTGAACCGTAAACGGCCGGTGGGGGTCTACTAGGGACGTACCAGGGATCTAGCTAGTGCGGCAAGGCGGGCAAATGAACTGGTGGATGGCGGCGGACTCAGGCGAGGTCGCGGCAGGGGCTGAGGTGGATGGAATCGACGACCACGTCTCCTCCTCTGCAGTGGCTACCTCTGGTGGAATTCCGGCGAACGGCGGCTCGAGCGGCTCTGGCGAGAGAGGGGTGTGAAGAAATGGTGCTGGGGTGGCCTCCTTATATAGGTTCGACGAGGGGACCGACGGGTGTGGGCTGGTGTATCCGACGAGGGCGGTACAAAGGGCTACCGGCGTGGACGAGGTAGGCGGACGGTGGGCGGTCTGCTGGCGGTCCTCTACGGCATAATGGCGCGGCTAGGGGCGGTGCCTAACAGTCAGGAGCTTCCCGCGCTCTGGGAGATAGAGGCGGTGCTCGACGGCGATCATGGCGACTGTGGGTCGCGCGGCGGTGCACGGTCGTGTCTGGAGGGGTGATGGTTTGATGGCGGAGCGGCGTGCACGATCTGGTGTCGAGGCGCGGTCTGGGGCATGCTGGCGGCGATCGCGCTCTGGCGCGCTCTGGCTTCACGTAGAGAGAAAAGGGCGGCGCTGCTCTGGGGTGGTCTACTGCCTGGCTGGGCTTGGGGAAGGGGCAGGGAGTCGCGGTGTGGTCCGGTCTATCTCCTAGACATGGCGAGAGAGGGAGGGGCGGTCGGCTGGGAGTTGTCCATGCTCGACTGACGATCATGGTGCTCAGGTGGCGCGACACTGCTGCAAACGGCTAAGGGGTAGCCTCTTGATGGCATGGTTGGTACTGGGGGAGAGAATGGGAGGGGTTTTAGGCCTTAGTGGCATTTGTATCACTGCTTTAAAACAGTAATAGTTAGGCAATTTGATTAGTGCTCACTAAGTGTTCGACACAATGGCCACATGAAGAAAATATTTGAATTTTTGGGAGATTTTTGGTGGAGTGGTTCATCTGATGCTTAAGCATCTAGGTTTGCTTGGGATTTTGAAATGGAGTTCATTTGAGTGGTTTTTGCAAAAGTGGTATCTAGACATATGAACTAGATTCAATTTTCAAATGTCAATTAAATTTAGAGTTTGAAAGTTTTTGGGGTGAAACAAAGTGGGCCTTAGTACATCACTACTTGTACTAGCAAGGGGTGCAAAGATCCACAATTGTTTCTGTTAAAATTTGAGTGCTAGGAATAGCCAAAGTGGGCTATGTGATTAAAATGGCAAAAGTGACCATTTGCTTATTTAATTCTTTTTGATTTATTTTTCTTTGAGATTTGCTTGGGGATGATCTAGATGATGTGTAATTCACCTTAGAATCATTTTACAATCAATAGATCACTCAAACATGGCAATTCAAAACAACTCCTATTTAAATGCATACTCATATGAATGCTTAAAGATTTTTTAAATGGAAAAGTTTTTGTTAACCCTAAATTGGGTAGATTTGATCTTAATCACTTGGATTAAAGTTTTGGGATGTTACAGGCGCAATTCTTGTGCGCTACCTGGAGCACCAATGATCCCAAGGCCAAGGACCAGTCACAGGTGGAGGCATCATCACCGTGCTTGCCATTGCCCTAGGCATCAACCTAGGTGAGTTGCAACCAGTGCTAGGTGAGTG
This sequence comes from Avena insularis, assembly GCA_023614405.1. Taxonomy (NCBI): domain Eukaryota; kingdom Viridiplantae; phylum Streptophyta; class Magnoliopsida; order Poales; family Poaceae; genus Avena; species Avena insularis. The sequence goes on from CM042688.1 coordinate 244,340,338, forward strand.
ATGTGTTGATTTCTCTACTTTAAAATCTTGTGGAATGCTCACTAGGAGATGTGGTGTTTATTACTTGCAGATTGCTAGAGTTGGGCGTCTCTACCCCGCTCCTGTGCCTAATGGTCTTTTCTCTATTGAGGAAGGATGTTTGCTATATGACTTGCAGGTTGAACAACACCAACCCGAGGAGGAGAATCGGATGAGGATGAGGACCAAGAAAAGGACCAAGAAGAGGAGCAGTCACCAACCCGGTTCACTACATACCACGAATTTCAAGAACTCGGAGCAACTGTGGAGAGAATGCAAAACCTCTCCTTGAACCTTCAAGAAATAACTAGTAATTTATCAACTCAATTTGAAAACTGGAGTTACAACTTTTTTCCGCCACTCAATTTCCGAGAACCTCCTAAGCTTGGGGAAGTTTCCTCATTATCTTTATTTGGCGTTCATTTGTTTTTTTAGTTATGTTTTTAATTCAAGTTTATAAGTACTTGTGTTGGTTTCCCCAATACATTATCTTTAGTTACTTTTATTTGTTTTCGAGATTTTGTAGCCGAGATTTGCCGCCAATTTTCTATTCTTTAATTCCCACTCTTAAAAAAACAAAAAGATTTTTCCATTTATCTTTATTTTCCCTCTTCCTTCTTTTCTATTCTCCTTGTGGCTTTCACACATTTGCAGGAGAGTGATCGATTTCGAGTTTCCAAGAAGCAAATAAAAAGGGAAGAAAGAAGTGGAACCAATCATGACAGGTATGCCTTAAGACTCCCCATTTTTGAAGTTTGACAGACCCATGCTAGTTAGTAGTAAATGATAACATGTTATATTGGTGGAGTGAGTCTTTGAATTGTAGTAAAATTTTGTTTGCATGAGTATTTAGTTGGGTATGTTTTGTTCCAGCTCTTGTAGCTAACCAAGTCTTGCCTTAAAAATTTGCTAAACAATTGTAATAAGAAAAAGTCTCACAATTGAAGGCTTGGGTGTTGTAGTGTTTTAGTCTTGAAGGCTTATTTCTAGAGACACTCAACACCATAGAAAATAATGGTTGACTTGATAGGTCTCTTTAAAAAGGATTTGTTTGACTGAATTAATGTAGGGTTTTTGTCAGCATGCGAAAGTTTGACTTGTGAATCATAAGAATGATATAGATTTATGCGTGTCAAACTTCATGGGATGCCAACAACTCCGCTAGCCTACGAACGATCTTCATAGAGGAAACTCCTAGAATTTGGCTATGAGTTGGTTAAAGATATGTAGCAGCAATGCTATAATGGGTAAGATTCTTGGCATTCCCGGGTAGCTATGTTCATGATGAAATCACTCCTATGGTTGTTATGAGTAACCATTGTACAAAAGGAACAAAAACCTTGGTGATGCCATGAGTGTCTATCACAACCTGATAAACTAATTAAAATCTTTGGCATGCTCTCAATTACTTAAGAACTAAAATTCTTGAAGGACAATGAATAGAAAAGTAGTGCTTCAAGATTCTTGATTTATTAATGCGAGAGAATTGAGATACTCTAGTGTATATGTTTTTCATGACAAACCCTCACACTCTCAATTTTACATGATTATACTTTATTGTTCAAAGGAAAGCCTATGAGTTGATTACATGACATGGAATAAGGTTTACTCATTTGAATCATCCATGTTAACAATAATTTTGCTGCACTATAAGCATGCATAAAAACCCGTATGATATGCTTGCCATGACTCTATCTATGCTAAAGTTTTTCAGATTTATAAAGTGGAGGAAACTTGAGACTACCAATCATGAGTAAGATCATCATCTCGTTATTTTAGTTTAAATGCTGAGTTCCTTTTTTTATTTTGGTTTTCTTGCTCGAGGACGATCAAGATTAAGCTTGGGGAGGTTGATGGCTATGAAATATAGCCATCTACATCCACATTTAAACTGGATATTATTCATATTTTTGATGAAATATCTTTCAAACCCTGCCACTAATGCCTAATGATCACAGGGGTATGCAATCCTTTCTTTCTATTTTTCCCTATGCAGATAACGACGTTTGATGATGGGAATCACAACATTAAAGTCAAAGATACGAGATTTCCAACAAACCGAAGAAACCAGGAGTCGTGAAGTGGATACAGACGCTTTAACGAACTACTATACGAGGGGAATAAAATTTTGGCCGAATAGTTCCAATCGTATAGTTGCCATCGACATCGTTGGGTCAAAAAGAACAACTTTCATGAAGGGACCCCTATATAAAGAGGCCTCGGGTGATGAGAAACGGATCTGTTTTCGATCACCAGCCGCCCCCAAAACTCCATCCAGAACACCGAAGAGCCGCCGGAGGAATAGACTTAGATCTAATCTCCAAACCCTTCTCCATCACCATAGCCATATTCCACCTCTTGTAATAGTAGATCTCATCTTTGATTGGCGACATTGTAAGACTATTTGCTATCAATCTCATGATTTCCATTACAATGTTTATAATTGTTAATCTCATCCCTATGCGTGAGTAATTCTCCTTGAGCTAAGGGCTTCTGCCTAGCCATGTAGCTTTTGTGCATGTTATTTATCATAGATGGGACCATGTATTAGTTTGTATGACATGATGATTATTGCATCCTCTCTTTCCTCAATCTAAGGACTTGTCAGGTACCCAAGACCCTGAGGATTGAGCCAGGTATAGGGAGTATGAGTAATGACTAATCTGCAGGTTGGGAACCCTAGTGACAGAAGGGGTAGTACGGCTGTATGTGAGGGATTTACTTGGTATTAACGGTGACATTACTATGCATATCATTAGTTCTCTTTCTTCTATGGATGAGATTAGTAGGTTATTGCTATAAGAGTTTGCGGAGACAATAGCAATTATGGATGCACTACGCACATATAATTTATCTTGCTCTAACAATGACATGCATACTTTATTATTATCTTTTATTCCCATCAGATGTTTTGCACAGCTATAGGTGAAACCGAACACCCTAGGCCCCCTACCTCCATCATCGACAACAACAAAAGACAACAGACTATTGGTCCGGTAAAACACAAAAAGAATTCTAAAACTCCTGAAGGTCTGTTAAAGTAACTTCACTATGCTTTATGCTTCCCGAGGATTCGATAAACCTAGGTCTACTAGGGAAAAAGAGCTATACTACATCCGTAATCCGCATCGAAGGTATCAATAGCTCATGCAGATGCAGCCACTTCAATTAAGATGGTCAAGGACATCATCTTTCCCAGGTTTGGATCCCCGATCTTTAATTACTGATGGTGGAAATCATTTTATGAAGGGAACTTTCGACACGATACTTCAAAAATATGGAGTAGACCACCGGGTAGCCTCGCCTTACCATCCTAAAACCAGTGGACAAGTGGAATTATCTAACAGAGAAATTAAGGTCATACTTCAGAAAACGGTGAACATGTCAAGAAAAGACTGGGCTTTGAAGCTTAATGATGCATTATGGGCATATCGCACAACATTCAATAACCCTATGGGAATGACATCATACAAAATGGTTTATGGTAAAAATCTCCACCTTCCATTAGAGCTTGAGCATAAGGCTCGATGTGCTATAAAAACTATGAATTTTGACTTTAAAACTACAGGGGGAAAATGACTCTTAGACATTCATGCTTTAGATGAACTCAGGAATGAGGCTTATGAAAACACTAGAATATTAAAATAAAAGGTTAAAAATTGGCATGACATAAAATTAGAGGGGTAGGGATTTAAAACCGGAGATAAAGTTTTGTTCTATAACTCTAGGCTCAAGATGTTTGCAGGAAAATTGAAATCTAGGTGGGAAGGACCATATGACGTTGAAGAAGCATATCCGTCAGGAGCGGTAAGACTGAAAAATACTATGCCCTCTTCTTCATCTTGGATTGTTAATGGACAACAGTTGAAGCATTATAGAGTTGGTGAAGTACATAATATGGAATTGATCTCTTTGATCCCCGCCGAAGAATACAACAAACGAAAGTTAGGTAACAAAGTTTCAATTACCTAGTTCTACTTCTTTGGAAACTTTTTGGTTGATTCTATCTTTTTCTTTGAACTCATCTGATATTTCTGAGCATTATGAAATATTTTTTGACCTGGTACGGGCGGATCATACGGTCAGACGCGCTAGTACCACTGGTCATTAAACGTTCAGAGTACTATTTCCTACTTTCTTTGATTCGGTACGACCAGATAGCACGTGCCCGTACCGATGGTCGTTATCGGCATTATTTCCTCTCGCATTTATTCTTGTGTTCATAAAAAAAGAAAAAAGAGAGAGAGGCGGTAAGGATTCCGTACGGGGGCACAGTACGGGCGGAACCCGCCCGTACCACAGCTCGCAACCGACTTTGGCCCCCCTTAACCTACCGATTTTGCCTTTTCAATTTGCAGTTTTTCTTCCTTCTTATTCCCTTCCATCTTATTTTAGATCTAGAGCTTCTTTCTATCATTTACAATGAAACCTCATATATCACTTGATTACTCAAGGTCCAGGCAACGTTTTCATATTTGGAAGATCTGGGCCAAGAAGGAGCATGTCACTGAAGGACGAGCCAAGAAGGAGGGATCTGAAGGAGATACTTCATCCTCCTCCAACCATGAGTCTGCATGTGTGGTTCCACTCCCCAATTGGGAATATATGTTCCCGCAGAATATTGGAGATGCTCAGGCACATAGAACAAGGAAGGAATAAAGGAGAATATCCACTCAACCCCTACAGGTATAACCTTCATGGATCTTCTCTTAAATCACCTCCGGAAACCTCTTCCAAGAAAAGGGAGACCGAGATGAGATTCGAGAAAAGATCAAGAACCTTGAAAAGATTTCGAAAGCTTGTGTTGAGACCATTAGGGAGGAAGTTGACTCTTACTGGATGATGGGCAAAGATCTCGAAAAGAAGGTCGATGACATCGATGGTAGAGTACAACTCCTGACCAAGATCATTATGGAGATGGTCGATGATTGGAAAACTTTAAATAAGGTAATCAAAGAATTACGTGTTGGCATCATAGAGATGTTTACTCGATTTGCATGTATTTCCCAATCTTGCAGCCTCAAGGCGTATGAAGAAGAGGAAGATGATGAGTTCCTTACTCCCAAAAATGAGTAAGTAATCGCAAGGGATTATTTGATCCACCCCATTTCATTCCAAGCTTGGGGGAGATCCGTGAGAACCTTGTAATCTATCTGACATATTTTGCATATTTACTTTTCTGCATGCATGGTTAGGTTTAAATTTCTGAATTTGCATTAGTTGCATCAACTCAGAGTTCCCTTTGTTCAAGAGAAGAATTATATCTGTTGATTTATGAGCCTTCATGATAATTGAAGTTATGTTTGATTCATGATTATTATATTAGATGATTGAACTAGCTTGAGTGTTATGATACTTGTACAACTGTCATAATTTAAGGGACTTCCACACCAATAAAAGTATTGATTAAGTTATGAGAAGAAGAACTCTGGTAGCATATTATAATTAAGAGTTTTTGAAAGCCATGGAAGTTGTGAGGATGATCAAATAGTTGTACTAAAAAGAAGAAAAGAAAAAATAATAAGCAAAAAAATTAGCATACAAGTATCAAAAGAGAAGAAGAAAGCAGCTATCAAAATAATCAAACATAGAAAAAGAAAAAGAGAGAGAAGAAAAGAGAAAATGATCATGAATCTTCACTATTAAACTTAGCGCTCTATATTTTTAAATTCCATGATTATATGATATGTTGAATCACTAGTAGCTTCTTATAATTTCATTGATACTAAAAAAGTTGTGGAAGCCTCTAAGTTATGTAATGTGTAAGGGTATGGTAATACCCCCGACGTATCTCTACATCCGATGTTGTATTCATGCTTCAATTCCTACCTCATTTATTGTAACAACTCATGTCTCATGAACATGATAATCTTGTCCATAAGCCACCATTTTGCTCGGGGACGAGCAAGAGCCTAGCTTGGGGGAGCTGATGCATCCAAATTTGAAGCATATTTACCTTTTGTTTTTGCATATATAGAGTAGGGATTTTTTATTTCACCCTGTCTATGCACACTATTTTGTTCTTGTTTCAATAGGATCCCAAATCATGCAGTCATATATGAACATATCAATTAGAGCTATCATATTGTGTAATTATATGATATTTCTAAGTGATAAAAGTCATTTTTATGAATTTGCCTTTGCACCTAGAAGAATACCAATTGAAGTGGAGGCATCAGTATGGTTAATGACCACAGGTACGGGCGGAGCCTGCCCATACCGTCCGTCCATACTAGGAGCCACCGCGACCGCCTCGTCAAATACTTCTCCTTGGCGAAGACGAGAGGGAGATCCGACATTTACAACCACCAAAAACCAAAAAACACCACATTCGAGAGGCGTATGAAGGAGGAACTTGGCTAGGGTAAAATCCCAGCTGATCCATGCATCATTGGAGGACAACGCATCATCCCCTTCATCATCAACCGCTGCATCTTCATCACCACCATTACTCCATCTTTCATCTATTAGATCTGTTTGTAATTCCAGATCCAATTGTGGTTTGCATTATATCTAGCCCGTACTTTAATCCATTCATTTGATTATGATGATGTTGTTGATTGCTTCCATGAGTGAGTAGTTCCTTTGTTCTTGGGGAGATGGAGAAACCCTTACACCATTATGAACTTGTAATAAAGATGATCTATTCTTGTGTCCATATGAATTGCTTGTCTATGATATAATTATGATTTGTGTTTGATCTCTCTCTTTAGATGGTATGCATAGTCGTCCGCATATCATTTTCCTTTGGGACTAAAGGGAGGGAGAAATCCTTTGGACGTGTCTTGGAAGCATACCCAGAATTCCATGTGACAGATTGGCACCGGCTCATAACCTACACGATCAAAGGGGATTAAAGAGGGACTCCCTAAGCTAATTACAATATCCATGGGGAAACCTTTAATTGCGGTGGTTTATATGGGTGATTGCTCTCAGACATCGCAGTGGTTATTTAGAGGTGACCTCACACTTGGCTCAACAAAGTGGCTTCCTATTATGGGGCTCTCTCCACACATATCATGACACAAGAAGTATGTTATCTTGGTTGCACATAACAATAATACTATGCTAGTGGTGTATCCTACATCCCCGAGAATGTTTTAGCCCTATTGAGTTCAACCACGCTTTCACATAAACTTGTTACTTATTTTCTTTTTACTTGTTTTAATTATTTTTATGAAAACAACCATAAACCTTTCAAACACCCTTTACTTGAGATCAAAGACATCTTACAAGTATACTTTGGTAGAGAGTAACAAGGCACATAAAGACTTTTACCAATACCTCTCTGTGGGTTCAATATCTTTCCTTCGAAACTAGCTACAATTGGTTTGTGCACTTGCAGTCATCAATGGACATCTCGCATCCTCGTCGTCGGCTCGACAACAACGAAGGAGGACTAGGCACCGCCGGGCATGTCCGAGACTAGGCTCCGCCGGGCTATCACTAGGAGTTGCTACCTTCCGGGATGCGTAACTTGGTGAGAAATCTGGGTCCCGTCGTCGACCTAGAGCTTCTTTGGTGGTGGTCGCATGGTCCACCATCAGTGCAGAGGGAGCCGGCCCCCGAGGAGGTGGTACAAAATCGTGTCAGGAAGGAGGACGAGCATGTCCGTCGCGATATGGCTGTGTTGGACGTCAGGGTCTCCAATACCTGGCAGTTTCTCTAGGGATCTCACCCTGTGATGGTTCCTTTTCTTTGGGTGTTCACCACCCGCGGGTCAGGACCCGGGAATCGACATCCAGTTTGATTGAGATAGATATGTCTTAGTGATGTTTTATTCGAGATGTATTAATTTACTTATTGGTTTTTTAGGGATTTGATATTATTGTTGCATTAACTAGATTATTCGAGATGTAATAAATTTACTTATTGTTTCATTAGTACTGTTTTATCTTCTGTATTAGATAATCTATGGACTTCAATAGAAGAGAAGGTGAGGAGGATATGTTCTACGTAATACGGAATCCCCTTGGTAGAGCAAAAGATGGTGGAGCATATCAGGGTGGAGCAGAAGATGATGGAGCCGAAGATGGCTCACAGTTTCTGAATGAGTCCGGTGAAATAATGGAGATAGAACAAGGAACCAAAGAGCCAAGGAGTTTTGATTGCGATGATGGATCACAAGAGATCGAATATTAATTATATATGCATCAATGTCTACTGTGTATGTGGTAGAGTAAAATATGTGTACATAAACATGTTTGAAATTACAATGAAACACAAATTGAAAAAGGAACGAAATGGAAAAAACAAAATGAAAAGGAAAACACAAAAACATGTCGCGACAGAGAAACACATGAATTCTCTGCCGCAGCAGAAAGATCTTTAGTCCCAGGTTGTGTTACGGCCCGGGACTAGAGGTCCTCCAGCCTCGCCGCATTGCCACTGCCACGTGGTGGCCTCTAGTCCCGGTCCGTAGAAAACCAAGACTAGAGATAGGGTTCTCTAGTCCCGATTTGGCAGTCCCGGGTGCGAAACCGGGACTAGTGCCAGTTACGGACCGGGACTAGAGCCCCGTTTTCCACTAGTTCCTCTTACGCGTATTGCTCGCCATAAACAAAATCAGAAATAAGTGTTTGACTTCCTTTCAAAAGAAAAAACTGCTTTGTTGCTTCACAATATCAATATATACCACTATATAGTGTACGAATAACTTCGAACATCTGCAGTTGGATATAGACTGGCAAATCCCAAAATTGTTGACCATTGGATCTATTTCAGTACATCAGATTATGTCATGTCTAGCATCTAGAAGATTCCATCATTGTCCTTTAGCACCGTGAATTGTATGCTTAGAAAGTATGAATAATATGGTTCTGAATGCCACAAGCCGAGTTTCCAGATATAGTGGACCATGTTTTACGTAGGAAAGTGCTTGTCGTGGTGGTGTTCCCATATTTGGTAGGAGTACATAGGTTCTTCCTCGCATGATGAACAATATTGCCACTAGGAGTTCCTCCTTGCTGAAAAAAATCTGGGAGAGAGAAGAGACGAAGAGCACGCAGGACGCAGCACGAGAGCAGCGAAGAGGGGAATTTGGAGGTGGTGCAATGTGAGACTAAAGCTGTGATGGGCTCTTGACATGAGGTACAGGGTATAGTTAATAGTACTCCTACTCATCACCATCCACACACCTCGGCCAGCTGATCTCTCGCTTCTCGACCAGTGCTACTATGCCCCAACGTGGCCCTGTCCTCGTGCGTCGACCTACCTTGTCGTTCCATTTCACACCCTGCAAAGAGGAAGCGCCAAGCACATGAGTAATGCTACACTTATGGAGGAATTTTAGGGAATCAAACTTACCGGATGACATGGAGTCACAGGGTTGGGTGCAGTTTTTTTCCAAACCCCCAGCACGCTGGTTCGAAAGTGTGAGGACCATTTTTTTGTGTGTGAACTGAGTATAGTAGCACGAAGGGTATGGCTCAGTTGCTCGCTCGAGAAGGACCCGATTGCTTTTCCTTTCTTAACTTTAGGGCCCTTTGTGCTAAATTTATGGACCTCTATGTAATTTTCTCTTTTTTGAGATCTTCAATGTAAACCGTACTCGCTCCCACCGACCGTGTCAAATATTAACTACAAGTAAGCGCGGTAGATAGATTCCTCTTAAAATTTTCCAAAAAACTTTTGAAGCTAACCAGGAATTTAGTACATTGAAAACCACCGAAAAGCTTTTTCGTAAAACTTCCAAAGCAACCTACAATTTACTTGTAGTTCAAACTTTACCTAATTTCGATAAATTAGCACAAAGTATTATTCAAGTCAGCAGAGCTAGCTAGGATGTTTTAAAATTCACAAAACATGGAAAAATCGATAATGTTCTTTCCTGATAGTTGAAAACTCACACCGACGACATTGTTTACTAAAATAAGATGCACCCATCTACCTTCGAAAAGACAATTAATCCAAGAGCAATTTATCATGCTTACTTGTAGCTCAAGTTTGACCTAATTTCGTTAAGTTATCAAGATGTAGATTCTTAGAAATAAGTTGAACCTGTTGTCAAAATTTTAGGACCTTTACTATATATATGCATGCAAAACAAATTATTTTTTCTCTCTCCTTCACTGCCTCATCACCATCCACGCACACCCCGGCCAACTATTATCTCCCTCGTCCACAATGTGGCGCTGCCCACACGTGCGTCGACCTGCCTTGTCGTCCCATTTCACACCCTACGAAGAGGAAGCACCAAGCACACCCCCAACACGCTGGTTCGATAGTGTGAGGAGCGTTTTTATGTGTGTGAAGAAAGTACAATAGTACGAAGGGTATGGATTAGTTGCTCGCTCGAGAAGGACCTGATTGGTTTTCCTTGGTTAAATTTAGGCTCTTTGCGCTAAATTTATGGACCTCTGTGTAATTTTATCTTTTTTGAGGTCTTCAATGTAAACCGAACTCGCTCCCACCGACCGTGTCAAATTTTAACTACAAGTAAGCACGATAGATAGATCCCTATTAAAATTTTCCAAAAAACTTTTGAAGCTAACTAGAAATTTAGTACATCAAAATCCAACAAAAAGCTTTTCCATAAAACTTCCAAAGCAACCTACAATTTACTTGTAGTTCGAAATTGACCTAATTTCGATAAATTGGCATAGAGCCTCATTCAAGTCGATAGAGTTAGCTAGGAAGTTTTAATATTCTCAAAACATGGGAAAATCGAGAATGTTCTTTTCTGATAGTTGGAAACTCACATCAACGACATCGTTTACTAAAAGAAGATGCACCCATCTACCTTTGAAAAGACAATAAATCCAAGAGCAATCTATCATGCTTACTTGTAGCTCAAGTTTGACCTAATTTTGTTAAGTTATCAAGATGCAGAATCTTAGCAAGAATTTAAACCTATTGTCAAAATCTCAGGACCTTTACTATATATATGCACTTAAAACAAATTTTGTTTTGTCTCTCCTTCACACTGCCTCATCACCATCCACGCACACCTCGGCCGGTCGATCTCTCCCTTGTCCACAATGTGGTGCTTCCCACGTGCATCGACCTGCCTTGTCATTCCATTTCACACCCTACAAAGAGGAAGCACCAAGAACACCCCCAGCACGCTGGTTCAAAAGTGTGAGGAGTATTTTGTGTTTGTGTGTGAAGCAAGTACACTAGTATGAAGGGTATGGCTCAGTTGCTCGCTCGAGAAGGACCTGACTGCTTTTCCTTGCTTAACTTTAGGGCCCTTTATGCTAAATTTATGGACCTCTATGTAATTTTCTCTTTTTTGTGGTCTTCGATGTAAATCGTACTCGCTCCCACTGACCATGTCAAATTTTAACAACAATTAAGTGTGATAGATAGGTTCCTCTTAAAATTTTCCAAAAAACTTTTTAAGCTCTAACCAGGAATTTAGTACATCAAAAACCACTGAAAAGCTTTTTCATAAAACTTCCAAAGCAACCTACAATTTACTTGTAGTTCAAATTTGGCCAAATTTTGATAAATTGGCACAAAGTCTCATTCAAGTCGGCAAAGTTAGCTAGGAAGTTTTTAATTCACAGAACATGGGAAAATTGAGAATGTTCTTTTTTGATAGTTGGAAACTCACACCGATGACATAGTTTACTAAAAGAAGATGCACCCATCTACCTTTGGAAAGACAATTAATGCAAGAGCTACTATCATGCTTACTTGTATCTCAAGTTTGACCTAATTCCGTTAAGTTGTCGAGATGTAGAATCTTAGCAAGTAGTTGAACCTCTTGTCAAAATTTTGGGACCCTTACTCTATATATGCACGTAAAACAAATTGTGTTTTCTCTGTCCTTCAATACCTCGTCACCATCTACACACACCCCAGCCGGCTCGCTGATCTCTCCCTCGTCCACAATGTGGCGCTGCCCACATGTGTCGACCTTCCTTGTCGTTCATTACAAACCCTGCAAAGAGGAAGCACCAAACACACCCCTAGCATGCTGGTTCGAAAGTGTGAGGAGCATTGTGTGTGTGTGTGAAGCAAGTATAGTAGTACGAAGGGTATGGCTGAGCTGCTCGCTCGAGAAGGACCTGACTGCTTTTCCTTGCTTAACTTTAGGGCCCTTTCTGCTAAATTTATGGACCTCTATGTAATTTTCTCTTTTTTGAGGTCTTCAATGTAAACCGTACTCCCACCGACCGTGTCAAATTTAAACTACAAGTAAGCACGATAGATAGATTCCTCTTAAAATTTGGTAAAAAACTTTTGAAGATAACTAGGAATTCAGTACATCGAAAACTATCGAAAAGCTTTTTCTTAAAACTTCCTAGCTTATAGAAATTTTTTGCCACATACATATGTGATGCCCTAATACTAGTATGAAAATAGAAGCTTTAAATAGTAAATAATATGTTTGGTCAAACTGACATGACGAGACTGTACTGTGCTAGGAAGTGACATGTTTAATTTATTGCACATGGGCGATTTATTAGTCTATCATGCATTCATGCTAGCCGGTGTCCTTGATGTAGCTGCTTCCTACAGCAGAAGAAAAGAAAAACCTCTTTCAAAGAACCATCCCATCTTCCCCATCTCTGTTTAGTTTATCCCCACTCGCTGATGCCGCCTGATCGTAGCTCTGGCACGTGCTTCACACATTTTACTCGCCATCTTTCCCACTGCATCACTCCCTCTAGCCCACCATCCCTCTCCTCCCAAAACCACCAACAACTCTACATAGATCCACCCTCGCCCCCAATCCGTCCGGACGTGATGGCGGATTCGAGGTGCAACCTGCGACATTGCGCCTAGAGCAAGGTCGGCGACGACATGTTCAAAAAAATCACTACGCGTTTGGACACTACCAGCGTCATTAGGCTGGCCACATGCTCCAAGGAGATGTACCGCCAGGTCATCGGCAGAAAAGGTAGCAAATGCCCCTAAGACCGCTGTTGTTCATTGGTCTCCTACAATGACGTCTACCAGCATAAGATCCAGTGCTACTATGCCCCATGTGCAGCCTGCACGCAGCGAGGATGCGAGTTCGTCACCTAGCCATTGACTATGCACAAGCTCTTTGACCACTTGAAACTTGCCCACAAGATGTATTTGCCCGAAGTGACCTACTTCAACAAGCACTGGTACCCGACTGACCCGATGCTCGCACCAAAGATCATCGCATCGGGAAAGAGGGCATGGAGTTTTCCATCCTAATTAAAGGGTACACCATGGACATCTTCCTACCTGTCAGGTATGTCAGGCCGACGGCGTGCGAATCGCCGCGGTATAAGGTGATGCTATGGTCGTTGCTGTCATGGGATAAGCTCCATTTAGTCGAAATGGTGGCGACATCTGAGCTAACGAGCAGGCCGTTGTCGGCTAAAGTCGCGCTGAAAGGGCTCATGTAGTACCTGTCGAAACCACGACGTTATCTATGAGCTTCTCAAAATGTCGTCGGAATTCCCCCTAGATTACAAGTATATCGACCAAGAGTGAGTTAACACATATAAATCTTCTTGTCATGATCGTAATATGAATACATGTAATGCCGTCCTAATTAATTACTTTATGTCGGTGACAGACCCAATTGGTATGTGTTGTCCAGCCAAATATGTCTTCATGTTCACTGCTCGCTGCTGTAGTCCTGTGGAACTACATAGGGGCCTCGCTGCAAGTTCACCACAATGCCGTTTGTGCTCCACTCCCACCTCGGAGAAGCCCACTACATGAGGTTGCGCATTTTTCACTACGGTAGGAAAGGCAGGTACATCTCTAAGCCGGTGTCAGACCGTGCTCACAGAATGTAGATATCGGGGTAACTAGAGACAATGGCGTGGTTTTCTGCGTGCTATTTGACGGGCGTGACGAAGTCATCTTGATATCCGTCGTGTGCGTCAGGCCGATGGTGCGCTTGTCACCATAGTATAGGGTGAAGTTGAGCTCTGCACATACAAATGGCTTGTGTGAGAAGGTATTCTATGCGAAGCCTAAATCCACTTGCTCTTTGTTGGTTTGCCGGTCTAATCTGGTCGCTCGTCATCAGAATCGACCATCAGAGTTCATCAGGAATACAAGCTTCGTATCGATAGGATTCTATAGAGAATAACACATCTTAATCTTCTTGTGATGATCCTAACTTGAACACATGTACTCCTCGATAGGATTTTTCTTATCATTTTGGGACATGTGGTTCCTAGCTTATGGTAGTTCTGAGTATTTTGTATGGTGTTCTGCTACTACTAATCTAGTTTTTGTAGGAGTAAGACCCATGTACTGGTACTTGTTCAGAATGACGGATCGAGTGCATAATATGGTGTCTCTTTCCTTTTGAATCATGGCCTTGTTACATCTATCAAATTTGAATGTCTGCATTGCTAAATCCGTCAATTCTTTTGGCCATTATCTATACTGCTAAATCGGTCACTTTGAAATGATGCTAAATCTGTCAAGTGCCGCTTATTATGACTGGGAATCTATTGATATTTTTTGTCTTATTAAGTAATGCTGAATCTTTCAAATGCTAGTGAATCTGTCAAATGTTCTGTTGTTGCTATTACTAAAGTATTTTTTAGAACTAATAGTGATTTATTGGTACTTGTTTAGATCAAGACCAGTAGATGGTCTTGCTCTTCTTTTGGAACATGGCCAAAATATGGTCTCTCTTTCCTTTTGAATTATGGGCTCGCTACATCTATTGAATTTCAGTGTCAGCATTGTTAAATATGTCAATTCTTTTGGTCATTATATGTCCTACTAAATCGGTCACTTTGAAATGCTATTGAATCTATCAAGTGCCAATGATTATGTATTTAGAATCTATTGATATTTTTTGTTTTATTTAGTGCTGCTGAATCTTTCAAATGCTAGTGAATCTGTAAAATGTTCTATCATTTTTATTACAGTACTAAAGTATTTTGTAGAACTAATACTGATGTATTGGTACTTGTTTAGATCAAGAGCAGTAGATGGTCTTACTGTTCTTTTGAAACATGGCCTTGTCACAACCTAGATGAGGCTTGGGGCATTTTGGGTTTGCATATGTGGGTCACACAATCATTGATATGAGTAGAAGGTATGCACAGAAAAGCAGGCTTGATTGTCAGTTTTTCTTGCTCCAATGATCGAGTGTGTTCGGAGAAAAGCGACTGATCCTGTGCCAAGGTATTTAGTGCTGAAACAAGAATTGATTCTCGCTGTACTTCTATTGAATTTCAGAAATCGGTCACTTTGAAATGCTGCTGAACATGAACTTGGAACCTATCGTTATTTCACCAAGCATGATGCAATTTAGGCCGTGGGTTCTTGCCTTTCTAGAAGTTTCAGCAATTTTAGCAGGCTTGCCAAACTTTGCAAAGGGGTACCTTTCTAGAAAGTTCATATGAGGTCCAGCATCTTGGTATTTTGGGATGAAGTACCAAAAAACGTAAGTGACTCAACTTACAACTACTCCGTCTAACTAATGTGAATCTAGACAAAGTTGAGGCCATTAGAACATGAATTTGAGGGAGTAGTATAAAAATGGAAGCAATAAATAAATCATCTCCCAGTTCTAATAACTGAGATGTGGTGAGTGAACACTCCATGGAAACGTGTTAGTCTAAAGTAGCTATAGTACTCCCTACTCCATAACTCTAGTCGGCGTCCTTAATGCAGTACGCCAGACAGAAGATACCCGAAGGAGCGTGTCAAACCCCTCTTCTTCAAAGAGCCATCCCCAACTCCACGGGGCCGCATTTGGATCTTCTCGGCGAGCACTGCACACATTTTTCTCGCCATATCACTGATGTCTATGCACGCTTCTATTCTTGTAGACAGTGTTGGGCCTCCAAGTGCAGAGGTTTGTAGAACAGCAACAAGTTTCCCTTAAGTGGATCACCCAAGGTTTATCGAACTCAGGGAGGAAGTGGTCAAAGGTATCCCTCTCAAGCAACCCTGCAATCAAGATACAAGAAGTCTCTTGTGTCTCCAACACACCCAATACACTTGTCAGGTGTATAGGTGCACTAGTTCGACGAAGAGATAGTGAAATACAAGTAATATGGATGATTATAAATGGTAATTGCAATCTGAAATAAAAGTGGCAGCAAGCAAACATGTAACAGGACTAATTGTAAACGGTGTTTCAATGCTTAGAAATAAGGCCTAGGGATCATACTTTCACTAGTGGACACTCTCATATAAATATCTTCTCTTCATCATACAAACATGATACTTTCACTAGATGGTTCCAACAAACACCACAATCTCATAGAGACATCCAACTCAAATTATAATCATGATAAGTATGTACGTAATCTTAGCCAAAGTGTCACATGGTGTGCACACTGTCAACTTCACACACGTGGGGATAAGCAAAGATTAATTAAATCAATTGAGTAGCAGAATAGATCTAGATTACAAAGCTCATTATCTCAATAAGATCACGCATAGAGAGAGACAGATGAACACATAGCTATTTGTAGAGCCCTTAGCCTCGAGAGAGAACTACTCCCTCCTCATCATGGGAATCAACAACGGCGATGGAGATGGTGGTGGAGTCGATGGAGATGGATCCGGGGGCACTTCCCCATCCCGGCAGGGTGCCAGAACAGAGACTTCTGTCCCCCGAATCTCCATTTCAGTGGCGGCGGTGCTGCGGAACTTTTCGTGGAAATCTGATCTTGTCCTTACGGTTTTCGTCCTAGAGGCAATATATAGGCGAAGGGGCAAGGTCGGTGGAGTACCGGGGGGCCCATACCCCTGGTGGCGCCGCTAGGGCTAGCCGCGCCACCGCCAGGTGTGTCCACCCTGGCTCCCCTCTTCGTCTCCCCTCCGAACTCCGTATTCCTTCTGGTTAAATATTGACTTGGGATTTTGTCCGGTCCAATTCCGAGAATATTTACTTACTAGATTTTTTGAACCAAAAACAGCAAAAAACAGGCAACTGGTATTGTGGCATCTTGTTAATAGGTTAGTTTCAGAAAATGTGTAAAAATACTCCAAAGTGTGGACAAAACATAAGAAAGTAGATATAAAACAAGCATGGAACATCAAAAAATTATAGATACGTTTGCAACGCAACGTATCAATCACCTGTCGCATCGATCCTTCCAGGATGCCACTCCTCTCCTCCAAATAAGCCCAACAGTCATACATAAATCCGTCCTTGCCCCCAATCCATACAGACGTGATGATTGTGGATTCAAGGCACAACCGGCTGAACAACGTCTAGATGAAGGTCGGTGATGACGTCTTCAATGAAATAGCTATGCTTTTGGACACTACCAGCGCTGTCCGGCTGGCCGCATGCTCCAAGGAGCTATACCTCCAAGTCGCTGGTGAAAAAGATAGTAGATGCCCCAACGACATCAACTTGATTTTGATCTCCTACAAGGATGTCTATGACCACAAGATCGCATGCAATTACCGCCGATGTGTCTGCACGGAGCCAGGATGCGATTTCACCAGCTTCAAGAAAGTGTTCGTCGACAACCTCATATCTGTCCACTTGATGACGGTGCCCAGATATAGCCCCAAAAAATGGGACCCGTCTGTGTTGGTTCGTGCACTGGGCTCGCTGAGATCTGAGGTCATCAGCATCGGGAAAAGCTGTTCATCGCCCAAATTCACGGGCAAAGCACGGAGTTGCTCAAGTCCGTCAGGCCAGTCAGGTCGGTTGCGTGTGAATCGCTGCAGTACGAGGTGAGTTTTTGTTCATTGGTGTTGTTCGCTAGTTTCAATCAGGTTGTAGTAATGAGGTCATCCGTGACAATGATCAGGTCGTCGCTGGCCAATGTCGCGCAGGAAGTGCTCACGTCTTTTCTGTCTAAGCTGCGGCTTTACTAGCATACTACTGAACTTTTCGTCAGACAGGATTCACCTATGAGATATCATATCTTAATCCTCTTGTGATGATCCTAGTGTGAGTGTATGTAATGTTGTGATAATTAGCTAGTTTATGTTGGTGGCAGATTCCCTTCGTAATTGGAATTGCTGGAATTAAGGATTCTGAATTTCCTGGTTTTTCGTATGAATTTTACATGTATGCTGCTGACCTAGAGGCCGACGGACGACAATGAAACGAGAGATGCGTCCTAGGTAGGAAATCAAGCGTGTAGCCTGGCTAGTACTTTGACACGCTAAATCATTCTCTTTTCTTCGAGTATGTATGATGGGACATGTAGTGGTTCCGAGCTTAGTGTAAACTTGTAGTTCTACACTTCTACTAAGAATTTTGTATGGAGTTCATCTACTGCTAATCTATTTTATAGTAATAAGTATGTACTAGGACTTGTTCAGATCGAGTGGAGAATTTGTATGGTCTCGCTTTCCATTTGAAACTTGGCCCTGCCGCATTGTTGTACATCCATTGAATTTCAATGTGGCATTGCTGAATCTGTCAATTCTTTTGGTCATTTTCTGCGACCGTTGAATCGGCCACTTTAAATTGCTGCCGAATCAGTCAAATGGGGCTGAACATGAACTAGGAACCTGTAAGATACTTTTTTAGTCTTATTATGTACTGCCGAATCTTTCAAACGCTACTGAATCTATCAAATTTTTGGTCGTTGCTTTTACTAAAGTATTTCATAGAGCTAATACTGATGTACCGGTGCTTGTTTAGATCAAGGGAAGTAGATGGCCAATCTTGATTTTCTTTTGACACATGGCCTTGTCACAATCTAGATGAGGTTTGGGCATTATAGGTTGCATATATGTTGATCGCACATGGATTAATGTAAGAACAAGGTATACACACAAATGCAGACTTGATCGTTACTTTTGCATTCTCCAATGATGCAGTGTGTACGGTGAAAAGGGGCAAACTCATCATGCGCCAAGGTTTTTATATCTGAAACAAGAAATGATTATCCCTGTACTGCTATTGAATTTCAGTGTCTGTATTGCTAAATTGGCCACTTTGAAATGCTGCTGAATCTATCAAGTGTGGTTGATTACAAACTAGAAATCTGTCAATATTTTTCTATCTTATTCTGTACTTCTAAATCTTTAAAATTCTAGTACAAAATCTGTCAAACATTTTGTCATTGCTAACTGGCTATTTGAAGTAGAGCTTTTCCCTTTCTGTCATTGGAACCGTTAGATGTGTGTTTTGGACAGATATGATAGGGGTAAAGATGCAGCGTAATTTCACCAAGTGAAGTCATAGGGTATTAGTCTAGTTTTAGCGCAGGCGGAGGGCATGTCCATAGTTTTTTTGACTTTTCGCAAGAATATCTATCAAAATAATTATCTCTTTTTCCACCTCCCTCTATCAGGTTTTTGTTTCAAATTCGGCCAAGCCACATCACCAAGAAATTTTCATTAACGAGGAGCAGATATGTAGCCCATTCCACCCCTCTTTAGCCTTGAACATTTTAATTCGGCCTTTTTGGGTTTTGGGGAGTGCTGACCACAACCCACTGATATTTGAGAAAGGACGCCGTGGAGCACAACCCAGAGGACTACTGAGCACATCACAGTGAAATTTGAGAATGGAGCCCATGGAGCATAGGCCATGGAGTATAGCCCAAAGTATTTCTAAATAGGCCTTTTGGGAATTGCCCCCACCCTTTAAAAAAACTCCGCCTTCCCATGTTTTTAAGAAACTACTCTATGATGTGGCCTTTTATAAATTGAGATGCTAGGAGCGCTGCTGTTTTATCTTTTAAAAGGGATAAACATGGACACAAAATATTTATAAAAGACTAATATATAAGTTGTAGTACTAATAAATGTTTAATGATATATTTTCTATAGATATCTTTGGTGTAGTTGTAAGACAGTCAGTTTACGTCTATTTAATTCAAAGGTCTTGAGTTCGAATCCCCTGTGTGCATATATATATATATATATATCTTGGGTTTACATTTTTTCTTCTAGCAATATCGCATTACGAATAGGCTGACATCCTAGACCCCCATCCCGCAGCGTCCCACTAAAATTTGAGAAAGGAGGTCGTGGAGCACATCCTAGAACATTATATTTCGGCCTTTTCAGGGTGAGGGGACTGCTGAGCACATCACAGTGAAATTCGAAAAAGGAGCCCAGGGAGTATAACCCAAAATATTTTTAATTAGGCCTTTTGGGCATTGCCCCCACCCCTTCAAGAAAACTCCACCTTCCCATGTTTTTAAGAAACTACTCTATTATGTGGCATTTTATAAATTGAGATGCCAGGAGTGCTACCGTTTTATATTTTAAAAGAGATAAACATGGACACAAAATATTTATAAAAAGACTAATACATAAGTTGTATTACTAATAAACGTTTAATGATATCTTTTCTATAGATATCTTTGGTGTAGTTGTAACACACTCAGTTTACGTCTAATTAATTCAAATGTCTTGAGTTTGAATCCCCTGTGTGCACATATATATCTTGGATTTACATATATATGTCTTGGGTTTACATTTTTTCTTCTAGCAATATCGCATTACGGATAGGCTGACATCACGGATCCACCAGCCTGCATCATCCCTCGAGTTTAATGGGCGGGTTTAAAAAAAAGGTAAATACTTTTACATGAGGCTGGCATCAGGGACCCAACCTCCAGAATAGGCAAGGCTATATCAGTGACCCACAAGCCAGAACATACCAGAGAGGCTGACATGGGGGCCCTAGCAGCAAGACCATACACGACTGCCACATCGAGCAACGTTGCCAAGGTCAAAACAGCGGACGTGGCCAAAAAAAGTCCATCATACACAGGTTTGATTTACAGAGAGACCGTCATGTGGGACCCAGTAGCACGGCCATATACAAGTGTTGCATCGAGCAACATTGCCAAGTTCGAAACAGGGAGGCGCGAGCGAGAAAAACGTCCAGCATGCATACGTTTCTTCTAATGAGAGGCTCACATGGGGACTTGGCAGCCTGAAAAACGGCTGATGCATCGAGCAACGCTATAAAGTTCGAAACACCGAGGCACGACTGAGGGGAAAAATTCCATCATACACACGTTTGTTCTAATGAGTGGATGACATGTGGGGCCTAGCAGCGTGATTAAATGGTGGATGCAGTGAGTAACGCTATCAAGTTCGGAACACGGATGCATGACCGAGGGAAAAATTTCTATCATACACACATTTCTTCTAATGAGAGGATGACATGTGGGGTCCAGGAGTTTGATTAAACGGTAGATGCATCGAGCAGCGCTATCAAGTTCTGAACAGGGTAGAGCAAGCGAAGAAAAATTCCATCATACACACAATTTCTTCTAATGAGAGGATGACATGTGGGGTCCAGGAGTTTGATTAAACGGTAGATGCATCGAGCAGCGTTATCAAGTTCTGAACAGGGTAGAGCAAGCGAAGAAAAATTCCATCATACACACAATTCTTCTAATGTGAGGCTGACATGGGGGACCCAACAGTGTGACTAAAAGGCAGATAGATCGAGCAACGTTATCAAGTTGAAATCAAGAAGGCAGTAGCCAAGGGAAAAACTTCCGTCATGCACACGTTTCTTCTAATGAGAGGATGACATGTGGATCCCAGTAGCTTGATTAAATGGTAGATGCATCGAGCAACGCTATCAAGTTCAAATCAGGGAGGCGTGACCGAAAAGTATGATCCTCTAGAGACACTGATGTCCGGGACCCACACACCTCAAAAGACTTCGGAGAGTCAACATCGTGCGAGGAAAATAAAATCTTGCTTCTGCCAAACGCTAGCCGAGCATCCTCCCTGTTTTTAGCGGTTCCGTCGTAGTAGAGGGCCGTGAAACCGGAAAAAAAGTTTTTCATGGGCCACGGTTGAGCCAAGAATTTCGTCATGGAAGACGCGCCTTCTATGACGACCGTCAGTCCAAGTCATTGCGGAAGGAAACATTTCTTGTAGTGGGAAAAATCACTCCTGAGGTACACCGTGAAGATGATGATGAACAGTGCCATAGTCAACATAGATGCAATTCTCGAGACCATAAGATGTTTCGAGGAAGCACATAAAAAGAGCCGCAACTACCTCAGGACACACACATCACAATTCGTTTGGGTACGTTGGATTCGGATCGAGCTCTGTCGATGCTAGAGATGACAATGACTCGATGCTGGAGGCAATCGGAAAAAACATCGACTTACTGGCATCTTCGGATGACTCCATGGATTCGCAAATTTCTAAAAGTTCTCCGCAGAATATGAAGAGGAATTCAACTCCAAGGCTGTGAAAGAAGGAGAAGCTAAGGATCAAATCCCCTCGCAATAACATGGATGAAAGATCTGGAGAAAACTCTCCCGAACCATGTAACATCCCAAAACTCTAATCCAAGATTATTAAGATCCAAATCATCAAAATTAGGGTTAACAAAAACTTTTCCAATTCAAAATATGAAAGCATTCATGTGTGTGTGCATTTAAAATAGGAGCTGATTTGAATTGCCATGATTAAGTGATCCATTGCTTGTAAAATGATTACTAGGTGAAATAAACATCATCTAAATCATTCTCAAACATTTTCCCAAAGAAAAACAACTCCAAATGAACAAATGAAGTGAATGGTCATTTTGGCCAAATTATCTATCATGCCTACTTTGGCTATTCCTAGTACTCAAAACTTAACAGAAACAAATGTGGATCTTTGCACCCCTTGCTAGTACACATAATGAGGTACCAAGGCCCACTTTGTGATCTGCCAAAAACATTCAAACACTAAATTTAATTGACATTTGAAAATTGAATCTATTTCATATGGGAAGATCCCACTATTTCAAAAACCACTCAAACCAGCTCAATTTTCAAAACCCAAGCACCCACAGAGTCTCAAGATTAGTACTAGCGCACCCACAAAAAATCTTTGCAAAATTCAAAAATAATTTTCTTGCAGCCATTTCATCAAACACTTGGCAGGCAAGAATCTAACTCTAAACCTACCTTACTGTTTTGCAGAGGGTTTTGCCCCCATTTGATCCCCATTTAATCCCATTGTCCCCTCTTGATCTAACCAGGCCCTTAACACCCATCCCCTAGCCCCTAGCAGCCATGCCATGCCAACCCGAGGACATGCTCGTCGGCCAAACCTTGCCCCGCTGCAGCAGACCATCTCCCCCTCTCTCGCCATGTCTAGCAGCTAGCCGGGACCTCACCGCCACCCTCTGTCCCCTCCTCGAGCCAGGCCAGACCATGGACCACCGCCAAACCGCCGTGCCCAGAGAATCTGAGCCATGCCGAGCACGTGCCAGAGCGCTGCGCCAGACACGCGTGCCCAAGCCGCCGCTCGAACGCAGCCCGTGCCCACCGTGTTGCCACGACCCAAAGAGCACGCCGGTCATGCCTGTTCGCCGTCCAACGCACCAAAGCCAGCGCTCACCGTGGACACCGCCGTCTCCGCCCGACCGCATACCACCACCCCTAAGCCCGCATTAAAGCCCTAGAGCACCGCCAGGAGACCGCGCGTCGATCGCCGCTTGCAGCCATGCCGCTAGCAGCCCGTAGCCATGTCGCCACCGTCGCCTGGCCATGTCGCGTTGTCCCGTCGTTGAGCCTATAAAAGGAGGGCACCCCCAGCCATTTGCAGCACATCACTCACCTCTCCTCACCTTACTGACCGTCCCACACCTCTAGCCGGAGCAAGGCGAGCAGCAGTTCGTTGGAATTGCACTGGAGCAGGCCGCCTCTGGAGGAGAAGGGCACCGCTGATTGCGACCACCCTCGGAGCTGCCTCAACCGTCCCTGATCTCGCCGTCGACCACCAGTTCATTTGCCCCCACTGCCTTCGTCGCTGGAGCCCTGGTACGCCCCCTATGCACCCCCACTGAGCCGCTAGGGTTAGAGTTCGCCGGTGACCAGTTCGTCATCGACGACGATCCCCAGCCATTGATCCCCGTTCTAATCCAACGCCCCATATTGCCACGTACCGCTTCACGCGTTATGAGCCACTGACCGGTGGACCCCCCTGTCAGCTGAGCCTCGCGCCACGGAGTGACACTGGGCCGGCCCGTTAGTGTTCCCGCGCGACCCATTATATTCAAATTAGGATTTTTCTATTTAGTTTGAACCTAGTTCTGTCCCTTAGTTTGAAATTAAATTCAGAGAGATTTACAAATCCAAATGGAGTGATTCCAATTTTGTTAGAAAGCTACTAAAAAGATCTACCCAAGCCCGTTGGATTTAATTCAATTAGAATTAGAGATCTCTCCTAGTAAAAATAACAAAACAAAAGCATTTGCACCTTGCAACATTTTTATAAAATCAACCAAGTTAGCTTTTGAGTTGATTCCAACTCTCAAAAATCACATTTCACCATACCTATCTGAATATGTAATAATATTAAGGTTTACATGCAGTGACTTTGTACTAGTACCAAAATAATGCCATATAGGCATTTCTAGTCACTTTAAATCATTAAATAATGAACTTAAACCAAAGTAATTCTGATCCAACCCTTAAATCACATTCCCACAGGTTAGAATATGTGGTGATGACATGTGTCCACATGATCCCATATTTTAAGTGGTGAATATTAAATCTTAGTTAATGTTTCAATGAGTAGAAATTACTTTTCTTAAATAAAAAGAATGAAACTAGTTAATAAAACTTGTGATGCTTGTGATGATAACAGATCATCAAATGTGTTCCTTAGAGTACTAATTAGACTAGTTAAGTATTGTTTGGTGATTGTGTATACCGTATGTATTTATAGAAGATAGTACCGAGCAAGCTTACGAGGAGGAGGAGTTCTACCAAGAGGAGGAAGACAACTTCAACCACTGCACCAACCAAGGCAAGCCACCATTAACAATGCAAGATAACCCTTGCAAGCTACTATTAGCAAGCTAGGATTAAACTAGATGCTTTAACAAAGATGCTTTAGGCATGCTTTGACTATACCACTCTGACTATTAGTTACCCCAAGTCTTATTCTCAAGCTTTACTTCCTTTACTTTACCCAAAGTTCTTTACTTGTTTTGAAGGTAGCATAAAGAGTATAAAACTTGACCTATTTAGAAACCTTTAGATGTCATTCTATGGCCTGAGATTGAACCTATCATTTTCCACCTTAGTGAACACTCTTAACTTAGTAGTTTAGAGTAGATAAAAACTTGAGTCACTATAGATGGGAACAATTGGTGAAAATGAATTGTGAAAACCTTGGAATGATGAGTCATTCTATTGAGATGTTTTGACATGTGTTGAGAAACACAAATGGTTTATGATGATGAAAATGTTGAGGCATGAGCCTTAACCCTTTTATAAAACTGATGGTTGGATTCGGATGCGATACCATTCCAAATTTACCGTACAACCACATTACCTGAATTGGGTAAGGATTAGCCGGAAGTTTATATGCATTAGTATTAGTTCCCTCACGGGAGAGGTTTGAGCTGAGGCTACCTCTCAATGTTGTCCACCTATGCAGTGCCCAAGATGACAGATGGTCATGGTTGGGAGGCCATGCTCATAGGAGAGGTGCTTATACTAGGGTGTGTAAAGGAAAGGTTATGTTTGATTATCTACATACTAAGTATGATGATTCAGGGTTATCCCTGACAGATGTATCGAATCTTGTGGTGAAAGTGTACCACCTCTGCAGAGTGTCAAACTATTCGAATAGCCGTGTCCATGGTTATGGACGGTTGGAATGGCTATACTGTTTCGTTGTCAGATGTTTTCAAAATGACTTATGAAATGAATGATGAATCTTGACTTGACCACAACAGGGTTGTGTTTATGACAATAGCTTCCCAACTTAAGTGATTCTAGAAATTTATTTTATCTTTCTTTGCTTCAGAACTCAGCTTAGGTTTCAAACTTAACTTTGTAGTTAAACTTAGATTTAGCACTTTCACTTAGCACTATACTACTTGTTAGTGGTAGTTTGCGAGTACTTAAAGAGTACTCATGGCTTTTGTCCCTGGCTATTCTCATGGCCAGACTATGAAGGAGACTATCAAGATGATGGCCAGCAGGATGACTATGATAACTAGGACTATTTGCCTTCGTCAGCATTGCCTGTGCCCCTGAAGATGGACCCCACCGCTATGCTTATCTTTTATTTCCGCTGCTTGTTGTATTAAGACTGGATCATGAGATCCTTATTTGTGTAAAACCTTATGTATGGTTTGTAATGGATGATGTATTGTGATATCCAATCCGTTATGTCTCGCAAAAATGGTAATCCTGGGATTGCGAGGTATGGCATAACGGGCATCTGGGATTAAAAATCCGGGTGTTGACAAGTTGCTATCAGAGCCATCCTGACCATAGGATACCCTAGTTAGAATGGACGTCCAAACAAAAACTTAGTTTCAAAACCAAAGTGAGTATTTATGAATAACTATTTCCTCTCTTATCCTTGGGAATTCATTCTTTCTCAAAAATTCATGTTCCTCAAAATTCTTACATTACTACTTAAAATTTGACACACTTGATCACTTCACTAATTTCCTCATACTTAATCTTGTAGATGGAGACTCAGTTCAGCAAGTTCTACCAGTTGGGAAATGGAGGTCAGCTGATCTTCGAGAGGGATCTGGATTCACTGTCGGAGTTATTGGGACACCCGCATCCGGAGTTTCTTGGAGCTCAACTTCCAAGACCCCCAGGAGGATACTTACAGTGGCTAGTCACCGCTGATCTTAGAGGAAGCATCGAAGCACCAACATCTAGGAGAATCCAGTTCTCCGTGAGAGAGAACAACTGGCTAGATGGATTATCCAGGGCAATGCATGAAGCTCTTGCACGTCTATGTGCCCTCAGTGTCAACCAACTCTAGGGAACCCGTTTTGCTCACTATGCAAGACGTGACTTCATGGGAATGCCGATGGAGATGCCAAGTCACCCAGAGTTGAGGCGTCAAGTGGAGAATCTCGATTTCTTGCTGCATGACAGACAGCAGGAACTGGACAATGCCAGGGAGTTAGCCAACCAGAACCATGCCATTGCCGACAAGAAGGCCCATACTTTTGCACTGCTCGTCCAGGATCGCCAGTCTCTTTGCCGCTAGCATGCAAAGAAGGATCGCACCATCACCCATCTTCGCAAGAAGGTGGCCGACCTCGAGAAGACCGTCAAGGAGCAGGAAGCTCAGCTTGCAGCAAAGGAAGAAGAAGATGAGGGTGAAGACATCTAGGGAGACATGGATACTTACCTCAGCAATGATGATGACTTTCTGGAGGAGGATGTTGTGGACTTCTACACTGACGATGAGGACTCCGACTTCATCGACAATGAGTAGATGCACTAGAGCACTATCGTAGCATGAGATGTATCGGTCCCACTGTATTATAGCTTACAGAATGGTTCTTCAAACCATCTGTTTTCTTTTGATTGTTGTGGTGTGTGTTGTATCGGGTGCTTGTTTGCATGAATGAAATGGAGTTAGTTGGAAAACCTGAGTCTAACTCAAAGTTTTAGATTTGAAACCAAAACCATACACCTTAGAATTTCCGTCTTACCCCTTTATCTACCTCAATCTTGAGATGACTCGTGGAAACTAAGGAGGGAGCAGCTTGTCGCAAGACCCAATGCTGCAGATTTTGCAGAATCTCATCATAGACCGTGAAGCAAGCAGGGCAGAGCGCCAAGCCAACTTAGCAAGACTTCAGCAGATCGCCCAGATGGCTCTCAACAACCAAGGGCATGGGAATCAGGATCATCAAGGATCCAAGCTGAAGAACTTCCAGAATACAAATCCCCCAATCTTTAGCATGTTAGAAAACCCAGTAGATGTTGATGACTAGTTGCAGACGATGGATAATAAGTTGGAGGTAGCCAGAGTTGATGACAATGAGAAAGTTCTCTTCGCCACCCACTATCTGGCGGGAGATGCCAGAGCGTGGTGGAACAGTATCCGCCTGATGAACCATGGTCAAGTTATGACATGGGAAGCATTCAAAGTCAAGTTCAGTCGCACCCACGTGCCGCAAGGTCTAGTCACCCGAATGAGGGATGAGTTCCGAGAGTTGAAGCAAGGAAGAATGACTGTGGTGGATTACCATGACAAATTCCTGTCACTTGCCAAATATGCACCTGACGAGATCAATACGGAGGCAAAGAAGAAGGAGAGATTCTTGAACAGACTGTGTGCTGAGATGCAGACTGTCCTCGTCAACCTCCATTTCGAGGATCTCGAAGAGCTAGTCGACTCTACCATTCAGATGGAAGGGATGATTAATCAGGGAAAGGACAACTGCAAACGTCGTATGATGCAGCAATTAGGATCCAGCAGTCACCAGAAGTACCGTCCCAACCCCTCACCAGGATATGCACCAAGGAACAACCGACCCCCAATGTCTCGCCCAAGCAACCCCAACCGTAGCGGAGCAAATGCGAAGTCCGGAGGAAACAACCACAACTCCGGGAATACCAACAATTTCGACCGTGCACCTCCCAAGAACAACAACAACACTGCACCCAGAACTGGCAGCAATGATGTGCCTGTCGCAGCCAAGGACAAGTCCCAAATCACTTGTTTCGAGTGTGGAGTGAAGGGTCACTATTCCAAGGAGTGTCCCAAGAAGACTGCCGTCACTGCCAATGTGAATGCCCCAGCTCAACAGCAGCGTCGTGTTCAACCAGGCAGAAGGTTTGCCCAAGGGAACCCTCACAACCGCAACGGTCATCTCTTCCACATGAATGCCGAGGAAGCCCAGGAAGCGCCAGATGTAGTACTGGGTATGTTTTCTGTCAACTCAGTTTTAGCAAGAGTGTTGTTTGATTATGGAGCATCGCATTCATTTGTCACCGAAGAATTTGCATGCACTAGTAAGATTCACCCAACCAACCTGAAGCATGTCATGATAGTTCAAATCCCCGGTTCAACTACAAAAGCTAGAAAAATTTGCAAAGTTGTGCCTATCAGAATACATGGGATAGATTTTTATGCCAACCTAATTGTACTTGGAACCAAAGGATTGGAAGTAGTACTAGGTATGGACTGGATGTCAAGGCATAAAGGACTGATAGACTGTGCTAAGAAAGCCATCACCATGACCAGTAGCTCTGGAGTAATAGTAGAGCATATCTCTGAAACCTTACCCCGTCAATTCAAGTGCAACAAGAGTCTAGCCCTACCCACCATAGACCAAGTCAGAGTAGTCTGTGAATACCCCGACGTATTCCCAGATGAATTGCCAGGTATGCCCCAGGATAGGGATATTGAGTTCATTATCGAGCTAATCCCTGGAACCGGACCCATAGCCCAGAGACCCTATAGCATGAACCCCTTAGAGTTAGTTGAGTTGAAGAAGCAGTTAGATGCCATGTTAGCAACAGGCTTGATTCAGCCAAGCGCATCGCCATGGAGATCACCAGTGTTATTCGTCGACAAGAAAGATGGAGGCAACCGTCTGTGTACAGATTATAGAAAGTTGAATGACGGCACCATCAAGAACAAGTACCCTTTGCCAAAGATAGATGATCTATTTGATCAGTTGACTGGAGCCCAGGTATTCTCAAAGATTGATCTTAGGACTGGTTATCACCAACTTAAGATTCGTGCAACGGATATTCCAAAGACCGCCTTTACTACTCTCTATGGTTTATATGAGTATACGGTTATGTCTTTCGGATTAACCAACGCCCCTGCTTATTTCATGAATCTCATGAATAAGATCTTTATGAATTTCCTAGATAAGTTTGTAGTTGTGTTTATCGACGACATCCTTATCTACTCCAAGTCAGAAGAAGAGCATGAGCAACATCTGAGAATCATCCTAGAAACCCTAAGAGAGCATCATTTATATGCCAAGTTCAGCAAGTGTGAGTTTTGGATGAAAGAAGTAGGATTCCTAGGACATATTGTGTCTGCCGGAGGAGTCTCTGTTGATCCCGCCAAGATCAAAGATGTCGAAGCATGGGAAGCCCCAACCACTCAAACCTAAGTCCATGCATTTCTCGGATTACCGGGATACTAACACAAGTTCGTCGAAGGATTCTCGAGCATCGCTAGACCCATGACCCAATTGTTGAAGAAGGACAAGAAATTTGAATGGACTGACAAGTGTGAAGCCAATTCCAGGAGTTGAAGAAGAGATTGATATCAGACCCAATATTGATCATGCCAGATATCAAGAAGCCGTTTGATGTATATTGTGATGCATCCAAGATTGGTCTCGGATGTGTATTGATGCAAGAAGGCAAAATCATCGCTTATCTGTCTCGACAACTGAAGCAGCATGAACAGAACTATCCGACCCATGATCTTGAATTAGCAGCAGTAGTGCTGGCATTAAAGACATGGCGTCATTATCTGATGGGTAATCGCTGTGAGATTTACTCAGATCACAGGAGCTTGAAGTATATTTTCACTCAGAAGGAGCTGAATATGAGGCAAAGGGGATGGATAGAGTTAATCAAGGATTATGACCTTGACATTCACTATCACCCCGGCAAAGTCAATGTGGTAGCGGATGCTCTTAGCAGATTGCCGTGTAGGCTTAACACTATGATCAAGGAGAAGCGGCCCAGTTTGTATGAGGAGTTGCAGCAGTTCAGGACTGAATTTATTAGCAAAGGATTCTTAGCTAGCATTGAACTTTAACCCACTTTGATTAGCCAAATCAAGGAACCCCAGAAGGGGAATGAAAGTATCGACGGAATCAAACGTCGTATTGGTACAGGAAAGGTACCTGGATACACTGAAGACGAAGAAGGAGTAATGTGGTACAAAGGACGTATTTGTGTTCCAGCAGATTCGGAGCTGAAGCAAGTTATCATGAAGGAAGCTCATGATACTCTTTATTCTATCCACCCCGGAGGAACAAAGATGTATCAAGATTTGAAAGAGCAATTTTGGTGGCACAAGATGAAGAGAGAAATCAGAAGCTACATCGCCAAGTGTGACATCTGTCAAAGAGTCAAAGCAGAGCATTAGAGACTTGCAGGACTATTGCAACCATTGTAGATTCCGGAATGGAAATGGGATTCCGTCGGAATGGACTTTATCACCGGTTTGCCTACTTCCAGTAGGGGAAATGACTCAATTTGGATCATAGTTGATAGACTGTCCAAGGTAGCCCACTTCATACCTGTCAAGACTACCTACCAGAGTGCGAAGCTAGCAGAGCTGTACATTGCTAGGATTGTTAGTCTGCATGGAACCCCCAAGACCATAGTATCAGATCGAGGACCCAGTTTACCTCGAGATTTTGGCAGAAAGTCCAGGAAGGATTAGGCACCAACTTGAATTTCAGCACCGCTTATCACCCGCAAACTGATGGACAGACTGAGAGAGTCAACCAGATCTTAGAGGATATGCTTAGAGCTTGTGTGTTGGAATACGGATCAAAATGGGAAGACTGCCTGCCTTTCGCAGAATTCTCATATAACAACAGTTATCAAGCTATTTACAGATGGCACCATTTGAATTCCTATACGGAAGAAAGTGCCGTACCCCTTTGAATTGGTCACAAGTAGGAGA
Source organism: Avena insularis (assembly GCA_023614405.1). NCBI lineage: Eukaryota > Viridiplantae > Streptophyta > Magnoliopsida > Poales > Poaceae > Avena > Avena insularis. The sequence goes on from CM042688.1 coordinate 244,371,616, forward strand.
GAGTCAGATCTTTGGACCCGACATTCTCCGAGAAGTCGGAGAGAAAGTTCACAAAGTCCATGAGCACCTCAAGACCGCCCAGTCCAGACAGAAGAGTTATGATGACAAGAGAAGGAGAGACCTGACTTTCAATGTCGGAGATTTTGTATATCTCAAGGTTTCGCCGTTGAAAGGAACCCAACGCTTTAGTCTGAAAGGAAAGTTAGCCCCCAGATATATCGGGCCATTCAAGATTCTGAACCATCGAGGAGAAGTATCATATCAACTGGAACTACCTGAAGAGATGTCAGCCTTCCACAATGTGTTCCATATCTCATTAATTTGCAAATGCTTGGAAGTGCCAGAGAAGACTGAATTTTTCAAGAACATCGATCACTGAGCTGTGGAGATCAACAATGACCTGACCTAACGTGAAGTGCCCATCTGTATCTTAGAGGAAGCTTACAGAACCACCAGGACCAAGAGTATCAAGTTTCTCAAGATTCAATGGAGCAACCATACCGAGGAGGAAGCCACTTGGGAGCGCGAAGATTACATTAGGACAGAGTTCCTAGATCTCTTTAGTTCCTAGTTTTCTTTGTAAATCTCGAGACGAGATTTTGTTTAAGGGGGAAGGTTTGTAACATCCGAAAGCTCTAATCCAAGATTATTAAGTTCCAAATCATCAAAATTAGGGTTAACAAAAAAATTCCAATTCAAAATATGAAAGCATTCATGTGTGTGTGCATTTAAAATAGGAGTTGATTTGAATTGCCATGATTAAGTGATCCATTCCTTGTAAAATGATTACTAGGTGAAATAAACATCATCTAAATCATTCTCAAACATTTTCCCAAAGAAAAACAACTCCAAATGAATAAATGAAGTGAATGGTCATTTTGGCCAAATTAACTATCATGCCTACTTTGGCTATTCCTAGTACTCAAAACTTAACAGAAACAAATGTGGATCTTTGCACCCCTTGCTAGTACACATAATGAGGTACCAAGGCCCACTTTGTGATCTGCCAAAAACATTCAAACACTAAATTTAATTGACAATTGAAAATTGAATCTATTTCATATGGGAAGATCCCACTATTTCAAAAACCACTCAAACGAGATCAATTTTCAAAACCCAAGCACCCACAGAGTCTCAGGATTAGTACTAGCACACCCACCAAAAATCTTTGCAAAATTCAAAAATAATTTTCTTGCGGCCATTTCATCAAACACTTGGCAGGCAAGAATCTAACTCTAAACCTAGCTTACTGTTCTGCATAGGGTTTTGCCCCCATTTGATCCCCATTTAATCCCACTGTCCCCTCTTGATCTGACTAGGACCTTAACACCCATCCCCTACCCCCTAGCAGCCATGCCATGCCAACTCGAGGACATGCTCGCCGGCCAAACCTTGCCCCGCTACAGCAGACCATCTCCCCCTCTCTCGCCATGTCTAGCAGCTAGCCAGGACCTCACCGCCACCCTCTGTCCCCTCCCCGAGCTAGGCCAGACCATGGACCACCGCCAAACCACCGCACCCAGAGCAACCGAGCCATGCCGAGCACGTGCCAGAGCGCCGCGCCCGACATGCGTGCCCAAGCCGCTGCTCGACCGCAGCCCGCACCCACCGTGTCGCCACGACCCAGGGAGCATGCCGGACATGCCCGTTCACCGCCCAACGCACCATAGCCACCACTCGCTGTGGACACCGTCGTCTCTGCCGCTCAGAGCGCCAGCTCCGCCCGACCGCATACCACCGCCCCTAAGACCGCATTAAAGCCCTAGAGCACCACCAGGAGACCGCGCGTCGATCACCGCTGGCAGCCATGCCGCTAGCAGCCCATAGCCATGTCGCCACCGTTTCCTAGTCATGCCGCGCTATCCTGTCGTCGAGCCTATAACAGGAGGGCACCCCCAGCCATTTGTAGCACACCACTCACCTCCCCTCACCTCACTGACCGTCTAACACCTCTAGCCGGAGCAAGGCGAGCAACAATTCCCCTGAATTGCATCGGAGCAGGCCGCCTCTAGAGGAGAAGGGCGCCGCTGATCGCGACCACCTCTGGAGCTGCCTCGACCGTCCCTGAGCTCGCCGTCGACCACCAGTTTGTTTGCCCCCATCGCCGTCATCGCTGGAGCCCCGGTATGCCCCCTATGCACCCCCACTAAGCCGCTAGGGTTAGAGTTCGTCGGCGACCAGTTCATCGTCGACGATGATCCCCAGCCATTGATCCCCATTCTAATCCAACGCCCCATATTGCCATGTACCGCTTCGCGTGTTATGAGCCGCTGACCGGTGGATCCCCATCAACCTGAGCCAGCTGAGTGACACTGGCCGGGCTCTGTTAGCATTCTAGCGACCCAGTAAATTCAAATTAGGATTTTTCTATTTAGTTTAAACCTAGTTCTGTCCCTTAGTTTGAAATTCAATTCAGAGAGATTTACAAATCCAAATGGAGTGATTCCAATTTTTTTAGAAAGCTACTAAAAAGATCTACCCAAGCCCATTGGATTTAATTCAATTAGAATTAGAGATATCTCCTAGTAAAAATAACAAAACAGAAGCATTTGCACCTTGCAACATTTTTATAAAATGAACCAAGTTAGATTTTGAGTTGATTCCAACTCTCAAAAATCATATTTCACCATACCTATCTAAATATGTAATAATATTAAGGTTTGCATGCAGTGACTTTGGACTAGTACAAAAATAATGCCATATAGGCATTTCTAGTCACTTTAAATCATTAAATAATGAACTTAAACCAAAGTAATTATGATCCAACCCTTAAATCACATTCCCACAGGTTAGAATATGTGGTGATGACATGTGTCCACATGATCCCATATTTTAAGTGGTGAATATTAAATCTTAGTTAATTTTTCAATGAGTAGAAATTACTTTTCTTAAATAAAAAGAATGAAACTAGTTAATAAAACTCGTGATGCTTGTGATGATAATAGATCATCAAATGTGTTCCTTAGAGTACTAATTAGACTAGTTAAGTATTGTTTGGTGATTGTGTATACCGTATGTATTTATAGAAGATAGTACCGACCAAGCTTACGAGGAGGAGGAGTTCTACCAAGAGGAGGAAAACAACTTCAACCACTGCACCAACCAAGGCAAGCCGCCATTAACAATGCAAGCTAACCCTTGCAAGCTACTATTAGCAACCTAGGATTAAACTAGATGCTTTAACAAAGATGCTTTAGGCATGCTTTGACTATACCACTCTGACTATTAGTTACCCCAAGTCTTATTCTCAAGCTTTACTTCCTTTACTTTACCCAAAGTTATTTACTTGTTTTGAATGTAGCATAAAGAGTATAAAACTTGACCTATTTAGAAACCTTTAGATGTCATTCTATGGCTTGAGATTGAACCTATCATTTTCCACCTTAGTGAACACTCTTAACTTAGTAGTTTAGAGTAGATAAAAACTTGAGTCAATATAGATGGGAACAATTGGTGAAAATGAATTGTGAAAACCTTGGAATGATGAGTCATTCTATTGAGATGTTTTGACATGTGTTGAGAAACACAAATGGTTTATGATGATGAAAATATTGAGGCATGATCCTTAACCCTTTTATAAAACTGATGGTTGGATTCGGATGCGATACCATTCCAAATTTACCGTACAACCACATTACCTGAATTGGGTAAGGCTTAGCCGGAAGTTTATATGCATTAGTATTAGTTCCCTCGTGGGAGAGGTTTGAGATGAGGCTACCTCTCAATGTTGTCCACCTATGCAGTGTCCAAGATGACAGATGGTCATGGTTGGGAGGCCATGCTCATAGGAGAGGTGCTTATACTAGGGTGTGTAAAGGAAAGGTTATGTTTGATTATCTGCATACTAAGTATGATGATTCAGGGTTATCCCTGATAGATGTATAGAATCTTGTGGTGAAAGTGTACCACCTCTGTAGAGTGTCAAACTATTCGAATAGCCGCGTCCGCGGTTATGGAAAGTTTGAATGGCCATACTGTTTCGTTGTCAGATGTTTTCAAAATGACTTATGAAATGAATGATGAATCTTGACTTGACCACAACAGGGTTGTGTTTATGACAATAGCTTCCCAACTTAAGTGATTCTGGAAATTTCTTTTATCTTTCTTTGCTTCAGAACTCAGCTTAGGTTTCAAACTTAACTTTATAGTTAAACTTAGATTTAGCACTTTCACTTAGCACTATACTACTTGTTAGTGGTAGTTTGCGAGTACTTAAAGAGTACTCATGGCTTTTGTCCCTGGCTATTCTCATGGCCATACTATGAAGGAGACTATCAAGATGATGGCCAGCAGGACGGCTATGATAACTAGGACTATCTGCCTTCGTCAGCATTGCATGTGGCCCTGAAGATGGACCACACCGCTACGCTTATCTTTTATTTCTACTGCTTGTTGTATTAAGACTGGATCATGAGATCCTTATTTGTGTAAAACCTTATGTATGGTTTGTAATGGATGATGTACTGTGATATCCAATCTGTTATGTCTCGCAAAAATGGTAATCCTGGGATTGCAAGGTATGCCATAACGGGCATCTGGGATTAAAAATCCGGGTGTTGACAAACTGCAAGATGATATTGATCTCGGAGATAATCCCAATGTCCAGATGTACGAGAGTACTAACAAAAGTTGACTCCAGGAATCAGACCCAAAACCTTCTTTGCTACCGTGCTGCCAAGAGGGCAAAGAGGAAGAAGAAGACTCTGGCTAAGGACCTTCCAACTGATGAGGTAATTGCCAAAGAATATGAAGAATACTCAGATGGAGCTTTGATCCCTTATGACCCAAAAAGCACTTTGTTGGTGGACATGTGGTTACTCTTGGTGCCCATAAACACCCCGGAGAAGTGATTACCACACCTATCCCGACAGCTGCAGAACTTACACCTGCAGAGTTGGAGGACAGGGCCCAAGCCCTATAAGCGCATCGCCAAGTACTCCTAGAGGAAACTGCAAATATCCTCAAAGAGAAGCAGAACACTGCAGATGTGGGGCAGCCTAGCACCCGACAACATTAGAAGACCCGCAACGGCCCTAAGTTGGCTAACAAAAATCCGGATGTTCACAAAACCCTTTTCGAAGGAGACGTAGCCGTAGGGAAACCTCGGATAGACAACAAGGGTAACCGGGTGTATGGCACGCCGGTAGAAAATTTTGTTGCGGCTCGAGATCTCTTGGAAAACAACCCAAGTCCAGAGCAGATTCAGCTAAGTGTGAAGCTACTCACCAAGGGCTTGGAACAACAAAAGGTCGCCACATCCGGTAGTGGAAAGCTGGTCTCCATATCTGACCAATGCCGCAAGGACATAGGGAAACATCAAGATGCAAGACCTCCACAGGAGCCGGAATGACACTACCATCCCGACCCTCGGGAGGACAACTATTCAAAAACTGGATCGTCAGGACACCGACATAGACCCGCTCGTAGCTAGAGAAACATCGCTCTGGCAGCAGAGCGAGACGCCATTGCAGCAATGGTCTAACCTCCCCGGCGATAGTCGAACAATCACAGGGAAGATGAATAAGCTCAACATTGGGAGAAGGACTGGAAAAGGATGCCCCCTCCTAGATATACAAAACCGTCTGGCTAAGCCACGTCACAATGACAGCAATTACGAATAAAGGAACAACAAACATCATAGTAGGTCAAGTCGGCATGATGGCCGTCACCATGAAGCCCTAGCTGGGGGTAATAACCCGCCAGCACCACCATCTCTGCCAAGTAGCCACCATAAACGCTCCAATGGAGTCTAAGGGGGGCACCGTGGCAGAGAGAGTGGTAGGAGACGCGAAAGTCTAGCTCATGGGCACCACAGCCGCAGTGAACAACCAAGACGGCATGCCCTATCACCAAGTGACTCCAGGCACCGAATCAACGCAAACATTGAGGTGTGGTGCTACGAGTCGGATAACATCTATGTGGGTCCAAAATTCTTCGGACTACGCATATGACAAACAAACTTTCTAGAAGGGTTTGCTATCTCAAGGAACATCCATCCCTACGATGGTGTGGCTCGGCCAGACACCTGACTCCAGGTCTTCTTCCAGGCCTACTGCATTGCCAAAGGAGGAAATAGCTTGCTCGCGACCCAGTATCTCCTGCTTATGCTGAGGAAGATGGCTCGATCATGGCTCGATGAACTCCCGGAAAACACCATCCACAATTAGTATGCCATGCAAAGTTCATTCTTTCGAAACTTCGAGGGAACATACATGAGGCCCTACACGGTCAGAGATCTGCAGTGGTGCACCCAGAAATATGGAGAAACCTGCCGGAATTACCTCGGACGATGGATTGACACGAAAAACTCCTGCGGCGGAGTAAATGATCAAACCTCGATTGAAGCATTCATTGCGGGTCTCCCAATTGGTTTACTGCGTCATCGCTTAATGTGTGATAAAGTGACCGATTTGGGGGACATGATAGAGACGACAAACAATTATGCTAACGCTGCCGATGATTCAGAGGGACTGCTAAATGTACTGGTTGTACCATAGTCGGATAAGCAGACGTAGTAGCAGGCCCGAAATGCAAGAACACCTTGGAGGAAAAATCCAATCTAGAAACCGCAATAGTCAACACAACTTTCAGGACTAGAGGATGATGAGTCCGTGAAGGAGGCTGGGGACAAGGACATGGAACTTCTAAAGTCCAAGGTTGAGGAGACCAGCAACCTATCAAAACCTACGCTTGGGCCGACATTGCCTACAATCCGTGCATGCATCACCCGGATGAGAACAGGGGCTTATCCCACACCAATGCAGAGTGTCGTTTCAATGACGACATCAAGAAAGACGAATCCACTAGCTACAGGGCCAAGCGACAAAAAGGAAAGAAAAATTCCAACAAAGACAAAGAGTCTAAGGAAGATTCCGACATGGAGGAGGCAGAAGCTTCAAATACCAACTCAGATGGAAAGAAGACCTTCCCAACCAAGAAAGACACATATGTCTGCTTCCTTGGATCACAACCAGCTAAGGTCAAGAAGGCAGTAATGCATGAGCTCAACACAACCATTCTGGCTGTCCCTCAGTATCTGGACTAGTCGGAAGTTACAATCACCTTGACCAAAGTGACCATCCGCCTAAGCCACACAGGCGAGGTAAGTATGGTCTGGTCGTTAATCCACTTATTGATGGCTATGGGTCCTCCAAGACCTCATGGACGATGGCAGCAATACCAAGATCATCTACGTCGAAACGTTGCGCCAGATGAGGATATCAGAAACACAACTAAATCATAGCTCTGTGACTTTTCATGGTGTTGTCCCCTAAGGACAAGCAAATTCTCTAGGAGATATCACTTTGGATGTTACCTTTGGAACTCCAAAGAACTATCGGACGGAAGCACTTTCCTTTGAAGTGGTCCCGTTTAAGAGCGCATACCATGCTATCTTTGGGCGTCCGACTTACTGGGATTTCATGGCTCGCCCTTGTTACATTTACAATATGATGAAAATTCTAGGGCCCAATGGCGTCATCACAATCCGGGGACACCCGAAGAAGTCATGAGAATGCAAGGATGGAAATGCCTCCTTTGCTGAAGCCACACTACACCCTGAGGAGTACCAGAGATCAAGAAGATTATCGACCCATTCGAGATGCCTGCAACGAAGAAGGAGGTGACAAAGCCGACTCTGGAGTTCAAGGCATTAGAAGGGACGAAGATGACGCTGTTGAAGGATGATGACCCCTCCAAGGTGACACAGATAGGCATAGTATTAGGCCACGCGTAGGAAAGCGCGCCCGTGGAGTTCCTCAAAGCCAATAAAGATATCTTTGCATGGCATCCATTTGACATGACTGGAGTACCTAGGGAACTTTCCAAGCACAACCTAAATGTATACCCGAACACTATACCTGTCAAATAGTCTTGACAACATTTCGGCTATTAAAAGCGCAAAGCAATAACTAAGGAACTAGCCTAGCTCGAGTTAGCTGGATTCATAGAAGAGGTCATCCATACTTATTGGTCGGCCAATCCTGTAATGGTCCCTAAAAAGGACACGACTATTTTAAGGATGTGTGTTGATTATACTTCCTTGAACAAGGCTTGTCCCAAAGATCTGTTCGCTCTGCCTAGAATCGATCAAGTTATTGATTCAATAGTAGGCTCAGAACTCCTATGTTTTCTCAATGCATATTCTAGATATCATCAAATCTGGATGAATGAGTCAGACAAAATAAAGACTTCGTTCATCACTCCCTTCGGAACCTTCTACTATGTAATGATGCCTTTTGGCCTCATAAACGCAGGAGCTACATACCAGCGCACTATGCAGCATTGCGTCCATGATCAAATCGGACGCAATGTACATGCATATGTGGACGACATAGCTATGATGTACAAAAAGAAGGAAACTCTAATTAATGACTTAGAGGAAACATTCAGCAATCTATGAAAATACAACATATTGCTTAACTCGATGAAGTGTTTCTTTGGAATACCAGCCAGATAATTGTTAGGTTTCATCGTGTCTCAAAGAGGCATAGAGGTGAACCATGACAAAATAAAGGCTATACTCAACATTGACAGGCCAACTCGCCTGAAGCACGTACAACGGCTAACTGGCTGCATTGCTGCAGTCAGTCGGTTCATAAGCTGGCTCGGTGAAAGAGCCGCACCACTATATAAGCACTTGAAAAAGACTAAGAAGTTCCTATGGACTGATGAAGCTAAAGCTGCACTTCAGGATCTAAAAGCCGTACTCTCGTCCGCCCCTATCCTTGCAGCACCGGAACCATAGGAACCGATGTTACTCTACTTAGTTGCGACAAACAGAGTCGTCAGTGTCGTCATGGTGGTGGAATGGATGGAAGAAAAATAGGAACACCTGGTGCCGAGTCCGACTTATTATCTCAGCGAGGTCTTGATTGAATCAAAACAAAGGTATCCACATTACCAAAAGTTAGCCTATGGTGTGTTCTTTGCATCTAGAAAGCTACGACACTATATTCAAGAACACAAGTTTACCATGGTGAGCTCAACTCCCATGATAGACAAAATCAACAACGACGATGCCACTGGACGCATTGCTAAGTGGGGCATATAGCTAGCAGCTTTTGATTTTGAGTATAAACCTTTGACGGCAATAAAATCCTAGATCCTTGTTGACTTTGTCGCTGATTGGACAGAGACAGCAGAAAACACAAGTCTCCTAGAGACGGAAGTTTGGACCTTACAGTTGGACAGGTCTAAAGCGCTTGGGGGCTGTCGTGGTGCTCAAGTTACCCCAAGGTGATAAAATGTTCTATGTATTGCAGATTCACTTCACATCGACAAACAACATTGACGAATATGAAGCCCTGCTGCATGGAATTCGAATCGCAAAAGATATCAGCATTCGCTGACTGGTGTGTTACGGAGACTCGGATTTAGTTGCCCAGCAAGTATCCGATATCAGCAATGCAAATAAGAACATGGGAGCATATAGAGTTGTCTTGGATGAACTATCTAAATCGTTTGAAGGGTTTGAAGTCCAACACATTCCTCCCAAAAAATGAGGAAGCAGATGCTCTATCAAGAATAGGCTCTGCATGGAAACAGGTCCCGGATGGTGCTTTTTTGGAGCACTTAAAAGTTCCCTCTATCATAGGAGTTGATGAGAAGTATCTGACCAAATTCGACTCACCGCGCATAGCAGTTCTGGCTGTAATTCCTAGCTGGACACAACCCTACCTTGATTTCTTGGTAGATAGAAAATTACCCGAAGACGAAGTTCTGAGCTAGCAGATCGTCCGATGAGCAAAATCCTACACAGTGGTGGGAGGTGAGCTCTATAAGTGGAGTGCATCTATGGTCTTTCAGTGTTGTGTTTCTCCGGAAGAAGGCATGGAAATCCTAAGGGAAATCCATGAAGGCAAATGCGGACATCACGCCGTAGCCAAATCTTTAGTGGGAAAGGCCTTCGGACAGGGATTTTTTTTGGCTTACAGCTAAGGCAGATGTTGAACGGCTAGTCAAGACGTGCAAAGGTTGCCAAAAGTGCGCCAAACAAGCCCATGTTCCGGCTGATCAGCTGTGAACAATTTTGATTACATGGCCTTTTGCGGTCTGTGGGCTTGACATGGTAGGACCGTTTAGACGGGCTCAAAGTGGATACACTCACCTTCTTGTGATGGTGGATAAATTTAGGAAATGGATTGAGGCAAAACCCATCACAAGTTGTGATGGAGAAACAACCAAAAAGTTCATCGAGGATGTTATCATTCGATTCGGGTATCCACACAGTATTATTACAGACAATGGGAGCAGGTTTTCCATGGGGGAGCTAGTCGAATTCTACAATGAACAAGGGATCCGACTTGATATTGCATCAGTCGCACATCCACAAGCTAATGGACAAGTCGAAAGGTAAAATGGTTTAATTCTTCAAGGCATATGACCCAGACTCGAAGCACCACTACATCTCGTTGCGGGGGCTTGGGCGGACGAATTACCATTCATGATATGGAGTTTACGAACTACTCATAGCAGGTCAACCAGATATACACCTTTTTTATTGGTCCATGGTGCAGAAGTTGTTCTTCCGAGTGATCTTATACATACTTCTTCCCGAGTTTCTATGTATGTCAAAGAGGATACCGAAGTAAGCTCGACAATATGAACATGGTATGCTAGAGGAAGTTCACATATGTGCTGAATAGAGATCTATAGCCTATCAGCAGAAACTACGCAAGTATCATAGTTAGAGAATTAGAAACCGGTCATTCAGGAAGGGTGATCTGGTTCTCCGGCTAGTGAAAAAAAGAGAGCACAAACTTGCCCCTATATGGGAAAGTCCCTTTATAGTTAGTTGAGTACTGCATAATGGTTCTTACTACCTTACTGACACGAGGCCAGAAAAAGAAAGACCTGCTACTAAGAAGAGGAAGAGAGCTGGAGGCAGTACAAATCCGGATGAAATAGACCGTCCAAGGAATATTGCTCAGTTATGTCCCTTTTATTCTTGAAATTTCTTTCTTTGTAATCATGTCGATGTACATGTTCATAGAGAAATAAAGTATTGGTCTCCTCAATGTTTTTTCGGAGATGTTTTTTTGTGTACCATCTTATTTCCGAATGATCATGTCATATTTGAAAATCCCAGAATACTTGAAAGTACTTTATGCTTATGTTTTTGTGGTTAGATTTACGATTCTAATAATTCTAGCTTCAGGTATAAGTCTAAATTTTCTAGTTTATACTTGGTTTTTGTCTGATTGCTCGATGCGGGTATTTTTCGAGTAGTGAATTGTTGTTACTCAAAGCCGGCTTTGGTTCTGGGTTTAAACTGGTTTAGCAATTGAGCTCCGTTGCTCGGCAAAGTTTCCATGTTGAAGGTTAGCCGGCTCACAAAAGTGACGAGGCAGAAAGCCAGATAAATGATAAGTATAGACAAACTAAGTGCTTAAGTATTTTTCGAGTACATCAAAATAAACAGCAAGAAGTGCTAAAAAGAGTAAAGCATAAGTTCTTACAATCTTAGCACTAGAAAAATAATATCTACTTATTACAATTAGATTGTTTTTAGAATAACACATTGTTTTCTGTCACATCACCTGTATCACCCTGATATATTTCCAAGACGAGTATGTCAGACTCAGTCTGCTTGTCGTCTTCGGAAACTTCAGCAACTTCTTCACTGGGGGAGGTGGCACTTAAACAGGTGTGAAGAACGGCTCATCATAGGTGGTTAACTCGGCCACACGAGAAGCATATCCGGCGCAAGAATCCAGATCTCTTTGATGTTCTGCTCATTGCCGTCTTGATCAATAGTCGAATAATCCTTGGTAACTTGCCATATTTTCATGCTTCCATGGTGGCTCATTACCATTGTCAGGGCATTCTATACCACTGTGCATCCATAAGACATGTTCCAATCCTTGACAAGCTTGGGCATATCCTTCGCCTTATCTCGTAGCTCAAAGGCTGACATTGAACCTAAGCCAGAGAGTTGGATGGACTCACCAGTTTTTTCCAAGGACTAGCAGAAATCGTGAATTAGGTCCCCAACGGTGACAGGACGGCTGGTACGAGACTTGGATGAAGAGGCATCAAGAAGGTTGAGAGGACCTATAAATAAGAAAAAAAGTTAACCATATATCAGAGTCTAAAAATTCAGAATACCAATAATTCAGGGATAGCAAAACTTACTGAAGATAGAATCATCTACTTTGGTATTCTCCTTTCGAAGACTTCGGAGTTCATTCCAAGGAGCTTTAGAGGTGTCCTTCTCCCTGTCCAAGGCATTTTGCAAGTCCAAGATTCTTTTGTCTTGTTTGGCTATGCTGTGGTCACGCACCTCAGTAGCGTGATTGCTGGATTCAAGAACACTAGTGATGGTGGTCTCATGATCTACTTTGAGTTTTTCCAGCTCAGCACGCAAGTCAGCATTCTCCACCTCCAAGACTTCAGAATCTTCGGCTTGGTCAATCATTTTGCAAGATTGTTATACAAGTTCTGAAGCAGCAAGAAATGAAGTCGAATCAATATTCGGCTGGAACTCAAAAAACAAACAAGGAAAACAAAGACTTAAATTCTTACCTTCAGCTTCATCCTTTGCAACTTTAAGTTGCGCATTTTCAAGTCGGAGAGCTCTGATCTATCTCCACTTATTGCATATATTCTTCAACAAATCCTGGTTATAAGCATTAACTTTCTGTAAGTCAGAACGGTAACTAGAGTCAGAAGTCTACTAAGACTCGGGCTAATATTTTAACTAAGTTAAATATCAGCATGAGCCTTGGGGGGCTATAGTAGTTCATTCATTGGCATCCTATAAAAGCATAAATCAGGATTTCTATCCAACTTCATGCTTGGGGGCTAGAGGATATGATATGAAATACAATAAAAAGAGTTAGATTATAACTTACATAATGCTCATGAGTCAATTTGTTGAGGCTCATGTTCACCTCGGAATAAACCTTCTCGGCAAGAGTTAGAGGAATTACTAGTGGTGGTGGAGCCACACCAGCCTTCAAATTCTCATCGCGAAGACGAACTTGGTCAAGAAGCTCGACGAGTTTGACGTCCTCGGCTTCTTGCGCCCCCTCCTCCACTGTGATATTCCAGGTCTATAGGCAATGGAGAGCTAGCTTCTGTATCTCTTCTACGCTCTTCCGAGTAAGGCCAAGTTTGGCAATACCCAGATTCTGCAGAAGATTTTCTGCGAAGGTCTCAGCTGAGGGATCATTACCGTTTGAGGGTTCACCCTTATCAAGTCTCGAGTCACTCTTGGTGACGTCGGTCTACGAACCAAGGTTCCTTGGCTCTGAAGAATGAGCCAAAACATCTTCAACATGCAGAGAGGAAGTACCCTCCGGTGCTGATGATGGTTTTGGGGTAGGAGTTAGAGGTAGGGCAGCAGGTGACACCAGAGTCAACTTTTGCTGGCGCAAATCTGACCCGACTTTCCTTTTCTCTTGCCCTTGGCAATTATTTTAGCCCTGGATCACTACAAGAATCTCTATGATCTGTGACGTTTTTTTATGACGTGACCTAAAAACATCGCGGATTCCTGATGTTCTAGAATGTTTTGTCGTAACGAGCTCCAAGCCCCTCCAGCCCGGTTATCCATGATGTTCCTTGTTTTCGTTGGGGAAAATTCGTCGCAAATTTCGTCCCAGGCCCTGAAGCCCAGTTTGCCATTTCGTCTGGTGCAAAATTCATCGTGGATTTCGTCACAGCACATATTCGATACTTTTTTGCATCGACCGTCTCCTCCGTGCTTCAACCCCACTTGTCAGCTCGGTGTCGACGTTACGTACTTAGTGTATCTCACGGTAGTGCTGGGTTCGACATGGCTTCGTGACGTTTTCCGCCGGCCCCAACTATCAGTGTGTTTGATAGAAATTAAATAACAGAAAACATTTTGTGCAGGTAGATGGAATCGAACCGTCAACCAATCTTTTGCAGAACTAACTTGCAACCGATGCATCTGTCCATTGGTTTTGTGCTGATCTACAACTTTATTCTGTATATTAATACCAGCTCTCAATCACAGGAAAGCAACAACATGAACACAATGAACCAAAATATATACATAGCATATGGAGATAATATTACTTAGCATGTAGAGCACTAGGTTGACAACAAATTCCTTACCACTACAAGTTCACTGAAAACATATTACGTTAATGGTTCATCCAACACCACAACATAAACAAGCACATACTTTTTGGCCTCACTACAGAACATTAACACAATCCATGAAGCCATGTAGCCCCTCATTTTAAAAGGTGAAGATGCACACATTGCCCTCCCTTATTCCAACGAGTTCGAGAACATTAGACTAGCCTCTTGTCATCTGGGTAGCATCATTCATGCCTTGGAAGAGGTTAACATGCTCAAAAGTGGTCTTGTAGGAGCATGCGAGTGGTAACACCTTTGGGAGATAGCGGTTGAGGTGTGCATGGATGTAGCTAACTGAAAAGTACTGTAGGAGGAGAAGAATATTAGTTGTTGGCTAGAGTTCACTGTGCATAATAAAATTTAACTATTGAAATGTCAAATTTTAACCATTTTGGCCTTCCCACGGATGACATTTGACTTGTTCATCTTGCACACATAGTATGGTATAGAGGGCTTGTGTTGTTTAACTAACACTTTGAGGGAAGCACCTTGGCCAGAAGTCAATTCCAAATTGTTTCCAAACACGCAGTGCTCATCAAATTCCTCAACCCCCATCATACTTGAACCTACAAAGAAAATATTAGAAAGTAATAATCTGTACCTGCATATATATAAATGAAGCAAAACATGTATATAATGCCACAACTCTAGGAATAAGGATCCTCAGTTTCTCGACTACTCTAAATCTTTTATATAAGCTTTAGCTCTTTGCCTTGCTATCTTAGCTTCCATCTTGCGGAAAACTACAGTAGTAGGTTTCTTCACATCATCATTAAATGAGACATCGATGATGACAGCATCATTCGTGGCCTAAATTAGACATTGCACTAATTAGAATGTTTAGTTTTTATGCCATATATAGTAGTAGTGCCAGTAGCATCAATTCTAGAACCTGCTCATGTATCTCCCTAGCCTTCATTGTACCTGCCCCAAAGAGTAAACACAAGAATTACGTTAGAATACAATTCTAATTAGTCAATTATTACGAGAATCAAATTCAGTGAGTAAACTAAAGGGCACTTCCAGTGAACAAGATTGAGCCTTGCCGTAAGCAGCAACGTCGATGCGCGGAGCACTAGATTGTGAGTACATACGCGCTGCCATAGAACAAGGAGGGGACACATCAAACTAGAACTAATTAAACATTAACATCGATGCAGTGTCCTAGAAGAAGGAGGCGATGCGTCGAACTAGAACGAGGAGGCGACCACATCGCTGGCCGGTTAACGAACAGTTGACGTGGTGAAAGGGCGCTAGGTTGAGGAGCACTTACACGTCAGTTTGCAACCTCCACTGCAACCGTCATCGCCAGGATTTGGTCATCCACGGGAAGGGGAGAGGGTTTTGTCTAGCGCGTATTTGGGGGAAGTGGTGTGGGATTTGGGAGTGGCTTGGAGGGGAGGGGTTTTTTTTCTACCTGCTATGACAGGTGGGTCCCATGCGTGAGCGGTTTTGGTTCACAGTGGCATCATCTGGTAGGTTGATGAATGGGTCCCACGCGGACTGAATAACAGCACAATTTTTCTACTAGAAAAAGAGCTTTTGTTTAGCCAAGTTTGACAGACAGAATAACAACACAATGTTATGGCTAATTTTCCAAATGAATAACTATTAATTCCATGAACTAAAGGATAATCATATTGATCAGTTCAAAGGCATGCACACAACCATTAGTTTAGCACAAAACATGCAACACAGGCATGCACACAACCATTAGTTCAAGCATGCACCACAAAGCATGCACACATGATCATCAGTTCAACGCACGCATGCACACATCCATCAGTTCAAGCATGCAACACAAATCATCCAACACTCCAGCACCATAAGATGGAACTACTCTTCGTCTATATCATCTTGTACTTCATCTTCTTTGTCACTGTAGTACTCTTCAATGGTGTTGTCTACTTTAGGCTCACTGTCAACTTCCTCCTCTTCAACAGCTTTCCTTTTGCCTCTGATACGATCGAACACTGAAGCATCTATGATGTGGCCTCCGTTGACAGAGGGTCGACGTTTCCTGAAAGGCAAAGCCTTAGATACAGTCTCATTGTCAGAGCCTACAAATTGTTGGTATGCTACATTAGTATGCACCGCCTCCTCCTCCTCCTCTCCTTCGGCAACATCAAACTTATGTCTTTGAACTATTTGTTGAACCACCCGCCAGTTTTTGCCCTTGGCTATGTCTAGCATGTAGAACACTTTTGTAGCCTGGGTTGCCAAGATGTAACTGTCATCTTTATACCAAAAATTGGTAATGTTGACACTCCGGAAGAGTTTATCATACACCATCTCAGTATCCTTGCGGCCCTCAAGATGATACCAATCGCAGTGTAATAATACAACTGATCATTGGTGTTCCAAATCAGAGTTAAAATACAGCACCTTGATATCCTTGAGGAAACCATAAAAATGAATATCCTTCTCCAAGTGACAACCGTTAGTCATTACTCCATTGTTTTGTGTTTTCTTGCCCTTCTCACGATCAGCGGTGAGGAACCGAACACCATCCACAATACAAGCTGAATATGTTCTTACTCGGAAGTCTGGGCCACACACTAATGCCAAAAGCTCTTCATCCACAGCTTCTGGATTCTCTTGTCGCTTTTTCATGATCTGTATGTACCATAGCAGAACACAATATGGTCAAATCATGCATTGAAATGTTATATATAAAGGACAAAGATAAATGCAAAAGGAAACTAACATGGTCCTTGAACCATCTTTGAAATCCTTGCTCAAGCCTTCTTTCCACATTGGGCATCCCATCGTTCACCAGCTATTCTCGGCGAAGACTGCAATCTAGAGAGTAACTCGGAATTAAAATCTTTAGGTGTATGGAAATATTGGATTCATAAGTATGGGATATCAGAACATACGTGATATATGGCTTAACCTCCTCGTAGTTGTTTAGGACATACCAAGTCATCTTGTGTAGCTCCCTTTGGAGGGTCAAATCAATATCATCGCTTCCTCCATAGCAGGTGACATGGCTTCCTCCAATCAAATTCATATCGTGGCCAAACACATCACAAGTTGATTCATGTTGGTCACCTACATTTCTCGCTGGTCGATTGAATCTTGTCACAATATCATCAAGGTATCTAGCGAAAAAAGTCACGCACTCGGCAGCCATGTAGGCCTCTGCCACTGAACCTTCTGGACGTGACATGTTCCTGACATGTCTCTTCAGAGTACACAACAACCTCTCTATTGGATACATCCACCCATAGTTCATAGGACCTCGGAGCATTGCCTCATCAGGTAAATGCACAGCCAGGTGGACCATCACATCAAAAATTCCGATAGAAAGATGTGTTCAAGTTTGCACAGAATTACTAGGGTTTCATCTTTGAGCCTTTCCAACACCAACAATTTCAAGTTTTTACTGCACAATTGCCTGAAAAATCTTCCCAGCTCTCCAAGTGTTGTGTAGATATCAGGATGCAAATACCCTCGCATGCCAGCAGCCAATATTCCCTACAATAGGATGTGGCAGTCATGGGTTTTAAGTCATGTGATCTTGCGTGTAGGAATGCTGACACATTTGGCCATGTTTGAACAAAACCCATCAGGAAAAGTGCAGTCCCACAGATATTGACAGAAACCCGTCTTCTGATCCTTATTCAGGTAATACGGTGCATATGGACAGAGAAGGTCCTTCTCTATGTCTGTGGGTTGCACATGTAGATCTCGCCTAATGCCTAGGGCTTCACAATCATACCTAGCCTTCAAAGTGTCCTTATTCTTCCCATCAAGTTCAAGTAGTGTGCCAATCAAGTTGTCGCAGATGTTTTTCTTGATGTGCATCACGTCGAGATTGTGGTGAAGTTTCAACGATGCCTAGTAAGGCAAGTCCCAGAAACCATCCCGCTAGTTCCAGATTGGTGAAGGATCTGTTCGCTTCCTCTTTTTGCTCCAAGGATCACATCTAGATCCTAGTTTAAGATGCCTAACCTTCTCCAGCTTAGCTTGTAACTCAACTGCAGTAAATTTGATAGGCTTCAAGTGGTCATCATGAATGCCGACAAGCTCCGTGTCTCGCTGCAAGCGGTGGCGCTTTGGGAGGAAACGATGGTGCCCAATGTAGCATATTTTGCTCTTTATGCATTTGGACAGAGGATTTTTTTCACAATGCAGGCATGCATAATATCCTTTTGTTGTACACCCAGACATAGTGTTGCAAGCTGGGTAGTCATGGGTACACCAAAGAACCGATGCTCGAAGATCAAACTTTTGAAATGCATCGTGTTGCAATTCGTCCAGCAGAGGCTCAATAAAGCGATCAAAGTCCTCTCCAGGACATGATTTGCCAGGGATTAGAAGGCAAAGCATGTAGTTTGATGCATCCATACAATCCCATGGTGGAAGGTTGTACAAAAGGGCAAATACAGGCCACATAGTGTACCTCGTGCTCATGGTTCCATAAGGATTGAAGCCATCGGTGGCAAGGCCGAGCCTTAGGTTTCTAGGGTCAGCTGAAAAGTCCTCCCATGTTCTGTCAAAAGCCTTCCATGCTTCACCATCAGCCGAATGACTGAGTATACCATCTCTGGGCATTCTCCTTAACTTGTGCCACTGCATGTTCTCCGCTATTTTCCTTGAACAGAACAATCTCTGTAGCTGTGGCGCCAAAGGAAAATGACGCATCACTTTGACAGCCGACGACCTTCTTTTCGGATATTTCCACCTTGAGGCGCCACACGTAATGCAGTTCTCCAGCTTGTCTTTGTCCTTCTAGAAGAGCATGCAGTTCTTTTTGCACATGTGTATGCTATCATAGGAAAGTCCAAGCTCCTTCAGATAAGTTTTTTTGCTTCACGGTATGATCTCGGCAGGGTATTGGGATCCGGTAGTGCATCAGCAAATAGCTTCATGTAATCATCGAAAGCAGTGTTGGTGATCCGGTGATATGACTTGTGATGAAGATGCTTCACAACAAATGCAAGCCTGGAGTGTTTACTTCTCGGGTAAAGCTTGCGCTTTGCCTCTTCCATCAACTTTGCAAACAATTTCTCATGTTTACCGTCAGTTGGGACATTAGCAGCAATCTGGTCTGCGGTTAATGCATCGCCTGCGTGCTTAAGGTCTTGCAACATATCTAGAACACTATTACCTCAATCATCATCGCCTTCATCATCCGTATACATATTGTCATTGTCATCACCAGCATGACCACCATTGTTACCACCATTGGGTGGATCTTCAATAATAGCAAGATCAAGTGGCTCTCCATGTTGTATCCACAGAGTATACATGTGCGACATGCCACTGATGAGTAAGTGGTGATAAAGAAGGCCTACATGTACCGTTCTCCGATTGAGGCACTTATGACAGGGGCATGGAACCTCAGCATTCTCGCCATATCCCTCCTTGAAAAATCTGACAAACTGTTTCAGGCTAGCTTTGTAGGGTTCAGTAAACTGTCTGCCATGAACAATCCAACTCCTATCCATCTGTTAAGAATTAAATAAAAAAATCAAACTTTTAGAACAGGCTAGTGATGTTTTAGAACAGTTTTCTTTACAATTAACAATCCAACTCATATCCATATGTTGAACAATTAAAATAACAAATATCATTTTTAGAACAGGCTAGTCATTTAACAGAACTATTTACTTTACCATGCAACAAATCCAACTCCTATCAATCTGTTGGACAATTAAACAAACTATTCACATTTTCTGAGAATAATAATCCTTTTTAAGAAGATTTTTATTTAGATGAACAATCCAAGTGATATCCATGTGTTGAACAATTAAACAAACTATTTTTTTTACCTTGGCAGACACGGAGATGAGCGAGTTGAGCACGGAGATGGCACCCGGAAGGGGAGCTACCGAGGTGCGCGGAGACGTCAGCCAGAAGGGGACAACCTTGGAGTGCGGACGCCAAAATGGACGGGGAGACGCTGCCGCCACGTGTGGTGGACTGGATTTCAGATCTGATTTCGAAACCTCCTTGGTGGAGTTCAGGTGAGTATGTGGGCGGCAAAGAGGTCGGCCCCACAAGTCAGCGAATGAATTTTCACTTGTCCAACTGGCACGTGGGGTTCATCGTAGGTGGGTCCACTGGTTAGGATCCTCTTGGTTGCGTGTTCAAGACCTGGAGGTTTCCATTTTATTGAATTTCTTCAGACTTTATTTTTGCTCCATTTTGTTGGAATCGAAGCGGCACATAGAGAGAGAGTGGACAAGACAGGTGCAGCTAGAGAGAGAGAGACAGAGCGTGCCCCGTTGCTGCCTCCGGCGAGCTGCTCTCTACTGAGCTTTCACCGGAAGTAGGTGCACGACTTATATATTCTCCAATCTCCGGCGAGCTTCCTTCGCGTATATATAGGTACGCGCCGCGCCGACCGATCTCACGCGTTTTATGGGCGAATGTAGGGGAGCTGCAGCATCCACGGGCATGACGACGGTGGAGTGAGGGACACAATCTGTCGTGGAATAACCAGCGGAGAGGCTCTACAACAATGGTAAGAATCCCCTTCACCAGAGTATAACCGGCGACAGAGATCTTCAGCAACAGCAGCTCGATGAATCTGTAGGGTTTTCAAAGCTGCATAAATAGTACTTGTTTTTTGTAACTACCTCGGTGAATTACGCTCTTAGTTACATGCCTGGATGAGCGGAAATGGTTAAAATAGTACGGTGGGGCCAAATGCCACTCACAAGTAGACCTTTCGGCCGTCCTAACCATTTCCAGAACATCGGGATAAGAACGAGCGGCGTAATCGGCAGGCAAAGGGATCAACTACATACACAAATGAGTATGTATGCAAGCCACATACAACAGTCCTCAGAGCCATTCCATCTAAAAAGAAATAGAAATATTGCAACGCCATACGGCAAGATTCAAATATCCTAGATAGAGATAATATTTTAGGATAGCTCCTCATACATCAAACATCAGAGTATCAGGCGGAAGCGGAAAACAAGATCCGAGTACGGATAAGAAGCAAATCAGCATAAGATGCCACAAAAATAAACACATCCCGCCCACAGATCTCACGGATCCCCGTTCCCGGAATCTCTACACCGAGTGATCGTTGCCAACATCGTCCGTCTCCTCCACCTAGTATCCATCTTGCGAGTATACCTGTTCATCTGAATCAAACAATTTATCGTGTGAGACCCTAGGGGTACTCAGCAAGTCTTTATGCCTCTAAAGGGGACACAACCTGGGGTGACGCAACTGCAGCAAAAGATAATACCTAACAAGTCTATAGATACTCGCTAACCATCCGCCTAACCAAAGATAGACGAATGTCCGTGAATTAAGAACAACAGTTGTAACACTAATATTAACAGATCCATCCTCCTTCTCGCTTACCGACGAGAAAGCGGACGAACAACCCCCATCCGTTGGCATTTTTATTAACCATTCCATGAGTGTTACACTATTTACTAGTCAGGTACTTAGTCAAATTAAAAGCGGTACTTTAGTTATACTTGTCTATGATCGAGAAACTGTGCTCCAAGTCGTCCAATATCGCGGACATGGCTTTCAGAAAGATTTACCCTGCAGGGGTGCACAAATAGCAACACACACTCGATCAACCTCGGAAAAACCAAATCAAAACCCAACGAGGCATTCACAACAAAGCAATCATAGGATTTAGAAATATTTCAGGGGGCCACCCCAATAAGCTACCCGAAGTGTTGGTTGACTCTGAACGGACCACCTGTGGTTTGCGTCAATGGCTGTAAACGACTGGGAACCCGAAAGTGTGACTGGGCTTGTCGATACCGCAAAAACACTCCGCATCCAAAACAGTACAGGTGCTCCTCGCACAATCTTAAATAAAGCAGTAAAGCATGGCATAAGTACATGATAGTAATAAAGCCCCAAACTACTTTGTGGCCCCAAGAAATAAGAATGAATCAAGCTCTGGCTCAGGGGGGTCCATAAGGCTTCCCGGATGTGGATAGTGCGAATAGTCAAGGAACAGGAATCAAGTACTCGGGGTCCTATGGGACACAAGTGAGCAGGAAGAACCAAATAGCAGTTATTGCTCACCGGTGCCACTTTCATTAGTTATCCCATTACTACTCAGGTTAAGTTGTTTAGGTACCTCGTTATCCATCAGACTCTCACTTACCCTACACATGCTGTTCTACGATCCGCATGGCTCAAACAACTCCTGTAGTAATGGCTCATGGGATGGAGGAACAAGCTTCGGTGGGGCTTAAAAGTAAAGGTTATGCAGTACTTGGGATTCAATTTAATGCAATTGCGACTCAATGATGCAAGAATAAGATAGAGGAAATAGGTACTATATGTATGCAAGCATGTGGTAGTGCTTTCACAGCATTTCGATTGAAGCGAGGGACGGATCTGGGTAGTGCTCCTGGGATTCCTGATATATCCCCTGCTCAGCGTCTATTCGTAGAAGAACCAAACAAACAAGGGCCAACATAAATAGAGTGCACAAGCATAGGAATTAAAATGCGACAAGCAAACAATCAAGCCATGATGAATGATGCACAATTTGCATGGCAATAAAGTAGCATGGCATGGGTGAGGTGTGGGGTACAAGATTAAAGCATTTTATTAAGTTTTTAGTCCGGTTTGCTCTCATAACACTTGCTGTAAACTTATATTTATCTGATGCATGCTGCAATTCAGAACATGGAGTGCATAGATAGAACGGGCTCGTCTCGCTGACCGATTTAGACATATTATTTGTCAAATTTGGAGTTATAAAACTAAAGTTATAAATTAATTAAGGAAAAGAGCATTTTATTGTAATTTTAAATACCTCGCAATTTTAAAGTGCTCAAACATTATTTTGAATAGCATATTTGAAATCCTCACATTTTTCGGATTCAAAAACATATATCATATGTATTATTTGGAATTTATTTTAAAAGTTATTTAAAAACAGATTTGAATTTGTATTTAACAAATTTCTGTAAAAACTTAATTAAAACCAGAAATTGGGAAAAACTTTTTATACCCAGGCGAGTTCAGCCTCAACATCGACGTGGTGGGCCAGTGGTGGCCAAAGTCACTGACGCTGGAGGACTTTTCTCACCGCGGCGTACTTAGCCTCTGCGACTGACAGATGGGCCAGCAGCTACGGGCCCACGTGATGAGGCGAACCTCGCAACGGTGACAGATGGGCGCGCTGGGCTGGGTTGAGCCGATAAAAACGCAGGCGCCTTTTTGTAAAAATGCATCGAGAGACTGACTGGTGGGGCTGGCGTACCGCGGGTTGAGGCGGCGAAAGAAGCAGGGGTATTTGCAAAACGGGGGCCGCGGTACTGTGGATCTTCCCCACTGTCTGGCGGTAGATCTGCGCACGGCGTGGAATGGGGACTCGAACCAGGGACCTGGGACTAGCGCTCGGCGGCGGCAACCAGTGCGGTAGGATGCGGGTGTTGACAGGAGGGAGCAGCGCGGCTAGGTGAGGCTCTATGCGGCACGGAAAAACATGCAGACACCAGCGACTGACGATGCACCGAGGGCGTTCGGTGTAAGGTCTGGCGTGGCTAGACGACAACGGCGAAGATGGGGTTGTCTGGGAGGTACAGGGGCTCACCGCGGGCTCGACGGAGGGCTCGGATCGAGGCGAGCAGCTGCGGAGCGGTGAGGTTGCAGACGTCCTGGATCTAGGGTTTGCGGCAGAGCGGCGATGGTACTGGCAGTTCTGGTACTCCTCCTCCTCGCTGGCGCGTCCAAGGCGAAGTAAGGGATCCTCCTCGAGCGCCTCGACCACCTCCACGTCAACCACGACTGCAGGAACTAGGAGTAGGCGGCGGTACTGACGGCGGCCGGCGAGAGACGATGGCGTCGGAGAAGAAGAAGAAAAGGAGAGGGCAGGGCTCCGAGGTGGATCTGGGCAAAGCCAGGAGGCGTGAGGAGAGGGTAAAGCGAGGGAGAGGGACAGGGGGGAGGCCTGTGCGGCTCGGGGTAGATAAAGGTGGCTTCGGCCACCTTTCTCCATCTCCTCCCTCACGTGCTTGTCGTGCACGGCCAGGCCAGGGCAGGTTAGGGTGGAGCTGCCAGGTGGGGACGGCGTGGTGGAGCAGCTGGGGCCAGCATGGCATAGAGAGAGAGGGAGGGAAAAGAGAGAGGGGGCTCGGGTGAGCTAGGCTAGGGTTAGATATGGTGGGTCGGGTTAGGGTTTTGTTTAGGTTAGGTGGATGGGGTGGTGGTGAGGTGGAGGTTAGGGTAAGGTGGTGTTAGGGTTTGGATTATGTCATGCAAGGGATGGGTTTAGGGTATGGTGGTGATCCACCAAGACCAAGCTCAAGAGAAAGGAGGTGGAGAGGTGAGGGTTTTATGCACAAAACTAGATCAAGCTAGAGAAGGTGGTGAGATGGAGATGGTGAGGAGATGAGAGAAGAAGATGGTGCTCAACAAGAGATCAAGAACACTAAGGATGTAAACACAAGACAAAACCCACTTTAAAACAAGGCAAAACTCAAAGGAGAAGAGATGGTGAAGCTTTGCATGGCCCATGCAGGGTATTAAATGCCCTGTTTTATTTTGTGAAAACAATAATAACAAAACATGGCATGATTCCCATGCATTACCAAAAGATGGAATAAAGGCCAAGCAAAAGAAATTAGAATTGAATCCATCCCATCCCACATGAGCTAGATTAAATGCCAAAATAAAATAAAAGCCCATGGGTATTTAGAATGGTGGAATTATAAGGTGGTGACAAGGAAAGGTGGGGAAGTGGAACAAAAGATATGCCCCCAACTTAACTTGGGCATCAAGCATTTATCAAGATTCAAATACAATATATCAAGAGCCAAATACAATTAATAATGCATATGAGAGAAGAACCAAATCAAAAGGTTTTATATGATGCTCAAATGCAAGGTGGCATGATGACATGAGCATGATATAATTATGATGCAACAATTATATGTAGGAAGTAGCCATTATCTTATTAAACCAAGTAGCATTACAATTGTTAGACAATTGGGATGCTACAACTCTCCCCCACTAAACAGGAATCTCGCCCCGAGATTCTAGGAAGAAGAAGAAGACTCCAAGAGGGTAGGATACTTGGCACGGAGCTCCTCTTCACGTTCCCAAGTGGCTTCATCCACAGAATGGTGCGACCACTGCGCCTTGCAGAACTTGATGGACTTGTTGCGAGTCCTTGTTTCTGCGACTTAAAGGATTTTTGTGGGGTGTTCTTGATAAGACAGGTCTTCTTGGAGATTGATAAGATCATGGTCCACGGTCCTGCCGGGATCCTTGAAGCACTTCTTGAGTTGAGAGATGTGGAAACATCATGGACCTTGAGTTTTTCAGGAAGTTCAAGAGCATAAGCAACGTATCCTCTTCTTCCATGGATTTTGAATGGACCGATGTATCTAGGAGCCAGCTTTCCTTTGATACCAAAGCGGTGCGTGCCTCTCATGGGAGTGACACGAAGGTAAACGAGATCACTAGGGACATACTCCATGTCCGTGTGCTTTCTGTCATAATTGCTCTTCTGGCGACTTTGAGCAATCTTTAGATTTTCAAGAATGATGTGAACCTTTTCCTCTGCTTGAGTTACAATGTCGGGGCCAAACAATGTTCTTTCACCTGCGTCCGACCAACCAATCGGAGTTCTGCATTTGCGACCATAGAGAGCCTCAAATGGTACCATCTTTAGACTTTTCTGGAAGCTGTTGTTATAAGAGAATTCAGCATAAGGAAGACATTCTTCCCACTTCATGCTGAAAGAGATGACGCAAGCACGTAGCATATCTTCTAGAATCTGATTGATCCTTTCAACTTGTCCTTGCGACTGAGGGTGGTAAGTTGTGCTGAAGTTCAATTCTGTTCCCAAAGCATTTTGGAAACTTCCCCAGAACTTGGATGTGAAGATGCTTCCACGGTCTGAACTGATCTCAAGAGGAACTCCATACAGAGAGACAATTCTGTTGATATAGAGCTCAGCCAACTAAATTGTAGAAATTGTTTCCTTGACGGGAAAGAAGTGAGCCACTTTAGAAAGCCTGTCAATGACAACAAAGATTGCATTGTTGCCCTTCTGCGACCTAGGAAAACCAGTGATAAAGTCCATCTCTACTTTCTCCCATTTCCATTCCGGAGGTTTCAATGGCTGAAGAAGACCGGAAGGTTTCTGATGGACAACTTTAACTCTACGGCAGACATCACACTCCGAGACATACTTGGCACAATATCGTTTCAAACCAGGCCACCAATATTGTGTTTTCAAGTCCATGTACATCTTTGTGCTGCCAGGGTGGATAGAAAGGACAGAATCATGCACCTCCTTGAGAACTTGCTCTCTTAAACCCGGGTAGTTCGGAACAAACATCCGGTGTTCAAAGAAAAGAGTGCCTTGGTCATCGACGTGGAAGGACTCATACTTCGGAAGCTGAATGTTGGATATGATCTTTTTAGTGTAAGGATCACCAAGTTGAATGGAGCGAACCTTTTCTTCCAAGAGAGGGGTTGCCAGAAGGTTCAGAAGATACCCTTGATCCACAATTTCAAGGTTGAGCTGACGGAATTCCTCGCACAAGAGAGGCTGTTGTTCTTCCACCATGAGGTTGCTGACATAAGCTTTGCGGCTGAGAGCGTCGGCCATGACATTAGCTTTACCCGGATTGTAGTTGATGGTCAAATAAAAATCATTGATTGCTTCAATCCACCTCCTCTGACTAAGGTTGAGATCAGGTTGTGTGAAGATATACTTCAGACTCTTGTGATCAGAAAAGATTTCACAACGGTTGCCAAGCAAGTAGTGCCTCCATACTTTCAAAGCAAAGACAACTGCTGCGAGTTCGAGGTCATGTGTAGGATAGTTGATCTCATGCGTCTTCAACTGTCGAGAGGCATAAGCAACAACTTGTTTTTCTTGCATAAGGACCGCACCCAATCCTTGCAATGAGGCGTTACAGAATATCTGGAAAGGCTTTGATGTATCTGGAGGAATCAAGACTGGTGTGGAAGTGAGCTTCTCTTTGAGTGTTTCAAAGCTTGCTTGATATGCAGGAGTCCAAAGGTATTTCTTGCCTTTCTTGAGGAGATCGGTAAGAGGCTTCACAATCTTCGAGAAGTTCTGCACGAAGCGACGACAGTAACTAGCCAAACCAAGGAAACTCCGGACTTCTTTGACATTTACAGGAGGAAGCCAGTCAACAATTGTCTTTATAGTTTCTGGGTTGACGGCAATGCCCTTGGCAGAGATGATGTGACCAAGATAGGTGACTTGAGGGAGCCAAAACTCACATTTGGAGAACTTTGCATACAGGCGGTTCTCGCGAAGCTTGTTTAGGACACACCAAAGGTGTTCTTCATGTTCTTCCTTTGACTTAGAATAGACTAGGATGTCGTCCAGATAGACCACAATGAACTTATCAAGATACTCCATGAAAACCGAGTTCATAAGCCTCGAGAAGGTGGTAGGTGCATTGGTGAGACCGAAAGACATGACCGTGTACTCATACCGGCCATAGCGGATGGTGAAAGCTGTTTTAGGAACATCTTCCTTGCGAATCTTGATTTGATGATATCCACTTCTCAAGTCGAGTTTAGAGAATACCACAGCTCCAGCTAGCTGATCGAAGAGATCATTAATCCGCGGAAGGGGATATTTATTCTTGATGGTTTTAGCATTGAGAGCCCGATAGTCAACACAAAGTCTATCAGTCTTGTCTCGCTTCTTCACAAAGATGGTTGGGCTACCCCAAGAAGACGTACTGTGCTGAATGAAACCCAACTTCTCTTGTTCATCAAGCTGACGTTTGAGTTCAGCCAACTCAGTAGGACCCATTTTATAAGGCCGCTTGGAGATAGGAGCGGTACCAGGTTCCAGCTCAATCACAAACTCGACCTCACGGTCAGGAGGCATACCCGGTAACTCTTCAGGAAAGACATCTGGGAACTCACAGACCACCGGAACACTCTGAATAGCTTCCATAGCATCATCATTCAGAGCCGCCAAAGAGAAAAGCTGAAAAGGTGAGTCAGACTTGGAGAATAGACTATATGGCCTTCAGGAATTTTCAGAGAAACCGAGCGTTTAGCACAATCAATCACAGCTGCATTTGCTGTCAACCAATCCATGCCCAAGATAACATCAATGTCAGAATTGCCCGGAATAATCAAGGAAGCCGGGAACGAAGAACCACCAATCTCAATTTGATTGCCATGGCTGATCTTGGTAGATAACATTCTTGCCCCGGGAGAAAGAACCATTAACCGCTTAAGGAGAGGATCCATAGCTAACTCATTCTCATTTGCAAATTTGTGAGAAACAAAAGAATGCGATGCACCAGAATCAAACAAAACTCATGCAGGGACTGAGTTAACGGAAAGCATACCCATCACAACTCCAGGTGCATGCTCAGCTTGAGCGGCGTTGACACAGTTGGCACGAGCAACAGTAGACCTGGGCTTAGTGTTGATGTTGAGAGCCCGAGGTGTTGGTGCACGAACCATAGGAGAGCTTGCCGCAAGTCTTGGAGGTGGTGGAGGAAGAGCTTTGTTGTTCATAGGACAGTTCCAGTGTTGATGCCCAGTGTTTCCACAAGTGTAACAAGCACCAGGTGGACGTGGAGCAACGTAGCCAGGGAATCCACCAGGCACTCCAGGGTAGTTGTGGTTGTAGCCCCTAGGAGCAGCAGTGAAGGAGTTTGGTGGCCTTGCCGCGTAGCTTGAAGGTCTTGGTGGAGCCGGGAGCGACGGTGGGTTGTTAGGAACCCAGACACGACGCTTAGAAGGAGCTGACATAGCTTAAGAGCTTGCTGCATCGCGGTTGTGTTTCTTTGACTCCTCAAACACTTGCCTACTTGCTTCTTCCTGCAGAGCTGTATGTTGGAGTTCCAGAAAAGACACCGGCCTTGCATGTGTGATTGCATATTTAATCGATGCATTGAGCCCTTGTCTGAACCTCTTTTGCTTCTTCTTGTCATCAGAGATCTCATCGCCACCATACCGAGAAAGGTTCATGAAGTTTCTGATATAGGTATTGACATTGTCATTGCCCTGCTTGAGGTTGAGAAACACTTCCTTCATCCTCTCCATGCCAATTTTTGACAGATATTGCTCTTTGAAAGCTCCAGTGAACTGTTCCCAAGTAGGCTGAAAACCAGTGTAGTTTGCCTTGAGGTAATTCTCCCACCACAGAGCTGCATCTTCCTTCAGAAGGTGAGTGGCACATTTTACCCATTCTTGCTCAGGAACATCAGCAGTCACCAGTAACCTTAACATCTACGCAACCAATCATCAGCATCAAGTGGTTGATCAGACACATCAAATTGGCGTGGGTTGAACTTCAGGAAGCTTTTGATGTCTCCTCGCTTGGGAGGTGGAGGTAGCGGAACAAACTCACTCCTCGTGACACTTTCTTCAAAGCGTTGTTGGTTCTGCTGTATTGTACCCAAGGCATTAGCAATACTTGTCAACGCAGCCCCCAGTTTAGGTGGTATGTCCTCCTCAGAACGGCGTGGTGGTGCCATCCTGTGATTGATATAAAACAGAAGTCAGTACCATAATGGAGAATAATAATAATCCAAAATAGTACCAAAATGGAATTAACCAAGATTTAAAGGATACAATTTACTAAGATGATAATAAAATATCAACAAAGTTCAAAGCACCTAGAAGATATTAAGCATATCGCACACGACTGAACAAGGAGTGTGGTACACAAGCTAACAAAGAAAAAATTTCCGCAAATTTCGGCATTAAAATACCACTATATGCGCAAAACCACTTAACGAATCAAGATTAGTAACTCTACCAATTCAATATACAAGAGCGAATGAGAAAAGTAGTGGTATGGTCGCGACTCCATCCCGCACTCAAATCATTACTCCACACATGAATAAGTAAAACACATATCCCAACACCTTCTTCAGATAAACCTAAAGATTAGTAACTACGAAAACGAACACCCCAGACAAGATAACGTCGGATAACAAAGAGTAAGACAGATCGCGTCGGTATACAACAAATCAGATAGATCGCGTCGGTTTTCAAAAGCCTGTCGGTATGGAATGTACCAATAGTTGATAACCAAAAGGCAGATAGTGATAACATGTTGGATGCAACAGAGAGACAAGGAATTCACACACACACACACACACACACACACAACCTATGGTACTACGGAACCCAGAACACGTGAATCCTATTTTGAATTTTAGAAGAGGATTGAAAACGTTACACTTCCTTACCAGAAAAGGGTGGGTGGGTGGGTAAGAAGAAAAGTGGAAGTAGTCCTACTCTCATGTTTTGTTTTTCCCTAGTATACATAGCTAAAAAATATTTGCTAGACTGACAACGACCATTTGGCTGAGACCCTGAAGGGCGGGATGGCTCTGATACCAATTGTAACTACCTCGGTGAATTACGCTCTTAGTTACATACCTGGATGAGCGGAAATGGTTAAAATAGTACGGTGGGGCCAAATGCCACTCACAGGTAGACCTTTCGGCCGTCCTAACCATTTCCAGAACATCAGGACAAGAACGAGCGTGTCGGCAGTGAAGGGATCAACTACATACACAAATGAGTATGTATGCAAGCCACATACAACAGTCCTCAGAGCCATTCCATCTAAAAATAAATAGACATATTGCAACGCCATACGGCAAGATTCAAATATCCTAAATAGAGATAATATTTTAGGATAGCTCCTCATACATCAAACATCAGAGTATCAGGCGGAAGTGGAAAACAAGATCCGAGTACGGATAAGAAGCAAATCGGCATAAGATGCCACAAAAATAAACACATCCCGCCCATAGATCTCACGGATCCCCGTTCCCGGAATCTCTACACCGAGTGATCGTTGCCAACATCATTCGTCTCCTCCACCTAGTACCCACCTTGCGAGTATACCTGTTCATCTGAATCAAAAAATTTATCTTGTGAGACCCTAGGGGTACTCAGCAAGTCTTTATGCCTCTAAAGGGGACACAACCTGGGGTGACGCAACTGCAGCAAAAGATAATACCTAACAAGTCTATAGATACTCGCTAACCATCCGCCTAACCAAAGATAGACAGATGTCCGTGAATTAAGAACAACAGTTGTAACAGTAATATTAACAGATCCATCCTCCTTCTCGCTACCAGCGAAAGCGGACAACCCCCATCCATTGGCATTTTTATTAACCATTCCATGAGTGTTACACTATTTACTAGTCAGGTACTTAGTCAAATTAAAAGCGATACCTTAGTTATACTTGTCTATGATCGAGAAACTGTGCTCTAAGTCGTCCATAACCGCGGACACGGCTTTCAGAAAGATTTACCCTGCAGGGGTGCACAAATAGCAACACACACTCGATCAACCTCGGAAAAACCAAATCAAAACCCAAAGAGGCATTCACGACAAAGCGATCACAGGATTCAGAAATATTTCAGGGGGCCACCCCACTAAGCTACCCGCAACAAAGTTGGCCGGCTCCGGAACGGACCCAGGGTTTGCGTCAATGGCTGTAAACGACTGGGAACCCGAAAGTGTGACTGGGCTTGTCAATACCGCGAAAACACTCCGCATCCAAAATAGTACAGGTGCTCCTCGCACAATCTTAAATAAAGCAGTAAAGCATGGCATAAGTACATGATAGTAATAAAGCCCCCAAACTACTTTGTGGCCCCAAGAAATAAGAATTAATCAAGCTCTGGCTCAGGGGGGTCCATAAGGCCCCACGGATGTGGACAGTGCGAATAGTCAAGGAATAGGAATCAAGTACTCGGGGTCCTACGGGACACAAGTGAGCAGGAAGAACCAGATAGCAGTTATTGCTCACCGGTGCCACTTTCATTAGTTATCCCATTACTACTCAGGTTAAGTTGTTTAGGTACCTCGTTATCCATCAGACTCTCACATACCCTACACATGCTGTTCTACGACCCGTATGGCTCAAACAACTCCTGTAGTAATGGCTCATGGGATGGAGGAACAAGCTTCAGTGGGGCTTAAAAGTAAAGGTTATGCAGTACTTGGGATTCAATTTAATGCAATCGCGACTCAATGATGCAAGAATAAGATAGAGGCAATAGGTACTATATGTATGCAAGCATGTGGTAGTGCTTTCCTGGCAGCTCAGTTGAAGCGAGGGACGGATCTGGGTAGTGCTCCTGGGATTCCTGATATATCCCCTGCTCAGCGTCTATTAGTAGAAGAACCAAACAAACAAGGGCCAACATAAATAGAGTGCACAAGCATAGGAATTAAAATGCGACAAGCAAACAATCATGCCATGATGAATGATGCACAATTTGCATGGCAATAAAGTAGCATGGCATGGGTGAGGTGTGGGGTACAAGATTAAAGCATTTTATTAAGTTTTTAGTCCGGTTTGCTCTCATAACACTTGCTGTAAACTTATATTTATCTGATGCTTGCTGCAATTCAGAACATGGAGTGCATAGATAGAACGGGCTCGTCTCGTTGACCGATTTAGACATATTATTTGTCAAATTTGGAGTTATAAAACTAAAGTTATAAATTAATTAAGGAAAAGGGCATTTTATTGTAATTTTAAATACCTCGCAATTTTAAAGTGCTCAAACATTATTTTGAATAGCATATTTGAAATCCTCACATTTTTCTGATTCAAAAACATATATCATATGTATTATTTTGAATTATATTTTAAAAGTTATTTAAAAACAGATTTGAATTTGTATTTAACAAATTTCTGTAAAAACTTAATTAAAACCAGAAATTGGGAAAAACTTTTTATACCCAGGCGAGTTCAGCCCCAGTCAATGACGGGTGGGCCAGCGGTGGCCAGGTCACCTGACCTGTGGAGGACTTTTCTCACATGGCGTACTTAGCCTCTGGTGACAGATGGGCAGTGATTCTGGGCCCACGTGTGAGGCGAACCCGCAATGGTGACAGATGGGGCGTCTTTGGGCGAGTTGAGCCGATAAAAACGCAGGCGCCTTTTTGTAAAAATGCATCGAGAGACTGATTGGTGGGGCTGGCGTACCGCGGGTTGAGGCGGCGAAAGCGAGGTATTTGCAAAAGCGGGGCGTGC
Source organism: Avena insularis (assembly GCA_023614405.1). NCBI lineage: Eukaryota > Viridiplantae > Streptophyta > Magnoliopsida > Poales > Poaceae > Avena > Avena insularis. The sequence goes on from CM042688.1 coordinate 244,404,713, forward strand.
ATGGATCTTCTCCTTTGTCGGGCAGATCTGCTGTGGCCTTGAACGGGGACTCGAACCAGGGACCTGGGACTAGCGCTCGGTGGCGGCAACCAGTGCGGTAGGACGCGGGTGTTGGCAGGAGGGAGCAACGCGGCTAGGTGAGGCTCTATGCGGAACGGAACGTCACGGACACCAGCGGCTGACCTTGCAAAGGCGTTCGATGTAGATGCGGCTAGACGACAACGGCGAAGATGGGGTTGTCTGGGAGGTACAGGGGCTCGACGGAGGGCTCGGATCGGCGAGCTGCTGCAATGGCGAGGTTGCGAGCGTCCGGATCTAGGGTTTGCGGCAGAGCGGCGATGGTACTGGCGGTTCTAGTGCTCCTCCTCCTCGCTGGCGCGTCCAAGGCAAAGTAGGGGATCCTCCTCGAGCGCCTCGACCACCTCCACGTCAACCACGATGGCAGGAACTAGGAGTAGGCGGCGGTACTGACGGTGGCCGGCGAGAGACGATGGCATCGGAGAAGAAGAAGAAGAAAAGGAGAGGGCAGGGCTCCGAGGTGGATCTAGGGGAAGCCAAGAGGCGTGAGGAGAGGGTAAAGCGAGGGAGAGGGACAGGGGGGAGGCCTATGGGGCTCGGGGTAGATAAAGGTGGCTTCGGCCACCTTTCTCCATCTCCTCCCTCACGTGCTTGTCGTGCACGGCCAGGCCAGGGCAGGTTAGGGTGGAGCTGCCAGGTGGGGACGGCATGGTGGAGCAGTTGGGGCCAGCATGGCATAGAGAGAGAGGGAGGGAAAAGAGAGAGGGGGCTCGGGTGAGCTAGGCTAGGGTTAGATATGGTGTCTCGGGTTAGGGTTTTGTTTAGGTTAGGTGGATGGGGTGGTGGTGTGGTGGAGGTTAGGGTAAGGTGGTGTTAGGGTTTGGATTATGTCATGCAAGGGATGGGTTTAGGGTATGGTGGTGATCCACCAAGACCAAGCTCAAGAGAAAGGAGGTGGAGAGGTGAGGGTTTTATGCACAAAACTAGATCAAGCTAGAGAAGGTGGTGAGATGGAGATGGTGAGGAGATGAGAGAAGAAGATGGTGCTCAACAAGAGATCAAGAACACTAAGGATGTAAACACAAGACAAAATCCACTTTAAAACAAGGCAAAACTCAAAGGAGAAGAGATGGTGAAGCTTTGCATGGCCCATGCAGGGTATTAAATGCCCTGTTTTATTTTGTGAAAACACTAATAACAAAACATGGCATGATTCCCATGCATTACCAAAAGATGGAATAAAGACCAAGCAAAAGAAATTAGAATTGAATCCATCCCATCCCACATGAGCTAGATTAAATGCCAAAATAAAATAAAAGCCCATGGGTATTTAGAATGGTGGAATTATAAGGTGGTGACAAGGAAAGGTGGGGAAGTGGAACAAAAGATATGCCCCCAACTCAACTTGGGCATCAAGCATTTATCAAGATTCAAATACAATATATCAAGAGCCAAATACAATTAATAATGCATATGAGAGAAGAACCAAATCAAAAGGGTTTATATGATGCTCAAATGCAAGGTGGCATGATGACATGAGCATGATATAATTATGATGCAACAATTATATGTAGGAAGTAGCCATTATCTTATTAAACCAAGTAGCATTACAATTTTTAGACAATTGGGATGCTACATTTTTCATCGAATCTGTAGATTTTTCTCTACAATTGCTTCATCGAATCCGTAGAGTTTTCTCTAAGATTAATTCATCGAATCTCTAGAGTAAATCTAGGATGTGCTGATTTTGTTGGGTTGAATTTCTGCAGATTTTTTTTGTTCGTACAATTTGTGCTGATATTTTGTTAATAACAATCTTCAGTATGTGTATGCAGAACTGCAGATTAGTACAGTATGCACATCATTAGTTGTATTTTTGCAGGATTATCTATGTAGAACTGTAGACTAGGTGTATTTCTGCACATATATAGTACTAGTTGTCATTATAAAGTACAATGTAATCAGTGATAATATTAGTAACATCATATCATTTATTTTCCTGATCTTTTGTAATTTTTGTGTTCAGAAAAAAAAAGGAATATGGCTCAAAACGAATGTGTGACATGTCAGCAGCAACTTGCCTGGTGTGGGAGTGGAAACATAGACCATGTGATGTATTTTAGAATGAGGGTGAGATCACCCTTTTTTGCAGAGGGATTTATAAGTATTCTTGATTTTCATATACATATCTTACTTTAAATTTTCATATAAATTGCTTTATGTTCATGATCTTATGGGTTTTTTCTATTTCACAAATTTATGCAGGGTATTCCTTGTTGTTTCGCTGAGCGTATGCGACAATTCGCTCTTAGTCCACATCTGACCTGGATCCTTACTCGGAGTGACCGCCATGATGAGCAAAATAGAACAATTGATGAATACTACTTCTATGTGCTGTATGCTGGGAATTTTGGGAGGTCTATAGCATTATGTGGGACATATTGGAGGGGGTTTTGTGCAGCTTATAACATTAAACAAAATGATGTTCTGACATTTGCATACAATAGAGTAGACAGGTGCTTTATTGTTGAAGTGTCAAATGCTGATAATGTTGTCAAACCTTGGGTTGATCAAGACTAGTGTATGTATTGACTTATTTGCATTGAAATGGTTTTTTCCTTACACACATGACTAGTTTCTTAATTATGTATGTTCCTTACACAAAACCTTCTTCAATTTCATATGCATGATCAGGGTGTTATAAGACCGAAGATTGTTGCAAGGTGACACTAGAGAAATCCATATTTCAACACCTATGTAATGTCCATTGCTCTGAAATGAATTGCATATCTTGGGCATTCTACAAGGAGTTTGTAAGAGACCTGGATGAAGATGAGGTCTTTGATATCCCTCAGTTCTTGGTGCACCGGGTGTAGGATGAAGATGATCTTAATCAAATGGTTAGTTTAATCACTTTTCCCTATGCTATTCCTTCTTATTTTGTAAATTTATCAGGGTGGCCAGTTAACTAAGATCTGTTATATATTTTTGTTACTCAGGAAATTCCTTTGAGATGCACAAGGGAACACCAAATCCCAAAGAAAGGGTTCTATTGTGTATGCATGAAGAATAATTGTAACAAAGGCCTGAAAATCTTGGGGCGATATCGCCTATCGGAAGTATATGAAGATTGCATTGAGTTCACTGACCCCTGGGCTGAATTCTATTCTAAAAACGGAATTTTCCTTCATGATCTGCTCGTCGTCCAGGTCAAGGTGATGAGGCACTATATCAAGCTAATTATTGAGGTGGTCACCGATCCAGTAGAGGAACAAGAGGATACGGAAGACAACAACGACGAGCAGTAGGAGGAGGACGAAGACGAGAGCGTTGGATCTATAATGTCGGTTGTAGCTCAGAACTTCTGAATAAATCATCAGAATTTAAATTTCAAGAATGCATGCTCAGAAACTTTTTTGTTGTTGTATGTTAAACTAGCAAATATCTTTTGTTCAAATCTCTTGGGTTGTACCAACTTCATTATGTTTAATTATGAAATAAAAAATATAAATGATTTCTCTCAATATCTCACATAGAAAAATGCACAACTAATTCCATATTCTCGTAGGAACTGGCCCCACTTGTTGAACCGGCCGCACTGCCACGATCTCCATGTAACCACGGTGAGTTCTCAATCCGAAGCTGCAGTTACCACGTTTCTTCTTCCACTTTAGTTTTTCCTGGGTGCTTCTTCTTCGTCTTCCTCGGTCATTCCTCTGCAGTTTTTCCTGGGTGCTTCTTCTTCCTCTGTTTTGGAACCGTAGGTTCATCTTCTTCTTCCTATCGCAGGCAGTTCCTTGCGGGCATTTCTTTCACCCATTTCCTTGGAGGCATGGACGATGGGAAATGCACAACAGAGACCCACTTGGTCCCTACCCATGGCACCACGACTTTGACAGTGGTGTACACAAATGATGAAGCGACTGTGGAGACAACTCTCGCCAGGTATGAGCATTTTCTTGAGAAAGAGAAGAACAAGTTTGTGGGGCTAGACTTGTAGTAAACCCTTGCAAATAAGCTAAAAATCCTCCACAAGAGATCGCTATCGTGCAAATCTCCATACATGAGGAGGTCCTCGTTTACCACTTCTATCGGTATGTGAAATTTAAATTTGAGATCACCACTTCTACATCCCTTGTTCCCTTACATCCCTAAAACCATCTAACTGCAGGAGTAAACCAACTAAGAAGCATTGTCCGGCTCTAGTCGAGTTCTTGTGTAGGAAAGGGATAACTTTCACTAGCGTGGATATCACAAATGACACAATTATGCTTTCTTGTGCATTGATAAAAATCCCAGATGGGCACCACATCGACATCCAAAATCTGTACAAGATCAAAGAATACCCAGTGAAGGATGGCATGGGTGATCTGGCAGCGGAAATCATCAATAAATCCTATGCAAAACTAAAGAAATTGAAGCGACACGAGCACAACTATTGGGAGTGGAAGCCGATGAGCGAGGTGCGCCTCGAGTATGCAGCCATAGACACCTACTTGGTGTACGAGTTGTACAGTAAGCTCATTACCATGAAAGATGGGATGGTTAAGGCGGGGGTTTTCGCGAGAGAGCCTAGTTGCAAGCTAGCCCAGGAGAAGTAACGCGAGGAGGATAGAAAGCGGTATTAGGACGAGCAGGGATCTTGGGACGGTGGCAACTGCAAGCGGTTGAAGGGGAAGCAAGTCAAGGACGACAACAAGTGGTGGTGATACATTATGTGTTTGAACTAGATTAGTTTATAGTTTATTTTGTGTACGTAGTATATATTTTGGGATGTACAAATTAGTTTGGGATCTAAGTGTTGGAAGAACTTGCATGCATATGTATGTGTTTACCTATATGACATATATGTACAAAAGTGTGATGGGTTGTTGCGTTGAGATAGGCATTATATCTAGGCCCCTGGTGAGCATATGGTCTCTCACATATATCGATCGATATGCATGCGCATGATCCAGCATCTTCTTGGGCTCAAACTTTGAGATAGGTATCATCTAGGCAACTTCAATGGATTTTGTGATGCACCTTTTCCTTTGTGTGATGCATGACCACACACACATGCTCCATTGCATGATGTGTGTGTCCTTTTCCTACACTAGTACACACTGATATATATCCACTAGAGCCATTGATCCCATGACATGACCACACATTGCATATATATGACCACATTGCATAGATATCCACACTAGCTAGATTTCATTGATCCACATACATGACCACATTACATGTGTTCTCTTTTCCAAAACCACATTGTTGGTATATGTACACACTAGTGGATTTTGTGATGCAACTTCTTTCACACTGGTGCAACATGCAATATGTTGCTTTCCTGTGTTTTGGTCTATAGACCATGCACGGTTTAATACACATGGATCATCCCCTAGAGACATTGCATGATGTGTATTCTTTTCCTAAACTAGTACACATTGATATATATATATATATCTGATGCTACGCACTTCTATTCTTGTAGACAGTTATTGGGCCTCCAAGTGCAGAGGTTTGTAGAACAACAGCAAGTTTCCCTTAAGTGGATCACCCAAGGTTTATCGAACTCAGGGAGGAAGTGGTCAAAGGTATCCCTCTCAATCAACCCTGCAATCAAGATACAAGAAGTCTCTTGTGTCCCCAACACACCCAATACACTTGTTAGGTGTATAGGTGCACTAGTTCGGCGAAGAGATAGTGAAATACAAGTGGTATGGATATAAGACAACGGTGCCAGAAAATAGCTTGATGGCGTGGAAGAGACTAAAGGAAAACTGAAATAAAGATAGCAGCAAGCAAACATGTAACAAATCTAGTTGCAAATGGTGTTTCAATGCTTAGAAACAAGGCCTAGGGATCATACTTTCACTAGTGAACACTCTCATATAAATATCTTCTCTTCATGATACTACTTTGAACTACTCTCCGGTTGGACACTCTAATCTATGCTAGGGCTATAGCAGCACTCCTCAAAGTTCGCTTTCCCCATCTAGGTAACCCCACACTATCACCTTGAGTTCTAGATGGTTCCAACAAACACCACAATTTCATAGAGACAGCCAACTCCAAATATAACTCAATAAAAGTATTTGTAATCTCTAGCCTAAGTGCCACCATGGTGTGCACGTTCTCACTTTCACTCACATGGGGAGAGTAGAGATCTATTAAAGCACTTGAGTAGCAAGGTATATCTACTTGATTACAAAGCTCATGATCACAATATGATCATGCATAGAGAGAGAGATGAACACATAGCTACCGGTAGAACCCTTAGTCTCGAGAGAGAACTACTCCCTCATCATCATGGGAATCAGCAACGGCGATGGAGATGGTGGTGGAGATCGATGGAGATGGCTCCGGGGGCACTTCCGCGTCCTGGAAGGGTGCCGGAACAGAGACTTTCTGTCCCCTGAATCTCCCCTTCGGTGGTGACAGCGCTGCGGAACTTCTCGTGGCTGGAGGCTGGATTATTTAGGGTTTCTGCATCGGAGGCTTCTTATAGGCGAATGGGCAATGTCAGAGGGTGGACCAGGGGCCCACACCACCTGGTGGCGCGGCCAAGGTGGACCCGCGCCACCACATGGTGTGGCCAGCCCCTGGACCCTATCCGTCTCGTCTTTTGGCTCCGTGAGTCTTCCGGTAAAATATCGACTTTGGCTTTTGTCCCGTCCAATTCTGAGAATATTCATTTTCTGGCTTTTCTGGAACTAAAAACAGAAGAAAACAGGCAACTGGCACTGTGGCATCTTGTTAATAGGTTAGTCCCATAAAATGGGTAAATGTACTCCAAAGTGTGGACAAAACATAAGAAAGTAGATATAAAACAAGCATGGAACATCAAAAATTATAGATACGTTTGCAACGTATCAACATCCCCAAGCTTAACTCCTGCTCGTCCTCGAGTAGGTAAGTGATAAAAAGAAGAATTTTTTAGGTGACATGCACCATCACAATCAAGATCAAACCATTTGCAAGCATTGAAAGCTAGGATCAAAGTACTCTAACATAGACATGAAAGATATAGTTCTAACAATAAGACCTAGCAACTATGTTGTAACATGAAAAGGTACAAACAAAAGATTCATGAATAACAATGCATTGAAAGACGTTTGTTTGTTTCACATATAGAAAACATAGCATAGTGGCATTCAGCTTGTCCCTCATGGAGTAGCAAAACATAAATGCATAGGACACCTTCAAAGTTCATAAGGGTGACTAGATACAAATAGTTCAAGGACAAGCAATATCAACATTATGAATCAATCAATAAGTTTTGGGACAATGCACATAAATCTAAGAATGGCCACTATGCTCTCTTAATAGGTGCATAAAGATAGAGGATGGAGACTCAACATAAAAGTAAAAGAAAGGCCTTCATAGAAGGAAGCAGGGATTCAAGTATCATAAAGAGCTTCCAAAAATTATGGTACTTATTAGCTTTCAGCTCTCATTGCCCCTATCATAAGCATCTTTAGGTGATTAAGGTTAAAGTGACAAAACTAAGAGGATATGTTTAGCAAGTTATAAGGTGAAATCTCATGCCCCTTGCTTACGAGTACCAAACCTCATGCTACTAAACTTCAGTAACAAGTAAGCTCTTGTCATTGTAAGTACATATGTATCATAGAGAACCGCCAATGGGGTACCCATTGCCGCATGACACAGGAGCTATCCCATACCAAAATGACAAGGCAACAGACAATGAGCATCTCAGCGATCTTTTTATTTGCTATTTGCATAGGTTTTTAGTGAGGATGCTTCATATAATGCTCATTATGGTTATGCTGCAAGTTTCCACCATGATTAGGCATGGCTTAGGCTAGCGGCCTAGGCGTTTCTCTAACACATATAAAACTCCATGATCTTACAAGTTCCCCTTTTATTTCACACCGTCGGGATCCATAAGCAAAAGAATTATGATATCAACGGAATAGTAAGTGCAATGTTGAAAGCATTCCCCATGATACATGGTTATGCTAACTTAAAATTATAAAGCGCAAGCATATACGCAACAAAGATGGACACAACGGTTCAAGTTTATTAGGGGCAAGAAAAGTAAAGTGTGCCATCAAGTTCGTGAGAGCTTTAATCACTAGTTTTCTCATAACAAGTTTAATTCGGAAGATAGATAAAAACATGAATATACTTGGAATAGAAAATGATAATAGGTAGGTATGGTGGACTCTTTGAAATAACTTGGTTTTATTTGGAGTTGGATGCACGAGTGGAACTCATACTTGGTATGGAGGCTAGCAAAAGACTAGGAGCGACCAGCTAAGAGAGCAATAATGGCCATAATCATGCAAAGCGACAAAACATTATTAATTAAAGCATAAAGTAATATTACAAGTCGAAAACTAAATGATCATAGAGGCTATGGTGACTTGGTATAGTCTTAACATGGTGTGATCATGCGCCAAGTCAACCCGAATAAAGCATCGAATACAACAATACTATGCTTTAATATGCTAAAACAACGCATGATTCTTTCAAGGCACATTAAGAAATCCCAATTATTTGTAACATGTCATGCTACAGCAAAAATCACTAATCATAAAGCCAAAACAATATCAAGCATGGCATGATAAAGCATAGGCCATAGTCAAAAACAAGCTCCTTTTATACCACTTAAGCATGAACTTTCCTACTCTTTTCCAATCCAAATCAACCTATTTGAAACAACTCACAAAGATAATAATAAATAAATATCAGTGAGCTTGTATCACAAATCAACCAAGAAGAACTAAAAAGGTTCTAAGATGAAAGCACAAGAAAACTAAGGCTAAACACAGTGCAAGCAAAAGAGAACACTCACAAGACAATAAGAGTGAAAACTAGAGTGTTCTAGGCAATGAATAACAAGGTGTGTCTCTCTCCAAAAGAAGTGTGTAGGAATACAACCAACTTATTGCAACAAACCAAGCAAAAGAAAACTAAAAACAAAAACAAAGACGCTCCAAGAACAACACAACAGTGCATGAAATAATAAAAACGAAGTGTCTAGAAAGACCTAAGATTTTTATTGATGAAGAAGGGGGTGCCTTGGGCATCCCCAAGCTTTGACGCTTGTACCTCTTGAATATTTCTTGGGGTGACACCAGGTGGAATCCCCAAGCTTGAGATTTTGTCCATTCTTCATCTCATTACATCATTCTTTCCCTACACCTGAAAATTTCCTTCATACAAAACTTCACACAATCTTCATTAGCAACATTAGTGCATTCAAAAGATAATAAACCTTTGGGTTTTAGTTTTAAAATAGCAAAACTTTCATTAAAAACACAAGATACTGTAGCAATTACCTCAAAAATCTCAATTCACCAAAAAGAACCCAAAAAGAAATCGATAAAGAGCCAAATGCAAATAATGGCAGAAATCTGTCAAAACAGACCAGCAGGTAAAACCCAATTTTTTCAAAGACATTCTGTTGCTCATATCGAAAAGTGTTGAACAAACAAAAGTTGGATAACAACCTGGGTCAGAAGCACAAAACATAAAAGCTCAAACCGATTTACAGATATTTTACACGAATTTTTACAGCAAAGCACAAAAATCTGTCTCGGGACAGCAACTTTCCCAAGTATTACTTCTCTCTCATTAGAGATTATTCTTGGCACAAAAAGAAAATAAAAAGGATAAGGAGAGGTTATTAAAGAGGTAATAACTTCCAAGACTCAACTAAAACTTTTGGGTTATCTCCCAATAAGTACTTTTCTTTAACGCCTTTAAGTAAGGCATGATAGTTTGAGAAGATGCTCACATACGAAATATGAATTGAAGTAAAAGAGAGCATCAAGAAGCAAATTAAAAGCACATTCAAGTCTAACCCACTTCCTATGCATAGGAATCTTGTAAAGAAACAAGTCATGAAAGCACAAAGTAACAAGCATAGGAAAGCAAAACAAGTGCAACTTCAAAATTTTCAACATAAAGAGGGGAAACTTAATATTGTTGAGACACATAAAACCATGTTTCCCTCTCTCATAATAACTTTCAGTAGCATCATGAATAAAATTAACAATATAACTATCACATAAAACATTTTTATCATGAGCCACATGCATAAAATAATTATTACTCTCCATATAAGCATAGTCATTCTTATTAATCATAGTGGGAGCAAATTCAACAAAATAGCTATCATTATTATTCTCATCACCATAATCATCAAATATAGGAGGCATATTGTAATCATAATCAATTTTCTCCTCAATAGTAGGTGGACTAAAAATATCATACTCATCATTCTAATCGTCATATATGGGAGGCATAGTATCATCAAAGTAAATTTTCTCCTCCGTGCTTGGGGGACTAAAAATATCATGCTCATCAAAACCAACTTCCCCAAGCTTAGACTTTTCCATAGCATTAGTAATAATGGTTTTCAAAGAATTCATACTAAAAACATTGCTATTAGCATGCAAATAAAAATCCATAGGTTTTTTAATCTCTCTTTAAACACTTCATGTCCTAACTCAAGATAAATACTATAAAGCTCTCTAATTTTGTTGTTGTTTTCCATTAAGCCTAACTAGTGAAAATAAAAACAAGAACCAAAAAAGATATAATTGCAGAATCTAAAGGAAATAACTTCGAGCACTCACACACCAGCAACCGTACTATAAGATAGCTTAGTAGCCAGAGGATGTGAGTACCTTTTACCTTACCTCCCTGGCAACGGCGCCAGAAAATAGCTTGATGTCTATGCACTTCTATCCTTGTAAATAGTTGTTGGGCCTCCAAGTGCAGAGGTTTGTAGAACAGCAGCAAGTTTCCCTTAAGTGGATCACCCAAGGTTTATCGAACTCAGGGAGGAAGTGGTCAAAGGTATCCCTCTCAAGCAACCATGCAATCAAGATACAAGAAGTCTCTTGTGTCCCCAACACACCCAATACACTTGTCAGGTGTATAGGTGCACTAGTTCGGCGAAGAGATAGTGAAATACAAGTGGTGTGGATATAAGACAACGGTGCCAAAAAATAGCTTGATTCTTTGGAAGAGACTAAAGGAAAACTGAAATAAAGATAGCAGCAAGCAAACATGTAACAGATCTAGTTGCAAATGGTGTTTCAATGCTTAGAAACAAGGCCTAGGGATCATACTTTCACTAGTGAACACTCCCATATAAATATCTTCTCTTCATGATACTACTCTGAACTACTCTCCGGTTGGACACTCTAATCCATGGTAGGGCTATAACAACACTCCTCAAAGTTCGCTTTCACCATCTAGGTAATCCCACACTGTCACCTTGAGCTCTATATGGTTGCAACAAACACCACAATTTCATAGAGACATCCAACTCCAAATATAACTCATAACAAGTATTTGTAATCTCTAGCCTAAGTGCCACCATGGTGTGCACGCTATCACTTTCACTCACATGGGGAGAGCAGAGATCTATTAAAGCACTTGAGTAGCAAGGTAGATCTACTTGATTACAAAGCTCATGATCACAATATGATCATGCATAGAGAGAGATATGAACACATAGCTATCGGTAGAACCCTTAGCCTCGAGAGAGAACTACTCCCTCATCATCATGGGAATCAGCAACGGCGATGGAGATGGTGGTGGAGATCGATGGAGATGGCTTCGAGGGCACTTCCCCATCCTGGCAGGGTGCCGGAACAGAGACTTTCTGTCCCATGAATCTCCCCTTTGGTGGCGGTGGTGCTGCGGAACTTTTCATGGATGGATGCTGGATTATTTAGGGTTTCTACATCGGAAGCTTCTTATAGGCGAAAGGGCGATGTCAGAGGGTGGACCAGGGGCCCACACCACTTGGTGGCGTGGCCAGGGGGACCCGCGCCACCACATGGTGTGGCCAGCCCCTGGCCCCTCTCCGTCTCAACTTCTGGCTTTGTGAGTCTTCCGATAAAATATCGACTTTGGCTTTTGTCCCGTCCAATTCCGAGAATATTCATTTTCTGGCTTTTCTAGAACAAAAAACAGGAGAAAACAGGCAACTAGCACTGTGGCATCTTGTTAATAGGTTAGTCCCAGAAAATGTGTAAAAGTACTCCAAAGTGTGGACAAAACATAAGAAAGTAGATATAAAACATGCATGGAACATCAAAAATTATAGATACGTTTGCAACGTATCAATATCCACTAGAGCCACTGATCCCATCACATGACCACACATTGCATATATATGTACATTGTTCTTTTCCAAAACAACACAAGATGATGATATATCTCTCTACATATATATGCATGACCAGACACACATGCATATACTCAAGGATTATGTGATGATGCACAAATTCTGTCACACTGGTCCATGCATGCAATGTGGAAGCTCCGCTATTTAATTCCTACGTGTTGTTTGGTCTCTATGACCAATATGGAATATATATATCTCCTATAGGGGGTCATATTCCATGCATGTGTTCTTTTTCCTAACCAACATTGATATGGTCACCAGAGTCATTGATAGATCCACATCCATGATGATCTGTGACCACATTTGCATGTATGTAAATTGTTCTTCCAAAACCTACCACAATGATATCTCTACACATATGCATGACCACACAATGCATATACTACTCAAGTGGATTATCTGATGATGCACAACTAATAATAATTCTGTCACACTGGATGCATGCAATGTGTGGAAGCTCTCCTTTTTTTACCCTATGTGTTTTTGGTCTCTATGACCATATATGGATCTGATCTCCTAGAGTCATATTGCATGCATGTGTTCTTTTCCATGTATATATTGCATTATTGTTGATAGATCCACATGAGATGACCACATTGCATGCATGTTTGTTCTTTTCCAACAATATACCACATTTTGACATATATCTACATGATGACCACACATATATAACTCTGGATGATGCAACTTATGTCACACTAGTGCAACATGCATGCAATGTGTGTGGAAGCAGCTGCGCTTTTCCTATATTGTTCTTTGTGACCATGCATGTGGTTGTGTGTTCTTTTCCAACAATATACCACATTTTGACATATATCTACATGATGACCACACATATATAACTCTGGATGATGCAACTTATGTCACACTGGTGCAACATGCATGCAATGTGTGTGGAAGCAGCTGCGCTTTTCCTATATTGTTCTTTGTGACCATGCATGTGGCTGTACACATGACCCCTAGAGTCATTATTGCATATATATGTGTTCTTTTTCTAAACCACATTGATATCCACACTACTACTAGTAGCTAGATGTCATTGATCCACATACATGACCACATTGCATGTGTTCTCTTTTCCAAAACCACATTGTTAATTGGTATATCTACCACACACTAGTGGATTCTATGATGCAACTTCTATCACACTGGTGCAACATGCAATATGTTGCTTTCCTATGTGTTTTGGTCTATATGCATGTGACCATGCATGGTTTAATACACATGGATCCTCCCCTAGAGACATTGCATGATGTGTGTTCTTTTCATAAACTAGTACACACTGATATATATATATCCACTAGAGCCACTGATCCCATCACATGACCACACATTGCATATATATGTACACTATTCTTTTCCAAAACAACACAAGATGATGATATATATATATCTCTACATATATATGCATGACCAGACATGCATATACTCAAGGATTATGTGATGATGCACAAATTCTGTTACACTGGTCCATGCATGCATGCATGCAATGTGGAAGCTCCTTTATTTAATTCCTATGTGTTGTTTAGTCTCTATGACCAATATGGAATATATATATATATATCTCCTATAGGGGGTCATATCGCATGCATGTGTTCTTTTTCCTAACCCACATTGATATGGTCACCAGAGTCATTGATAGATCCACATCCATGATGCTCTGTGACCACATTTGCATGTATGTACATTGTTCTTCCAAAACCTACCACAATGATATCTCTACTCATATGCATGACCACACAATGCATACACTACTCAAGTGGATTATGTGATGATGCACAACTAATAATAATTCTATCACACTGCATGCATGCAATGTGTGGAAGCTCTCTTTTATCTAACCTACGTGTTTTTGGTCTCTATGACCATACATGGATCTCTCCTAGAGTCATATTGCATGCATGTGTGTTCTTTTCCATGTATATATTGCATTATTGTTGATAGATCCACATGAGATGACCACATTGCATGCATGTTTGTTCTTATCCAACAATATAACACATTTTGACATATATCTACATGATGACCACACATATATAACTCTGGATGATGCAACTTATGTCACACTAGTGCAACATGCATGCAATGTGTGTGGAAGTTGTGCTTTTCCTATATTGGTCTTTGTGACCATACATGTGGCTGTACACATGGAACCCCTCGAGTCATTATTGCATATGTGTTCTTTTCCTAAACCACATTGATATCCACAGTAGTTACTAGTAGCTAGATGTCATTGATCCACATACATGACCACATTGCATGTGTTCTCTTTTCCAAAACCACATTGTTAATTGGTATATCTACCACACACTAGTGGATTCTGTGATGCAACTTCTGTCACACTGGTGCAACATGCAATATGTTGCTTTAATTCCTATGTGTTTTGGTCTATATGACCATGCATGGTTTAATTTGACACATGGATATATCCCCTAGAGACATTGCATGATCGATGTGTGTGTTCTTTTCCTAGTACACACTGATATATATCTACCTGAGCCACTGATCCCACATGACCACATTGCATACACTGTTCTTTTCCAAAACCACAATGATATATCTCTAGCTAGCTACATGTACACATGACCACCCTAATCTGGAGAAATCCATTGTTCAAAATAAACCACATTTTGAATCTTATCTATAAATTTGAATATATTATCCAAAATACTTACCTCTCCATAGATCATTATACAAGCCAGAATATAAACTAGTAGTCCACATTATTGCTTTTTTCAAGATTTATTTGTCAATAATTTATAGTTTTCTTCACCAAGGCTCTTTTTAGTGAAGACTTTCTAAAATATGGTTTTTTTGAACCTTCCATCGTGCATCCAACGGCCAGGACACCAACCACAAATTTCCAGGTCAGATCCTCCCGCCCACGTGAAATTTGGCGCCAGCGCGAGAGAGTTTCTACGCAAATGAAAATTTCTCGAGCTGCAATTACATTTGAGCCCACCCGCACAGCGCCACCCAAGCATTCGCGCAAAGGTCATTTACATAATATATTCCAAACCCTTTTTATCCCCTCGCCAAAATGAGACAGATCCAAATTTCCCCACCGCCCTCGGCGCCACCGTCCTCACCTTTTCCCCTCGCCCTTCTTGCCATCCTCCCCCTTTTCCCCTCGTCGCTATCCGTCCCTCCTCCATCTGCCTTTAATCCCCTTGTCTCCGTCCATCCTTCCAGTAGTAACCTCTCTGTCACCCTAGCACAAACCCTAGCCCCTCCTCACCATCCCGGTTTTCCACCACGTCCGTCGACCTCGCCGGTCGTCCACCTCGCCGACAACCGGCTGACCTTTTCTACCACCTCGCTATACACTTCACCCACAAAGTTGGCCAGTTTGCCGTCCATCTCCCCATCTAGCTTGCCGTCCAGCTCGCCGTCCACCTCGCTGACAAGGCCCGTCACCACACTATTCAGGCCCGTCCACCTTGTCGCCCACCTTGTTGACGAGGTCTAGTACCTCGTCGTCTAGATCAATGCTACGTGCCCTGGGTCACTGCAAGAAACGCGGTATCAAAAAGGCCCTACATCCTGCAGGCAAGGAAACACACTCATCCTCGATTCTCATGTTTTTTTACTTTGCCTAAGAAATGTTGTTCATTATCATGTTCATGCCACCAATTTACCTTTTTTGTTGCAGTTATTCTCTCTTATTTGTTCTGCCTATGAAATTGCTTGTGATTTTACAAGTCTTGTGATCAGGGTTACATTATCCTGTCTGTTGCAGGAGTTTGGCTACTTCATGACTTGTCTGATGAGCAGAGTATAAATTGTTCATAGTAGTCTGTTTTACATGATGATTACTATTGAATAATCAACATCATATGTCATGACTTGTTTAATTGCCTATTTTAATTGCATGAAAGATGCTTATCCTTCTGATGTTTAATTGTCCTGCCCTGCTTATTAGTGCAACCAGCCAACCAATTGACAAGTGAGATTTAGAGTATTCGACTTATGATCAGTTTACATACAGATAAAGTTTGCATTATCTTGGTTGTTTCATTGGTTTGGCTGCTTCATCCTATGTCTTTTGATCAGAGTATAAATTGCTCATAGTGGATTCTATTACATGATGATTACTATAGAACAATCAGCACCATAAGTTATATTTTGTTTATTTGCAGGATAGTTGCTTATCCTGCTTATGTTTTATTGTGATTATCCTCTTTAACTGTGTGTATACTATTTCGGTTATGATCTGTTTGCGTGTGATAAAGGTTGCATCATCTTGCCTTTTTGCATTAGTTTGGCTGCTTCATCATATGCCTTATGATCATAGTAGAAATTGATCATAGTGAGTTGTCACATGATGAGTTCTATAGAACAATCAGTACAGTAGGTTATGTTTCCTATTTAATTGCACTATTGCTGCTTATCCTGCTTATGTTTTATTGTCCCACTCTGCTTATTACTACAACCAATTGGTGAATTGTCTAGCTTGTTCATCGTCTTGTCTCTTGCTTTGCTTTGGCTGCTTCATCGTTAGTCTTGTGATATGAGATTCAGAGTAGAAGTTCCTCATAGTGGACAGTTGGACATTATGATTAGTATAGAACAATCAATACCATAGGACATAGGTTATATTTTTGTAGCTTACTAAAGAGTTGTTTATTCATGATAGAACCACAATTGCATCCCATGGAAGAAAGACGGCTGGAAAACATCACGCGAAATAATGCATAGATGCAAAAAATGGGTCTTAGGCCCCTTGTTTATCCATCTCCCACTGAATTCTCCCCTAAAAAGAGCAAGGATGAAGGCTCTAGATTTGACTATTATCCTAAAGAGGAGGGGGATGAGATGGAGGTAGTCCCCTTACTTGCCTACTCATATTTTGTGTAATTTTTTTGGTTACATAATTTTCCATATATGTTGTGCTTTTTTTATCCCGAATTGACTACCTTTGAATCGTGTAGACTGAGAAGAGGAAATATAAGAAGAAACATGTCGTCATGACAAGGATGACTGCTGGTGGTGGATCAGCTTCTCGGAAGCACGTCTCGTTTAGCATGGCTACCTTGATAGGAAGTACAAGACATGCCAGGTCCAAGGGGAATCCGCCAGAAGTACTTCCACCTCCAAGTTCTCCACGGCGCCCACCAAGACCGCCAAGTGTTGCGACCTCTTCGCAAGAAACTCAGAGTCATGTAGATCTTGATGCTCGAGGAGAGAAGGTAGCAACCCAAATTGAGATGGCAACACTCCATGGCAGGAAGACAGCAGTCCAAGACGAGCAGACAGCTGCCCTAGGCAAGAAACCAACTCCCCGAGGAAAGCACATTATATTGTTTGAATGGCACTTATTATATGGTAGAACACTAACTCCACATTATATGTTTGTAGATTATTTTGTCCATCATCATTCTGAAGATACTATTAAACATGATGATCCTCAAATTGTCTTGAGGGAAAAAACATGGGGAAGCCACGTGAGAACGTGTCCAAAGGAGGAAAGCTTCCATTTGCCATTCCTCCAGGAAGAACTATTGCTTCCAAGTTTGCCACTGAGTGTGCAAAAACAATCAGGACTGGTATGCCTATCTTCCCCCGCTAGAAAGAGTACAAGGAGAGGCCGGATGTCAGAGCAGAGTTCTACGATAGAGTTTCTGTATGTTCTATGACTCAACTGCCCTTTTCTTCTCATTAATGTTCAAGCAGAGGCTAATGCACGATGTTTTATTTTAGCAAAAGTTTGTCATGGATGCATCACACCCAGATGTGCAGGTTGCTTGCAACCAGCAGTTAATGAGGCACGCAAGAATTCAAAAGCATCTCTTGAAGAAGCAGTTTTTTTACCCCCTCCCACTGAATGAAGTAACAAGGATTTCTCATGTTGAACACATGAACAATGCAAAGTGGTAAAAGCTTGTTGATTCATGGACTGACCCTAGGGACCAGGTCAAGTCTTGTCTACTCAACTTCCCATGTTTGTGTTTAACCAGGACTGCCTCTTATACTCTATGCTCTCTCTTTGTGTAGGCCCGTTGTCTAATAAACAGGCAAACAAGAAATAGACAACCTTATCACAGTGACTTGTTTTTCTGTGGCAGCCGGGGCTTCTCCAATCACAGTGTGAAAAAAGCAATAGTAAGCCCTCCAGAATACTTTTCATCTTTCTCATCTTCTAGAATTTCAATGCCATATTTGTCTCTAAAATGAGT
This sequence comes from Avena insularis, assembly GCA_023614405.1. NCBI lineage: Eukaryota > Viridiplantae > Streptophyta > Magnoliopsida > Poales > Poaceae > Avena > Avena insularis. The sequence goes on from CM042688.1 coordinate 244,423,067, forward strand.
ATGATCATTTGTAATTTGCTGGCTATTTTTCTAATGTTTGATTCTATTCCTAAAACTCAATATGCAACCAAGGAAACCAAGATGGCACCTAATGGTACAGAAGATATCACTGAGGCTGAACAACCTCCTTCCACCAACATGGTGCACTATGCGCTGTCACAGGACATCAACATCCATTCTTCAAGACCAGCCAAGACTCTCCTTGAAGCGAACCTTAGGGCTCAGAGAGCAGGGAATGCGATACTGCATAGTGCCATTGTGGGGTTGCAGACGGAGAGACCAAATGGCAAGGCAGAAGCCCAGAAGGAAGCGCAGGAAGTGTGGAAGAAGCTATACCAAGTCCATCTTTGTCATCTTCGTATAATTCAATACCCTGTTTGTCCATGAAGATGTGGTTGGAATTTGCTTGCTACTTTTCTAACGCTTGCTTCTATAACTTCCAGGCACCCATTGGAAGCACGGTGGCACCATCTATTGCAGAAGATGGCATTGAGGATCAACCCCTTGCTTCCACTGATGAAAGCATCCATGCTTCAAGACCAACCAGCTCTCTCCTTGAAGCACAACTTTTGGTTGAGAGAGCAGTGAATGAGGCACTGAGCAGACACATTGCAGCATTGCTAAAGGAGATAGAAGCAAAGAATGAAGCACGGAAAGCACTTGTGAACTTCACAGACCTTATAAATGCATCACTTCAGCAATTCTTAGCTATATTGCGTAAGTGAACTAGTGGTGTGACTCAAAGCTTGTTAGGCTCTTTTCTTTATTTTGTTGGAAACTTATGTGTCAACCTATTTATGTCCCCTGAAACATGTGCCCTACAATTTCTATCATTTTGATCTAGACGGTGCAACCTAGCAAGTTGCCAATACTCTTCTCTGACATAAATGAAAACGTCATGCTTGTTTAGTTGACGAAAATATTTCTGTCACCGATAGACGCCTACGTGGCGCACTTTCACTCGTCAACATCCTCGACGAAACAGGAACGTCATCTCTTCTGCCATGAAGAATTGAGTTCGTCATGCATTGGAGATACGCATCCAACTCACATTGATACATGATTCGCGCTACAGATGGACCACGTGTTTCCTTCCTATTGGTCCATGTGTCACCCTGACGATCAGCCACACGTAAGAGGGCCAGCTTATTGCCATGACGAAAATGAAATTTGTCTCCACCAGCGTGACGAAATGGGAAGGATGACATAAGCAAATGAAAGGATGACGCCAGCAAATGGCGCTAGCAGAATCAGGCCATGACGGAAAAAACGTCAGGAAGTAGATGACATCGTAGACGGCAAACACTGACATCAGCAAACGTTGCTGACGGCAGTTCATGGTGCCGTCCGCCATGTGGCATCGTTCATGAAGAAATAAAAACGTCATGATAGACCGGGCCTGGGCCGGGCAGTCCAGTTTGCCACGACGAAATTGGAGGAACGTCATGGACGGGCCATGATGTTTTCATATAGAAAAAATGTCACGGATTGAATTACGACATGAGGTCTGTGACCTATTTTTTTCATCACAGAATTCATCGCGGATGTCCATCTACGACGTTTTGGCCCTCATCCACGACGATATCAGATCATCATGAACCGCCTAGATTCTTGTAGTGGATGGTAACAGAGTAAGATCGTTGCAATTCAGAAAGAATACAAATTAATACTCAAAACATTGTGAAGAAGTTTACCTATTTACAACAGGCACTTTTTGAGTGCCCATGGAGATAGTCGGAGTTTTGCGCTTCTAGGTAAGCGCCTCCGGCAATAATTCAAGATCTTCATCCTCCTGAGGAACCGGATCCTCATGTGGATATCCCTTGAGAGGAGCAAGCTCCAACTTAGGGAGGTTAGCAAGCTGAAAGAGAAGTTATCTCAGTATTGCAAAACAACAAAAGTATAGATGAGCAAATTATTGAGTATGAAAGAGTCAGTCGGAAAATTATAGGTGTCAAAGGTTTGTCAGTAGTATATATATCCAGAGAAATGTCTAGAATCTTCTTCTCAACCCACTCCTTGATCAACCATTTGGTCCAGGTCTCATATTTTGTGTCCGGGATTGGGAGCAGGCTGATCCTCAGACTGTCATTCTTGCTCTTGGTGATGGTATGCATGAGTCGGTCACCATGGTGTTGGAGGGGTTGAATCCGACGTGCCAGCCAACAATGGACTAGGTCGGATCCCTTCAGGCCTTTATGCTTCATAAAATATTCAATCCACCTCTTAGCACGGATCAAATCTTCAGTAAGAGCCGGAGCATCTGCATCCTAGGACTCTTGGGGCGCAGCAGTACCGTCAACAAAAGCCGGCAAAGCTTCTTCTTTGCCGGGAGCCGGCTTGTCCTTATGGTAAAAGAACATGCACGACCATCACTTCACCAAATCACTGGCTATAACCTTGGGGTAGAATCGGTCTCTCCTAAGGGTCAGGAGATGGAATTTCTCTGGGTACCGAAGTAGTACTGGAACAAAACTAGACTCGGTTTTATTCCGAGATAACCTTCACACAAAGAAGCATAAGCACTAAGCTCTAAAATCGTGTTTGGGGGAAGTTGTGGAGTTGAACTGCATAATGATCTATTATCTCAGAGAAGAACTCTCAGTGGGGAAAGCTCAAACCTCTGTCCAGGTGAGTCCCAAAATGAACCCCCTCGTCAGCGTGAGGGGTAGGGACGACCTTGTCGAAGCCGCTCCACCAGTCGCCGGCATGGAGGAGACCTTCTTTCTTGATGCCATGTAATTTCTCATCATCAAGTACATAGGAGATCCAGGCTTCGTGGAAATTCTCCTTTTCTACCACCGGAGTCGTTGCCACCGTCGCCACCACCGCGCCAGATGAGGATGCTCGGCCATTTGGGTAAAGACAGTGACCTAGGTTGGGAGGCGCAGTGGGGAAGGAAAAAAGGACCATGTGCATGGTGTCGCTTGGAGGAGGAAGAAAGTTCAGGCACTGGTGAGAAAAAATGAGGATATATAGACCACTTATAAGCCTCACCTACGTCAAGATTCGTGTGAACAAACAGTGAAACGTGCCACACTTCGTGGAAAGAACCGGGCAACTTCCTCGAGAAGATTACGCCTCCTCGATCTTTGTGCGTGCATTAAACGGTGCCTCAGTTCTGTGATAAGCGGACCCAGCAACGGTCACACTGACAAGAGTGTCTGTCAGTGATGAGACTTGACCTTCAATGATGTCAGGTTACGTCAGACACCAAGTTCTGGCTTAGTTTGAATTTTAAGGTGGAAGACCATTTGACATACTCATGTTTCCGACTCAATTTGACACCCAGGTCCTACTTTTCTCTTGGAGTTTCAGGAACCCTTTAAGACTCTGCAGCCTAAGAAAGATCAAGCTAGACGATGAAATCCGACTTTGGATCTTGGAGGTCCCGGGGGCTACTGTTGGGGATATACTTTCCAGGTATACCCGTTGTGACTCACTAATCAGGGTGGCCCACCTCAGGTTAGATCTTTGCTTCATGGTTGGCCTAGTCAGGAAGAGAATACGGAGGTCCATCCGACTACAGGAAGTCCTAGAAGACTTACCAACTTAAGCTTGTTTAGTAACTTGTAGTCTAAGATGTACTCTATAACCGACTCTGTAACATAGCTAGATAGGTCTCTCCTATAACCCTAGGCCGGATATCTACATAAGCCGTCCTAGGGAGAAACCTTTAGGGCACCCACAATCTACAACCTCAACTCGCACAAGCGAACCTCTCTTGTAATCTGTACTTTCGGCTCTTTAATATTGCTGGATTGCTAGCAGGAGTAGGATCTGTCCAAAGCCGGCAGATTCGAACCTGGGTAAAGCTTGTGTGCTCACCATCCCGGAATACCATCATATCACACCCCCTTTCTCCACACGCCTCGAGGACCCCCTCGGCATACATGTCTTTAGTCTGATGATAGAGGTTGATGCTGCTTCCTCCGTCCATGACTACCATTCTCATCTTGTACCCGCTGATCTGGGCCTCAAGCACCAGGGTCATGTGACCCGGACGTGGTATTTGACGTGGGTGATTGGATTTGTCAAAGGTGATGCATGATTTTGATTCGCTGAGGTACTCAGGTGTTGCTGGTGGTGATGATACATCCATTTGACTTGTCGGCTCCTTGTCTTGTAGTTCCTGTTAGAAGGACGCCCTTTCAGGATCATCATGCTCCCACATGGTAGGGGATAATTCTCACCCCCATTGTGGTGTGCCACCGGAGTTGCTGGTGGGGGTGGTGCATTGGCCGAAAGGGGTGGTGGTGGTGGTGCTCCATATGCTATGGGTCCTACAGCTCCCCTGTATCCTTGGCTTGTTGCTTCGTGCTAGAGATGTGCGTAGGCATCTTTGAGGAGATGGCTCGACTTCTTTTTGTCATCATGCTTATCAATGTAGTAATGGACGTTGCAGGGGCCCAATGTAACACCCTAGTTTTAGCAAATAGTAATTAGGGTTTGTTTGTGCATTCATAAGCATCATTATTTTTGCTTAGACCAAAAATGCAAACAAGAAGTAATGCAAAAACCCTAAAACCCTAATTTCCACTCTCTCTCTCTCGAAAACATATTCAAATGGTTTTGTATTTCGAGAATTCCAAAAGTTTGGAGCCTAATTGGTTATAAGGGCCCATGAATATCCTTAGCTTATTGTGAAACCTCTAGTATTTTTGATTTACTCAAAAATAGATTTTAAATGGTTTGAAAAAGAGAGAAAGAGAGAAAAGAAAAAAGGGTTTCTATAAAAAATAGATAAAAGAGAGCAACTAGGCCGGCCTTGCAACCTTTCCCTGCCCTCTCTACCGATCAGCACGCAGAAGCCAGCAGCCCACCCTGGCCCAAGGGCTGCCTAGACTGCCCGTACACTTTCAGCCCCTCTTCCTATTCTTCTTCCTCCTCGCAATGGAGAGAAGCTCCTTGCTATCGACCTCATCATCGCTCGCCGACGCCAAGATGTGCGCTACCGACCCACTGCTGCCCTGGTCGCCTACAGGTACCACTAAACATTGCTGAGAAGCCCTAGCACGCCTCTCCTCTTTGCCTTGCTCAATTCCCCATTTGGAGCCGAAACCTTAGCCACGGACCTCGCACCGCCTCACAGCTACGTGCCTCCCCTCACTTAGCTGAGCTCTCCATCGTCACTGCCATGGTCTTCTCGTTCTCCTTGTCCATGATCTCGAGCTAGAGTAGCCCCAGTGCTCCCAGTTGACTCGTATGTCCTAAGCTCTGGTCACCACCACTTTACCCGTTCTCGACCTTGCTAGTCATCGCTGACTCCACCAATCGTTTCCTAGTGAGCTTATGCTCCTCCCTAGCCTCTTAGATTTCTTCCTCTCTTCCTATATCATGACGCCAGGCATCCTTGTCCGCTGACGCAGAAGCTTGCTGCCGGCCGAGCTCCGGTGACCAAATAGCAATGCCACGACCACCATTTGGTTCCCCGCAATGAGCTGATCCAAACGCAGCTAGCCCCGCTTTCCCATGCACACCCAGTCGTCGTCCCCTCACTGATCGGTGACTCGGCACTATCGGTGACATCACAGTGATGTCACCCGGGCATAACCACGTGGGTCAACCCAGTCAAATAAGATGTGGGTCCCACTTTGCTCGCGTGGCGGCTGAGGTGAGTTGGGCCCCTCTGTGAGCCACTGTGGCTAGGTGTGCCCCAGTGTAAAAAAGTTATAATGTTTTCTATTTAATTTCATAAAATGGTACAATATTTTAAAATAAACAACTAATTATTTATAAATCAGAAAAATATGAATAATAAACTCTAGTACCTCGTCATATCTAGGACCATGTCAAAGTGTTGTAGTCCACATATCAAGAGGCATTGATTAGTTTCTGCCTGCTCTTCCTTCGAGTATCAGACCCTTTTATAATAAGAAGTCGTGTTGAGTTTCATGACCTTCTTAATGAAGTGATGCTCCTACACATATTCACCCACCCTTCCTCCGAGCTTTTGCGCCTGAGAATGATGCGTGTGCGTAATAATGTGGCTGTCTGAGATTCTTACCAATTATCACTGTTTCGAACTCCAAGGAAATTTTAGCATCTTTAGCGTGATTGGTTAACCCTATTACTAAGTGAAGGATGATTGTGCTACCAAGTCTGCTACTCAGTACACTCTCTTCGTTCAAAGAGTTAGGCTTGTGCCGAAACTTTGAGACTATGTCTTCTTGCTTGGTAAAGCAAGTTTCCTCTCAAACTAAATGACATATCGGTGGTTCGTGATATTCTAGATGTCTACGAGAAATGTCGCCATGTTGCCACATGACCGTGTTGTCAAATTCTTGAGCCAACAAGTTCTCTGAACTACTCTTTTCTCCAAGGATCTATACTGAATACCCCTGAACAAGTTGGTTTAGCCTAAACAACAACTTCGAGAGTTATAAGACAAAATTTATATCCGACCTAGTTCATCTTAAAGGGATGTCTAGTTTCGTTCATGTTGAAGAAAGATAGTATTTCCTTTGTGGATATGTTATCTCCCCCTCCCTTTGATTTGATTTGGGCTATCGTCGAATCAAACTCAGTTCCAAGGACTATCTTAACGATGTAACCACTCGTGATGTTTCACTTGAGTACATAATCATGTCCTTTGGTCTAACCAATACTTTGCCTTGTTGACATGACATATGAGTCCATCTTCTTTGAGTATCTCGATAAGTTTGTTGTTGAGCCCATCGATGGCATCCTTATCTTCTCCATGCTAGAAAAGATTCATATGGAACCTTTGGCAATAATGTTGGAAAAAATTTAAGAACCATATTTGATTCATCTCGAAGTACTTGTTCTGGATGTTAGAAGTAACTTTCTTTGATTCACATGCAATTGCTGAAAGATGTTGCCATGTATTTGAGTAGAGTTATGTCCGTTTCCCTAAGGATACATGTGTATTTTGTTGCAAGTACTTCAGTATGAGTAGGTTTTCTTCGACAAGATGCAAATACACGGGTCTAGAAATCTAGATCGGTGACGAGGGGTAACCTCGGCAATGCCCATCATTATGGACTTAGGAATGCTGGCGATTTCATCGGCTGATCAGTCAAACAAGGGAGTCGAAGTCATCTGGTTGCTTATGGACAAATCGATTATAGATCACTCAAGGATTTTTTTTGATACCTCTCCATTGGCTCCTCCCATCCTATATATAATAAGTAGGGTATCGAGGCCGTATACAGATAGGACAGACTTACAATTACAACACTAAATACAATGTCGGTTTCTACTCTTTCTTTATTCGGCAAGCTATGCCTTTCGTCAGATGCTTCCTGGGCCTTCCTTAATTCTTCTTGGGCTTTGTTGGCTATGAGCCTTAATGTTACCAGGGTAAGTAATCATAAGGATTCGAGTAATCATACCTATGTCAGTAGCCCCAAGACTCCATATGAATCGTAGATTTAGGTTGAGTCTCAAAGACATATTTTTCTGTAAGACAAAGTTTTTTATAAAGTATTTTCATTTTCTTTGCTTTAAATAATCCTTGTAGGGATTTGGTACAACAGGCCTGATGCATCGAATGGATCGGGAATCAGTTAATTGCTCCTGGGAAACAACGCTGTGAACCTACATCAAACTCAAGTCCCATTGCTTGAATTCGGAGTTTTACTGGCATAATTCAGTTCGGGCCATTTGAGGTCTTATCGAATACTGAATTCTAGTTATATTATTTTGGGTACCCAACGCATCCGCCGGGGTTTTTCATTGTATCATCAATTCAGATAATTTATTAGCAGAGGGCATTCATGTGCGGTTACCAGGCCACACAGGACAAATCTTGGGGTCTTACCTTCATTTCATGGACACGACATTCAAAATTTTATCACATCAGGCGCGATCTGAGATATTTTGAGATTTTGCCAACTGCATTGTTTGGGTATTTGGAATTATTGAAGTTGTCATCATTTTTCATTTTTTCGGGTGATGTATATAAACGCTCCCGATGGGAGGAACCATTTGAGTATACGAAGATGTAATTCTCATAAGTTCATATTATTTTGACTCTGTCGAAGTTTTTATTTTATCAGGTGTGCTTTCAACACATGAGGATAATATTTCTTCGTGTCATACTTGGACCTTATCTGTAGAGCGGAGTTTTTCTATCTGGTGCGCGAGAGTGCTCCCGATGGGAGTATCCTCCGAGGCTATGTTCAGATCCTTGCATCGGAACATAGGCTCATAGTTGTGACTCTTTTTTGTCTATTAACCTAATATTGTGGCGATTTATGCAAGCATCAATATATTCTATTGATGGATCCCCCGAGTATAGGAATAAGAAAACTAAAACTGAGTTTAGAAGAACTTACCTTTTATTTTTAAGCTAAAGGTGAAGGTACATGTTTTGGCATAATTGCCTGGCCGTTGGCCTTTATTTAATGTAAATTGCAGGAAATAAAATTCTAAGCATAAAAATGTCGCACATGCGCAATGTTCCATGGATTGGAGTACTTGACTCCTGTTTTCTTGTCCTGGATCCGATATGCCCTGCTAGGGATTACTTCTGTGACAATATATGACCCTTCCCATGGTGATTCCAGCTTACGGTGACCATATTGCTTGAGACGAAGGACCAAGTTCCCTTCAACGAAGGACCTGTGACGCAATCATCGGTTGTGGTAGTTGTGTAGATTCTGCTGATAGATGGTTTCTCTTTGTAAAGCAATGTTGCGAGCTTCATCGAGTGTGTCAACGTCATCTTGAAGTTCTTCTTGGGACGCTTCTTCATCATATTCGGTGACTCGAGGAGACTCATGAGTTACTTAGACTAGAAGGACTGCTTCCGTGCCATGGACCACAAAGAAAGGTGTTTCTTATGTCGAATTGTTTGGGGTAGTGCGTAGGCTCCATAGGATGGAGGGTAACTCGTCTACCCAGACTCCTTTTGCTCTGTCGAGTGGTGACATCAGTCTTTTCTTAATACCATCGGTGACGAGACCGTTGGCCTTTTCTACCTGCCCATTGGTTTGCGGGTGAGCAACTGAAGCGTAGCTTACTTTTATACCCATCTCCGTGCAGTACTCCTTGAACTCATTGGAGGTGAAGTTAGTTCCATTGTTGGTGATAATACTATCTGGTACCCCGAATCGGAACACTATTGACTTGATAAAATTCACAAGCGACGTTCCATCTTGACTAGTGATGGGAATTGCTTCAATCCATTTTGTAAATTTGTCGACTGCTGCTAGCAGAAAGACATGCCCTCCTGGCGAAGATTTGTGAAGCTTACCCACCATATCGAGCCTCCATTGAGCGAACGTACAAGCAAGAGGTATGGGGTTAAGTTCTGCATCATGTGCATTGGGTTTCGTTGCGAAACGTTGACATGCTTCACATGTTCGTACGATATCGTTTGCATCTTGTACTGCCGTGAGCCAATAGAATCTTGCCTGAAATGACTGCAATTGCTCGGCTACTAGCGTGATGGCCACACACTCCTTCATGTATATCCTTACGGATGAGCTTTCCTTCCTCGGGTGTAATGCATCGCTATAGCACGCCTGAGATGCTTCTTTTGTACAATTCACCCTTAATGATTCCGAAAGCTTTGGATCAATGTGCGATTTGTCGTGCTTCTATCACATCTTTGAGGAGTTGTCCTCTCATCATGTATGCTACTTATGGATGCATCCACGTGGACAATATTATCATGACTTTGTTGAGTTCTAGCTCTTCATCAAGGACTTCTTCTGTACTTTCGGGTGTTGGTGCAACCCTCAAGTATTTTTGCGATTTGACCTTCTATCGTGTTTTTGGCGCCATGACTTCAGAGACCCTTTTGGCTTTAATAGAGCGTTCCGTTATTTCTTCCCAAAAAACTCCGGGTGGCACCAGTAAGCATAGGGATACGATATTTGCCAAATCATCAGCTTCTTCATTACTTGCCTTCCTATATGTGATACTTCACATCCATCAAATTGAGCTTCCATGATGATGTATAGGTCAGGGTAAGCAATCATGTTGTCACTAACAGCGTCGCAGTTGTTCATTGCTTGTTGTGCCACAAGGTTTGAGTCACCAAATATGTTAAGCGAGCTGGACCGCAAGCTTTATCCATATGCATGCCGAGCAATAGGGTTTCATATTCAGCTTCATTGTTTGACACATTTGCAAAACTCATCCGAAGTACGTAGTGCATTTTGTTACCTTGAGGTGACACTAGTATGACCCCGGCTCCTGCTCCTTCTATCCTTTTGGTCCCATCAAAATACATTTTCCATGGGCTGGAGAGGTCTGGTGGACCCGCTCATTATAGTTTAGTCCACTCAGTAATAAAGTCACGAAAAACTTAAGATTTAATTGTTTTACGTTTTTCATACGTGATATCATGAGGGGAGAGCTCTATGCCCCATAGAGAGATGCATCCCGTAGCTTCTGGATTGTTGAGAATATTGAAAAGAGGTTCTTCATTGACTACTATGATCGGGTGTTACGAAAAATAGTGGCGCAGTTTGCGTGCTGTCATGAAAACTCCATAAGCTAGCTTCTAGTAATGCGGAAACCTTTGTTTGGATGGGATAGAACCTCACTTAGGTAATAAACTGGTCTTTGGACACCATGAGTTTTTCCTTCTTTGGGTCGCTCGATGACTAAAGTTGTACTTACCACCTGATTAGTGGCAGCGATGTAGAGTGGTAGTGGTTCTTTTTCTCTTGGAGACAAGACGACAGGGGATGTTGAAAGTGTTTTGTTTAGGTCTTTGAAAGCGCTGAGCTTCATGCATCCACTCAAATTTATCTTACTTCTTCATGAGGGCGTAAAACAATAATGCTTTTTCGCCTAAGCGGGCGATAAAACGGCTGAGTGCCGCGACTCGTCCGGCCAATTGCTACATGCCATAAAGATTTGTTGGATTTTTCATTATTAGGATTGCCTATATTTTCTCGGGATTAGCCTCAATTCCTCTTTCTAGTACAAAGTATCCGAGGAGTTGCCCTGCAGGGACTCCAAAGGAGCACTTCGTCGGGTTGAGCTTGATGCAGTATTTGTCGAGGCTATCACATGTTTCTCAGAGGTCATTGATAAGGGTCGACCTTTGTTTTGGTATAACTATGACATCATCAATATAAACCTGTACATTTGTTCTGATTTGGCTTCCTAGGCAATTTTGCATCATCCGCTAATACGTTGCACCCACATTTTTTAGTCCGAAGGGCATTGTTGTGTAGCAGAATACACCATAAGGTGTGATAAATGCAATTTTATCCTGGTCTTCCTCCTTCATCCGAATCTGGTGATAACCTGAATATGCATCTAGCAAGGAAAGACATTCGCATCCTGCAGTTACATCGATTATTTGATTGATTCGTGGTAGTGGAAAGTGCTCCTTTGGACAATGTTTGTTCAGCATGGTGAAGTCGATACACATGCGTAGCTCCTTTGTGTTTTTCTTCAGGATGCATATCGAATTGGCGACCCACTCTACTTTCTTAAGTTCTTTGATAAATTTGGCATCTGCCAGGCGATGAAGTTCTTTTCCAATGGCCTTTCATTTTAGTTTTGCAAAACGGCGAAGTGACTGTTTTACTGGCTTTGCATCAGGGTTCAAATTAAGTGCATGCTCAGAGAGTTCCTTGGGGATTCCTGGCATGTCGGCTAGCAACCATGCAAAAATCTCCCAGTGCTCATGGAGGAACTCGATGAGCGTGCTTTCCTATGCGGGACCGAGATTGGAAGCCACAAAGGTTGCCTTGTTTGGATTTGTAGGGTGCACCTGGACTTCTCATGTATCCTTTGTGGTGTCGAAAGCTTGGTCAGGGTTAGACCGTGATGTTGTCAGAGGTTCTATGTCTGTTGAGATTTTGAGCTACTTAAATTCCGCTTCCATCCCAACTTATTCAGAGATTTTGTTGAATTCCCGATCACAGTTGTCAGATCGGGTGAAGCTGCCTCTTACAGTTATGATTCCTCCTCGTGATGGCATTTTCATTACCAGATATGCATAGTGTGGCACAACCATGAACCATGTGAAGGATGGGCATCCCAGGATCGCATGGTACTGCGATGGCCAGTCCATGACTTCGAATTCGAGCTTTTCGTGCCTTAAATTATCTTTGGATCCAAAGACAATGTCAAGATAAGATTTACCTAAAGGAATTTCAGCTTTACCTGGGACTATGCGGTGGAAGGATGTGTCTGTTGGCACCAAATTTGTCAAGGAAAAGTTCATTGCCCGTAGGGTTTTGGGGTAGATTAGGTTGATACTGCTTCATCCATCCATGAAGACCTTGCTCATATTGAATCCACCGATTTGTACCTCTACTATTAGAGCTGAGTGAGCTGGTCACGAGACACGAAGTGGGTGATCGTCTCTACTGAATGTAATTTCTTGTTCGGACCAATGGAGATACTCGGGTGTAGGCGGTGGTGTTGTTACTACCATGTTGACTTGTCGTGTGATCAATTTCTAGATCCTATTTGAAAGGCGCCCTTTTGGATCATTGACATTGTGCCTTTAGACCTTGGGTATGCATCCTCCTAATTTCTGTTTGTTATGGTTTGCAGTTGCCATGCTATCGACTATACCAGTGGTGCTGGTGGTGGTGCGCCAATTGCCAGGGTACCGGGTGCTATGGTGTATCCTCTATTTGCTGCTTCTATTGCTTTTGTGTTACACACCTCCTGCATTTTTATGAAAGTACGACAGTCCTTCATGAGGTGGTTTGATCACCTCCTTCCTACAGAGTCGAAGTAGCAGTGCATGTTGCAAGGTCCTTCCAACATTTGTAGTGGAGACATTGGCGGCTCCCGAACCCTCCATTGGTACCGTTGTGCTGATTGGATTCCTCCATTGTCATCTCTATGAACGCTATATCCACCATTATGATCGTTGTTTCTTTGGTTATCTTCTCATGAAAATCCAGTCGCAACATAGCTTGGTCCATTATGTCCGTTGTTGTTGCGTCTTCTTCTGTCATTATTGCATCTATCCCGGTCTTCTTCGGGTGAGTGACCTCACTTATTATTTACTGTGTCTTCGCCATCTGTCCAGCGATTAGCCATGTCCATTAACTGTGAGATTGTTTTTGTCTTGACTTGCACTAGCTCTTCTATAAATTCACATTGTCGAAGGCCGTAGTTGAAGGCGTCAATCGCCCTTTCATCAGATATGGCCTTAGGTGAGTTTTTTATGATGTTCCACTGCTAGATGAAGGATCGTATTGGCTCACCAGGCTTCTACTTGCACGCCTGCAGTTGCTCCAAGGATGCGGGTCGCTTAAACGTGCATGTAAATTTTTGGATAAACTTATCTTCAAGGTCGTTCCAGCCGCTGATGGATTCTTCAGGTAGTTGCTTTAACCATGACCATGTGGCGCTGCTCAAATGTAGTTGCAAGCTTTGCATTGCGGTAGCCTTAGAGCCACCATGTAGTTTTATGGTTGCTAGATAATCTGCCAGCCAAGCTTTGAGTTCTTGGAGACCGTCGTACTTTTGGCGATCGTGAGGAAGTTTGAAATCTTTGGGTACTAGCGTTTTGCGAACCCATTGGGTAAAGAAACTGGCTCCACATAATTCATACTCATCCTCACTTTCCCTATTGTAGTATCTTCGGATACTGCGCTCTTCCCTAGATCTATCAGTCCTACGATGTGTAATGTCGTTTCTTGCATCATCTCATGGCTCGGTGTTCGAAAAGTGCACCCGATGTGGTGATTGCGATTGTCGGGTGTGCCCCACGTGTCAAGGGCTGCTGTGACAGTGTGGGGATTTGTCGGGTTGTCGTGTGACTCCTTGTTCCCCTTGTGCGAGTGATGCTCCCACCATACTGAGGTTCATGAGAGCGGATCGATGGAGGGCATGATGCCTCAAAATACGATGAGCTCGTTGGGAACCACAAGAGGAAGGTATGATGAGCACAGCAGCAAGTTTTCCCTCAGTTATGAAACCAAGGTTATCGAACCAGTAGGAGCAAGGAAACAACCCCAAGGTGTTGTTTCCAACTTGGAATCCTACACAACACAACCACATAACATTGCCCCAATTTACAGTGGGGTTGTCAATCTCACCGGTTTTGCTGAAACAAAGGATTAAACGTATTATGTGGAAGATAGTAATTGATTTGCAAAAAGTAAACAGTAAACAGTAAATAGTAGATTGTAGATTGATGGTAAAAGAATGGACCGGGGTCCATAGTTTACTAGAGGTGATTCTCCTTAAGATAGATGACATGTTGGGTGAACAAATTACAGCGGGGCAATTGACAGACACTGAGAAAGCATACATGCATATACTAATCATCTTGAATACTATAAGATTTGATTGGGCATTACAACATTATACATAGACCGTAATCCAATTGCATCTATGACTAATAATCCACCTTCAGATTATCATCCGAACCCCCTCCAGTATGAAGTTGCAAGCAACAGATAATTTCATTAAGCAAAGTGTGTAAAGTTAACAATATGATTTCCCTATGGACAAAGGATTGTTGTTTTCTCCCTAGTAGCAACAACACATCTAGTACCTTAGAGGTTTCTGTCACTTCCCCGGATTACTAGAGGCATGAACCCACTATCGAGCATAAATACTCCCTCTTGGAGTTGCTAGCATCTACTTGGCCAAGATAGCTACTAACAACGGAAAGCATGCAAGATCACAAATAACAAAGACATGATAGAATCAATAATCAATCTGAAATAGCATCTCAATATCCATCGGATCCCCGCAAACACAACATGTAGGATTACTAATAGATGATCTTGATCATGAATGGAGCTCACAAGATCTAAACATGGTAGCACAAAGGAGGAGAACCAACCGTCTAGCTACTACATGGACCCGTAGTCCAGGGATGAACTACTCATGCATCACATCGGAGGCAGTCATGGTGATGAAGAAGGCCTCTAGGGTGAACTATCCCCTCCCGTAGGGTGCCGGGAAGAGCTTCAGATCCCTCCCGATCTAGGGATGGAGATGACGGCGGCTACAGACTCTTCTGTGGAATTTTGATCGGGCACTTAGGGTTTTCGTCCTGAGGGGTCTTTATAGGCGGAAGGGCTAGGTCGGTGGAGCACCAGGGGGCCCACACCCCCTGGTGGCGCGCCCCCAGGCCGCGCCGCCACCAGGTGTGGCCGCCTTGGTACGGCACTTTGTCTCCCCTCCGGACTACGTGTTGCTTCAGGTAAAATATTGACTTTGGCTTTTGTCGAGTCCAATTCCGAGAATATTTCCTTACTAGCTTTTCTGAAACCAAAAACAGCAGAAAACAAGCAATTGGCACTTTGGCATCTTGTTAATAGGTTAGTTCTAGAAAATATGTAAAAATACTCCAAAGTGTGGACAAAACATAAGAAAGTAGATATAAAACAAGCATGGAACATAAAAAATCATAGATACGTTTGCAACGTATCAACATTCCCAAGCTTAACTCCTGCTTGTCCTCGAGTAGGTAAGTGATAAAAAGAAGAAGAATTTTTTAGGTGACATGCACCATCACAATCTTGATCAAGGTATTTATAGAACATTGATAACTGGGATCATAGTACTTTAACATAGCATGAAAGATATAGTTCTAACAATAAGACATAGCAACTATGTTGTAACATGAAAAGGTACAAACAAAAGATTCATGAATAACAATGCTTTGAAAGGCGTTTGTTTGTTTCACATATAGAAAACATAATGAGAATGGTATTCAGCTTGTCCCTCATAGTGTAGCAAAACATAAATGCATAGGACACCTTCAAAGTTCATAAGGGTGACTAGATACAAATAGTTTAAGAACAAGCAATATCAAAGTTATGAATCAATCAACAAGTTTTGGGACAATGCACATTAAACTAAGAATGACCACTATGCTCTCTAAATAGGTGCATAAATATAGAAGATGGAGACTCAACATAAAAAGTAAAAGAAGGGCCCTTCATAGAAGGAAGCAGGGATTCAAGTCTCATAAAGAGCTTCCAAAAATTATGGTACTTATTAGCTTTCAGCTCTCATTGCCCCTATCATAAGCATCTTTAGGTGATTAAGGTTAAAGTGAACAAATATGAGGATATGCTTGACAAGTTATAAGTTGAAATCTCATGCCCCTTACTTACGAAGACCGAACGTCATGCTACTCAACTTTAGTCATGAGTAAGTTCTTGTCATTGTAAGTACATGTGTATCATAGAGAACCACCAACGGGGTACCCCTTGCCCCATGATATAGGAGCTTTCCCATATCAAAATGACAAGGCAAGCAGACAATGAGCATCTCAGTGATCTTTTTATTTGCTATTTGCATAGGTTTTTATTGAGGATGCTTCATAGATTGCTCACTATGGTTATGCTACAAGTTTCCACCATGATTAGGCATGCCTTAGGCTAGTAACCCAGGCGTTTCTCTAACACATATACGAACTCCATGAGCTTACAAGCTCCCCTTTTATTTCACACCGTCGGGATCCATAAGCAAAAGAACATGATATCAACCAAATAAAGTGCAATGTTGAAAGCGTTCCCCATGGTAACATGGTTCTGCTAATTCACAACTTATAAAGCGCAAGCATATACACAACATAGATGGGCACAATGGTTCAAGTTTATTAAGTGCAAGAAATGTAAAGTGTGCCATCAAGTTTGTGAGAGCTTTAATCACTAATTTTCACATAACAAGTTTAATTCGGAAGGTAGATAAAAACATGAATATACTTGGAATAGCAAATGCTAATAGGTAGGTATGGTGGACTATTTGGAATAACTTGGTTTTATTTTGAGTTGGATGCATGAGTGGAACTCATACTTGGTACATGTGGAGGCTAGCAAAAGACAGGGAGCGACCAACTAAGAGAGCAATAATGGCCATAATCATGCAAAGTGACAAAATGTTATTAATTAAAGCATAAAGTGATATTACAAGTCGAAAACTAAATGATCATAGAGGCTATGGTGAATTGGTATAGTCTTAACATGGTGTGAGCATGCGCCAAGTTAACCCAAATGAAGCATCAAAGGAGAATACCACAATATTATGCTTTTATATGCTAAAACAACGCATGATTCTTTCAAGGCACATTAAGAAATCTCAATTATTTGTACTAAAAGTCATGCTACAACAATAATCTCTAAGCATAAAGCCAAAACAATATCAATCATGACATGACAAAGCCTAGGCCACAGTCAAAAACAAGCTCCTTTTATACCACTTATATGCAATGAACTTTCCTACTCTTTTCCAATCCAAACCAACTTACTTGAACACTAATGTATGAATACGAGGGTCCAACCAATTTATTTAAGCAAACTAAGCAAACGAAAACTAAGAACAAAAACGAAGACGCTCTAAGAACAACACAATTGTGTGCATGAAACAATAAAAATGAAGTGTTTGGAAGAAACCTGAAATTTTTATTGATGAAGAAGGGTATGCCTTGGGAATCCCCAAGCTTTGATGCTTGTACTTCTTGAATATTTCTTGGGGTGACACGGGTGGATCCCCAAGCTTGAGCTTTTGTCCATACTTCATCTTATCACATTATCCTTCCCTACACTTTAAAATTTCCTTCATACAAAACTTCACACAATCTTCATTAGCAACATTAGTGCACTCAATATAATAAGCCTTTAGGTTCAGATTCAACATAAGTAAAACTTCCATTAAAACACAAGCTACTGTAGGACTTCCTTTAAAAAGTTCAAGTGATCAAAGAAAACTCAAAGAGAAAGAGATTAAGAGGCAAATGCAAATAATCGCAGAAATCTGTCAAAACAGACCAGCAGGTAAAAACCGATTTTTTCGAAGACCTTATGTTACTCAAATCGAAAAGTGTTGAACTAACGAAAGTTGGATAACAACCTGGGGCAGAAGCAAAAAACATTACAGCTCAATCCGACATATAGAGATTTTTCATGAATTTTTACAGCGAAGCACAACAATCTGTTTTGGGACAGCAACTTTCCCAAGTCTTACTTCACTCTCATTAGAGGTTACTCTTGGCACAAAAACTACACAAAAAGGATAAGAGCGGTTATTACAGAGGTAGTAACTTCCAAGACTCAACAAAATATTCCTAACGAAATTTGGGTTATCTCCCAATAAGTGCTTTTCTTTAACGCCTTTGAGCTAGGCATAAGAAGCAAGAATCAAGTATTCTCAAATGAAGAAGCATTAAGATCAATACCAGAAATATCTTCAACAAGGCAAGGTATCTCATCCAAATAAGTTCTAGAGGATCCTCTCTCAATGCTCTTGGGTTAACTATTTTCATCAAACGGATTTTCAGGAACAATCCAATCAAAATTCTTTTCTAAGGCTTCATGCATTCCTACAAGTTTAAAAGGTATTGGTATCTTAATTTCCTCCCCATTAGGTTTGGTTTTGTCCATCATTTCTCGTGTACCAATAACATCTACACATCAGCCTAGCATATTAAAACGATCGAAGACTTTTCTAGCTTCTTTAGCAACATCATAGAATTCCTTAAGCAAAGTTTCCAGAATGAAATCTCTTTTTTTAGTATCCTCAATATCTTTAAGTTTAAGAAAAATCACTTGCATTATGGGGTTAAGGTTAACAAACCTAGATTCCAACATGTGAACTAAAGAAGCTGCAACAATTTCATAATTTGGAGCGAGTTCTGCTAGGAATCTATCCTCAATATCCTCATGCTTGCTAACATGATTAAAGAATTCTTCAATATTATCTTTCCCAATAATGGAGCCACTACCTATTGAAGGGTCTTTCAGGGTGAACTTAGGGATCAACATGGTGAGCAAAGAACGAGGTGACAAATTTAGAAAAGGACTAATTTTTTTGTGTTTTTGATATGAAGAAATAAACTAGTACAACTAATTTTTTGTGTTTTTGATAAAAGAAACAAGTAAAAAAAGCAGAAATAAACTAAGAAAAACAAAAAACAAAGTAAAGAGATTGGTTATGAAGGACTCCCCTTATGAAGCTATCCTTGACTCCTCGGCAACGACGCCAGAAAATAGGCTTGATGGCTCAAAATACGATGAGCTCGTTGGGAACTCCAAGAGGAAGGTATGATGAGCACAGCACCAAGTTTTCCCTCAGTTATGAAACCAAGGTTATCGAACCAGTAGGAACAAGGAAACAACCCCAAGGTATTGTTTCCAACTTGGAATCCTGCACAACACAACCACAGAACTTTGCCCCAACTTACAGTGAGGTTGTCAATCTCACTGGTTTTGCTGAAAACAAAGGATTAAACGTATTGTGTAGAAGATAGTAATTGATTTGCAGAAAGTAAATAGTAAACAGTAAATAGTACATTGTAGATTGATGGTAAAAGAATGGACCGGGGTCCATAGTTCACTATAGGTGATTCTCCTTAAGATAGATGACATGTTGGGTGAACAAATTACAGCGGGGCAATTGACAGACACTGAGAAAGCATACATGCATATACTAATCATCTTGACTCCTATCAGATTTGATTGGGCATTACAACATTATACAGTATATAATCCAATTGCATCTATGACTAATAATCCACCTTCAGGTTATCATCCGAACCCCCTCCAGTATTAAGTTGCAAGCAACACATAATTCCATTAAGAAAAATTTGTAAACTAAACAATACGATTACCCTATGGACAAATGATTGTTGTTTTCTCCCTAGTAGCAACAGCACATCTAGTACCTTAGAGGTTTCTGTCACTTCCCCGGATTACTAGAGGCATGAACCCACTATCGAGCATAAATACTCCCTCTTGGAGTTGCTAGCATCTACTTGGCCAAGATAGCTACTAACAACGGAAAGCATGCAAGATCACAAATAACAAAGACATGATAGAATCAATAATCAATCTGAAATAGCATCTCAATATCCATCGGATCCCCGCAAACACAACATGTAGGATTACAAATAGATGATCTTGATCCTTAACGGAGCTCACAAGATCTAAACATGGTAGCACAAAGGAGGAGAACCAACCGTCTAGCTACTACATGGACCCGTAGTCCAGGGATGAACTACTCACGCATCACACCAGAGGCAGGCATGGTGATGAAGAAGGCCTCCAGGGTGAACTCTCCCCTCCGGTAGGGTGCCGGGAAGAGCTTCAGATCCCTACCGATCTAGGGATGGAGATGACGGCGGCTACAGACTCTTCCGTGGAATTTTGATCAGGCACTTAGGGTTTTCGTCCCGAGGGGTCTTTATAGGCGGAAGGGCTAGGTCGGTGGAGCACCAGGGGGCCCACACACCCTGGTGGCATGCCCCCCAGGCCGCGCCACCACTAGGTGTGGCCGCTCCTGGTGCGCCACTTCGTCTCCCCTCTGGACTCCGTGTTGCTTCGGGTAAAATATTGACTTCGGCTTTTGTCCTGTCCAATTCCGAGAATATTTCCTTACTAGCTTTTCTGAAACCAAAAACAGCAGAAAAAAGGCAACTGGCACTATGGCATCTTGTTAATAGGTTAATTCCAGAAAACATGTAAAAATACTCCAAAGTGTGGACAAAACATAAGAAAGTAGATATAAAACAAGCATGGAACATCAAAAATTATAGATACGTTTGTAACGTATCAGGGCCACATGAGGATCATCGGGTGCAGGTTGAGTTGTGATTAGATTGGTCTGGGAGGCGACGATTGCAGCCTATGCTGTATTTGCTCTTATGTGTCCCTCTTGGTCTACCGACATAAACAATAGATTGAGGTTTCAGGCCATCTAATTTCTTTTTGCTTCAGGAATATTCTGTAATCGTGAAGTTCCTCTCCTTGGTGGAATGCCTCTAGTTACGCTTCCTGATCCTTGGGTAGAGCTTAGATGCGCCCGTCTGAGGCTAGATTCATCGACTAGCCTTTTTCTTTCGTCGAGTTATCTCTGCATCCTGAGAAAATCCCTCTTCTTGTGGCGGAGTTCGTATATGCCATTATCTCCTCACGTGTTGCTTCTGCTATCATTGGGACTGCTCCCGAAACTGCATCTTCTGCTCTTTTCCACATTTTAGTGGATAACCAGAGAGTTAGCCATTTGCTGTCGCGCATTCCTTCTCTTCCTTGTATGTCCTGATTGTTGGGTGGATCTCCTTCGTTCCTGCAGTTTCCTGCATTATCATCCGATAAGATGTCATTGGGATCAAGGATAGGGTTATCCTTGGACTCACGTGGTGTTGCTGTATCCTTGAGGATCATGCACACTTGGTGGTGCATTATATATGAGCTGCTAGAGTCTTCGTATGATCCGTGGGAGACATTGTTTGATAGACATGTGAAATCCCGTGATTTCTATTCTGGGTAAATCTCAGCCATCCTGATTCCGAAGTCTATACTTTCGCCGCTTTCCTCGGGTTCAATGTTTGCTGGAATTGAGACACATGGTGGCGTTAACTGGGTATCTGATCCGAAGGAGAGACCATCATATAGATCGACCAGATCCCCTAGATCTATGAAGTTTCCATATTTTTTCCTCGCTGTTTACCGGCTGAGGCATGGCTTTCTTAGATGAGCCGACAAAAGTTTCAGGTGTTGTAGTGGGTTCTATGGTTACAACCGACGGACCCAACGAAATTGGGGCCGATAGGGCAGGTTCTTTGGGTTCCTCCACGCGAAAGTGAAAGCTTACAATGATGATATCAGATCCGCCATTGAAGTTGACGGGAACTGAAATAGGGGTGGTAGTGTGTGGATCCGCTACTATTGGATTGTTCCTTGATGGAAAGGGGGCCACTGAATCCATGACTCCAGCATCCAGATTTCCCACAGACAATGCCAATTGACGAGGGGTAACCTCGGCAATGCCCATGGTTATGGACTTAGGGTTTCGTGGAAAAGAGAATGGTGGGGATTTCATCATCTTATCAGACAAACAAGGCAGTCGAAGTCGTCTGATTGCTTATGGACAAATCGATTACATATCACTCAAGGAATTTTGCGGTACCTCTCCGTTGGCTCCTCCTAGCCTATATATAATAGGCATGGCCCCGAGGTCGTATATGGATAGGTTACAATCTTATAATTACAACACTAATACAATGTCGGTCCTACTCTTTCCTTATCCGGCAAGCTATGCCTTCCGTCAGATGCTTCTTGGGCCTTCCTTGGTTCTTCTTGGGTTTGTGGGCTATGAGAATTTATGTTACCAAGGTAACTAGTCATAAGGATTTGGGTAATCATACCTATGTCACTCAGTCTTCTTGATCTTGACACTGTAGTTCATGTCTTGAGAATCTAGTAACTTTACCTTTGTGGTAAATGTTGCAAGCCTTCTATTCGGACATGCTGAGTCTGAAGTATCATCTCACCTAACCAAATCTAAATCTCAAGCAGATACGATGGTTGGTGTTCTTCAATGTTTTGATATAGGTCTCCTTGTAAATCTAGTAAGATTGACGTAATGGTTAACACAATTAGTCGGAAGACCTATTGCCATATTTTCTCGAATCAGCAATAACAACCACTCTTCATAAGGCTTCTTACGATATTTATTACAGCAGTTGCGCTTATGGATTCTTTTCTATCCGAAGTCCGACCTTTACTTAACAATTAGTGTTTTGAACATCAAGAAGAACATTTAAAGTAGAGTTGCTAAATGTCTCTCGGTTGATCCTCTAGACTCTCTATGTTGGCAAGCGTTTGTTGAGCCAAGTAATTGAAATCTGAGAATGAAGTTTCTTATTCTCGTGTCATCAGGAATCTTGTTACCTATTCATCCCGGTGGTGTAAAGTGATATCATGATCTTTGGCAAAGGTTTTGATAAACTTGGATGAATAAAGATTTTCCTTCATTTGTCGATCATGTTCATAGAGTGACTATGATTTTGGTAATCAAAAATTTCTCTCTCTACATGTTCCTTCAGACCCTTATGAGTCCTCCCCACCAAAATAACCTTTCTGTCTGGGCCTTCGGTTGAATGAAAGAGTAACTATTCTATTTCAATAGTAGTTCAACAACTTGGTTATCCATATCTTTGTACCCGTCAAATCTCTACGTAAGTTGTCTAGTGGAGTTTCACCTCTCATACTCTGTGTTCATGTTCCTTCTGTTGGAAGCCTTCTTGTGCAGAAGTTTAAACTATCATGCAAATTCCATGGTCTCAATCCTTATGAAGACCAGCTATCTATCACCTTGAAACCATCTCTTCTTGTTTACTCCGTTACCTTGGCATGTTTCATGTCATCATATCAGAGTTGTTTCCGAATAATCCCTCCATGAGCTGACCATGAGATACTCGATGTGTTGTTTAGTATGTTTCCCTCTTATCCTTAGTCAAATCCTTTATCTCTCTACCTACCTTTGGAATCTCGGGTCGAGATTCTCGTCAGAAGGATAGAGCTATAACAACCTAGTTTTAGCTAATAGTAATTATGGTTTGTTTGTGCATTCATAAGCATCATTATTTTTTCTAAGACCAAAAATGCAAAAAAGAAGTAATGCAAAACCCCAAAAACCCTAATTTCCTATCTCTCTTGAAAACATATTCAAATGGTTTTGTATTTCGAAAATTACAAAAGTTTGGAGCCCAATTGGTTATATGGGCCCCTAAATATCCTTATATTATTTTGAAACCTCTAGTATTTTTGATTTACTCAAAAATATATTTTAAATGGTTTGCAAAAGAGAGAAAATAAAAGAAAAGAAAAAGTGTTTCTATAAAAATAGACAAAAGAGAGCAACCAGGCCAGCCTAGCAACCATTCCCTACCCTCTCTGCCTCTCAGCGCATAGCAGCTAGCATCCCACCCGCCTCAAGCGCGGCTAATGAGTGCACATTTGCATCATGTTTTATACTATTATTTTGCATTGTAGATGTAGTATCTTGGTATTTTATGGCGCTCGTGCGCATATTTTATGTCTGTTTTCACTAGGATCAGGACAGATGATAGATCCAATGGACACAATTCTTGGAGCAGTTGTATTGGGGAGAAAAGGAGTCAAAACAACATACATCGCTTATTTGGGAAATATCAATAATACTAGAAGAAAACCCGAAGCAATCGAGGCATACAGATGGTTCAACGACCAACTATACGACCGGAATACTTTTTCCGATGATATAGTTCCGGTCGTATAATTGGCGTCGCCTCCGCCTCTTCAAATAGTTTCACCCCGTGCAACTGGATCGGAGAGACGACACACAGAACAACCAGAAATCGCGAAAACCTCACCTCAGAAGGCATCTGGAAGGGAACTTTCCTAAGAGATCCATCTTCGCCCTACGCAGATATGGGAGGCCAAGGCATTGATCTCCATCTTCATCAACCGCTGCACCATCACCATCTCCATCCATCCCATCTCATCCATCTAGATCTTGTTATAATTTCTGTACTCATTGTAGATTTATACAAGTACTATTCATCTACAATTGTTTCCATTACCACTGCCATGATGTTGATTGCCTCCATGTCTGAGTAGATCTCTAGTTCTTGGGGAGATGGAGAAACCTAGCATATGATTGAGATGAGATAGAGATTATTATGTTATACATCATTATGTGTATGTGTTAATTGTCTTCATCTTGATGTTGAGATTTGTGCACCTCCTTAATATTTGCCTCCTACGGGGACTAGATGAAGGGGATTACTTGTTGGTAGATAGAGGGATGATAGCACTTACTGTGACTATAAAGTTGTTGTCATTCTTTACGTGCTAACTTGGGGAATCAAGCATAACTCATTAAGCCATGTCCATGCCATGGGAGAAATCCCTTAATAGCACAGTAATTTGATTGATGTCGATTGTTAACTGTTGTGGTTATGAGGATGATGTGAGCAGTTGTTGCTGCCTATTTGTCCATATATGGAGCTCCTCCCACATACATACATATCATGAGAATATTCATTATAATAATATTGATCGCTTAGTCTAAATTGCTAGCGGTGTATCCACGACTCCCTGAGAATGCATTTTCCCTATTGGAGTTCTAAGTTCTTTTACACACGCAATTATTACTTTTGGCATTAAGTTTTACTTTACTTTATTTTGCCTTGTTCAACCAAAAACCCAAAAACAACTCTACTATTCTTGCATCCTAAATTTATTCCTTAAGTACGTTGTTTAGTTTTAGTTAAAAGCATTTTAGTCTTTTACCTACTGCTCCCTGTGGGATCGATATCTTTATTTCGAAACTAGCTACAAACGATCTGTGCACTTGAAGTCATCAAGCTATTTTCTGGTGCCGTTGTCAGGGAGCTTTGCGCTATAAGTCACTTTACTTTTAGTTATTTACTTTCATTGTACTAATTTTTAATTTAAGTTATAGGATCACAACAATGGACAACACTCAGCATTTAAAGCAGCTTTAGGCAGTAAGAAAATGGGTTCGCCCATGTACGCTTTTATAACTGTCAATAAAAGCATAAATCCGGATGGAATTGAGATCCACCCTTTATTATTTGAACTACTGCATGCTAAGAAATTTGCTGGAACCAATTAAGAGAGTCCATATGGACACTTGCAATTCTTTTAATACGTTCTAAGTTCCTTCATATTTGATGACTGTAATCTTGATATGGTTAAAACCTAGTTGTTTAGACAAACTCTCTCTAATAATGTTTGCGATTGGTGCAGATCTTTTTGCGCAGAAGCACCAAGGACTTGGAAGGAACTAACAACCAATTTTCTATCAAAATATTATTCAAAAAGCAAAGCTCACAGGATGAGAGGTATTATTATTAGTTTCAAAAATAATCCTAGTGAGAGTTTGTATGAAGGATATCTAAGGTATAAAAGTTACCTAGATAATTGCCCCCATCATCGTTTGTCTGCTTAGTTAGTCACTCATACTTTTTATGGAGGTCTTAATATTGAAAATAAAATGAATCTAGACACCGCTTCTAATGGCAGCTTTCTATCTTATACCTATGATGAAGCTTGGAATCTAATAATAAGAATGAGGGAAGTAATGGAAAATCTTAAAGATAGGGAAAACATTATAAATAGTTTTTCTAAATATGCTTGTGTTAACGATTTCCTTGCAGATGAAAGGACCGGTGAAATAATTAAAACCCTCGGTATTGATTCTTACTTAGTAAAGAAAATTATTGAGAATTATGCAGGACATTTGCAGGTACCGACAGAATGGGAATCACACAAACCCCTCACAGAGAAGAATCGTGCAAGAGCGTTGATGGAAGAATTCTCCTCAATACCTATTCAAGAGACCATCAAGAAAAGGAAAAAAGAGGAAGAACAAATAAAGAAGAGACCAAAGAAACTAGAAAAGAACCCCAAAGATACCAATATAAACAATTTTATGTTAAAGGATCTTATTGAAGCACGAATAGTGGATGATGAAGTAGTTATTCTGGACCGTGAAACCACAGAGTTTATCAAAGGTAAGGTACGAGATAATGAAACTTATAAACCTATGACTCCTATATATTGCAGAGAAACTTTCTTGTACGGAATTTGTGAACCGATTTCCACTATAAATATTATGCCTTCATCACTCTATGAGAAACTTCTCTACAATTTAAATAATCCAGATGTGGAACCGGTAGACACTACTATTAGTTGTCTAATAGGACTAACATAAAACCAGAAGGTGTAATCAGAACTATCTATGTCTTTATTGGATCACTCATGTACCCCTTGATTTTCATATTGTTGATATGCCTCGAGATTCTTTTTGTCCTATTCTTTTAGGCATGCCTTTTGTCTCCATAACCAAAGATCAAGTTGACAAAAAGAAGGATACTATTTCATTGATGTTTGGAGAAGAGGAAATGACATTCCACTTTGCCAAACTAAAGAAGAGGCCATATGAAGTGGAAGATATCAAGGAAGAGAAAACAATTGACGAGCTAGCCGCAATTCATTTTAGTACTCCACAAGATGAATTAGAGAGGAGCCTAATTAATTGGGAGGAAGCATCAGATGATGAGGGGAGAGAAGACATGGATGATTACCTTGATTTAGTTCCGGAAGCACAAAATCCACATGACTATGAAGAACTTGTAACAAAAGGAGATGAAGAACCTCCATCGATTGAATTGAAACAACTTCCAGACGATATGAGGTATGAGTTTTTAGATAATGAAAATAAATATTATTAGTAAAAAATTATCAGATAATGAAACAAATAAACTCCTTTCGGTCTTGGTTAAGCATCATGAAGCCTTTGGATATACTCTAAGTGATATTAAAGGAATAGATCCATCTATAGTAACACATAAGATTACGATGCTTGATGATGCCGAACCTGTAGTGCATACGCAAAGAAGGCTTAATCTGAAAATGAAGGAAGTAGTAAGAAAAGAGGTTATACGCTTATTAGATTTTGGCATAATATATCCTATCTCTGACAGTAAGTGGGTTAGCCCAGCTCATTGCATACCAAGACAAGGTGGTCTTGATGATGCTATGAATGAGGATGGTGAGCTAGTTCTTGTAAGGCTTGTTGTATGATATCATATGTGCATCGATTTTAGGAAGCTAAACCGAGAGACATAGAAAAAATCATAAACCTATACCATTCATGGATAATGTTTTAGAAAGACTTAGTAATAATTCTTATTTCTGTTTTCTTGGTGGTTATTCTGGATATTCTCAAATTGCCATACAACCAGAAGATCAAGAGAAAACAACTTTCACTTGCCCTTATGGCACATATGCTTATAGATTAATTCTGTTTGGCTTCTGTAATGCAACAGCAACTTTTCAAGAATGTGTTCTAAAAATCTTTGATGATTTTGTTGAGAAGACTACGGAAGTTCTAACAAATGATTTTGTTGTTTGTGGAACAACCTTTGATAATTTCCTCTACAATCTAACCAAAGTTTTGCAGAGATGCAGGCAATCAAATTTGGTTTTGAATTGGAAACAATGCCGTTTCATGGAAAGAGAAGGTACAGTTTTCGAGCATAAGGTTTCAGAGAATGGAATAGAAATAGATAAAACTAATATAAATGTTGCAGAAAATCTCCCATTACCTCAGGACATTAAAAACTTTAAAATGTGTCTAGGACATGCAGGTTTTTATAAGCGTTTTATAAAGGACTTTGCTAAAATAGCTATGCCTCTCACCAACCTTCTTGATAAAGAAATTCCATTCTACTTAGATCATGACTAAATTGCAGCTTCTAAGAACCTTAAGAATAAATTAGTTTCAGCACCTATCATGCAATCTCCAAAATGGGATGAACCTTTCGAAACCATGTGTGATGCTAGTGGCTATGCCTTAGGGGCTGTGTTGGGACAGCGAGACGGAAAGAATTTAAATGTTATTTATTACGCTAGTAGACCTCTTAATAAGATTAAGAAACATTACGCTACTACAGAAAAAGAGTTCCTACCTATAATCGTTGCTTGTGACAAATTTAGATCCTACATCATTAATTCTAAGGTAATAATTCATACGGATCACCAAGCTTTGGGTCACCTCCTTGTGAAAAAGGATGCGAAGCCTAGGTTGATTAGGTGGATTTTGTTACTACAAGAATATGATTTACAAATAGTAGATAGGAGGGGTAAAGATAATCTGGTAGCAGATCATATCTCTAGGATGGAGGGAATAATTACTAACCCTTTACCTATAAATGAATCATTTGCAGGAGAATATTTAGCAAATGTTGAAGTTATTGATCCATGGTATGCAGACTATGCTAATTATCTTGCAACAAAATTTATACCTCCTGGTCTGACAAAAAATCAAAGAATGAAATTCTTTAATGATCTTAAATATTACTTTTGGGATGATCCATATCTATATTGTCATGGACCTGACAGAATGATTTGAAAGTGTGTTCCTAACCATGAAATGAATGCAATATTGAAAGCTTGCCATGAAAGTCCGTATGGAGGACATCATGCAGGTAAGCGAACTACAGCGAAGGTACTTCAATCCGGATTCTATTGGCCCACCTTGCTCAAGGACGCACATAGGTATGTGGAATATTGCGATGCTTGCCAAAGAAGAGGTAATATAGGTAGGAGACAAGAAATGGCAATGAATTATAGTCTCATAATAGAACCCTTTTTTATGTATGGAGAATGGATTACATGGGACCTTTCATTGAATCAAATGGTTATACTCATATTCTTGTTGCTATTGATTATGTTACCAAATGGGTTGAAGCTATTCCAACAAGTCATGCAGATGCAACCACCTCCGTGAAGATGATCAAGGACATCATATTCCCCAGGTTTGGAGTTCCTAGATTTTTAATCACTGACGGTGTTTCTCATTTTATGAAAGGGACTTTCAGGAAAATCCTCAGCAAATATGGAGTAACTCACCGCGTTGCTTCACCATATCATCCTCAAACGAGTGGTCAAGTGGAACTCTCTAATAGAGAATTAAAGACCATACTCGAGAAGACGATGGACAAATCAAGGAAAGATTGGTCATACAAGCTAAATGGCACTCTATGGGCATACCGTACTGCGTTTAAAAATCCAATGGTATGACACCTTATAAGATGGTGTACGATAAGGCATGTCATTTACCCTTAGAATTGGAACACAAAGATTTTGGGGAAATCAAGAACCTAAATTGTGATCTTAAAGCAGGAGAAAAGCGCTTATAAGATATTCATGCTTTAGATGAGTTTAGAAGTGAGGCCTATGAAAATGCTAGGTTGTTTAAGGAAAAAGTGAAAAGATGGCATGATAGAAAAATAGAGAACAAGACCTTTAAAAGTGGAGACAAAGTGTTGCTCTATAATTCTCTTCTTAAGTTGTTTCCGGGGAAGCTCAGATCGAAGTAGGAAGGTCCCTATATAGTTGAAGAAGCTTATTCATCAGGAGCAGTGAAGCTTAAAGGAAAGACACCCTATCTTGCATGGGTGGTGAATGGTCAATGCTTGAAGCATTATCGAGTAAAATAAGATATAAGTGCAATCACCATAGAAGTGATCACCCCTGAAGAGTTGATTGAGCAAAAATATGCAAGGGATAGCAGCTTTAAGAAAATGGACTCTAGACAAAATAAGCAACACTACGGTCAAGCTATTAACCATAAAAGAGCTCTTCATGGGAGGCAACCCATGCAAGGTAAAGGCTTGAGTAAGTTTTAAAAGTTTTTATAAGCTTGTGTTAAAAGAGGAACATATTGAAACTCTAAGCAAAGAAGAAGGAAGATTGATAATGCCAAAATTGGTTGAAAATTTAAGCTGTTGTTTTTCTATCAAAACTTGATATTTCGTTAAGTTTTAGAATAATAAAGAGTCATGGGAGAAGTAGGAAATTTTTGGTGGACACAGAAGGTTTAACGACCAACTATATGGCGGGAATAAAAATTCTGGCTGTATAGCTGCGGTCGTATAGTTGTTTCGACATAACCCCTTCCGTATACAAAAGGTATTGATTGTTTAACGACCAACTATACGGCGGGAACTAAAATTCCGCCCGTATAGTTATCGTCGTATAAATATCGATTCGTTTGACGAAACTATTTTCTGAGTACTGATAGTTTAACGACCAACTATACGAAGGGAATAAAAATTCCGCCCATATAGTTGTGGTCGTATAGATATCGACCCATCTGCAAAAAAAATTATTTGGCGTACAGAGAGTTTAACGACCAACTATACGGCAGGAATAAAAATTCCCGCTCGTATAGTTCCAGCCGTATAGTTGGTTCCACCGTAGATCTAATCTATAGTCGGTTCATAACTATACGGCAGGATCTATACGGGTCGCGCCTGTATAGTTGCTCATTACGAAAGGCGGCTAGGGTTTTTGACCTCCCCTTTTAAAGCTGATCGCATCTAACCTTTTTCATTAAGTTTTCATAGAGCTACAGCCTCCAGCCTCGAGAAATCCTCACCATCCCTATTCAAGTCCCTCTAACAACATCCGTGCATCAAAGCCATGCAGCCCTTCCATGTCAACAAGATCTGGAAGAAGAAAGAAGAGAAACCCGTGAAGAGGATCGAAGAAGTAGAACCTGAAGGATCATCGTCATTATCCAGCCCGGAGATCAAGCCTCTCCCAAATTGGGAGGACATGTTCCTGCAACAGATGGAGATGATGAGGCAAGCTGAGCAGGGAAAGAACAAAGATGAGTATCTCCCAAATCCCTATCGTCACAACATAGGATCCTATTAGAAACCTCCTCTTGGTCCATCACCTCTTAAACCTAATAAGGTGCAGCAAGATGAGATTCATGATAAGATCTGTGAATTAGAGAAAGCTTCGAAGGCATGTGTTGGAACAATTGGAGAAGGGATTGACTCCTACTGGATGATGAGCAAAGACCTTGAGAAAAAGGTCGATGACATCGATGGTAGAGTTGGTTTCTTAATCAAAACTATTTTTGAGTTTATAGATGAGAAGAAATTCCTCAAGAGGAAAATGCTGAAGCTTCAACACGACATGGCCGAGCTCAGCATCCGCTTTGCAAGCATAGTTAAAGATAGCAACACCAATTAAGAGGGCAACATTCTTCCTACCCAGGAGGAGGAATAGGTACCAACAAGGAGTTATTCGGTCCCGCCTGGCTTGATTCCAAGCTTGGGGAGATCTTTAAAGACCTGGTAATCTATCTTAACGGTTTTATATCACTATTTTGTTTTGCATTAGTTCAAACTAGAAATGAAGTTTGCATCATTAGAATTCCCTTCAAGAATAGTCGATCCCTTTTATGAAATTTCGAGTTTATTATTATATATGGAGAAATTTGGAGTTTGTGTTTGTCTTATTAGATGTATGAGTGGCTTGAGTATAATTTTACTTGCACTTGATGATAGCAATAGGAGTCTTGCACACCATTGGTATTAATGGAACATATAAAGATAATTTGGTCAATATGTTGTAAGTACATGGTTTGATTTACAGATAAAGAAAAATTATCTAACTGGTTGAGTTGAAAAAGAAACCTTGAACAAAGGAAAATAAAGAGTGCTATCAAAAATAGAGTGAGAACAAGTCAAGGTAGAATCTTCAAGTCATAAGAATGCTTCATATATAATTGGAATTTGATAATTGAGATCATTAAACTTTGAATTCCTACATGAAGTGTAATATATGGCTAGCTCCTTTGCACAACACTTAAACAAAAGTGTGAGCATATAAACAAAAGAGAAGAAAAGAAATAAGAAAAAAAGAGCGAATGTGCAAAGAGCAAAGAGGCATACACCACTATATTGTAGTATGACAAATAGACACTTTTGAGATTTTGAATCCCAAGTGAATATTTTAATACTAAAACACTTGGGACTACCTCGCTAACTCATTCGGTTCAACCAGATACTTTTACATTATGTTGAGATTCATCTTTTATGAATTGTTTATCACTAAAGTGTGGAAGCCTGCTAATACTAGTCAGATGGTTCGAGTAATGTACTATTCTGGAACTTATTCCTATATATCGTATATGATAAACACATGCTACAACTGCCTCATTTATTTTATCGACTCAACTTCATGAATATGGGGATCACATCCATTAAGCTAATCTTGCTCAGGATGAGCAAGAGTCTAAGCTTGGGGAAGTTGATGATTACATATTTGCATCATGTTTTATACTATTATTTTGCATTGTAGATGTAGGATCTTTGTATTTTACAGCACTCGTGCGCATATTTTATGTCTGTATTCACCAGGATCAGGACAGATGATAGATCTAATGGGCACAATTCTTGGAGCAGTTGTATTGGGGAGAAAAGGAGTCAAAAACAACGTAAATCACTTATTTGGGAAATATCAGTAATACTAGAAGAAAACCTAAAGCAATCGAGGCATACAGACGGTTCAACGACCAACTATACAACCAGAATACTTTTTCCGGCCGTATAGTTCCGGTTGTATAGTTGGCGCCTCCTCCGCCTCTTCAAATAGTTTCACCCCGTGAAACTGGATCGGAGAGACGACATACAGAACAACCAGAAATCGTGAAAACCTCACCTCCAGAAGGCATCTGGAGGGGGAACTTGCCCAAGGGGTCCATCTTCGCCCTATGCAGATTTGGGAGGCCAAGGCATCGATCTCCATCTTCATGAACCGCTGCACCATTACCATCTCCATCCAACCCATCTCATCCATCTAGATCTTGTTGTAATTTTCGTACTCGTTGTGGATTTATACAAGTACTATTCATCTACAATTGTTTCCATTACCATTGCCATGATGTTGATTGCCTCCATGTCTGAGTAGATCTCTAGTTCTTGGGGAGATGGAGAAACCCTAGCATATGATTGAGATGAGATAGAGATTATTATGGTATACATCATTATGTGTATGTGTTAATTCTCTTCATCTTGATGTTGGGAGTTGTGCACCTCCTTAGTATTTGCCTCCTATAGGGACTAGATGAGGGGGATTACTTGTTGGCAGATGGAGGGATGATAGCCCTTACTGTGACTATAAAGTTGTTGTCATTCTTTACGTGCTAACCTAGGGAATCAAGGAGAAATCATTAAGCCATGTCCATGCCATGGGAGAAATCCCTTAATAGCGCAGTAATTTGATTGATGCCGATTGCTGACTGTTGTGGTTATGAGGATGATGTGAACAGCGGTTGCTGCCTATTTGTCCATATATGGAGCTCCTCCCACATACATACATATCATGAGAATATTCTTTATAATAATCTTGATTGCTTAGTCTAAATTGCTAGCGGTGTATCCACCTCCCTAAGAACGCCTTTTTCCTTATTGCAGTTGTAAGTTCTTTTACACACGCGATTCTTACTTTCTGCATTAAGTTTTACTTTACTTTAATTTGCCTTCTTCAACCAAAAACCCAAAAACAACTCTACTATTCTTGCATCTTAACTTTATTCCTTAAGTACCTCGTTTAGTTTTAGTTAAAAGCATTTTAGTCTTTTGCCTACTTCTCCCTGTGGGATCCATATCCTTATTTCGAAACTAGCTACAAACGATCTATGCACTTGCAGTCATTAGCGTCCCATATAGCCCATACCCTTTCGGCCCCTCTCCCTATTCCCCTTCTTCCTCGCGATGGAGAGAAACTCCTCGTTGTTGACCGCAACATCGCTCGCCGATGCTAAGATGCGCGCTACCGACCCGCCACCACCCCTCGTCGCCTACAAGTACCGCTGGACATCACTGAGAATCCCTAGCACACCTCTCCTCTTCCCCTTGCTCAATTCCCCATTCAGAGCCGAAACCCTAGCCCTGTACCTTGCAGCGCCTTGCCGCTACGTCCCTCTCCTTGCTCATCTGATCTCTCCATCATCACCCCGTGGTCTTCTTGTTCTCTTTGTCCAAGATCTCGAGCCAGAGTGGACCCTGTGGTCCTAATCGACCCCTTCGTCCCGAGCTCCCGTCACCACCACCGACGATGTTCTCGTCCTCGCCAGTTGTTGCCGACCCCACCAATCACTTCTTGATGAGCTTATGCTCCTCCTTGGCCTCTCCGATTTCTTCCTCTCTTCATGTATCACGTCCACGCCAGACATCCTAGTCTAGATAGCAGCTGCACAGCCACCATATGGTTCCCCGCGACGAGCTGATC
Source organism: Avena insularis (assembly GCA_023614405.1). NCBI lineage: Eukaryota > Viridiplantae > Streptophyta > Magnoliopsida > Poales > Poaceae > Avena > Avena insularis. Next base: position 244,457,371 of record CM042688.1, read on the forward strand.
CAAACACAGCTAGCCCCGCTTGCCCGTGCAAACCAAGTCACCGTCCCCTCGCCGATATGCGGCTCACCGCTGTCGGTGATGTCACCTGGGCGTCACCACGTGGGTCAACCCAGTCAAATAAGCTGCAGATCCCACTTTCCCTGGGTGGCAGCTGAGGTGGCCTAGGGCCCCTTGGTCAGCCACTGTGGCTAGGTGTGTGGTGTCTGCAAGTGCACATATCATTTGTAGCTAGTTTCGAAGTATAGATATTGATCCCACACGGAGCCCAAAGGTAAGTGTTTATGGTGAAGTCTCTGTCACACTCAAAATTGTCACAGGTCTTCAAGTGAATTGACTGCAAGTGTAAAAATGAGAATGATATTTGGATTAAACTTGATGTATTTAAATAAAACTAAATGTAAACTTTGGAAATAAAAAGCATAAAAGTAAAGAACGATTCGGTTGTTTGTTGTTTGCTGCATATGACAAAAAAGGCACGAGGAGATATAGTTCATGGTGATAGTGAATGTGCTAGGTGGACGAGTGATAAATGTAACAATGGTAATCTTATAAATATATGTATGCGAGCAACCCATAATTAGCCAAAACTCCTCTTGGTAGATTTCATCCCAACATCAATAATCCTACTAGTCTGTTACCAAAAGCATGGTCAGACACTAGACGATTAAGACCCTTCAGGTCGCTTAGTTAAGCTCCTTGGATCAGACTAATACAATAAGCATGGTCATTCCTTGTTATCCTCAAGTCTACTAGTTTTCCATTGATATCCCTGTGTCACTCGGGGGTCGCCGGTCTGCTAGTGAACAAGATCCTATCCATGTAGAACAAAGTATCATGTTGTCTGGGCCCTTAATTGGACAACAAGCATTAGGCATCCCACAGATAGTCAAGCACACATAATATAGTAATTAAAATCAATCACAAACTAATGGAATATATGAAGGCACATCACATCTCACCAATCCCTTACATCTCCCACGCCCAAGGAACTTACTCACACATGAGAGAAGAAAGCATCATCAATATAACTAAATAAAGGGAGTTCTTCTTAATATTACCGTGGAGATCCAAAATAAGAATAGAAAAGCAATCCAACACAATTCAAGATGGGAAGGAACAATCTCAAACCCTAGTCTTGCAAGATGAAGATCTCTCTCTCTCTCAAGGACAAGTAATGGCTATGGGGGTGTAGTGGCTAGGAGATCGAAGATCGTGGAGCGAGATGAAGAACGTCTCCTTCTTCTACTCTGGATCTCTTCTTTCTCCCTTCTAGATCGTGCGGTGGCTGCTATGTTGTGTTTTTGTCCCCAGTCCCTTCATGGAAGTTGTCCCTTTTGACAAGACAGAGGCGGCGGCAACTATACGGTGGGAACTATACGGCCGGAAAAATATTACCATGGTATAGTTGCTCGTTAAAGCCTCTGTACGCTTCCCTCGATTTCTTCCAAAGAGAGACTCGCTTATTTTCGCCTGAATATTGTGTTTCTCTAGTTAAAACCCTTTGTTGACATTCAGAACATGAAACACACATTAAAAACTAAGTTTTCTTTGCTACCGAAGTATTAGCGTTAGGTAAAGCTAGAAAACAATCAAATCCGGGAGAAAACCATCAATAAAAACCATCAAAATGTGTCGAATCTCACAACTATCGGTGTGCCCCAATGTAAAAAGTTATAATGTTTTCTATTTAATTTCAGAAAATGGTATAATCTTATAAATCAATAACTAACTATTCATAAGTCAGGAAAATATGAATAATATATCAAAATGTTCAGAAAAATGAGATCTACTCTTTAGCATCAAATTCATGCATTGTTAAGAAACTTTCAAGCCAATTTTAATTAGAAGACCAAATGAACCCCCACAGGTGATTCTGAGTTTCCCCTGTTTATGGTTTGCACCTCTTGCACTTCAAGAAATTTGCTGACTAGTGACCTTTTCTTAATGATCATGGGTTTTTTGGTCATAGATTTATGACCATTCTAAGCCAATCGGCCAGCCACTATGGCTAGGTGTGACCACGGGTTTTCTTAACGGTCTATGACCATTCTAAGCTAATTTAGGAGGGTCCAAACCTTAAAAAATAATGACCAATTTAATCAAAAAGTTCATGGTGTCCTAACACGAAATGGTCATAGATGGATATCACCAACTTTCAGCCATATTTTTTGCTGATTACGACCAATTTAAATGGTCATGGCCCCTTAAATCATGATGGCTTAATTGACGGGTTCGAGACCTCATCAATTTCGTTTACGTGTCGTGTCCATGTGTCCATTTCTGCTGACGTGTCTGTATATGTGTCTTGTATATGTGTTAATTCCTGCTTACGTGTCCACATAGCATTGGGTTTGAATGCTCCTAACATAAGGACCCACCTGTTGACGAAGATGACTACAACCAATATACTGTGTGGGACCCATATGTCAACATACAAGACAAAATGACATAGAGATCCACCATGAGCTGTCACATAGGACCCATCGGTTCTAACAGGTGGGGAACCCACCAAAGCAAACAGCACACAACGCGAATAAATTGGCAAAAAGTCAAGACGGGGGGTCGATCCCACGACCTCCCACCAATCCCGCTAGAATGGTGCACCTAGCCACTGGACCACCGAGTTTTTTGTGCTATATATGCCACACAACCCTATTTAAACAATCCTTTTCTATGCTGGACCTGGGTCGTGTGACCCTACTTAAACATTTCATTTCCATGTTGGGCCTATGCCCTGGGGGAGTCAAGACCTCAACTTATTTTTCGCTGGGATTTTTCCCCATGGTTGGGCTAGCGGCCCATATTCCATTAGAATTAGAGTCCATATAATTAGAGAAACTTTAGGTTTTTTTGGAAAATTTAAAAATCATGAGAGGAGGAAGAATATATTTTATGGTGTAAGAAATTGGGAATTTGTACTTAGAATATGGTATATTATTTTACAAACATCTAGTGGTGCCAATTTGGAACATATTCTTGGTAGATGCTTCATAAAAATCCACTTTTTGGCTCTCAAAAATGGAAAATGAAATTTTTACAATAAAATGAGAAACTTTCTCATCTAGGAGATGAGCCTCGCTAAAATTTTAGTGGATATCTGATGAAACAACATATTTTTAATCTAAAAAAGATTTTTGTAAAACATTAGGAGCATTAGATAATGTACCTGTAGTTCAAATCGGACCAGCTTCCTCCTGATTCGGCAGGAATTTGTCTTTTTCACCAGGGGTGGACGAAAAGGTTTTAGATTCCCCAGTTGGGACATTGGCCATGCAACATGGTCTAGTATTTTTGAAAAATAGGGTAGTACCATATTGAAACTTTCATTTGGAAGTTGCTTAACAAAACGCCTCGTTTTTGGCACTCAGGAAATAGAAAATGGCTTTTATGTGCGGCGAAAAGGAAAACTTCCTCCTACGACATTGTTCTCCACCCCAAGATACACGTGTGTGCATAATACGGGCAAATTATCACAAACTATGCCACAATTTAGGTGATAACAATGGTCTTCTGACCTAAAAGCCATGAAACCTCGAACATGACAGGTCATTTGTGAGAAGGTATTTTTGAGATATCTATAATATACCAAGTTTGGTATTTTTTCTTGGAACTATGTCACATAATATGACACCACACGAAGGATTTACCTTGTTTGGACCGTTTTTTAATTTCTTATGCCCATTCCAAACTATGGTCAAAATGGCGGACATGAAGGTTCTTAGCTTAGGGATGAGCCTCTCTAAATTTGTATTAGATCTCTGATAAAACATCATATTATGAGTCTAAAAATGATTTTTGCAAAAAACCATAAGCATTAGATAATGTACCTATAGTTCAAAGCAGTCCATCTTCCTACCGATTCGGCAGGAATTTGTCTTTTTTGCCAGTGATGGATGAAAAGGTTTAAATAAACTAGTTGGGACATTGGCCATTTACATGGTCTAGTATTTTTGAAAAATAGGGTAGTACCATTTTCAAACTTTTACTTGGTAGTTGCTTAATAAAACGCCCCATTTTTGGCACTCAGAAAATAGAAAATGGCTTTTATGTGCAGCGAAAAGGAAAGCTTCATCCTACAACATTGTTCGCCATCCCAAGATACACGTTTGTGTACAATACGGGCACACTATCACAAACTATGTTGCGATTCAGGTCATAACATTAGTCCTTTCACCTGAAAGCCATTAAACCTCGAACATGATAGATCATTTCTAAGAAGATTTTTTTAATATCTACAATATACCAAGTTTGGTATTTTTCCTTGTAACTATGTCACATAATATTGTACCACGCGAAGGATTTACCTTGTTTGGACTGTTTTTTTAATTTCTCATGCCCGTTTCAAACTATGGTCAAAACAGCGGGCACGAAGTTTCTTAGCTAGGAGATGAGACTTGCTAAACTTGCATTGGATCTCTGATAAAACAAAATATTGTGAGTCCAAAACTGATTTTTGCAAAAAATCTTGAGCATTATATAATGTACATGTAGTTCAAATCGGACCCTCTTCCTACCGATTTGGCAGGACTTTGTCTTGTTTGTCAGGGGTGGACGAAAATGTTTTAGGTACCCCAGTTGGGACATTGGCCATTAAACATGGTCTAGTATTTTTGAAAAATAGGGTGGTACAATTTTGAAACTTTCTCTTGATAGTTGCTTAACAAAGCGCCCCATTTTTGGCACTTAGAAAATAGAAAATGGTTTTATGTGCGGCAAAAAGGAAAACTTCCTCCTACAACATTGTTCTCCACCCCAAGATACACGTGTGTGCACAATACTGGCACATTATCACAAACTATGCCATGATTTAGGCGATAACAATGGTCTTTTGACCTAAAAGCCATGAAATCTCAAACATGACAAGTCAATTTTGAGAAGGTATTTTTGAGATATCTATAATATACCAAGTTTTGTATTTTTCCTTGGAACTATGTCACATAATATGACACCACGCGAAGTATTTACCTTGTTTGGACTGTTTTTAAATTTCTTATGCCCGTTTCAAACTATGGTCAAAACAACGGGCATGAAGGTTCTTAGCTAGGGGATGAGCCTCGCTAAATTTGCATTAAATCTTTGATAAAACAGCATATTGTGAGTCTAAAAATGATTTTTGCAAAAACCCATGAGCATTAGATAATATACCTATAGTTTAAATCGGACCCTCTTCCTACCTATTCGGTAGGAATTTTTCTTTTTTGCCAGGGATGGATGAAAAGGTTTAAATAAACCAGTTGGGACGTTGTCCATGTAACATAGTCTAGTATTTTTGAAAAATAGGGTGGTACCATTTTGAAACTTTTACTTGGTAGTTCCTTATCAAAACACCCTGTTTTTGGCACTCGGAAAATATAAAATGGCTTTTATATGCAGCGAAAAGGAAAACTTCATCCTACAACATTGTTCGCCATCCCAAGATACACTTGTGTGCACAATACAGACACATTATCACAAACTATGTCGCGATTCAGGACATAACATTGGTCTTTTGACCTGAAAGCCATTAAACCTTGAACATGATAGATCATTTTTGAGAAGGTTTTTTTAATATCTATAATATACCAAGTTTGGTATTTTTCTTTGCAACTATTTCATCTAATATGACACCATGCGAAGGATTTACCTTGTTTCGACCGTTTTTGAATTTCTTATGCCCGTTTCAAACTATGGTCAAAACGGTGGTCATGAAGTATCTTAGCTAGGGGGTGAGCCTTGCTAAACTTGCATTTGATCTCTGATAAAACAAAATATTGTGAGTCCAAAAATCATTTTTGCAAAAAATCATGAGCATTAGATAATGTACCTGTAGTCCAAATCGGACCCGCTTCCTACCGATTTGGCGGAAATTTGTATTTTTTGTCAGGGGTTGATGGAAAGGTTTTAGATACCCAAGTTGGACATTGGCCATGTAACATGGTCTAGTATTTCTGAAAAATAGGGTGGTACCATTTTGAAACTTTCACTTGATAGTTGCTTAACAAAATGCCCCGTTTTTGGCACTTGGAAAATAGAAAATGGCTTTTATGTGCAGCGAAAAGGAAAACCTCCTCCTACAACATTGTTCGCAATCCCAAGATACACATGTGTGCACAATACAGGCACATTATCACAAACTATGCTGCGATTGAGGCCATAACATTGGTATTTTGACCTGAAAGCCATGAAATGGCGAACATCATAGATCATTTCTGAGAAGGTTTTTTTGAGATATCTACAATATACTAAGTTTGGTATTTTTCCTTGGAACTATGTCACATAATATGACACCACACGAAAGATTTACCTTGGTTGGACCGTTTTTTAATTTCGTATGCTCGTTTCAAACTATGGTCAAAATGGCGGGCATGAAGGTTCTTAGCTAGGGGATGAGCCTTGCTAAATTTGCATTGGATCTCTGATAAAACAGCATATTGTGAGTCTAAAAATGGTTTTTGCAAAAAACCATGAGCATTAGATAATGTATCTACAGTTCAAAATCGGACCCTCTTCCTACCGATTAGGCAGGAATTTGTCTTTTTGGCCAGGGATGGATGAAAAGGTTTAAATAACCCATTTGGGACATTGGCCATGTAACATGGTCTAATATTTTTGAAAAATAGGGTGGTACCATTTTGAAACTTTTACTTGGTAGTTTCTTAACAAAACGCCCTGTTTTTAGCACTCAGAAAAAAATGGATTTTTTGTGCGATGAAAAGGAAAACTTCATCCTACAACATTGTTCGTCGTCCCAAGATACACGTGTGTGCACAATACCGGCACATTATCACAAACTATGCCGCGATTCAGGCTATAACATTGGTCTTTTGACCTAAAAGCCATGGAATGTTGAACATGATAGATCATTTTTGAGAAGGTTTTTTTAGATATCTACAATATACTAAGTTTGGCATTTTTCCTTGCAACTATGTCACATAATATGACACCACGCAAAGGATTTACCTTGTTTGGACCGTTTTTTAATTTATATGACTGTTTCAAACTATGGTCAAAATGGTGGGTATGAATGTTCTTAGCTAGGGGATGAGCCTCGCTAAATTTGCATTGGATCTCTGATAAAATAGCATATTTTGAGTCTAGAAAAGATTTTTGCAAAAAATCATGAGCATTAGATAATGTACTTGTAGTTCAAATCGGACCCGCTTCCTACCGATTTAGCAGGAGTTTGTCTTCGTTGCCAGGGGTGGACGAAAAGGTTATAGATAACCAGGTGGGACATTGGCCATGTAACATGGTCTAGTATTTTTGAAAAATAGGGTGGTACCATTTTGAAACTTTCACTTGGTAGTTTCTTAACAAAACGCCCCGCTTTTGGCACTCGAAAAATAGAAAATGGCTTTTATATGCAGTGAAAAAGAAAACTTTATCCTCCAACATTGTTCGCCATTTCATCCCAAGATACTCGTGCGTGCATAATACGGGCATATTATCACAAACTATGCCGCAATTCAGGCCATACCACTGGTCTTTTGACCTAAAAGCTATGAAACCACGAACAAGATAGATCATTTATGAGAAGGTTTTTTTTATATATGTACAATATACCAAGTTTGATCTTTTTCCTTGCAGCTATGTCACATAATATGACACCACCCGAAGGATTTACCTTGCTTGTTCAGACCGTTTTTGAATTTCTTATGCCCATCTTAAACTATGGTCAAAACGACGGGCACGAAGGTTCTTACCTAGGGGATGAGTCTCGATAAACTTGCATTGGATCTCTGATTAAACAACATATTATGAATCTAAAAATGATTTATGCAAAAAATCATGAGGATTAGATAATGTACCTATAGTTCAAATCAGACCCGCTTCCTACCGATTTGGTAGGAATTTATCTTTTTTCTCCAGGGGTGGACGAAAAGGTTTTAGATACCCCAGTTGGTACATTGGCCATGTAACATGGTCTATTATTTTTGAAAAATAGGGTGGTACCAGTTTGAAACTTTCACTTGGTAGTTTCTTAACAAAACGCCCGTTTTTGGCACTCGGAAAATAAAAAATTGCTTTTGTTTGTGACGAAAAGGAAAACTTCATCCTACAACATTCTTCGCCATCGCAAGATACATGTCTATGCATAATACAGGCACATTATCACAAACTATGCCGCGATTCAGGCCATAACATTGGTCTTTTGACCTGAAAGCCTTGAAACCTCGAACATGATACGTCATTTTTAGAAGGTTTTTTTGAGATATCTATAATATACAAAGTTTGGTATTTTTCATTTGCAACTATGACACATAATATGACACCACGCGAAGGATTTACCTTGTTTGGACCGATTTTGGATTTCTTATGCCCGTTTGAAACTATGGTCAAAACGGTAGGCACGAAGGTTCTTAGCTAGGGGATGAGCCTCGCTAAACTTGCATTAGATCTCTGATAAAATAGCATATTGTGAGTCTAAAAATGTTTTTTACAAAAAAATCATGAGCATTAGATAATGTATCTATAGTTCAAATCGAACCTGCTTCCTACCGATTCGGCTGAAATTTGTCTTTTTGCCAAGGGTGAACGGAAAGGTTTTAGATACCTAAGTTGGGACATTAGGCATGTAACATGGTCTAGTATTTTTTCAAAATAGGGTGGTACCTTTTTGAAACTCTCGCTTGGTAGTTGCTTAACAAAACGCCCGTTTTTGACACTCGTAAAACAGAAAATGGCTTTTATGTGCGGCAAAAAGAAAAACTTCCTCCTACAACATTGTTTGCCATCCCAAGATACACGTGTGTGCATAGTAGGGGCACATTATCACAAACTATGCTGTGATTCAGGCCAGAACATTGGTCTTTTGACCTGAAAGACATGAAACCTCAAACATGATAGGTCATTTCTGAAAAGTTTTTTTTGAGATATCTACAGTATACCAAGTTTGATATTTTTTCCTTCCAACTATGTCACATAATATGACATCATGTAGTTCAAATCAGACCAGCTTTCTACCGATTTGACAGGAATTTGTCTTTTTCACCAGGGGTGGACGGAAAGGTTTTAGATACCCTAGTTGGGACATTGGCCATGTAGCATAGTCTAGTATTTTTGAAAAATAGGGTGGTACCATTCACTTGGTAGTTGCTTAACAAAAGGAGCCCCGTTTTTAGCACTCAGAAAATAGAAAATGACTTTTATGTGCTATAAAAAGGAAAACTTTCTCCTATAACATCCTTTGCCATCCCAAGATACACGTGTGTGCATAATACGGGCACATTATCACAAACTATGCCGTGATTGGGGATTTACATAATATGACATCACATGGAGGATTTACCTTTTTTGGAATGTTTTTAAATTTCTTATGCCCGTTTCAAACTATGGTCAAAATGGCGATATAAAGTCAGCCAATCAGAATAAAGCATCAGACTACCCACTGTTCACCCCACTTAAGCATATCTCAACCGTCCATGTTGTATCCATCCAACGTCCCAAAATTTTATCTCCCGCTCCGAATTTTCTTGTGCCTCCCGTTCCCCCTTGACACCCCAAAACACTTTGGACCTAAAATGACCAAACGGCCCTGCAGTTCCCATAGTTCCCAAGTGGCAGCAAGATCTGGAGACTACCGGATCCCCTTACATGCCGCCGCACCAGCAGCTTCGGGATCAAGGCCCTCTCACTCATCTACCTTCTTCCCTGTAGCCTCCCCATGCCCACCTCTCCACCCCCTCTCTTTGACGACGGTGTTCAGGAGCCCGTATCAGGAATAGACGGTGATGCTCGACGGTGAAATTCCCCTCCCCTCCCACCTCCTCTCCATCCCCTCCTATCCGCGTGACCCCTTCCGCTCCCCGTGGTTTCCGTCGTTGTCGACTAGACTAGGTTTTCGATCTAATATTCTGCTACTGCCGTGTGGACAATGTAGAAGGGCAACCTCGACGTGGCGATCGATCCCTCCTGAACATGGAGAAGCAGTGTCGGCACCAGGGCGATGTTGCTGGCACCAGGGTCGCTGGTTTGCTAGACAGATGATTCTCCCCGGGTGGATGGTGAAACTAACCCCTCTCCACCTCACGCGTCTGGTAATCCAATCCCCCTCCCCCAACTGCCATTCTCGATTCAACTTTGATTTAGTTGTATTCATTCAATTTACAGATATCCAAGCTCTTGTCAGTTCATCGTCCTCATCCCACCTAGCAGCAAAACATTGTAGTACTACCACGTTACCTTAATAGCCTGTTGTTGCGTCCTTCTAGTTGCAGAGGCTTGTAGATTTGTTTCAAACAATTGCAGAAACCATTATCTTGACTTTTGCTGATAGGCATTAAGTTGTTCCATGAATTGTAAGTTGTATAACAAAGCTCTTACTGGACATGATTTATGGGATATTAGCATATGTACTTATATTGTGCATTGTAGTTCATTAGATATATGATTACCCATGTTTGATTTACTATCAAAAGTTGAAGTGTGATTGCCGTTATATTCATTCTGCATGTGTTATTCTTTAACTAAGTTTGATGCACTGCATCCTTTCCTACAATCCTGCTACAATATCTTTACACCATTCACTGTCTTCTCTCTCTTCTGCAGATTCTGTACCTAGTGCATTAAAGAAACTAAATCAAGAAATTGCAGATTCTATAATAATATATACCTTCCAAATTGCTTGTTCTTCATAGTAATAATCTATACCTAGTTTTCTCATGTGTACTTGATTAGATCTTCTCTACGTTGGTCTTTCTTGAACAGATATGTGATGCCCGGATCCAGCAGCCCTGGGAGGTGGAGTCCTTCACTTAGGAACAACGGCAACAACGGACCTGCCTGCTGGTGCTGTTGATTCGACTTGGACAGGAGGACGAGTCCGTGCTTCCGTACATTTCACTCAACTCACCTGAATACTTATATGATAGGGATGATAGGGAGGTGTGCTCTCTTTGGAGCAGCCTTAACTCAAAGAATATTATTCTCCTCATATTTATTTGTACTGCACATGATGTTCAATAACTTTTTTTTGCTCATAGTTCATACTTCACACTTCTTTCTGTGATTAGAATTTGATTGAGCTACCTTGTCACTGTCCATATCTCAATGGGGGGCAATATTAGTAAACCTGGATCATTTTTTAGTGTTTTGTACCTTTTCTACCGTGTTATTTGTCTTGAGACATGGTGCTTGTCTGTAATAAAGCATGTTTAGCCGCATTGTATTTGACATAGCTCTATAGTCTGGATAAAAATCATTTTGTTTTCTTCAAGTGCAAGTCCTTCCATATAGTCTTTTAACAGATAGTGTCTACATTCAATAAATTGAAGGTTGTGGTCTTGTTTGGTAGTGGAGAAGATGCGATTTAGTACCTGATTTTCATATAAGATTTTTTTATGTTAATAACTAATAACTATAAGTAGGAATATATGGTCTCATGTTTGAAGTTTTCTTTGGCAGGGAACCATGTACATGTCTTGAGCACGAACAACTTGAGATGAAGACATGTGCTTGGATGTTTATCCATGCTTCAGACATTTGCTTCATTTTTTCAGACATCCTACTCTAGTTTAGAGATTATAAAAATATGATAAAACTATACTGATGAGATAGCTTTGCTGAAACAGTCTTTATACCAACTCACGGTGAACAATAGTGTTCACTTTGCATGTTTCTAAGGGCACCAATCTGAATTGTACCTATGAAATGATTGTGCCGAAATAGTTTGGACCAACACATAGTGAACAACAGTGTTTAGTGTGTTTCTAAGAACAGTAACTTGCAGCCAGTATGACTAACATGGGTATAACCCTTCGGGTGCCTATTATTGGTATATATGGTATGGCCTAACAAAAGCCTCATCCAAAGATTTGCCAAGATCCATGAAGCCCATGACGGTTTGGCTGATACGAAATATACAAGGACACAGAATCCTGGCGATATAAGACAAGGAAAGTACAAGACTAGATTAGATACAAACTCTAGCTTGTAACCTACTTGTATTGGTACCCGAGACCTAGCATCCCCATATATAAAGTCTAGGAGGAGCCAACGAGGGGGACACAACATAATAAAATAGGCGTTACACCCAACTTTAGATCTAGACAATAGACACCAAAAATCTCTCAGACGACTTTGACTTCATTGTTTTCCTGACATCCGACGAAATTCCCAGCGCTCTCTTTTCCGTGAAATCATAAGTCCTTCACCATGGACATTGCCGAGGTTACCTCTCATCAATTGCCGGTGTCTATGGGAAACCTAAACGCTGGAACCATGGATTTGTTGGACCGCTCTCCACCAAGTATAAACCCAACAAAAGAAGATCCACACCCGTCCACCCCTGTATTGGTACCGGCCGATTTTAACGGTAGATCCGATCTAATCATCGGAAGCTTCCACTTCCAAGTAGAAGACCCGCAAGAATCACACCCTTCGGCCCTGATCACATTAGAACCATCGTTGGAAAAACCTACGCCTACGACGGCATTGCTCGGCCAGACACTTGGCTACAGGATTTTTTCCAAGCTTGCTGCATCGCCAAAGGAAGAAACAACCTGGTCGCAACCCGATATCTCCCACTTATGTTGCGGAAGACGGCGCGATCATGGCTCAATGAACTTCCGGAGAACACCATCCATAACTGGTATGACATGCAAAGTGCGCTATTTCGTAATTTCGAAGGCACATATCGGAGGCCCTGTTCGGTCAGAGACCTACAGCGTTGCACCCAGAAAGCCGAAGAAACTTGCCGAGATTATCTCGGATGATGGATCGACACCAAGAACTCCTGTGAAGGAGTAAACGACCAAAGCGCGATTGAAGCTTTCATCGCAGGGCTCCCAATTGGTCTATTACGTCACCGCTTGAAGTGTGATAAGGTCACTGATTTGGGAGAAATGATAGAAACAGCGAGCAAGTATGCGGATGCTGACGACGATGCAGAGGGTCCTGGTTGTACCTCAGTCAGCAAAAACAAAGCAACAAGCTCAGAAGCGCAAGAACACCTCGGAGGAAAAACCCAACGCGGAAACAGCGATGGTAACTACTGTTTCCGGGTCTGGAGGACGAGGAGGACGTGGCGGAGGCCGCGAGCGTGGCCGTGGAACTTCAAGGGTCCAAGGTAGAGGAGAACAGCAACAAGGCAAAACCTACTCTTGGGCCGACATCGCCAATAACCCATGTGTGCATCACTTAGACGCCAATGGGGGCTCATCCCACACCAACGATGAATGTTGTTTCAATGACGACATCAAAAGAGATGACACCGCGGGCTACAAAGCTAAGCGGAAGAAGGGAAAGAAAAATCCCGAAAAGGACAAGGAGACCAAGGAAGATTCCGACATGGAGGAAGTTGATGCTTCAAATCCCAAGTCGGAAGGGAAGAAGACCTTTCCCACCAAGAAGGACACTTATGTCACTTTCCTCGGATCTCAACCAGCCAAGGTCAAGAAAGCAGTTCTACACGAGCTCAATGCAACAATTCCGGCTGTCCCCCAGTATCTGGACTGGTCGGAAGTGGCAATCACGTTTGACCGCGATGATCATCCGCCTAAGTTACACAGGCGAGGAAAATACGCCTTAATCGTCAACCCACTTATTGACGGTTATGGTTTCTCCAAGACCCTCATGGACGGTGGTGGCAGCATCAATATTCTCTACATCAAAATGCTACGCTGGATGAAGATCTCGGAAACCCAGCTGAACCATTGCTCTGTGATTTTTCACGGAGTTGTCCCAGGAAGACAAGCTAATTCCCTGGGAGAGATTACTTTGGATGTTACCTTTGGAACTCCAAAGAACTATCGGATGGAAGCACTTTCCTTCGAAGTGGTCCCGTTCAAGAGCGCATACCATGTTATATTCGGACGTTTGGCTTATTGGGCTTTTATGGCTTGTCCGTGTTACATTTACAATATGATGAAAATTCTAGGTCCCAACAGTGTGATCACCATCAGGGGAGACCCGAAGAAAGCGTGAGAGTGCAAGGATGGAAATGCCGCCTTTGCCGAAGCCGTGCTGCACGCCCAGGAGTACCAGGAGATCAAGAAGAGCATAGACCCATCCGAGATGCCTGCAACGAAGAAGGAGGTGACAAAGCCAAACCCGGAGTTCAAGGCATCAGAAGAGACGAAGAAAGCACCGTTGAAGAATGATGACCCCTCCAAGGTGACCCAGATAGGCGTAGGCCTAGATAGCGCATAGGAAAGCGCGCTCGTCAAGTTCCTCCAAGCAAATCAAGATATCTTCGCATGGCAGCCATCTGACATGACCAGAGTACCTAGGGAACTTGCTGAGCACTCTCTAAATGTAAACCCGAACGCTAAACCCGTCAAACATTCCTTACGACAGTTTGGCGACGAAAAGCGTAAAGCAATATCTAAGGAACTAGCGCGGCTCAAGTTAGCCGGATTCATAGAAGAGGTCATCCACACTGAGTGGTCGGCCAATCCTGTAATGGTCCCTAAAAAGGACACCACTGATTTAACGATGTGTGTTGATTATACTGCCTTGAACAAGGCTTGTCCAAAAGATCCGTTCGCTCTGCCTAGAATTGATCAAGTCATCGATTCTACAACAGGCTCGGAACTCCTCTGTTTTCTCGACGCATATTCCGGTTATCACCAAATCCGGATGGAGGAATCTTACAAAGTCAAAACTTCATTCATAACCCCCTTCGGAACCTTCTGTTTTGTTACGATGCCCTTTGGGCTGAAGAACGCAGGGGCTACGTACCAGCGCACGATGCAGCGTTGCCTCCATGACCAACTCGGACGCAATGTACATGCATACGTGGATGATATCGCGGTGATGTCCAAAAAGAAGGAAACGCCGATTTCCGACTTGGAGGAGACGTTCGCCAATCTACGAAAATACAACATCATGCTTAACCCGAAGAAATGTTTCTTTGGAATACCAGCCGGAAAATTGTTAGGTTTCATCGTGTCTCAAAGAGGCATAGAGGTGAACCGGGACAAAATCAGGGCTATAATCAATATTTTCAGGCCAACCCGCCTGAAGGACGTACAAAGACTAACTGGTTGCATTGCTGCGGTCAGTCGATTTGTAAGCCGGCTTGGAGAAAGAGCCGCACCATTATACAAACTCCTGAAAAAGACCAAAGATTTTGTTTGGAGTGATGAAGCTGAAGCTGCACTACAAGACCTGAAGAAAGTACTCTCATCTGCTCCTATCCTTGCAGCGCCGGAACCTAAGAAACCGATGTTGCTCTATCTTGCTGCGACAAATAAGATCGTTAGTATCGTCATGGTGGTGGAGAGACCAGAGGAAAATCAGGAACACCTGGTGCAGCGTCCGACTTACTTTGTCAGCGAGGTTCTGACAGAATCAAAACAGCGGTATCCGCACTATCAAAAGTTGGCTTACGGTGTTTTTCTAGCATCTCGTAAGTTACGACACTACTTTCAGAAGCATCCAATTACCATGGTGAGCACAGCTCCCATGAGAGATATAATCAACAACAGCGACGCCATAGGACGCGTTGCTAAATGGGGCATAGAGCTCTCAGCTTTCGATATTGAGTACAAACCTCGGACAGCAATCAAATCCCAGATCCTTGCTGACTTTGTCGCTGATTGGACAGAGACGAAGGAGAATATGATCCTCCCTGAGTCGGAATATTGGACCCTCTTTTTCGACGGGTCTAAGGCTCTAGGGGGCTCGGGGGCTGGCGTGGTGCTCAAATCACCCTAAGGAGACAAACTTTTATACGTGTTGCAGATCCACTTCACAGCGACAAACAATATTGCCGAGTATGAAGCACTGCTGCATAGAATCCAGATTGCTAAGGATATTGGAATCCGACGTTTGATGTGTTACGGAGATTCAGATCTTGTTGCTCAATAAGTGTCGAATATTTGTAATGCAAATAAACACAGGCAGCATATAAAGCTGTCGTGGATGATCTATCTAAATCGTTCGAAGGGTTTGAAGTTCAACACATCCCTCGAGCAGAAAATGAGGAAGCAGATGAACTATCTCGGATAGGTTCTGCGCAGAAAGAGGTCCCAGATGGCGCTTTTTTAGAGCACCTCAAAGTTCCCTCAATAAAGAGAGTACATGAGGAATATCCGACCAAATCCGACTCACCTTTGATAGCAGTTCTGGCTGTGATTCCCAGCTGGACTCAACCCTACCTTGATTATTTGGTAGATGGCAAATTACCCGAAGACGAGGTGTTGAGCCGGCAGATTATCTGACGAGCAAAGGCCTATACTATTGTTAAAGGTGAGCTCCATAAACAGAGTGTTTCTGGGGGTTTTTAGCGCTGTGTATCTCCGGAAGGAGTGGAAATCTTAAGAGAAATCCACGAAGGCGAGTATGGTCACCATGCTGCAGCCAAATCTTTAGTGGCAAAAGCTTTTCGACACGGATTTTTCTGGCTTATAGCTCACGCAGATACCGAACGATTAGTCAAGACGTGCAAAGGCTGCCAAAAGTACGCCAAGCAAGCTCATGTTCCGGCTGATCAGCTGCGAACAATACCTATAACATGGCCCTTTGCGATCTGGGGGCTTGATATGGTAGGACCTTTTAAACGAGCTCCAAGTGGATTTACTCACCTCTTAGTGATGGTGGATAAATTTACCAAATGGATTGAGGCTAAACCTGTCACTAGTTGTGATGGAGCAACAGCCAAAAGATTTGTCGAGGATGTTATAATCCGGTATGGTTATCCACATAGCATTATCACGGACAACGGGAGTAAATTTTCTATGCGAGAATTGGCTGAATTCTGCAACGAGCAAAATATCCGACTTGACATTGCGTCAGTCGCACATCCACAGGCTAACGGACAAGTCGAAAGAGCAAATAGTTTAATTCTACAAGGCCTAAAACCGAGACTCGAAGCACCACTATGACGTGCTGCGGGGGCTTGGGCAGAGGAATTACCCTCTGTAATTTGGAGTTTACGAACAACTCCAAACAGGTCAACAAGATACACACCTTTCTTCTTGGTCTATGGTGCAGAAGCAGTTCTTCCTAGTGATTTGATTCATACTTCTCCTACAGTGGCCACGTATATCGAAGAGGATGCCGAGATTTCTCGACAAAATGATCTCGACTTAGTCGAAGAAGTTCGCGTCGTTGCTGAAATGAGATCTACAGCCTATCAGCAGAAGTTACGCAAGTATCATAGCCAGAGAGTCCGAAATAGATCCTTCAATTAAGGTGATTTGGTTCTCTGGCTTATGCAACAAAGAAAGCACAAACTTTCCCCAGTACGGGAAGGGTCCTTTTTATTTAGTCGAGTATTGCACAATGGATCGTACTACTTAACTGACATGAGGCCAATCAAAGAAAGGCCTGCTACTAAGAAGAGAAAGAGAGCTGGAGGCAGTACAAATCCGGATGAGTTAGACAGACCATGGAATATTGCTCAGCTATGTCCCTTTTATTCTTAGTTTATCCTTCTTTGTAATCATACATATGTACATGTTCTGTGAGAAATAAAAGTTTTGGTTGCCTCAAGTTTTTCTGAGAAGTTTTTACCATCTTATTTCCGAATGATCATGTCATAGTCGAAAATCCCAGAATGCTTGAAAGTACTTTATGCTCATGTTCGTTCTGGTTTAGATTTCCGATTCTAAAACTACTACCCTCGAGTATAACTCTAAAGTTTCTAGTCTTTACTTTGGTTATTTGTCTGATTGCTGGATACGGGCATTTTCCGAGTAGTGAATTGTTGGTACTGGAAGCCGGCTTTGTTTCCGAGTTTAAACTGGTTTAGCAATTGAGATCCGTTGCTCGGCAAAGTTTCCGGCGAAAGGTTTAGCCGGCTCATGAAAGGGACGAGGCGGAAAGCCAGATAAACGATAAGTAGAGACGAAAAAATACAAGTGCTTATGTAAACATTTCAGGCACACACAAAATTTCAAAGCCGAAAAGTGCTGAATAGATCAAAAGCTTAGCACTAGCAAAGTTAAAGTACTACATAATTACAAACGCATCATGTTTTTTCTAGAATAATACATAAGTTTCTGGTCTATGATGCAGGAGGAGATGAAGGAGCTATCGGCTCGCTGGTTACTCCGCCTTGATATTGTTCCGAGATGTCCGCATCCGAGGTGGTGCGTTCATCGTTGGAAACTCCTGTTGGTTCTTCCGGAGGAGGAGGCGGAGTATCCACGCGGGTGAAGAAGGGGATCTCGTAGCTGGTCAGGTCAGCCACGTGACACCCATATCCGGCGCAGGAGTGCATGATGGCTTGAAGGTCCTGCTCCTGGCCGTCTTCGTCTACCTTGCAGTATCCTTTGATCACTTGCCATATCTCCATGTTTCCATGGTGGCTCATGACCATAGTGAGAGTGTTTTGCGCAGCAGTCCACGCGTAGGACATGTTCCAGTACCAAACAAGCTGCGGCATCTCCTTTGCCTTGTCCCGCACCTGAAAATCCGACATGCTTGGCATGTCCGGAATCTTGAGAGCTTCGCCGACGTCCTCAAGGGACTGGCGGAAGTCATGAAGCAGGTCACCGACTTGGGTAAGCCGATGGGTGCGGGGATCGGAGGAGGAAGAGTCCGTCAAGTTCAGAGGACCTATACACAAAACAAGTCATTGATAAAAGTCGAAGAAAGAGACAAGTCAGATAGATGGAACGTACCAAAAATGATGTCGTCAATTTTGGTCTTCTCCTCCCGGAGACTCTGGAGTTCAGCCTGGAGCGCCTAGGACATATCCTTTTCTCTGCCAAGCTCATTCTTGAGATCTGAGATTATTTTATCTTGAGCAGCGATCTTGCGATCACGCTCATCAGTGGCCATGGAGGAGGATTCAAGGACTTGAGCTATGCTCCTTTCATGATCCGCCTTAAGCTTATCCAGCTCTTGGCCAAGTCCCTTGTTATCCACCACCAGAGTCTTGAGGTTCTCGGCCTCTTCAATCACGGCGACAGATTGTTTCACCAGCGCTGTAAGTCAAAAAGAACAAAAGTTCAGAAAAATTCGACATTGAAAATAACAAGGACAAGGTTTGAGTCTCGGAATGTTTACCTTCGGCCTCATCCTTGGCAACTTTGAGTTCATCATTTTTAAGCCGGAGAGCTTTGATCTCTCTCCGCTTATCGCAGACATTGGTCAATAATTCCTGGTTATAGGAACATACTTTCTGTAAGTCAGAATACCCAAAGTCAGAAAGCTACTTAAGACTCGGGCTAATATTTTTGTTAAATATCAGCACGAGCCTTGGGGGCTACACTAGTTCGTTCTTTGGCATCCTAATGAAGCATAAACCCGGATTATATATCCTACTTCATGCTTGGGGGCTAGAGGATATGATATAACATAATGGAAAAAACAGGAGTTGGAATTCCAACTTACATATTGTTCGCGGGTGAGTTTATCCAAACCCGCGTTAACTTCAGTAGCCACCTTCTCGGCGAGAGTCAGTGGAACCACTGGGGCTGTTGGAAGCTCACCAGTCCTAATCCTCTCGTCGCGGAGGTGCACCTAGGCAAGAAGGTCAGAGAACTTGACGTCCTCTGCTTCTTGCGCTTCTTCCTCGGCGGATAAAGTTCTCTTCTCCAAGCATTGCTTGGCAAGCCGCTGGATTTCTTCAGCAGATTTCCGGGACAAGCCAAACTTGGCAAGACCCAGATTGCTCAGGAGGTTTTCGGCGAAGGTTTCTGCCGAGGGATCGTTACCCAAAGAGGGTTCACCCTTATCTAGATCTGACGCACTCATGGCGACGTGAGTTTGCGATCCAAGGTTCGCAGGCCCCGTTGAAGGAGCCGGATCTTCTACAGTGTCAGGCGAGATAACCGTCGTTGCAGAAGGTTGAGGGGCAGGAGTCGGAGGAGCCACGGCAGGGGAAGCTATGGTAAGCTTCGTCTGCCGTAGCGGCTTCGAAGAAATCCCTTTCCCCTTGGCCTTGACGAGCGGTTTTGCTCTGAGAATGTAGTAAAGTCGGAAAACATTACATCTCGGAAAGAAATTTGAATAAGGTACAAAGGCGGACGTTGCTGATTGAATGTTACCTCTTCACGACAGGCACCTCTTTTGTGCCAACAGTCACTGTCGGAGCTTTGCACTTCTTGAGCGCAAGATCCGGCAATGGAACTACCTCCACCTTCTGAGAGAACTCCGGAGGATATCCTTCGAGCGGAGCAAGTTCCGACTCGGGGAGGTCAGCAAGCTGAAAAGAAGAAAACATATCAATATTGTGATATAACTCAAAGATTAGAACACATAAAAAGGTATATTGATAGAAGCTTACCGACACTATGGGGTTATCCGCCGTGTGCATGTCCAGAGAAACCTCCAGAATTCTCCTCTCGATCCGCTCCTTGATCAGCCACTTGATCTGGCTTATGTAGCCTTGAGTGGTGTAGGCTTTGGAGCTGATGCGGAGGGAGTCTTTCGGAGACGACGTAATGGAATGCATCAGTCGGGTTCCGTGGTACTGAAGTGGCTAGATCCGACGTGAGACCCAGCACTGGACCAAGTCGGATCCCTTCAGACCATTGTGCTTAATCAAATATTCAATCCGCCTCTTAGCGAGGATCAGATCGTCGGAAAGAGCCGGAGCAGCCTCGTCCCAGGAAGGCTGGGCCGTGGTGGCTCCGTCGACAAAAGCCGGCAAAGCGGTAGCTTTGTCGGGAGCTGGAATATCCCTATGATAGAAAAATGTGGCTGGCCATTGTTTGACCGAGTCACTGGCTAGAATTTTGGGATAAGCCCGGTCGCGTCTAAGTGAAAAGCTGATAGTGCCGGTGATGTAAGGAACACGGCAGTAATGGAATTTCTCCGGACATGGAAATAATACCGGAAGAGAGTCAAACTCGGCCTAATACCGAGAAAACCCTCACAAAGCGAAGCATACGCACTCATCTCTAAGAGAGAGTTGGGAGGAAGGTTATGGAGTTGAACTCCGTAATGATCTATCACCTCGGAGAAGAACTCCGAGGGAGGAAAAGACAGACCTCTATCGAGGTGGGTGCCGAAGTGGACCCGCTCGCCATCGTGCGGGTTGGGGACGGTTTCACCGTAGCCGCACCGCCAGTCGCCGGCGACGAGAAGCCCCTCCTTCTCCACGTTCTTGAGGCCCTCCTCGTTGATAGCGCAGGGGATCTAGATTCCCCGGAAGCTCTCTTTCTCTGCTGCTGCTTCCACCGTCGCCGTCGCCGCCGCTGCCGCCAAGCCGGAGGAAGAAGATGAAGCCATATCTCCGGTGAGAAGATGACCTAAAAGGGGCGGCGCTGGGAGTTCTGTGGGGGAAGAACGAGGAAGCTCTGTGCGCGCAGGAGGATTGGGAGGAAAGGAAACGGCAAATGACTGGTGGAAAGGAGAAGGAAAAATCCAAACCCCTTATATCCACCTAACTGCACCAAGATTCGTGCAAATGCTACAGTGTAACCGCCACGCGTCGTGGAAGGAACTAGGAAGGACCCACGCGATGATTGTGTCGCCTCGATCTCCATGCACACATTGAAACAGTGCCTCGGTTCCACGAACCGAGGACCCTGTGATCGTCTTGTGGAATGCCTGTCAGATGACGTGACTTGACCATGACTTGTGTCAGGTGGCGTCGAGAACCAAGTTCTGGCTTAGTTTGAAATCGAGCTGGAAAATCCGAGTAACCTACTGATAGGTCCGATTTATTTTTAAGACCCGGATCGTATTTTTGTTGTGAAGTTTCAGGAACCCTTCAAGATTCTGCAAGCCGGAGATCAAGCTAGACGATGATAAATCCGACTTTGGATCTTGGAGGCCTCCGAGCTCTTTGGGATATACTTTCCGGGTATCCTCACAGTTCCTCATTGACCAGGGTGGCCCACTTCGGGTTAGAGCATTGCTTCACGGGTGTCCCAGTCAGGGAGAAAGACAGAGTCCAATCCGGCTTCGGGAAGGCCCAGAAGACTTACCGACTTAGGCCCATAATGTTACTTGTAGTTCAAGATGTACTCTGTAACCGACTCTTAGTCGTAGCCGGATAGATCTCTCCTATAAACCCTAGGCCGGATATCTATATAAGCCGTCCTAGGGAGAGCCTTTAGGGCACCTCAATAGCCTACAATCTCAACTCGCACAGGCGAAACCCTTGTAACCCATATTCCGGCTCTGCCGTATTACTGGATTGTTAGCAGGAGTAGGATCCGTCCAAAGCTGGCGGATTCAAACCTGGGTAAACTTGTGTCCTCACCGTCCCGAAATACCATACGTCTCACACCCATCTCTTCCGCACGCCTCGAGGACCCCCTCATGGCGTACTTGTCATCAATCCGACGACAATATTCAAAAGATACTAACATAGAAACATGGGCTTTCATATTCAAAGCATCTTTCGTTGGAACTTCAGCATTCCGAGTCGTGTCACGTTTTCTGAACCTACCTAACAACATGAACATCTAAATCTACAACAACAAAAATCCTAACTAAGATGCAAAAACAACCATGTCATATAAAAATTGAAATAGGGGATCTATATGCCTATTTGGACCTATCCCCCTATTCGAAAAAATATACCTATTTGGACCTCAATGTCTTGAACATGCATGCTTAGCATGTGAACTCATAAATCATCCAAATATCAAAGGTATTTTCTACAGAAAACTGAGCATATCAAATTGCACATTTAAGGATCAGCGGAATAGTATAAACTGAAGCCACATTTTGACATCCTATTGTTTCTTGTCCAACAGGGGACGCTGACAACGACACAAGCGGCCTTATTAAGAAACAGTAAAATGGAACTACCAAGACGTCTCCACAACAATTTCTACTCAGCAGCCATCGGATCAAGCGTACCAATGCACATGATCGATCATTGTTGCACAGTTTCGTTTGGGCCTGCTTTACCGTGTCACTTTGTTATTGCCGCCCGCGCAGCATAGCAGGGCTACTACTCCACAAATGGATCTACATTCTTTCTCGTGAACAAGGCCAATATGCTATGGGCGGCTCAGATGTTACTCTTTGCCTCCAGGTGATAGTTGTGGTGCCTTTGCACTCGCATGGGCCTCGAAAATCCTGGCTCCCGTCTTTCTCCTTCGCTGGACTATGGCTGCGAGGATGGCCCAACGTCGCCTCTCCTTCTCTTTATCTCATTTACTCTGTTGAAACCGGTGCCGACGATGTAATAGTGGGCATAATCTTCTTCCGTAACCGTCCCCGTCTGTTTGCCTACCCTAACGCTGTGTTTGGATACACTGAATTTAGGTTTGGAATTGAATTGAGTGGGAATTCTAAATCCAAGATGGAAAGGAAATGGTTTCCAATTCAATTTTGTTGTTTGGATGTGCTTTTCATTTGCTCTTGGAATCAAAGGGTGGCCTCCAATTCCAATTCATGTTTGGATGTACAGACCATTAAATTGGATAATTTGTTGAGTTTAGACAATATAAATTTGTGTACATGTATGAAAAAGGTTGTGTGTCATATGCTAGGTTATAAATTACAGATCGGACTATAGCATTTTTACATCAACATCATACTATATTTTTTACTGTAACTATGGCGGATCTAAGCCGGCCCAAACTATATATGGACAACTGAGCAAGTACCAGTGTTACAAGACAGGAGATAGTAATTGGAAAGAGAAGCTAGCTATTTTTTTTAGGTGGATCAACGAGATCAGACACACTCTGACACACATCCTCAACAACTCAATCTGAACACCGGACAACAAACAACCGACGACAAGGAAGAGAGACAAGCAGAACAGCACGAGAGAAATAAGTGATTATGCAAGATAAACCTTGTTCCATCGCAACCCCACATGAACAAAGGCAACGCTGCACTACACAAGGATTGTACTACTAAACACGATTATGAATATACCATTGTCGTTGTCGTGGAAATGGCCACGACAGTCGCTGCCACTGGCAGCGATTGAGTGTTTCGTGAGGAAGAGTTGGCGGCCATCTGCGGTGTGAGATGGGGGCGGATGCACATGAGTTTACCCAGGTTCGGTCCTCCGGAGGGTAAAGACCTACTCCTGCTAGATTAGATTATGAGAGAGCGAGTTACAGGGGTGGCGAGCTCGGCGGTTAGGCAGCGAGTCGCTCGAGGGGGTGTATGATGGAACGTGAGGTTCAGGATACCCTAGGGAGGTTTATATATGAAGCACCTCGCTAGGGTTTACAAGCCATCCTCGAACAAGATAAGGATCAGGGGACTTGTGACCTAATCCGACTAGGCTTCTGCTACATTTCTAGGCTCCTAGTCGCTAGTCGATGGGCCTCTCCTTCCTTTACAGTCCAATCGTTGTCCTCCAGACACACTCGTAGGCCTTTCGGCCCACTCGGAACGTCCTGCTGGGCATACCCCCTTTAGCATATCCCCATCAGTAGTCCCCGAGGCCATCGTTGATGCAGGCGCAGGCGTCCTTTTGGCGTTCGAAGTAAGCGAGCCCAATTTGGGCGTCCGGTCGAGTCGGCGATGGACTTTATTAGAACCGAGGAGAATTTCCCCACGGCTCCATTCGTCATTTCAATGAACATCATTGCCGCCCAGTTGTCGTTTCGGCGAGAGGAGAGACTGGCGGGTGGCGAATAGACCACAGGAGTTGGACTGTCAAAACCTGGTCAAACTATCCATTGGAATTTCCAACGGTAACTACGGCGCAATTACCGTAGGCAACGGCTACCCCGATTTTGGTGGGTGATGTTTCCCATATAAGGGGAGTGACAGATCAGCTGCGCAATCCTTAACCGCATTCTTCATTATTCCTCATTTGTTCTGCCTTCCTGCGTCCTCCCGACTTACTCTCCCCGTGTTGCGCGATTCCACATCTTTACTCGATGGTGCCTCCCAAGGGCTCATGGGGGAAATCCAAGTGCACCACGGCCCAGCTGAGATCCTTCGAGGACGTCGGGGTGCTCCACAAGGGGAATTGGCGGGCTCCCCCCTCCTCCGAGACCGAGCCGAAACCGCGACCCGGCGAGTTCATCTGCTTCACCAGTCATCTTGAGAGGGGCTTAGGGTTCCCCACCTCGCTCTTCTTCCGCCGCTTCTGCGCATACTACGCGATCAAGCCCTCAGATCTTGGTCCACACAGCATCGAGCAGCTGGCGATCTTCGTCGCCTTCTGCGAATGCTATCTTGGCTGCAGGCCATATTTCCCACTATGGCTGGAGCTCTTCCATGGCCGCATCGGGCGCGAGGCGTCCAGCGGCTTGATGCTGGCCGCAGGCGGGGTTACCTTCCAATTGAAGCCGAAGGCCAACTTCGTCAAGCTCCTCCTGCCGAAGAAGGCCGCCAGCGAGTGGAAGAAGAGCTGGTTCTACGTCAAGGAGGCCACCCCCTCTGGCGAGGTATCTCTTCCCGAGTTCGTTGCTGAGAGGAGCGAGCCCCGTCGGTTGGCGCCGAAGAAGCTTCCTGAAGATCAGCGGATGGCCGTCGCAGAAATGATGGATCAGATCCAGAAGCTGAAGGACCAGGGGTTGATTTCGATCAACCTCTACAATTGCTGGCTTGGGCGGCGCCTGGTTCCGCTGGCGGCTCTTCCGCACTGGATGTACGAGTACAGCA
Source organism: Avena insularis (assembly GCA_023614405.1). Lineage (NCBI taxonomy): Eukaryota > Viridiplantae > Streptophyta > Magnoliopsida > Poales > Poaceae > Avena > Avena insularis. The sequence continues at coordinate 244,482,784 of CM042688.1, forward strand.
GGAAGCATGACCCGTCTCGAACCAGCAAGGAGTCATGGGAGGCCGAGGACTACAAGGCCGCCCTGAAAAATATTACCGACGCGGAGTTCACCGGTGCGGCGGTCGGGGTCGCCCCGTATACTCCCGTGAAGAATGAAGCCCCCACAGTAAGTTCTCTTTCCAATCGCTGCGTTCGTACTTCAATTTTAGTCTTCTCGCTTGGTGTTTTTGACTCGTGGTGGTTCTCAGCTTTTTCAGGTATTGGAGAGTTGGCTTCCTCCGCTTGACGAAGAGGTTCCCCAGGAACTGGAGGAGGACTCCGAGGGAGATCCTTCCGACATCGACGGGGAAGAAGAAGTCCCTCCCCTAGTGCCTGTGGCTCGCAAGACCCGGATCCAGAGACAGCGAGAGGTCGAAGCGAGCCGTAGCCTGGACGAGCTTGAAGAAGGCGACGAGGTCGCCCAGGAGCAAACGTCCCGGCACATTTCTACGCCGTCGAAGCCCCCACGCCGGCCCAAGTCGCCAGCAAAAAGGCCTGCGTCACCGGTCAGGTCGTCAGTGGTGTTTGTCGTGGAATTGACCACAGCAGATGCTACAGGGTAGCTTACGTAGGGGAAAGGGCAAGACGACGTAGGAGAATCCGGGAGCGAGATTGGCACACGATGTACCTAGGTTCACGTCCCCTCGATGGAGGATCGCTACATCCTGCTAGCAATCCAGTATAAGCTCATAGATTGGTTTACATGGAGCCGCCGTAGGCGGAGGGGGAGACTAGATCTAATATGGTGTGAAGAGAGATGTCCCCCAAAGGGGTGCCCTTGGTGCCTTTATATATGCAGCCAGTTAGAGTTTACAAGTGCTAATGGGCTTTCTATTGGGGTCGCCGTCTTGGGCCTTCAGTCGGCATGGCGTCTGGGTCCAGTACGTGCCAGTCGCTGTACTTGGCGAGTCGATCCGCCATGGGTTAGGCTTCAGTCGGCTCGCTCCAGCTGGCGATTCCGCTTCATGGGTATTCCCCGATTGGTGTTCCCCCATCAGTAGTCCCCGAGCGCGTCGTGGATTCGACGCGGGCTTGAGGCAGGGCGCAGAGAATCTTGGTGATGGATCATGGCGAATCGGCGAGGAGCTCCCAAACAGAGGAAAGAACCGTGAAGTGGGAGGCGGTCGGCGATTGGTGTGAGCCAGTCGGTGACAACCAGTTGGCGATAGCTTGTCGGCGTGGGCTTAGTCAGCAAGAACCAGTCGATGAGAACCATGCAGTTGGCGAAAGGCGCAGGGAGTCGGTGAAGCCGCCAGTTGCGGCGAGTCCTCGACCGTGGAGCGTGCCAAGTCCCCGAGCATGGCGAGTGGCGAGGTCGGCAGGCGAGTGGCTCTATCTGTAGCGCGCCGAGTCCCCGAGCGCAGCGAGTGGCGAGGTCGGGCGACCGGCGATTGCCGTTGTCTGGAGCGCGCCGAGTCCCCGAGCGCAGCGAGTGGCAAGGTCGGGAAACCGGTAAGTGGCGCTGCCTGGAGCGTACTGAGTCCCCGAGCGTGGCGAGTGGCGAGGTCGGGCGACCGGCAAGTGGCGCTGTCTGTAGCGTGCCGAGTCCCCGAGCGCGGCGAGTGGCGAGGTCGGGCGACCGGCGAGTGGCGTTGTCTGTAGCGCGCCAAGTCCCCGAGCGCGGCGTGTGGTGAGGTCGAGCGACCGGCGAGTGGCGCTGTATGTAGCGCGAGGAGTCCCCGATTGCGGCAAGTGGCGAGGTCAGGCGACCGACGACTGGTGCTGTCGGAAGCGCACCGAGTCCCCGAGGACGGCGAGTGGCGAGGACGGGCGACCGGCGACTAGCGTTGTCGGAAGCGCACCGAGTCCCCGAGGGCGGCGAGTGGCGAGGACGGGCGACCGGCGACTGACGCTGTCGGGAGCACGCCAAGTCCCCGACTGCGGCGAGTGGCGAGAAAGACACCAGACTGTCTGCTGAGAAGGAGAAAAAGGTACAACTACAGTAAGGTGTATTTATGAAATATATTGAATATTTGTAAAGAGGGTGATTCGTAGATGTTGAAATAAAATGCATGTTGTTAAATGGATCAGTTAGCAGTATGAAAGGTTTATACATGGCTTTTCATGAGTAGGTAGACCTCCAGCATCAAACGCTTGCCGGTTACAGGGACGCGATGCCAGACTGTTGAACCCGGAGACAAGGTCGGCCTTTTGGTACCCAGCCTCACTACTTCGACGGACGTGAATAAACAGCAGACAGAACTGAAACTGATCCCATGTATGGTTTTGTAATTGAACGAAAAAGATAAATATGTTTTGTACTTATAGCATGTACGAATATAAAGAAACTTAGCTGTCAAATACGGACAAAGTCGACGCGACGGAGGAGTCCCCGAGCACGGCAAATATAAGGCGTGCGAGTCGCCGACGTGGCGAGCTGTTGATGACGAGTTCATGGCAGGTGAGTCCCCAAGCACGATGAATATGCGGCGGGTGAGTCGCCGAGTGTGGCGAATCGGTGATGACGAGTCCGCGGTGGGAGGCTGCGCCGCGATGGTCATGGACGTGGCGAGTCTGCGAGGGACGAGTCGCGACAGGCGAGACGACTCCCCCGAGCATGCAGAAATCATCGGATTATTGTTATCCAGAGTGGATGCGTCGGAGTCGCCACAGTAGATGGAGTCGGCCAGATTTCGTCGGAGCCATTGCGAGTGGAAATGGCGAGTGAACGGCACGCCCATAAGTCGACATCTCCGAGACGCGGATGGCACATTACAACTTGGTTCTCATTGTGCTTGCATACAAAAATAATTAGTAGATATGATAATAATCAGAATAATCTTGAGTAATCTTGAGTAGAGAGAGGGCGCGCCGCAGTGACACTGTTGACGTGGAGCCCCGCGTCGTGTACCCATTGTTGAAATCATGGTGTTGTGTATACGTGCTGCCAAGCGCCGTCGAGGTCGTCAAGTCCAGGGATATCCTCCGAGCGCGGCGGGGCTGGAACAAGGTGACTGCGAGTCCGATACTGATTTCTCCACTGGCTGATGGGTACAACTCCTTGGGATTTGAGCCAGTCATCGGCCATGTACGTATTCTTTCTCGCTGAATGGTTTCAGGAGTAGATTTCTTGCTCTGTAGGTCGCCCGTGATCGCCTCCGACCTGGTTGGCAATGCAGACTACTCCGCTCTCATCAATCTACTAAACGATTTATACAAGCAACATGCACGCGAGACTAAGCCCAAATAAACAAATCAATCGGTACAACAATAAATGAGACAAAGAGATTGAATCGGAAGAACTTATCAGTCGTATGGAACGGATCTGGCATGGCGCGTCTAAAATTTTCAGAATCGACCGTCGCCTGTTCCACGTTAGCGGGTAGTAGCCAGATCAGATCGATCATCCTCCAATCTCCAAGACGCTGGGTAGCATCTCTCGGACGGCGCGTGAGATGCAATCTAGCCACGGGCAATGGTGAGGGATTCCGTCCGGATCGTCACCTCCAAGCACCGCTTGTCCCATGGTGGACGTCAACTGTCGTGGAATTGACCACGGCAGATGCTACAGAATAGCTTACGTAGGGGAAAGGGCAAGGCGACGTAGGAGAATTCGGAAGCGAGATTGGCACACGATGTATCCAGGTTCACGTCCCCTCGATGGAGGATCGCTACATCCTACTACCAATCCAGTATAAGCTCATAGATTGGTTTACATAGAGCCGCCGTAGGCGGAGAGAGAGACTAGATCTAATATGGTGTGAAGAGAGATGTCCCCCAAAGGGGTGCCCTTGGTGGCTTTATATATGTAGACAGTTAAGGTTTACAAGTGCTAATGGCTTTCTATTGAGGTCGCCGTCTTGGGCCTTCAGTCGGCGTGGCGTCTGGATCCAGTACATGCCAATCGCTGTACTTGGTGAATCGATCCGCTATGGGTTAGGCTTCAGTTGACTCGCTCTAGCTGGCGATTCCGCTTCATGGGTATTCCCCATCAGCCGTTGTTGTCGACAAAGCAGCGCCGTGAGCTGCCCATGCCGCCGCTGTTGCTGCTAAAGGACCTGCGCGCGTTGGCGTTGTTGTTGCACCTCTGCATCGCCTGGTGTTGTACCCGCGGATGCGCAGCTCCGACCACGGCTCTGAGAACGCCCGGTCCGCGACGTCCGAAGAACCATCGCCTTGCAGTGCATGAAGTCCCACAGGCTCCACGCCTTGCACCGGGGTTTCTTGGTAGGGCCCGGCAACACAGATTCCAGGCTAGTGAGCAAGTCGTCGAGTCGAGGAGAGAGCTTCATCTAAACTGAGCGGGGAGGGGCCTTACCTGAGCGCCGCCGCTGCCGGGGAGCAGGCCGGCAAGGGGAAATTGATCAAGGATGGGCGGGAAAAGAGCGAGAAAAGGACAGCCATGGAAGAGGAAGATCAGGGGGAGGTCGGCCATGGAACAGACGGGCGGGGAGGGGCCTTACCTGGGCGGCGCCGCCGGAAAGTGTGCACGCGCGAGGCTTCCAGATCGAGAGGATATGAGGATGAGGTCGAGCGTACCGCTTGGCCAATTCCAGGATGTTTCCGACCTCCAGAGGTCCGAATCGACCGGGTGTATTTTTGCACGCGGGGTGGTGTAGCCTGGAATTGGCCTTCGTTTCCGTGCGCTAATTCTTAGCCCAACCAAACGGGTGAATTAGAGGCTCAAATTCCAATTCCTTAATTCCTTGCCCATTTCTGTGCGTCCAAACATAGTGTAATCATAATCAGCTTTAGGGTTCCTCATATATGCTGCTTACTCATCTGGTCCGCCGGCTGCGCGGTTCACTTTCTCCAGCAGCCATGTTTCTTGTCTCACGTTCACCCCTTGTCTGCTTCCTCACCAATTACGCTTTAGTCTGTATGCAGCAATCTTATTTCTATTTTCTTGTAGTTGTTTCAGGAGTGCTCAGTGCTCGTTGGTACAGATGTCTTTTGTGGTTCTGGGGACGGTGGCAGCTTCCCCCTTCTCGCGGGCTCGCTTCTCCCTTCCAAGGAACCCGTCAGCCTCCATGGCGGAGATCGACAAGAAGGACAGTGTGCGGCCGAGTTGCGGAGTCAGTACAAGACCAGTCACCAGTGCCGGTGTATCTCAGCGGCGATGGCGAGCGGACGGCAGAAGGTAGCCGGTAGCGAGGAAACTTTTGCAGCTGTCAAGGTCATTGGGTCTGGCCGCTGCAGCAATACTTGAACCGACCTGTCAACAAAAGCAGCAACAAAGAGGATCCATGCTTACAAGGAAATCTCCATATTCCTGATCAAATCTGGTTGCCTCTTGAATCTTGATTGAATATTTTTTCACCCCTTACATGATAAGGTAAGATTTCTTCTAAAGGATTGACGGTTTGTGTCATGTTGCAGGAACAATACAGAATATGAATAGTCCGCTATTAATATGATTGAGGGAATATTCATATTCTGTAACAGAGGTAGTAGTTAGCAAATAGGATCTGCAATGAAAGTGGTAAAGAATTTCCTAAAGTTGTTGAAGAAAAACATGCTTTCGGAGAAGGTGAAATCGGCTTATGTGGTAATGCACAATAGTAAAAGCAAGCCAATATCTTTCACAATCCCCATTTCAATAGACTTTTTCGTGTGTTATGTGTTTCCTGAAGTGTGTAAGGAGCTTTTGGTCCAGTAAGTCATCCTTAGCTCTTTTTTGAAAGGTAATTGTATTTAGCGTTTGCCAATGAGAACATAAGTTATCATTTTACCTTTTGTTAATTATAAATATCGATTAATATGCCTTTTGTTAATTAAAAATATGGTTACTATCTCTCATCAAATCATAAAATAAAATGCAGTGAAGGATTTCAATTATCCTTGCAATTTTCAGGGGATGGGGCTGTTTGTTCAGTTTTTCTCTCTCACACTTTCTCGCTTTCTCTCTCTCAATAGAAAATACATATATTTTTCCCTTACACTGCAAAATTATTTAAGCCATTGACTAAGAAAAATGTTCCAAACTTTAATATGAGGTAAATCCTTTCCTTCAAGTTTGCATATGATATGTGCGGTTAGGAATTTATTTTGTAAGTGTAAGGATAAACTTGCTTATTTTTCAGGAAACTGCTATTTTGGCGAGCAAACTAAATACAATATGCCATGAAATCAACAAGGAGCCTTCTGTTAAAACATATCGCTACAAGTGCTCCTTTTCCATTGTTCAGACTAATTATTTTTGTGAAATCTAGCCTGCAACAAAAATTCATCTTTTACCTATGCAAACTTGGTATCGTGGTCATGTAGAAAGCTCTTTCCTTTGACCAACCTTGGAGGTTGCCGATCAAGAAATAAAATAGAAAGTCCCCTGACTATTTTATTCCGGATTTGCTATAATTGACACTTTCTTATGCAAAATACTTTCTATTCATCATATATATCTCTTTGCTATCCATCCTATTTTTTTGCAGGGATGTTCGTCATATTTATATCTTTAGTGTTCTTTCTTATACACTTGATACAATACAACCATGTTCTGGGAATAGCTCTCCTTTTATAAAACAATTTCACTTTGTAGGTAGGTGTACAATGCCCTTGGAGTATGCAATGAGCTTCACAAGGTAATCAAGAAAACTTAAAAGGCAGCAGAGGTCCAACCAGTATATGGGACGTTAACAACCTTATCGACCTTGTTGATACTCCTCATTGTCTTCCTTTCTAACCCCCTTATTCAGAGAACTTAGTTCTATTTTTCGCTTAAGGTTGCAGGTAGGATTTGCTCTATTTGGACTGACCATCGGGGGCAGTGTGCTAGTGCGCCTGGTATGTACTTGTGAATATGTCTTCCGTTTAGGGTGTTTGTTCATGTTCATTGTGCACTCTGTGCTGCCCGTTCAATTTCAGTGCCACATACTGGTTTGTTTTTGAGCTTCCAGATTGCTATTTTATAGTTCGTTTATTGGCTTTTATTATGTTATACTGCTGACAACTTGTATGTTTAGAACAACCTCTGCAAATCAATCCAAAATTTCTACGATGAATGGTTTGACTGATGGCAGTACCGACATTTACATGTATGCTCATGCTCTCATGAAAGTTGTAGTGTGGCCCAAGTGTTGTACCAATGGCATGTGAAATTGTTTTTTATATTTAATGATAGGTTCATGATACCTTGGAGCGTTGAAGATGAGTGAATCTACAAGAATGGTCTACTCCCTCTGATATAAAACCGTGCTTCCATTTGGTAATTTGAGCTTTACCCCATGATGGACATAGAGCAAGTCTAGGATTGATAAAAGTTGTAGATTATCTTTCTGGAATGTTTGTTACTGAATCTTACAGTATGTAGGAATGATATCATGCTCGATTTTTTGGCATTGATTGAAGAGATTTGAATCGAGTGGCGGCGACCTATGTCTCTTATGCCAAATGTCTCACATGTGAAAATGTGCAGTTTAAACGTTTTACATTCCATATACTTTTGAAGTATTATTGGTACCATAATTACACACACCCTTTTTTATATATGGTGATGAACTATTTTGTTGTTGGCTTACTTGTGCTTTTCACTTCTAAATACGTAGCTATTTTACAGGAAGTTTGGTCCATGCACATATCTGCAATGTTCATGTCCTTCATTTCCTTGGTATGTACGGATGGTTTGGCTTGCGAGGGAAATCAGCATTGTGTAGCTCGCATCCACTCTCAATGAGGTGCTGGTGTGGCTCTTGGGTAGGTTATGCACTTTTCTCTTTGCTTTCCAATTGTTGATTCATGTCATGTGTTTTTATCGTGTGCTCTTCTTTGATGACAGGGATTCTTGCTTCTTGTTCCAGCTATACTTTCACATGTGTACTGGTGATGCTTAAGGGCTTATGTTTCATAGTTTCCTTCAGTTAGAGAACGGACAGTTAATAATGATTTGAACTTGTAGACACGAAGAAGAATGTCGACTGTACCTTCCTATGCTCGATCTATTTATTTTATCATATGATCGAACAAAATACGAGATATACCAATATTTCTATCATGTTGAGTACAGTTTTGAAACCCGTGTTTTCACATTTTGCAGACGATGGAGGCTGAAAAGGGTTCTATTATCTTGAGTTTAACTTGTTCCTACTTTGGATTAACTTACATCAAGGTAAATTGGTGGCGTTGTAAAACTTGCCACTTGGCACCCCTTCTATAAAAAAGCTGATATACCTGCCATGATGTATTCTCGAAAAAAGGTAAATTGGTTGAACCATAGCTTCTCAAGAACTTTTTTTTTCTCCTTTTAAGATCTCGCGGAGTATTGGTGATTGCTAACTTCTCGGCGCTCTTATAATTTTGTGAATTGTCTTATCATTCGAGCATTAGCGATTGCTAATTTCTCGGCTCGCTTTTTTCTAGTGCACACTTCACCGAGAACATTCTATCCGGGAGGAAGGCCGTGGGATCATCATGCAAACATACATCCAGACACACCTGAGGTAAAGTAACAGATGGCTGTTGCATTGCAAGACACAAAAATAGCAGCTCATGTGTGCTCAGGTGCTCAACTACAATACTAAGGTTGGTGAACGTCTACTACCTTAATAGAGTTTCTGTAAGTTTATAACATTTTGATACTGTAATTCTGAAGTGTTGTCAAGAGTTTTATGTACTTGAAGGTTTATCATTCCATGTGTTGATCAAAGTAATAATTTCTTCATTATTATTTAGGAAAAGTATAAGATTTTATTTTTAAGGAATGTAATAATGTCCATACTGAGAATGGTTATTTTATAAAATCATAGTATTTGCTCATATTAGGCGATATGATCAATTTCATGTTATCGGTATGGAATATTTGTGTGGGTAAATATGTTCAAATTTCTTTACATATCTATATCATCTCACTTTCTTAAAACTCTACCAACCTTCCTGAAGATGGACGGGTGGGGCAACGCGCACTTTCATGGTCTAGTACCATAGAAGACCGGACATACTCCAGCTTCATACGTGAGGGCGAATGCCCTCATGGCTCCTGTCCACCTCCTCAAGATTGTTCATCCCTGGAGTTTACAAAAATCTCATTTTAGCTCAGCTAGCTTATACTCAAACTCCCATGGAAGCATTTCATGTAAGCAAGCGGTGTAGAATTAGAGAAGTGTAAAATGCTCTTTTCTAATAATGAAGAAACGATGCAAACATAAAACCAATTTTTCTGTTGTCCTGAATCATATGCTAGATATTCCTACTTGCTAATGTTCTCGCCTGTTAGTCATGACACAACTGAACCTTCTCTATGAAATCTACACATGGTCCCTCCCATATGTTATTAGTCTCATATTCCACTACTACATGGAGGCATTAGGGACACCTCGTCCATCCAAAAAAAAATCCGTGCCAATAATCCCTTTAGCTTCTCAACTTAATACTACTTGCACATTAATTTGAATCATTTTCAGCATTATTATTTTCTACCTGAATGAAAGGATAAAACGAAATGAAAAATGGGCTTCAACACCTATATACTCTTTTTGAAACCACTAAATTACAAACAGCCAATATTCTTACAATCATTAATGTCAAACTTTGTCTTGCACGCCGGCAGGTCCTTACTCAACACATATCCATTAAGACACAAAGATGCACTGAATTACTAATCAATAAGAAAGGACATCACATTAAAATATTAATGCGTACAGAACCAATCCATCTATGTCTCATAAAAGAGAGTTTTCCCCTCAGGATGGATAGCCCTCTATTTTTGTTGCACATGAACATTTGTATGAAGAACTAATGCACAAAATATGTACGTCAAGATACATAATACCTGTACGAAGAGCACATTCACCTCCCTTGAGATCCAATTCATAATGCAGTGGTGTAAAAGTAATAGCTTGTTGGAGGCCAGCCAAAGTTAGAAGTTTGCTGAAACTCCATTGGTTGAATTCCAGCAGTGCACTTGAATCAAAGTTAGCTCTAGAAGAATACTATGAATGGTGTCAAAACTGAACCTTCTCCTCGTCTTACCTTCTGAATTCGAGGCAGCAGCTTTACCCAATCACCTTCGTAATTAAATGCAGGGTCAAATCTTTATCTAGCAAGGAAAAATATACCTTAACCTTCCAGTAAACATTGCGGAGCCAATTTTACAACCGGCTCCAATTAGATTCCCTGTATATTATTCTCCAAGAAATTGTAATATTATGCACTTGTTTAGAAAAATTGCAAGATCAACTCTCCATCCATGATACTAAATTGAAAATAAACTTATTGGAATCGCGAAAACATGTCCTCTATGCATTAGCAACTAAAAAGAGACATCTTCTTACTACTAATTACTTCTTGCTTTTTCTAGTGCCATGTTCACAATAACCACAGTAGTACACAAACCCGAAACCATCACCCCTGAAACAATTAAGACATTGCCAAGAATTAAAATAAAGGATAAAGGTATGTTTTATAGTACCTTTTACCGGTCACATAAGTGGCAAAAGTATGATTTGAACCTACGGCTGAGATCAACTGGAATAGATTAGGCCCAACAGGCCCAAAATTAATTAAGTAACGATCCTGTAAAAAACATCTTTCAATCGGTCCGCCTCTCACGACCTCCACGCCGTCGCAGCGGTAGATGACCTCCTGGAAGACGCCGCCTCTCCCCGACCCCCACGCCGCCGGCGCGACCTCCACCTGACCAGCGAGCAAAATCAATAGGACGGACCGATGCCGCCCCGACCTCCTGGCAGACGCTGTCGCCGCCACCTCCACGTTGCCGGCGCCAGGCAGACGCGGCCGCCCCGACCTCCTGGCAGACGCTGTCGCCGCCACCTCCACGTTGCCGGCGCCAGGCATACGCCGCCGCCCCGACCTCCTGGCAGACGCTGTCGCCGCCACCTCCACGTCGCCGGCGCCAGGCATACGCCGCCGTCACGACCTCCACCTGACCCGCGGCCAGCGTTACCACCTGGCACACGCGGCCTGCACCTCGATGCCGCCAGCATCTCCACCTTGGTCGTGGAGATCGCGTCGACCGAACAGCTCCGGCCCAATCTCTGGCAGAGGCAATCGGTAGATTTTCCCCTTTTAGTCAGATCCTTCATTTGTATTACTCATGAACCGGAATGCAATTTTGTTGATTTTTCCTATATAGTCAATAACATAGAGCAGCTACTCTTGCAATTAGATCTCGGATTGGGACGTTGATGACTCTTGTTTGGTATGTTTGTTATAAAATTGCATGGCCAACTGGTCGGCGTATGAGCTTCACTCCTATATTGATGTTATGCTTGATGCGCATTTTCATGTAATTGGATTTTTTCTGTTGAATTATGTTCAATAGAGTTATTACATGTAGCGTGTTTACCTAGCTCGTACAGGTGTTCTGGTTGGCATTATTGCTCCAGGTCATGGCTCTTGATCATTTATTAGAAGTAGTATACTACAATCAAACTTAGTCGCCAGCACCAAACCCCCATTGTAAGTCATCCAAAGAGGATATGATGAAGTTAAACTGCTTGTATAAATGATATTTCCTTTGCAAATTAAGTGTTTAGTAGAGCAGATAATTTTTATGTTCAGTAGGGTGTCAGTTTATAATGTCCATGTTCAGCCCTGTTAAAACACGGGTATAAGAGCAGAAGCTTAGGACATTGTTGGGCATTTGGTTCCCATAGACTGCCATCTCAAGGTGTACCGAAATAACTGTTGTATCTTGTATAATTTTCTTGCAGGGAGTATGTTGTATAATTTTGATTTGACTGTTAAAGAGAGTGGGATATGCAACTATGTAGAGCCCATATATTTTATTTTTGTATTCCGTAATGCAAGAGAGTGTCTGGATATGCAGTTTGAACAATTAGGAACTTGGTGCTGATGTCCGATTTGGGATCAGAAGACCTGATACGCCACTTGTATGATGTGAACATAGCACACTCCAAGTATATGATAACAGTTTTGCTTGCTTGTAGGACCATTTGCTAGTACTCATAATAAATGATCACATATGATAATAATAATAATATTGCAGTAATGATTATGAAGTATATTTAGAAGTTGTTGATTTGTTGGTAAACATATGAATGCAATCTTATCACCCCGAAGCAAGCAATTGCAACCAGATAGGAAGATAAATAAAGAAGCACACATTATCAGAAGTTACAATGCTTAGTCGTTGGTGACACTGCATATTTGTTTCAGTTCCACATTTGTCCACCTCTTTTGTCATTTCTCTGCAATCTCTATTTGGTTCATACCCTAGCCGGCTTATGTGTTGTTTTGTATCTAGAGGAATTTTGCGTGGTATGAGCTATTCAATCTCCCTGGGCAGAGCACTTTTCAGGCAAAGCAACCTAGATTTGCTGTTTCTTTTAGCTGTGTTTTGAAGACTAAAAAGGGTTTGAGTACTAGATATACAAAGGAAGCAGTTAATGGAAGGTCTTGGCTACTATTATTATCCATTCGAAGAATGACTGTTCAGGCTAATTAACTGAGATTGCCAACGGCAGCAAACGCACCCTAGCTGTAATAGCCGTGCTCTGTTCAGTTAGAAAATTTGTTTAGCGGATGAGTTAGTTCAGATCATAAAGGAGCTTATACCGTAGCATCTCTTGGTACGTTATATCAAAGATCTGAACTGTTCGGATGGTCGGAACTGGAGGGATGAATTACTTCATGCCTATCAGCTGTACTGGTGTCCGCTGTGAGCAAACACGGCGGAGAACGGCAGGCTGGATCATTTTCTTCCTCAGGAGACCAAACAAACCAGCATTAGGCAGGTTCCAGGGACAATCAAGGCTAGGCGTGGAGTGCGCACGACACCAACCAAACATGCTCTTATACTTTCATACTAATATTTTAATATTGTTTGTCTAAACATTGGAAATTATTATTCGAGCTACATACAATACTATCATTAACCAAAAAAGTTTATAGTATTTCCTATATTTATATTTCTCTTCTTCAAGTTTCTTGCCTTGTGATATGTAATGACCTATGTGCTTCTCCTTGTAAGAAGACAATTCTGCACATATAGAGTCATGTTCGGTCTCTAATTGTGAATTTTTTTGCTTCCTTCTCATTAACCAGGTAGACCGATGACGTTGAAGCCGTTGTGATGTAGTTGACTATCTCGTCAGATATCTTGCTGAGAAGGTCTTCCCGGGTTGACAAACCACAAGCCTGCATACATCAACATACAAACTAAAAGTTAGTGCATTGTTAATTATAGGAAAGTATTGTTTTTGAATAATAAAAGAAAGAATTACCTCTATCACGACTCAAAGGCAAGAAGGATCCTCTCGGTTACATATTCAAGAAAATCTACAACTCTACGGTTAACCACGTTCACATAATTCAGAAATAATTGAACGATCTGTAGTAAGATACCAAAACCCCATCAGACGAAGCAAATGAATCTGGATTGCAACACGTGAAAATCATGGACTATCGAAGAGGAGTTTAACAGGGAAGACGACATGAAAGTAGACCAATTACTAGCAATAACCAAGATGATCGTCGGGACGCAATCTTGTTCACGCCGTACCAGCACTCATCTTTTCCAAGCCACCATCTTCTTCTGACCATCTCAGCTGACGCCGCTGAGCCGTCCCAGCTACCGCTGTGGACGCTGATGGGTTCCACGTCGAAGCATTGCGATCCAGCCACAAGAAATCTTGGCTGCAAAGGGAAAACATCAAGGTAACAAGTCAGAACACATGTATATTCAATTTAATCTGTGCACTGTGAATAAGAAGTAGCCCAGACGCTCAGATTACAAAGTTGCCTTGCGAAAAGATCTAACACTGCCCTAGTTCATATGCAAGATTGTCTATCTATTTATTACATAGTGATCCTGAATTCTGGTATTATCAACAAGTCAGAGCTGATATTGACGCAGTATGAAGCACAATATTTTTTCTTTACCAACCTCTATTCTTGTATTATGAGATAGATATCTGTTGCTTGTTTCAAAACTAGTACTCCGTATTAAATCTGTACATGGATTTGCGAAGACCTGTAGCAGCAATTATCTGAACTAGTAATGATCTGCACTAGGAATGATCTGCTCTAGCAATGATAAGTACTAGCAATAATCTGCACTACGAAAGACTAAAAGGATTTGCAAATATTAATGTTTTCAGCAATAGTACTGGTCACCAAGTCAAGTTAAGCAAGTACTCACAGATTTTCCATGCTAATGCTTTCTATAGAGTGCTGGACCAGGGCCAGGGCGGAGGAGGGCGGCGCAGTCGGGACCTGGATCGGGGCTGAGGCGGAGGGCACCACAGGCGAAGTGGGTGGCGCCGTGGGCTCCTGAAACGGGGCCGGGGCGGAGGGCGAGGACGAGGTCCTCGGGCGCGAGGGCGAGGCTAGGGTCGGGTAGGAGGACGGGGCCCGTGGGTTGGTGGGGATCTTGCGCAGGATAGGGGAGAGGCGGCGGGGCGCCGGAGTTGCCGAGGAGAACGGCGGCGGCGGCGGCGGCAGCGTGTAACTCGCTGGCTGGAACAAGGAGACGAGGATACTAGTGTATTTTTCCAACGCAACCACATTGCACTCTAGATCGTCTATGTTGGGCTCCTGGGCTGGGGCCCGTCTACGGCCTGTTTTTGGTTCGTTGGCAAAATTGGACAGAAGTATGATTTGTACTTGTCATCTATATAAAAAGTCTAGAGGTGGTTTCGTCGTCCGTCCTTTCCTATGTTTCTCCGATTGATCGTACGATGTGGGCCTTCTACATCGTGTGGTTTGCTCACACCGATTGATCGTTTCATATCGTTAACGGATTTGACCTCCGATTTATTGTTCTGTGGCCTTACCCAATCGTGCAACGTCGGTTTCAGTTTAAAACGCGGCCACACAAGGTGATTAAAACGGCCACATGTTTTAAAACGGATCCGCGAGCACGACACAACAATTATCCCCTTCCTCCCACACCAATATTGCTAGGGAAAGAACTTTGTCATGTACACGCAGAGGCTATGGGCTGACTTCCCCATCCTCATAGTCCTTCACGTTGCCGCGAGTTCTTCAACCGCACGAGTGCCGATTCGTGATCGGTTCAGTTTTGTTTCATCGGCAGCAAGACGCCGCTACGGAATCGATCACCCGGCCTGGCGGCGCGCGCCTTCGATTATTTGATTTCCCTCGCGGCGGGTCTGTGTCCTCTCCAATCTCCATGATCGCGCAAGAAGTTCCATGCTACGCCTAAGGCTTCTAGCACGGACTTCGCGCGCCGGCCGGACATGGGAGGCACGCCCGACCTGCATGGCGTCCTCCACGAACGACGGTGTTCTGCGACACCATGTCAGGCTGCAACGTACGGCGATGATGCGCCGAGCCGCTGCGCCGGGGAAGATTCCGGCGCCGGGTCTCATGCTCGTTGTCGAATCCAGGCTGGCTCGGGGCTGGCGAGGAGACACCGAATGCTATGGTGGCGGTTGCTATAACCTCGCGCTGGAGCTCCTCGACGACGGGGATATGTTCCAGATGGCTGCTACTCTCTTTCATGAAGAACAAGGAAAGAGATCGATTAAACCAGCATTCCATGTCTCGAGGTGCTTGGGCGCCCAAGTACCTTGGTTGATTGGAAATAAATACGGTGGTTCTGGGACTCCATGTATCCATGTCAGGTGGATGTCAAGAGGTAGAAAACAAGTGTATCCCAACGTGTGATTTTTTTTGGCCTAATCACATATAGAGATATATTATCTCGCAACATCTTTGCGGATAAAACCAGCACACATGCGGCAAAGTGCGGGCGCATGAATATATGGACACACCACGGAAGGAACATGCCCGTTGACGTGAATCCTTGGCTTTCTATGGCGACGACAAGGAGCATCGGAACAATACGAGACTATGAGAGCGAGGACACGATTAAAAGTGGTAAGCGATGAATCCGCCAACCTAATTGCAAATAGATGTCGGTCTTATATATCTCTTCCAGACCGGTCTTCTCCAATCCTACGTGAACTTGAGTAACGCACCGGATCACGTTGCTCGGCCTCGCTCTCCTGGTCAACAACATATTACCATTCATCCCAAAAACACAAATTATAATATTTCAACTAAATCTCAATCCGTAGCAATGCACGGGCGCTCAACTAGTTAACACTAGTATGATTTGATGCGGTTCATTGGATGGACGAAAATTAAGGGCTCTAATTTATTTAGAGGTACCACAAAATATCTTAAAATAAAGGCTTGCGTGATTGAGTGGCTTAAAAAATCATATTGAATTCAATTGTCCCTCGTATGCATCATATCACAACAACATTGGAAAGTATTACAATCGACTGACATCGAATTTCGTGAATTACCTTCCATGAATAGCCTCATGCTATATCATTTGGCTGTCCTCATTCACCAATCCTCACCGGACCGCTGCCGAGACACCTGCCAGACTCCTAATGCCCGCAAGATTGTGGCCGCTTCGAACAAACCTAACTGGGACTGGGGTGGGGTTAGTAAGGATGGTCGATATAGCTTCCAGAGCGACCAACCTGGGACTGGGGTTAGCTTTGTAGGGAGATGAAATGGGCGTAGCAGCAACGGCGGCGACACAACAAATATAGGATCCACTGTCCCCTCGCCTGAAGGAGAGTAGTGTCAGCGTAATGAGATTGGGGGTCCCTCGCATTGCGCCGTAGCACGTGGGCCAGGACCCACCGGTTAGCGACTCAGCGGATGCGTGGCCTAGCCAGCAAGGGCGTCGCAAGGATGCGAGCACCGAGTGCTCCAAGCAGGTATGTCCTTGGCATGGTGAGCCTATAGAGACTAACTGTCGGCTATGATGTAGGTGCCTATGGATGAGACGAACACTACGAGCCAAGCCTCGATCCGCCAGCCGGGCGCAGATAAGAAGGAAAAGACAACAACATGCGTGAGGCAGTCCGATCCTTCCTTCTAGGGGCTGCCCGGTAGGAGGGTAAGGACGCGGGTGGGGGCAGCGAAGCCAAGGAGTGGCCTCGACTGAGCCCCGGAAGTACCATGGAGCGCTTCTCCTAGGCCAGGCGCGGCCCAGGAACCGGAGTCAACTGAGCCTGACAAGGCGTGTCAGGCCTAGCCTTGGGAATTGGTGACGCGCCAGCACTGCTAGACATCATCATGGTGCTACAGTCTGCTGCATCACGCCACAGACAGGAGCGACAACTCAGAGTCTGAGCTGTCACTCAGCCATCGAGTGCACCTGTGCACCATCCCTAGCCATCCATTGGCCACAGGCGCTGCCCATCTGCCTGAAGACCGCGTGGCACACCACGATTGAGCCTAGGAACGCCCTGGACGGTGCTCCACGCCGGCCCTTGCAGTGACCCCTTGGGATATAAAAGGAGGCACTTGGGTGAAGGTTGGGAAGGTAGTTTTTTGGAGAGTGGTTCCTGGAGGGTTTTTGGAGAAGGATCCTTTGAAGGGGTTGTTAGGGAGAGTTTTCAGAGATCAAAGGGTGAGAGAGTTAGAAGAGAGGTAGCAGAGTGAGAGAAGGAAGAAAGAGGAAGCCCGGGGAGTGTAGAAGCTAGAGAGAAAGCGGCTCCCCGGCACCATAGATATCATCTTCGTGTACCTCGATCCACCCCAGATAATCCACCAAAGCAGGATGTAGGTTTGTTAGCCGAAGGGTGGCCCGAACCTGGGTAAAAAATGTCTGTGTGTGATGTGTGCTCGAATCAGCAGGTTCCTTCATCGACGTTGAGGCCGGAATGCCTTCATGTCCACTACCACACAAATAGGGGGTGTCCAGCATCCCCGATGTCCGTGTTGGCGAGACATGACATCTAGCGCGCTAGGTAGGTGGGCACTCGCGTTTTTGGCTTCAGCAATCAGCCTCATTGTCAATAGCTTTGTGAACTTCATCGTCATCACCGTCATCATCACCTACTTACGTTTCGTCTTCGTGTTCAACATCGGCATCGACCGCGCCATCGCCAGCCATGGTGCCCAAGGGAGGTGTTGGCGCCAGGACCGGCCCTGCCACGGTAGACTCGCCCGCTGCACGAACTCGCTCCCGCGCCCTTCCCATGACTTGAGGCTTAGATGTCGAGCCTCATGCATGGCGCGCGACTACCGTCACATGTGTCGACCCGCGTCCAGGGCCAAGCGCAACTGCACCACCGCCACCGCCATTGCAACTACACCCCGCGATTGAGGAATGCGAGCATGCTGAAGGAGGCGCCGTTGTGCAAGAGGTACCACCACCAAGTGACGCAAGAGGCGTCGCGCTCGAATATCCCTTTGCCGGTGACACAGGAGGCGCTGCTGGTGGAGTGTCTCTCTCCGGTGGCATAGAAAATGTCGCCGGATGGGGCCATCTGCCAGGAGGAATCGCACCAGGTGGGGCCGGAGGAGCCGACCCCGAGCCAGACCATCAAGCGTCGGTCCAACACGTAGCAACTCGTGCCGGGACTCACCTCGTCGTGCCAAGTACTAGCCGCCAACCCCAGTCCCACTACTCAGGGAACCGAACTTTAGGGGAAGCAGTCGCTGTTGCCCGTGCCATAGCTCGGCACCCACCAGCTCCTAGGACGACGAAGTATGCGGCATGGAGGGATGACCTCGACGCGCAACTGGAGTTCACCAGGATGCATCAGGAGTCCACATGCGCTTGTTCCCAGTCCAACTTGGGACCGGGGCATGGGGCGGAGCGTGCTCCTACCACCGTCGCATGGCCCATGCAAAACGCTGCCCTGAGGCCGTGTTCCCAGAACGCTACCCCTAGGTTGGGGCCTACTGGACCCTATGACGGTGGAAGGAGAACCGACAACCATGCCACAGGCCACTTGGGGGTTGGCGCCCCAAGACCTGTGGAACAAGATCAACGCACAGGCGCGCCGAAGGATGCTGAGGCGATTCCGCCGCGGCGAACAAGGCGCTAGTTCGAGAGTACCTGCTGCAGCTGCGTCAACAGGCTGCGGGTGTGGTCATCCCTAAGCCACGAGGCACAACTGACAAGGGAGCATGGTTTGAGATACGGAAGAGGATGTCCCGACTTCTCTCCTGCCTTATGGCAGGTGGCATGGCCACCGAAGTTCCGTCCCATTGTCCCCATCAAGTTTGAAGGCAACACCAACCCGAAGGAGTTTCTAGCCATCTACACCACCGCAGTGGTGGCTGCGGGTGCTGATGAGAAGGTCATGGCCAATTGGTTTCCAATGGCCCTAAAGGGCACGGCCTTGTCCTAGCTCATGGATTTACCCAAGGATTCCATTCGTTCCTGGGCCGAGTTGTGTACTCGCTTTGTGAGCGTGTTCTAGGGAGCCTTCAATAGCCCGAGAACACTCATTCAGCTCCACACAATGGTCCAGGGGAGTGGTGAGCAGCTACGAGACTTCATGCTGCGATTTTCGTAGATCGCACACACTACCCGAAGGGGGAGGATGCCGCCATTATTGGCGCATTCACCACGAATGTGCGCAACGGCAAGATGTGCAGAGAGATTAACATGCATCCCGTCAAGAGCATCCATGAGTTCTGGGCATTGGCTGACCTCTGCTCCTTAGCAGAGGAAGGACGCCTTGCGCCCGAGGTGAAGGGTTCCGTAGCAGAAAAACAAAAAAATTCTATCTACTCGAACACTAATACCAGGATCTATACTATGTAGACATAAGTAACGGAGAAGGAATACAGTATTCGTACCTTTGCAGACAGAGGCACGCCTTACGCAGGAAGGCGTACATTGATGAAGACGAGCAGCACCCCAAGTGTGGTGCCTCCGAAGTTCGTCACACGTCCGGTGTAGGAGACGTCAACCGGGCTCCGATCCAGCCGTGCAGCGGAAGAAGTAGATGCCGGATCGCCGATCACACGACGGTAGTGTGTGAAGGTGGAGAACTCAACCACGACGTCCTCCCTAATATTACGAAGAAGTCCTCAGCGGATGAGAGAGAGAGAGAGAATGAGAGGAATGGGTGATTCCAAAGGGGGAGGGGGGATCCCTTTATATAGTGGGAGGGAGGCACCACCCAGGAGCCAGGCGGTGTGGGACTAATCCCCACACCCGCCGGCCACCTAGGGCAGCCGCCAGCCCTAGGTGGGCCCCACTGGGGCGGCCCACCAGCCCTAGGCCGGCCGGCCCCCAGTCCCTAGGCGCCTTGCCCTATTAGGCCTCCCTTCGGGTGAGGCCCATTAGCAATATGGAGCCTTTAAAAATAAAATAAAATAAAATATATATTTAATATTAATTCTCCAATTAACATTCAAATACACATATTATATTATTCCTTCACTCCGGAACAACTTCCGGACCCCTTCCGATCTCCATCAGATGTTATCGAAACTATTCCGGTTTCTCTCTCTCTATTTCTCATACGATACCTCATCTACCCTAAGCGTCCCTACCCTTAAGCATGACATCCTTTGGTTCGGAAACACTCCGGCCATGATATAGACCACTCTCATATCAATGATCAACAGAGGGACCTGGATGGCCATGTGATCCCCGTGCGTTTCACGAATACAATCGCTCAAATCGTGAGATAGTCATTCCCCCACTAGTGGAAAATTGCTTATCAGTGGAGCATATTTTTTGCTATCAGTGGCGCATATGGAATGCGCCACTAGTGTTGCGCTACGGATAATTAGATATCACTAGCGCATATACCATATGCGCCATTGATAATAGGCCCACCAGTGGCGCATCTAAGATATGCGCCATTGATATTGTACCAGTGGCGCATATAGCCAAATGCGCCACTGATACTATATGCGCCACTGGATGAATAAAACAATACGCCACTGATGTTTCGTATAGGTATACACAATATAGGGCTCTCAGGTATTTATACAGGTACATATACATGTACATATACAGGTATTTATACAGATACACAACAGTGTAAAAACAAAGATAATAATACCACTAGAATTATACATCATCACATCAATTAGAACCCGACAAAGTGACAAGTGCCCGAATATTATACAAGTCTATAACAAATTGATCTCATCTTCTCATACATTACACATTACAACAAGTTGATCATCATGATCATTAGCAAAGTCCTAAACTACTAAAGGACCGAGTAGAGTACAACCGCAATGGCGGTGATGAGCAAGGCGGGGAGCACGATCATCAAGATCTTCATCTGGTTCCTGTCTCTCTGCTCTCCAAGGAGGTGGTTCCTCCACCTAGCTTCCGCCTGCTCTCTCGTCGAGTACCCTTTGTATCTGTTGCCACTGAACTTGTTCACTTGCTTATGACAATCCTCCCACTCGTCCGAGACTCAGGACCCTCCCTCTGAACACCACGTAGCACGACATCTCTATACACAAGGCATATAAGTACTATATCATGCAACAGAAAGAATTAAAAGGTTCATCGCATGCATCTCCACAAAAAAGAAGGTTTCGATCTAAGGCAAGCTATTAAGTTTCATACATATGGTAATAACTAAACAAAGTCCAACAACGACCGTTTCGAGCTAAGTCAAGTTAAAGTTTATGACACACACACACGAGATACACAAACCGGCTGAGCACTAGCTAGGTAGGAACACTACATCATGAAGACTTTATTTTACATGGCGTCGGGAACGGTTTGCAGCCGTCTTTCGTTGTCCATGTCCTATGGTCACCCTGCGCCACGAGCCGTGCTTTGATCTCGCGCTTACTGAACACTCTTTTGCAGGATAAGGCCCCCCTTGTGATGACATCTTCTTGCACGATTTTCGCAATCTGAGTCTAGATGCGTAAGAAGTCATCCTTAAGTTCATCATCGTCCATTCTTGCCTCAGCTTCGGCCCATGCTCGGAGACTAGATGGCAACGTAATGATGTGTGCATCCCGGACGATCGCCCGTGGGTGATGGAGGGCGTAGTAGGCCTCCTTGACACTGTTATCCGGCTGCTTGACGCAGGTGAACTTCATTACGTGTTTGAACACGTGTTTGCCATCCCTAAAATTTTCCGCCCCCTTCTTGAATTCACCTCCATTTTCGGCGTATACCTCGAGAGCATCATCTAGAAGACTCCTTATGTTGGTGTAGTCTTTCTTCTTTTGCTCGCTCCCCGAGTCCAAGTACGTGGCTAGCGAATAACTCGGGTGAATGAGGATCAGTGTGCAGTATTTTTCTCTGCGCAAAACAATGGAAACGAAACAATGTTGGAAAAAGAGCAACCGAAAACTAAGAAAGGACAAGTTACGACGACGAGCGAGTGTGTGCACTTACTCGGGAAAGAAAGGCAAAATAAGCTCTTTTCCACTCTTGTTGTCCACCATGAAATTTTGGAGGTAGTTCCTTGCGCTGGCCCGGGTCACTGGATTCACCAACTAGCTATCACGCATAAAGTAGGGGTCCACTATTGTAACTACCTCGGTGAATTACGCTCCTAGTTACAAGCCTGGATGAGCAGAAATGGTTGAAATAGTACGGTGGGGCCCAAATGCCACTCACAGGTAGACCTTTCGGCCGTCCCAACCATTCCTAAACATCGGGACAAGAACGGGCGGCGTAAAGCGAAGGGATCAACTACATACACAAATGAGTATGTATGCAAGCCACCATACAATAGTACATCAGAGCCATTCCATCTAAAAAGAAAGGAAATATAGCAACGCCATACGGCAAGATCCAAATATCCTAGATAGATATAATAGTTTAGGATATCTCCTCATACATCAAACATCAGAGTATCAAGCGGAAGCGGAAGACAAAATCCGAGTACGGATAAGAAGCAAATTGGCATAAGATGCCCCATAAATAAACACATCCCGCCCATAGATCTCACGGATCCCCGTTCCCGGAATCTCTACACCGAATGATCGTTGCTCACATCATCCGTCTCTTCCACCCAGTATCCATCTTGCAAGGGTACCTGTTCATCTGAACCAATAATTTATCGTGTGAGACCCTAGGGGTACTCAGCAAGTCTTTATGCCTCTAAAGGGGACACAACCTGGGGTGACGCAATTGCAGCAAAAGATAAATCCTAACAATTCTATAGATAATCGCTAACCATCCGCCTAACCAAAGATAGACGGATGTCCGTGAATTAATAACAACAGTTATAACAGTAATAACGGTAATCTTAACAGATCCATCCTCCTCCTCGCTTACCGAAGAGGAAGCGGACGAACAACCCCCCCATCCGTTGGCAGTTTTATTATCCATTCCATGAGTGTTGCACTGTTTACTAGTCAGATACTTAGTCAAATTAAAAGCGGTACTTTAGTTATGCTTGTCTATGATTGAGAAACTGTGCTCCAAGTCGTCCATAACCGCGGACACGGCTTTCAGAAAGTTTTACCTGAGGTGCACAAATAACAACACACACTCGATATGCCTCGGAAAACCAAATCAAAACCCAACGAGGCGATCACGACAAAGCGATCACAGGATTCAGAAATATTTCGGGGCCACCCCATTGAGCTACCCGAACGGTTAGCCGACTCGAGACGGCCTCAAGGTTTGCGTGCTGGTGTAAACGATCGGGAACCCGAAAATGTGACTGGGCTTGTCGATACGCGAAAACACTCCGCTTACCTAAATAAGACAATGGCAAAGACTCGCACAATTTAAATAAAGCAGTAAAGCATGGCATAAGTACAGGATAGTAAATAAAACCTCAAACTAGTTTGTGGCCCCAAGAAATAAGAATGAATCAAGCTCTGGCTCAGGGGGGGTTCATAAGCCTCCCGGATGTGGATAGCGTGAATATTCAAGGAACAGGAATCAAGTACTCGGGGTCCTACGGGACACAAGTGAGCCTGAAAAACCAAATAGTAAATATGGCTCACCGATGCCACTTTCATTAGTTATCCCATTACTACTCAGGTTAAGTTGTTTAGGTACCTCGTTATCCATCAGACACTCACATACCCTACACATGCTGTCCTATGACTCGCATGGCTCAAACAACTCCTGTAGTAAAGGCTCATGGGATGGAGGAACAAGCTTCGTTGGGGTTTAAAAGTAAAGGCTATGCAATACTTGGGATTTAGTTTAATGCAATCGCGACTCAATTATGCAAGAATAAGATAGAGGCAATAGGTACTATATGTATGCAAGCATGTGGTAGTGCTTGCCTGGCAGCTCAGTCGAAGCGAGAGAAGGATCTGGGTAGTGCTCCTGGGTATCTTGATATATCCCCTGCTCAGCGTCTATTCGAGAAGAACCAAACAAACAAGGGCCAACATAAATAAAGTGCACAAGCATATGAATAAATGCATCAAGCAAACAATCATGCCATGATGAATGATGCACAATTTGCATGGCAATAAAGTAGCATGGCATGGGTGAGGTGTGAAGTACAAGATTAAGTCATTTTATTGAGTTTTGGCCCCATTTTATCCTCATATTAGTTGCTGTACACATTATATTTATATGATGCATGCTGCAAAACAGATAAAGGATTGCATAAACAGAAAGGTCTCGTCGAGCTAATCATTTTAGACATATTATTTGTTAAATTTGGAGTTATAAAACAAAAGTTATTAATTAAATAAGGAAAAGGGCATTTTATTTGTAATTTTAATCAACTTGAATTTTAAAGTGTGCAAAATATATTTTGAAGGGCATATTTGAATTCCTCATATTTTTCTGATTTGAAAACATATATTATTTGTATTATTTGGATTTGTATTTTAAAAGATATTTAAAAAGAGATTTAAATTTGAATTTGAGTTAATTTTGAAAAAGTTTGAATTTAAACAGATTACAGAAAAGCTTTTTGTACTCAGGAACAGCTAACCCCAGCCAGCGACGGTGGGGCCAGTGCTGTTGGGACTCCACAATACGGAAAACATTTTACACCGCTGCCTAATCTAGCTCAAGCGAATGACATGGGGCCACCTGACACACGAACCCACTTCATGAGCGCCACCGGGCGTGACACGTGGGGCATCCGTGGTAGCTGGTTAAGGCGGAGAAAACCGAGGGGCTTTTTCTGCAAGATTGAGCGGCGGTTGGTGGGCCAAAAGGGTACCGTGGTTAAGCATAAAAACTAGGCAGGGGTTAAGCAAAAGCGGCGACGTGTCGTGCTTCTTCCTTCCGCTCGCCGATCGACGGTGCTCGACAGGCGGGCTCGGTGCAGGTTCAACTCGCGACGCGCTGGCACGCTGTGGGCGGAGCTGCGGTAGGCTAGGGGGTTGTGTCAGGTGGGGCTACGCGGTGAGATGAGGGATACGCGAGGTACAGAGAACAGACGACGATGAACCTGCCGTGCACAGAGGGCGTTCGTCGCCGGGATCCGCTCGTCTAGGAAGAGAGAAACAGCGGGAGAGTGCCAGAGAGGTGCAGCAGCTCACCGGGAGGATGTTGGTGCGGATGGTTCGGGCAGAGGAGCTAGCGATCGGCGACGAGGTAGACGCCGGGCGAGCTAGGGTTTGGCGTCGGCGGCGGCGGCGATCTCCGGCTCTGGCCCTTCTCCTCCTAGCTGGCGGTACTGGTCGATGCAGGGGAACGTACTCGACTTCCTCGACAGCCTCCACGCCACGCTTCTTTGCTGGTTCGAGAAACGACAGCGACAGACGATGGCCGGCGATGGTGTAGCCGGTGGTAGGGGAAGGCAGGGAGAGAGGGGGCGGCCTGGGGAGATCTAGGGACGCAGAGGTATCGTGTGGGAGGAGGAAAAGGTGAGGGGGAGGCGTGGATGCCGTGTGGGAGCAGGTTGGGGATAAAGGTGGCTTCGGCCACCTTTTCTCCACCTCTCCTCACGTGCTCGGCTGGCTCGGGCAGGGCAGGCAGATGGGGACGTCCAGGTGGGGTCGACGTGAGGGCAAGGAGGCATGGACAGGCTCGGGCTAGAGGGGCCCCTGTGGCATAGAGAGAAAAAGAGAGAGGGAGGAGTAGCCTCGGGTTAGAGCTAGGGTAGGAGGGGAGAGGGGGTATGGCTCGGGCTAGGGCTTGCTTGGGTGGGGTAGCTAGGTGGCATGGTGGGGCCAGCTAGGTGAGAGAGAGGGGCCGAGAGAGAGAGGTAGGTTTAGGGTTTAGCTTAGAAGGGGGGTGTGAGGGTTAGGGTTAGATGGGGTGGTTTAGAGAGTGGGGTAGAGGGGTATGGTGATGATGGGGTAGGTGATTAGAGGGAACTTAGATAGAGGATTAGAGAAAGAGGGGTGAGAGCTAGGGTTTTAGAAGCATGCATGCTCCAAACCTAGATCAAGCAAGATCATGAGGAAAAGAGAGAGAGAGGGATGTGGTTTTATAAAAGATCCACTCAAAATTCAAGTAAAAACCAAATGCTAGAAAAGGTGGCACTTGCATGGGCCATGCATAATTAATTAATACCATGCTTATTTTGTGAAAACAAGATTATTTACATGGCATTATTCTTATGCATTCCAAAATGTGGAGTAAGGCCTAAGCAAAAGAATTTAAATGAAAGTTCCAAGTGGAGTGGATGGAGATGATCACATTTGATTATAATTGGGACTTGCTAGTGTGTATGTGCCCCTAGATGCTTGATAGTCCCAAAAATATTCCAACATGAGCATAATTCCATGATAATCCATATGGAAGCTAGGAAAAAGGGTTCCACTCACAAGGCATGCAAAGGTGGCCATGTGGCTCTCATATATCAATAATGTGAAAACAATATGGTGCATATATGAGAGCATGTGGAGATAGAATGGATCCACACCAACACATATGAGCTAGAGGTAAAACCAAATAAGTTCCAATGCTCATATATGGTGGAATGGGGGAATGATGGGTGATGACAAGAAAGGTGGTGGAGTTAACAAAAGATATGCCCCCAACTCAACTTGGGCATTTAAACAATATATCAAGAACCAAATACAATATCAAGAGGCAAATACAATTAATAATGCATATGAGATAAGAACCAAATGGAAAAGGGTTTTATATGATGCTCAAATACAAGGAGGCATGATGACATGAGCATGATATAATGATGATGCAACAATTATATGTAGGAAGTAGCATATATCTAGACTAGGCTTGTAGCATTGCAATTGTTAGACAATTGGGATGCTACAACTCTCCCCCACTAAACAAGAATCTCGCCCCGAGATTCCTAGGAAAAAGAAAACAACACAAGAAGAGGCGGGTGTTCAGAACGAAGGTGACCCTCACGTTCCCAAGATGATGAAGAACGGAATGGTGCGAACACTGCACCTTGCAAAACTTGCTAGACTTGTTGCGAGTCTTGCGTTTTGCTTGAGAAACAACGGTTAGAAGAGTTGAAGGATTGTCGTGAGACAAGAAGGATAGGATGGACATAGCTCCGATTTTCCTCAAGAAGCAAGATAAAAGAATAGAACCACTTGTGAAAGAAGGACAAGATGATGTATCATGGATAAAGAAAGACACAGCGTTAAGATTAAAGATTTACTGATACGAGAGAGGATGAATCTTTGTCTCGTCGGAAGAAAAGAGCTAGATTGGAGAGGTTTTGGACCACTATGACAATAGCATCGTATCCTCTCTCAGATTTGAGAAATGAAGTACGGAAACAATATTGCCTTCAAACAATAGAGTCCCTTGATATCAACAGAAAGATTTAGTTAGACATCGTCGGATTAGATTCTTCTTGCGCCGGTAAGAACCAAAGGATCACGCAGTTGAGGTGCGCGGATATAACTTCCAGAGATAGATGTGAAGCCAGATCATGGTGGAATCCCGAGAAGCAAAGAATATGGGGGATCTGGAGTTTATTGTAGAGATACTTATTGCTTTCTTTAGCCTTGAGGCTAACGCAATAGATTTGCAGCTGATGGCCTCAACCATAATTGGCTTTACCACAGAAAAAAGAATTGATGAAACAAAGAGAGAGATAGATTCCTTTCATCTTGTTTGTGGATGTAGAGCACCGGTAGGATGACGAGGACAGAAAAGAGTTTGCGTTTGTTTCCACCAAATAATTGATGATTTTGCTCCATCTAGAATAGACAGACCACCAACAAGAGATTATAGATGACTTTCTTCGAGAGAGCACTCCGGAAAAACAAGGACGGAAGTAAAAGTATCGAGGGATAAAGGCCACTTCTAACTTCCGTGGAATGAGTGAAATCACATTAATTCACCAATTCAATGTACAAGAGCGAATGATAAGAGTAGTGGTATGGTAGCTACTCCATCCCGCACTCAAAGCATTACTCCGCACATGAATAAGAAAACCATGCAACCCAACTACCGAAACAGACTGAAGGTATTGACAAAACTCATGGAACTTCGTTAGAAAACAAGGATAGATGCAAACGATTCGCCGGATTCATAGATAGATAAAGATGATGATGTTGTCATCATATCATAAGTAACCAGCCACCGGAAAGATATGAAGGAAGATCACGGAGACAACGGCAAGATTCCACAGATATAGAAAAAGATAGCACCACTTGAACGGAAGGAATACAAGATCTGTAAGGTCTTCATGGCCTCCGGTGGATTGAGCATAGAACAGGAGGGTTTCAAGAGATTACTTAACGAGATAGAGGTGAAAAGAACTCCCTGTTGTTCTTGAAAAGATTGGGAGAGATTTAGCAGTTTTGAGGAAAACTTCGGCGGAACGACGATGATAACTTGCCAACAAGGAACAACTCCGGATTGGTTGAAGATGGAGGATGGAATTAACAATGGACTTGCTGATTCCAGAATTGAAGTGATGTATTTAGTAGAAGGACGTGGTCGAGATAGGTGACTTCAAGAAGCCAGAATTCTCACTTTGAGACTTTGCACACAGGCAGTGCTCACGAAGCTTGAGAGAAAGAGACACAGATGATCTTCCATGTCCTTCCATTGATATGGAATAGGCAAGCATATTATCAACATATACCACCAAGGATTAACAAGATATTCCCAGAATACCAAGTTCAAAAGGCGAGAGAAACGGACAAATGCTCGAACACTTCCTGAGCTCAACGCTCTTAGAAAGATCAATATTAGAGCACGGGTTCATGTTGAAGAGGATGCACTGGAAGAATAGATTATCTGGTCCTTCGGAAGAAAAAGAGATGTTACCTGGTTCACATTGTCGATTGGATCACCGGTTACAAAGATAAAGAGATCTGGGATAAAGAAAAGATGATAGACCATACCTTAAGCAAAGCTATCAGAAGAGAAAAGATGCAATTCCCTCGTATCCAGGAGAATTTGCAGATATGGGGTTCAAAAAGATGTGCAGCATGATGAACAGATGATAGACCGCCGTAGTGTCTTGAGAAACTCCGGATTGCCAAAGATGCTTGATTATGCATAGATATGATCACGGTGTACTCAAAATCACAGGAGATAACCTTATCCTCCAGATGGTGACGGTTGATAGCATTTTTCCATATTCCAATCGACACTTACCATGAGTGGAATATAGCTATGCCGAGAACCAAATTACAATCATCAGCATCGGATCGACACACGTTATGTAATTAGCCCAAGAGAATTGGAGATGAAATTAAACTCCAGGATTAAGCGCCGGTGTCAAAAGAATGAGTTAGCATGGACATGCTGATAAAAGGGAGATAGATAATGTTTCACACACGACTGAAAAGGAGTGTGGAAACACAGATATATCAAAGAAAAATTTCCCGCATTTTTCGGCATTAAAATACCAATAGATGCGCAAAATCACTTATCAGGTAGAGATTAGCAACTGACGCTTGCACAGAATGTGGAGTTGCTAGAAGGAAGGACACCCTTAAGAAGATGGCACCGGTTAACAAGGAGTCGGATAGATCGCGCCGGTTTTCAAAAGCCGGTCGGTATGGAATGTACCAACAGTTGATAGCCAAAGGCAGATTGTGATAACAACTTGGATGCAACAGATAGACAAGGAATTACACACACACACACACACACACACACTTCCTATGGTACTACGGAAACCCAGAACACGGGAATCCTAGTTTGAATTTTAAGAAGAGGAATGAAAACGTTACACTTCCTTACCAGAAAAAGGGTGGTGGGTGGGTAAGAAGAAAAGTGGAAGCAGTCCTACTCTCGCGTTTTGTTTTTCCCTAGTATACATAGCTACCAAAAATATTTGCTAAACTGACAACGACCATTTGGCTGAGACCCTGAAGGTCGGGATGGCTCTGATACCAATTGTAACTACCTCGGTGAATTATGCTCCTAGTTACAAGCCTGGATGAGCAGAAATGGTTGAAATAGTACGGTGGGGCCCAAATGCCACTCACAGGTAGACCTTTCGGCCGTCCCAACCATTCCTAAACATCGGGACAAGAACGGGCGGCGTAATCGGCAGGAGAAGGGATCAACTACATACACAAATGAGTATGTATGCAAGCCACCATACAACAGTACATCAGAGCCATTCCATCTAAAAAGAAAGGAAATATAGCAACGCCATACGGCAAGATCCAAATATCCTAGATAGATATAATAGTTTAGGATATCTCCTCATACATCAAACATCAGAGTATCAAGCGGACGCGGAAGACAAAATCCGAGTACGGATAAGAAGCAAATTGGCATAAGATGCCCCATAAATAAACACATCCCGCCCACAGATCTCACGGATCCCCGTTGCCGGAATCTCTACACCGAATGATCGTTGCCCACATCGTCCGTCTCTTCCACCCAGTATCCATCTTGCGAGGGTACCTGTTCATCTGAACCAATAATTTATCGTGTGACACCCTAGGGGTACTCAGCAAGTCTTTATGCCTCTAAAGGGGACACAACCTGGGGTGACGCAATTGCAGCAAAAGATAAACCCTAACAATTCTATAGATAATCGCTAACCATCCGCCTAACCAAAGATAGACGGATGTTCGTGAATTAATAACAACAGTTATAACAGTAATAACGGTAATCTTAACAGATCCATCCTCCTCCTCGCTTACCGACGAGGAAGCGGACGAACAACCCCCCATCCGTTGGCAGTTTTATTATCCATTCCATGAGTGTTGCACTGTTTACTAGTCAGATACTTAGTCAAATTAAAAGCGGTACTTTAGTTATGCTTGTCTATGATCGAGAAACTGTGCTCCAAGTCGTCCATAACCGCGGACACGGCTTTCAGAAAGTTTTACCCTGCAGGGGTGCACAAATAGCAACACACACTCGATATGCCTCGGAAAAACCAAATCAAAACCCAACGAGGTAGTCACGACAAAGCGATCACAGGATTCAGAAATATTTTAGGGGGCCACCCCATTGAGCTACCCACAATGAAGTTAGCTGACTCCGAGACGGCCTCAAGGTTTGCGTCGATGGTCAGAAACGATCGGGAACCCGAAAATGTGACTGGCTTGTCGACCGCGAAAACACTCCGCTTACCTAAAGATAATCGTGCAGTACCTCGCACAATTTAAATAAAGCAGTAAAGCATGGCATAAGTACAGGATAGTAAATAAAACCTCAAACTAGTTTGTGGCCCCAAGAAATAAGAATGAATCAAGCTCTGGATCAGGGGGTTCATAAGCCTCCCGGATGTGGATAGCGCGAATATTCAAGGAACAGGAATCAAGTACTCGGGGTCCTACGGGACACAAGTGAGCCTGAAAAACCAAATAGCAAATATGGCTCACCGATGCCACTTTCATTAGTTATCCCATTACCACTCAGGTTAAGTTGTTTAGGTACCTCGTTATCCATCAGACACTCACATACCCTACACATGCTGTCCTACGACTCGCATGGCTCAAACAACTCCTGTAGTAAAGGCTCATGGGATGGAGGAACAAGCTTCGGTAGGGTTTAAAAGTAAAGGCTATGCAATACTTGGGATTCAGTTTAATGCAATCGCGACTCAATGATGCAAGAATAAGATAGAGGCAATAGGTACTATATGTATGCAAGCATGTGGTGCTTGCACAGGCTCGATCGAAGCGAGAGAAGGATCTGGGTAGTGCTCCTGGGTATCTTGATATATCCCCTGCTCAGCGTCTATTCGAGAAGAACCAAACAAACAAGGGCCAACATAAATAAAGTGCACAAGCATATGAATAAATGCATCAAGCAAACAATCATGCCATGATGAATGATGCACAATTTGCATGGCAATAAAGTAGCATGGCATGGGTGAGGTGTGAAGTACAAGATTAAGTCATTTTATTGAGTTTTGGCCCCATTTTATCCTCATATTAGTTGCTGTACACATTATATTTATATGATGCATGCTGCAAAACAGATAAAGGATTGCATAAACAGAAAGGTCTCGTCGAGCTAATCATTTTAGACATATTATTTGTTAAATTTGGAGTTATAAAACAAAAGTTATTAATTAAATAAGGAAAAGGGCATTTTATTTGTAATTTTAATCAACTTGAATTTTAAAGTGTGCAAAATATATTTTGAAGGGCATATTTGAATTCCTCATATTTTTCTGATTTGAAAACATATATTATTTGTATTATTTGGATTTGTATTTTAAAAGATATTTAAAAAGAGATTTAAATTTGAATTTGAGTTAATTTTGAAAAAGTTTGAATTTAAACAGATTACAGAAAAGCTTTTTGTACTCAGGAACAGCTAACCCCAGCCACTGACGGGTGGGGCCAGTGCTGACTGGGACTCCACAGCGCACGGAAAACATTTTACACCGCGGCCTAATCTAGCTCAAGCGAATGACATGTGGGGCCACGGCACACACGAACCCACTTTCAAGGCGCCGTGGCGTGACACGTGGGCATCCGTGGTAGCTGGTTAAGGCCGGAGAAAACCGAGGGCTTTTCGCAAGATTGAGCGGCGACTGGTGGTGGGCCAAAAGGGTACCGCGGGTTAAGCATAAAAACTAGGCAGGGGGTTAACTGCAAAAGCGGCGACGTGTACTGTGCTTCTTCCTCTGCTCTCTGCCGATCGATCGGTGCTCGACAGGGCGGGCTCGGTGCAGGGTTCGAACCCGCGACGCGGGCCACGCGCGCGGTGGGCGGAGCCGCTGCGGTAGGCTAGGGGGTTGTGTCAGGTGGGGCTACGCGGTGAGATGAGGGATACGCGAGGTACAGAGAACAGACGACGACGAACCTGCCGTGCACAGAGGGCGTCACGCGGATCCGCTCGTCTAGGAAGAGAGAAACAGCGGGAGAGTGCCAGAGAGGTGCAGCAGCTCACCGGGAGGATGTTGGTGCGGATGGTTCGGGCAGAGGAGCTAGCGATCGGCGACGAGGTAGACACCGGGCGAGCTAGGGTTTGGCGTCGGCGATCTCCGGCTCTGGCCCTTCTCCTCCTAGCTGGCGGTACTGGTCGATGCAGGGGAACGTACTCGACTTCCTCGACAGCCTCCACGCCACGCTCGCCTGCTGGTTCGAGGAAACGACGACGACACCGACGATGGCCGGCGATGGTGTAGCCGGTGGTAGGGGAAGGCAGGGAGAGAGGGGGCGGCCTGGGGAGATCTGGGGACGCAGAGGTATCGTGTGGGAGGAGGAAAAGGTGAGGGGGAGGCGTGGATGCCGTGTGGGAGCAGGTTGGGGATAAAGGTGGCTTCGGCCACCTTTTCTCCACCTCTCCTCACGTGCTCGGCTGGCTCGGGCAGGGCAGGCAGATGGGGACGTCCAGGTGGGGTCGACGTGAGGGCAAGGAGGCATGGACAGGCTCGGGCTAGAGGGGCCCCTGTGGCATAGAGAGAAAAAGAGAGAGGGAGGAGTAGCCTCGGGTTAGAGCTAGGGTAGGAGGGGAGAGGGGGTATGGCTCGGGCTAGGGCTTGCTTGGGTGGGGTAGCTAGGTGGCATGGTGGGGCCAGCTAGGTGAGAGAGAGGGGCCGAGAGAGAGAGGTAGGTTTAGGGTTTAGCTTAGAAGGGGGGTGTGAGGGTTAGGGTTAGATGGGGTGGTTTAGAGAGTGGGGTAGAGGGGTATGGTGATGATGGGGTAGGTGATTAGAGGGAACTTAGATAGAGGATTAGAGAAAGAGGGGTGAGAGCTAGGGTTTTAGAAGCATGCATGCTCCAAACCTAGATCAAGCAAGATCATGAGGAAAAGAGAGAGAGAGGGATGTGGTTTTATAAAAGATCCACTCAAAATTCAAGTAAAAACCAAATGCTAGAAAAGGTGGCACTTGCATGGGCCATGCATAATTAATTAATACCATGCTTATTTTGTGAAAACAAGATTATTTACATGGCATTATTCTTATGCATTCCAAAATGTGGAGTAAGGCCTAAGCAAAAGAATTTAAACGAAAGTTCCAAGTGGAGTGGATGGAGATGATCACATTTGATTATAATTGGGACTTGCTAGTGTGTATGTGCCCCTAGATGCTTGATAGTCCCAAAAATATTCCAACATGAGCATAATTCCATGATAATCCATATGGAAGCTAGGAAAAAGGGTTCCACTCACAAGGCATGCAAAGGTGGCCATGTGGCTCTCATATATCAATAATGTGAAAACAATATGGTGCATATATGAGAGCATGTGGAGATAGAATGGATCCACACCAACACATATGAGCTAGAGGTAAAACCAAATAAGTTCCAATGCTCATATATGGTGGAATGGGGGAATGATGGGTGATGACAAGAAAGGTGGTGGAGTTAACAAAAGATATGCCCCCAACT
This sequence comes from Avena insularis, assembly GCA_023614405.1. Taxonomy (NCBI): domain Eukaryota; kingdom Viridiplantae; phylum Streptophyta; class Magnoliopsida; order Poales; family Poaceae; genus Avena; species Avena insularis. Next base: position 244,517,078 of record CM042688.1, read on the forward strand.
CAACTTGGGCATTTAAACAATATATCAAGAACCAAATACAATATCAAGAGGCAAATACAATTAATAATGCATATGAGATAAGAACCAAATGGAAAAGGGTTTTATATGATGCTCAAATGCAAGGAGGCATGATGACATGAGCATGATATAATGATGATGCAACAATTATATGTAGGAAGTAGCATATATCTAGACTAGGCTAGTAGCATTGCAATTGTTAGACAATTGGGATGCTACAACTATCGCGACGCCAGGGGTCTTCTCTCTGTTGACCTTCATCGCCCGATGGAGCGCGTATAGGCGGACCAAGTTATAGTTCATCCGCTTGCCATGGAAAAGCTTGAAGATGTCCTCATACGATATGAACAAGATATCCGCGGGGGCATTATCGACGAAGCCCGTGCCTGTTGGAACATTGACCATTTAAACAGGGTACGATGGATTTGCTTCTTTAAGAAGGCACTCCTCTAGATATAGAATACCATGCTGCAGGTTAGCCATCGCTCCACTTGCATTTTTGATCAGCTCCTCACTCAGAATCAGTTGACCAGCTATGTGAACCCTAGTCAAGGTGCCCTCAGGGGGCTGTGTTAACGGGTCGTCCTGAGCTCGGGGCCTCTTCAGACCCGGCTGGCTCAAAGACTGCTTATTATTCTTCTTGGTTCTCTTGTGATGCTTCTTCATCTTGACATTAGCAGCCATCTGCTCATCCGCCGCCTTATGGAGTGTGGTGGGGCTGAAAATGATTCCCTGGGTGCCTTTATAAGGACCAGCGGCACCAGCATCCGGAGGCGTCTCCTCTAGGGTACCATGGAAGTCTAGACGCGTGCATGTTCTGGCACGAGCATTTGGGTCGTCGGCAACGCGGTAGGGCTCGTCCATGTTTGGCATGAACAAAGAGTCTGTGAGGCCAGTGTTGATCCAGTTATCTAGGTTGTCATCATCATCATCATCGTTAATGTTGTCCCTAGGTGCATCCTTGGGCGGTGGCAATGCAACGGCAGCCTTGCCATGTGGAGGCGGTAGTGCGGCACAGCCTTGCCATGTGGAGGCGGCGGCGCAACGGCGGCCTTGCCATGTGGAGGCAACGGTGCAGCGGCGGCCAACAATTGCTGGTGACGAGAGGTGGTGGCGGTGACTGGTTGTTGTGGCCGCCGCGGCAAGGGCACATTTGGCCGCTGAGTTACTTGTTGTTCCTTCACAAGCCGAATCTGTGTCTTTGGCCATGTCAAGACCTAGCCACAACAATCTTGAAGGTTCTTATGATCATCAGCGCCTCGAGGTTGGCTGGGGGGTCCATGTCTTTGCACCCCGGCAACACCCGAGCCAGCCGGACCTTGAACACCTCATCCTCCATCGACTTTTGGTGCATCGTGTGGCTATTTGGTTGAATAATTGAGCCCTTGCCAACATCCTTTAGATCGCTGTCCACGTAATGCAAGAGCATGCAAGGAGTGTCCTGCGGAAGAACAAGCATCATGAGATGGCGCTAGCTAGTCATCAAAGGCAAAGGAGATGAAATGTTATCAATGCATGTGTTGGCCGACGTCATTACCTTGGAGATGGCGTTGAGCTCGGCTAATGTCGAGACACTGGTATCATCCTCCCGCTGAGATGCCTTACGAAGTACCGTCGGTTGCGCCTTAGTTTTGGCGGGAGGGGGCATCGGTGTGACCTGTGGCTCTGTGTTGGCGCCGGCGGGAGGTGTCACCAGAGTGACCTCCGGCTGCGCGTTGGTGTTGGCGCCGGCGGGAGGGGGCACCAGAGCGACCGGGTGCATCTCGACGTTGGCAGACTCGGGCAACACCACGTTCGGCGACACGTGCTGGATCGAGTTGCTGCCGGAGAGGCTGGGCACCATGAGCGGCCCTCGTCGACCTGCCGCATTCCAAGTGGCGATCCCTTCCCACAGCTCATTGGGAAACATCTCGTGGATCTTCTCTTGTACTTTCTCGTTGATCAGCCTCGGCATCTGTTCCATCTGCTCCCGGAGGACTTCAACCTCGCGTTTTTCACTTGCCGCCGCCGCCATGGCCTTCCTCTCTTTCTTCGCCTTTGGGTCCTCTTTCCTAAAGTCGCCAACCTTTTCGTACATACCATAGCCGGACACGCGGCCAAATGAAGTCGGTGGCGCGGACTTGGCCCTCCCCTTGAACACGTTTGTCGCCCTGTTGAAGGGCGTGTCCCACCGCGGGTCCGCCGTCGACCCCTGGGACGAGCTCGCACTTGACGCACAAAACTTTTCTTCGGATCTCTGAAGAGAAGGAAAGTGATCCCATTTAGAAATTCGGCTTCATTACTTAATTAGATACACAGATGTACTCCGAGATAAATTCCTTACCAGCCTTTTCTGGAACTTCCTCACATCGTCATCGTCGGTAACGAATTCCTTGAGTTCGGGGTGGAGATAGTAGCAGGCGCGGACAAACTGCATCACATGCTCGTCCGTGAATTTGTGCCACGGGTTATCTTTCCCTAGACAGGCATACTCGGCGTCCTCCTTTGCCCAAACGGCCTTTTTTCCTCGGTAACCGCTGCTTCTGCAACGTTGGTTACCTATGTTCAGCTCCCCCACTCGGTCCATTCCTGACCTTCTGGTGAAGTGCAGTTCGCCTTGAACTTGATGAATTCATCTTCGTCGAGCATCGGCTCGGCCTTCTTTATCTCCTCCCAACTTTTACCCTTGTTAATCCTCCTCTTCACTCGGCTTTTCCAGCTGCTCAAGGCAGTGCTCATCCTCGTGAGGGCTAACTTGTTTACCTTGTTCCCTATGAGCTTTTGGTTATCGTACTCATCTGGGAACTTGTACCGTTTGTGAAGCTTCCCAATGAGGAGTTCTCGCAACCGTCTGTTCTTTCTTATGTCCTTCTGGTTGATGCTCATGCTCTCCCGCACGATGCACCCGAGTTGTAGGCTATACCCAGCGGCAAGCTTCACAGGCTCCAAGGGTTGGCCACCCGGTTTCACAAGGGTGAACTCTTTGCGGCTGGTGCTGAGTTTCGGCAGCGTCCGCTCCTGCCTTTCCGCCTTATTCTTCTTCTTCCTAGCGGGTGGGGAGGTGCCATCGCCGTCCATGCGTTCACCGCCATGACTTGCTTCGGCCTCCTCGTCACCATTACCGCTTCCGTCGTCGTCGCCATCTTCAGCCTCCTCCTCATATTCAGACTCCTCGTCATCTTCTAGGTCTGCAGCTTGGGTCTCCTCGTCAACTTCATCGTGATCCGTAGCTTCGGCCTCCTCATCGAACCCGCTTAAGTCATCGCCAAACCGCCAAAACTTGTGGTTGGCTCTTCTTGCTTGTTCTTCGACGCTCATGGGCTGAGAAGGGCCAGCCCCAACGTCTTTATCTCCGCTCGACATGTTTGCTCTTCATAAAAAATGCAACAATGTAATTAGTACAAGCTAGAGTCGAACGAAAAATTCGGCATGACCTTTGCTGTTTTTTTGACCTAGGAGTGCCCATTTCTCAACCGAAACGGAAGTTAATCAACACTTCGGGAGAAACGGGCAACTCAAATGAATTCCTTGCAACCGTTTTCATACAAAATAATGTGCTCCAGTTTTCAAATTGATGACAGCCATCCAATCACACATATACAAAGAGCAAAAAATAGCTCCAGGTGCAGCAAAAAATAGCTCCAGGACCTGCTAAAATAATCAGGTTGTCCTTGTTATATATATTAGGTTGCTATATATATCAGAGAACATAAAAATACATTTATCCTTGTTATATATATCAGGTTGCTATATATAAGCAGTTTGATACATTAGATCAGAGGACATGTTCAACAAGCAGAACCACATGTATACTACACGTCGTCTGACTCAAAATGGACTCAAAATGAACAATACAAGATGGCATGTTAGGATGTTTCCTATTACCTCTGTTACATAATAAAAGATGTTATGGTTGTAATAATAAAAAATATTATATTATGGGACAGAGGGAGTAAAGTTCAAAATCTATCAGTCTTAGAGCAATCTTATCTATGTTTTTAATGTTTTATCATGCTAAGACACCATAGTGGGGATAGGGCGATATTTCATTTCGTTTTGTCTCTTTTGTCCAATCAGTCTTGTGGTTAAAGCAATTTAATTCTGTTGCACTATTGCCACATAGTTATTCAAATGTGCAATAACCATAATTATGCAGTAAAGTAGTTTAAATGATATCCCACTGGTTAAATCTTCCTATTTTGCTTCAAGCTTGTTTCATATCTGTATGTTACTTCTTACTTTAGGTGGTGCCCATGTTTGTTCTTGGCATGTTTACTTGATGTACACATCATCCTAGTGACCAGGAATGCTTGCATTGCATTTGTTTATGCCTCAGTCGATTACAACATTGTGTTAATGCTTATAGTTATCATATCCATGCTAGATGTCTCTGTTCACTCCACTAATTCTCTTCACACAGCTCATCACTTAACTTATTTGGCAGTGGTAATAATAGCATTCTGTACTATATGGAAGTGTCCTGACATCGTAATATGATATGAAACATCTCAGACAAGGAGTTACTGTTATCATGTTAAATAAGAGTAGCTATCTTTAGCTGTAAATTCACTCTCAACCTCTAATAAGAGTACCAATATACATAGATCAATACACGCGCAGTACCTCTAATCTGAATTCTGCAGCAATGGTAAACCTGCAGTGAGATCTCACTTCAAACAAAGCTTCAAGCTTCGTGTAGTGGAGGGGGGAAAGATAAATATCTGATACTAGTGCTTAATTACAAGTATATATAGAGGACTTAATTTGTGTTTGGGGTATATATAGAGGACTTAATTTGTGTTTGGGGTTTGGAGCTGGGAAAGAGATACTGGGGGATCAGGGGTGTGAGGGGAAAGAAGTGTTTATTAGGCTTAATTTATCTAGGGCAGTGCCATGCCCAAGTGGTGACTTGTAGACTGTCACTGCATGCAGGTGTGTATCATGTTCATGTTGAGAGAAGAACTTGTCACATCCTTGACTGCGTCTGTTTAACTACTCATTTTCTAAGCATGCACGGACATCTTATTTCAGAGGTTGAGAGTGAACTATACTGATTTGTTTACTTGTCGATTTATTCATGCAGTTGTAATAATAATCATATGCTAAACACAGCAAACACTGCAATGTGCCTCAACAATTACCAATATACACAGATCAACACAGTTCTAGAACACTCTAATTCACTAACCTTCTAGAACACTCTAGTAACCCTAAAATCAACCTATCTCTGAGAGCAAACCCTAGAACTAACCCTAGAGCAAACCCTAGACCTAATGGATTACCTGAGGTGGGAGAGGGGAGGGAGAGCTCAACCTGATCGGTGGCCGATGATGGAGTAGAGGTGGCCGATGATGGGGGAGGGGGCAACGCCTGGTGCTCGACAGGGAGGGGAGGCTCCTGGTGCTCGACAGGGAGGGGGCGGCACTCCTCCTCCTAGTGGCGCCACAGGGACGGGGCAACGCTCCTGGTGCTCCTCCTCCTGCTTGCTCCACGGGAATGGGGCGGTGCTCCTGGTGGTGGAGACACGGGGATCAGTGGAAGGGAGGGGGAGGGGAGGGGAGGGAAAGGGAGGGGGAGGGAGGGGTTGGTGAGGGGTTAGGGAGGCTCACCGACGGTGGTGGCGGGCAGCGGCAGGGGGCTTGATCGCGGCGGGCGGCGGCAGGGGGCTCGATCGCGGTGGGGATTGATCCCTGTGTGAGAGAGAAGAAAGGGAGAGAGCAATCGAGGCTTACAGTTATTTGGCTAAGTGTCAAATATCCGTGGCGCATATTTCCGGATATGCGCCATTGGTATTTGGCGCTTAGTCAAAAACCACGAAGCCCTGTATGTGTCAACTACACACGCCTATCGCAGTGGTCACCTACACATGCCTGTTGCTGGGAGCTCTCAGGTTCGATTCCTGGGCTCTCTCACAATTTTTTTTTCAATTTTTTATATTTTACAAAATACCAATGGTGCATATCTAGTATATAAATAATATCTAGTATATTTTAATATTTTGTAACGAATAGTAATTAAGTTTAACATTCACAAATCTATTTAAAACAAAATACCAATGGCGCATATCTAGTATATAAATAATATCTAGTATATTTTAATATTTTGTAACAAATAGTAATTAAGTTTAACATTCACAAATCTACTTAAAACAAGGACATCTTATTTAATATCCATACACACCAATATTCTCCATAAAAATGTCATGTCATGTCTGCATGATCTCGATTCCGAGCTAGCTAGAGCTAGCGTCTCTTTGCAATCTTCTTGCCCTTCTTCCTCGCGGTTGAATACTTTAGCCCGGAAAGGTTAAGGTTTCTTCTCGTGAACGGACAACCTTTATTAGGTAGGGTGGTCTTCATTTTTCCTGCAGCAGTCGGCTTGTCGAAGTACTTGTCAAATTCCTCTTCAATCTTCGGATCGCCGTTCTTTTCTAAGTCTTGCTCGTTGGCGGTCTGTCCATTCCGATGATGCTCCTCTTGCCCCTCCTCACGACAACACGGCTTGGCTTCGACGGGTCAGTGATGAAGAAACATTGGTCAACTTGGCTCGCGAGTACCCATGGCTCATTTTTTGCGGAGGCGTTCTTCGCGGAGGCATCGGGTATAACCATGGTGGTGAAATACCGACCCTCTTTTTGGACGCTCTTTGCCCATCTGACACGGAATATCGGCACCTTGTCTCCGGCGTAGCCGAGCTCCCAGATCTCCTTGATCCTTCTGAAAATTTTTTCCCTGACAGTGGCTTCATCATCGGCATAGGATAGCATCGTTACTCCTGAGTTCTAATAGTCGCTGCTCATGTCCCTTTTCTCGGTGTAGAATCTGTACCCATTGATGTCGTATGCCTGATATGTCCTCACGTTGTGCCTGGGGCCATTTGACAAGACGAAAATTAGTTTTTCATCCTCCATAGAAGGCGTTTGCGGGTCTGCGGGGGGATTATCTTGAAGCTTCTTCTTGAACCAAGCCATGAAGCTAGAGTTGTGCTCTGTTGTTACGTCTCCCTTCTTCCTCGGTCGACCAAGGTCAATGAACTTCTGCTCGATTAAGCTTTTGTGCTCTTCCACCCAAGGATCGACCAATTCGATGTGTTGTAGCACGACTCGGTGTGCCCTGTCAAAGTCGTCACGTCGACCCTTCGCGCCGACATGCATGGTGCGAAAGCCCTCGCAGTGGCCATATCCAGCGAGCCTGCCAAGGTGCATCCTTTTGGGCAGACCAACAGGGTCATCCTCGTCGTCCGGGTCGGTGCGTAGATAATTCCGGCAGAAATAGACGCACTCGTAGGTCAGAAAGCCCTTGGCAATGCTTCCATCTATACGTGACCTGTTGCGCACGAATCCTTTGATAAGACCGTTAAGCCTTTCAAACAGCATCATGTTGTGCAGGAATGTCGGCCCGAGATGAATGATGTCATCCACGACATGGACGAGTAGATGGACCATGATGTCGAAGAATGCGGGCGGGAAGTAAATCTCGAGCTCGCATAGTATCACGATGATCTCATCTTGTAGTGTGTCGAGCTGCTTCAAGCCAATCGACTTCCTCGAGATGACATCGAAGAAGTTGCAGAGGCCAAACAGCGTCTCACGGACATGCTCGTCCATTCTCCCTCGGATCGCAACGGGAAGTATCTGCGTCATCAGCACATGACAGTCATGAGACTTCATCCCGCTGAACCTCTTCTTCGCTTTGTCCAGATATCTTCCTATGTTCCCCGAGTAACCGTAAGAAACTTTGACTCCTAGGAGGCAGTTGAAAAACTGCTCAAGCTCCTGCTCACTTAGAGTGAAGCAGGCAGCCGGAAACCCTGCAATTCCCCTCTTAACCCTTTTGCGGCGACCTTGAGTATCTTCAGGCGCCGTCTCATCATCATCGGGCGGTGGCGTCTCATGAAGTTCTTCCTTTATGCCAAGTTCCATTAGGTCATTCCTTTCTTTCGGCCCGTCTTTGGTCCTATCCGGCATGTTGATGATAGTGGCAAGCAGACTCTCGCACACGTTCTTCGTGATGTGCATGACATCAAGGCTATGGGGCGTGTGGAGGTATTTCCAGTATGGCAGGTCCTAGAAAACAGGCCTAGCTTTCCACACACCATGCAGCGGTTTCATCCTCGGACGCTTCTTTCCCGGCAAAGGGCACTCTTCCCAATTGTCCAACATATCTTGGATCACTTCTCCGCTCCTCGGACATGGGGTTTTTCGAGCTCTACTTTGCCATCGAACATATCTCTACTCTTTCTCCACGCGTGATCCTTTGGAAGCCACATTCGAGTCTGTTGGAACACGGTCTTCGATGACCCGGGATCCCTTGGTAGCTGGAGATGCGGGGTCTTATCCATGCACTTGACACACGATTTGTCTCCATGGTTCACCTGGGCAGACACGTATGCGTAACCTGGATAGTCCTGCACCGTCATGAGCAGCACAACTCTCATAGGGAAATAATCTCCTGTGTATACGTCCCACGTATGGGCTGGCGTCTCCCACAGCGTGGCTAACTCTTCTTTCAATAGCCCGAGATATAGATGCATGTCGATACCTGGTTGTTTAGGCCCCTGAATCAGAATACACATGTGTACATATCTCTGCTTGGTGCACAACCAGGGAGGGAGGTTGTACGGCCATACAAACACGGGCCAGGTGCTATGTGTGCTACTCTGGTTGCCAAACGGATTGAGTCCATCGGTGCTCATACCAAGCCTAGCGTTCCTTGGATCGCCCCCGAAGTCTGGAAAGTCAATGTCTAGTGCGTTCCACTGGCTAGCGTCCGAAGGGTGTGTGAGGATCTTGCCCTTACGTGGATCATCTTCGGCCGACTTCTTCCTTTCTGCGTGCCATTGCATGAGCTTTGCTTCCTTAGGGTCCACGAAATACCGCTGCAGACGGGGAGTGATAGGAAAGTACCATACCACTTTCCGAGGAACTTTCTTGTTCCCTCTCTTGTATCGTCCTTGGCCACACACCGGACATATGGTTCTATCCTTGTTCTCCTCCCAATAAAGTGCGCAGTCATTAATGCAGGCGTGGTACTTAACATACGGTAGGTCGAGAGGACATACGATTTTCTTGGCCTCCTCGATACTTGGACACGTGTTCCCCTTGGGAAGACGTTCTTGCCAGAATCTCATGTTTTTGTTGAAGCTTACGTCGGTCCATTTGCTTTCTGCCTTCATCTCCAGAGCCTTGAGCGTTACGTTCAAGGGGGTATCCTCGGGCCGGCACCCAGGATACAATGGAGTTTTCCTGTCTATCTCCATCTGCGCTAGCTTGGCTCTCTCCCTGGCAGCAGCTTTGGTGTTGCTCGTCTCCCTGAGAAGCAGTTCTTAAACATGAGGGTCCTGCAAGGCCGAGGTTAGCCACGTCGTTTGTGTGTCTATGTCTTCTCCACCGATACCTCCTTCGTGATGATCATCATGTCTGTCACTGCCATCATCTCCTTCGTGTTGATCATCATGTATGCCACTGCCGACATCTCCTTCATGATCATGATCATGTTCGCCGCCAGCATCTCCTTCGTGATGATCATCATGCCCGCCCTCATCTTCAGGATCGTTGACGTCCTCGTCATCTTCAGAATCATAGGCGCGCATGAAACCACGCGTGAGCAGGTGATTCTCCAGGTCTCCGGAATCAGGGTTAACCAAGCTCCCGAGATTGCATGTTCGACACGGACATCTTATGTAGGTCCTCTTGTTCAGAATCATGTCGGCCACCGTGTGTTTCTTGTATCTAGCCGCTCGACCTTCGCTCATGTGTCTAACCATGGTTTCCTGCGTAGTATAGAGCAAAAAGAGAGAGTATCTTAGAACCACAGCACCATCATGCACACACACACACACATGCATTGCCGCCGGAAAAATTCGGCATGACATCTCCTAAAAATGAGACATATGGATAGTGCAAAAAATTGCCAAAATGGAAATTAATCGACATTTCGGCAAACATCCATGCACCACCATAGCAAGCAACATGCTTTCTTCTTCGTCACCTGCAAACATTAATGCACCACATCCATGCAAACACACCATCCCTCTCGCAATTAATAAGAAGGCTTCACAAACATAAGCATGCACACACATACACACCGTACCGACGTCCACATGAATGTCCTCCAACAACTCACCTAGTAGAATCGTTACCGAGCCAAGTCCACGATGAGATAGTGTGGTTGTTGTTGGAGAACAAGATGGATGTTGGAGGAGGCTTCCCCTCACAAAACTATGAAGCAAGGTAGGTTCAACAACCAAGAATGGAGAAAAGAATGGAGAAATTGAGGTGGTGGGGAGGAGGAGGACGAGCTAGATCTAGTTTGGGGTGGTGGGTGGAGAAGAATGGAATGGTGGTGGTGGGTGGGGGTGGATGCCAACTTGTAGATCTGGACCAAATTATCAGTGGCGCATATTACACTAAATGCTCCACTAATAAGTCTGCCACCTTTTCAGGTGCTGGGCCTAAGACTTATCAGTGGCGCATTTAACACCATATGCGCCATTGGTGGGCCAAGTATTAGTGGCGCATATAGCAAATGCGCCATTGATATTTCTGCCACCTTTCAGGATGGTGGGGCCCACTTGGTTACCAGTGGCGCATTTACATCCACATGCGCCATTGGTGAGGGGAATATCAATGGCGCATATGGCATATGCGCCACTGATAATAGTATATCAATGGCGCATATATCCATATGCGCCATTGATATTTGGTCCACAGGCCTCCAGAGTGCCGGGCCCACATTATCAGTGGCGCATTATTTGTGATATGCGCCATTGGTTATAAATAATATCAGTGGAGCATATTTTTAAATCTGCCACTGATAATTATCAGTGGAGCATATTCAAAACAATGCTCCACAGATAATAAATCTATCCATAAGCCTTTCTCTAGTAGTGCCCATTCCCTTTGTCATTCGATACCTAATTCATCTGAGACTTGATCTTCGGTATCTCCATACCTTAGTTCGATCTTGTTACTGATGAACTTGTTTTCTCGTTCTCATGTCGTTGCATTCAGTGACCTAGTCACATGCTTACAAGCTTCATCAATGCAACGTCACCGAGATGGCCACATGTATCTATCCGTTACATGGACTAGAAAAATCTTGGTCTTGATATGTACTCCTCTACGCATCCCTTCGGAAAACCTGAGTGGCACCTTTTTGATCACCCTATTACGAGATGACTCTTGATAACCATCTAAGCTTCTTCCAGAATGGTGATTTGTATTACCTCACAGTCAAAGGATCAGGTTGTGAGGTTCTCTGTGTTTTATCATCAATGGTGAACTTTGTAACTAGATCTCATTAAGATATAACGGTCGGATGTTTGTCTATCATGTTATCAACTAATAACATGACCTCATTGTCAGTTGGCATAAATGCCCATGATCTTGAAACATAGACCATCCTCATTACCAATGAACTAGTTCACTAGAGGTAACTAGAGACACGGTTTGTTTACATACCACATGTGTATTAATGTTTCGTATTAACACAGTTATAGCACAGTATGAAACGTATTATGAACATACAGGAGATATATCAAATAATACACTTTATTATTTGCCTCTAGGGAATAACTCCTTCAGTCTCCCATTTGCACTAGAGTATAAACAAAACTAGTTTACAATAGGTAGGAACCTAACACCAATGGAATCTCGGTGTTGTTCGTGCTTATCCAGCTGGAGAGCTTTAGTCAAAGGATCTGCCACATTCAGTTCCGTATCTACTTTGAAAATTTTGACTTCACCTTCGTCAACATTCTGCCGGATGACGTGAAATCTAAGCTTGATGTGTTATCTGTGGAATGAGTTCTTGGTTCCCTTGCGTTTGCAATAGCACCCGTGTTATCACAATAGATCGTCACGGGGTCTTGCGCATTGGGAAAAACACCCAGTTCGATGACGAAATTCCTTAGCCAAACAGCTTCATTTGCTGCATCAGCTGCAACAATGTATTCAGACTCCATTGAAGATTGTGCCACCACCGGCTGCTTCTTGCTCTTCCAGCTTACCGCCCCACCATTCACCAAGAAAACAAATCCTGTTTGACACTTCGAGTCATCATGATCTGAATTCCAGCTCGCATCTACGTAACCTGTTACGTTTAGAGCTTCATCATTTCCTCCATAGATTAGGAACATATCCTTTGTTCTTCTCAGATACTTTAGGATATTTTTCACAGCTGTCCAGTGATCCGGTCCTGGATTACTCTGATATCGGCTCGTCAAACTAAGAGCCAATGCCACATCAGGTCGTGTACTAAGCATTGCATACATGATAGATCCTATGGCTGAAGCATAGGGGATGTAAGACATCTTCTCTCTATCATCGTCCATTACAGGACATTGAGTCATACTCATTTTGTAATTTTTCATCATAGGTGTAAAACTCCTCTTGGTGTTTTCCATTTTGAACCTCTTCAAAATCTTATCTATGTAAGTACTCTGACTCAATGCTATTAGGTTCCCTTATCTATCTCTATAGATCTTGATTCCTAATATATATGCAGCTTCACCTAGGTCCTTCATGGAAAATTGGTTGCTTAAATATGCTTTCATGCTTTTCATAAGATCCACATCGTTTCGCATGAGTAATATGTCATCCACATATACTACTAAGAAAACAACCGAGCTCCCACTCGCTTTCTTGTAAACACAGAACTCTTGTTGGTTTTGGACAAATCCAAAACTTTTGATCACTTGATCAAAATGTTGGTTCCAGCTCCGAGATGCTTGCTTCAATCCATAAATGGACCGTTGAAGCTTGCATACCTTTCCAGCATCCTTAGGATCAACAAAACCTTCCGGTTGCATCATATACAACTCTTCATCAATGTGACCATTGAGGAATGCGGTCTTGACATCCATCTGCCAAATTTCATAGTCAAAATGTGCAGCAATTGCTATTAAAATCCTGACAGCCTTAAGCATCACTACGAGAGAATAAGTCTCATCGTAGTCAACTCCTTGAATTTGTCGAAAACCCTTTGCGACAAGTCGAGTTTTGTGAATGGTCACATTACCATTCGCATCTGTATTTTTCTTAAAGATCCATTTATTTTACACGGCTTGCGGCCTTCTAGAAGATCCACCAAGGTCCAAACTTGGTTTTCATGCATGGATCCTATTTCGGATTTCATGGCTTCTAGCCATTTCTCGGAGCTAGCACTATCCATAGCTTCTTTGTAGTTTGCAGGTTCTTCCTATTCATCTAGGATGACAGACATCAAAAGGCTACTGTACCAATCAGGAGTGGCACGAACCCTTGTAAACCTACGAACCTCAGGAGTCTCGATGTCATTGTTTTGATCATCATCAACGGGCTCTTCCTCTATGTTGGAGAGCGGTTTCGGAATAGCTTCCGTTGCGCTACTCGGAATTTGGAGAGAAGGGTCAACAATTTCATCTAACTAAATTTTCCTTCCACTTACTCCTTTTGCAAGAAACTCTTTCTCGAGAAAGGTGCTGGTTTTTGCGACAAGCGTCTTGCCTTTGGCTTGATTATATAAGGTATATCCAATCGTTTCCCTTGGATATCCTACAAAGATACATTTTTCCGATTTGGGTTCGAGTTTGTCAGGCTGCAGTTTCTTAACGTACGCCTCACATCCCCACACTTTCAGAAAAGACAACTTCGGCTTTTGCCCATACCATATCTCATATGGGGTTGTCTCCACGGATTTGGATGGTGCTCGGTTTAAAATAAAAGCGGCGGTTTCTAACGCATACCCCCCAAAAAGACACAGACAAATCAGTTAAAGACATCATGGACCGTACACTATCCAATAGGGTTCGATTACGACGTTCCGACACACCATTACGCTGTGGTGTTCTGGCTGGCATAAGCTGTGGGATAATCCCACAGTCCTTCAAGTGCATGTTAAACTCATAACTCAAATACTCACCTCCTCGATCCGATCGAAGGTGCTTGATTTTCTTGTTAAGTTGATTCTCTACCTCTTTCTGAAATTCCTTGAACTTTTCAAAGGTTTCAGATTTGTGCTTCATCAAGTAGATATATCCATATCTGCTTAAGTCGTAAGTAAAGGTAACAAAGTAACGATAACCATTGCGTGTTGAGACACTCATTGGTCCACATACATCCGTATGTATGATCCCAAGTAGGTCTACAGCTCTCTCCACTATTCCGGAGAATGGTGTCCTGGTCATCTTCCCCATGAGGCATGGCTCACATGTATCAAGGGTTTCGAAATCCAATGATCCAAGAAGCCCTTCTAAATGAAGCTTCTTCATGCACTTTACACCAATATGACCAAGACGGCAATGCCATATGTACATGGAATTATCGTCACTGTGCTTACAACGTTTAACATCAACACTATGGATGTGTGTATCACAATCAAGATCAAGTAAGAATAAACCATCACATACAGGAGCATGAACATAGAAAACATCATTCATATAAATTGAATAACCATTTGTTCCTGATTTAAACGAATAACGGTCTTGCAACAAGCAAGACCCACTCACAATATTCATACTCAGTGCGGGTACATAATAGCATTTATTCAAAACCAACAATAATCCTGACGGTAGACGGAGATGCAGGGTGCCGACGGCCATCATTTGACTCTCGAACCATTGCCAAACGTGCATCATCACCTCGTCCTTCCTCAGGAGCCTCCTACTCTGCAGATCCTGCTGAGAGTTACAAATGTGAGCAACAGATTCGGTATCAAATACCCAGGTGTTACTCCTGGCGCTTGTAAGGAATACATCAATAACATGTATATCATATATAACTTTGTCCAGAATGGCTATCTTGCCATCTCGCTTGTCTTCAAGGTACTTGGGGCAGTTGCGTTTCTAGTGCCCATCCCCTTTGAAGTAGAAACACGAAGTGCCGGGCTTAGGGCCAGGCTTGGCAGTCTTTGAGGTGTTGGAAGCAAATCTGCCATCCCTCTTAGACTTCTTACCCTTGCCTTTCCCCTTTTGCCCCGGTTTCTTAAAGTTGGTGGTCTTGTTGACCATTAACACCGTGTGCTCCTTCTTGATTTCAACCTCAGCAGTTTTGAGCATGGCGAACACCTCAACAAGGGTCTTAGTCATCCCTTGCATGTTGTAGTTCATCACAAAACTCTTATAGCTAGGGGGCAGCGAGTGCAGCACCCTATCTATAGCGAGCTCCTCCAGGATTTTGCAATCCAGGGCGTTTAAGCGTTTAACGTAGCCAGACATTTTGACCACGTGCTCACTAATACTGCGGTGCTCTTCCATTTTAGCAGAGAAGAAGAGCTCGGAAGCATCATACCTCTCTGCATGAGCTTGTGGAGCAAAGACAACTTTGTTATCCTCAATGATCTCAAAAGCATTCATCTTCTCAAAACGCTTTTGAAGCTCCGGCTCCATGGCATAGAGCATTCCACTCTGGATGCGGGAGAAATCGTCCGCCTTGGACTGCCAGACATTCTTTTCATCCTGGGAGGCGGAATCTGCAGGCTTAGCCGGAAGCTCAGCCTCAATGACATAAGTCAGCTTGTAGCGGACTAGGAGGATCCTAAGATTGCGAAACCATGCAGTGAAGTTGGTTCCATCAGTTTTTTAGCTTGTCCTTCTCGAGGAAAGTGCTAAGGTTGAAGGTGGGTGGGCGAGACATCTACAAAGGATTTGCAAAGTGTTTAAACTATGTTCATAATAATGAGTTCAAGTTTTAATAAAGGAACTCCCACTTAAACGAACATCCCTCTACTCGTTTAGTGATCACATGATCCCTATCCCCTGCACCTCCCCCGATCATCACGACCATTAGTGCAGTATCAAAGGTGGACATTCCCTAATGTCGATCACATCAACTACGTGATTCAAGCTCGACCTTTCGGTCTCTTGTATTCCGAGGCCATGTCTGTACATGCTAGGCTCGCCAGTTCTAACTTATGTGTATTTGCAGTGCAACATGGCTTGCACCCACTGTATGCGAACGTAGATATGTCTGACCCCCAATCATCACGGCCGGCCTCATACCGAAGAACTTTATTGGTGGTGCACACACAAGGGGAATACGATAACTGGAATACTACGAGGGATTATCCTATTATGCTGCCGCCTAGTAAGTATACTAGCACACTAAGTAATACTTTCAAAAGTAAAGTGTTATGACATGGTTATAGCTTTATGATCATCATCAACAGCTTTAAAGTTTCACAAACTTGTAATTGCCATGTAACAATACTTGCCCCTATGCAATAATGAAGATAGACGCCTCTATATGAACTAGTGCATGTTTTACGCGGCTTTAGGGCATTCGTAGTAGAACCCCTTCCCACCTACGAACGTCGAGCCACAACATGGATTCAATGATTGCTGTTCTTCTTCCCTTTTTAGGGCCCGCCAGTATCAATGCCATATCAACTACTATAGAGAGACAGACACCCCCTAAGCCACTTTGATTTGTGGACCAGTCTCGTGAATCACCACGTGAGGTTGGTTGGGGGCCGCTTCATCAAACTGTGCCGTGATATGAACATAATACTAAAGAGGGTAGCAACTAGAGAATCAATGCCCACATATTGCTATGTGTTCTATCCGTACGACATGTCTACCCATAGACCCGCTCTGATACCACTAAAGGGTTCCGTAGCAGAAAACAAAAAATTTCTATCTACTCAAACACTAATACCAGGATCCATACTATGTAGACATAAGTAACGGAGAAGGAATACAGTATTCGTACCTTTGCAGACATAGGCACGCCTTACGCATGAAGGCGTATATTGATGAAGACGAGCAGCACCCCAAGTGTGGTGCCTCCGAAGTTTGTCACACGTCCGGTGTAGGAGACGTCAACCGGACTCCGATCCAGCCGAGCAGCGGAAGAAGTAGATGCCGGATCACCGATCACACGGCGGTAGTGTGTGAAGGTGGAGAACTCAACCACGAGGTCCTCCCCAATATTACGGAGAAGTCCTCAGCAGATGAGAGAGAGAATGAGAGCAATGGGTGATTCCAAAGGGGGAGGGGGCACCACCTAGGGGCCAGGCGGTGTGGGACTAATCCCCACACCCTCCGGCCACATAGGGGCAGCCGCCAGCCCTAGGTGGGCCCCATTGGGGCGGCCCACCAGCCCTAGGCCGGCCAGCCCCTACTCCCTAGGCGCCTTGCCCTATTGGGTGAGGCTCATTAGCAATATGGAGCCTTTAAAAATAAAATAAAATATATATTTAATATTAATTCTCCAATTAACATTCAAATACACATATTATATTATTCCTTCACCCCGGAACAACTTCCGGACCCCTTCCGATCTCCATTGGATGTTACCGAAACTATTCCGGTTTCTCTCTCTCTATTTCTCATACGATACCTCATCTACCCTAAGAATCCCTACCCTTAAGCGTGACATCCTTCGGTTCGGAAACATTTCGGACATGATAGAGACCACTCTCATATCAATGATCAATAGAGGGACCTGGATGGCCATGTGACCCCCGTGCGTTTCACGAATACAATCGCTCGAACCGTGAGATAGTCGTTCCCCATTCCCTTTGTCATTCGATACCTAATTCATTCGAGACTTGAACTTCGGTATCTCCATACCTTAGTTCGATCTCGTTACCGATGAACTTGTTTTCTCGTTCTCATGTTGTTGCATTCCGTGACCTAGTCACATGCTTGCAAGCTTCATCAATGCAACGTCACCGAGATGGCCACATGTATCTGTCCGTTACATGGACTAGACAAATCCTGGTCTTGATATGTACTCCTCTACACATCCCTTCGGAAAACCTGAGTGGCACATTTTTGATCACCCTGTTACGAGATGACTCTTGATAACCATCTAAGCTTCTTCCGGAATGGTGATTTGTATTACCTCACAATCAAAGGATCAGGTTGTGAGGTTCTCTGTGTTTTATCATCAATGGTGAACTTTGTAACTAGATCTCATTAAGATATAACGGTCGGATGTTTGTCTATCATGTTATTCAACTAATAACATGACCTCATTGTCAGTTGGCATAAATGCCCATGATCTTGAAACACAGACCATCCTCATGACCAATGAACTAGTTCACTAGAGGTAACTAGAGACACAGTTTGTTCACATACCACACGTGTATTAACATTTCGTATTAACACAGTTATAGCACAACATGAAACATATTATGAACATACAAGAGATATATCAAATAATACACTTTATTACTTGCCTTTAGGGCATAACTCCTTCACGAGGACACTGCCCAGGAAGCCGCAGGAGCGGCAGACCCGGGAAGCTCTGCTATGAAGAAGAGTGTCTCGCTTTAGCTAGGCCCTTGATAGGATTTGGCTGCAGAGATCCCACCTGGGTTGAAAAGAAGACCAAACCGGAGGAAGAAGTGGCCGCTGCCAAGCCTGCCATAAGGAAGTGGGGCCATGTGCACGAGTTCGATGAGCATGACGCTCGGAACTGTCGCTCCATCCTCGATTACACCAAGGGATGGAAGAGGCGCATCACTAAGCATGGGGCTAACGGTACCTTCAGGAACTGTTATGGCTGCAACTAGGCTAGCCATCATGCAAAGGACTGCCTGGTCCAACTTGGCTCAGGTGCCCCCGCCGGAGGTCGCAGGGGCAACATGGGCGCTGCACGAGGAAGGGATGGAGGGGGTAGAGACAGAGCAAGAGAGGGGCATGGAGGGGGCTGCGACAACATATCCCCTTAGCCACACGGCAATAGTCCTGCTGTTAACCAAGGTGGCGACGATCACGGGTGTGGACAGTACCCACAAGTATAGGACTGCACATGCGCACACGGAGGATCCTACGCCATGACTTCCCACGGTGAGTTTAAGCGTTTCTCTAGTGAATTATTGATAACTTTGATCCGGATTACGGATGTAGTATAGCTCATTCTCTAGTAGACCTAGGTTTGTCGAATCCTCGGGAAGCAGAAAGTATAGTGAAGTTACTTTAACGGACCTTCGGGAGTTTTAGAATTCTTTTTGTGTTTTACCAGACTAAGAGTTTGCTCTCGTTTGTTGTTGATGATGATAGAGAGAGAGGGCCTAGGGCTTTCAGTTTCACCTGTAGCTGTGCAAAACATCTGTTGGGAATAAAAGATAATAATAAAGTATGCATGTAATTGTTAGAGCAAGATAATTATATGTGGGTTGTCGTCGGATTGATGACAAGTACACCATGAGGGGGTCCTCGAGGCGTGCGGAAGAGAGGGGTGTGAGACGTACGGTATTCTGGGATGGTGAGCACACAAGTTTACCTAGGTTCGAATCTGCCGGCTTTGGACGGATCCTACTCCTGCTAGCAATCCAGTAATACGGCAGAGCCGGAATATGGGTTACAAGGGTTTTGCCTGTGCGAGTTGAGATTGTAGACTATTGTGAGGGTTCCCTAAAGGCTCTCCCTAGGACGACTTATATAGATATCCGGCCTAGGGTTATACAAGAGATATCTATCCGGCTACGACTAAGAGTCGGTTACAGAGTACATCTTGAACTACAAGTAACACTATGGGCCTATGTCGGTTAGTCATCTGGGCCTTCCTGTAGACGGACTGGACTCCGTCTCTTCTCCCTGACTGGGCCGCCCGTGAAGCAATGCTCTAACCAGAAGTGGGCCACCCTGGTCAGTGAGGCACAGTGAGGATACCTAAAAAGTATATCCCCAACAGCAGCCCCCGGAAGCCTCCAAGATCCAGAGTCATATTTCATCATCGTCTAGCTTGATCTTCGGCTTGCAGAATCTTGAAGGGTTCCTGAAACTTCAAAAGAAAAGATAGGATCTGGGTCTCAAATGATTCAGACCTATGAATATGTTATTCGGGTTTCTAGCTCAAAATTCAAACTAAGTCGAAACTTGGGCTCTGGCGTAATCTGACACTAGTCATGGTCAAGTCACATCACTGACAGACATTCCTGTCAGCACGACCGTTGGTGAGTTCGCCTTTCACGGAACCGAGGCGTCATTTTAATGCGTGCGCAGAGATTGAGGTGGCGTAATCATCACGTGGGGGTTACCCAGCTCATTCCGCGATGCGTGGCGCATTCACTGTTGCGTTTACATGAATCTTGGCATGGCTGGAGGATATAAGTGGTTAGGATTCTTTTCCCCGTCTTCCTCACTAGCACTTGCGTCGTTTCCTTCTCCCCAATGCTTCCCACGAACACAGAGCTCCTCTCCCTCCCCATAATCCTCCAGTGCCGCCCATCCCTGGTCACCGGCCCACGAGAGAATGGCTTCAGCATCATCCTCCGGCACGACGGCGACGGCGGCGACGGCTATGGCGGCAGAGAAGGAGAGCAACCACAGGGTCTAGATCCCGTGCGTCCTTGACAACGCCAAGCTCCGCGTCGTGGAGAATGAAGGGCTCCTCCGTGCTAGCGACTGGCAGAGCAGCTTCGGCAAAACCGTCCCCAACCCTCGCACCGGCGAGCGGGTACACTTTGGCACCCACCTCGATAGAGGTTTGAGTTCCCTCCCTCAGACTTCTTTTCTGAGGTTATAGATCACTACGGAGTTCAACTCCATCATCTTCCCCCGAACTCTCTCTTAGAGATGAGCGCATATGCTTCTTTGTGCGAGGGGTACCTCAGCATTAGGACGAGTCTTACTCTTTTCCGCTTTTACTTTCATGTCTGGAGAAATTCCATCACTGCCGGTAATCCATACATTACCGGTACTATTAGTTTTTCTGTTAGAAGAGAGCACGTGTATCCTCGGATTAGGTCTAGTGAGTCGGTCAAACAATGGTCATCCACTTTCTTTTATCACAAGGATATTCCTGCTCCAAGAGTCCTGGGACGTATATGCGCCGGCTCTCAGTGACGATCTGCTTCTTGCCAAGAGGCGGATCGAATATTTGATGAAGCACAAGGGCCTTAAGGGGTGCGATTTAGTTCACTGCTGGGTGGCACGCCAGATCCAGCATCTTCAACACCATGGAGACCGGCTTATGCATTCCATCATGGCATCCAAGAAAGATTCCCTCCAGATCTGCTCCCAGCCTTACATGGAAAAAGAATATGAGTCCCAAATCAAGTGGCTAATAAGGGAGCAGATTGAGAGGAAAATCCCGGATCTGTCTTTGGATATGCATACGGCTGAAGATCCAGTGGTACCGGTAAGTTTCCAGCAGTAACTTGAATTTATGTGCTCATCTTTACATTATTTGCAATACTGAGATTCTATTTTCCTTTTCAGCTCGCTGACCTCCCCGAGTCGGAGCTTGCTCCTATCGAGGGATATCCTCCTGAGATTTCTCAGGATGACGGAGAGGTGGTTGCACTGCTGGACATAATTCCTCGGAAGTGTAAGGCTCCGACAATTGCTATTGGCACAAAGGAGGTGCCTGTTGAGAAGAGGTAATCTTTCCTCACAAGGTCTTTGTACTTTATGTCTTAATTCTTTTCAAGGTGTAATGTTCTCTGTTCTATTACCTCCTTAGAGCTAGGCAGCTTACCAAGAGCAAGGGGAAGGGAGTCTCGTCGAAGCCCCTGCACCAACCAAAGCTGAATTTGACTTCTCCTGCCCCAGCACCTCCGACTCCTGCCCCTCAGCCTTCTACGGTGCTAGAGATTACTCCATCTCCGACCGTCGTAGAAGATCCGGCTCAATCAGCAGAGCCAGTGATCCTCGGAATGCAGACTGACATCACCATGGGTGACTTAGGTTTTGATAAGGGTGAACCCTCTTCGGGTAATGATCCCTTGACAGAGACCTTTGTTGACAACCTCCTCAGCAATCAGGGACGTGCCAAAATTGGCCTTTCTCGAAAATCTGCAGAGGAGATCCAACGGCTAGCCCAGCAATGCCTAGAAAGTCGAACTATCACTGCCAAAGAAGAAGCACAAGAAGCAGAGGACGTCAAGTACTCCGAACTTCTTGAACAAGTCCGTCTTCGCAACGAGAGGCTGAGAACTAGCAAGGTTCCAGCACCACCAGTGTTCCCGCTCACTCTCGCCGAGAAGGTTACCACAGAAGTGAACATGAGTTTGAGCAAACTCACTCATGAACAACATGTAAGTCGGAATTCCAACTTACCTTTTTAGTTTATTCTATATCATATCCTCTAGCCCCCAAGCATGAAGTTATATAGATAATCTAGATTTATGCTTCCTTAGGATGCCAAAGAATGAACTAGTATAGCCCCCAAGGCTCGTGACGATATTAGTATAAATATTAGCCCGAGTCTTTAGTAGACTTCTAACTCTGGGTATTCTGACTTACAGAAAGTTAATTCATATAACCAGGAATTGTTGAAGAATATCTGTAACAAGCAGAGAGAAATCAGAGCTCTCCGACTTGAAAATGCTCAATTAAAAGTGTCAAGGGATGAGGCTGAAGGTAAACATTCCAGTACTCAAACCTTGCCCTTTATTTCATAGTCGAACTTTTATTCAACTGTTGTTCTTTTTTACTACAACACTGGTAAAGCAATCCTGTGATATGATTGAAGAGGCCGAGAATCTGAAGACCTTGGAGGTGGAAAACAAGGTCCTCCGCCAAGAGCTGAATAAGCTTAAGGCAGATCATGAGAAGAACATTGCTCAAGTTCTCGAATCCTCCTCCATGGCCACCGAGGAGCGAAATTGTAAGATTGTGCTCCAAGATAAGAAAATCTCGGATCTCAGCAATGAATTTTTCAGAGAGAAGGATAGTACTGAGGCACTCTGGGCTGAACTCTAGACTCTTTGGGAGGAAAAGACCAAAGTCGACAATGTCATCTTCAGTATGTTTCCCTCTTTCTGACTTTTCTGCACCTTCCAACTCTTTGGAGTCTGGATTTATTTTATTAACCCTTTGCATTACATAAGCAGGTCCTCTGAACTTACTGGATTCAGCCTCTGCTGAGTCTTGCACTAGCCAGCTTACACAAGTCGGTGATTTACTTCATGACTACCACCAATCCTTTGAGGATATTGGCGAAGTTCTCAAGGTTCCGGACATGCGCAGAATGTCCAGCTTTGAAGTGCGAGACAAAGCCAAGGAGATTCCCCAGCTTATCCAGGACTGGAACATGTCCTACACGGAGACCGCAACGCAGAACACTCTTACCATGGTTATGAGCCACCATGGAAACATGGAAATCTGGCAAGTAACCAGAGGGTACTGTAAGGTGGATGAAGACGAACAGGATCAAGACATTAAAGTCATCATGGACTCCTGCACCGGATATAGGTGTCACGTAGCTGATCTCACCAGCTATGAAACTCCCTTCTTCACTCGCGTGGAGATGCCGCCTCCGCCTACCAAAGAAGCTGGTGAAGTTTCCGACGACGAACAAACCATATCAGATTTGAACGTCTCGAAACGATATCAAGGCGAGGCCAATGTATCCAGTGAGCCGGTAGCTCCTACCTCTCCCCTACATCGTAGAGCATCAGAACAAAATGTGTTATTATGAAAACAATTCGGGTTGTAAATAAGTAGTATAATACTTTTGCTAGTGCTAAGATTTGTTATCTCTATTTAGCACTTTTGGTTTTAATTTTATGTGCCTGAAATGTTTGCATAAGAACTTATATTTTCTGTCTGTACTTATCGCTTATCTGGCTTTCCGTCTCGTCCCTTTTGCGAACCGGCCAACCTTTAGCACAGAAACTTTGTCGAGCAACGGAGCTCACTTGCTAAACCAGTTTAAACTTGGAAACAAAGCCGGCTTCCAGTACCAAAAATTCACTACTCAAAAAATGCCTGCATCTGACAATCAGATAAATAACCAAAGTATATACTAGAAAATTTAGATTTATACCCGAAGGTAGCAATTTTAGAATCGGAAATCTAAACCAGAAAAAACATGAGCATAAAGTACTTTCAAGTATTCTGGGATTTTCGACTGTGACATGATCATTCAGAAATAAGATGGCAATATAAAACTTCTCAGAAAAATGAGGCAACCAATACTTTATTTCTTATTGAACATGTACACATATATGATTAGAAAGAAAGATAAACTAAGAATAAAAGGGACGTAGCTGAGCAATATTCCATGGTCTGTCTAATTCTTCCGGGTTTATACTGCCTCCAGCTCTCTTTCTTTTCTTAGTAGCAGGTCTTTCTTTGACTAGCCGCATATCAGTTAGATAGTAAGAACCATTGTGCAATACTCAGCTAACTAAAAAGGGCCCTTCCCATACTGGGGAAAGTTTGTGCTTTATTTTTTGCACTATCCAGAGAACCAAATCGCCCTTATTGAAAAACCGGTTTCTGACTCTGTGGTTATGATACTTGTGTAACTTCTGCTAATAGGCTATTGATCTCATCTCAGCAACGACGCGAACTTCTTCGACTAAGTTGAGATCATTTTGTCGAGAAATTTTGGCATCCTCTTCAATATACACGGCACCTCTAGGAGAAATGTGAATCAAATCACTAGGAAGAACTGCTTCCGCGCCATAGACCAAGAAGAAAGGTATGTATCCGGTTGACTTGTTCGGAGTTGTTCGCAAGCTCCATATTACAGAGGGTAATTCCTCTGCCCAAGCCCCCGCAGCACGTCATAGTGGTTCTTCGAGTCTTGGTTTTAGGCCGTGTAGGATTAAACCATTTGCTCTTTCGACTTGTCCATTAGCCTGTGGATGTGCAACTGACGCAATGTCAAGCTGGATATTTTGTTCATTATAGAATTCGGCAAGCTCTCCCATAGAGAAGTTACTCCCGTTGTCCGTGATAATGCTATGTAGATAACCGTATCGGATTATGACATCCTCGACAAATCTTCTGGCTGTTGCTCCATCACAACTAGTGACGGGTTTAGCCTCAATCCATTTTGTGAATTTATCCACCATCTCTAAGAGATGAGTAAATCCACTTGGAGCTCGTTTAAACGGTCCTACCATGTTAAGCCCCAAGACCGCGAAAGGCCATGTTATAGGTATTGTTTGCAGCTGATCAGCCGGAACATGAGCTTGTTTGGTGTATGTTTTGCAGCCTTTGCACGTCTTGACCAGCCGTTCGGCATCTGCCTTGGCTGTAAGCCAGAAAAACCGTGTCAGAAAGCTTTTGCCACTAGAGATTTGGCTGCAGCGTGGTGACCACACTCGCCTTCGTGGATCTCTCGTAAGATTTCCACTCCTTCTTTCGGAGATACACAACGCTGAAAAACCCCAAACACGCTCCGCTTATAGAGCTCACCACTAATTATGGTATAGGATTTTGCTCGTCGGACGATCTGCCGTCTCAGAACTTCGTCTTCGGGTAATTTGCCATCTACCAAGTATTCAAGGTAGGGTTGAGTCCAGCTGGGAATCACAGCCAGAACTGCTACTAAAGGTGAGTCGGATTTGGTCGGATATTCCTTGTCTACTCCTTTTATAGAGGGAACTTTGAGGTGCTCCAAAAAAGCGCCATCCGGTACCTTTTTCGTGCAGAGCCTATACTAGATAATGCATCTGCGTCCTCATTTTCTGTTTGAGGGATGTGTTGAACCTCAAACCCTTCGAATGATTTAGATAGTTCAGCCATGACAGCTCTATATGCTTCCATGTGCTTATTTGCATTACAGATATCCGACACTTGTTGAGCAACAAGATCCGAATCTCCATAACACATCAAATGTCGGATGCCGATATCCTTAGCAATCCGGATTCCATGTAGCAGTGCTTCATACTCGGCAATGTTATTTGTTGCTATGAAGTGGATCTGCAACACGTAGAAAAGTTTATCTCCTTGGGGTGATTTGAGAACCACACCATCCCCCGAGCCCCCTCGAGCCTTAGACCCGTCAAAATATAAGGTCCAGTATTTCGACTCTGGGAGGGTCACATCCTCCATTCTTTCTGTCCAATCTACGATAAAGTCAGCAAGGATTTGGGATTTGATTGTTGTACGAGATTTATACTCAATGTCAAAAGCTGAAAGCTCTATGCCCCATTTTGCGACGCATCCTGTAGCCTCGTTGTTGTTGATTATATCTCTCATGGGAGCTGTGCTCACCACAGTAATTGGGTGTTCCTAAAAATAGTGCCATAACTTACGGGATGCGAAAAACACACCATAATCTAGCTTTTTGATAGTGCGGATACCGCTGCTTTGATTCAGTTAGGACTTCGCTGAGGTAGTAAGTCGGACGCTGCACCAGGTGTTCCTGATTTTCCTCTGGTCTTTCCACCACCATGACGACACTGACGACTCTGTTTGTCGCAGCAAGATAGAGCAACATCGGTTCCCATGGTTCTGGTGCTGCAAGGATAGGAGTAGACTAGAGTACTGCTTTCAGGTCTTGTAGTGTATCTTTAGTTTCATCAGGAGCTTGTAGAGTGGTGCGGCTCTTTCTCGGAGCCGGCTTACAAACCGACTGACTGCAGCAATGCAACCAGTTAGTTGTTGGACGTCCTTCAGGCGAGTTGGCCTGGAAATATTGAGTATAGCCTTGATCTTGTCTCGGTTCACCTCTATGCCTCTTTGAGACACGATGAAACCTAACAATTTTCTGGCTGGAATTCCAAAGAAACACTTCTTCGGGTTAAGCATTATGTTGTATTTTCATAGATTGGCGAACGTTTCCTCCAAGTCGGAAATTAATTTTTCCTTCTTTTTGGACATCACCGCAATGTCATCCACGTATGCATGTACGTTGCGTCCGATTTGGTCGTGGAGGCAACGTTGTATAGTGCGCTGGTACGTAGCTCCTACGTTCTTGAGCCCAAAGGGCATCATAACGAAGCAGAAGGTTCCGAAGGGGGTTATAAATGAAGTTTTGATTTTGTCTGATTCCTTCATCCGGATTTGGTGATAACCGGAATATGCATCGAGAAAACATAGGAGTTCCGAGCCTACCATAGAATCGATAACTTGATCAATTCTAGGCAGAGCGAACAGATCTTTGGGACAAGCCTTGTTAAGGGCAGTATAATCAACACACATCCTTAATTCAGTGGTGTCCTTTTTAGGGACCATTACAGAGTTGGCCGACCAATCAGTATGGATGACCTCTTCTATGAATCCGGCTAACTCGAGCTGGGCTAGTTCCTTAGCTATTGCCTTACGCTTTTCATCACTGAAACATCGTAGGGACTGTTTGACGGGTTTAGCGTTCGGGTGTACATTTAGAGAGTGCTCGGCAAGTTCCCTAGGTACTCCGGTCATGTCAGATGGCTGCCATACGATGATATCTTGATTTGCTTCGAGGAACTTGATGAGCGCGCTTTCCTATGTGCTATCTAGGCCTACACCTATCTGGGTCACCTTGGAGGGATCATCATCCTTCAAGGGCGTCTTCTTCGTCTCTTCCGATGCCTTGAACTCTGGATTCGGCTTTGTCACCTCCTTCTTTGTTGCGGGCATATCAGATGGATCAATGGTCTTCTTGATCTCCTGGTACTCCTGGGCGTGCAGCACGACTTCAGCAAAGGTGGCATTTCCGTCCTTGCACTCTCGCGCTTTCTTTGGGTTTCCCCTGACGGTAATCACGCCATTGGGACCTGGAATTTTCATCATATTGTAAATGTAACACGGACGAGCCATAAAATCCCAGTAAGTCGGACGTCCGAATATAGCGTGGTACGCGCTCTTGAACGGGACTACTTCAAAGGAAAGTGCCTCCGTCCGATAGTTCTTTGGAGTTCCAAAGGTAACATCCAAAGTGATTTCTCCTAGGGAATTTTCTTGTCTTCCTGGGACAACTCCATGAAAGATCACAGAGCTGTGATTCAGCCGGGTCTCCGTGATCCGCATCCGGCGTAGCGTTTTGACATACAGAATGTTAATGCTGCTGCCGCCGTCCATGAGAGTCTTGGAGAAACCATAGCCATCAATAAGTGGGTTGATGACTAAGGCGTATTTTCCTCGCCTGTGCAACTTAGGCGGCTGATCAGCACGGTCAAAGGTGATTGCCACTTCCGACCAGTCCAGATATTATGGGACAGCTAGAACAGTTGCATTGAGCTCATGCAGAACTGCTTTCTTTGTTGGGAAGTTTTTCTTCCCCTCCGGCTTGGGATTTGAAGGGCCAGCTTCCTCCATGTCGGAATCTTCCTTGGTCTCTTTATGTTTTTCGAGATTCTTCTTTCCCTTCTTCCGCTTAGCCCTGTAGCCAGCGGTATCGTCTTTCTTGATGTCGTCATTAAAATGACACTCGGCGTTTGTGTGAGATGAGCCCCCATTGGCATCTAAGTGATGCACACATGGGTTATTGGCAATGTCGACCCAGGAGTAGGTTTTGCCAGGTTGCTGGTCTCCTCTACCCTGGACTCTTGATGTCCCATGACCGTGTCCTCGGCCACCGCTGTGCCCTCCTCATCCTCCAGACCCGAAAGTAGTAGTGACCACTACTATTTCCGTGTTGGGTTTTTCTTTCGAGGTGTTTTTGCACTTGTGAGCTTGTTTGGTTGTTTTGCCAACTGTGGCATAGCCAGGATGTTCAGTAATCACTTGTGTTCATACCTATGAAACCAAAACAAATCTTTCCATGGAAGCTTTTCAGTTAAAAACTTGTAGGAATGCATGAAGCCTTGAAAAAGAAAGATATTTCATGTATTGATCTTAATGCTTATTCATTCGAAAATACTTGAATCCTGCTCCTATGCCTAACTTAAAGCCGTTAAAGAAAAGTACTTATTGGGAGATAACCCAAAAGTTTTAGTTGAGTCTTCAAAGTTATTGCTTCAGTAATAACCTCTCCTTATCCTTTTTATTTGCTTTTTGTGCCAAGAGTAACCTCTAATGAGAGAGAAGTAATGCTTGGAAAAGTTACTGTCCCGAAACAGATTTTTGTGCTTCGCTGTAAAAATTCGTGTAAAATCTCTGTACGTCGGTTTGAGCTGTAATTGTTTGTGCTTCTGCACCAGGTTGTTATCCAACTTTCATTAGTTCAACACTTTTCGATTTGAGCAACAGAAGGTCTTCGAAAAAATTGGTTTCTATCTGGTGGTCTGTTTTGACAAATTTTTGCCATTATTTGCATTTGCTTCTTGTTGATTCCTTTTTGGGTTCTCTTTGGGGGATTGAGCTTTTTAAGAGAAGTGCTACATTAGCTTGTGGTTTAATGGAAGTTTTATTGGTGTTGAAACTGAACCCAAAGACTTATTATCTTGCGTACACTAATGTTGCTAATGAAGATTATGTGAAGTTTTGTATGAAGGAAAAATTTCAGGTGTTAAGGAAAGAATGATGTAATGAGATGAAGAATGGACTAAATCTCAAGCTTGGGGATGCCACCCTTTGTCACCCCAAGAAATATCCAAGAAGTACAAGCGTCAAAGCTTGGGGATGCCCAAGGCATCCCCTTCTTCATCAAAAAAAATCTCAGGTTCTTCCAAACACTTCATTTTTATTATTTCATGCACAGTTGTGTTGTTCTTAGAGCGTCTTCGTTTTTGTTTTTGGTTTTTGTTTTCTTGGTTTGCTTAGTTTGCTTTAATAAATTGGTTGGACCCCCTCTTTCCTACATTAGTTTTCAAATAAATGTGGTTTGGATTGGAAAAAGTAGGACAAGTTCATGCTTAAGTGGTAAAACAAGCTCGTTTTTTACGGTGGCCTATGCTTTGTCATGTCATGCTTGATATTGTTTTGGCTTTATGCTTAGTGATTTTTGCTGTAGCATGACATGTTATAAACAATTGAGATTGCTTAATGTGCCTTGAAAGAATCATGCGTTGTTTTAGCATATTAAAGCATAGTATTGTGGTATTCTCATTTGATGCTTTATTTGCATTGACTTGGCGCATGCTCACACCATGTTATGACTATCCCAAGTCACCATAGCCTTTATGATCCTTTAGTTTTTGACTTGTAATATCACTTTATGCTTTAATTAATGATTATTTGTTGCTTTGCATAATTATGGCCATTATTTCTCTTTTAGTTGGTCGCTCCTAGTCTTTTGCTAGCCTCCATAACCAAGTATGAGTTCCACTCATGCTTCCAACTCCAAATAAAACCAAGTTATCCCAAAGAGTCCACCATACCAACCTATTAGAATTTGCTATTCCAAGTATATTCATGCTTTTATCTACCTTCCGAATTAAACTTGTTATGAGAAAACTAGTGATTAAACCTCTCACGAACTTGATGGCACACTTTACTTTTCTTGCCCCTAATAAACTTCAACCATTGTGTCATCTATGTTGTATATTCTTGCACTTATATGTTGGGGATTAGCAGAACCATGCTGTCATGGGGAACACTTTCAACATTGCACTTGTACATTGTACCTAATTGATATCATGCTCTTTTGTCTATGGATGTTGTCGGTGTGAAATGAAAGGGGAGCTTGTAAGTCAATGGAGTTATATATGTATGTTAGAGAAACGCCTGGGCCTCTAGTCTAATCCATGCCTAATCATGGTGGAAACCTGCAGCGTAACCATAATGAGAAATCTATGAAGCATTCTTCTTATAAAAAAAGAGATAGAGATTGAGAAAAAAGAAAAAAAGAGATGAGAAAAGAGGAAAGAGAGAAAAAAGAACAATTTTCCCATGGTAAATAAGAAGATATGGGGATTCTTCCGTATCATCGGGCAAGGGGTACCCCGTTGGCGGTTCTCTATGATACACATGTAATTACTATGACAAGAACTTACAGGTAACTAAACTTGAGTAGCATGAGGAGCGGCCCTCGTATTCAAGGGACATGAGATTTCCAACTTATACTTTGTCAAGCATATACTCCATAGTTTGTTCACTTTAACCTTAATCACTTCAAGATGCTTATGATAGGGGCAATGAGAGCTGAAAGCTAATAAGTACCATATTTTTTGGAAGCTCTTTATGAGACTTGAATCCCTGCTTCCCTCTATGAAGGCCTTTCTTCCATTTTTATATTGAGTCTCCACCTTGTATCTTTATGCACCAATTAAGAGAGCATAGTTGTCATTATTAGTTCTATGTGCATTGTCCCAAGACTTGTTGATTGATGCATAACTTTGATATTGCTTGTTCCTAAACTATTTGTATCTAGTCACCCTTATGAACTTTGAAGGTGTCCTATGCATTTATGTTTTGCTACTCTATGAGGGACAAGCTGAATACCATTCTCATTATACTTTCTTTATGTGAAACAAACAATGTCTTGCAAAGCATTGTTATTCATGAATTTTTTGTTTGTGCCTTTTCATGTTACAACATAGTTGCTATGTTTTATTGTTAGAACTCTATCTTTCATGATTCATATTTAGAGTACCTTAATCCTAGATATCAATGCTTTTACAATAATGATGATCAAGATTGTGTTGTCTGCATGTCACCTCAAAAATTATATTGTTTTGATCGTTTACCTACTCGAGGACGAGCAGAAACTAAGCTTGGGGATGTTGATACGTCCATAATGTATCTATAATTTTTGATGGTTTTATGCTAATAATATGCTTTTGACACTCCTTTTTGTATAAAGTTTATGATTTATTTGGACTAACCTACTAATAGTTGCAAATGTGCACAATGTTCTTGTTTTACACTTTGATGTGTAGGAATTACCAAGAATACAAGTGGAAACCTTGTTGGAGTCAAATTAGGATTTTTCCAAAAATCTGTCTCAAAACTCTTTTTAAAGATGGTCACATTTCGGGTCAAGGACGGTGTCAAACGGAAAACTCTTGAACGACAAAGTTGTTGGAAATTTCACAACAAACGTTCTGGATATACAATTTAGTTGATTCCTAGTCCATACGGGCCTACTAGCCCGATTTACTGCAGCCCAAGATGGGGTGACGGGAATCCGAGAAGCTATATAAAGGGAGGAAACCTAATTCACCCAGGGCATCTCCACCCATGAATTTGCAGCCACCAAAGCCACGTTTTTGCCTCCCCCATGGATCCCATCTCCATGGGGGAGGGCTCCCAAGAAGCCATGAAGGAAGGGGCTAAGGGGCGGTGCTCCCCCATGATACCGGCGGCGGGGAAGGAGTCCCCCGCGCCGCGCCGGCGCCGCCGCCTTCTTCACCATCTTCACCGCCATCTCCATCACCTAATCCTCCTAGTATGCAGTGGTTCATCCTCCCACACATCTCTGTACCATGTTATGTAAACATGGTGTTTGATGCTATAAGTTATAATCCTATGATCTATGTCATGTTTGTGTAGTTTCTTTGTTCTTAGATTGAATGGTTGAACGTCTTTGGTTCATTAGAGTTGTATGTTGATATGGTACAGTCCTTTGGTGTCCATTATATTTGTGCGCACATGGATTAAACATCATAGGGTTTGTAGTATGTGTAAAAGAAAGGGGGAGTTCTGCCGGAGTGACAGAAACCTGAGGACGCGAACCAGAACGTTGAACGTATGGGAGTAAGAGGACCATTAAACTTAAGGCTATGGTTGGGGAAACCTTAATGCATTGATTAGTACTTATGGATGTTTGCTAACAATCCAATCATATAGTACATGTAATTCCAAGTAGTGAAGCGCATGTATATTTAGCCTCTCCCACATAGAAAACTGCATCGAAGAAAATGAACCCGATCTATTCGCTATTTAAACTTGGACAAAGCCACCACAATTACCACCACTATTCCACACTCGTGGTTCTGTTAGTTTAGTGTATTTTATTGATGCAGCAACTAGCTTTACTTTTTTGTTATTTATTATCATGCAAAGCTATCTCTATTACTCGTATTGTTGCTCTAGTTTTATTTCCTAGATAATGCAAACATTTAGTGTGCGTAGAGTTGTATCAGTGGTTGATAGAACTTGAGAGAATATTTATCCTACCTTTAGCTCCTCATTGGGTTCGACACTCTTACTTATCAAAAAGGCTACACACGATCCCCTATACTTGTGGGTTATCACCGAGGCATCCCCGGATCTCCCTCAAAGAGAACCTTGCGTACTTCCGGAAATTTGTCAGCCCGTACGTGGCCTTTCCGGTTCTTCTGATGTTGCAGAGAGATGATATTCTCCGCAGTAGCTATGCACTTCTTCTCTTCCTCGATGTTTTTGTCTTCATCCAGGAGTACTTGGCGACGCGCTTCTAGGGCTTGGAACCTTTCTTCCAATTCTACAGCAATAAGTTCTGCCACAGTAGGGATAGCTATAGTTAATGTAGCATCGATGAGTTTATGGGCACCTGCGGTGACCACGTGTCCATCCACCGACTCTTCTTTGGGCTCGTCTAGGATAAGTGCTCCATCCGAGTCTTCTCATATTCCTCGGCAATCACCTCCTCTGTCGGAAGTTGTTTTGCCAAGGTCTTGTTCTTCTTGTTCTTCCTCTTTGCCTTCTTGGCAGCGCCGGTAGCAAAGACGGCTTTGGGTCCGTTTCCCGGAGTCAAGCTCTGATCGGTACTTTCGGACATCTGGACCTCGGGATTATCTCCGAGATCCATGCCATCCTACGCTTTAGGAGAGTTTTCTCTGGATCCTTCATCCATGGCTTCTCCTTCCTCTGCAGTTTTGGAGTTATACTCCTCTTCATATTCTGCGGAGAACTTTCGGAAATCTGCCGACGTCATCGAGTCATCCGAGGATGCGGGTATGTCGGTGTTTGTTCCGATCGCCTCTAGCACCGAGTCTTCGTTGTCTCCAGCATCGGCAGAGCCGGATCCGGAACCAATATATCCGATAGAGTGCGACGTGTGGGTCCTGAGGTAGTTGCAGCTTTCCTCGTGGGCTTCCTCAAAAATCCTGATGGTATTGAGAACTTCTCCACGTTTGCGCCTTGCAGCATCATGCGCCTCAACGTATGCCTCAGGAAAGGTTGGTATATTCCGGCCTTGGTAGAGCCAAAACCAAGGTTATTGTTTTGCCCCTACAGGATTTCGACCTCGGCAGGCAGATCAATCTGGGATTCAGCCTCGCTAGGGAGATCCACTCCAGATTCGACTTGAACCACAAGATCTGCTTTAGGTTCGGCCTTCTCCACTATCTCCGCCACGGGTGAGGGCTGGGTGGGATTAGGGTTTTCTGAGATCCGGAACTCTGCCGCCTCCGCGGACAAAGGGGACCCAGAGATTTCTTCTGCCTCTATCATCACCGCTGGGGTGGGTGGGACAGGTTCAGCGAAACCGATGTACACATCGATCTCGCCAAAGGACATGATGGTGTAAGCAGTCACGGCTTTTCTAGCCAGAATCCAGGTCTCGTCGAGAATGATGAGAGGGACGTCGCTGGCGTAGAGGATGCGATCGACAGTGATGGTCTCGCCGATTCCGATTCTTCCAGATTCCGCTCGGAACGCAGATCCGAAGCTCACTTGCCCCATGGTGGGTTCCAACTGTCGTCGGATGGATGACAAGTACGCCATGAGGGGGTCCTCGAGGTGTGCGGAAGAGAGGGGTGTGAGATGTACGGTATTCTGGGATGGTGAGCACACAAGTTAACCCAGGTTTGAATCCGCCGGCTTTGGACGGATCCTACTCCTGCTAGCAATCCAGTATTACGGCAGAGCCATAATATGGGTTACAAGGGTTTTGCCTGTGCGAGTTGAGATTGTAGACTATTGTGAGGATGCCCTAAAGGCTCTCCCTAGGACGGCTTATATAGATATCTGGACTAGGTTTTACAGGAGAGATCTATCCAGCTACGACTAAGAGTCGGTTACAGAGTACATCTTAAACTACAAGTAACACTATGGGCCTATGTCGGTAAGTCATCTGGACTTTCCCGTAGCCGGACTAGACTCCGTCTATTCTCCCCGTCTGGGCCGCCCGTGAAGCAATGCTCTAACCCGAAGTGGGCCACCCTGGTCAGTGAGGCACAATGAGGATACCCGAAAAGTATATCCCCAACATGGACAATGCATCCATAATTGCTATTATCTCCGCAACCGCTTATAGCAATAACCTACTAGTCTCATCCATAGAAGAAAGAGAACTAATGATATGTATAGTGATGTCACCGTTAATCCCAAGTAAATCCCTCACATACAGCCGTACTACCCCTTCTGTCACTAGGGTTCCCAACCTGCAGATTAGTCATTACTCATACTCCCTATACCTGGCTCAATCCTCGGGGTCTTGGGTACCTAACAAGTCCTTAGATTGAGGCAAGGGAGGATACAATAATCATCATCTCATCCAAACTAATACATGATCCCATCTATGATAAATAACTTGCACAAAAGCTACATGGCTAGGCCGAAGCCCTTAACCCAAAGAGAATTATTCACGCATAGAGATGAAATCAATGATCATAAACATTGCAATGGAAATCATAAGATTGATAGCAAATAGTCTTATAATATTGCCAATCAAAGATGATATCTACTATTACAAGTGGTGGAATATGGTATGGTGGTTGAGAAGGGTTTGGAGATTAGATCTAAGTCTATTCCTCTGGCGGCTCCTCGGTGTTGTGAATGCAGGTTTCTAGGGGTGGCTGGTGATCTGAGCGAGAGTCAGCTGGCGGTTTATCATCGCCTGAAGCCTCTTTTTATAGGGCTCCCTTCACGAAAGTTGTTCTGTTTGACCTAGCGGTGTCGATGGCAACTATACGACTAGAACTATACTGCCAGAATTTTATTGTCGTTGTATAGTTGGTCGTTAAAGCGTCTGTCTCCACTTCACGACTCCTGGTTTCTTTGGGTTTTTGGAAATGTCGTATCTTTGACTTTAATGTTGTGATTCCCATCATCAGACATCATTATCTGCGTAGGGAAAAATATAAAGAAAGAATTGCATACCCCTTTGATCATTAAGCATTAGTGGCAGGGTTTAGAGAGATATTTCATCAAAAGTATGAATACTATCTAGTTTAAATGTGGATGTAGATGGCTATATTTCACAGCCATCAACCTCCCCAAGCTTAAACTTGATCATCCTCAAGCAAGAAAACCAAAATCAAAAAGGAACTCATCATTTAAACTAAAATAACGAGATGATGATCTTACTCATGATTGGTGGCCTCATGTTTCCTCCACTTTATTAATCCGAAAACTTCACATATATAGAGTAATGGTAAGCATATCATACGGGTTTTTATGCATCCTTATAGCGTAGCAAAAATTATTGTTAACATGGATGATTCAAATGTGTAAACTTTATTCCATGTCATGTAATCAACTCATAGGCTTGACTTTGAACACTAAAGTATAATCATATAAAATTGAGAGTGTGAGAGTTTGTCATGAAAAACATATACACTAGAGTATCTCAATTCTCCCACATCAATAAATCATGACTTTTCAAGCACTACTTTTCTATTCATTGTCCTTCAAGAATTTCAGTTCTTAAGTAATTGAGAGCATGCCAAAGATTTTAATTAGTTTATCGGGCTGTGATGGACACTCATGGCATCACCAAGGTTTTGTTCCTTTTGTGCAATGATTACTCATAACAGCCAGAGGAGTGATTCCATCTTGAACACAACTACCCCATTATAGTATTGCTGCTACATATGTTTAATCAACTCATAGCCGAAATCTAGGAGTTTCCTCCATGAAGATCGTTCGTAGGCTAGCGGAGTTGTTGGCATCCCATGAAGTTTGACACGCATAAAGCTATATCATTCTTATGATTCACAAGTCAAACTTTGGCATGCTCACAAAAACCGCTAAACATTAATTCAATCGAACAAATCCTTTTAAAGAGAGTTATCAAGTCAATCATTATTTTTTGTGGTGTTGAGTGTCTCTAGAAATAAGCCTTAAGAACTAAATACTATAACACCCAAGCCTTCAATTGTGAGAATTTTTCTTATTACAATTTTTTAGCAAATTTTTAGGCAAGACTTGGTTAACTATAGGAGCTGGAAGAACACATACCCAACTAAATACCCATGCAAACAAAAATTTACTACAATATAAAGACTCACTCCACCAATATAACATCTTATCATTTACTACTAACTAGCATGGGTTTCTCAAACTTCAAAAGTGGGGAGTCTTAAGGCATACCTATCATGATTGGTTTCACTTCTCTCTTCCCTTTTGATTTGCTTCTTGGAAACTCGAAGTCGATCACTCTCCTGCAAATATGTGAAAGCCACAAGGATAATAGAAAAGAAGGAAGAGGGAAAATAAAGATAAAAGGAAAAATCTTTTTGCTGTTTTTAAGAGAGGGAATTAAAGAATAGAAAATTGGCGGCAAAGCTCGGCTAGAAAATCTTGAAAGAAAATAGAAATAACTAAAGATAAAGGTATGGGGAAACCAAAATGAGTGCTTATAAACTCGAATTAAAAACATAACCTCGAAATAAATAAAAACAAATGAACGACAAATAAAGATAATGAGGAAACTTCCCCAAGCTTAGACTTTTGCAAGCCCTTCAAATCATTGTGGTGGCGGGAAAAAGTTGTAACTCTAGTTCGCAAATTGAGTTGATAAATTACTAGTTGTTTCTCGGAGGT
Organism: Avena insularis; assembly: GCA_023614405.1. Taxonomy (NCBI): domain Eukaryota; kingdom Viridiplantae; phylum Streptophyta; class Magnoliopsida; order Poales; family Poaceae; genus Avena; species Avena insularis. Next base: position 244,554,242 of record CM042688.1, read on the forward strand.
TTAAGGAGAGGTTTTGTATTCTATACATAGTTCCTCCAAGTTCTTGGAAGTCTTGGTATGTAGCAAACTGGGTTGGTGGTTGCTCCTCTTCTTGGTCCTCATCTTCATCCGGAATCTCCTCCTCGGGTTGGTGTTGCTCAACCTGCAAGTCATATAGCAATCGTCCTTCCTCGATAGAGAAAAGACCATTAGGCAAAGCATCGGGGTAGAGACGTCCAACTCGAGCAATATGCAAGTAATAAACACCACCTCTCCTAGTGAGCATTCCACAAGCTTTTAAAGTAGAGAAACCAACACGTCGCTCACCTAGCACTGGTTGCAACTCACCTAGGTTGATGCCTAGGGCAATGGCAAGAACGGTGACGATGCCTCCACCTGTGACTGGTCCTTGGCTTTGGGAGGATTGGTACTCCAGGTAGCACACAAGAATTGTGCCCAAGTTGAGTGAAAAGTTGGTGTTGTTGAAAGAAGCTTTTGCAAGGACTAAGATGTCCTCCTTTTGAGTCTCGTGAACTCATTTCGTGTCTGCAAAGTGTTAGCAATAACATAGAACAAGTAGAGAATTGCAGGATGTTGAATATTCTTCCCCTTGCTTACTGTAGAAGTGAAACTCATTCCATTATAATATTGTTCTGGAGAAGGGTCTAAGTCAGTAAAGGATGCGTGTAAGTCATTATCATTATTGTTTGGAAAATTAAAACATGCGCACCATTCATCTAGTGATAAAGCATAATTGTTGTTCATAAGTTGGAAAGAAATACATCGCCTGGCAAGTCGTTGATTGTTGCATATGTTCTTCCACCGAAGCTGGTAGGATGATGCAAATAGCACAAGTGCATCATCAGAATTAAGTAAACAGCACAATGCACAATGCACAACCCTAAAAAAGAATTAAGTAAACACCATAATGCATCATACAGTTTGACAGGAAAATTTATCATCAAAATTTCCTAAACTGCACCCATCTGAAAAACTACATAAAAAGCAGAGCCTGTCAACAAAATAACCTAAACAGCACAAGGAATCAACCAAAGTAGTACAAAAGCACCGCAAAATGCTTCAGCATGTCGGAACTGGCCAAAGGGAAAGAAGAACTTTTTTTAGGTCACTAGGGAGGACAGAAAGGTCCCCACCTGATTTTTTTGGTTTTACCATAAAGAAGAGGAGAAAAAACGGATGCAGCTTCAGTGAGTTGGTGAACCGAAGTCTCACGATGACTTGCCCCAGGATCCACCTTCCATCTTAGATCAAACGTATGATAGTAGTTCAGATTTTGAACTAAAAAGTAAAACTATTCAAAAAATTGACAAAAAATCAGTAAATCATCGGTGCCTAGGTTTGAATCCTGTGAAAGTTTCATCCCATTCGGATCACTAGTTTGTGATTAAATAGATTTTTTATGTTCCCAGTACTACTAGTTTAAACTAATATCCACTGCATCTAGAAAAAACCCCGGAGCAGAATATACAAAAGAGGGAGGAAGTCAGGGCGACAAAATACAACGCAGAACTTACAATGGGGTCGACGAGTTCTGAGCAGATGGAGCAGGCGCCGCTGACGAATGACGAGCCATAGCCGTTGATGCTGAAGAAGCATGACCACGAGCTGACACATTCCTAGCATCTCACGCAGCCGTCGTTTTGGCAGCGGTAGCCAACATAGCTTAATTTGTTCTAGCCGATGAGGATTTCGACTGCTCCTCCACCGCTTTCCAAGCATCACTCAACACTGCCCAAGACTCCGATGCGGTACGAGCATCGGCCTCCGCATCCACTTCACATGTATCCGCTGGTGCTGCTTCAGCATCCACCTCTGCTTTACAAGCATCCACCGACGCAGCAAATGTATCCGCCAACGCCGATTCCATTTCTTGTAAACGCCACGAGCTTATTTAGCTCGCAATGCCCAAAAATAAATGCATTCTATCCTTCAGAAAGCCTATAATAGCTGGAGGTTGGGGACGTACATACCAGCGAACGGCGGTGCGGTGGTGTTCAATGGTGGAGCGGTGGAGACGGTCCGGTCGAGGGAGGGCGTCTAGGAGGAGAAGATGACGATGGGGTCGAGGGGCACACGACTGAGCTACCTCAAACTCTAAACTAACTTTTGGCCCACTATTTTTTTTTATTTTTTTGCGAACCCCGCTTTTTAGGGGAAACCAAAGTTGTATTAATAGTAGCAACCACACGACTGATACAAGTTTGTGCACTTGTGTTGCTCAGTTTCCCGCCTACAGACATCAAGTTTGTGCACTTATTCGTGTGATACAATCAATTGCTGGGTAAAATATTCCAGGTGGTAGAAGCCTGCCCTTTCTATGACATCAAGATCTAGAGTTCAAAGATCAACCTGAAATTCCACAATCTACAACTACAAGTTTTGGTTTACTACCAGAAACATGCTAAAAAATCACTCGCAACTAGCATTAACATCATCATTAAAAGATCTCAGAAGGAAAAAAATTGAAAGATTAAAAACCACAACAAGTTGGAATAAGATAACTGTTGTTGCCAAATATAGTCACATAAAGCAAGGCCCAATTTATATGTCATAATAGTACATCAAATACATAGATTCATGGACACCACACACCAGCAGAGGAAAAAAAAAACAGTTATAGTACCTGTATTAACAAACAGTCATCCTCACAAGAGACATAACCCCTTCAAAAATGAAAGTAGAGCGGTCAATATGGTTTACAGATTTCCTCATCTTTTGCAGGATCAGGACTGTATGGGCGTGGAGAATCTCGAATTTCTGTCAGGGTCTCATCTGCTTCTAGAGCCTAATTGAAAAGATTGTTAGCTCGCATTCCCACCTGTTCCAAGATCCGGTCGTACACCTGGCCAATCAGCTCGTCGCCATCCATATCAGGCAACTCGGGGACTAAGTTGTCAGCCATGAACTTTTGAAAATCAACAGCAGCATCATGAGCAACTGAAATTGATGTATTCCATCCTGCAGTCAAATCAGCTATCTGCTTAGTGGGTGTGGACTCTTGTTCCTTCATGCGCCTAATCTGTTCATCCTGGTATTTCACTTTCTCTTGAAGGCACGAAATCATGTGTCTATGAGCTTTGTATTTCTCTCGGAGACGGGCAATTATCAAATCCTTGTAGTGACCAGCACCATTACGCCATGAGCAATATGAGTAAGGTGGAAACTGCAGATAACAAGTCCAAAATTAAACCAGATTCTCATTTCAAAAAAAATAAACCAAATTCTCGTTTCACAATCCAAATTCAGCTATACACATCATGCAAGCTCCACAGTGGTACCGCAAATGGCAAAGAACCTTTGAGGCATATTTCCCAAACATGGGAAACATAACCGACATGAAAAGGGCCGTACTTTAGGGTTTGCCTTATTAGCTGGCACATGAGTAGTCCTGGCCTTAGTAATAAGTGGCAACAGATCAGAATGACTTTGTTTCTACAAATCATGATGTAACAAAAATGATTAGTATATTTTAGTGGACATTTTAAGTAATAAAGAGCTCTTTATCGAAAAAAATGTTTTCGGGGACAAAGCATAGGGTTACTGAAATTCCAGCAAAGCAGCTGGATACATAAAAACACTTGTCACTCGATAATGCCTCCTCCACAAGTGGGACATTTGCATGATGCTAAATGAAATGCAGCAAAACCAGTAAATTTTAGGAAAGAACACATCAACTTCGCAATGCAAAGAAGGATACGTGCATTAATATGATGCCAAGGATTGGGCGTGTTTCCCTTTAACGAACAATATAATTTAAAGAACTCAGCAATGTAGGACACCAGCAAACAACAATCTATTTATGAATGATATGCAACAAATTACATCTGCATTGTTCAGCAGAGGACCGTTCTGTGAAATAAAGCTAGGGGCAAGCTTCCCATCCTCAAAAGACTCTTCTTGGCAGCATATACTTACCTATTTTCAGTGGACCTTATAACTAATTCCATGGCTACATCCATGGTGATCCCAACTTCCTAATGTGGCATATAGATCTACTATTTCAAATAGCAATCACCTAAACAACCATCCGGATGGTTGCGGACTCACCGGAGATTGCACTAATGCGATGGAAAGGTGGACGCTGCTGGGTAAAGAAGGTACGCGACGGGGGAGGTGCACAAATGTGCAAAAAATGTAGCGATACTCGTATATAGATAGAGATACCAGTAACACATAAACTAGATCAATTAGTAGTAACCACAAACTCTAGAAGGGCTGTAAGCAGACTATCCACTACTCCCATATTAATTAACCTAGTGTAATTTAACGTGGCAATACTATGAGATGATGAGTACTACTAAAAGCATCATGAGCATGTTAAATATCTATAGCCAGCCACCCAAAGCATCATGAGCATGCTAAATATCTAGATTGTAGACCATACTTGGTTAAGAACATAATGTCCAGCTCTAATTACCCAAATCTAAGAGCATCTATCCTATTTACGACTGAGTGCAGTGAGTTGGAGACATCCGTTAACTCTGCAGCCATCTCCTCAGCATGCATCTGATGGTGCTCCTGCTCCTCCTATTCGAGGTCATCGTGGATCTCGAGCTATAACCGCAGTGACATCATCGCGCGCTGCAGCGAAAGTGAGTGTGGTAGATCTACCTAGTGGACGAATGTGCAGCGCTCACATTCGTAGTTGCAACCCAAGAACCTGTGGCCAAAGTTCCTTCCCTCGAACGCGACGTGGCAACGGGGCGCCAGGGAGTAGTCGCACTAGAGCCAGAGATCCGCATCGGTAACGATGTCGTACCACTCCATGTTTACCATCCGTGCCAGAATCTGAACCCAGGAAACATCGTCGATCGAGACGGGTATAATAGAGAAAAATCCCAAAAGGAGAGAACCCATAATCTGAATTGGAGAAAATAAACTGAGACCGTGAACTCTGGCGTACTTACCTTAACCCGGCCGCCTTGTGCATCAAGATCCCTCGTTGTTCACCGGATCGACATGACTAAATCCGCCAACATTGATCAAAAAAAAGAGCGCGCCTTCAAAGCCTAGCGCAGGGGCTTCATGGAGAAGAAAGAGGTAGGGGAGCCGGTCCTCACATTCGCTGGCTACTACTTCGTATTGGATTTAACTCGACCACTGATAACTGGGGCCCACGCTAGAGAGCCCGTGGGCCCCCAAACATCACTAACCTAGTTTGACTTGCATTACATGGAGTACTTTTGGAAAACAGATCAAAACTCAATACTTCCTCCGACCCAAATTAATTGACTTGATTTTTCTAGATTCGGAGGTATCTATCACTAAAACAAGTCTAGATACATTCGAATCTAGACAAATCCAAGTCAATTAATTTGGGTCGGAGGGAGTAAGTAAATAAACCAAAGGCCCCTGTCTCTTTTTGCGAAAACCCATTACAAAACAGAGACGCTCACAAATGCGTACACACACTCACCCCTATGATTGCAGGTACGCACACCCTACACCTATGAGCACTTCAGAAAACTAGATCTTGACACTGATCCCGCGGGGCTTGAGCTTGACAAAGTCACCATAGGCACCTCGCTATATATTGACGGGAACGTCTCCTCTCACTACCCTCATAACCATCCTTCAAAGTCGAGCACCGAGGCTTCGTGGCGAAGGAAGTGCTAGGGGGTTGGAGCTCATATTTGTTGGCTGCTATGGGATGTAATTGAACCACTAATAATGTGGCCCTCGGTAGTGAGCCCATAGACCCTAGACACCAGTGACCATTACAATTACTTTGGGAAAACCGAGCAAAACTTAATACCAATAGAAGGCCCATCTCTCTCATTTTTGCGAAAATCCACTACAAAACGCACACGCTCACAAATTCATACATACACTCACCCCTATGAATGCATGAATGCACATCCTACACCTATGAGCACCTCCAAAAGATTGTGTCTTCAGACTGTCCGGTGGGGGGCTTGAGCTTGATGAAGTCATGATAGGCACCTACTGCCCTTGTAACCATCCTTCAAAGCCGAGCGTCGAGGATTCATCGAGAAGGAAGAGCTAGAGGAGTCAGAGCTAACATTCATTGGCTGCTATAGGATATAACTAGACCACTAATAACAATGGGGCCCCACGGTAGTGAGCCCATTGGACCCAGACATCAAAGCAAGCACGGTGTCAAGTCTTAAACATATATCTTAATGGTGGAGTGGGTAGTGCTAACAAAAAGATTCTTCAAGGTGATTCTAGTGCTAGACTTATGTCTAAGAGAATCAATTGGGAGGGCCCACTATTCACTAGATAACAGTTTGTTCTTCTTTTTAGCATGGTTGTGTGGACCCACTTCAGTTCTAAATGCTGGACCTAAAGTAGTTTTCATAGCTACTTCTAGACACTACACACGCCCTTACTATATGCATCTTAGAAATTTACTAGCCTCATGTCTAAGAAAATTGTAGGTTGCTTTGAAAGTTTTTCGAAAAAACTTTTGGAGATACCCATCGAGGGGTCAATTAATATATCACAAAACACCAAGAGTTTTGACAATAGGTTTAACTTCTTGCTGAGATAGATTTTGCATTTTGACAATTTAATGAAATTAGGTCAAATTTGAGCTACAAGTAAGCGCGATATAGATTGCACTTGAATTAAATGTCTTTTTGGAGGTCTATAGGTGCATCTTGTTGTACTAAAAAATTCCATCACTATGAGTTTCCTACTATCTCAGGAAAGAACATTCTCAATTTTCCGAGTGGTGATGACGAGATTGTTGTTTCCCGTAAACCAAGTCTGAAGAATATGGATCTGAATGTCACACGGGGCAAGTTTTCAGACATATATTGTGGACCAACATGTTGTACTTACGATTTCCCATGTTTTATGAGTTCTCAAACTTCCTAGCTAACTTCGCCCACTTGATTGATTTTATGCCGATTTATCAAAATTATTAGGTACAAATTGAACTACCACAAGTAAATTGTAGGTTGCTTTGAAAGTTTGACGAAAGATCTCTCTTGGAGCTACCCATATATATCGGGGGGAGGTTTCAATTAATTTATAGGAAACCACCAAGAGTTTTTATGATATATAGATACGGTTCAACTTCTGGCTAAGATTTTGCATCAATTTAATGAAATTAAGTTAGACTTGAGCTACAAGTAAGCATGATAGACTGCTCTTGAATTAAATGTCTTTTCGGAGGTAGATGAGTGCATCTTCTTGTAGTAAACAATGTCATCGGTGTGAGTTTCCAACTACCAGGAAAGGACATTCTCAATTTTCCGAGTCATGTCATGATCATTCTCTCCCGTAAAGGAAGTCCGAAGAATATTGATCTAAATAAATGCCACAAGCCAAAGTTTTCACACGCACACACACACGCACACACACAGGCACGTGCCACACTTGTATATACTGTATGAAATGTGATTTAACAAACATTAAGTTGTTATTAACCAATAGTCTTGTTAGAGAAAAAGGCATACATTAAGTATATTAATATAACTATCTAGAACATGGTGGAGTTTGCTCTAGATACTGTTCAACACGAATCCAACTACTCTGAACCATTGGATCTAATAGCCCAACGGTCACGATTGGTACTACGGATCCAATTCAAAACTGCCTACCTAAATCCGCCCACTTGAATGACTTTATGTTGATTTATCGAAAATAGGTTAGGTTTGAACTAGTATAAGTAAATTTTAGGTTACTGTGAAAGTTCTACGAAAAAGCTTGTGGAGGTACCCATCGGGGGTCACAATTAATATATGAGAAACCATCCAACAAGAGTTTTGATGACAAGTTGGATCAAGACTCGCAAATCCAAACATTTTGCTAACTGTTGGATCTTCTTTTCCATTCCTAGCATCTAGAAAGATTCTACTAATAGTCTTGATGAGAACGGTGAACACTAGTATGACACCCCTGGGATCAGGGTTAAACAAATCCAGACCTTAGCCTAACATAAGCTTAACCTAGAGCTTGAGGATATCCAATGAAGAATCGGTAACACAATAGCAACCCTGCGACACAAAAATTATTACAGCAAGCTCATAACTAAACGAAGAACCAAATATTACAAGCAGAGGTCACTGACCACAAACATCAAACAATGGAAGGAAAATTATGCTATTAAGTATAGCAAACTTAACAAATGGCCTAAGAGGCCTAAAGCATAACGATGACGTCCCAGCCCGTAGATTCCAGGCTCCCGGCCGGGAACCCCAAGCTACTCGTCGATGTCGATGTTGTACCAAACTTGTCTTCAAGGTACACTTATTCTGCTACAAAAGTATCAACAAAGAAAGGGTGAGTACAGGGTGTACTCTGCAAGACTTATGGTTGGTGGGGTTATTTTGCATAAAGCCATCTTTGTTTAGAAACCAAGAGGGAGAAGAAGCTCGTCTAATCAGAATATTTTAAAAGGGGATAAGAGAGCATCATCTCCGAAGAATTGATCATCATCTTTTGATATCCACCAAAGTAATCCTCATCTCACACTAGGATCACCCCCTCGTACCCATGAGGAAGCATCCTTAAGCACACGTTGAAACCTCCAAGTTTTATGATTAGGTTAATGTTGTCTATGATCTTAGAATTCGGTAAACCAAGCATTCATAACCGTGAACATGGCTTTTCGAAAAGATTTAACCCTGTAGCGGTGTACAACTTTACCCACACGTACCAACCGACTCTTAATGCCACTAGTAATAACCCTCTTCCTTGGAAGGCCGGCAGAGGGTGGTTGGCCATGACCTTTACCTTTCTTTCGCCGATACCATGAGTCACACCCTAAGGATGGTTCCGCTGTAATGGGTCAAATCCCGAAGCCGGTCCCTAGAGATGTGTGTCGAGGTTGGTTTACCAGAGGCGCCATCTACCCCAAGCAACCCCGACCATGCTTACCTACCTGTTATGATGCACCTCCTTCTCCTCCGCTTTCGAAAACATTTTCGATGCCTATGCCAAATGGAAAGCCCGAACTATGTGACTCATGGAATCTACTAGGCAAGTTAATCAGTAGAGGGGTTCCCAAGCCCCGTGTGGATGTACGCTCATCTTGGTCCAAAGGCAAGAACTCGGTTCCTAGTGGTGGCGAGCATAGGACTACAAAAACCACACCCAACGTGGCCTCCCATGCAAGCCTTAGCATATTTAACCTTTACCACTGATCTTACCTCATCAGTATACCTCGTTCTCCTGTCATACTAGATTCTTTGTATCTGATACATCATCTAGATGAACCAACACTGACAGCTAAGCATGGCTAAGCAAGACATAGATAAAAGCTCTAGCAGTGCACACAAGCCAAACCTAGTTATTCTAGGAGAAGTGGATCATGTAATATAAGCTCAAGGGAGTAATGCAACAGATAGGATACTCTATCTATCGATAAAAGACCACAATGGAATCGTATGCAACATGGCAACAATGAAATACTTTTGAAACCATAGAATTGTATAATGGTGGGGCTATGCTTGCTTTTTCCTGTTGATACCCAAATATAGATCTTCGGGAGCCTTATACTTGACTTGATTATAGTTGGTGAAGTATTGTTCGTCGATCTTCGATGGTGTTGATCTCGGTCTTTGATCTTGATCTCGATATCGTATTCTACCGGAAAGAACCAAACACCAGAAAGAAAGGGGAAAACAACAATCAACACATGGTATCGATGCAATGCTCAAGCAAGGATGATGATATGACAAGTTAAATTGTATTTTAAAGGAACCGTAAGGCATGCTTGGCAATTTAAGCGGCGACTGAGGGGTGCAGACCCTAATACAGGAGAGACCCCGGGGTCACCTGCGAGGGTTCATTTAGTTCTCTAATTAAACTTGTAATTAAAGTTGTTGAACAATGCATGATTATGAGTCTATTGTAAATATCTCATTTTTCTGAACATTTTGATATATTATACACATTTTTCTGACTTTTAAATAATTAGATATGGATTTTACAACATTTATTCATTTTCTGTAATTTCAGAAAAAGTTTAAAGCAATTATTACGTCAGGCTGACGTCATCACGATGCTAGGACTGGGGCTGGGCGTTTCCTACTGAGACTCTCCGTAACCATAGAGACTGACTAGGGGGGCCCGGGGGCCAGGTAAGCACGCCACGCTGGCAAACCTTGCCAGCGCCACGCGAGCACCATGTCGACGCCACATGGCCGACACGCTAGTGCCACCTGGGCTGACCGGAGACACCTTAGATGGGCACCAGGGACGGCGGAGGAGGGGGATCTGGGGCGCGCAAGCATGCGCGTTCGATGCAGCCGAGCAAGGTGAGCAAAATAGAGGCGGCGCCACTGCGATTTAACCACCGGAACAGTGGCTGAGACGGCGTGCAGAGGCGGAACTTGCAGATCAACGGCGAGTGGCAGATAGGGCAAGCAAGCAAGGCTGAGGGAGGGTGCTAGAGCACCAGAGGCTCACCCTGAAGATCTGGGGACGGCGGCGTGACGAGGCGAAGCTTGGAGCGACGGTGATTGACGGAACGACAACGACGGTCATTGATAGAGTCGGGCTCGATTTGCAGGATAGGGGGCGCATGGGCTTCCGTGGCTTTGATAGGAAGGACTAGGAGGGCGAGAGGATCTCGGTGGTGGCCTCAGCTTTCCTTGGGGCGGTCAGAACAGCGGCGGCCAGTGGTGGCCGTGCGGCTAGGGTTTCGGGATCCTCTAGGAGAGGAAGAGAGGGCCAGGGAGAGGGGGAGAGAGGATGAGGGCGAGGAGAGGGCGTCGTCAGCGGTTCTTATCCTCGGCCGGGACCTGGCACGACGGCGGGTATCGCGGAGCGACGCGATCGACGGCGAGCGGAGCGCTAGACAGCTGCTTCCCGTTGTTGTCAAAGACGACGAGGAAATGACCGAAGCGGTACTAGGCCTTGGGCCGTGTGTGGGCTGCGAGCGAGCATGCGTGCGACAGATAGGAAGATGAAAGAGTTGGGCTGCGGCCTAGGGAGCTAGGAAACATTTTTATTTCTCGAAAATCCTTTTTCCATTTGTATTTGAATTTCTTTTCTGTTTTGAATCATTTCAAAAATACCAGAACATTTCTAAATATCCAAAATAATGCAGGGACCCCTTTATACTATTTAGGATCCACACTTGTGATCTTTTCAAAATACAAAAACTATTTTGAATTAATTTTAGAGAGAGGGGGAAACTAGGCTTTTAGGTTTTAGCATCATTTCTTTAGATGCACTTTTAAGGAATGATGCTCATGAATGCACAAACAAAGCCCTAATTAATATTAGCTAAAACTGGGGTGTCCAACTGTCGTGGTGGTGTCATGGCAGATGCCATGGATAGGCTAAAGGTGGGGACTAATACACGCTAGGGGAATCCAGGGAGGGATAGTGAAGTGATTCTCCACACAGAAGTTTGTATTGCTTTCCTTTGAAGATTACAAGTGCTCCTAGAGCTGTATTGGCGAGAGGAGGAAGAAGGAGCTCTCTTACTCTCACCCACAGTTCACCCCTGAAACCTTAGCCAAATCAGAATAGAAGAAAACCCAACCCCCTCTACTGAAACCCTAGCCCCCCTTATATAGAGGGGGCTTGGTCTCTGCCTAGGGCATACGTGGAGGCATATTCCTAAGAATATGCCTCCTCTCAAAGTGGTAAGCCGACCGGGGTGCTTTTCCACCGCGTCACACATGCTTTAGCTACGTGAGCCTCTACGGCGCCCGCGTCAGCCGACATGGGCGTCGTCACCCTTGTCGGCCATGACCCGGTGGTCCTGCCCTTGTCTGCTTCGCTCATGCAGTGCATACCGGGCCTTCTTTTTGACCAGCGAGATTCCTTCCTTCTCCTGGTTAAACGGGACCCGGATCATAGTAGATCTGGCTATACCTGTTCCTGCATACAAGTTAGACAAGCACTTCCGACTTACTCCTTAAGTCGGCTAAGACAATGTTAGGCGACCCCCCTGGTCCGGGTTACTCCGTGATCCGGCCTGCCTTGAGGTGACCCGGCCTTTATACCCCGGAGTGACCCTACCCGGGGGTATCCCCCCAACATTTGTCCCCGAAGCTGGTGCGGTCTTAGCTGCCTTGGCCGCTAAGGCCACATCAGGTTCATTTATGTTCGAGCCTTGGACGTTATTTCCGAGTTAGCTCTTTATCTCAGATTATATGGATTTACGTTCCCTTCGCACGTTCCAAGTTTTCACTTGCCGACCGGGTTACCACTTTGACTCGGATCTCATGGTTTTACTTTCCCTCTGCACATTCTAAGTTTTTACTTGCTGTCCGGGTTACCATGGTTCGATCCGGGCCTTGTTTCCTTCTCTCATACGCCAACCCACGTGGAGGCTAATTATTATGTTGTCTTTTTTAAGGGCCTGCATAGTAACCGCCGCAGTAATTGTTAGTTATCACTGTGCGAGGGTCACGTCACGCCCGCCTCCTCGTTTACCGCATCAGTGCGTCACGTCATGGGATCTCCTCTGCCCTGTGGCCCTCCGTGAGGCTCCTCACTGATTGGCTGAGGCAGGTGATACACGGCCACACCATGTGGCTCATTTGTAGGGTGCGATCCCACTCATCCCTTTAGAGAGTGGTTAAATAGCGGAGGGGCGCACCCCTTAGGATTTTTTCCTCTTCCGCGCCCCTCTACCCGTTGCTCTTCTTCTTCGTCTTCCTCACGACCGTGCTGCCGCTAGTGCTCCTAGCAGCAGCGCCACCGCCGCACTTTTCCCCGTGCCTCTGCGTCGCGGCCACCGCTGCGTAACTCCCTCGCCATGGGTCCTCGCCAATCCAGGCCTCTGACCCCCGCTGCCGCTAGCGCTAGCGAGGGTAGCGAGTACGAGATGACGGAGGACGAGCTCATCGTCGCCGAGCAAGAAATGGAGGAGGACGCCACTGCGGTGGACCGTGGCGCGTGGGCTGGGTCTTGGGTCTGTCAAGATGACCTTGACTGGCTTTACCGGACCAGACGCATCCCTGCCGGCGTCGTCGCTCGTCTCCCCTCCGCCGAACTGTCCCCCTCACCCAATCCGGGTGAGTTCGTCGTGTTCTTGTCCCACTTCCAACGGGGGTTCGGTTTGCCGATGAGCGACTTCTTCCGGGATTGGCTTAGCACCTACAAGCTGCAGCCGCACCACCTTCCAGCCAATGCTATCACTTCTCTCTCTGCTTTTGCTTCTATGATCGAAGGCTACGTTGGACTGTGGCCCACGAAGGAGCTGTGGATCCGATTTTTCAGCCTCCGTCGTAACGTCATCCCCAACATCCAAGTCGAGTCGGAGGACAAGAAGCTCACCCAATTTGGAGCTGCGTCCATCTCACCCTGGAGGACTTCCGTTTCCCCCCGGGTCACCGGGCTTGAATCCTGCAAAGGATGGGCCCGAACCTTCTTCTATGTCCGGAATAAGGGCACTGAAGATTTGATTCGGTTGCTCCCCTATACTCCGGGTCCACCTAACCCAGAATTTTGGGAGGAGATCTCCAAGAAGCCCACAGCCTTGGCCAACCAGGTTAACAAGAGGTTCGCGGAACTGAAGAAGCTCGGATTGCGCAACGAGGATGCTATGATCACGTTCGTGCGCAACCGAATCTCTCCCCTCCAGAAGCGCACCCACAAGGTGTGCCACATGAGTTTAGGCCGCGACCCCAACCGGACCTCCTCCTTCGAGCTGAGCAACACGGAGATTTATCGCCGGGTTAAGGCTCTCTTCACCACCCACAAGAATTTCTCCGCTGAGTGGACGTGGGGAATTGAGCACTTTTGTCGTGACAGGCTCCCTCCCGCGGTAAGCTTCACGGGGCAAACTTACTTCGGATTAAATATATGTCAGTTTTTGTTGTATTTTTGACTCTGTTCTTCATTCTTTTTCTCAGCTATTCCTTCAGCAAACCCTTGAGGATGGCACGGATCTGACCCTTAAGTGGGCGCCGGACCGAGAGACCCCGGATGAGGAGGAGCCGGACCAGGAGATGTTTCTCCCTATGACCGATGCTACAAAACAACCCACCGGTAAATTCTCTTCTATTAGAGACTGGCCCGATGATGAGGATGACTCGGATGTCGAGGTGATTGAACCTGTTGAGGCTGTCCCTCTTTCTTTTGCCTTTCCGGCATCAGCTAACCCCGGTGGGCATATCCACGAGGATCCTCCGCTTGCTACGGGCGAACCGGTTCCGGTGGCGCCGAAGAAGAAGCGCGGAGCCGCACCAAGTTCCTCCTCCGGACCTTCTCAGCCCGCAAAAAGGCGAAAGAAGGCCGGAGACAAAACTGCCTCCAAGCCGGCAGGCAAAGCCCCGACACGAAGGGCTCGGAAACCCAAGGAGGCCCAAACCTCGGATGCGTAAGTCATTTTTCCTTCCGTAACCCACTTTTCCTTGCATCGTTGTAATTTCTCTTCTGACATTATTCTCTTTTGCAGGGCTCCGGTGGAGGTCCCTCAGAGCGGATCTAGCATCTCTTCACCGCTCCGATCTAGCCCTTCTCCCCCTCGTGACGACGAGTCACGTCCGCTGAGCCCTATTCCAGAGGGTTCCGCGGCTGCTCCGGGTTCCGCACTACCTCGTCAAGAGGAGTGCAACCTCGGAGCGGGAGAGACCGGCCCAGCCGAGGCGACGGCGTCCACAACTTTGGCATCGCTGCAACCAGTAGCCACCGAGACTACCTCGACACCAGCACCGGCCCCAGCACCAGCAACAACTCCAAAGATTAAGGACCAACCAGCACCTGCTCCGCACCAAGAAAATCAGCAACCGCACCAAGCCCAGCTATAAGAGCTCTAGCGCCAAGTTCTTCTGCCTCGTCCGAGTCATATCAACCTCGGCGAGGAACTACCCCAGCAGCTCCTAAGGGGAAACCCGCTGCAGTTACTTCTTCCCAGCAAGGCAAGGGCAAAAAGGCTCCGGATGCTACCAAGTCACCATTCGTCGAGGCTAGGCAACAAACCCTAGCATCAATGCTTCCCAAGAAAGCTCTAGCAGCGAAGGATGCCCCTGCCGAGCCAACTGATGTGCAACAAATGGTTCTGCATACCATCCCAGCCCTTGCCTTGGTTGAGAGGAAAGAAGCGCATGCGAAGGGCTTGGTGGCACGCCATATTCTCACCGGTGAGCGGTACCCTCCGAGCCTGATTGAGTTCGTCATGAACTGGAACAATGCGGAGTTCGTCCACAACGACGATCTTCCGGAAAAGTTCGGCCCCGCAGAATTTTCCGCCCAAATGAACACATCCGCTAAGGCAATTAACCTCGCGGGGCGGATGATGGAGGTATGCCGCTTCTCCTTTACATGTTGTAGATAATAACCATTAGTCCCCGAGCCTCTGGGGGAGTAACTTGTTACTCGGCCAGATGCTCATTAGAAAACTAACGTAGCTCCATGAGAACTTCGAATATGCACACACCTAGAGCCTGGTTAAGTTCCACTTGGCCCGGATCTTGTACACTTCGAATATGCACACACCTAGAGCCGGGTTAAGTTCCACTTGGCCCGGATTTAGTACACATCGAATATGCACACACCTAGAGCCGGGTTAAGTTCCACTTGGCCCGTATTTTTGTACACTTCGAATATGCACACACCTAGAGCCGGGTTAAGTTCCCCTTGGCCCAGATCTTGTACACTTCGAATATGCACACACCTAGAGCCGGGTTAAGTTCTACTTGGCCCGGATTTTGTACGCTTCGAATATGCACACACCTAGAGCCGGGTTAAGTTCCACCTGGCCTGGATTTTGTACGCTTCGAATATGCACACACCTAGAGCCGGGTTAAGTTCCACTTGGCCCGGATCTTTGTACGCTTCGAATATGCACACACCTAGAGCCGGGTTAAGTTCCACTTGGCCCGGATCTTTGTACACTTCGAATATGCACCAAGCTAATTTATGCTTCTGTACTTTTTCAGGTGACCACCAATCGCCGGAGTGCTGAATTCCAACGCCTGCTGGATACCCACAAGATGCTATGTGCAAAGCACGTTGCACTTATCGCGGAACATGAGAAAAGGGGTAAGTTTATCCCTTAGCGCTTTTCTATTTTTCTTCATCTTCTTCTGCCGAACTAATCTCATCATTCAGTTTCTGCAGCTGGGGTGGAGGCTGAGAACAAGATCATGCGGAAGAACTTGGAGCAAATCAAGGGTATGTCCTTTTTGTCCGACCTTATAGTGTTTTCCATTTCCTTTTCTCCTTGGCTCGGCAAACATTCATTCCTCGGCTCTGCCGGGTCAACATACTATTTCAGCATCGCTTGAGGATAGTGTGCCCATGCCTGATATGATGCTGCATTTTCTCGAACAAGCAGGGAAGCATCAAGCTAAGCTGAAGAAAAAAGATGATGAGCTCGCTCTCCTCCGGACCAAGGACAATGAGATTGCCAGGCTCAAGGCTGAGATGGAGAAGATGAAGGCCCAGCACCAAACCGAACTCCAAAAGGTTGGCCAGAACTTCACAGAAGAGCGCGAGCGCCTTACTCTCCAGATCTCCAAGGACCAAGACCTACTCAAAGAATCCGACATCCAGCTTGGGTCGGCAAACGTTGAGCTTGAGCAACTTCGCAAGAGACGCGATGACTGCATCATGGAGTTGACCCGGATCCTCAGCCATATATCACGTAAGTTCCTTCCCTTATTTGACATACTTTTCCAGGTTACTTCATATGTCTTTTATTTACCTTCTTCCTTTGTCTTGCTCCCAGGCAAATTTCCTGAGGGCACCACTATTGCAAGCGCAGCAGTTGCAGATTTCCGCCGAGCGAGGGGTACTCCTGCCGCCCCTGATGGTGAGGAGGTTCCTTACGACATGGAGGACCTGTTGGTCAGCTTGTCATCTCGCATGGAACTCATCAAGAACTATGGCAATGATATCCTCGACGTTGCAGTTCGCATCTTCAACACGTTCTGGCCCGGAGAAGATACCTCAGAGACCACCGCGATTCTCGTCGAGAAGCTAATGGAGGCTGAGACCCAGCTCGACCTCTGGAGAGAGTCCGCTGGGCGTGCCGCAGCTGATACTATCCTTCATCACATACTCACATGGTATGAGAAGATCGACCTCAGCCTCCTTACACGCCTGCGCACAGGATCCAGATGGACCAATGACCCGGAGTGGGTAGCTCAGCGCCAGGCTTGCGCTCACAGCCTCATCGAATACTCTCCTATCCATAAATGGGTTGAAGGACCGAGCTTCCTAAAATCCGCTGGGGACGAGAACGCTGAGAACGCTGAAGACGGGTCGGATGAGGACGAAGAAGGCGATGCCTCAGATATTGAAGACAGCGAAGACGACGCCAAACTTCCTCCTCCTGCTGCTCCTTAAGTCAAAAAACTTGAAAATTTATCAGATCCCGGTATGCAAGTGAATCAGTATCCCGTGTATATGTGATATTTTGCTACTAAGTTCTTATGCCGGGTTAACATGGGCGTAGTCCCTGAGTTTCTTTTTCTTGTTCGTCCAATCTTTTGGCTCGGATCGTGTCTACCTTGATTTGGTTTTATAACTTACAAATCCGATCTTCAAAAATTGTCTTAACAATACTAGGAAACTTTTAGACTTAGCTAAAAAATAAAGCTGCATAATAACTTGAAAATAAATACAAGGTTAGTCCGAAAAACAAACGTTGGCTCGAATAAATTCTTTTCCTTAGTCGCTTTTCATGTGCTACGCAATTCCAAACTTGTTCTATTGCTTGCCATGAAGCCAATTCTTGTTGGACAGCAGCAAGTCGAAGAGTTGGGTTTTTGGTGCTCACACATTACTAATCCGAGTTAAGTAGAACAACTTATTCCAGCTAACGCACAAGAGACAACAACAAAAATTATTAAGGCAGTCCCTGAGTTACTGCTCGAGGTGCTAACATTTCATTGATAAGCTCATTGCCGACATACATACCGACATATGAGACGACTCGGATACATACACTTCTTAGGTAAGTGTAGAAAGGACGAAGTAGTGCTGCATTCCATGGTCACTTAGATTCCTCTCCGGACCTGTTCGCCTTGTTCTTTTCCTGTGGCTTTGCATCTATAAGATAATAAGAATCATTGTGCAATGCTTTGCTCATGATGAATGGCCCTTCCCATGGGGGATAATTTATGCATGTCAATAGTACGTTGTACCAACTGAAGCACCAGATCGCCTTCCCGAAAGACTCGGGGGCACACTTTCCGGCTATGATAGCATCGGAGATTTTGCTGATATATGGCGGATCTGGACAGTGCCAGTTCTCTCGCTTCTTCCAGCAGATCAACATCATTTTGCCGGGCTTCTTGCACTTCGGCTTCTGTGTATTGGGTGACCCTAGGCGAATCATGCTCTATGTCGGCTGGTAATACAGTTTCTGCCCCATATACCAGAAAAAACGGCGTATAGCCTGTTGATCGATCCGGAGTTGTTCTTAAACTCCACAATATCGCTGGTAGTTCTTCTATCCAGCACCCCGTTGATCTTTGCAGCGGCTCAATGAGCCGGGGTTTTATCCGGATAGTACTAATCCGTTGGATCTTTCCACTTGTCCGTTTGATGCGGGGTGGGCTACCAAGGCTACGTCGAGTCGGATCTTCTTGTCCCGGCAGAAGCGTGCAAATGCTCCCTCCGCAAAATTTGTTCCATTATTAGTTATGATACTGTGTTGGTAACCGTACCTCAAGATTATATCTTTGAGAAACGTTACGGCCATAGCCCCATCACATTTCCTAATAGGCTTTACTTCGATCCACTTCGTAAATTTATCCACCATGACCAAAATGTGAGTCATGTTTCCCCTTGCTGGTTTAAACGGACCAACCATATCCAAGAACCATACGGCAAATGTCCATGTAATTGGTATGGTCTTGAGTTCCGACATTGGCATATGTGTCTTAGTAGCGTACCTCTGACAACCATTGCATTTTCTCACTAGATCTTTTGCTTGTTCTAAGGTACTTGGCCAGTAGAACCCATGCCGGAATGCTTTTGCCACCAAGGCTCTGGATGAAGCATGATGCCCGCATTCTCCTTGGTGTATATCTCGGAGGATGTCAAGCCCTTCTTCTGGGTCAACGCATCACTGGAGGACATTGGTTACACTCCGCTTGTACAGCTCGGAATTGATAATCGTGTATGCTTTTGCTCTCCTCTAAGTTTGCCTGGCTAACACCTCCTCAGTGGGTAACGTTCCATCTTTTAGGAATTGAAATATAGGCAGTGCCCAAGATGGTATTGCTCCTGCAGGGAATACATCCTCATCAATTTCCATCTGATCCACCGGCATAACCTCAGCCGGATCACGCTGAGCAGTCCCTGAGTCCTGCGAGGTAGTCCCCGGGTTCGCTGAGGCAGTCCCCGGGTTTGCTGATGCAGTCCCTGGGTTTCGCGCACTACCTCCCATGTCAATGTCCATGGGCTCAGCTCCGGGTTCTGTATCTTCCGGGACATAGATCGAGTCAGTTCCTGGGGACGGCCTGATAGATGGTTTTCTGAGGTGTTCCAATGCTACGCCCGGTGGAATTGCCTGTCGGGTTGATCCGAGTTTCGATAGCATGTCGGTAGCCTCATTTTCCACCCGGGGTACATGGTGAAATTCGCATCCGTCAAAGTAACCAGGTATCTTCTGCACATGAAATCTGTACAGTGCCATGTTTGGATCCAGGGCGTCCCACACTCCGAACACTTGCTGCACCACCAAATCCGAGTCGCCAAAGCATATGATCCGACGTATGCCAATCTCTTTTGCCACTTTGAGCCCGTGCACAAGAGCTTCGTACTCAGCGACATTGTTTGATGCCGCGAAATGGATCTGCAATACGTATTTTAGCTGGTCCTTCTTTGGCGAGGTAAGCACAACCCCGACGCCTAATCCGGTTTTGGTTTTTGATCCGTCAAAGTGCATTCGCCAATAGTTCGGATCTGGTGGCGGTGGTTCGTATTGTACCTCGGCCCAATCTACAAAAAAGTCCGACACAGCCTAAGACTTGATTGCTTCTCTTCTGTCATATTGTGGCACATAAGGAGCTAGTTCAATTGCCCATTTTGCGATTCGACCACTCGCATCCTTGTTACCCATTATCTCGGATATGGGAGCCTCACATATTACTTTGATGGGGTGCTCCTCAAAGTAATGCTTTAACTTCTTTGCTGCCATATAGACACCATATGCCACCTTTTGAAAGTGCGGGTAGTTCTGTTTTGAGGCAGATAATACCTTGCTCAAGTAATACACTGGCCTCTGCACCGACTTACCCTCTTCATCGCACTCTACTACAATCACTGCACTTACAACTCGGTTGGTTGCGGCTATGTAGAGCAACATTGGCTCCTTTGATAGTGGAGAGGCTAACACTGGTGCAGTGGCCAACATCTTTTTTAAGTGGGCAAAGGCTTCATCGGCCTGTGGCATCCAAACGAACTTATCTGACTTTTTCATGAGTTGGTAGAGTGGCAATGCCTTTTCTCCCAACCGACATACAAACCGACTCAACGATGCTAGGCACCTAGTGAACTTCTGGACATCGTTAAGACATTTCGGCAACTCCATTCGTTCAATGGCCCGGATCTTAGTTGGATTAACTTCGATACCTCGGCTGGAGACGAGAAATCCGAGTAATTTTCCAGCCGAGACACAGAAGGTACATTTTTCCGGGTTAAGCTTCATTCGGAACCTTCTCAAGTTCGCGAATGTCTGCCTGATGTCGTCAAGGAGTGTTTTGCTTTCCTTGGTCTTGATAACCACATCATCCACATATACTTGTACATTTTGACCTATTTGGTCGTGCAAACATTTTTGCATACATCTTTGGTACGTTGCACCTGCATTACGTAAACCAAACGGCATAGTGCGATAGCAATAAGCCCCGTACGGGGTGATAAATGCGGTCTTTATTTGATCATCCAGATTCAGAGGTATCTGGTGAAAACCAGAATACGCATCAATGAATGACAACAGTTCACATCCCGCGGTTGAGTCTATGACCGGATCTATCCTCGGAAGTGGAAATGGATCTTTTCGACACGCCTTGTTCAGGTTCGCGTAATCGATACACATACGCCAAACTACTGCCACGTTCGGATCATCCTTCTTCTTTTCTACCAGCACCGGATTAGATTGCCAATCCGGATACAGTACTTCCATGATAAATCCTGTTGCTAGCAACCAAGCTATCTCGTCTCCAATGACTTTTCTCCCATCCTCGGCGAAGCGGCAGAGAGGTTGCTTCACCGGCCTTGCTCCGGGTCTTACGTTCAAAGAGTGCTCGGCCAACTCCCTCGGAACACCTTGCAAGTCCTGTGTAGACCAAGCAAAAATATCCCGATTCTCACGGAGGAAGTTGACGAGCTCGCTTTCCTATTTATCATTCAACCCGGCACCAATTGTTACGGTGCGCTCTGGGAACATATCATCAACAGGCACTTTCTTAGTATCCTTTGCAGTCTGGAACGAAACGCTACCATGCGGGTTGTTCAGCGCCGACATATACTGCTGCGCGGACTGAGCTAATGCCGCCACCTCTTGGATTTTTCTTTTCTCTTGCGCAATCACTAGTGACTTGGCTAGGTTAGACCCGGCTGCGGCACACTCAATGGAACGTCGGAAATCTCCTGCAATGGTAATCACTCCATTTGGCCCAGACAACTTCATCTTCAGATAACTGATGTGGCAGCTTGCCATGAACTTGTTCAATGCTGGCCTTTCGAGTAACGCGTGATACGCACTTTCCAAGTTCACCACCTCAAACTCCAGATTCTCAGTTCGGCAATTATCTCTCGTGCCGAACAATACGTCTACCCAGACTTTGCCTATGGGCTCACAAGAAATGCCTGGTACAATACCATGGAAAGTTGTCCTTGTAGCCTAGAGCATGTTCTCCAAGATACCCAACTTGCGCATTGTATCCGCATACATAATGTTGATGCTACTACCATTGTCAATCAGTACCTTGGAGAACCTCACATTGATGTTAGGCCCAATGAATGTCGGGTCCAGCACTAACGCATACGAACCAGGGCTTGGCATAAGCTTAGGATGATCCTTTATGCTCTAGGTGATTTCCTGGTCCGACCAAGGCATGTACCTAGTCACTGCCGGCATCACTGCATTTACCTCCATATGCCTACGCTGCAGGCTTTTTCTGTCAGTTTCCTTAGTGGTGAACACACAATAGCTCTGATGATGCTCCCTGTACTCATTTCTCCCCTCATTTCTGGGGTTCCTCTGATCCAGCTGATGTTGGTTTTCCACTTGATGCACCGCATCCCTTCTCTCAATGTTATCATACCTCGGCGGAGGGGGAGGCAACATTAGCTGTTGCGTGTTTGCTCCGGAGAGCAGTTGCTACCGGGGTAACTCCTGCCAAGGCTGATCATTCCGGGGTGCCTGAGCATTCCCCGAACCACCTTGTTCAATCTTGCGCATCCACTCACATTGCCTCGTCGTATGACCCGCTGGATTACTCGGATTTGGTGTGTGAAACTTACATGGCTGGTCCAACATCGACTCATAGGTATACCTCGGACGGTCTTTCTTTTCTTGCCACTGTCTCTTTTGCTCCGGCGTCCATGTTTTCTTGCCATCATTTCTTGGAGTCCATTGCCCTCCAGTTTTCTGGCGCTGATTGCTCCCTTCTCCGGGTTGATCTTGATTCACAACCGCAACTTGTTGCGAACCGTAGCGATGATCCGGTCTATCATCTCTTCTTTTTCCTCTGTAGTCATTCCTCCGAGATGACCCGGCTCCATCCCTCTGATAGTACTCCTTGCTCGACTCGTTTGATGCGAGCCTAGGTTGAGTCGGATCACCCAATGCATACGAATCGGCAATCCGGATCATCTCTGCCAACATAATTGGCATTTTCCTTTGCAACTTCATCCACAGCTCGCTTCCATATCTGCACCCTTGCGCAAACCACGCTATGGCCTGTGACTCTATGACACCCTCACACGAGTTTCTCACGGTACACCACCGGGTCAAGAATTCACGGTTTGTCTCATTCGGTCTTTGCTTGCACATAGCTAGTGTCTGTGGCCTATTCGGCCTCTGATACGTACTCGAGAAATTGCTGATGAACATCTCTTCAAAATCGATCCAGCAGTTAATGCTTCCGGGTGGCAAATTGTTCAGCCATACCCTTGCCGGGCCCTCAAACATCTGGGGTACGTATCGTACAACCCACCTCAAGTTGCCTGTGGCAATTTTCATAGCCGTTGCATAATTTATCAACCAATCTTCTGGCTTGGTACTGCCGTCATACGTCTTCGTGCCCCTGGGCAGCTGGAAGTTGGGTACCGGTGGCTCCTTCATGATCCGGGGTCCAAAGCACGCTGGACCCGGTGGACCTTGACATTCGATCTATTCTGACCTATACAGGCGATCCAGTTTCAACCTAGCATCATCCGGCATCAAATCCCTGCTTCCCAATCTTGACCCTATCACATGATAGTCCGGTCTTGGGTACCCCGCGTTCACCATCTCCGAATCACCGTCATTGTACCGGTTTTGCTCTTGTGGCGCACCTCTCTGTTGCATACCTCGGCCGGCACTTTGCTCTTGCCTTGGTATATTCCGCTGCTGCGGTTGTCCTGCTCCTGCCGAGTTTCGCTGTCCGGCATTGCCGTTGGCAGTGTTCCCTTGACCGGCATTGCCTTGGTCGTGGTTACCTCGACCAGCTTCACCTCGGCTCGCACTTCGTCGATCATCATTTTTCTGTGCTTCTTTTCCTTTCCCTGCCTACGTCGGGTCGTACGGGACGATCTGTTTGTTCCGTCTGACGAGGTTACTACCTCTTCTCTCCTTGGACCACCATGAGGAGACGATGCGGCTCCAGCGGATTTCTCCGGGTTACCCATCGCCGAATGGACGATTTTGGAAGCTCTAGCTCTCTCCGGGTTAGCTCTGAGTAGCTCTTCGTTCTGTCTGTTCGCGATCCGAACTAGCTCGTTAACCCTATCTTGTTGTCTTTGACGGGCTTCACCCGTCAGACCCTCTAACTCGGATGCAACCGTATCCGCTGCTCTGAGGTTCTTCGTCGGGGTACTATACTTCGGCAGCCCCACGGACAAACAGTTTTTTGATTCCTCAACTCCATTATCACCTTCTCTGTTCATCTCACTCATGAGATTTCTCCCTTTTACTTTTACCGTATCAACTTTGTTTGCTTTTGCATACTCACGCAGCATCATGTTCAACGACTGCTGAGCCGCAGCAATCTTTTTCGCTCCCTCCAGAATTTTCTGCCTAGTTTCCTCCAGCTTGGCCTGCGCCCGATTCGGATCTACTGTTGCTACTATAGGGTTTGCCAAGCTATCCATCGCCTCTCTCAGCACATTTTCCGGCCTCTCTAGTGGAGGACCTCTAGCTTTGCTTGGTGCCTTAGGCGTTACCTCCGGATCTGGCACCGGATCCTTGTTTGCTCCCGCACCAGGCGCGGTCATCATCACCTCTGCATGGTCTGGAGAGCGAGCGATACGCGCCCCGCAAGCCACAGTGAGGGGTGGTTCCCCTGCTTCGACGACGTGGCGCGGATGAGCGCACGCTACATCCACAGCAACGTAGACCTTGTGCGCGCCGAGCTTGACGAAGAGGCTGTTGCACGGAAGTGGGCGCGTGCCGAAGCAGCCTGCATTGTCACTGGCAAAGTCCAACGCTCCAAAGCGCTGAACGAGCCTAGAGACGATGCGTTCGCCGGTGGCGATGAAGTTTCCTGTCCAAATCTTGACCCCTGCTAGCGCCGCTAGCCCCACGTTGGGCGCCAGCTGTCATGGTGGTGTCACGGCAGATGCCATGGATAGGCTAAAGGTGGGGACTAATACACGCTAGGGGAATCCAGGGAGGGAGAGTGAAGTGATTCTCCACACAAAAGTTTGTATTGCTTTCCTTTCAAGATTACAAGTGCTCCTAGAGCTATATTGGCGAGAGGAGGAAGAAGGAGCTCTCTTACTCTCACCCACAGTTCACCCCTAAAACCTTAGCCAAATCAGAATAGAAGAAAACCCAACCCCCTCTACTGAAACCCTAGCCCGCCTTATATAGAGGGGGCTTGGTCTCTGCCTAGGGCATACGTGGAGGCATATTCTTTCCTCTCAAAGTGGTAAGCCGACCGGGGTGCTTTTCCCCCGCGTCACACATGCTTTAGCTACATGAGCCTCAAGGGCATCACCGACATGGGCGTCACCCTTGTTGGCCATGACCAGTGGTCCCGCCTTGTCTACTTGCTCATGCAAGGCATCTGGGCCTTCTTTTTGACCAGCGAGATTCCTTCCTTCTCCCAGAAGCTAAACGGGACCCGGATCATAGTAGATCTGGCTATACCTGTTCCTGCATACAAGTTAGACAAGCACTTCCGACTTACTCCTTAAGTCGGCTGAGACAATGTTAGGCGACCCCCTGGTCCGGGTTACTCCGTGATCTGGCCTGCCTTGAGGTGACCCGGCCAACATCCGCTTTGACCTTGCCGAACCTCGGCTAACACGGCCTTTATACCCCGGAGTGACCCTACCCGGGGGTATCCCCCAACATACAACTAGTATGTGCAAACCTCAAAACACACACTTCATTGCTCAGTTTTAGGGTCCTTGTGATAAATGCTTGGACTAGGATGCAAATTTCATTTTTTTATGAGGTCCTTGATATGTAACTTGTACTTCCACCGACTGTGTTCACTCTCAAGCACATCGCACCTACTAGACCAACCATTAGATCAGCCATTCATAGTACTTCTTATTATCTTATATTTATCTTGTCCTATCTCTTACAATACCGTACCATACCATGCACTACATATAGTGTACGTATTAACTTTGAACATTGACCGTTGGATCAAGACTGGCAAATCCAAACATTGCTAACTGTTGGATCCTCTTTTCCATTCTTAGCATCTAGAAAGATTCTACTAATAGTCTTTAGCACGATGACTGCTAGTATACGTAAACCTCTAGCTCAAAACACACACTTTATTGCTTAGTTTCAGGGTCGTCCTTGTGCTAAATGCATGGACTTGGATGCAATTTTCATTTTTATGAGGTCCTTGATGTAAATTGTAATTCTACCCACCGTGTTAACTCTCAAAGCACCTCGCTTCCTACGATACCTACCATTAGATTGGCCATTCACAGTACTTCTTATCTTACCTTTATCTTTGTCTCTTATATCTTACAATACCATGTATACCACCACTACATAGTGTAGGGATTAACTTATTTGAACATTGACCGTTGGATCAAAACTGGCAAATCCAAACATTGCTAACCGTTGGATCTTATTTTCCATTCTTAGCATCTAGAAAGATTCTATGATAGTCTTTAGCACGATGAACACTAGTATGCACAAACCTCAAAACACATAGTACTTCATTACTCGGTTTAAGGGTCCTTGTGCTAAATGCACGGACTTGTTGGATGCAATTTTCATTCTTATGAGGTCCTTAATGTAACTTGTACTTCCACCGACCGTGTTTACTCTCAAGCACCTCGCTCTTACGAGACCTACCATTAGATCGGCCATTCGCAGTACTTCTTATCTTATCTTTATCTTGTCTCTTATCTCTTACAATACCATACCACTACATATAGTGCAGAGATTAACTTTGAACATTAACAGTTGAATCAAGACTGGCAAATCCAAACAGCATTGCTAACCTTTGGATCTTATTTTCCATTATTAGCATCTAGAAAGATTCTACTGATAGTCTTTAGCACGATGAACGGTAGTATGCGAAACCTCAAAACACAGTACTTCATTGCTCAGTTTCAGGGTCCTTTGCTAAATGCATGTATGGACTTGGATGTAATTTTCATTCTTCATGAGGTCCTTGATGTAACTTGTACGTACTTCCATCGATCGTGTTAACTCTCAAGCACCTCGCTCTTACGAGACCTACCAAGGTTAAACGAAAATGCAACCGCCCCAATTATCACACAAACTGGACCACGGTTTCTTATACGCAATACCCAAGTTTTTAGTACTAGGATTCATAGCTAACTTCGCGCACTTTGGTGACTTCTTGTTAAGTCAAACTTTAGCTACAAGTAACTGTGATAGATTGTTCTTGAATTAATTGTCTTTTTGGAGGTAGATGTGTGCATCTTCTTGTAGTAAACAATGTCGTCGGTGTGAGTTTCCAACAATCAGGAAAGAAAATTCTCAGTTTTCTGAATGATGACGAGATGATTCTTTTCCGTAATGAAAGTATAAAGAATATGGATCTAAATGCCATAAGCCAAGCTTCTAGACATATTACCTAGGTGGACCAATGTGTTTTACTTACAATTCCCATGTTTTATGAGTTTTCAAGGTTCCTAGCTGACCCCGTCCACTTGTTGAATGACTTTATGTCGATGTATCAAAATAAAAGGTCAAATTTGAACTACAAGCAATAATAGCTTGGTTTGAAAGTTTTGGGGATACCCATCGAGCGGTCAATTAATATATCAGTTGAGACTGTTTGACTTCTAGCTACTAAGATTTTGCCTCTTGAAAATTTTGAACCCCTTTTGAAAATGATCACATGAAATAAGGAGAGAGGGGAAATGATTTTTCTATTCTCTATGGTCAACACACAGGCTTGAGGTGCACCTTAGGCTTAAAGATACTTTATAGTTTCCACTATGTATAAGGTGAACCTTAGCGGATGCCACATACTATGCCTTATTAAGGTGTGCTTTTTATCTATATATCTACTACTATAATGGAGCAGTTTTGAATTGGGTCCATATATAGCACCAATCTTTACCGTTGGGCTATTTGTGTTGAATAGTACCTAGAGCAAACTCCACCATGTTCTAAAACCATCATGTCACCAACCCCAAAATTTCAAAGCACAGCAGGTTGTATTCTCAATATGTGTAGATAGTTATTATTAATAGACTTAATTTATGCATTTTGGGGGTGGTGACATGATGGTTCTAGAACATGGTGGAGTTTTCTCTAGGTACATACTATTCAACACGAATCCAGCTTCTCTGAACCATTGGATCCAACAGCTCAACGGTCAGGATTGGTGCTACGGATCCAATTCAAAACTACTCCACTATAGTAGTAGAGATAGAGATATCTTATCTTATCTTATTATCTTACGACTATATAGTGTACGAATAACTTTGAATATTGACCGTTGGATCAAGACTCGTCAATCCCAACATTTCCAGCCGTTGGATCTTCTTTTCCATTCTAGCATCTAGAAGATTCTATTAATAGTCTTCAGCATAATGAATGCTATGCACAAACCTCAAAACACACTTCTCCATCATACTAGAATCTTCTCCCTCGTAGCTAATAATCATTGACTTCTACATGATCTTATCTTATCTTATCTTACCACTATATAGTGTACGGATAACTTTGAATGTTGACCGTTGGATCAAGACTCTCGATCCCCAGCATTTCTAGCCGTTGGATCTTATTTTCCATTCTAGCATCTAGTAGATTCCATTGATAGTCTTGAACACAATGAATGCACTATGCATAAACCTCTCAAAACACACTTCTCCATCATACTAGAATCTTCTCCCTCGTTTCTCTATACCATGTTACCAAAAATTTCAATTGTTAGGTAGCTAATAATCTTTGACTTCTACACATGATGATACAAAGTACAAGGACCAAATATACACCCATACTTTATAGATGTTGATCAAATTTATAATTTTTTGTGCTTTACCAATTATAATTTTATATAGTGATGATATGTCATACGTTTAATATCTGAGCCTGATTAAGGTGTGCTTTTTTACACAATACGGGAGTATTATATTTCTTTGCTTAGACATATGGTCACCTCTGTCCACACGCTATACATGCTGAGAGAATAAAATGTTGGCAGGGGAAGAGGGCAGCAGCGAAGAGAAGTTGAAGGCGGTTCCATGTCAGAGCAAAGTTATGATGGGTTTCTGACACGAGGTACTCCCGCGGCCTTCTAGTGTACACTCTACTAGTAGTAAATTTCAGGACCTATGCACGCAAAACAAATCGTGTGTTTTCTCTCTCCTTCCCTATGCTCCATATCTCCTCCCCTTTCCCCTCGCGCACCGGTCTGGCTGATCTCTCTCCCCTCATCCACAGCATGGCGCTGCGCACGTGTGCCTTGGTACGGCGGCTCTGTGTCTCTGGCGTGTTTGGCAGCCACACGTTGTTGTGGAGTAGGGACGAGGAGGAGTACATAGGAAGGAAACCACTTTGGTCCTTGGCGGCACAAAAATTCAAACTTTTCCGGTTTTCAAAATTTTCACTTGCTTCCCAAACATCGGGAGGGAAGGTTATCCAAAAGATCAGCCAGACATCAGGAGGGAAGGCAATTTTGAACCCGTTTTGAACATTGACTGTTGGATCAAGACTAGCAAATGCAAACTTTGAACATTGACCGTTGGATCAGGACTTGCAAATCCAAACTTTGCTAACTATTGGATCTTCTTTTCCATTATTAGCATATAGAAAGATTCTACCAATAGTATTTAGCACAATGGACGCTAGTATGCACAAACCTCAAAACATACAGTTCACTGCTTAGTTTCAGGGTCCTTGTGCTAAATGCATGCATGGACTTAGATGCAATTTTCATTTTTATGAGGTCCTTGATGTAACTTGTACTTCCACTAACCGTCTTAACTCTTAAGCACCTCTCTCCTATGAGACCAACCATTAGATCGGCCATTCACGGTACTTCTTATCTTTATCTTGTCTTATCTCTTACAATACCATACCACCATTGTATAGTGTACGAATTAACTTCGAACATTGACCGTTGGATCAAGACTGCCAAATCCAAACATTGCTAACCGTTAGATCTTCTATTTTCTCTTAGCATCGAGAAAGATTCTATTGATAGTCTTTAGAACGATGGAAGCTAGTATGTGCAAACCACAAAACACACACACTTCATTATTCAGTTTTAGGGTCATTGTGTTAAATGGATGGACTTGGATGCAATTTTCATGTTTTATGAAGTCCTTGATGTAAGTTGTACTTCCATTGATCGTGTTAACTCTCAAGCACCTCTCTGCTACGAGACCTACCATAGTTAAAAGAAAATGCAACCACCCCAATTATCACACAAACGAGACAAACAGTTTCTTATACGTAATGCCCAAGTTTTTAGTACTAGGACTTTCAAGCTTCCTAGCAAACTTTGCACACTTCAGTGACTTCTTATCGATTTAACGAAATTAGATCAAACTTGAGCTACAAATAAGTGTGATAGATTGCTCTTGAATTAAATGTATTTTCGTAGGTAGATAGGTGCACCTTATTCTAGTAAACAATATCATCAGTGTGAGTTTCTAACTATGAGGAAAGAAAATCCTTAGTTTTCTGAGTGATGACGAGATGGTTCTTTTATGTAAAGAAAGTCTGAAGAATATGGATCTCAATGCCATAATCCAAGCTTTTAGACATATTAAGTGGACCAACATGTTTTACTTACGATTCCCATGTTGTATGAGTTTTCAAACTCCCTATGTAACGTTGCCCCACTTGAATGACTTCATGCCTATATTTATCGAAATTTGGTCAAACTTGAACTACAACAACTAAATTATTATAGGCTGCTTCTAAAGAATTACAAAAAAACTTTTGGAGGTGTACCCATTGGGGGCTTAGTTAATATATCAGAAAACAACCCAGAGTTTTGACAATAGGTTTTTAACTCCTTTCTAATTAAGATTTTTCATCTTGACAATTTAACAAAAAATTAGCTCAAACTTGAGCTACAAGTAAGTGCGATGGATTTTTCTTTAATTAAATGTATCTTTGGAGGTAGATGGATGCATATTATTGTAGTAATCAGTACTACTGGTGTGAGTTTCCAACTATCAGGAAAGAACATTCTCAATTTTCCGAGTGATGATGAGATTATTGTTTGTTTTCGTAAACAAAGTCTAAAGGATATAGACTTGAACGCCACAAGCCAAGCTTTCAGACATATATAGTGGACCCTCATGTTGTACTTATGATTCCCGTGTTTTATGAGTTTTCAAACTTATTCCTATAGCTAACTTTGCCCACTTGAAATTGATTTTATGTCGATTTATTGAAATTAGTTCAATTTTGAACTACAAGTAAATTGTAGGTTGCATTGAAAGTTTTATGTTTTTTGGAGGTAACCATTGGGGGCTGATTTAATATATCACAAACCACCACCGATAGGTTTTACAACAAGTTCAACTTCTTGCTAAGATTTTTCATCTTAACAATTTAACGAAATTATATCAAACTTGAGCTACAAGTAAATGCGATAGATTGCACTTGAGTTAATTGTATTTTCAGAGGTAGATGGGTGCATCTTCTTGTAGTAAACAATGTCGTCAATGTGAGTTTCCAAATATCAAGAAATATCATTCTTAATTTTCCGAGTGACGACGAGATTGTTCCTTTCTGTAAAGACAGTCTGAAGAGTATGGATCTGAATGCCACAAGCCATGTTTTTAGACATCTTATCTTAACACTATATAGTGTACGGATAACTTTAAATATTGACCGTTGGATCGAGACTCATGAATCCGAACATTTCCAGCCATTGGATCTTCTTTTCCATTCTAGCATCTAGAAGATTCTATTGATAGGCTTGAACACAATGAATACACTATACATAAACCTCTCGAAACACACGTCTCCATCATACTAGAATCTTCTCCCTCGTTTCTCTAGACCATGTTACCAAAAATTTCAAGTGTTAGGTAGCTAATAATATTTGACTTCTACACATAATGATACAAAGTAGAAGAACCAAATATACACCCATACTTTATAGATGTTGATCAAATTTATATTTTTCCACTTTACCTATTATAATTTTATATATTGATGATATGCCAGGCGTCTATTATCTGAGCCACATGTGCAGGGCACGTGCAACTTACTAGTATCTTATCTTATCTTATCTTACCACTATATTGTGTACGAATAACTTTGAATGTTGATCTGGATCAAGACTCGCGAATCCCTGCATTTCTAGCCGTTGGATCTTCTTTTCCATTCTAGCATCTAGAAGATTCTATTGATAGTATTTGGCATAATGAATGCTATGCACAAATCTCAAAACACACTTGTCTGTCATACTAGAAGCTTCTCCCTTGTTTCTTTAGACCATGTTATCAAATAAAATCATGTGTTAGGTAGCTAGTAATCTTTGACTTCTACAAGATGATACAAAGTACAAGGACCAAATGTACACCCATACTTTATAGATGTTGATCAAATTTATATTTTTTTGTGCTTTACCAATTATAATTGTATATAGTGATGATATGTCATACATCTACTATCTGAGTCTCACGTGCAACTTACTAGTAGCTCATAATCGTTGACTTCTACATGATCTTGCCACTATATAGTGTACAAACAACTTTGAATATTGACCGTTGGATCAAGTCTCGCGAATCCGAACAATTTTAGTCGCTGGATCTTCTTTTCCATTCTAGCATCTTAAAGATTCTATTGATAGTCTTCATGACAAACCAGAAAATAGTGTACGGATAACTTTGAATGTTGACCGTTGGATCAAGACTCGCGAATCCCAGCATTTCTAGCTGTTGGATCTTCTTTTCCATCCTAGCATCTAGAAGATTCTATTGATAGTCTTGAACACAATGAATGCACTATGCATAAACCTCTCAAAACACACTTCTCGATCATACTAGAATCTTCTCCCTCGTTTCTCTAGACCATGTTACCAAAAATTTCAAGTGTTAGGTAGCTAATAATCTTTGACTTCTAGACATGATGATACAAAGTACAAGGACCAAATATACACCCATACTTTATAGATGTTGATCAAATTTATAATTTTTTGTGCTTTACCAATTATAATTTTATATAGTGATGATATGTCATACATTTACTATCTGAGCCTTATTAAGATGTGCTTTTTTACACAATGCGGGAGTAGTATATTTCTTTGCTTAGACATATGGTCACCTCTGTCCACGCGCTGTACATGCTGAGAGAATAAAACGTTGGCCGGGGAAGAGGGCAACAACGAAGAGAAGTTGAAGGCAGTTCCATGTCAGAGCAAAGTTATGATGGGTTTCTGACACGAGGTACTCCTGCAGCCTTACAGCGTACACTCTACTAGTAGTAAATTTCAGGACATATGCATGCAAAACAAATCGTGTGTTTTATCTCTCCTTCCATATGCTCCATCTCTCCTCCCCTTTCCCATCGCGCACCGGTCCGGCTGATCTCTCTCCCCTCGTCCACAGTGTGGCGCTGCGGATGTGTGCCTTGGTACGGCGGCTCTGTATCTCTAGCATGTTCGGCAGCCGCGCGTTGGTGTGGAGTAGGGACGAGGAGGAGTACATAGGAAGGAAACCACTTCGGTCCTTGGCGGCACAAAAATTTAAACTTTTCTGGTTTTCGAAATTTTCACTTGCTTCCCAAACATCAGGAGGGAAGGTTATCCAAAAGATCGGCCAAACATCGGGAAGGAAGACAATTTTGAACCCGTTTTGAACATTGATCACATTGAATAAACGAAAATCAAAAAACAAAAGTTTTACTCATGATGTCCTATCACGTCTTGTGCACCACGTGCCAAGAAAACTATAATCATGGGATTAGATAAGTTTTGGAAAAATAGCTTCACACTATTGTCTTACCATGTGTATGGACACTATTGGGTTTATTTCAACCCGAATGATCAAGGTCATCAAGGACATATTGACATCATAGTTTACAATTTGATAGAGTTCCCACGATAGTTTGGTAGATGGGTGCATCTTGGCGTAGTAAGCATTGTTGCATGTGGGAGTTTCCAAAAATTAGGAAAAAAAGAATTTCAATTTTCCCAGTGAGGACGGTGATGTTTTTTTGTGAAGAAAGTCCAAATAATATGGTTCAGAATGCCACAAGCCAATGGTTTCACACATATTGTAGTTGATCATGGTTCCTATCTAACTTTGGATAAAAGTTTACACATTACGATGGGTCGTGACACGTGGTACTAGTACACATACTACTACGTAGTAGATTTTCTCTCTCCTTCGCCCCCCTCTCACCATCCATCCACTATCATCTCCATTTCTCCTTGCTTCCCATGTAAGCTTTCATGCAATGATTATACTTCTAGTCTGAGATGCAGCGGTGCAAAAAAAGATGAGGCCCACACCATACCACCATCAATCAAGTTCGGTGATGCAACTTTGTGAAGAGTATACATATACTAGTAGTACTATAGCTAGATAAGTATGTACTACTATAAACACTTAATTTTTAACGAAGGAAGTAAGAGACACCGAGTAATTCAGAATGATCTGCATGATTCTCTTCATTTTTGGATAAAGCGGGGTGCCTCCTGAATTCTCTGGGCCGAGAAAAATCAAGAATCGACAAGTCTGGTATAATCCTTTTTTTGTTGACGGGACGAGTCTGGTACAATCTATTTATGATATTTTGGGATAGTTTTCAGGGTATTAACACAAGAACGACTATAAATAGACATTATAAATTGCAATAGAACGCACCCCTACTTTCACCCAAAACACCCAACCTACCGTTGCTTAGAACTTGATCTCTCTCTATTTCCTTCCAAAATGTCATATGACAACTCTCTCCAGAACACGTCGATTGACCTGACAAATGGGAAAGGCCCCGAAACTCCACCTGGAATCCTAGACTCAGTCGACGGGCCATGGTTGCCGCCGCTGTCTGACTCCTCTGATGAAGAAGATAGCCACTAGTAGCGCTTTTTTGAAGGGACACCACCACCAACACCGAGTGAGACTGAGGAAGAGGAGGAGTCTGAGGTCGACCTTGAGGAGGAGGCCAAAGATGACGACAGGGAGGAGGCCGAGGACGATGATGGGGAGGAGGCCGAGGACGATGAGGAGGAGGTCTCTTCCCGCCCTCCACCGAAGAAGCGTGCCCGAGTGCAAAATTAAATGGTGTCCAGAGAAGAGGCATGCAGTGTATTATATCTCGTTCTACAAAGCATCTTGGCTTTGGTAAATAATGTTGTCAATGAGAGTTCCGGACTTTTAGGAAAATGCTTTTCAATTTCCAAGTGATAGGATTTGTTTTTAGTAATTAAGTACGTGCGGATAATTTGGCTTAGAGTGCACTCACTGTATTCTAGCAAAATATAGATAATTTCCACTGCATGTTAGTACTATATGAAAATACTTATTTCAATGTGTGTCATGATACATAGTTTTTTTGCGGGAGGGGGGTGGCAATGATACATAATTGAAACTTAAATGGTGTCCTCTTATATTTGTGCTTGTTTGGACGAAAACTACAAACATGGATTTGGACAACTTTCGAAAAACTTGCTACACAATAGTAGAATAACCATGTATGAACATTGTTCACATTTTAAGCCAAGATACCAATGCCAAGGTCATATCTGCATCACTCATCCCATTTATTGGGATAAATTAAATAAAAGTAAAGAAAACAATAAAAAATGTTAAGCACTTATGTATGGTGTCCTCTTCCATAAATGATAAAGATGAATTTTGACAAGGTTTAAAAACACTTCTTCATAATATGACTAGCGATGTCTTAACATATACTTGGGTTTCAAGTTAAATAATGAAAAAGGTTGTGTCCATTTTGGGTAGACGGGATGCATCTTGGCATGGCATACTAATGTTGTTAATTGGACTTTTCAACTTTTATGTATTGAATTTTGTTAAATTGTTTTAGAAGTGCCACATATAATTATTTTTTAAAGAAAAGGCTAAGAGTATGGCTCCGAATGCCACAACACACTAAATTTCACACAAAATAGAGTATGTTTCATGGTTAACAAGTTTCATGAATTTTCAGGCCTTCTAGCTAATTTCGCATAATTAAATGACATTTTGTCAATAAAACCAAAGTAGGTAAATTTTGAACTACAAGTGCGTGATAGATTGCTTGTAAATTTGTAAGAAATTCATATAGTACTAATTATTGCACCCACACAGTCATACTAAAAGCCGACTATTGTTTTGAAAGATACAACTTCTTTGTATGAATTTTCATGCTGACACATCTGACCATGTTTCAAAAAAGTGAAAGAAAATAAGGAAACATGCACACAACCTTTTAGTAGTACTCCTATTAAAAATTCATACTTGTAAAACGGTAAAGACGACACTATTAAAGTTTCAATACAAGGGACCTGGACACCTTCACCGGCCCTCCACAATTAACCTTTCTTCCTCTTAGACTTTGTAGGTATGGCTCCGAAGACCGGAGCTCCCCATGGGAAGAAGAAGACCCAGGTGGCGGCGACAAAGGCTGTGGAGAAAAAGAAGTCATGTCGCTGGCTTCCGAATCCTGCTCTAGCCACTCCAAGTCGCAGTCTCGCACCAGGTAGTCACAGGAAGAAGCAGGTGTCGAGGTGCGTCAAGGCCGTGCTGCATTTCCCCGTCGGCCGGATCGGGCGCTACCTCAAGGAGGGTCGGTAGTCCCAGCGCATAGGCTTTAGGGCTACCGTCTACCTCGCGGCTGTTCTCGAGTACCTCACCGCCGAGGTGCTGGAGCTCGTCGGGCAAGCCGCAAAGGACAGCAAGAAGATCCGCATCATCCTGAGGCACGTGATGCTCGGCGTCATGCGCGACGAGGAGCTCAGAAAGCTGCTGGCCGGTGTTACCATCGCACATAGTGACGTGCTGCCCAACATCCACGAGTCCCTGCTTGGCGATGGTACCGCGGAGGACGTAGCCAAGTTGCCCGCGGAGGATGCTGCCAAGTCGCCTGAGAAGACCGCGGAGTCCCCCTAGAAGTCGTTAAGTTGTACTACGACTACTCCGTATGTGTTTGGGTTGGCTCTGTTTGCAGTTTGGTTAATCATTAGTGTCAATGTAATATTCAGATCTGTGATGCTAAGAAAAAGCTTGTGAGGGTTCTAAAAAAATGTTGTTTTCCTAATCTTATCCTATACTCCATTTATTTAATACTCCCTCTGTTAAGAAATATAAGACGTTTTAGCTTTCTGAATCGAATGTATCTAGACGCCCATACACTAAAAGGCGTCTAGAAACATTCATTTCACAAAGCTAAAACGTCTTATATTTCTAAACGGTGGGAGTATTACTCAGCATATTAGGTTTAGTCAAAGTCAACCATTACAAAGTTTGACCAAACTATATACAGTATTAAATAGTATACTCATTGAAAAAAATTCAAATACAGTAAACAATGTTGTCGGTGTGAGTTTTGAACTATCAGGAAAGAACATTCAATTCTCAATTTTCCGAGAGATGACAAGCGAGGTTGTTATTTTTTGTCAAGAAAGTCTGAAGAATATGGATCTGAATGGCACAATCCAGGTTTTTAGACATATATATATATAGTGGACCGACATGTTGTACTGACGATACCCATGTTTTATGTTCTTTCAAACTTCCTATCTAACTCTGCCAACTTGAATGACTTTATCCCGATTTATCAAAATTATATTAGGTCGAATTTGAACTACAAGTAAATTGTAGGTTGCTTTGAAAGTTTCATGAAAAAAAAGCTTTTGGAGGTACCCTTCGAGGGAGGGGGTGAATTAATATATCAGAAACCACTATGAGCTTTGATGATAGGATCAACTTCTTTCTAAGATTTTGTATCTTGATAATTTAACAAAATTAAGTCAGAATTGAGCTACATGTAAGCGCGGTAGATTGCTCTTGAATTAAATGTCTTTTCGGAGGTAGATGGGTGCATCTTCTTGTAGTAAACAATGTTGTCGGTGTGAGTTTCCAATTATCAGGAAAGGCCATTCTCAATTTTCCGAGTGATGTCAAGATTATTCTCTCTCGTAAAGGAAGTTCGAAGAATATCTATCTAAATGCTAGAAGCCAAGTTTTCACACACATATATATATAGTGGACCAACATATTGTACTTATGATTTCCTGTGTTTTATGAATTCTCAAACTCGCTACCTAACTTTGCCCACTTGAATGACCTTATGTCGATTTGTCAAAATTAGGTCAAATTTGAACTACTACAAGCAAATTGTAGGTTACCGTGAAAGTTTTACGAATAAGCTTTTGAAGGTACCCATCGGGGGTTCACAATTAATATATGAGAAACCATCCAACGAGATTTTTGATGACAAATTGAACTTCTTGCTAAGATTTTGCATCTTGCCAGTTTAAAAAAACTAGGCCGAACTTTAGCTACAAGTAAGTGCAATAGATTCCCCTAGATTTAAAAGTCTTTTCGGAGGTAGATATAGGTGCATCTTCTTGTAGTAGACAATGCCACCAGTATGAGTTTCCAACTATCTTAGGAAAGAATATTCTTAATTTTTCGAGTGATGACTAGATTGTTCTTTCCCCTAAAGAAAGTCCAAAGACTATGGATTTGAATGCCACAAGCCAAGTTTTCACACATATATAGTGGACCAACACGATGCACTTACGATTTCCCATGTTTTATCAGTTCTCCAATTTCCTAGCTAACTTCACCCACTTGAATGATTTTATGTCGATTTATCGAAATTAGGTAAAATTTGGACTACTACAGGTAATGTAGGTTGCTTTGAAAGTTTTACGAAAAAGCTCTTGGAGGTACCCATCAGGGGAAGGGTCAATTAATATATATCAGAAACCACCGAGAGTTTTGACGACAGGTTCATCTTCTTGCTAAGATTTTGCATCCTAACTATTTAATGAAATTAGGGCAAACTTTGCTCACTGTTTCATGAAATTAGGTTAAACTTTGTTAACCGGTTAACTTTGAACATTGACCATTGGATCAAGACTGGCAAATCCAAACATTGTTAACTAATGGATATTCTTTTCCATTCTTAGCATCTAGAAAGATTCTACTGATAATCTTTAGCACGATGAACACTAGTATGCGCAAACCTCAAAACACACAGTACTTCATTATTACTCGGTTTCAGGGTCCTTGTGCCAAATGCATAGACTTGGATGGAATTTTCATTTTTTATGAGGTCCTTGATGTAACTTGTACTTCCACCAACCACTCGGGCACCTCGCTCTTACGAGACCTACCATTAGATCAGCCATTCGCAGTACTTCTTATCTTTATCTTGTCTCTTATCTCTTACAATACCATATACCACCACTACATAGTGTAGGGATTAACTTATTTTGAACATTGACCGTTGGATCTCAAGACTGGCAAATCCAAACATTGCTAACCGTTGGATCTTCTTTTCCATACTTAGCATCTATAAAGATTCCATTGATAGTATTTAGCATGATGAACAGTAGTATGCGCAAACCTCAAAACACACAGTACTTCGTTACTCGGTTTCAGGGTCCTTATGATAAATGCATTAACTTGGATGCAATTTTCATTTTTTATGAGATCCTTGATGTAAACTGTAATTCTATCCACCGGGTTAACTCTCAAGCACCTCGCTCTTACGAGACCTACCATTAGATCAGCCATTCCCAATACTTCTTATCTTATCTTTTATCTTGTCTCATATCTCTTACAATACCATACCACTACATAGTGTAGGGATTAACTTTGAACATATTAACCGTTGGATCAAGACTAGAAAATCCAAACATTGCTAACCGTTGGATCTTTTTTCCATTCTTAGCATCGAGAAAGATTCGATCTATTGATAGTCTTTAGCATGATGAACGCTAGTATGCGCAAACCTAAAAACACACAGTACTTCATAGCTCAGTGTCAGGGTCCTTGTGCTAAAATGCATGTACTTGGATGCAATTTTCATTTTTACGAGGTCCTTGATGTAACTTGTACTTCCACCGACCGTGTTAAGTCTCAATCACCTCGCTCCTACGAGACCTACCATTAGATCGACCATTCGCAGTACTTCTTATCTTAACTTTATCTTGTCTCTTATCTCTTACAATACCATGAATACCACCACTAAATAGTGTAGGGATTAACTTATTTGAACATTGACCGTTGGATCAACACTGGCAAATCCAAACATTGCTAACCGTTAGATCTTATTTTCCATTCTGAGCATCTAGAAAATTCTACTAATAGTCTTTAGAACGATGAACACTAGTATGCGCAAACCTCAAAACACATAGTACTTGATTACTCGGTTTAAGGGTCCTTGTGCTAAATGCACGGACTTGTTGGATGCAATTTTCATTTTTTGTGAGGTCCTTATTGTAACCCGTACTTACACCGACCGTGTTAAATCTCAAGCACCTCGCTCTTATGAGACCTACCATTAGATCAGCCATTCGCAGTACTTCTACCTTATCTTTATCTTGTCTCTTATCTCTTACAATATATACCATACCACTACATATAGTGTAGAGATTAACTTTGAACATTAACAGTTGGATCAAGACTGGCAAATCCAAACATTGCTAATCGTTGGATCTTCTTTTCCATTCTAGAATCTAGGTCTGTACTCCCTCGCTCCGTCCCAAAATATAAGGAGCCTAAGGATTGGTCAAAAGTCAAACCTTACTAACTTTGACCAAATATTTATAAAAAAATATCTACATCTACAATATTGAATGGACATATTAAGAAAATATACTTTATGGTGAATCTATTGACATTAATTTAGTATTCTAAATTTTTATATTCTTGTGTATAATCATGGTCAAACTTAAAAAATGTTGACTTTTGACTAATCCTAAGGCGCCTTATATTTTGGCGGAGGGTGTACTATTCAACACAAATCCAGTTGCTCTGAACCATTAGATCTAATAGCCCAATGGTCATGATTAGTGCTATGGATCCAATTCAAATCTGCTCCACTATAGTAGTATACAAGTAGAGAGAATACAGTCTACTGTGCTATGAAATTTTGGGGGTGGTGACATGATGGTTCTAGAACATGCATGGTGGAGTTTTCTCTAGGTCCTATTCAACACGAATCCAGCTTCTCTGAACCATTGGATCCAACAGCCCAATGGTCAGAATTTGTGCTATGGATCCAATTCAAAACTTCTCCACTATAGTAGTAGAGATGTTGATAAAATTTATAATTTTGTGTGCTTTACCAATTATAATTTTATATAGTGATGATATGTCATACGATTTACTATCTGAGCCTTATTATGGTGTGCTTTTTTACACAATTCGGGAGTAGTATATTTCTTTGTTTAGACATATGGTCACCTCTGTCCACGCGTTGTACATGCTGAGAGAATAAAACGTTGGCAGGGAAAGAGGGCAGCAGCAAAGAGAAGTTGAAGGCGGTTCCATGTAAGAGCAAAGTTATAATGGGTTTCTGACACGAGGTATTCCTATGGCCTTACAGTGTACACCCTACTAGTTGTAAATTTCAGGACCTATGCATGCAAAACAAATCATGTGTTTTCTCTCTCCTTCCCTATGCGCCATCTCTCCTCCCCTTTCCCCTTGTGCACCGGTCCGGGTGATCTCTCTCCCCTCGTGCACATCGTTGCTCTGTGCACGTGTGCCTTGGTACGGAGGCTCTGTGTCTCTAGCATGTTAGGCATCCGCGTGTTGGTGTGGAGTAGGTACAAGGAGGAGTATATAGGAAGGAAACGACTTTGGTCCTTGGCGGCACAAAAATTCAAACTTTTCTGGTTTTCGAAATTTTCACTTGCTTCCCAAACATCGGGAGGGAAGGTTATCCAAATGATCGGCCAAACATCGGGAGGGAAGGCAATTTTAAACCCGTTTTCAACATTGACCGTTGGATCAAGACTGGTAAATCCAAACTTTGAACATTGACCGTTGGATCAAGATTGGCAGATCCCAACTTTGCTAACCATTGGATCTTCTTTTCCATTATTAGCATCTAGAAAGATTCTACCGATAGTCTTTAGCATAATGGACGCTAGTATGCACAAACCTCAAAAGACACACTTCATTGCTCAGTTTCAGGGTCCTTGTGCTAAATGCATAAATGCACTTGGATGCAATTTTCATTTTTATGAGTTCCTTGATGTAACTTGTACTTCCACTGACCGTATTAACTCTCAAGCACCTCGCTCCTACGAGACTAGCCATTAGATTGGCCATTCGCGGTACTTCTTATCTTATCTTTATCTTCTCTTATCTCTTCCAATACCATACCACCATTGTATAGTGTACGAATTAACTTGGAACATTGACCGCTGGATCAAGACTGCCAAATCCAAACATTGCTAACCGTTAGATCTTCTATTTTCCCTTAGCATCGAGAAAGATTCTTGATAGTCTTTAGCACGATGAACGCTAGTATGCGCAAACCACAAAACACACACTACATTATTCAGTTTTAGGGTCATTGTGTTAAATGGATGGACTTGGATGCAATTTTGATTTTTTATGAGGTCCTTGATGTAATTTTTACTTCCATCGATCGTGTTAACTCTCAAGCACCTCTCTCCTACAAGACCTACCATAGTTAAAAGAAAATGCAACCACCCCAATTACCACACAAACTAGACCAACGGTTTCTTATACGTAATGCCCAAGTTTTTAGTACTAGGACTTTCAAGCTTCCTAGCAAACTTTGCACACTTCAGTGACTTCTTGTCGTTTTAACGAAATTAGATCAAACTTGAGCTACAAATAAGAGTGATAGATTGCTCTTGAATTAAATGTATTTTCGTAGGTAGATGGGTGCATCTTCTTCTAGTAAACAATGTCGTCGGTGTAAGTTTCTAACTATGAGGAAAGAAAATCCTACGTTTTCTGAGTGATGACGAGATGGTTCTTTTGTGTAAAGAATGTCTGAAGAATATGGATCTCAATGCCATAAGACAAGCCTTTAGACATATTAAGTGGACCAATGTGTTTTACTTACGATTCCCATGTATTATGAGTTTTCAAACTCCCTATGTAAATTTGCCCCACTTGAATGACTTCATGCTTATATTGATCGAAATTTAGTCATACTTGAACTACAACAACTAAGTTATTGTAGGTTGTTTCTAAAGAATTACAAAAAACTTTTGGAGGTGTACCCCTTGGGGGCTCAGTTAATATATCAGAAAACAACCGAGAGTTTTGACAATAGGTTTTTAACTCCTTTCTAATTAAGATTTTGCATCTTGACAATTTAATGAAAAATTAGCTCAGACTTGAGCTACAAGTAAGCGCGATAGATTTTTATCCAATTAAATGTCTCTTTGGAGGTATATGGATGCATCTTCTTCTAGTAATCAGTACCGCTGGTGTGTGTTTCCAACTATCAGGAAAGAACATTCTCAATTTTCCGAGTGATGATGAGATTATTGTTCGTTTTCGTAAACAAAGTCCGAAGGATATGGACCTGAACGCCACAAGCCAAGATTTCAGACATATATAGTGGACCCTCATGTTGTACTTATGATTCCCGTGTTTTATGAGTTTTCAAACTTATTCCTATAGCTAACTTTGCCTACTTGAAATTGATTTTATGTCGATTTATTGAAATTAGTTCAATTTTGAACTACAAGTAAATTGTTGGTTGCATTGAAAGTTTTACGTTTTTTGGAGGTAACCATTGGGGGCTGATTTAATCTATCACAAACCACCACCGATAGTTTTTACAACAAGTTCAACTTCTTTCTAAAATTTTGCCTCTTGACAATTTAACGAAATTATATCAAACTTGAGCTACAAGTAAATGCGATAGATTCCTCTTGAGGTAA
This sequence comes from Avena insularis, assembly GCA_023614405.1. NCBI lineage: Eukaryota > Viridiplantae > Streptophyta > Magnoliopsida > Poales > Poaceae > Avena > Avena insularis. The sequence continues at coordinate 244,597,603 of CM042688.1, forward strand.
TTGTCTTTTTAGAGGTAGACGGGTGCATCTTCTTGTACTAAACAATGTCGTCGATGTGAGTTTCCAAATATTAGGAAATATCATTCTTAATTTTTCGAGTGACGACGAGATTGTTCCTTTCTGTAAAGACAGTCTGAAGAGTATGGAGAATGCCACAAGCCATGTTTTTAGACATCTTATCTTACCTGAAAGTGCATGTGTGCCCCCATGTGTGGTTTTGGTAATTAATGAAAATCTTTATGGACTTATGTTTGCATTGAGTTTTACCTGTAGATTTGTCCATAGGCAATGCTTGAACCATATGTTGGCTTCAAGGTTGGGAGAAGAAGAAAGTGAAGAAGATTAAGTGTTAACCAAGGTTTTAATAAGTGATTCGGAGATTGGTCAAGTGAGAGTTGATCCTATAGCAAGTGTGTCTTGAAGACTAAAGTTGGAGAGATATCTCTTATATACCTTCAAGACACCAACATAATGAAGAAAGAAGAATTGACGTGCAAGTTCAAGATGAGCCATCTCGAAGAGATCATTTGCTTAAATCTTGCCATCCTATGGTGATCATGGATATGGTAAGATGGTATACCCAAAAGAGAAGCTCTACCATAGTGGAGTATGGGGAGTAATTTGCAAGTCTTCACCAAGCTAGCACAATCAAGAAAGGTGTTCCATCTTGAGGTGGACAAGATCGCTATCGTCAAGCTCAAGTGGAATATGCTTAAGGCAAAGGTATGTTCTTGATAGGGTTTCTTTCTTACCGGTCTCATGGTGTTAGTTGGGGATACCGGTTTATAGGATAGACAACCTAATTAAATGTCTTTTCAGAGTTAATTAATGAAAAATAAAGTGACGTAATAACTTAGCTAGTTACCATAACATCACACATACCAAGACTAGTATATGATTCTACAACCTAATTAATTAGGCGTTTGTGTGACACTACACACATGTTATTACTGAATATTAAGGTACATGTGCAAGTTACTAGTCTAAGTTATTTAGCACTATGTGACCATCCTAAATCAGAACAGAAGTGTACGTACTGTATGCCTTAAAGGCACCTGTTCCACTGCGCTTCAAGCTGTTCACCACACATGTCAGCTCTCACTGGTCAGACGGATAAAGGCACTGACTTGTTGATTTGGTACTGTATATCGTCGATCTTCTTCCGTCACTGATAGAGAATAAATTCTTTTGTCACTTCCAGGCACGTGCTTTCACGGAGCTACAACCAGTAGCTCAGATGACTACTACTCCCGCGCGGTGCTCGAGAAATTGCGACCGTCCGTTCATAATGAACGGGAAGCATTAGACAATGGATTTGCTTTTGGTGGATGGTTGATTTTTTTGAGAGATTGTTGACTTTTTTTCTTTATTGAACTGAGAGGTGTTCGATTTTGGGTCCGGTAACGGGGGCATAGAGGACGACAGGGTAGAGGAAATTGGCGGTATGGCAGGCAAGCTTATTTGAGGCGGCAGTGTGTGGGTGTACAAATGGTACTGTCGTACTAGTAACCCATTTTGTGAGCTTTTTGTTGTTGTACTACACAAGAGTTCGAGAGTAATAGTATTCCAGTTTTGGTTCCTTAATTACCGGTGGAACCTTTATGTGTTTATTAGTTACAGTAGTAGTAGTACAGCAGAAGATCAAAGGATTATTACGTTTGGCAAGAGGAGCTCCGAGTATACTCCAAACCATCTCTCTGCCATGACCATTTATTTGAGAGGATAGTATAGCTCCATCCCGTGCTAGGCTAACTTATGCTATACTACTCCTAGAAAGGCCTGACCTATTTACTCGATAGGCACCAGGAAACACAGAGAAGAGAGAAAAACCACGTTCGGTATGCGGTACGATTTCAATCGATTTATTCTATTTTCCTTTGCTCTACGTCCTCTTCCTCTCCATATTCTCGCTGATCCCCACTCTCCCACCTTTAGCACACGCCAACGCTGCTATGCCGCTTTCGGAGCATCTCCGTAGCCCAGTTCAATAGGCACTATAGATTTAGCAGATAGAAAGAAGGCACGTTTGGTTTTATTTCATTCCGTATTTCTCTTTGCCTCGATCTCCATCCTCACTTCACCTTCAGCATCCCGGCGATGGCCATTACCACTCGCACACCAATGCAGGCACGCGCCAACGCTGCCATGCCGCTTTAGGATCAGCTCCGGCGCCCAGTTTGATAGACTGTTTTCTATCTCGCCCTGCCAGCTGCCGCTTGCTCTCTCCTCCAAAACCCCCAATCAAAACCAAACACCATCGCCCCCACCTGCTCGAGCCCTTACTCGGGATGGCCCAATTGATCGATGACAGTGACACTTCTAGGGTGTTTTCTGATGGCCTCCTTGAAGAAATATCTGCTAGATGCGACGTCATCACCACCACGAGCCTTGCCGCCTGCTACGAACGGTATCTTTACTCATCAACACATAGTGCATCCCTATCGAAATCTCATCCGTTTGGTCTCCCCTGTGTTCTTCACTCTCACTCAACTGAGGTACCGCGTGAGTACAATGTCTTCTACCGCGATAATCGCATGAAGCAGTTCTACATGGGCAGCTACTATTGTGGCATGGGCAAGCAGAAGCCACCGAAGAAGTTCGGGTGGACCTTGTGCGAGCTGACGCCGCTGGAATGGTCCTCCTCCGATGCTGTGATGCCAGATTGTGAGGGTAAGAAGTGGGAAGGCGCCCATGGAGATTAGATCGCCACTGTTAGCCTCGCCTGGAACTGGGAGCTTGTGAATGTGTTCACTCGTTGCCGGATTCCTCTAGCAGCGATCTTTGATTTTGAGGCCACACCCGAGGTACATAAGTTTATCGCAGCTGGCCAGCCTACTAATCTACTAAAGATAGCCATTTGCCAAGTTCCCACAGCTGCTGGGAACTATAAGGATTTCTCTGTCCTATCCATCTTCGACACAGTAATTGCCTTCCTTGATGGTTCTCATGGTATGTGGATTGTTCTTGAGAACCAGTTCATCCTGTTTAGCTACCGTGATGCAATTATCCACAATGGAGTTGTCTATGTTGTAACTCAGATTGGCAATGTTTATGCATGGGATCCTCGGGCATGGGGTAAAAATTCCATCCTTAAATTTTCAAGCTTCATCATTCAATTTTTGCTTAGTTGACCTCTAAATGTGCTTTCCTTGCAAGGTCCTGTGCGTCTTCCGGGGCCACCTAAATTAGACGGTAATCATGAGTACAGTCCTGATATGTGGTGGTTAGCAAGATCTCCTGATGTAGGTAGCCTTATTCTGATCAATATTGTGGGCGTTAGTGCTAGGCGGTATGACACTAGTTATCCTGTGGTTGAAAATGTTGGTTATCATCATGGCCGCAATATTCACACCTATACTACTGGGTTTTGCTGCCATGTGTTCTCGATTGACACTAGTAGGTTACTTCCACCGAGGCAATGTCGGAGGGTTTTAGACCTTGGAGCATTTTCTATCTTCCTTGGATTGAACTATCCAATTAGCATTCCAGTTGGCGCTGCAGGACTTGGCCCTAGAGATCTAACGAGGAGCAACTGTGTATACACCTCGCCGCATGCAGTTAGTCTTGGTGGATTTAATATTTGTCCTGAAATATGCCGCATCAATATGAATGCTCAAGACGCTGCTGTTGGTGGCAGACTCCATTGTGGTTCATCCCAAGCTTGGCCAACGCGAAGGATTGGAACCGGCATAATTAACGGTTCAAGGGAGATCATATGGAATAGGGATTTGCGTATCTTGAATTATTTCCTTTGCCTTATTTGTATCGTATGGCCTCAGTTGTTAACTTGATGTACTCTAACACTCATTTTGCCGCAATGTAGTGCAAGGCCTGCGATTTGATCAAACTCTTTATGTATGCAAGCCATAGTTTTAGTCAGTGCGGGTTGAATATTCTGCAACTCTTTGCGCCTGCACCCCTTTATTATTTGTTGCAGTTTCGAGTTCTCAAAAAATGTGAAATAAATATGGAACATTGGCTATGTTGTATGTTGCGCATCTACAATATTCGGTCCCACAATAAGATCTTATGTGACATGCGTCAATGAAAAAGAAAAAACCTAAGCAAACAATATCTTGTGTTCATTTGTTCATTTTGTGGTGGCCAGGCCATGTACTAGTAATAGTTTTGGCATGGAAATTTATAGATGAACTATATAAATATGATCTATATTCATGATTTATTTCACATTTTCTGAAAACTTGGAAGTGCCACATGCAACAGCTTGTTGCCGATGCAGCTAGTTGCAAATTGTAATTTCCGTCGTGGACGTACCTAGTGGCTCCAAGCGCATGGTGCATGCATATTCTCACTGGCAGGTGGAGCCGGCATTAACAGGGCCCACATGTCATTGAATACGAGCCACACACAGTCATGCACGTTGCCTGACTTGAGCGAAATCTGGTGTCCTTAAATGTCTCTCATTTTCTGCGCGGTTGCATGTTGTACACGTGTAATTCCATGTACCTTGTACTAGAACATATATTACCATATGCAACATGCCAAAAATACCACGGACACACCCGTACTGTGCATTATATCCGGTGTATATATTTTCGGTTCTGTGCTACGAGTTTTGCATGTAGGAGAACAAGATGAAAGTACACGTGTCCATGTCGCGGCTACTACTACTAGTAGTAGTTCATCCTCCTATTTCCATTGAAAATACTAGTACACTATGTTGAAATGAAAGCTGTAAAAAGAAAATCCTCTAGTCAAACTGATGTGACTAGACAATACTGCCCCTCTGATACATAGTAAGTAGGACTATTATCAAATTACTAGCTGTGTGGCGTGCTAGTCTAACATACAGTGAAGTATAGGCAGCGGTGTCCTCGATACTGCTATTGACTAGACAGAGCAAGCAAGTAAAATCTCTTCCCTCATTTTTTTCTTTGCCTCTCCATCTTCTTCCACAGTCTCCACTCCACCCATGATCTCCCCCACGCTCTCTCTTCTAACGCTCCCCTCCTCCTGCAGAAAACCCAAGCCGCACTTGGCATCTGCCTAAATCCATCCGGCTGTGATGGCCGATTCAAAGCTCAACGGGCGATGCAAGTGGGATCAACTCAGCGTGGACGATGTTGACCTTATCGTTTAGCGTCTGGACATTTCTAGCACCGTCAGGCTAGACGCATGCTGCAAGCTGCTGTACGGTCGTATCGCCAACAACAAAGGTACAAAATGGGCTGTTCACCATTGGAATGAACCCTGCCTACTGATGCCTCAGCCTGTTTATTGGTTCGACGAGCACTATGATGATACAGGGGTACATCATCTGGACGACACGGTGTACGACGTGGTGCCCCTTGACCATCCTCGCACACCGCCATTCTGCCCTTCATGCACGAAAAATTCTGGGTCGGCACAAACGATGACTAGCTCGCCACGGTGGACCAGCGCGGGGCCTAGTGCCTAGCGAACATCTACACCTATCGAGTAATCGACCTTGCATCGACAGATACTTGTGACATTGTGGCCGCCTCACATCCACAATATAACCTGTAATGCTACTAGCCAGCCAGGGTTCCCCCAGTTAGATGTAGTCATTTTCTGAACTCATTCACATTTCAAAAGTTTTTTTTGGCGAATCCGCAGGTACGGAGAAAAGTTCAATAAGTCGTGGGATGGATCTCTTGAGCTGTTGAAGATCGTAATCTGTAGAGTGCCCACAAAAGCTGGGGGCTACACAAACTATAAGCTCCTCACGTTGTTTGATGGTGAAATCGCCTACCTGGAAGGCGGTAGATAAGTTTGGAGATGTCTGGAGCATTCAGGTCTTGGAAGATGATAGTACTATGATGCCATTGAACACGGTGGCCTCATTTTTGCGGTCACAAGTCAAGGCTGCACCTACTGCTGGGATCCCACATCGGAAGGTAATTCTTGTTCCATGATGATACATTGCGAGTGATTCAGTGAAATTGTTCTTTAACTACATTGTTTATGTTTTACCTTTCGTATGACTGAATGAGCACATGCTTTATGTCCTAAAAAATGAATGAACCATTTCTAGTAATGAATTAGTACCAGTAATAAGCCTTCCAAAAATATAGTGTATGACGGCGTCCCTACACTACTAAGTTCGTTCATTATCAAAATATGAAAGGTATTATTAACTAGCATCTAAATTGCGAGTGCAACACAGTGAAGCCGGGTTTCTTTATCTGTTTGTACTTTCAGGCCCTCCTCGGATTGTAGGAATCACATAGGATTTTTGTAGGACACCAATATTTCCTTTTTGGATTTTTCCTTGGGATTCAGAGGAATTGTGTAGGATTTTTGTAGGATTTGGATCCTTAGGATTTTTTTCTATAAAATGCTGTTTGATTCGAAAGAGTATAATCCTTAGGAATTCCTTCAACGGATTCCTTTGCACTCTATTTTGGAGGAAAATTTCCATCCACTCCAACCTCTTTGTATAATTCCTTTGGTTTTCCTGTGCAATCAAACACCACTTGATTCAAAATACTGTAGGCATCTAATCCTATAGGATTCAAGTGGACATGCCTCTATATCAAAAAAAAGTGGCGCTTCCTCTTTTGAAACTTACAACAACTAGGAAACTAAGATAAGCAAGAAATCCAAATATTCGGAATAGCAGAGTAAGAAATGCAATTCCTAATGTTTTTAATTTATTGAGTAATATTATTGTCAGGATTTGCCTATTCACACTGTTAGCATGAACAACGAAGAATGCTGGTGTTAGAATATGTATGCTAGTAATGCACGTTTTGTCTCGAATTCGGATGCTGCAGGAAACAAGGAGCTTCCGTTTGTAATCCCAGCACCTATTCTGAATGATCGGCCAGGCATGTGGTTCCTCGCTCGATCGGTTGATGGTGAACGCTTGATGATCATAATTACAACATATGGCATGGGGGTTGCCCATGGCGAAGAGGGTGAAATCATTCATCATGCTCAAAATAGGACTAACCTACGCCTATATCTTGCCTCTCGTGTCTACATTTTTGAAGAGGGTCCTAGCTCTGCTGGACCTCCAGGGGTCATCGTTTGGAGGCAGGTTAACGTCCTGTGGAAGAACTCTCTGTTTCTCGGTCTCAATTATCCAATCATTGATAAGATGATGAAGAAATGCGGATGCAAGGCTGCTGATGGCACATTGTTCCCATTCATGAGGAAAAACTGTGTGTACACAACATACAGGAGATTTCGCGGAATAAAATTCCCTCAGATTAAACGCTGCAACCTGCAACCAACTGAAGGTCATCCTGTGGCAGTTATCAGCCTTCCCAAAGATGGTTGGAACTATGTGCGATAGGCGGCAATTTGGTTTAGGCCTAGTTTAGGTTTGGTATGCTCGTTGTGCCGTCCCTAGACTGAGCTGTGGATCTTTCTGGTAATCATTGTGTCATCTTTTTTTGCATCGTGGTTCAACAGTTGACTGTTAGTACACTGGTTTTAGTGGCCAGCTTGAATCAGTTTATATGAGTCATGTCGTGCTTTTGTATTTAGTATTGCCTTCAACGGTATAATCCATTTAGCCGTGTTTATTTCGTAGCGTGATTTCTGTACTATATTTTTCAGTACTGTTACTGGATTGTATATACGCGACTCGTGCATTTTTTGAACCATCGCACCTCGTGCAACTTTTTGTTTTGAGAGAAATATTCCTTCTTTCCTCTTAGAGAACAGGGAAAAGTAGGTCACTTCTTCTTATGGGCCATGAAACAGGCCTTAATTGGGCCAAAATTGATCTCGGCTCGGTACGCCAAAGTAGGCCGAGACGCCCTAGGATGATAGCCACAAATATTTATGCCGATATTCTAAAAAAAGAGATTTAATGCACACCCTTCCAAAAAAGAAAAATTATTTACGCAGACGCCATATTGTCTCTGATACATGGCATACTTTTGGCGCTACCGTCAAATTACTTGTTCAATACAGTATGTATCCTTGCTCATTCTTATGTATGTGAAATGAACAACTCAAGCTCTGATGTGACATGAACAAGTCAAGCTCTGATGTGCTGACATTGTATTGTCTGTGCTAGTGTACAAACTGGTTGTATTATTGTGTTCGAAACTGTGAACTAAATGTGCGAATTCTGAGCCTTTTTGCATGATGACAATGCCACATGTTGGCGCTAATTGCGGCATGTACTAACCTCACTGTCTGAAGCATACAATTTTGAGTGATCAGTTTAAGCCGGTGCTTACCCGAGCTGTCTGCGGCTGGGCAAGTCAAGGCCACCGTGTGTCTATCGCCAACAGTTTATATGGCATGATTACAAGGTTTTGAGTACATCAAATCGACTGGGCACTTAGGCCGATTCAAAGCCACCCAAACCATCTCGAAATATATCCTTTGCTGAAAAGATGATTGCGTGCAGTAAGGCTTGATATGACACGATTTTGTGTCAATCAGTCAAACTCCCTCTAGTACTTTCCATGTTCGAGTCCTACGCTGCCCAAGTTCCTCGCTATGTTTGCTATGTATAATAAGGCGCAATATCGGTCACTTTTCTCCATTTCCAACTTCATTCTTTCGGATTCGGCGTAGGTACAGCCAGGTCAGGTGGACCATCAACCTTCAGTACAATATATTTTTACTACTTAGCCTATGAAAACGAATATTTCAACCCCACTTCAAACAAAAAACTTCCCATACTCTTGTTTCAAAAGAAAACCCCTTAATTAGCCTTTTGTGGTGAGCAGAGTATATATTTTTTAGGGTACCAACTGCATTTTTTTGGAGGATGGGGTACGAACTACATTGAATTTTCACTAAGGACCTAGCGAAAAGATTGCACATTCGACCCAACACTGGCCCAAAACCTTGCAAATTTAGCCTGCCGGGTCAGGTGGATTGACGACCCGCGACATATTGAGTACATTGAATTTTCAATGAGGAGTTATTAGAAAATAGTACTATATTCTACCCAACTGTGGCTCAAAACCTCACTAATTTATCCTTCCGGGTTCAGGTTGGTTGTGGTTTTTTAAGCTTGACCCACACTGAAGAAGTTTTGGTAAGGAGCCCACGATAAGAAGCCCATTGGTTCACAAGATTGGACCCAAGTTATTTTTTTATCACCCAAAATCATCTTAATTTAGTATTTCTGTGCCATTCTGATAAAGTATAGGACATGCTTCCCCTACCCATGTTGTATTTGTAAAGAGCATTTAGCATTTTTTAGGCAAGTCGTTAGGGTCGCTGCCTTTTCATTTTAAGTGATTTCAACATTTCTAAATGTAATCTTTTCCAGTAGTGGCATAGATAGTTCTAGCATAGTGGAAGCACACGTGGTTCCCATTTGTTGAAGTCTTGAGTTTGATTCCTAGTTTTTTCAATATAAATATATAATATATAGTATAATCTCTGTCATTTTTTTACATTTTTTCCAGCATACACATGTTTCTTACACAGAGAAGGCTGACATCTAGGACCCAACAATGTTTCCAAGGTCAAACAGTGGAGTGCATGATACACACTTTGCATTTGCAGAGACGCTGACATGTTGGACCCAGCAGAGACCTTATATAGATGTTGCATCAAGCACTCAATGTTTCATTTACAGAGAGGCTGGTATGTGGGACCCAGCAGGGCGACCTTATATAGATGTTGCATCAAGCAACGTTGCCAGTCCGAAACAGGGAGGCGCGAGCGAGAAAAAAGTTCAGCATGCACACGTTTCTTGTAATGAGAGGCTAAAATGGGGTCCCAGCAACGTGAGCAAATGGCAGATTCGTCAAGCAACGCTATCTAGTTCGGAACAGGGTAGCGCTAGAGGAGAATAAAAATTCCATCATACCGACGATTCTTCTAATCTGAGGCAGACATAAGGGACCCACCAGCCTGAATAAACGACTGATGCAGCGAGCAACGCTATCAAGTTCGGAACACGAAGGCGTGACAGAGGGTAAAAAAATCCATCATACACATGTTTCTTCTAATGATAGGATGACATGTGGGGCCCAGCATCGTGATTAAATGGTAGATGCATCGAACAACGCTATCAAGTTCAGAATAGGGTAGCGCGAGCCAAGGAAAAATTCCATCATACACACGTTTCTTCTAATGAGAGGATGACATGTGGGGCTCAGGAGGTTGGTTAAACGGTAGATGCGTCGAGCAGCGCTATCAACTTCGGAACACGGTAGCGCTAGCAAAGGAAAAAATTCCATCATACATACGTTTCTTCTAATGAGAGGATGACATGTGGGTCCCAGGAGATTGATTAGATGGTAGATTCATCGAGCATCCCTATCAACTTCGGAACAGGGTAGCGCGATCGAAGGAAAATAATTCCATCATACACACGATCCTTCTAATGAGAGGCTGACATGTGGGACCTAGCAGCCTGACTAAACAGCAGACGCCTCGAGCTATGTTATCGAGTTCAAATCAGGGAGGCGGGATCGAAAAGTATGGTCCGCTAGAAACACTGACGTTCGGGACCCACACGCCTCAAAAGACTTTGGCGAGTCAACATCGTGCGAGGAAACAAAAATGTTGCTTCTGCCATGCGTTGGCCAAGCTTCCTCCCAGTTTTTAGCAGATCCGTCGTAGTAGAGGGCCGTGAAACCGGAAAAAAAGTTTTCCATCAGCCACGACCGAGCCAATAATTTTGTCGCGGAAGACATGCCTTCTATGACGACCGTCGGGCCAATTCGTTCCGGAAGAAAACTTTTCTTGTAGTCCGTGTTCTGATCTTAACAACTGTTCGAACTAGAAGCCACCACTTTCCATGTGACTCACAATGACTCTTTGTCCGACTCGAACCAACCTTTTGCCCCAATTCCTGGCTCACCCGGGAAGAGGCTGAGAATTCTGGTACTGGTGGCTCGTCGAGTAAGCTAAAAACTTCTTGCATCCACCCTGCCATCTAAGAAGCTTGGGAGTGTGCGTGGTTCTCCCGACAAACTTAAAATCCCGGGTGGAGTGGAGGTTCCCCTAGCAAATAAAAGCTCGGGAGCATGCGTGGTGCTCCCGGAAAACATTAAAAGCCCGGGTGGAGTGGAGGTTCCCCCGGAAAATGAAAGCCCGGGAGTGTGTGTGGTCCTCCCAGCAACCTTGAAAGCCCGGGAGTGAGTATAGTTCTCTCGGCAAATGTGATGAATACTAGCTTATCTAGCCTAGCCCGCCTATGTATAAACCGCTTGTAACCTGGGGGCTGCCCCATTTTGGAATGAAAATCCCGTTGCTCTCATTCTTCCGCCCGTTTTCATTTGCCGAGCCTTTTCGGGATTTTGCATTCCTTTGGTTTTTCTCGGGGTCGAACGTGAGTAACAAAACTATCTGGCCAGGAAACGTCATACTCTCATGATCCACTCTGAGGTATGAGTGTTGTGCTCTAGGCATTGCCGACGAGCACTAAATCGCGATGACACACCTCCCATGTCAGGCCCCCGAGTTGGCAACACCGTGCACCATGATCAAGGGAACGACACCTTGTTTTAAACCTAAGGCATGTGTAACATGCCGTAAGGTGTGTTCATTGTGTTTCAGGATGGGCAGCAGATGGATGAGCAAGAAGAGGCCATGGCATGGTCTCGGCGAGAGTGTAAGGCTTGCCGCTGGATAATAGTGGCCACATGGCTTCTAGGGGCGAATGGACCCACAAGCAAGGCATGAGTCGAACTCAAGGTTGGAACTAAGGAACGAGAGAAATGTGCCTAAGAAGATGAACAACGCCCCTACAGGCCCTGTGGAGGCATAAAGGCGATAAGGGACGGACGGATCAAGGGTAACCTTAAGCATGATATGGCAGAAAAAAGAGCAAAGAACACAAAGGAAAAGGTAAATTCATTGATAATGGACAATTGTCATTACATTTGGGAAATGTACAATGCTGCAACTGGCATATAGAAGATGCTTGACGAAAGGGTGCGGGCAAAAGGTTGCATGCTGAGGAAAGGGGGCAAGTGAAGCTCCCTACCACTCCCAGCGGTGCCGCATTGCCTGGTTGGCCCCTAGCATCGGCTTCATCAGGAGGAGATCCCCCTCGACCCATCGTCATCAGGGAGGTAGGGGTAGTAGCTATGGCAGCACATGGAGCCATCGAAGATCTTCACCACGAACTGCCTATTCCCGCGGAAGCAGAGCTTTAGCACATGACCAGCCCAAAGCTGGTACCACTTTGCAAACAAAGGCCACCCCTTACCCTGGAACATGCGACCCTATTCACCTACCTCCATCCGGAGGTTCCATATGGGCTGACCTCCGCTCGACTCCTACATCTCCACATCACACAGCAGAACGGCGCTCAGTTCATCGGCAAGTAGGCGAGGAAGCACGAACCGCTTCTTGTAGACGGTGCCCAGGATGACCAAGAACTCAAAACCCACCAGGTCCGCCATGTACTCCTCCTGGGATTAGGAGGGGGAGAACAACAGATGGAGATGACGAGGAAGATGATAGCCGCCCTGCCCACCATGCCAGGGGCTGCGTCCACACCTTGGAGAAGGAGAACGGCGACCGGGAGGGCCTCCCTGTTAGTTGCCGCCTTCCCAGTGCCCACGGCGGGGCAGGGCCTCAGCATGCAGTTGCGGGAGATCTGCGCCAGTGGACGTGGAGACGCGGTAGCGTTGGTGCATGAACCTGTGTTGTGGCTTTTCCGGCGAGGCCGAGGCCATCTCCCTCAGAGAAGGAGGATCGTCATCACTGGAGCTGCTCGACGCCATCTCCATGTCACGGAAGCCAAGGCGTGGCTCGGCAGTCCCGCAACCACTTGAGTGCGCAGGCACGCGCATGCTAGTTCTGCGGGATGGGAAAGCATGTCGTCCAGTCACGTCGCGCTTCCCGCAACGAGGAATGGGCCCATGCGCTATTGAAGGTCGAAGCCTGGCAACAACCTCTTTGTCGAACCATGACCAGCGTTGCAAGTTGCCGGCCCTTGCCCGGGGGCTTTTGTCAGCGTAATGAGATCGAGGGTCCCTTGCATTGTGCCATAGAGCGTGGGCCAAGACCCACCGGTCAGCGACTCAGCGGATGCGTGGCCTGGCCGGCAAGGGCATCGCAAGGATGCGAGCACTGAGTGCTCTAAACAGGTACCGCCTTGGCATGATGAGCCTATGGAGACTAACTGTTGGCTATGATGTAGGTGTGCCTATGGATGAGATGAACCCTACGAGCCGAGCCTCGATCCGCCAGCCAGGGGTGGACAAGAAGGAAAAGACAATGATGCACGCGAGGTCCCCGGAATGAGGGTAAAGATGCGGGTGGGGGCAGCAAAGCCAAGGAGTGGCGTCTATTGAGTCTCGGAAGGACCATAGAGAGCTTCTCCTGGGCTAGGCGCGGCCCGGGAACTAGAGTGAACTAAGCCTAACAAGGCGTGTCAGGCCTAGCCTTGGGAACTGGTGATGCACCAGCACTACTGGACATCATCATGGCGCTCCAGTCCGTTGTAGCATGCCATCGAAAGGAGTGACAACTCGGATCCTGAGCTGTCACTCAGCCATCGAGTTCACCTGTGCACCTCCCCTAGGCATCCATTGGCCATAGGCGTTGCCCATCTTCCTGAAAACCGTGTGGCACACCACGATTGAGCCCGGGAACACCCCGGACAGTGCTCCATGCCAGCCGTTGTGGTGACCCCTTGGGGTATAAAAAGAGGCACTTGGCCGAAGGTTGGGGAGGTGTTTTTTGGAGAGTGGTTCTTGGAGGGTTTTTGGAGAAGGATACTTTGAAGGGTTTGTTAGGGAGAGTTTTCAGAGATCAAAGGGTAGGTGAGTTAGAAGAGAGGTAGCAGAGTGGGAGAAGGAAGAAAGAGGAAGCCTGGGGAGTGTAGAAGCAAGATAAAAAGTGGCTTCCCGACACCATAGAGATCATCTTCATGTACCTCGGTCCACCCTAGATAATCCACCAAAGCAGGACGTAGGGTTGTTAGCCGAAGGGCGGCCCGAACCTGGGTAAAAAATGTTCCTATGTGCTCTATGTGATGTGTGCTCGAATCAGTAGGTTCCTTCGTCGATGTTGAGGCTAGAACGCCATCGTGCCCACTACCGCACAAATAGTGGGTGTCCAACATCCCCGATGTCCGTGTTGGCATATATGCGACAAGTAGGTGGAGCGCTTTGTTGAGGGAGACCTGAGAAAAGAACACACGCACAGTCGGTGGGCCGGTGCAGCGACCTATCCATCTCTCAATGGTTTTCTTTCTATTTCCATGTAAAAACTGGTTTATTTTATTTTAATGTGTAACGTAGCTGAGACGATTCCCAGCGCTCAGGTCTTCCACAATGCATAATCTATAGAAGAATACCTAAGCAAGGGATAAGGAGGATATATTTGGCACAAACATACTCAAAAAGTTCTAACTATGTGTGGTTGTCTGATCAATAGCTGTGGACCCAAGATCCTAGGCTTGTGCAGGTTTTCAAAATAGGGTTTTTAGAAAGGTAAGTTTTAGATTATAAAATTCTATGACTATCAGTCTTCATGGGTTGTACAAAACATCATGGATTTTCTTTCCATGCAGCGTTCGCATTTCTTTCCCAGAAGAGGGAGTAACATGTCACATTTGATACACTCTCGAGAGGTGCACTATTTTACCCACAAACATATTTAGACTTATTACACAGTCTAGGTTGCATACCTGTTCACACTTCCCTATGTATGAGGCTGATGGCTCAAAAAATAGCCATCTTCCACCGTGTTTAAACATTGTTTTTAATGAAGCAATTGACAAGAAGCTCTCTATCCTTGCCACTAATGACTAATAAATGCAAACTATTGATTTTAGATGTGTTGTGCATGAAATCACGCTTTTTAATGCGAAATCTGGAGTCATAATTAAGATTTTTGAGGAAGTCCACACGACCAAGTAATTGTGGAGAAATTCCAGGCGACAGAAGCCATAACAATCACTGGTATGGGCAGGGCCCACCCGTACCACCCGTACAACTTTCGTGAAGACGCCTATATATTTTGAGGTCTCAGCCACCGCACAGAAAGCCACAATTCTCATATTGCATCACAACACCACCAAAGTATATCCACACCATTGTTCATCCCTTCCATCTTCCATCCCCTCCATTAGCCATAGCCATTAATTTGTACTCGAGATCTCCTTGTGATTCTGCGACCATTGTAAGAATATTTGATTTCAATCTAGGTATTTTGCACAATGTTTTCTATCCTTGATCTTATTGTTATGAGTGAGTAATCCTCATGGGCTGTAGGTTGGGGAAAACCCTCGCAGTGATTATGTGCATCTAATCTGTGGGAGCATTGTGTATTGTTTGAAATAGAGATTTGTATATTTTGTTTCTTTGTCTCTTGTCTCGATCTTTGGACTAGTAGGTACCCAAGACCCCCGAGATTGATAAAGGATTTAGGTGAGATACTTGGCTAGCGGCGATCTCATAGGAAGCCTAGTGACAGAAAGGGTAGTACGGTCTTCGCTTAGCGACCCATTCAGGATCACAACAACATCAACACTTACTACTTTGATCTATGTTTTACACTTAACACTACAAGAAAATTTGGGTTTTACAATGGACAATTTTCATGGTTGAAGGCCCATTTTCATGGTTAAAAAGTCTTCGACGATGGATAACCTCCATGTTAAAAGCCCTATCACAAAAGAATCCACCATGGTTTTTTTCGACCTTGGTAGATCGCACCCTAAAGCCACGAAAACTTGTTCCGTCGTAGATCTGTTCGCTAACCGCGTTGACTGCTGATGTCATGCAAACTGCCACGTGGCAACCACCGATAAAGGCTGGTTACTGCCATTAACGGTCACATAAACCGTGTCAGAAGCCAGGCCCAGCCAAGGCCTGCTAATTTCTAAGTGGGACGACCCATGAGGAGAGCCCAATAAGAAGACGACCCGTTACTATTTCGTCTTGCACTGCTTGGAATGGTCCCAATAATGCAGCAAGCAGCAGCCCGCAAACTTTCAGGCCGTGTACTATTTCGTCCTATACAAGTCCCAAGTTGGTCCAACACCGTGCATCCCATTAGTAGCCTGTGCCATGTTGGTCCGATACTGTTAAGTCCTACGGTAGGCCCATCACTATTCTCGCAGCCCGTCATGGGTTGCCTACTAATGGTCCTTCTTTGAGTTGGTCCATTACTGTTTTGGCCTTTTACTGTTCCGGCCATTAACTGTTCAGGCCCACAAGCAACCTGTTACTATTCTAGACTAGTATTTTTGTCAGACTGTTAATATTCTTATCTAGTATTTTCACGGTTTGTTACTGTTCTGGCTCGTTACTATTCTGGCCTTTTACTATTGTGGCCCTTTACTGTTCTGGCCTGCTACTATTCTGGCCCGTTAATCCTTTGGCATGTTACTATTCTGGCCTTTTACAGTTTCTTGCCTTTTACTGTTGTGGCCTGTTACTTTTCTGGCTTGTTTCTGTTCTGAAATGTTGCTGCCTGGCCTGCTGCTATTCTGGCCTGTTACTATTGCGGCCTATTACTGTTACTAGTTCCCACATGTGGGTCAGCCCATTACGTTTACTGTCTTTTATAGTTTCATCCTTTTTGAAGCCCATGCCAATATCATAAAAGGTGTATACTTAGCGAGCATATTTTACTATTCATCGACGGCCGAATACAAGAAGGGCCTAAAACAAAGCCCGATATTGTTCCCTAATAGACCTGGCTGGCGTAAGTATGGTACCACCTACCCCCATGTGTGGATGGCATCAACTAAATGCCTACATGGCCTATGCGAGTTATCTAGATATTACATTAGCTGCAAACTTCTTAAAATTATTACATATTATCAACTCAAGGGAAAGAAAATTTGGCATTTCAGTTGACAATCGAGTTGATAGCAAAGTCCTCAATTTGCTTTCTCAATCTATCACCCGCATCTTCCTTTGATTATGAGATCTACATTAGAGGAGACATGATCTTGCAGCCCCCTCGTTGGTGGTGATAGCAATAATTGTAGTCTAAAACTAAGTAATAACAAGTTAATACATCAAACAAGACAAACTACTCATTTGACTGATATGACAGGAGATATGAACTCGAGTTTACAACTGGTCAATGGTTCAATTGTTCACCAACATGTCAAAACAAACAGAACAAGCAAGCACATATTAAACAAGTGTGCCCACCATGAAAAACGAGCAATCAAACAATGTGTGTGTTTGGCTTAGAATTTCAGTAAATATAAACTAGCCAGGTCATTTCAACAAATATATATGGAAGCAGTTGTATACCCTAGAATGCAAGAGATGCTGGGTCACTCGGAATTTGCATTGAGCTACACAATGGTATGCAGTTACTGTCGTAGCTAAGAATGAACCAGATAGAAATTATAACCGCATCATATGAGAACTTGTAGAGCAGGAATGCAAACCACGAATGAACTATATATAGTAGAGGATAGTTATGTTGTTGCTTAGGATGAACCAGAACTAAATGCGAGATATAATAGCGTCGCTTTTGAACCTATAGAACAGGACAAACAATCATTAGACAAGTGTGCCTACAATAAAATGGGCAATCAAACAAAGTGTTTCTTAGAATTTCAGCAATTATAAACTAGCCATGTCATTTCAGCAAATATATATGGAAGCAGTGGTATTTCCTGCAATGCAAGAGACGTTGGGTGACTCATAATTTGCGGTGAGCTACACAATGGCATGCAGTTACTGTCATAGCGAAGAATCAACTAGATAGAAATATAATGGCATCATAAGAGAACTTCTAGAGCAGGAATGCAAACCACAAGTGAACTACATAGTAGAGGAAAGTTATGCCATTGCTTAGGACGAACCAGCACCAGATAAGGAAATAGTCACTTGGGAACCTGTAGAAGAGGCTATGCAAACTAACATGATCATTATTCCATTCTGGGCTCTATGCAAGAAAAGAAAATAGTTAGTGTTGCGGCTTTTGAAGAACCAGATGGCAACAACAAAATTATAATCGAATTAGTATGAAGAGTTTAAACAGGTACTATAGGATAGTAGAACAATGCCAAGGAGGAAATAATAATAGGACCATATCTTAGGACGAGCCAGATAGATTCGGTAACTGTGGAGATGGGAATCCACACTAATATTTTCCACCGATTTCACATTTTGCAAGAACTACATGATAGCAGGCAATTACTGTTGTTCGGAGTAGCTAAGAACATGTGCATGACTTTAAAATTGGTAGAGCACCGAATGCAAACCAACATGTCCATTGACCTACTCCGTATTATGTAGCATGAGGAACATGCGTGTGCTTTGACCTGGTGTACATCATGATTACAAAAATGCAGTTCACTGCGACAGGCTTGAACCTACTGTAGTGCTGATAAAACAAAAAAAGTTGGAGACACTAGAAGAAAAGTTGGCTTTTACAACGGACGATTTTCATGGTTGAAGGCCCATTTTTCGTGGTTAAAACTTCTTCTATGACGGATAGCCTTCCTGGTAAAAGCCCCATCACAAAAGAATCTACCACAGATTTTTTTCAACCGTGGCGGATTGTACCCTTCAGGCACCAAAACTTGTTCCATCATAGATCTATTCGCGAGCTGCGTTGACTGCTGACATCATGCAAACCTCCACGTGGCAGCCGCCGTTAACGGGCGGTTACCACCGTTAATGGTCACACAAGCCGTGGTAGATACCAGGCCTAGCCAAGTCCTGCTAAATATTAAGTGGGCTGGCCCATGAGGAGAGCCCAATAACAAGACAACCCGTTACTGTTTCGTCCTGCACTATTTGAAATGAGCCCGAAAGATGCAACCAGCAGCGGTCTGCGAACTTTCAGGACCGTTACTGTTTCAGCCTATAGAAGCCCACATTGTTTGAATACTGTACAACCCATTAATAGCCTGCGTCAAGTCGGTTCGATACTGTTAAGGCCTACGGTCGGCCCGTCACTGTTCTCGCAGCTCGTTCTGGGCCGTGTACTAACGACCCATCTTTGAGAATGTCTGGTACTATTCTATCCTTTTATTGTACCGTTCGTCAAATTTTCAGGCCCATAGGGAGCCTGTAAATGTTCTGATCTGGTAATGTTCTGGCCTGGCAATATTGTCGGCCTATTACTATTTTTGTCTGGTAAAACATTCGGCCTACTATCGTTCTAGCTTGTTACTGTTCTGGCCATTTACTGTTCAGGTCCATTTCTATTGTGGTCCTTTAATGTTCTAGCCTACTACTGTTCTGGCCTACCACTTTTCTGGTATGTTATGATTGTGGCTCGTTACTGCTTTGTCCCGTTACTGTGTTGGGATGCCACTATTCTGGCTTGCTGGTGTTCTGGCATGTTACTGTTTTGGCCTGTTACTCTTTTGGCATGTTACTGTTCTAGCCTATTACTATTACTACTTCCCACCTAAGGGTACGCCCATTACGTTCACGGACACCTACAGTTTCGGCCTTTCTGAAGCCCATGCAAATATCATAAAAGGACTATAATTAGCAAGCATCTTTTACTATTCACGGTAGGCCCAATACAAGAAGGGCAAATAACAAAGACCTATACTATTACCTGATCGACCTGGCTAGCGCAGTTATGGTACCGCCTACCGCCATGCGTGGACAGCGTTAACCAACTGCCTACATGGCCTATGCGATTTATCTAGATATTACATCATCTGCAAACTTCTTAAAAATATTACATAATATCAACATAAGGGAAATAAAATTCAGCATTTTAGTTGCCACTCAAGTTGATAGCAAAGTCCTCAGTTTGCTTTCTCAATCCATCAACTGCATCTCCCTTGCAGTCCCCTCTTTGGTGGGGATAGCAATAATTATAGTCTGAAACTAAGTAATAACAAGTTAATACAACAAACAAGATAAACTACTCATAGCTAAAATGAACCAGATAGTAATTATAACTGCATAATACGAACTTGTAGAGCAGGAATGCAAACCATGAATGAACTATATAGTAGAGGATAATTATAATGTTGCCTAGGACGAACCAGAACTAGATACAAGATATAATGGTGTGGCTTGTGAACCTATAGAACATGACAAACAAGCATTAGACAAGTGTGCCTACAATGAAATGAGCAATCAAATAAAGTGTTTCTTAGAATTTCAGCAAATATAAACTAGCAAGGTCATTTCAGCAAATATTTATGGAAGAAGTGGCATCTCCTAGAATGCAAGAGACGTTGGGTGACTCGGAATTTGCGGTGAGCTACACAATGGCATGCAGTTACTGTCGTATCTAATAATGAACCACAAAGAAATTATAACCGCATCATACCAGAACTTGTCGAGCAGGAATACAAAACACGAATGAACTATACAATAAAGAATAATTATACCATTGATTAGGACGAACTAGCACCAGATATGGAATATATAATGGCATCGTTGGTAAACCTGTAGACTGTGCAAACCAACATGTTCAGTGTTCCCTTTTTGAGCTCTACGCAAAGAAAAAGAAAATAGTCAGTGTTGCAGCTTTTGAAGAACCAGATGGCAACAACAAAATTATAATCGAACGAGTACGAAGAGTTTGAACGGGTACTACAGGATAGTGGAATGATGCCAGGGAGGAAATAATAGTAGGACCTTAGCTCAAGAATAACTAAATAGATTCATTAATTGTGGAGCAGGGAATCCAAAGTAATATTTTCCACTGACATTATATTTTGCCAGAACTATACAATAGCAGACAATTACTGTTGTTCGGAGTAGCTAAGGACATGTGCACGACAAAATAACAGACATGTGCATGACTTAAAATTTGTAGAGCAATGAATGCAAACCAACATGTCTAATGACCTTGTATGTACTATCACGAAGAATAGGCATGTCTAGTGACTTGTATATACTAACACGATTACAAAAGTGCAGTTCACTGCGATAGGCTTGAACCTGCTATATTACTGACAAAACGAAAACATGCTGGTAATTCGGTTACCTTGGTCAGAGAGGCGTCTAAGCATCGTCGATACCATGTGGGTGATGTCCAGGTCAATGAGGGTGCTGCGGTTGTGGTGGTTGTTGGCGTCGGGGAAGCAGATCTTGGGCGGTCCATGTCGATGCAGTCAACGGCAAAGCCCGTGTAGATGGTCTGGAGCGGTGGACATGGAACTTGTTGAACTAGATCCCGTCTGGTGGACAATAGTGAAGTTGCTCCGGTATGGTTGGGTAGCTTTCGGCAGCGGGGAAGTAGAGCGTGGGAGGTCGACGAAGCCATAGGCGCGGTCCGCGAGACGACAACTCTTGTGGAGTGGCAGAAAGACCCGATGAACTAGATCCGATGGGGTGGGCATCGATGAAGCGGCTCCGACCGCCATGGAATTGCCGCTAGACGGTGCGGGCGGTGGTCATGGAGGTGAGGGCGTGGGAGAGAAGCCTGGGATTTTGGGAGGGCCAGCGGGAAAAACTGTGCGAATCGGGATTATGGAGGTGAACAGAAAATTAGTTACGATCATGCCCCCAAGCTACCAACTTTATTGTGCCCATAGGGCGTCTAATCAATGGGTAGAATAGGAATTTTAAAGTCATTTTTTTTGAAATGGAGGGGCGCGAAATGATTCAAAGTCGGTGTCTGGTTTTGCCTCTCGATTCAGATTTTGAATTTAGCTAATAATAGAAAAATGGTAATCCCCCGGTGGGAGATTTTATCTCAAAGTTTTTGGAATTGTGCGGCGGGAAATACTTCAAGGTCGGTGTGTGATTTTGTCGGTCGATTGAGATTTGAATATGGCTATCGGAAAAATAATAATAATAGACAAATGGTACTCCATGGTGGGAGATTTTGCCTCAAAGGTTTTGAAACGGTGGGGCGGGAAATGCGTCAAGGTTGGTGTGTAATTTTGTGGCTTGACGTATATTTTGAATTTGTCTACCGCACATATAATAATAATATAAAAATGGTACTCCACGATGGGAGATTTTGTCTCAATGTTTTTGAAACGACGTGGCAGGAAATGCTTCAAGGTCGGTGTGTGATTTTGCCCCCTAATTGACATTTTGAATTTTGCTACCGAACAAATAATAATAATAGAAAAATGGTATTCCACGATGGGATATTTTGCCTGAAAGTTTTTGAAACGATGGGGCGGGAAATATTTCAAGGTCGGTGTGTGATTTTACCGCTCGATTGAGATTTTGAATTTGGCTATAGGATAAATAATAATAATAGAAAAATAGTACTCCCTGGTGGGAGGTTTTGTTCAAAGTTTTTCAAACGGTGGGACGGAAATGCTTCAAGGTCGGTGTGTGATTTTGCCGCTTGATTGAGATTTTGAATTTGGCAAGAGTCCAAGTAATACTAGAAAAATGGTACTCCATCGGTGGGAGATTTTGCCTGAAAATGTTTCAAACGGAGGGGCGCGAAATGCATATGAGTCTATTGGGATTTTGCCGCTCAATTTTACGATTTTTAATTTGGCTAGCGGTAAAGTAATAATAGAAAAAGATAGTTGCAGACTAGTATGCTATCTTTTCAGGGATTGAACGCCGAGAGTTACACAACTGACCATCCATTACATAATTGTGCGGAACCTTGGTAAATTTTGCCGCTTAACTGATATTTTGAATTTGGCTAGCGTACAAGTAATAATTTGAAAAAATGGTACTCCCTATATTTAGGAATAAAAAAATGGTCACATCAACTGATAATAACAACCATATTCGCATAGAAAAAATAATGTTGACTCTATCTACGAATTTTTTTGGGATGTAGGTGTTTACCCTCGATTAAGATTTTGAATTTGGCTATAGTCCTAGTAACAAAAATTATGAGAGTACCCCACCACCCAACCCAGCAATTTCACACTCGCCATTTGTCATCAGTATGATAGGTCAAATGGAATTTCGCAGTATTCAAAAGATTAAACATGGACCCCAAATATTTCGGTGTAGGCGGGAGCTTTTACCTCTCGATTCAGAATTTTAATTTGGTGACAGTCCAAGTAATAACTGCTAGTAGACCGTACTTCCCTCTATTCATGAATCCAAAGCCTGGTGACGTCAACTAATCATCTAGGACCTTTCTCAAAGTAGCCTTTTTCTGGATGGAGGGGTAGAAAATTGGATACCATGATCTCGGATTCAAAAATATTATGGGGAATGGCGGGAGGATTTGCCACTCGAGTACGGTTTTGAATGTGACTAGTACAAGTAATAAAACAGAAAAATTGTATAAGTTTTTTTTTGCGGGTCATACTCCATCTGTTCATCAATCCATTCAGACATGAAAGAAAATGTTGAGCTCCGATTCAAAAATGTAGTTCCAAATATCACATGACATGTATGAACATGGTGTGCAACAAAGGGCTAAAGAATTATTTTGAGAACCTGAACCTTATGATCAATGATCCAGGATAGCGGCACTTGTAACATAATGTACGGCATCATACTAGTACATATTGGTGCATCCACACATAACCAGTTTGATCGCATCCACACGAGAAAATTGCAGCTAACACCAACATTCGTGGCATTTGTTGCACAAAACACAGAATCAATTTCTGTTTTTTGCATCTAGCATCGTTTGTGGCTTAATTTTCTGCATCTATCCCAAATGAACTACTTAACTTGTTCACATGTGGGTAAAATATATTGTGGAGGTCACAATTTTTTACTACAATTCTACTTGTAACTATACTTTAAAAATATGAAAAGTTGTTTTAAGTATAAATGAATTATGAAAGATTGACAAGGATACATACACATGCATTCTACATATGTGTTAAGAGCATCTCTAACCCATCCCCAAAAATTTAGATGAGCAAAAGGCTCCCTATCCTTAAGAGGCGCAAATATACTCCTCTAAATTTTGCTATGGAACCGATCCCCATTAATTTCGAGGAGTAATTTTTTTTAGCAAATTTTGCAAATTTGAGCACATGAATACATGGAAACATGTCACATAAAGATTCATAGTTCATATATATCAATAAATTAGTCATACATAGTAATAGCATCATCCTAATTTCCTAAAATCTCACGTTAGCTCATACTTAACAAGATGAATAATAGAGAAGATCAATGTTCATACACCATTATTCCTACATGCAAGCTCCATTTAATCATAGATTTCCCGCATTGGAGCAAATTACTAGCAAAGTCCACCTATTCATAATTGATACTAATGACCTTGCATCTCCTCTAGTTCTTTCATTGAAATTGGCATGTATTTCTTTCCAAAATTGTTGGAAAGGCTGGTCGGCTCCAACAATTGATTGATGATGCCAAGCAAAGTACAAATCATTATCGTCATCCTCGGACCATGGAGCTTCTATCTTCTTCACCTTGCTATGAAGAATCATCTAGATTACAAAATTAATGAGCACTAACCAAAAATGCTACGAAGAACCCTGTAGCTTATCTCTTCCTCACCTTGTGCTGGCGGCGCCGATATGGGAAGGTGCCGATGCAGGTCTAAGGTCTGGTGCTGGTACGACTACTGGTGCTAGATCCGGAGCTAGTGGTGGCGTGGGTGCTCGTGGTGGCACTCCTGCAAGCTCGACCGTGGAGTTTCAATGGCGTGTAGTCATGCCGGAAGGTGCATGGCCTCAAGGATCTGATCGTATCTCGATGAATCTCGGCCACGGTGTGTCGAATTCGGTGAAGCTTGGTGGTGCATTTGTGGCGGGGGAAAAGGGCTCGTGTCGGCCGATTCCGGCAATGTAGGCTACCAGGAGAAGCACAGAGGTTAGCTGCCCATTGGCGGAGCACAAATCTGGCAAAGGGCAGCGGGAAGGGTAGCTGGCCGGCAGTGGACGGGCGGGTGGGGGAGAAAAAAATAAAGGAGTCAAGCTCTTGGTGGCAAGCCGTATATATATTCTCCTCTAAACGGCGATAGGGGTTCGGTTAGGTTCGGTGCAGCTTCGGCCGTTAGAGGGGTAAATTTACTCCTCTATTGCCGTTTTGGGGATGGTTTAGAGATGCTCTAACAAGGTTAAGATGTTTATTTGGGATAGGTGCAAAAAATTAAGCCACAAACCGTGCTAGCCACAAAAAATGTCTTGTTTCTGTGTTTTTTGCAACAAATGTCGCAAATGCTGGTGTTAGATGCAATTTTCTCCATCCACACATATATTAGTACACAATAATCCAACCTTGCGCATATAAAGCACCAATATTAAGCAGTCTAGCAATCCACATATCACGCATTCAGGAATCATACTACTTCCAGATTGGTGAATTCTGTTCCCCAATAGTACCCCCACTCCAAAATTGATACTATAAGGATCTTTAGATGGCTAAAACAACTTTTCTAAAAAGGGATATATTTTGAAACAGAGGTAGTACATTATAAGGTACCATACAAAATATAGACATGTCGCAACAAGGAAACAACCCAAGTTCATAACAAGTGTAGACTAGTGCACTAACAAAATACTTTCAGCTTCAGGTTCCATTTCACAACAAAGGGACTGACCTAAGTTGTTAGTGCTCAACCACAAATACTGAGCATCTTCATGACTTTCTCCTTATTTTCTATGGAGTGCTCTAGACGAATTAAAATTTCTTCAAACTTTGCGATCAAACGTTAATTGTATACACTTAGGGCAGATGATAACGATTGTTTAGCTTGGAGTTGTTCCTCTAGAACTTGAATATGCAAAGAAATGGCCTTGGAGTTGGACTTGAACTTGGACTTTGACGAGCTTGCTCGGAACCCAACATTACATAATGATGGATCCGATTTTTTCCATCTTCCAATGCGTTTAAACATTATTTTTGGTCAAGAAATTGCCAAAGAAACTTACAAATCTTGTCACTAATGACTAATAATTGCAAAGATATGCAAATCCATTCTTTGATTTATGTTGTGTGGGAAATCACTGTTTTTAAAGCAAAATAAGGAGGCATAATGAAGGATTTTGAGGAAGTACACACATCCACGTAATTGGAGAAGCTTTCTAGGGCATCAGCACGCTTAACGACCACTGGTACGGGCGCAGTACCCCCGTACTGCCTGCCCGTACTAGGTGGTGACA
Organism: Avena insularis; assembly: GCA_023614405.1. NCBI lineage: Eukaryota > Viridiplantae > Streptophyta > Magnoliopsida > Poales > Poaceae > Avena > Avena insularis. The sequence continues at coordinate 244,623,455 of CM042688.1, forward strand.
GCTTCGTTTTGTCAAAACCTACAACTTTCAGGAAGACGCCTGTATATTTCGAGGCTCCAACCGCTGGCTAGAGAGCCGCCATTCACAGATTGCATCACAACAACCACCAAAGGATATCCACACCATTGTTCATCCATAGTTCGTCACTTCCACCATCCATCATCCACTAGCCATAGCTATTGCTTTGTATTTTAGATATCCTTGTGATTTGGCGACCATTGTAAGAATATTTGATTTCAATCTAAGTATTTGCTTGATGTTTTCTATCTACGATCTATTTTTTATGACTGAGTAGTCCTCACGGGCCACAGGTTGGGGAGAAACCTCGCAGCAATTATGTGCACCTAGATCATGGGAGAATTGTATTTTGTTTGTATTCATGATTTGTATCTTTTGTTTCTTCGTCTCTCCTCTTGATCTGTGGACTTGTAGGTACCCAAGATCCCATAGATTGATAAAGGATTGAGGTGAGATACATGGCTAGCGGCAATATCATAGGAACCTCAGTGACGGAAAGGGTAGTACGATCTTTGCTTAGCGCACCATTCGGGATCATCCACAACATCACCACTTAAAGCTTTGATCTATGTTTACACTTAATAATCATATGTAACTCGTGGCTTTGGTGTACTCTCAGTTGGATTAAAAGTCTATTACTATGTCCGCTGCATCATGGGGGCCCTAGAATATTAGGATGTGTTGGCCACAAGAGATTATCTCAATACGAACATTATACATGACTATGATTATTATTATCTTTTATCCCATTTGATGTGCAGCTGTAGGTGGATTTTCAACCCTGGCCTATCTCCATCCATTGATTCAAACCCGTTATAAAGTAAACTAGATTGGTTTGATCAACTAAGGTAAAACAAACAAACAAAGTCTTATAGACGTGTCCTTTTTTATTACCTTTTAGCAGTGCTTTCCGAGGTTCGATTAAACCTAGGTCTTCTAGGAAAAAAGCTATTATACTACATCCGTGAATCCGGATCGAAAGTATCAACCCTTTTTCTGGCGCCGTTGTCGGGGAAGAAATTTTGCTATCCTGGTAAGGTCATTAGAGAACTTGTTTTTAGTTTTATTACTAGTTGTAGTTTAATTCTTTTGATTAGTTTACTTTCTTGTTATCTATTTGAAAACCCAAAAAAAATAGTTACTTGTTATTTGTTTTCATTACTTAAAAATTACCAAAAAGATAAGAGCCACGGCTCAAAAGAGATTAGGGGAGTATGCTTCTCCCACTGATGATTTTATTTGTGCACCCATCACTCAACCCGCAGTTGATTCGGAAACATATGAGATAAAACCTAACCTTTTAAGTTTGGTTCAACAAATCCAATTTGGGGGTTCATCTTCTGAGGATTCGGGATTGCACTTAAATACTTTTACTAAAATTTGTGACATGATGCGTATCAAGGATGTAGATCCAAATGCTGTTAAGGTAAGATTATTCCCTTTATCTCTTAGAGGAAAGGCTAAGGATTGGTTGCTAGCTCTACCAAACGGCACTATTAAATCTTGGGAGGAATGCACTAATTTGTTTATGACTAATTTTTTTCCCCACCTAAAACTATGCAGCTAAGATCCAACATTACAAGCTTTAGACAAGAAGAACGTGAGCCACTAGCGCTTGCATGGGAAAGAATTAAAGAAGCCATAATGAATTGCCCTAATCATGGGATGGAAGAGTGGCTTATAGTACACTTATTTTATAATGGTCTTAACCCAATGTCTAAGTCTATGCTAGATACTGCAGCAGGAGGAACGATCATGGGAAAGCATGTGAGTGTTGCAAAGAAGTTACTTGATGATATGCAAAATAACCATGCCCAATGGCATGTGGAAAGAACCTCGAAGAGAGTAAGTTCAATTACCGAGGTAAACAATGAGGATCTTACATATAAGGTAGATGACTTTCTTAGCTTAGTAAAGGGTAAGGAAGATACCCAAGTTAATGCTATCACTGCCAATGTTAATTTTACAACTCGCACACCTTTTAATCCTGCATGGAAAAATAATTATGCTTCTAATGTCCATAAATATCATACTAATCCTACAAGAGCTCCTTATAATAATTATGATAATACTAATGGAGCAAATCATGGTAAACTCCCATTTGAGCAAACTGTTAGAACATTTATACAAGCTCAAATCGAACAAAACAATATGCTTATTAAGATTACGGAGAACCATGAAAGTAGTATAGGAAAATTATCTAATCAGGCTATTGAAATTAGAAATGATGTGCAGGTTCTACAGGAAAGAACAAAGATCGTGGAGGTTCAGCTGGGTAAGGTAGCCAAGAGCCAAGCTCTCATACTAGCAAAGTTCGCTAGTAAACCCAAGCCAAATTAGGTAGAAGACCTCAAGATGATGAGGGTGGTAACCTGTAACATCCCAAAACTTTAATCTAAGTGATCAAGATCCAATCTACCCAATTTAGGGTTAACAAAAACTTTTTCTATTTAAAATCTTTAAGAATTCATATGTGTGTGTATTTAAATAGGAGTTGTTTTGAATTGCTATGTTTGAGTGATCTATTGATTGTAAAATGATTCTAAGGTGAACTAAACATCATCTACATCATTCCCAAGCAAATCCCAAAGAAAAAATCAAAAATAATAAAATAAGGAAATGGTCATTTGTGCCATTTTAATCACTTAGCCTACTTTGGCTATTCCTAGAACTCAAATCTTAACAGAAACAATTGTGGTTCTTTGCACCCCTTGCTAGTACAAGTAGTGATGTGCCAAGGCCCACTTTGCTTCATCCCAAAAACTTTCAAACACTAAATTTAAATGACATTTGAAAATGGAATGTAGTTCATATGTATAGATCACACTTATTCAAAAACCACTCAAATGAATTCCATTTAACAAATCCTAGCAACCACAGTCTACCAAGCATCAGATCAAAGCATCCACCAAAAATCAACTCAAAATTAAAAAATTTCTCTCATGCGGCCATTGTGTCGAACACGTGGCAGGCAGAGATCAAATGGCCTAACTAATACTGTTGCTAGTTAAGCCCTTGTCCCCCATTGGACCCTCTCTACTCTCCCCTGTCCCCCTGAGTCCAACCAAGCCATCAACCAGCAACCCCTTCCCTATAGCGCCGCCCAAATGAGGTCACCGCCGGCCAAACGCGGGCAGCACGCCAGAAACCGAGCAACGTCAGTCCAGCGTGTCCACTAGCTCCGCCCAACCCTACTGCCACCCACGGTCCACCCCTCGATCAACCCCAACCCATGGACCACTCCCCAGCCTCGCCGCCCTTTCTCTCTGCGCAGCCAGAACGTGCCAGAGCGCGATCGCCGCAAGGCATGCAGCAGACCACGCCTTGACTCCATATCGTGCACGCCGCTCCGCCTCGACCCTAGCAACCCACCAGACACGGCCGTGCACCGCCGCGTGACCCACAGTCGCCGGGAGCCGCGTTGAGCACCGCCTCTATCCCCTAGAGCGCGTGAAGCTCCTGACCATATGCCACCGCCCCTAGCCGCGCCATTGCGCCGTGGCTGACCGCCAGTAGACCGCCCACCATCCGCCTACCTCGCCACGCCGGTAGCCCCCTTGTCTCGCCTTCACCGACGAGCCACGCCCATACCTTTCGGTCTCACCGTCGAGCCTATATAAGGAGCCCTCCCCTGCACCATCTCTTCACACCATTCTACTCCCCTCTCTCCACTGACCATTTCCCCTCTCTCGCCGGAGCCGCTCGAGTCGCCGTTCGCCGGAATTGCACCGGAGGAGAAGTTGCCGTCGATTTCGTCCACCGCAGCCCCTGCCGCGACCTCGCCTGAGCTCGCCGTCGTCCACCGCCTCGCTGCACTAGCTAGAGCCCTGGTACGTCCCCAGTAGACCACTACTGGCTGTTTAGGGTTCTGTCTCGCTGCCGACGAGTCCGTCGTCGACAACGATCGTGAGTCGTTGATCCACGTTATAATTGTGGGCCTAGATCGCTAGATACCGTTTCAGGTTTTAAGTGTCGCTGACAGGCGTACCCCACCCTTGTTAGTCGCCCTCTACGCCACTGAGCGTCACTGGTCCGGCCCGTTAGTTTTCCCGCGCTAGCCCAAAAATTCAAATAAGTGTTTTTCTATTTAGACTTAGAATCAATTCTGTCCCTTAGTTTAAAAATCAATTTAGGAAGATTTACTGAAGCAAATTGAGTGATTCCAATTTTATTAGAAAGCTACTGAAAATATCTATCCAAGCCCATTGGATTTAATTCATTTTGAGTTAGAGATCTCTCCTAGTAAGAATAACAAGACAGAAGCTTTTGCACATTCAAACATATTTATAAAATCAACCATAATAGCTTTTGAGTTGATTCCAACTCTCAAAAATCACATTTAACCATACCTATCTGAATATGTAATAATATTAAGGTTTGTATGCAGTGACTTTGGACTAGTACCAAAATAATGCTATATAGGCATTTCTAGTCAGTTTAAATCATTAATTATTAAACTTAAACTTATTAAAATGTGACCCAACCCTTAAATCACATTCCCATATCATGTGTCCACATGATCCCATATTTTAAATGGAGAATATTAAATCTTAGTTAATTTCAATGAGTAGAAATTACTTTTCTCAACTAAAAAGGAGGCTAGTTAATTCAACCTTGTGATGCTTGTGGTGATATTAGATCATCAAATGTTTGCCTTAGTGTGCTAAGTAGACTAGTTAAGCATGGTTTGGTAATTTTGTATTCCGTATGTATTTATAGACGATAGTACTGACCAAGTCTACGAGGAGGAGGAGTTCTACCAAGAGGAGGAGGAATAAAACTTCAACCACTGCACTAACCAAGGCAAGCTAGCATTATACAAGTTAACCATGCAAAGGATTACTTGCAAGCTATCATTAACAATGCCAGCTAACCCTTGCAATCTAGATAACCTAAGCAAAGGCATTAGGCATTCTTTGGTTATACCACTTTGACTTATACCTACCCCAAGTTTTATTTACAAGCTTTACTCCCTTTACTTTACCAAAGTCCTTTACTTGTTTGAAGGTAGCATAAAGAGTATAAACTTAGTAGTGAACACTCTAAACTTAGTTAGGCTTAGATGTCATTCTATGGCATGAGATTGACATTAGCATCCCACTTTAGTGAACACTCTAAACTTAGTAGTTAGAACAAAACTCAAAACTAGATTCACTTTAGATGGGAATATTTGGTGAAAATGACTTGTGAAAACCTTGGAATGATGAGTCATTCTATTGAGACGTTTTGACATATGTTGAGAAACACAAATGGTTTATGATGATGAAAATGTTGAGGCATGAGCCTTAGCCCCTTTTACAAAACTGATGGTTGGGTTCGGATGCGATACCATTCCAATTTTTTCGTACAACCACAATACCTGAATTGGGTAAGGCTTAGCCGGAAGTTTATATGCATTAGTATTAGTTCCCTCGCGGGAGAGGTTTGAGCTGAGGCTACCTCTCAATGTTGTCCACCTATGCAGTGCCCAAGATGACAGATGGTCATGGTTGGGAGGCCATGCTCATAGGAGAGGTGCTTATACTAGGGTGTGTAAAGGAAAGGTTATGTTTGATTATCTGCATACTAAGTATGATGATTCAGGGTTATCCCTGACAGATGTATCGAATCTTATGGTGAAAGTGCACCACCTCTACAGAGTGTCAAACTATTCGAATAGCCGTGTATGCGGTTATGGACAGTTGGAATGGCCATACTGTTCCATTGTCAGATGTTTTCAAATCAACTTATGAAATGAATTGTGACATGACTTGACCACAACAGAGTTGTGACTATGACAATTAAGTTCCCACTTAAGTGTTTTCAAACTTGATTTTATATTTCTTTGTTTCTGAACTCAGCTTAGGTTTCAAACTTAACTTTACAAGTAAACTTAGAGTTAGCTTTTCCTACTAGAACTATACTACTTGTTAGTGGTAGTTTGCGAGTACTTAAAGAGTACTCATGGCTTTTGTCCCTGGCTATTCCTATGACCATACTATGAAGGAGACTACCAAGATGAAGGGCAGCAGGACGGCTTTGATAACTAGGATTATCTTCCATCGTCAGCATTGCCTGTGACTCTGAAGATGGACCCACCGCTACGCTATTTATTGCGCTACTTGATTGTACTAAGACTGGATCATGAGATCCTTATTGGTGTAAGACCTTATTTATGGTTTGTAATGGATGATATACTATGATATCCAATATGTTATATCAGTTGGGCAACGGAGGTCAACTGATCTTCGAGAGGGACTTAGATGCACTGTCTGAGTTCTTGGAGCATCCTCATACGGAATTCCTTGGAGCTCAACTCCCGGGTCCACCAGGAGGTGATCTACAATGGCTAGTGACTGCTGATCTTCGAGGCAAGATAGAAGCACCAATATCTGGGAGGATTCAGTTCTCGGTGAGGGAGAACAACTGGCTAGACGGATTAGCCAGGGCAATGCATGAAGCTTTCCAACGTCTGTGTGCCCTCAGTGTCAACCTCATCCAAGGAACCCGCTTTGTTCACTATGCAAGGCGTGATTCCATGGGAATGCCGCTTGAGATGCCAAGTCACCCAATACTGAAGCGCCAAGTGGAGAACCTCGACGTCCTACTGTACGACAGACAGAAGGAGTTGGACAATGCAAGAGAGCTATCCAACCATAACCTCGCCATTGCAGCACAGAAGGTCCAGACTTTCTCACTGCTAGTCCAGGATCGTCAGTCTCTTCGCCATCAGCATGCAAAGAAGGATCGCACCATCGACCGTCTTCGCAAGAAGGTGGCCGACCTCGAGAAGACCATCAAGGAGCAAGAAGCTCAGCTTGCCGTAAAGTAAGAAGAAGAGGAAGGTGAAGATATCCAAGGAGACATTGACTCCTACCTCAGCAATGATGATGACTTTCTGGAGGAAGATGTCGTGGACTTCTACACCGACGATGATGACTCCGACTTCATCGACGATGAGTAGATGCACTAGAGCACTGTCGTAGCATGAGGAGTATCGGTCCCATTGTATCGTAGCTTATAGAATGGTTCTTAAAACCATCTGTTTTCCCTTTGATGTTGTGGTGTGTGTGTGTTTGTATCGTGTGCTTTGTTTGAAGGAATGAAAAGAAGTTAGTTGCAAAACCTGAGTCAAACTCAAAGTTTTAGCTTTGAAATCAAAACCATGAACCTTAGAACTTTCCCTCTTACCCCTTTATCTATCTCAATCTTCAGATGACTTGTGGAAACCAAGGCGGGAGCAGCTCATCGCAAGACCCAATGCTGCAGATCCTGCAGAATCTCATTGCAGACCGGGAAGCAAGCATGGCAGAGCACCAAGCTAATCTAGCAACACTGCAACAGATCGCCCAGATGGCTCTCAACAACTAGAACCATGGAAATCAGGATCATCATGGATCCAAACTCAAAAACTTCCAGAATACAAATCCCCCAATCTTTAGTAATTCAGAGAACCCACTGGAGATTGATGACTGGTTGCAGACAATGGAGAACAACTTAGAAGTAGCTGGAGTAGATGCCAATGAGAAGGTTCTTTTTGCCACCCACTATCTGGCAGGAGATGCAAGAGCATGGTGGAATAGCATCCACACAATGAACCATGGTCAAGTGATGACATGGGAATCCTTCAAACTCAAGTTCGGCCGCACCCACGTGCCGCTGGGTCTAGTCACCCGAATGAGGGATGAATTCCGAGAGTTGAAGCAAGGCAGAATGACTGTAGTGGAGTACCGTGACAGATTCATGTCCCTTGCAAGGTATGCACCTGATGAGATCAACACGGAGGCCAAGAAGAAAGAGAGATTCTTGAACGAACTGCATGATGAGATGTAGACTGTCCTCATCAATATCCGCTTCCAGGATCTCGAAGAACTAGTCGACTCTGCCATTCAGATGGAAGGGAAGCTTAACCAGGCAAACGACAACCGCAAATGTCGTATGATGCACCAAGCTAGATCCAACAGTCACCAGAAGTACCGTCCCAACCCTTCTGCGGGATATGCACCAAGAAACAACCGACCCCCAATGTCGTGCCCAAGCTACCCTAACCATAGTGGAGGAAATGTGAAGTCCGGAGGAAACAACAATCACTCCGGCAACACTAGCAATTTCAACCGTGCCCCTCCCAAGAGCAACAACAACAACAACACTGCACCCAGAACTGGAAGCAATGTTGTGCCCGTGGCAGCGAAAGACATGTCTCAGATCACTTGTTTTGAGTGTGGAGTGAAGGGTCACTATTCCAATGAGTGCACCAAGAAGATTGCCGCCACTGCCAATGTGAATGCCCCATCTCAACAGCAGCGTTGTGTTCAACCAGGAAGAAGATTCGCCCCAGGGAACCCTCACAACCGCAAGGGCCATCTCTTCCACATGAACGCCGAAGAATCCCAAGAAGCACCAGATGTAATGCTGGGTATGTTTTCTGTTAACTCAGTTTCAGCAAGAGTGTTGTTTGATTCTGGAGCATCGCACTCATTTGTCACCGAAGAATTTGCATGCACAAGTAATATTCACCCAACCAACTTGAAGCATGTCATGATAGTTCAAATCCCCGATTCAACTACAAAAGCTAGAAAAATTTGCAAAGTTGTGCCTATCAGAATACATGGAATAGATTTCTTTGCCAACATAATAGTACTTGGAACCAAAGGTTTGGAAGTAGTACTAGGAATGGATTGGATGTCAAAGCATAAAGGATTGATAGACTGTCCTAAGAAAGCCATCACCATGACCAGTAGCCCTGGAGTCTCAGTAGAGCACATATCTGAAACCTTGCCCCGTCAATTCAAGTGTAACAAGAGTCTAGCCCTGCCCACCATTGACCAAGTTAGTGTAGTATTTGAATACCCCGACGTATTCCCAGATGAATTGCCCAGTATGCCCCCGGATAGGGATATTGAGTTCATTATTGAACTAATCCCCGAAACCAGACCCATAGCCTAGAGACCCTATAGCATGAACCCCTTAGAGTTAGTGGAATTAAAGAAGCAGCTGGATGCTATGTTGGCAACAAGTTTGATTCAACCAAGCGCATCGCCATGGAGATCGCCAGTGTTATTCGTCGACAAGAAAGATGGAGGCAACCGTCTGTGCACCGACTACAGAAAGATGAATGACCCATCAAAAACAAGTACCCATTGCGAAAGATAGAGGATCTATTTGATCAGTTGACTGGACCGAATGTATTCTCTAAGATCGATCTTAGGACTGGTTATCACCAACTTAAGATTCATGCAACGGATATTCCGAAGACCACCTTTACTACTCGCTATGGTTTATATGAGTATACATTTATGTCTTCTGGATTAACTAATGCCCCTGCTTATTTCATGAATCTCATGAATAAGATCTTTATGAATTTTCTGGATAAGTTTGTCGTTGTGTTTATCGATGATATCCTTATCTACTCCAAGTCATAAGAAGAGCATGATCAACATCTGAGAATCATCCTTGAAACCCTTAGAGAGCACCGGTTGTATGCCAAGTTCAGCAAATGTGAGTTTTGGCTGAAAGAAGTAGGATTCCTAGGACATATTGTGTCTGCCGGAGGAGTCGCTGTTGATCCCGCCAAGATCAAAGATGTCGAAGAATGGGAAGCCCCAACCACTCAAACCCAAGTCCGTGCATTTCTCGGATTAGCGGGATACTACCGCAAGTTCGTCGAAGGATTTTCTAGCATCGCCCGACCCATGACCCAATTGTTGAAGAAGGACAAGAAGTTTGAATGGACCGACAGATGTGAAGCCAGTTTCCAAGAACTGAAGAAGAGATTGATTTCAGCCCCAATATTGTTCATGCCAGATATCAAGAAGCCGTTTGATGTGTATTGTGATGCATCCAAGATTGGTCTCGGATGTATATTCATGCAAGAAGGCAAAGTCATTGCCTATCTGTCTCGACAACTGAAGCAGCATGAGCAGAACTATCCGACCCATGATCTTGAGTTAGCAGCCGTAGTTTTGGCATTGAAGACCTGGCGTCATTATCTTATGGGTAATCGCAGTGAGATTTACTTAGATCACAAAAGCTTGAAGTATATTTTCACTCGGAAGGAGCTGAATATGAGGCAAAGGAGATGGATAGAGTTAATAAAGGATTATGACCTTGACATTCACTATCACCCCGGCAAAGCCAATGTGGTAGCGGATGCTCTTAGCAGATTGCCATGCAGGTTAAACACCATGATCAAGGAGAAGCAACCAAGTTTGTATGAGGAGTTGGAGCAGTTCAGAAATGAACTAGTTAGCAAAGGATTCTTAGCTAGCATTGAACTTCAACCCAGTTTGATTAGCCAAAACAAGGAAGCCCAGAAGGGAAATGAAAGTATCGACAGAATCAAACGTCGTATCGGTACAGGAAAGGTACCTAGATTCATGGAAGACGAAGAAGGAGTTTTGTGGTACAAAGGCCGTATCTGTGTGCCAGCAGATTCGGAGCTGAAGCAAGTTATCATGCAAGAAGCTCATGATACTCTTTATTCTATCCACCCCAGAGGAACAAAGATGTATCAAGATTTGAAAGAGCAATTTTGGTGGCACAAGATGAAGAGAGAAATCGGAAGCTACATCACCAAGTGTGATATCTGTCAAAGAGTCAAAGCGGAACATCAGAGACCCGCAGGACTGTTGCAACCTTTGCAGATTACGGAATGGAAGTGGGATTCCGTCAGAATAGACTTTATCACCGGATGGCCTACTTCGAGTAGGGGAAATGACTCAATATGGGTCATCGTGGATAGACTGTCCAAGGTAGCTCATTTTATACCTGTCAAGACAACTTACTAGAGTTCAAAGCTAGCAGAGCTGTATATTGCTAGAATTGTTAGTCTACATGGAACCCCCAAGACCATAGTATCAGATCGAGGAACCCAATTCACCTCGAGATTTTGGCAGAAAGTCTAGGAAGGATTAGGAACCAAGTTGAATTTCAGCACAACTTATCACCCGCAAACTGATGGACAGACTGAGAGAGTCAACCAAATCCTAGAGGATATGTTGAGAGATTATGTGTTGGAGTACGGATCAAAATGGGAAGACTGCCTGCCTTTCGCAGAATTCTCATACAACAACAGTTATCAAGCCAGTTTGCAAATGGCACCATTTGAGTTCCTATACGAAAGAAAGTGTCGCACCCCTTTGAATTGGTCGCAAGTAGGAGAGAGCCAGATCTTTGGACCCGACATTCTCCGAGAAGCTGAAGAGAAAGTTCACAAAGTCCGTGAGCACCTCAAGACCGCCCAATCCAGACAGAAGAGTTATGCTGACAAGAGAAGCAGAGACCTGACTTTCAATGTCAGAGATTTTGTATATCTCAAGGTTTCACCATTGAAGGGAACCCAACGTTTTAGTCTAAAAGGAAAGTTAGCCCCCAGATATATCGGGCCTTTCAAGATTCTGAATCGTCGAGGAGATGTATCGTATCAACTGGTACTGCCAGAAGAGATGTCAGCCATCGACAATGTGTTCCATATCTCGTTACTTCGCAAATGCTTAGATGTGCTGGAGAAGACCGAAGTATTCAAGAATATCGATCACCGAGCTGTTGATATCAACAAGGACCTGACATATCGTGAAGTGCCCATCCGTATCTTGGAGGAAGCCTACAGCACCACCAAGACCAGGAGTATCAAGTTCCTCAAGATTTAATGGAGCAACCATACCGAAGAAGAAGCCACTTGGGAGCAAGAAGATTACATTAGGACTGAGTTCCCAGATCTCTTTAGTTCCTGGTTTTCTAATGTAAATCTCGGGACGAGATTTTGTTTAAGGGGGAAGGTTTGTAACATACCAAAACTTTAATCCAAGTGATCAAGATCCAATCTACCCAATTTTGGGTTAACAAAAACTTTTTCTATTTAAAATCTTTAAGCATTCATATGTGTGTGCATTTAAATAGGAGTTGTTTTGAATTGCCATGTTTGAGTGATCTATTGATTGTAAAATGATTCTAAGGTGAATTAAACATCATCTAGATCATTCCCAAGCAAATCCCAAAGAAAAAGAAATCAAAAAGAATAAAATAAGGAAATGGTCATTTGTGCCATTTTAATCACTTAGCCTACTTTGGCTATTCCTAGAACTCAAATCTTAATAGAAACAATTGTGGTTCTTTGCACCCCTTGCTACTACAAGTAGTGATGTGCCATGGCCCACTTTGCTTCATCCCAAAAACATTCAAACACTAAATTTAAATGACATTTGAAAATGGAATGTAGTTCATATGTATAGATCACACTTATTCAAAAACCACTCAAATGAATTCCATTTAACAAATCCTAGCAACCACAGTCTACCAAGCATCAGATCAAAGCATCCACCAAAAATCAACTCAAAATTAAAAAATTTCTCTCATGCGGCCATTGTGTCGAACACGTGACAGGCAGAGATCAAATGGCCTAACTAATACTGTTGCTAGTTAAGCCCTTGTCCCCCATTGGACCCTCTCTACTCTCCCCGGTCCCTCCTGAGTCCAACCAAGCCATCAACCAGCACCCCTTCCTCAAGAGAGCAAGGCAGCCATACCAAATGAGGTCACTGGCCAAAGACGCTGCAGAGACCGAGCAGCGCTAGTCCAGCGTGTCCACTAGCTCTGCCCAACCCTATCGCCGCCCACGGTCCAACCCTCGATCAACCCCAGACCATGTACCACTCCCCAGCCTCGCCGCCCTTTCTCTCTGCGTGCAGCCAGAGCACGATCGCCGCTAGCACGCAGAAGACCGTGCCTTGACTCCATATCGCGCACGCCGCTCCGCCTCGACCCCAGCAACCCACCAGACATGGCCGTGCACCGCCACGCGACCCACAGTCACCGGGAGCCACGTCGAGCACCGCCTCTGTCCCCCAGAGCGCGTGAAGCTCCCGACCATATGCCACCGCCCCTAATCGCGCCATTGTGCCATGGCTGACCGCCAGCAGACCGCCCACCATCCGCCTACCTCACCACGCCCATAGCCCCCTGTTTCACCGTCACCGACGAGCCGCGCCCATACCTTTCGGTCTCACCGTCGAGCCTATATAAGGAGCCCTCCCCCACACCATCTCTTCACACCATTCCACTCCCCTATCTCCACTTACCATTTCCCCTCTCTCGCCAGAGCCGAGAAACCCTGCCGCGACCTCGCCTAAGCTCGCCGTCGTCCACCAGTTCGTTTGCCGCCTCACCGCACTAGCTGGAGCCCTGGTACATCCCCAGTAGACCCCCACTGGTTGTTTAGGGTTCGGTCTCACCGGCGACGAGTCCGTCGTCGATGATGACCATGAGCCGTTGATCCGCGTTATAATCGTGTGGCCCAGATCACTAGATACCGTTTCGGGTTTTAAGTGTCACTGACAGGCGGACCGCCCAAGGCAGTTGCTCTCTGCGCCACTGAGCGTCACTGGGCTGGCCCGTTAGTTTTCTCGCGCTAGCCCACAAATCAAATAAGTGTTTTTCTATTTAGACTTAGAAGCAATTCTGTCTCTTAGTTTAAAAATCAATTTAGGACGATTTACTGAACCAAATTGAGTAATTCCAATTTTGTTAGAAAGCTACTGAAAAGATCTATCCAATCCCATTGGATTTAATTCATTTTGAGTTAGAGATCTCTCCTAGTAAGAATAACAACCCAGAAGCTTTTGCACATTCAAACATTTTTATAAAATCAACCATAATAGCTTTTGAGTTGATTCCAACTCTCAAAAATCACATTTAACCATACCTATCTGAATATGTAATAATATTAAGGTTTGTATGTAGTGACTTTGGACTAGTACCAAAATAATGCTATATAGGAATTTCTAGTCACTTTAAATCATTAATTATTAAACTTAAACTTATTAAAATGTGACCCAACCCTTAAATCACATTCCCATATGTTAGAATATGTGGAGATGACATGTGTCCACATGATCCCATATTTTAAATAGAGAATATTAAATCTTAGTTAATTTCAATGAGTAGAAATTACTTTTCTCAAATAAAAAGAAGGAGGCTAGTTAATTCAACCTTGTGATGCTTGTGGTGATATTAGATCATCAAATGTGTGCCTTAGTGTGCTAAGTAGACTAGTTAAGCATGATTTGGTGATTGTGTATTCCGTATGTATTTATAGACGATAGTACCGACCAAGTCTACGAGGAGGAGGAGTTCTACCAAGAGGAGGAGGAAGAAAACTTCAACCACTACACTACCCAAAGCAAGCTAGAATTATACAAGTTAGCCATGCAAATGATTACTTGCAAGCCATCATTAACAATGCAAGCTAACCCTTGCAATCTAGATAACCTAAGCAAAGGCATTAGGCATGCTTTGGTTATACCACTTTGACTTATACATACCCAAGTTTTATTTACAAGCTTTACTCCCTTTACTTTACCAAAGTCCTTTACTTGTTTGAAGGTAGCATAAAGAGTATAAAACTTGAACTATCTAGTTAGACTTAGATGTCATTCTATGGCATGCGATTGACATTAGCATCCCACTTTAGTGAACACTCTTAACTTAGTAGTTAGAACAAAACTCAAAACTTGATTCACTTTAGATGGGAATATTTGGTGAAAATGACTTGTGAAAACCTTGGAATGATGAGTCATTCTATTGAGACATTTTGACATGTGTTGAGAAACACAAATGGTTTATGATGATGAAAATGTTGAGGCATGAGCCTTAGCCCCTTTTACAAAACTGATGGTTGGGTTCGGATGCGATACCATTCCAATTTTACCGTACAACCACAATACCTGAATTGGGTAAGGCTTAGCTGGAAGTTTATATGCATTAGTATTAGTTCCCTCGCGGGAGAGGTTTGAGCTGAGGCTACCTCTCAATGTTGTCCACCTATGCAGTGCCCAAGATGACAGATGGTCATGGTTGGGAGGCCATGCTCATAGGAGATGTGCTTATACTAGGGTGTGTAAAGGAAAGGTTATGTTTGATTATCTGCATACTAAGTATGATGATTCAGGGTTATCCCCACGGATGTATCGAATCTTGTGGTGAAAGTGTACCACCTCTCAGAGAGTGTCAAACTATTCAAATAGTCAGTCATGATTATGGACAGTTGGAATGGCCATACTGTTCCATTGTCAGATGTTTTCAAAACAACTTATGAAATGAATTGTGACATGACTTGACCACAACAGAGTTGTGACTATGACAATTAAGTTCACACTTAAGTGTTTTCAAACTTGATTTTATCTTTCTTTGTTTTTGAACTCAGCTTAGGTTTCAAACTTAACTTTACAAGTAAACTTAGAGTTAGCTTTTGCTACTAGAACTATACTACTTGTTAGTGGTAGTTTGCGAGTACTTAAAGAGTACTCATGGATTTTGTCCCTAGCTATTCCTATGGCCAGACTATGAAGGAGACTACCAAGATGAAGGGCAGCAGGACGACTATGATAACTAGGATTATCTTCCATTGTCAGCATTGCTTGGGACTTGAAAGATGGACCCCACCGCTACGCTATTTATTCTGCTACTTGATTGTACTAAGACTAGATCATGAGATCCTTATTGGTGTAAGACATTATTTATGGTTTGTAATGGATGATGTACTATGATATCCAATCTGTTATGTCTGGCAAAAATGGTAATCCTGGGATTGCGAGGTATGGCATAACAGGCATCTGGGATTAAAAATCCGGGTGTTGACATAACCAATGATGAAAAACCTAATGAGCTAGATTATGGCAACGCGCCAACACCGGAATATATCATGGAAGATCTATTGAAGATGATCACCATTAAGAATCCAGGTATAGAACAAGGTAATGATGCTATGTACCCACAATTTATACAACAAGTAGCATCTAAGGTTCCTAATTTAGAGATGGAGTACAAAAGACTAGCTGATAAGCTTCCGGCTAAGCTAGATGATATATTTGATCCCACTATTAAAATTAAGCTTGGAGTTAGTGAGATATCCGCACTTTGTGATCTTGGTGCAAGCGTCTCAACAATTTCCAAAAGCCTATTTGATAAGTTAAACTTGGGGCCATTTGTTACAACTGAATTAAGACTCCATCTAGCTGATTCGACTTATAAACAAGTTGTTGGGATCAAAGAAAATATAGTTGTTGAATTTAAAGGTAGTCCCTCTCTTATTGCTCTTGTTATTGTGGACATGCCTGAAGATCCCATAGCACCTATAATTCTTGGTAGGCCATTCCTAAGAACTATTAAAGCTTTGATTAATTTACATGAAGGGAATGTAAGAATAGGGCTACCATCTAGAGATCCTTTTGTAGTCCACTTCCCTAGGAAAAAGAAGGCCAGGCCTAATGATGATGATGGTGTAATTACTTTAAAAGCAAACTACTCTGGAGTGGGTGTTCCGCTCCCCAAACCTAAGTGATTGCCATCAAGGTCAAGCTAATTAACCTTAACTAGAAGCACTTCATGGGAGGAAACCCATGTGAAATAAATTTTCTCGATATTTTTCTATTATATTTTATTGTGTGTTAGTTTGTTTTGTTTTTGTTTTTGTTTTTAATAAAGAGTGTTCAAGAAGACCTATTGAAAGAGGAGAAGGAATAAGGCAATCCTCTATATTTTATTTTACTAACACATGGCCTAACAAGTCTTGTTGGATCATTACTTAGTATTTTTGTTGTTATCTAACCCTTTTGTTAAGATGTGCAAAGGCACACGGGCTACTAATCAAATTCCTAGAGTTTTTGTAGTTCATAGTGTTGATAACAACCACTGGTACGACCGGAGTGGACCATACCATGCGCCCGTACCACCTCAAGGCAAAGGAAGACAAAAAAAATTTGGTGTTTGCCGAAGGAACAGTGTCAATAACGACCACTAGTACGGCCGGCCGCGCACATACCGTACCCCCGAGCAAACATCAGGTTTTAAGCAAAATTCACCGTAGTGTTAACGACCAGCAGTACGGGCACGCACGACCACACCATGAGCCCGTACCGAGACGGCCGCCTGGGAGCAGCCGTCACCCCCAAGGTAAGTCACCCGGTACGAGTGGGCTCCAGACGTACCGCTTGCCCGTACCGAGTACGCGAATGCCATAAACACTGTGAGGAGGTAACCAAAAATCCCCAAATAAAATTTTCTCTTTCTTCTTCCTCAAAACTTCAAACCACCTCCATTGGATCTTATAATTTACTCAATCTTTCTTTGATTCTTCACACTCACTCGATCTAAGGTATGATTCTCATCGCCAACTTATTTGTGCAACAGCTTCGCTTAATCATTCATCATTGCCAATCTAGACATAGGTCTTGTTCTTGATTCAATCTTGATATTAAGTATGCTTAGCATTGATTTTAGATGAGTTTATTTTGTAGTTAGTGTAGACAATCACTTATGTTATGTTTCTATTGAACAAAATTTTTATTAGCAATCTTTATTTACTTTGTTTTATTATTATTTTACTATTAGATGAACATGAGGAGTCGTACACATGAGATGGCTCTAGAGTCCTCCGCACCACCCATTGATACTTTAACCCCCGAGTCGCTTGGCATTGAGTTCACTGAGGAGTTCCATCTGACCTGGTTCGATCGTCTCAAGATTCGAGAGATCAAGTCCACCAAGTGGGCGTGTCCTTATATCCTGAACCAACTTGGCATTCGTGCTGATTTTGATTTACTTTGCAACAATGTTGGTTTGTTCAATTTTGTTCTCCAGGATGTTGCGACATACCGCCGCTAGACGCTTGAGCTCTTCAGCACCTTGACACACGCAGTGGATCCTTATGTTTGTTCCGAGGAACAAAGGCCTTATGAACTGTAGTATACTTTCACACTCATCCAATGGGCTGAATGCTTTGGGTTTACCAACAACACCACCGATGTAAGCACAACTACCTTTGTTTTAGATCCTTCCCCTTCACAATATTTTAACTTGATGAGAATCCATGGACACACACCCAAGGGGAACCAAATTGATCATCCTCCTATTCGATATTTGTTCTATGTTATTGCTAACACATTGCAGGAACATGGTGAGTTTACTAGAGTTAATGAGGAGGACACGTTGATCCTCGCAAAAGATGCACTTATCAATTGTAACTTAACGCCAAATTTGGGCGCTCTACTTGTGTTTTATCTTAAGCATCAGGATCTTCAATCTCGAGGACCCATATGTGGAGGAGGAATTGTGACTGTTCTTGCACGTGCACTTTGCATCAACCTAGGTAACATCCAACCGTTGACCGAAGGTAACCATCTCGGTCTATCTACTCTAAGAGCATGTGGTATGATTTCTAAAAATCATGGTAGATATTTGTTCAATATAACTAGAGCAGATCACTTGATCTCGGCTCCTTTGCCTAGTGGTTTATTCTCTATCAAGGATGGACGTTTGCGTTATGACGCGCAGGTCAAGCTAATCTAGCCCAACAAGAAATACTCATGGGAGGAGGAGAAGATGAAGAAGTAGAATAAGAAGGACCTGAACAAGATATGCAACCACCAAACCACTATACGACCTGTGAAGATATCTCTGCACTCAAAGGAAATATTCAAAACATGAACAACCTCTCCATCAATCTTCGAGATGCCACTGCAAGCCTCACCACCCAGTTCCATGATTGGAGCAGCCAATGGAACGTGGGAGATTATCCACCGCCACCTTTATGAGCAACAAAAGGGCTTACAAAATCCTGAGCTTGGGGATGTGTTCCCCTAGCAGATTTATTTGTGTAATAACGAGGTTGTACTATAGCTCCTTGAGAGCTTTGAAACACTCGTGTTGGCTTGTTCCAACACTTTGCTTTTTAATTTGCTTTTGTTTTAGTTTATTTGTTTTCCTTTGTTTTTATTTTCTTAAACCCTTGCTTGGTGATACATTGCAAATGTATCTATAATTTTTGATGTTCCATGCTTGGTTTTATCCACTTTATTGTGTTTTGTTCCAACTTTGGAGTACTTTTCATATGATTTCTTGGACTAACCTATTAACAAGAGTCATAGTGCCAGCTGCCTGTTTTCTGCTATTTTTGGTTCCAGGAAAGTCAGAAAATGAATATTCTCAGAATTGGACGGGACAAAAGCCAAAGTGCCTATTTTTCCGGAAGGGATCAAGTGCCAGAATACGAGACAGACAGGGGCTAGAGGGCGGCCACACCACACAGCAGCGGCTGGCCCGCCTGGCCAGGTGGTATGGCCGACCCGCACCCCCACCTCTCCTTCCGCCTATAAGTTGCCCTCGACGAAAACCCTAGGTACCGATCAAAATCCACGAAGAATCAGAGCCGTCATCTCCATCCCTAGATCGGGAGGGATCTGAAGCTCTTCCTGGCACCCTACCGGAGAGGGGAATTCACCCTGGAGGCCTTCTTCATCACCACGCAAGCCTCCGGTGTGGTGCGTGAGTAGTTAATCCTTGGACTACAGATCCATGTAGTAGCTAGATGACTGGTTTCTCCTCCTTTGTGCTTTCATGTTTAGATCTTGTGATCTCCGTTCATGATCAAATCATCTATTTGTAATCCATACATGTTGTGTTTGCGGGGATCCAATGGATATTGAGATGCTATTTCAGATTGATTATTGATTCTATCATGTCTTTGTTATTTGAGATATTGCATGCTTTCCTTTCTTAGTAGCTATCTTGGACAAGTAGATGCTAGCAACTCCAAGAGTTAGTATTTATGCTCGATAGTGGGTTTATGCCTCTAGTAATCTGGGGAAGTGACAGAAATCTCTAAGGTACTTGATGTGCTGTTGCTATTAGGGAGAAAACAACAATCATTTGTTCATAGAACAATCGTATTGTTTACTTTACACGCAGTTCGTAAAGCAATAATCTGTTGCTTGCAACTTAATACTGGAGGGGGTTTGGATGATTGAAGGTGGATTATTAGTCATAGATGCAGTTGGATGGCGGTCTATGTATTATGTTGTAATGCCCAATCAAGTCTCAAAGGGGTCAAGATGATTAGTATATGCATGTATTGCTTTCTCGGTGTTTGTCAATTGCCCTGTTGTAATTTGTTCACCCAGCATGTTATCTATCTAAGGAGAGCCACCTCTAGTGAACTATGGATCCCGGTCCTTTTTCTTTAGATACAATCTATAATCCTTTACTGCTTTGTGTTTACTTTTTGCAAACTTTTACTTCTTTCCATTCGATACGTTTAATCCTTTGTTTTCCACAAAACACGGTGAGATTGACAACCTCATCGCAAGTTGGGGACAAAGTTCTGTGGTTGTGTTGTGCAGGTCTCCATGTTGCTACTAGCACCGGTAGTGCACCCTGCCAAAGCTCAGCTAGTAACACCTTTGGGGTGTTTCCTTGCTCCTACTGGTTCGATTAAACCTTGGTTTCGTAATTGAGGGAAAACTTTCTGCTGTACTCATCATACCTTCCTCTTGGGGTTCCCAACGAGCTCTACGTCGATCGTCGAGTGCATCAAGATCTTTTCTGGCGCTGTTGCCGGGGAGGTAAGGTAAAAGGTATTCACACCGGAGGATTAAAGAAGAAGAACCTCCCACGGCAAACGCCTATTTTCTGGCGCCGTTGCTGGGGAGGTAAGGTAAAAGGTACTCACATCCTAAGGTGTGAGTGCTCGAAGTTATTTCCTTTAGATTCTGCAATTTTGTCTTTTTGTTTCTTGTTTTCACTAGTTAGGCTTAATGGAAAACAACAAAAAATTTAGAGAGCTTTATAGTATTTATCTTGAGTTAGGACATGAAGTGTTTGAAGAGAAAATTAAAAAACCTATGGAACTTTATTTGCATGCTAATAGAAATGTTGTTACTATGAATTCTTTGGACACCATTATTGCTAATGCTATGGAAAAGTCTAAGCTTGGGGAAGCTAGTTCTTATGAAAATGATCTTTTTAGTTCCCCAGCTTTGAAGGATAGCTATTCTATTCCTTATGATGATACAAAACCTCCAATATATGATGATTACAATGATGAATATGATATTTTCAGTCCACCTACTATTGAGGAGAAAATTAATGATTACAATATGCCTCCTATATTTGATGATTATGGTGATGAGAATAATAATGATAGCTATTTTGTTGAATTTGCTCCCACTATGATTAATAAGAATGACTATGTTTATGTGGGGAGTATTAATTCTTTTAAGCATGTGGCTCATGATAAGAATGTTTTATGTGATAGTTATATTGTTAATTTTATTCATGATGCTAGTGAAAGTTATTATGAGAGAGGGAAACATGGTTTTATGCATCTCAACAATATTAAGTTTCCCCTCTTTACGTTGAAAGTCTTGAAGTTACACTTGGTTTGCTTTACTATGCTTGTTGCTTTGTGCTTTCATGACTTGTTTCTTTACAAGATTCCTATGCATAGGAAGTGGGTTAGACTTAAATATGATTTGAATTTGCTTCTTGATGCTCTCTTTTACTTCAATTCATATTTCTTATGTGACCATCTTCTCGAACTATCATGCCTAACTTAAAGGCGTTAAAGAAAAGTACTTATTGGGAGATAACCCAAAAGTTTTAGATGAGTCTTGGAAGTTATTACCTCTGTAATAACCGCTCTTTATCCTTTTTATTTGCTTTTTGTGCCAAGAGTAACCTCTAATGAGAGAGAAGTAATGATTGGAAAAGTTGCTGTCCCGAAACAGATTTCTGTGCTTCACCGTAAAAATTCGGGTAAAATATCTGTACGTCCGTTTGAGGCATGAATTTTTGTCCTTCTGCCCCAGGTTGTTATCTAACTTTCTTTAGTTCAACACTTTTTGATTTGAGCAACAGAAGGTCTTCGAAAAAATTCGTCTTTACCTACTGGTCTGTTTTGACAGATTTCTGCTATTTTCTGCATTTGCTTCTTGTTGGTTCCTTTTTGAGATCTTTTGGGGAATTGAGCTTTTTGAGGGAAGTGCTACAGTAGATAGTGTTCTAATGGAAGTTTATTTGATTTTAGAACTGAACCTTGAGACTTATTTATCTTAAGTGCACTAATGTTGCTAATGAGATTGTGTGAAGTTTTGTATGAAGGAAAATTTTCAGGTGTATGGAAGGAAATGAGTAATGAGATGAAGGATGGACTAAAGCTCAAGCTTGGGGATTCCACGCGTGTCACCCCAAGAAATATCCAAGAAGTGCAAGCGTCAAAGCTTGTGGATGCCCAAGGCATCCCCTTCTTCATCAATAAAAATCCCAGGTTTCTTCCAAACGTTTCATTTTTATTGTTTCATGCACAGTTGTGTTTTTCTTGGAGCGTCTTCTTTTTCGTTTTTGTTTTGGTTTTTAGTTTGCTTGGTTTTCTTAGTTTTCTGAATAAGTTGGTTGGACCCCCTCTTTCATACATTGGTTTGCAATTATTTTGGTTTGGTTTGGAAAAGAGTAGGAAAGCTCATGCTTATGTGGTAAAAAGAGCTCGTTTTTGACTGTGGCTATGCTTTGTCAGGCCATGCTTGATATTGTTTTGGCTTTATGCTTAGTATTCTTTGCTGTAGCATGACTTGTTATAAAAAATTGAGATTGCTTAATGTGCCTTGGATGAATCATGCGGTGTTTTAGCATATTAAAGCATAGCATAGTGGTATTCTCCTTTGATGCGTTATTTGGGTTGACTTGGCGCATGCTTACACCATGTTATGACTTTCACAAGTCACCATAGCCTTTATGATCCTTTAGTTTTCAACTTGTAGTATCACTTTATGCTTTGATCAATGATGTTTTGTCGCTCTGCATGATTATGGCCATTATTGCTCTCTTAGTTTGTCGCTCCCAGTCTTTTGCTAGCCTCCACCACAAAGTATGAGTTCCACTCATGCATCCAACTCCCTAAACCAAGTTATTCCAAAGAGTCCACCATACCTACCTACTAGCTTATGCTATTCCAATTACATTCATGCTTTTGTTTACCTTCCACTTGTTATGAGAAAACTAGTGATTAAAGCTCTCACGAACTTGATGGCACACTTTACTTTATTGCCTCTAATAAACTTGAACCATTGGTTCCTTCTTTGTTGCGTATATGCTTGCGCTTTATAAGTTGAAATTAGCAGAACCATGTACCATGGGGAACGCTTTCAACATTGCACTTGTACTTTGTACCTCGTTGATATTATGTTCTTTTGCTTACAGATCCTGGCGGTGTGAAATAAAAGTGGAACTTGTAAGATCATGGAGTTTGTATGTGTGTTAGAGAAACGCCTGGGCCGCTAGCCTAAGCCATGCCTAATCATGGTGGAAACTTGCAGCATCACCATAATGAGCACTCTATGAAGCGTCCTCAATAAAAACCTATGCAAATAGCAAATAAAAAGATCGCTGAGATGCTCATTGTCTGCTTGCCTTGTCATTTTGATTATGGGAAAGATCCCGTATCATGTGCAAGGGGTACCCCATTGGCAGTTCTTAATGATACACATATACTTACAATGACAAGAGCTAACTCGTGACTGAAGTTGAGTAGCATGAGGATCGGTCTTCGTAAGTAAGGGGCATGAGATTTCGGTTTATAACTTGTCAAGCATATCCTCTTAGTTGTGTCACTTTAACCTTAATCACCTTCAAGATGCTTATGTTAGGGGCAATGAGAGCTGAAAGCTATAAGTACCATAATTTTTGGAAGCTCTTTATGAGACTTGAATCCCTACTTCCTTTTACAAAAGGTCTTTCTTCCACCATTATATTGAGTCTCCACCTTCTAACTTTATGCACCTACTTTGAGAGCATAGTGGCCATTCTTAGTTCTATGTGCATTGTCCCAAGACTAGTTGATTGATGCATAACTTGTTATTGCTTGTTTGAAACTATTGTATCTAGTCACTCTTTTGAACTTTGAAGGTGTCCCATGCATTTCTATTTGCTACTCTATTGAGGGACAAGCTGAATACTATTATGCTATGTTTTCTTTATGTGAAACAAACAAACATCCTGCAAAACATTGTTATTCATGATTCTTTTGTTTGTGCCTTTTCATGTTGCATCATAGTCTCTTTGCCTATTGCTAGAACTTTGTCTTTCATGTTATGATTGAAGTACTTTGATCCCAGCTTTGATGTTTTGCAAATACTTTGATCAAGTCTTTGATGGTGCATGTCACCTCAAAAATTATTTCTTTTTATCACTTACCTACTCGAGGACGAGCAGGAGTTAAGCTTGGGGATGTTGATACATTGCAAACGTATCTATAATTTTTTATGTTCCATGCTTGGTTTTATCCACTTTCTTGTGTTTTGTTCCAACTTTGGAGTACTTTTCATATGATTTCTTGGACTAACCTATTAATAAGAGTCAAGCCCAATGCCTGCTTTTCGCTGTTTTTGGTTCGGAAAGTCGAAAATGAATATTCTCGAATTGGACGGGACAAAAGCCAAAGTGCCTATTTTTCGGAAGGATCAAGTGCGAGAATACAAAGGCGGAGGGGCGGGGCTGCCACCACCACCTGGCCAAGCTGCTGGCTTTGTGCTGGGGTGGTCCGCCGACCCCAAAGACCCCTCGGCCTCTCCTTCCGCCTATAAGTTGCCCTCGAGACGAAAACCCTAGGTACCCGATCAAAAATCCACGAAAGAGTCTGTAGCCGCCGTCATCTCCATCCCTAGATCGGGAGGGATCTGAAGCTCTTCCCGGCACCCTACCGGAGAGGGGAATTCACCCTGGAGGCCTTCTTCATCACCATGCAAGCCTCCGGTGTGATGCGTGAGTAGTTCATCCTTGGACTACGGATCCATGTATGTAACTACCTCGGTGAATTACGCTCTAAGTTGCATGCCTGGATGAGGGAAAGTGGTTAAAATAGTACGGTGGGGCCAGGGGCCACTCACAGGTAGACCTTTCGGCCGTCCTAACCACTTCCAGAACATCGGGACAAGAACGAGCGGCGTAATCGGCAGGCGAATGGGTCAACTACATACACAAGTGAGTATGTATGCAAGCCACCATACAACAGTTTTCACAGCCATTCTATCTAAAAGAAATAGAAATATTGCAACGCCATACGACAAGATCCAAATATCCTAGATAGAGATAATATTTTAGGATAGGAAGCGGAAGACAAGATCCGAGTACGGATAAGAAGCAAATCGGCATAAGATGCCACATAAATAAACACATCCCGCCCAAAGATCTCACGGATCCCCATCCCCGGAATCTCTACACCGCGTGATCGTTGCCAACATCATCTGTCTCCTCCACCCAGTATCCATCTTGCGAGTACACCTATTCATCTGAATCAAACAATTTATTGTGTGAGACCTTAGGGGTACTCAGCAAGTCTTTATGCCTCTAAAGGTGACATATACCTGGGGTGACGCAATTGCAGCAAAAGATAATAACTAACAAGTCTATAGATACTCGCTAACCATCCACCTAACCAATGATAGACGGATGTCTGTTAATTAGTAACAACAGTTATAACAGTATAATTAACAGATCCATCCTCCTTCTCGCTTACCAATGAGAAAGCGGACGAACAACCCATCCGTTGGCAGTTTTATTAACCATTCCATGAGTATTGCACTATTTACTAGTCAAGTACTTAGTCAAATTAAAAGCGGTACTTTAGTTATACTTGTCTATGATCAAGAAACTGTGCTCCAAGTTGTCCATAACCGAGGACACGGCTTTCAGAAAGATTTACCCTGCAGGGGTGCACAAATAGCAACACACACTCGATCAACCTTGGAAGAACCAAATCAAAACCCAACGAGGCATTCACGACAAAGCGATCACAGGATTCAGAAATATTTCAGGGGACCACCCCACTAAGCTACCCGCAACGAAGTTGGCCGGCTCCGGCACGGACCCAGGGTTTGTGTCGACGGTGGTAAACGACTGGGAACCCTAAAGTGTGACTGGGCTTGTCGATACAGCGAAAACGTGTCACGAACCAAAATAGTACAGGTGCTCCACGCACAATTGTAAATAAAACAGTAAAGCATGGCATAGGTACAGGATAGTAACAAAGCCCCAAACTACTTTGTGGCCCCAAGAAATAGAATTGAATCAAGCTCTAGCTCAGGGGGGTCCATAAGGCCTCCCAGATGTGGATAGTGCGAATAGTCAAGGAACAGGAATCAAGTACTCGGGGTCCTACGGGACACAAGTGAGCATGAAAAACCAAATAGCAGATATTGCCCACCGGTGCCTCTTTCATTAGTTATCCCATTACTACTCATGTTAAGTTGTTTAGGTACCTCGTTATCCACCAGACACTCGCATACCCTACACATGCTTTTCTACGACTCGCATGGCTCAAACAACTCTTGTAGTAATGGCTCATGGGATGGAGGAACAAGCTTCAGTGGGGTTTAAAAGTAAAGGCTATGCAGTACTTGGGATTCAATTTAATGCAATCGCGACTCAATGATGCAAGAATAAGATAGAGGCAATAGGTACTATATGTATGCAAGCATGTGGTAGTTCTTGCCTGGTAGCTCAGTTGAAGCGAGAGACGGATCTGGGTAGTGCTCCTGGGATTCCTGATATATCCCCTGCTCGGCGTCTATTCGAAGAAGAACCAAACAAACAAGGGCCAACATAAATAAAGTGCACAAGCATATGAATTAAAAATGCGACAAGCGAACAAGCATGCCATGATGAATGATGCACAATTTACATGGCAATAATGTAGCATGGCATGGGTGAGGTGTGGGGTACAAGAATAAAGCATTTTATTAAGTTTTAGTCATGTTTTGCTCTCATAACACTTGCTGTCCACTTAATATTTATATGATGCATGCTGCAATTCAGAACATGTATTGCATAGTTAGAATGGGCTCATCGCGCTGATCGATTTAGACATATTATTTGTCGAATTTGGAGTTGTAGAATTAAAGTTATTAATTATTTAAGAAAAGGCATTTTTATTGCATTTAAACAATTTCGAAAAATTTAAAATGCTCAAATGATATTTTGAATGGCATATTTGAATTCCTCACATTTTTCTTATTCAAAAACATATATTATAAGTATTATTTGGAATTACAAATTAAAAGTTATTTCAAACAGAATTTAAATCATATTAAAACATTTTCTGAAATCATTTTATTTAAACAGATAAACAGCCAGACTTTTTACACCCAGAGACAGCTAGCCCCAGACGCTGACGGGTGGGACCAGTGCTGACTAGGCGGAAACAGCGTGCGGCGGTCTTTTTCCACCGGCGCAGAAGCTAGCCGGGGAGACCGTCAGGTGGGACCGGATGCTCCACAGGCCCACGCGACAGAGGCGGGTCAGGCGCGTGCCACGCAGCAAAACCAGGGGCCGCTGGTTGAGTTTACAGAGATGAGGGGGCCTTTATGTAAAAAGCCAACGAGGCTGACTAGTAGGGTCAGAGGGGAGCGCAGGTTTGAGGGAGTAAAAAGGTGGGGGTTTTGTGCAAAGTGCGCACAGGCACTGTTCCACTTCTCTGAATTTACTGAGGAAACAATAGAGACGCGCGCTGGCGCGATGGGGGCTCGATCTCGTGATCGATCGCGCACGCGCAGGCAGCGGAGACCACTGAGGCTGGCTAGGGTTGATGCAGGGTAAGCGCGGCGCGGCTAGGTAAGGTTCTCGCATCGCCTCGGCGAGCAACAAACGCGCACGCCGGCGCACAAAGGGTGTTCGGCACGTGGTCATTATGGTGTCGGGGAGGGAGGTTGGCTCACCGCGGAGTGGTCGGCGGTGGTGGATCAGGCCGGGGAGCAGCAGATCAGCGACGATGCAGACGGCCGGAGCTAGGGTTTGCGTGTCGGGCCGTTGGTGTGCAGCAGGTTCGGGGCGCTCTCTTCCTTGCTGCTGTACACAGGGACGTCATCGGGGGCCTCACGGTCTTCCTCGACACCAACACACCCGCCCGCCGCCGTGTGTTGTTGAGGTGGGGTGGAGGCCGACGGTGGTTCCCCGGGTTGTAGAGGAGGTAGCAGGGGAGGAGAGGGTCGGCGCAGAGGCCATGGGAGATGTGGACGGCACGGCAGAGAGGCATGGGGAAGTAGATAAGGACGGGAGAGAAGAGGGGGATGCCGTGGGGGCTCGGGGTGGAAAAGGTGGCTTCGGCCACTTTTCTTCTCCTCCTCCCTCACGTGGTCGGCAGGGTTAGGGCTGGGAGGCTGAAGCTGGGGCCGCCCAAGAGGAAGGACGGGGTAGCTTGGGTGGGGCTGTTGTGTAGCGAGAAAAAAAGAGAGGGAGAGAGAGACTCGGGCAACTAGGGTTGGAGGGGTAGCTTGGCTCGGTCTAGGGTGATTAGGGTTAGAGAGGGAGGGGTAGCTCGACAGGTTGGGGTAGATGGGGTGGGTCCTGGTTGGCAGAGAGAGAGCAGCTAGGGGGATGCTCGGCATGGTGAGAGTAAGGTAGAGGGTTAGGGTTTTGGTTAGGGGTGTGACCTAATCAAGATCATGCAAGGTGAGATGGAGGTGAGGAGAGAGGTAGGAGGGGAAGGGTTAGGCTTGGTTAAGCAAAGAGAGAGGGGTTTAAGCTAGAGAAGAAAAAGCTAGGGTTTAAAGACTACATGGAAGGGAGAAAAGAATAAGATGGTGAGGATCTATGTTAAGAGAAAAGGGACTCCACTTGTTTATGCATGCACTAGGGCTCAACAAAACAAATATGGTGGTGCCCTAAGACTGGTGGAGTAAAAGAAAAGGGCCCACTTGGCTTGATTCCCAAAGAACCAAGATCCACTCAAAAATCCAAGAAAAACCAAAGAAAAAGGGATGGTGGTGGTTTTGCATGGCCCATGCATGAGTAGTAAAAGCCATGTTTAATTTTGTGAAAACAAACTAAAGTCTCATGGCATTTATTCACATGCATTCCAAACTATGGAGTAAAGGTCAAGCAAAAAGAAATTAAAAGTAGGTCCCATGTGGAGTAGATGGAGATGATCATATTTGAATATAATTTTGGACATGTTAGTGTGTGTGTGCCACTAGGTGCATAATATCCCCAATAATATTCCAACATGAGCAAATATTCCAATACAATCCATATGGAAGCTAGAAAAGTGGTACCACTCACAAGGCATGCAAAGGTGGCTCCACATATCAATAATGTGAAAACAACATGATGCTAGTGTGAGGGCATGTGGAAAAATAGAAGTGGATCCATCCCAACCCACATGAGCTAGATTTAAATGCCAAAGGAAAAGTGTAAAAGCCCATGGATAATTAGGATGGTGGAATTATAAGGTGGTGACAAAGAAAAGGTGATGGAGTTGAATAAAAGATATGCCCCCAACTCAACTAGGGCATCAAGCATTTATCAAGAACCAAATACAATATATCAAGAGCCAAATACTATTATTAATGCATATGAGATAAGAACCAAAGGAAAAGGGTTTTATATGATGCTCAAATGCAAGGTGGCATGATGACATGAGCATGATATAATTATGATGCCACAATTATATGTAGGAAGTAGCAATTATATTACTAGACCATGTAGCATTACATATGTTAGACAGATGGGATGCTACAACTCTCCCCCACTAAACAGGAATCTCGCCCCGAGATTCTAGGAAGAAGAAGAAGACACGAAGAGGGTAGGATACTTGGCACGGAGCTCATCCTCGTGTTCCCAAGTGGCTTCATCAACGGAATGGTGCGACCACTGCACCTTGCAGAACTTGATGGACTTGTTGCGAGTCCTTCTTTCTGCGACTTCTAGGATTTTTGTGGGGTGTTCTTGATAAGACAGATCTTCTTGGAGATTGATAAGCTCATGGTCCACGGTCCTGCCGGGATCCTTGAAGCACTTCTTGAGTTGAGAGATATGGAAAACATCATGGACTTTGAGTTTTTCAGGGAGCTCAAGAGCATAAGCAACTTCTCCTCTTCTTCCATGAACTTTGAAAGGACCGATGTATCTAGGAGCCAGCTTTCCTTTGATACCAAACCGGTGCGTTCCTCTCATGGGAGTGACACGAAGGTAAACGAGATCACTAGGGACAAACTCCATGTCCATGTGCTTTCTGTCATAGTTGCTCTTCTAGCGACTTTGAGCAACCTTCAGGTTTTCAAGAATGATGTGAACCTTCTCCTCCGCTTGAGTTACAATGTCGGGGCCAAACAATGTTCTTTCACCTGCGCCCGACCAACCAATTGGAGTTCTGCATTTGCGACCATAGAGAACCTCAAATGGCGCCATCTTTAGACTTTTCTGGAAGCTGTTGTTGTAAGAGAATTCAGCATAAGGAAGACATTCTTCCCACTTCATGCCGAAAGAGATAACGCAAGCATGGAGCATATCTTCTAGAATCTGATTGATCCTTTCAACTTGTCCTTGCGACTGAGGGTGGTAAGCTGTGCTGAAGTTCAATTTTGTTCCCAAAGCATTTTGGAAACTTCCCCAGAACTTGGAATTGAAGATGCTTCCACGGTCTGAATTGATCTCAAGAGGAACCCCATACAGAGAGACAATTCTGTTAATATAGAGCTCAGCCAACTGAATTGCAGAAATTGTTTCCTTGACGGGAAAGAAGTGAGCCACTTTTGAAAGCCTGTCGATGACAACAAAGATTGCATTGTTGCCCTTCTGCGACCTTGGAAAACCAGTTATGAAGTCCATCTCTACTTTCTCCCATTTCCATTCCGGAGGTTTCAGTGGCTGTAGAAGACCGGAAGGTTTCTGATGGACAGCTTTAACTCTGCGGCAGACATCACACTCCGAGACATACTTGGCACAATATCGTTTCAACCCAGGCCACCAATATTGTGTTTTCAAGTCCATGTACATCTTAGTGCTGCAGGGTGGATAGAAAGAACAGAATCATGCGCCTCCTTGAGAACTTGCTCTCTTAAACCCGGGTAGTTCGGAACAAACATCCGGTGTTCAAAGAAAAGAGCGCCTTGGTCATTGACGTGGAAGGACTCATACTTCGGAAGCTGAATGTTGGAGATGATGTTTTTAGTGTAAGGATCACCAAGTTGAATGGAGCGAACTTTTTCTTCCAAGAGAGGAGTTACCAGAAGGTTCAGAAGATACCCTTGATCCACAATTTCAAGGTTGAGCTGACGGAATTCCTCACACAAGAGAGGCTGTTGTTCTTCCACCATGAGGTTGTTGACATAATGTAACATCCCAGGATTTCATAAACTGGGATTACAAAAAAATTGCATTGCATTTCATCATGGCAATCTTGTTATTTTGTTTTTGACCAAAACTATGGTCCGTAAAGTTTATTAGATGTATTTTAAATTTACAAAAAAAATTAGAAATTTGAATCACTCCATTTGGAGCTATAAAACTAAATCTACAAAAGGAATACTAAAAACAGGAAAAAAGAAACAGGAAAAAAAAAACCCTAACCTTCTCTACCCGGGCAGGCCAGCCCAGCCCGCTCCCTTCTCTATCGCTCGTGACAGCATGCAGCAGAACCACGGCCGAGAGCCCAACAAGCAGAAGCCGCATCCTGCTTTCCTCCACTCGTCGCTGACGTGTAGGGCCTACCCCACTGTCTTCCTCGTCGCGCCAGGAGAGACCGTCTCCCGCAAGAACTCACTGGTCGATCGGAACCCCGCAAATCCGTTCGATCTATTGACCCCCTCTCCAAGTTTTTTTTGCAGATAAAATCCCCCGAGACCCCTCTCCGTAATCCCCCTGAAAACCCTAATTATCTGCCTCCAAAATGCCGAGACGGAAATTGACTCGATCTCACCGCCGCCAAGCTCGAGGTCGAGCTCGAACCCATCAAATCCGTCCACCCCGACCCTCTGTATCCCTCTGGACCACTTTACCTTGGAGCACTGATTCGCCCTGACCAACCTTCCCCTTCGCAGGTCACAGCTGCCTCGCTGAATTGCTCGTCGGAGTTCCGTTGCAGCCAGGCTACGCGCCTCCTCGCCACCCCAGGAAGCGGATCACGACGCCGATCCCACAAATCGACTCGCCGTCCTCGCCTGATCACTGTCCGCTACTCCACGCACGCGAGGAATCACTGGAGCACCGCCGAAGGCCACCATCTGAGCTTGTAAATGCCGTTGACCATCGACCGCCATGGTTGACCTCCAACCGACAGCAAGCCAGGAAGGAATTGTTCCTGTCCATTGGATCTGAAGGGGACGGCCAGGATTAGATTCAATCTCCCAACCAGTATCCTCCAATCAGGGTGTGCCATGTGTCGCCCAGTCAGCAAGTTCCGTCACCGCCCCGTCATCGCTGCGTCAGGTTGGCCTTGATCAACATGAGTTATTTGATTTTCATATTTAAAATAGCCAGAATTATGTCCAATCTTGTAAAATTCATATAAAATTGAATACATGTCCAAAAATTATAAATAATATATGGTTGGATTCATAAAATTGTGTAGAAAAATAATACGAGAATAGATATAACTTTTACAGTACCTATTTACTGTAATAAATTAAATGGTTTAATGAGTTTTTTAGACATAATAAATCATAGTAAATTATCTGTAGATCCTAAAAATACAAAAAAAGTGTCTATGGATTCATAATTTCATATAAAACATTAATATGCTGTTAGATCCAAATTTTGCAGTGTAAAATTGCTGTAGTGATTTAAATAGTTTTAATGGACTTTTAGAGTATTAAATTCATAGTAAATAATTTATAATTCAGAAAAATATGAATACTATGTCTCTGGAATCACATTATCATGTAGATTACAGATCTGTATTTAGTTTGAATTTTAGACAACAGAAATTGTTTAAATGATTTAAACTCCATTAAACACTATTTAAATCATAATAAAAGATTTATAACTCCGATTAAGTTGAATCCAATTGCTACTGGTTCGTATTAATTCCCTCTAACCAGTACAATTTAGATACAAATTTAATACGGCAATTAGTACAGAAGTTTCAACAGAACTATCAAAACCCTTATTTTGGCAAGTAATTATTAATAACAAGTACCCTATTGCATTAAATGAACTCGTACATGCATCATATGATATATTAATATTCATAAAACTAATTATACCCATTGTGTAATGTTAAATCATCATGCATGTTTTTGATCATTCTTGTTGTGTTTGCTATGTTTGCAATTGTTTTGATTGGAACTACCTTGTCCTCGTATTAGATTGTTCGGAGAGTGCGATTGCTGCGGAGAAATACAATCTAACACTCATATTATCAACATAAGGCAAGTTACACCACTTGTTCATAATTTTGTCCCAGTTTTGATTCTATGCATGTGATCTTCAAAATTCTGTAGTATGCATGTGTAGGATGATCTAGTAGAATTTTTCCTTAGTATTATTTTGCAAGTGCGATGATTTTGTAGTATGCCATGAGTAGCTCTATACTTAGGATTTCCCATCCTAATAGGTACCCCTGTTTTTGCTAAGTATTGCTTGCTATGCTATATATACAAAGTACCGTTGGGGGGTTCGAAAGACAAAGAATTTTTCTAAGTATAAAGGCTCTCTAGAGCAAACTTTTCTTTTCAAATCCACTTCAAAATAAAACTAAGTTTTCTTCTGGGCGGAATGGTTGTCAGGTCAAAGAGTGTGATTTTGGTGGAGGACGGCCGCCCAGGAATCAAAGAAGTCTGCCATGTTTCAGAATTCAGAAGCTTCCAGTGCAACCACAATACATTATGGGCTCTGTCTTGGCCTAGTACTTAGTGGGAAACCTCACCTGGGTACCAACATTTGGAGGATTCTTGGCACGGTTGGATCCGGAAGGTAGAGGGGCTACTAAGGGAAAGCCTCGCCATGGTCTTGTCTGTAAAAGGACTTGATCGTGGATTGTGGGTAAAGTGCACAAACTCTCGAGAGTATTGCAATCTGATCGATCAGCCGTGTTCACGGAAACAGAACAACATTGAGCATCTAAAGGATGGAGCCTCTGAAGGATCTTCCTCTCTCTTTTCTAAAATAAAGTTTTGAAACCCCATGGCGTGCGTAATATCGCTAATGGGTGGGATTTTGGGGAACTTGGTGTGTAATATCCAAGTGACGCTTGGTGCGTAATATCCAAGTGTTTGGTTGTTTGGACACTTGGTGCGTAATATCCTCGTGTGCCATTCGACCCTATTTTATCTAAGCAAATGTTTACAAAGTAGGGTAAAACTCTCCCTCTCTTTTCTCCATACTTAGAGAAAATTAGCTTTATGCAAATGAACTCCAAAGCCTAAACTAGCCTTGCATGTAGAGATAGTCTTTTCCTTCCTTGGTGTAATTTGCCAATACATTCAAAGTATTGACCCAACTTGTTGGCTGCACGTTTCATGTGCAGAATTTCGGAGATCGTTGAAAGGCGCGCTAGGATCGCGGGTCTTCACTCAACCTGCCTGTGGCATTGATGGGACTCCAAGTTGTATTTATATCGCTTCTGTTGTAATAATGTAAACTCTGGATTATTCGATTCATGTAATAAAGACTTGTGTTTTACATGATATTTCATCGACTGTGAGTGCTAGCTATTGATCTAGGGACTAGCATGTTAATCACAGGGACTTAGGATCCTTACCGATCCGAGGTCGCTACACATAAGCTTTTCGGCTGAGAGCATCGGCCATGACATTAGCTTTGCCCGGAGTGTAGTTGATGGTCAAATCGAAATCATTAATTTCTTCAATCCACCTCCTCTGACGAAGGTTGAGATCAGGCTGTGTGAAGATATACTTCAGACTCTTGTGGTCAGAAAAGATTTCACAACGGTTTCCAAGCAAGTAGTGCCTCCATATTTTCAAAGCAAAGATAACAGATGCGTGTTCAAGGTCATGTGTTGGATAGTTGAGCTCATGAATTTTGAACTGACGAGAGGCATATGCAACGACTTGCTTTTCTTGCATAAGGACCGCACCCAATCCTTGCAAGGAGGCGTCACAGACTATCTGGAAAGGCTTTGATGTATCTGGAGGAATCAAGACTAGTGTGGAAGTGAGCTTCTCTTTGAGTGTTTCAAAGCTGGCTTGACATGCAGGAGACCAAAGGTATTTCTTGCCTTTCTTGAGGAGATCGGTAAGAGGCTTTGCAATCTTCGAGAAATTCTAAACGAAGCGATGGCAGTAACTAGCCAAACCAAGGAAACTCCGGACTTCTTTGACATTTATGGGTTGAAGCCAGTCAACAATTGTCTTAACAGTTCCTGGGTTGACGGCAATGCCCTTGGCCGAGATAACGTGACCAAGGTAGGTGACTTCAGGTAGCCAGAACTCACACTTGGAGAACTTTGCATACAGGCGGTTCTCACGAAGCTTGTTTAGGACACACCGAAGGTGTTCTTCATGTTCGTCCTTTGACTTAGAATAGACTAGGATGTCATCTAGATAGACCACAACGAACTTATCAAGATACTCCATGAAAACCGAGTTCATAAGCCTCGAGAAGGTGGCAGGTGCGTTGGTGAGACCGAAAGACATGACCGTGTACTCATACAGGCCATAGCGGGTGGTGAAAGCTGTTTTGGGAACATCTTCTTTGCGGATCTTTATTTGATGATATCCACTTCTCAAGTCAAGTTTAGAGAATACCATAGCTCCAGCTAGCTGATCAAAGAGATCATTAATCCGCGGAAGGGGATATTTATTCTTGATGGTTTTAGCATTGAGAGCCCGATAGTCAACACAAAGTCTATCAGTCTTGTCTCGCTTCTTCACAAAGATGGTTGGGCTACCCCAAGAAGAAGTACTGTGCTGAATGAAACCCAACTTCTCTTGTTCATCAAGCTGACGTTTGAGTTCAGCCAACTCAGCAGGACCCATTTTATAAGGCTGCTTGGAGATAGGAGCGGTTCCAGGTTCAAGCTTAATCACAAACTCGACCTCTCGATCAGGAGGCATACCTGGCAACTCTTCAGGAAAAACATCTGGGAACTCACAGACCACCGGAACACTCTGAATAGCTTCCATAGCATCATCATTCAGAGCCGCCAAAGAGAAAAGCTGAATTGCAGGAGTCAGACTTGGAGAATAGACTATATGGCCTTCAGGAATTTTTAGAGAAACCGAGTGTTCAGCACAATCAATCACGGCTGCATTTGCTGTTAACCAATCCATGCCCAAGATAGCATCAATGTCAGAATTGCCCAGAATAATTAAGGAAGTCGGGAACGAAGAACCACCAATCTCAGTTTGATTGCCATGGCTGATATGAGCAGCCCTCATGTTTGACCCAGGAGATTGTACCACAAGACGATGCAATAAGGGAACCATAGCCAGATCATGCTCATGCGCAAACTTGTGAGAAACAAAAGAATGCGAAGCACTGGAATCAAACAAAACTCATGCAGGGACTGAGTTAACAGGAAGCATACCCATCACAACTCCAGGTGCATGCTCAGCTTGAGCGGCGTTGACACAGTTGGCACGAGCAACAGTAGACCCGGTCTTGGTGTTGATGTTGAGAGCCCGAGGTGGAGGTGCACGAACCATAGAAGAGCTTGCCGCAGGTCTTGGAGGTGGTGGTGGACGATCATTGTTGTTCATTGGACAATTCCAGTGCCGATGCCCAGTGTTTCCACAAGTGTAACAAGCACCAGGTGGACGTGGAGCAGCGTAGCCAGGGACTCCGCCAGGCGCTCCAGGGTAGTTGTGGTTGTAGCCCCTAGGAGTCGCGGTGAAGGAGTTTGGTGGCCTTGCCGCGTAGCTTGAAGGTCTTGGTGGAGCCGGGAGCGACGGTGGGGTGTTAGGAACCCACATGCGGCGCTTAGAAGGAGCTATCATAGCTGAAGAGCTTGCTGTGTCGCGGCTGTGTTTCTTGGACTCCTCAAACACTTGCCTACTTGCTTCTTCCTGCAGAGCTGTATGTTGGAGTTCCAGAAAAGACTCCGGCCTTGCATGAGTGATTGCATATTTGATTGATGCATTGAGCCCTTGTTTGAACCTCTTTTGCTTCTTCTTGTCATCAGAGATCTCATCGCCACCATACCAAGAAAGGTTCATGAAGTTTCTGATATAGGTATTGACATTGTCATTGCCCTGCTTGAGGTTGAGAAACACTTCCTTCATCCTTTCCATGACAATTTCTGACAGATATTGCTCTTTGAAAGCCCAAGTGAACTGCTCCCAAGTAGGCTGAAACTCAGAGTGGTTTGCCTTCAGGTAATTCTCCCACCACAGAGCTGCATCCCCCTTCAGAAGGTGAGTAGCACATTTTACCTATTCTTGCTCAGGAACATCAGCAGTCATGAGCAACCTTGACATCTCACGCAGCCAATCATCTGCATCCAGAGGCTGATCAGACACCTCAAAGTGGCGTGGGTTAAACTTCAGAAAACTCTTGATGTCTCCTCGCTTGGGAGGTGGAGGTAGCGGCACAAACTCATTCCTCCTGACACTTTCTTCAAATCACTGCTGATTCTGCTGCATTGCTCCCAAGGCATTAGCAATACTTGCCAACGCAGCCCCTAGTTCAGGTGGTATGTCCTCCTCATAACGGCGTGGTGGTGCCATCCTGTGATTAATATAAAACTCAAGTCAGTACTATAATGGAGAATAATAATAATCCAAAATAGTACCAAAATGGAATTAACCAAGATTTAAAGGATACAATTACTAAGATGATATTAAAATATCAACAAAGTTCAAAGCACCTAGAAGATATTAAGCATAATGCACACGACTGAACAAGGAGTGTGGTACACAAGGTAACAAAGAAAAAATTTCTGCAAATTTCGGCATTAAAATACCACTATATGCACAAAACCACTTAACGAATCAAGATTAGTAACTCTGCCAATTCAATATACAAGAGCGAATGATAAAAGTAGTGGTATGGTCGCGACTCCATCCCGCACTCAAATCATTACTCCGCACATGAATAAGTAAAACACATATCCCAACACCTTCTTTTTAAGATGAACCTAAAGATTAGTAACTACGGAAACGAACACCCCAAACAAGATAACGTCGGATAACAAAGAGTAAGACAGATTGCACCGGTATACAACAAATCAGATAGATCGCGTCGGTTTACAAAGGCCTGTCGGTATGGAATGTACCAACAGTTGATAACCAAAAGGCCAATAGTGATAACAAGTTGGATGCAACAGATAGACAAGGAATTCACACACACACACAACCTATGGTACTACGGAACCCAGAACACGTGAATCCTAGTTTGAATTTTAGGAGAGGATTGAAAACGTTACACTTCCTTACCAGAAAAAGGGTGGGTGGGTGGGTAAGAAGAAAAAAATGGAAGCAGTCCTACTCTCACGTTTTGTTTTTCCCTAGCATACATATCTACCAAAATATTTGCTAGATTGACAACGACCATTTGGCTGAGACCCTGAAGGGCGGGATGGCTCTGATACCAATTGTAACTACCTCGATGAATTACGCTCTAAGTTACATGCCTGGATGAGCAAAAGTGGTTAAAATAGTACGGTAGGGCCAGGGGCCACTCACAGGTAGACCTTCCGGCCATCCTAACCACTTCCAGAACATCGGGACAAGAGCGAGCGGCGTAATCGGCAGGCGAAGGGATCAACTACATACACAAGTGAGTATGTATGCAAGCCACCATACAACAGTTTTTAGAGCCATTCCATCTAAAAGAAATAGAAATATTGCAACGCCATACGGCAAGATCCAAATATCCTAGATAGAGATAATAGTTTAGGATAGCTCCTCATACATCAAACATCAGAGTATCAGGCGGAAGCGGAAAACAAGATCCGAGTATGGATAAGAAGCAAATCAGCATAAGATGCCACGTAAATAAAGACATCCCGCCCACAGATCTCACGGATCCCCATCCCCAGAATCTCTACACCGCGTGATCGTTTCCAACATCATCTGTCTCCTCCACCCAGTATCCATCTTGCGAGTACACTTGTTCATCTGAATCAAACAAATTATCATGTGAGACCCTAGGGGTACTCAGCAAGTCTTTATGCCTCTAAAGGTGACATATACCTGGGGTGACGCAATTGCAGCAAAATATAATAACTAACAAGTCTATAGATACATGCTAACCATCCGCCTAACCAATGATAGACGGATGTCCGTTAATTAGTAACAACAGTTAGAACAGTATAATTAACAGATCCATCCTCCTTCTCGCTTACCAACGAGAAAGCGGACGAACAACCCATCTGTTGGCAGTTTTATTAACCATTCCATGAGTATTGCACTATTTACTAGTCAAGTACTTAGTCAAATTAAAAGCGGTACTTTAGTTATACTTGTCTATGATCGAGAAACTGTGCTCCAAGTCATCCATAACCGCAGACACGGCTTTCAGAAAGATTTACCCTGCAGGGGTGCACAAATAGCAACACACACTCGATCAACCTCGGAAAAACCAAATCAAAACCCAACGAGGCATTCACGACAAAGCGATCACAGGATTCAGAAATATTTTAGGGGGCCACCGCACTAAGCTACCCGCAACGAAGTTGGCCGGCTCTGGAACGGACCTAGGGTTTGTGTGGACGGCGGTAAACGACTGGGAACCTGAAAGTGTGACTGGTCTTGTCGATACAGCGAAAATGTGTCACGAACCAAAACAGTACAGGTGCTCCATGTAGCATCCCAATTGTCTAACAATTGTAATGCTACTTGGTCTAGTAATATAATGGCTACTTCAAATATATAATTGTTGCATCATCATTATATCATGCTCATGTCATCATGCCTCCTTGCATTTGAGCATCATATAAAACCCTTTTTGTGTTGGTTTTTCTCTCATATGCATTGTAAATTGTATTTGCCTATTGATATTGTATTTGGTTCTTGATATATTGTTTCATGCCCAAGTTGAGTTGGGGGCATATCTTTTATTCAACTCCATCACCTTTCTCTGTCACCACCGTATAATTCCACCATCCAACCAAATATGAGTTTTGCACTCTATTGGGTTTTACCTCTAGCTCATATGGGTGGGGATGGATCCAATTCTATTGTTCCACATGCTCTCATCTTAGCATCATGTTGTTTTCACATTATTGATATGAGAGCCACATGGCTACCTTTGCATGCCTTGTGAGTGGACCCCTTTTTCCTAGCTTACATATGGATTATTATGGAATTATGCTCATGTTGGGATATTTTTGGGACTATTAAGCATCTAGTGGCACATACACACTAGCATGTTCCATTTTATTCAAATATGGGCATCTCCAACTACTCCACATGGGGCATCCTTCCACTTCTTCTAGTTTGGCTTATTCCATATTTTTGGAATGCATGTATAAATGCTATGGCTATTTATGTTGTTTTCACAAGATGAAACCTAGCATTAATATTATGCATGGGCCATGCAAAGCATCACCTTTCTTTCTCTTTTGAGTTTTTATTTGAATCTTGAGTGGATCATCCCCATATCTCTATACCCCTCTCCCTTATTCTTTCTCCAAACCTAACCTCTCTCTCTATTCCTTACCACCTTTGATCTCCTTCTTTTTTTTGGCTAGCTTTGTTTGATCTTGGCTTGATCTTGACAAAAACAAACCCTAGCCACCTTACCCCTCCTCTCTCTTCACCCCCCTCTCTAAACCACACCCCCATCTAACCTAACCCTAGTTCCCCATCTCTCTCGGCCTCTCTCCCCTCTCACCTAGCTCGGCCACACCTGGTCACCCTGGCCCCACCTAGCTACCCCATCCCCAGCAGAAACCCTAGCCCGAGTCTCCCACTAACCAACCCTAGCTCCAACCCGAGCTCCCTCTTCCCCTCTCCTCCTTTCTCCTTCTCTCTCTGCCATGAGGGCCCTCCAGCCGAGCCTCCCCACCAGACCCTGCCGTCCCCACCTGGTAGCTCCCCAGCACCACCTCGCCCTGCTCCTGCCCCGACCCGAGCACGTGAAGGGAGGAGGAAAAGGTGGCCGAAGCCACCTCTACCCCTAACCACTCCCCCACGGCACCCCGCTCTCTCTCGACCTTATATCCACCCTTCCTCTCTTTTTGTACCCACCACAGATCCCCCGGGGCCGTGCCCTAACCCTCTCCCTCCCCCTCCTACCACACACCCGCTGCGTCGGCCACCGAGGCTGCCGATCACCAACTCTTCGAATCCGGCGGCGGGCGCGGAGCTCTGGTTGTCGAGGAAGGCCGTGGAGCTCCCCTACGTCACCCTGTAAACGGAGCCGAGCAGAAGGAGCCCCAGGACCATTGCACCCGCCGAGCCCGACGCCAAACCCTAGCCGCCGTCCGCGAGCCACGTCGACGATCCCCTGCTTCCCAGCCCGAACCACCTCCACCGACGCCCTCACGGTGAGCGGACCCACCTCCTAGGTAACCCCCTCTGGCCGATCCACCTCTCAGACGCTAGCCTTTTGTCGAGCACTTCTGCTGGCCTTCGCGTTCGCATCCTCGCCGTAGTGCCGCGGTAAGGTTTTCTAGCCGCGCAGACGTTCCCCAGCAACAACCCCAGGCCACCGCAGTGGCTCCGCCTCCACGCGCGAGCCCTAGGTCCCAGGATCGACCCCCCCACGCGCCGCGGCCAAGGCCAGCCAAGACCGATCGGGTCACCAGCGGAGAAGAGGCTGTCTGACGGGTGCTTTTGCAAATACCCCCTCCGTTTTGTTTTCTGCTTAACCCGCAGTCCACCGAGCCCACCGTCAGCCTCTCTGCACGTTTCATAGAACACCCCCTAGCCTTTTTAAATCTCAACCTGCACTCCCACGGATGCCCCACGTGTCGCGTCCCCGCTGGCGCACCCGTGTGTGGGTCCGCGTGTTCCCCGGCCCCACCCGTTAGTCGCTGAGGCTAGCTCAACCATGGTGTAAAACCTTTTTCTACGCTACTGGTCGCTGAGTCAGCGCTGGACCCACTAGTCATTGTCTGTGGCTAACTTAACCTGAGTAGAAAAAGTTTCTGTTTATTTCTGTTTTAATTTAAATCTTTTTCAAATTAATTCAAATTCAAATTTAAATCTGTTTTCAAATAACTTTTAAATTATAATTTCAAATAATACAAATAATATATGTTTTGAAATCAGAAAAATGTGAGGAATTCAAATATGGCCTTCAAAATATATTTTTGACACTTAAAATTTCAAGTTGATATAAATTACAATAAAATGCCCTTTTTCCTTAATAAATTAATAAATTTTGTTTTATAAGTCCAAATTTAACAAATGATATGTCTAAAATGATTAGCTCGACGAGACCTTTCTGTTAATGCATTCCATTATCTGTTTTGCAGCATGCATCATATAAATATAAAGTATACATCAACTAATATGAGGATAAAATGGGGCCAAAACTCAATAAAATGATTTATTCTTGTATTCCACACCTCACCCATGCCATGCTACTTTATTGCCATGCAAATTGTGCATCATTCATCATGGCATGATTGTTTGCTTGTCGCATTTTATTCATATGCTTGTGCACTTTATTTATGTTGGCCCTTGTTTGTTTGGTTCTTCTTCGAATAGACGCTGAGCAGGGGATATATCAAGAAACCCAGGAGAACTACCTAGATCCTTCTCTCGCTTCAACTGAGCTGCCAGGCAAGCACTACCACATGCTTGCATACATATAGTACCTACTTCCTCTATCTTATTCTTGCACCATTGAGTCGCGATTGCATTAAATTGAATCCCAAGTATTGCATAGCCTTTATTTTTTAAACCCCACCAAGCTTGTTCCTCCATCCCATGAGCCATTACAGAGTTGTTTGAGCCATGCGAGTCAGAACAGCGTGTGTAGGGTATGTGAGTGTCTGATGGATAACGAGGTACCTAAACAACTTAAACTGAGTAGTAATGGGATAACTAATGAAAGTGGCATCGGTGAGCCATATTCGCTATTTGGTTTTTAGGCTCACTTGTGTCGTGGGACCCGAAAGTACTTGATTCCTGTTCCTTGAATATTCGCTATCCACATCCGGAGGCTTATGAACCCCCGAGGCGTAGCTTGATTCATTCTTATTTCTTGGGACCACAAACTAGTTTGAGGTTTTATTTACTATCGTACCTTTGTACTTATGCCATGCTTTTCTTGCTTTATTTAAATTGTGTGAGGTATCACTTTTGTACTTTAGGGCGTGACTTTTTGCTGTATCGACAAGCCCAAATACACTTTCGGTTCCCAGTCGTTCTGGCCGTCCCCACAAACCTTGAGTCCGCCTCAGCGGCCAGCTGCTATGGTAGCTTAATGGGGTGGCCCCCTGAAATATTTCTGAATCCTGTGATCGCTTTGTCGTGACTGCCTCGTTGGGTTTTGATTTGGTTTTTCCGAGGTTGATCGAGTGTGTGTTGCTATTTGTGCACCCCTGCAGGGTAAAACTTTCTGAAAGCCGTGTCCGCGGTTATGGACGACTTGGAGCATAGTTTCTCGATCATAGA
This sequence comes from Avena insularis, assembly GCA_023614405.1. Lineage (NCBI taxonomy): Eukaryota > Viridiplantae > Streptophyta > Magnoliopsida > Poales > Poaceae > Avena > Avena insularis. The sequence goes on from CM042688.1 coordinate 244,666,519, forward strand.
CAAGAATAACTAAAGTACCGCTTTTAATTTCACTAAGTACCTGACTAGTAAATAGTGCAACACTCATGGAATGGATAATAAAACTGCCAACGGATGGGGGGTTGTTAAATCCGCTTTCGTCGGTAAGCGAGGAGGAGGATGGATCTGTTGATATTACTGTTATAACTGTTGTTATTAATTCACGGACATCCGTCTATCTCTGGTTAGGCGGATGGTTAGCGAGTATCTATAGAATTGTTAGGGTTTATCTTTTGCTGCAATTGCGTCACCCCAGGTTGTGTCCCCTTTAGAGGCATAAAGACTTGCTGAGTACCCCTAGGGTCTCACACGATAAATTGTTTGATTCAGATGAACAGGTAAACTCGCAAGATGGATACTGGGTGGAGGAGACGGACGATGTGGCCAACGATCATTCATTGTAGAGATTCCGGGAACGGGGATCCGTGAGATCTGTGGGCGGTATGTGTTTATTTATGGGGCATCTTATGCCGATTTGCTTCTTATCCGTACTCGGATTTTGTCTTCCGCTCACCGATACTCGATGTTTGATGTATGAGGAGATATCCTAAACTATTATATCTATCTAGGATATTTGGATCTTGCCGTATGGCGTTGCAATATTTCCTTTCTTTTTAGATGGAATGACTCTGAGAACCATTGTATGGTGGCTTGCATACATACTCATTTGTGTATGTAGTTGATCCCTTTGCCTGCCGATTACGCCGCCCGTTCTTGTCCCGATGTTTGGAAATGGTTGGGACGGCCGAAAGGTCTACCTATGAGTGGCATTTGGGCCCCACCGTACTATTTCAACCATTTCTGCTCATCCAGGCTTGTAACTAGGAGCGTAATTCACCGAGGTAGTTACAATTGGTATCAGAGCCGACCCTCGCGGTTAAACGGGCGTGTGCGGGTTAGTGGCGAAGATGTGGCGCATGGCGCGTGTGGCCCGGAGTGGACACGGCATGGCACATGTGCCGGCACTGGACGCACAGACGTGTGCCAAGAGGGGACGTTCCTGGCTTGTGGTTGATCGACGAGGACGTCGATCTTCTAAGGGTGGTGTATGTGAGACCCTGGCGCATGGCTCAATAGGATTGATAGGAAACCGATACCAACAAGTTGCAACTTCTTTTCCGGAAGCTCATTCGAAAAGAACTCTAAGGTTAAGCGTGCTTGGGCTAGAGCAATTCTAGGATGGGTGACCGACCGGGAAGTGGGTACCGGGTGCGCATGAGTGAGGACAAAGTGTGCAGAAAAGACTAGTGTTGGTCTGTGGGGTTAGTCTAGAGATCCTATTGAGCTGCCAGAAGTGACAGCCGTCGGTCCGGAGTGACCGGGGGTTTTACAAATTGGTATCAGAGCCATCCCTCCCTTCAGGGTCTCAGCCAAATGGTCGTTGTCAGTCTAGCAAATATTTTGGTAGCTATGTATACTAGGGAAAAACAAAACGCGAGAGTAGGACTGCTTCCACTTTTCTTCTTACCCACCCACCCACCCTTTTTCTGGTAAGGAAGTGTAACGTTTTCAATCCTCTTCTTAAAATTCAAACTAGGATTCATGTGTTCTGGGTTTCCGTAGTACCATAGGTTGTGTGTGTGTGTGTGTGTGTGTGTAATTCCTTGTCTATCTGTTGCATCCAAGTTGTTATCACAATCTGCCTTTTGGTTATCAACTGTTGGTACATTCCATACCGACAGGCTTTTGCAAACCGACGCGATCTATCTGATTCGTTGTATACCGCCGCGATCTATCTTACTCTTTGTTATCCGACGTTATCTTGTTTGGGGTGTTCGTTTCCGTAGTTACTAATCTTAGGTTCATCGTGAAAAGAAGGGGTTGGGATATGTGTTCTACTTATTCATGTGCGGAGTAATGATTTGAGTGCGGGATGGAGTCGCGACCATACCATTACTCTTATCATTCGCTCTTGTATATTGAATTGGTAGAGTCATTAATCTTGATTCGTTAAGTGATTTTGCGCATCTATTGGTATTTTAATGCCGAAATTTGCGGAAATTTTTTCTTTGATATATCTGTGTACCACACTCCTTTTCAGTCGTGTGCGATATGCTTAATATCTTCTAGGTGCTTTGAACTTTGTTGATATTTTAATATCATCTTTGTAAATTGTATCCTTTAATCTTGGTTAATTCCATTTTGGTACTATTTTGGATTATTATTATTCTCCATCATAGTACTGACTTGTGTTTTATATCAACCACAGGATGGCACCACCACGCCTCGAGGAGGACATACAACCTGAACTGGGGGCAGCGTTGTCAAGCATCGCCAATGCCTTGGCAGCAATGCAGCAGAACCAGCAGCGTTTTGAAGAAAGTGTCAGGAGGAATGAGTTTGTTCCGCTACCTCCACCTCCCAAGCGAGGAGACATCAAAAGCTTTCTGAAGTTCAACCCACGCCAATTTGATGTTTCTGATCAACCACTTGATGCTGATGATTGGTTGCGTGAGATGTCAAGGCTTGATGATAGCTGATGTTCACGAGGAAGAATGGGTAAAGTGTGCTACTCACCTTCAAGGGAGATGCAGCTCTGGTGGGAGAATTACACAAGGCAACCGACCGGTTTTCAGCCTACTTGGGGACAGTTCACTGGAGCTTTCAAAGAGCGATTCATCGAAATTGTCATGGAGAGGATGAAGGAAGTGTTTCTCAACCTCAAGGTGGCAATGACAATGTCAATACCTACATCGAAACTTCATGAACTTTCTTATGGTGGTGGCGATGAGATCTCGATGACAAGAAGAAGCAAAAGAGGTTCGGCAAGGGCTCAATGCATCGATTAAATATGCAATCACACATGCAAGGTTTGGCGTCTTTTCGGAACTTCAGCATACTGACTCTGCGCAGAAGAAGCAAGTAGGCAAGTGTTTGAGGAGTCAAAGAAACACAACCGTGATGCAGCAAGCTCTTCAGCTATGTCAACTCCTTCTAAGCGTCGTGTCTGGGTTCCTAACACCCCACCGTCGCTCCCGGCTCCACCAAGACCTTCAAGCTACGCGGCAAGGCCACCAAACTTCCTCACTGCTGCTCCCAGGGGCTACAACCACCACTACCTTGGAGCGCCTGGCGGAGTCCCTGGCCACGTTGCTCCACGTCCACCTGGTGCTTGTTACACTTGTGGAAACACTGGGCATCAACACTGGAACTGCCCGATGAAAAACAAAGCTCTTCCTCCACCACCTCCAAGATCTGCGGCAAGCTCTCCTATGGTTCGTGCACCACCACCTCGGGCTCTCAACATCAACACCAAGCCCGGGTCTACTGTTGCTCGTGCCAACTGTGTCAACGCTGCTCAAGCTGAGCATGCACCTGGAG